>OV816025.1:66158139-67613240 GCA_929113105.1 Agrypnus murinus
TTACTAAATTAAATGCGGGCTGATTACGAGAAGTCTCAGTACCGTCTACGATTATGTCCGAAAACATCCGACGAACTGTATAAATCTCATGACGTATTGAAATATGTACATCATAGCGCTATGAAGATCTCAGCTATAAATACTGTGTATTCTGTTCATGCGTGACAGTTATTTGTCATACGGCATCATGAACACAATAGACCTCTTCGGTAGAGCTATGATGAGTATGACAGATGAAGCAATGGCTGCAACAAAACGTGGACCGAGAGGTTATGGTTTCAAATTAACACCAGAGGGTAATTTCGATGTTGAGAATCGACGTATAACTAATGTAGGCGCTCCTATCAACGATAACGACCTTCTCACGAAGCGTTCTGTACTAATGTTATCAGATAGCGATGAAGGTGTAATTGATGTTAAGAAAAGAAGACTTGTACATGTTAAAGAACCGCTTGACAACCACGATGTTTGCACGAAAAAGTATACCGATGAGCTGGTGGACGATGTTGAAAGAAAATTACTCTCTAACAGTAGACGTAACGGTTACTTCTATCCATTACTGTTTCATTTACTAGCATTAGGATGAAGGGAGAGAGAGTGAGAGAAAGAAGGCTCTTTAATGCGTCCTCTAATAGGTGATAGGGAGAGAGCGAAAGAGCAAGAGAGTGAGAGAGACATTGAGAGAGAGAGAAGGCTCTTTAATGCGTCCTCTCTAATAGATGATAAGGAGAGAGTGAGAAGGAGAGAGCGAGAGAGAGAGAGAGAGAGAGAGAGATAGCAAGGTACGCATGACATTAAACGCCAGAGGGTAGGGATACAAGATGTCCGAACCAAGCAGAACGTATTCCAAGATACCCGTCACGAATGGACGTGTCTACGTGGTATTCATCATCATCAATCTATACATTGCGAGAAACTATTATTTGCTGACGATTTAAAAATATATCATCAAGTACGAGATATCAATGATTGCTTATATTTGCAGTCTAACATTAACTTTCTATGTGATTGGTGTAAAGCTAATCGCCTAAATTTAAACGTAAATAAATGTTCCATTGTTTCGTATGCAAAAATACACCAACCACTTTATTCATGATTATGTTGTAAATGGTGAAATATTCACCAACACAAACAGACATAACAATACCGAATGAATCTTGTCACCACAATACACATTACTAAAGAGCGGAAAAATGCAAGGCAAAAAGAAAACATATGCACATTTAAATGCAACGAAATTTGACAAAAAATGCATGGGTTTCGACAAAAAATGCAACAAATATGTATATAATATACTATTAACTAACTAGTAATAACTAAATATTATTAGTAAAAACTTATTTGTTATAAGAATAAGGAAATTTCAATAAATCAAATCATAAATTAAATTTTGTTTCTATTATTTATTTCATCAACATCAAGTTTATTTTATGTATACACCGATGTATACAGTTATGTTACATTGTTGCATTATTATTACATGGCATTACACGGAGTTTCGCATTTATTGATATAAAATATACAATAAACAATAATATTAAAGCCTTAAATTTTAGGTTTTAGGCATTTTAATTGAATCTACAAACAATTCTTATTTCATCAACATCATAAAATGCACATTGCATATTTTCCGCTCTTTACACATTACCCATGAGATATTACACGAGAATAGCATAAACGATGAAAACATTTGTAAATTCATATTTTTCCCTATTTGGGGTGTAAACCTGTAAGGAAATAAAGACATTATTATAATTATTGTTATTATTATTATTATCCGTAAATTGTTCCGTGATTTGCGTTTAAAATTTTAATGCTGAATTAATTATCTTAAATTATTATATGTAATTAAAGTATTAATGACGACGATAATTATTTTAAGAAATCGGTAAAATTTATTAATATAAAATGATAAACCTTGGCTCCCCCTATTAACAATCAGCAGAACGCCCGTAATCGGTAATACAGCTTTCTTCATGATGACGAACCAAATGCCGATAATACAGAATGTCGGTACAAAAATCACGTAAAACGACACTGGCGCCCTTTGTTTTCCCCTAGTAACACTAACTCCATTTAGCCATGTGACGAACCAAATGCCGATAACACAGAATGTCGGTACAAAAATCACGTAAAACGACACTGGCGCCATTTGTTTTCCCCTAGTAACACTAACTCCATTTAGCCAAGTGACGAACCAAATGCCGATAATACAGAATGTCGGTACAAAAACGACACCGGCTCCACCTGTTTTCCCCTAGCAACACTAACACCATTTAGCCAAGTGACGAACCAAATGCCGGTAATACAGAATGCCGGTAATGCAGATTCCGTACTTAACCACCTAAAGAGATACAGACAAAAAGTCACCAGATTTAGAGAGAGACAGAGAATCTAGGGTCCCTAGAACTGTCTGCCTCAGGTGTCGCAATACCTACTTGGATAGAAGTTTATGGTATTCAGGGTATTATAATTACTTTGTATTGAGCGTTTTTGTTGGGTAAGGTTTTGTAGTTTCTTTTTCTGAGTATTGTATTTTTGAAATTTAATATGACTGACAGTTTCTCTAACATCAAAATCTAAAATGTCAAATTGATTATGTAATTTATGTGCAAGTTCTGTGTGGAGTACCTTTATATAAATGTGCAAATTGTCTTTAATTCTAAACCATTTCTTTGCTTCTTCTTTGACCCAACTTCATTTTGCATTTTTGATAATCTTTTCAGTAATGTAATTACTAGTCTTGGTTGTGATGTTGACATATTTAGGAATGACTTGACGTTTAATACATTCTTGATTGAACCAAACATTCTGGCTAGCAATTCCGTGTTTAATCATCAGTTTCTTATATAGTTTGGTTTGTTCTTCCAACGAAGATGAAATGATAGCGTTTACTGTCTCCAGCCTTACTTTGTGGAACTCCATAATCATGAAATATAATCAAATTAAAAGATTAATTCAAAGTTTCACAAGTTTTATTAGTTTATCTTAACCTGACAATATTGTTTCGACATTAAAATGTCATTATCAGTTTGATAAGATTGATAAACGATACAGATAAGGATAACACTTTGATAATCCTTTCGAAAGATATTTATACACAAAAGGTTAATAGTTTTATTGATAAAGAAAATTTAGATGTTTTAAACAAAGATCCTACCACAAAATTTCAAAAAGAAATAAAACAAGCTTTAGCAAACTGCAATATCTGCTTTAACGAATTAGAAAAACAACAAATCACACTATATGCTATGTGCGTCGGCTTGGAGGGGATGGGATAATCGGCCGAAACGCGCTAGGTGGAGCAATAGAGCAATAATGATGGACACTTTCAGTAAACCTTGCAAATATAATGGGTGGGAATACTTGTTGCGTAGTGAATTGCAAAAATAATGGTTCGAATAGTAATAGTAATGGTTACTTACATGCTTATTCTTCTCTATCGCATAAAAATAATTACTGTACACGCTCATGTAGAAAGTAAACAAAAAATAGTCTTTATATTTGATTTATTTTACACTTTCGATATCCGTCCATAAACGCCAATGTTATGTTTTCCGTCCTTATTTCTCAGTCTACGACTAGAGGTCGCCACGAGTCGCCATGCACATAGCGAATATGGACTGATTAAAACACATAAACACAACATGCCTATACGACCAGTAGTATCATATATCAACGCACCTAATCACACCTTGTCCAAGAAACTCAACCATATTATTCAAGGTTGGTAGAACTGAATAAATAATTTGCTTTATGAGGTTGCCTCGTTCACATTTAATCGTATAGTTTGAAAATCCTACCCCGCAAAAGTTACTCGTGACGTCACAAATGCCAATAATTCAAAAGCTGACACTGTCAGTGATCAATCATGCCTGTCACATGTGCAGTATCTGGCTGTTCAAACACCTACAGAAAAAGTAAATCATGTGGAATAAGTTTTCATCTGTTCCCCAAAGATGATTGTGATTCTATTCGTCAGCAGTGGATCGAATTTTGTGGCCGCGATCGTGCTTTTAATCCAAAAACTTGGCGAATCTGCTCATGTCACTTTGAAGAAAAGGATTACGAAAGAAATCTACAAGCGGAGCTTCTAAATTATACTCCAAAAGTAAGAAAGCTAAGAGCAGGAGTCATTCCAAGTTTATCTCAGAAACCTTTTGTTGTACCATCCTGCTCATCTCCAGCAGAACCAATGGAGATAGAAACTGGTATCGTGCCTTTCTTTGAAGAAGATGAAAACGTGGCAGAATTAAAATCTACGATTTTGCAACTCAAAAGCCAACTGCTTAAAAAAAATAACCAAATAGTAATACTGAAGAAAAAAATAAAAATTTTGAAAACTGTTAATAGAAAAACAGCTTCAACTAGTTGCAAATGTTCTAGTTTTTTACCCAAACTACTTACACCTGCTCAAATTCGTAAGTTGAAAGGATCTAAAAAAGTGAAATGGGCCTCAGAAGACATTACTCGTGCCTTTACCTTAAGGTATTTGAGTAAAAGAAGTTACGTGTACCTCAGAGATTTTTTGAATTATCCTTTACCAGGTTAAGAATCATTGTCTATTTTAATAGTTTATCAATTACATTATAAGAAATTTTTGCTTCAGGAATTTCAACGTTGCAGAAATGGGCCTCTAAAATGGACATGCAACAAGGACTATTAGAAACAGTTTTAAAATTTTTAAAAATTGCTGCTACCAGAATGTCAGAAATTGAACGGCTAATAGTGCTTCAGTATGACGAGATGAAGGTGGTGGAAACATACGAATACGATCCAAAGCACGACCGCGTAATAGGACCACATTCTCAACTTCAAGTTGTGAACGTTAGAAGTTTAATAGGAAAATGGAAAACTCCAATGTTCGTTGATTTTGATCAAAGAATTACACCAGAAATTCTTCATAGAATTGTAAACGAACTATATGGCGTGGGCTTTAAAGTTGTTGCTTGTGTAAGTGACTGTGGATCAACAAATGTTTCACTTTGGCGGGAATTGGGCGTATCTTATGAACATCCGTTTATAATCCACCAAACTGCGGGATCAAATATTTATTTCTTTGCTGATGCACCACATTTATTGAAGTTGATTAGGAACTGGTTGCTTGATTCAGAATTTTTCTACAATGGAACTTGCATCAATAAGAATATTTTGGTTGAGTTAATCTCGTCAAATACAAGTGAAGTTAGTAGCTGTTTTAAATTGTCAATGAACCATCTGACCGTTGAAGGAGCAAAGAGACAAAACGTTCGTATGGCAGCAGAACTACTAAGCCACACAACAGCAACAGCTTTAAGACACTACTATCCGAATAATAAAACGGCAGCAGCAACCGCTACCTTTATTGAACTTGTAAGTCGATGGTATGACATTATGAACTCCTATAGACCAGATCATCAAGTAAAGTTTAAATTCGCATATGGTAAAGATCTTACTAATCAAAATCAGATTTTGGATGAAATGTATAACTTGATGAGCACAACTATTTATAAGAGGAAAAGGACAATTCAGACGTTCCAAAAAGGAATTCTTTTATCTATCAAGTCCTTAAAACAACTTTACGTAGATTTAAATCAGTTGTATGGAATATCGTATATTCTAACTCATAGAGTAAACCAGGATTCTTTAGAGAACTTATTTGGACAGCTACGAACTAGAGGAGGCCTGAACGATCACCCAACGCCACTACACGCTTTGCAAAGATTGCAACTTGTTATACTGGGAAATATGCTAATTTGCAAAACAATTCAAATACAAATAATTGTTCCGATGTTTATATTGTAGGCGAAGTAATTAGAGAATCTGGTGACCAAACCATCGTCGATTCATCAACTTCAAGTTTCTCAGACACTAATGATAACACGGAAGTCAAAACACCCTGTCCTGAAATTGGTTTAAAAAATTATTTGGAAAGAGACGGACTACAATATTTAGCGGGATGGATGGCCAAAAAGCTTAAAGCAAGTCACCCTCATCTGGGCAACCACACATACGGTTATGAAAATGGCGAAGACAAGGTAGTGATACCGTCATGGGTCATGCATTTGTCATATGGGGGACTGATTCAACCTTCGGAGGAATTTCTTGCATTGATTGAAAAATTAGAAGAAGAATTTAATGACTACATGTCTGGGGGATTAAGTAATTCTAGAAAAATAACAAAAAAAATATTCAACAAACTGAAATTTAAATTTAGTCATATAGATGATGTTATTATTGCAATGTTTGTAAAACAAAGGTTATTTATTAGAATTAAATTTTTAAATTCCAAGTATGTTGAAGAAAAGAAATGTAAATTAATGAATTACAAACTGCATTCAGTACGAAATAAAATGAAAAGAATTTTAACCTAATATTGCTTGTCTATATTGGTTATTTATATAGTTTATCACTCATGTAATAGAAGTACATAGATATTTATTTTAACTTCACTTAGTTTTTTCAGTAATGTGATTAATATCACTTTGTAACCACCATTCATTTCAAAAGTGAAAAATGACTCCACCACAGGATCAAGTTTGCCTAGGTTTTTTGTGACGTCACGAGTAACTTTTCCCCCCTTACCGCACTTTTGACATTTCAATCAAACGAGGCAACCTCCTAAAGCAAATTATTCAGTTCTACCAACCTTGCATATTATTAACATCATAGGATACAAATCGAAATACTCTGTCAAAAATTCATTAGAATTAGTAGAAAAACTACAAAACATTATCTTCCAGCACATTCAAAACTTGTAAGCTTTGACATTTGTAACATGTTTTCAAAGATTCCACCACAAGACGTATTCCTTTGTTAGATAATTTCCTAGTTAATAGTAATGTAGAATTAGTAAAAAGATTGGAGTTAATTCAATTATTTAATCTTTGTATCAGTCAAAATTATTTCACTTTTAATAATATAATTTATTTACAAAAAGATGGTTTACCTATGGGTAATTCTCTGAGTCTTCTATTAGCTAACATATTTATGGATAATTTCGAAGATCAGATATTTGAATTAGATCTTTCTATACACATTATTTTTTGGTTTCGTAATGTTGATGATATTGTAGCTTGTTTTGACAGTTCTCTTGAGGTTATCAATGAATTTTTAATTCTTATTAACAGTCTTCACACAAACATCACGTTTAGACTAGAAACAGAACAAAATAGAACTATTAATTTTTTGGATTTAACTATTACAATCAATACAAACAACGAATTTGATTTTTCCATATACAGAAAACCTACAAGCACAGACGTCACTATTCCTAACAATTCATATCATCATAAAATGCATAAACTAGCGGCTTATAGATCTTTAGTACACCGAGCTTTAACTACTCCAATGCAACGATCACATTTTGATAAAGAAGTTTCAATCATCAAACAATTAGCACATGCAAACCATTATAACCATAACATGATTGACACTTTAATTCAACAAAAAGATTATAGGTTAGCTATCAAAAGAATATTTCCAATTGACACTCAAATACAAGACACAAACTACATATCAATACCATACTTTGGCAAATTTCGACATAAGATACAACGAACACTTAAACATCCAGAAAAATCGAATAATGCCAAACACGTTTTAGAACAGAACCACCCAATGACACCTCAAAACAACATTAAATTCTTACATTTTTGCAACAACAAACACAAATTAGACATTTTAGAAGCTTTTGAAATATACAAACATAAACGGACAGTAGGTACTGTAGTAATACAGGATTGTTTATGTGGGTCTTGTACACTACTTATAAGTTATCTCTTCTAGAAGATAATAAAACACATGTAACTTCTATGAGATATTTATTTATGCTTGTTGGTGATTATGGTTGCTATGGCAATCACTTAGCATCCAATGCCTTCTTAGGTAATATGGATGTAATGACTGATTTTATGAATGAATATCATTACATGACACCCCGGGTAAAAAAAGGCTGAACATGTACCAAAAGAAATGAGCCATGAATCAAAAGGGCATTTAATGCATTCCTCAACAAAAAAAAATAGCATACATGTTAATGTCGTACTTGAATGTATTGGCATGTTTAATGTATACTAGCTACAAAAAAATTGAGGTCGTCTGCATCTTTTCAATAAATTCTTTACATGCTATGACAATAAAAGTTATGCTAAGTATTAGGTGCTAATAATCAAAGAATTGAAAGCCTTTGCCGCTGGTAGCTAATAGGAGGCATCAATTGCTTATGGCAAAACATGTGTTGCTTATTGCAAGGTGATGTCGCAAACTTAACCTAATTAAAATAAACTTGATGGTACAGGAATCACTTGTTAGGACGTTCTGTAATTCTTACTAGAAAGA
This sequence comes from Agrypnus murinus, assembly GCA_929113105.1. Taxonomy (NCBI): domain Eukaryota; kingdom Metazoa; phylum Arthropoda; class Insecta; order Coleoptera; family Elateridae; genus Agrypnus; species Agrypnus murinus. The sequence continues at coordinate 66,166,459 of OV816025.1, forward strand.
AAGAAATAAAATTTAGGAACGTGAACAAAACCAAGGAACAACATAATAAGTGCTTCGTGAACAAGTGATTCTTGCGTTACGATTTATTTGCTGTAATTTTTAAAATTAAAAATAACTATGCTAATTGAATCTAAAAGCGTTAGCCTAAGTAGTAAGTTTGTGGTCAACATTGATAAACGTAGTTATATTCATTTTGTCCGTAGGAATGGAAGAAGTGGGGTTGTACTCATAAACGAAGGCAGCATTCATAGCATTATCCTAAGGTTGTAGGAAGTACTAGGTGAATTGCCCGTTGGAGAGTATGATTGAATCTTCTTGAATCCTATATTTCAGGAGAATGAACACTTGAAGCTTAATCCGGTAGCACATATATTTGGGAGGTACAAATGCTATTCAATATTGATTAGTTGAATGTTATCAATGTATGATATCATGTAATGTCGCGTTGACAAAGCTCATGTGGAAAATTATAAGTCACTACTGTTATTCTTGCACTTGTGTTTATGGTGTATAACTTGAAAGTTGGTACACTGCACATAATGCTAAAGTTTATTAGCAAAATGGAATTTGCTATTAGGATAAGATAATTTGAGTTCGGTCAATAGCAATTGCACTGTTGTAATTTTTTCGGTTAGCAAAAAGTCGAATGTTCGCATTGTTCTAATTACGAGGTAATAAGGCCGTTTAATCGCGTGACCTTTGCATAAAATCTCACGTTTTGACATAACAAAATTTGTTTGGTTAAGGTTGTTGCGAAGTTCGTTGATGGTTATCGGAGAAAACAAACTAAACATCAAAATTAAATAAAGAAAAAAGATATTAATCCTGTTATATCCAAGAACAATCTCTTCATATGACATCGTTCCAATGGCGAAACGAGATATGTCGGCATCGTTGTGTCCGAGAATTGCTGAAGGCATTTTTCAGGAGCTGTTACTACGGGTGTCGTAGCTTTTGGTTCTTGAAAAAAGTTATTGATGTGATTTCCATCAGGAACTGGAGGTGTTGTAGATTGTAGATTCCAGGAACTATTTTCTGGATCCAAGGAAGTCTTCGTAGAATATACGGCGGTTGATATCCCCAAACCGTCGTCCTTCGGAAGCTCTTGTAATTTCTGATTTAACAAACATTGGTTAGCATTCAATTTCAGCTGTATCCTGATTGACTGTGATGTTTTTGTAATGTTTGTAGGAGATTCTGATTCTGTTTGGTTGTGGAATAAATGCACTTTTGAAATCAAACCATTTGTAATATTTTCAGTAATAGAAGTATTATCCTGTGAAACATGCTTTTCAAAATTTGAATGTTCAGGAATATTAATACATAAAGTATCAGTGGATGCATGTGCATCTGAAATGGCATTGCATTGATAAATGACGTTTTGAGTATCGTCACTTAATTGGGGGTTAGGATCCTGAATTTGTGGCGGGTCTTGCGATATTTGATTACAGTTTGTAGTTATGAAATTATGGTGAGAAATGATTTCGTCTTTGAATAGGTTAACTAGTCCAAAAGATTCAGGTGAATCGTCTTGCTGTAACCAGAAATCTGTAATCTCTTTGGGAGAAGAGATAGTATTTGATTTTGGTTTTGGGTTGAATGGAGTAGGTTTCTCCACAGAAGTACCCAAGTAATAGTTTAATAGTTCGTTGATGAACGTGGTGTATGGTTTGAATGAAAGTTTATTGTTATCAATAAACTTGATAAGATTCGAATGGAGTTGCAAAATGTTACATGGCAAGTTTGAAATTAGAACATTATATTTCTGAATTTCATTGTCAATACGTAGAAAGTTAAAGTATCTATCGATTAAGACTATTGACATTTGTACATGTGAAATGTCAAAAATAAGAAATTTTACTAAATTTGCTTTTAACTGCGCCATATTGAAACATAACCAATATAATATAGTTTACTTATCTTATTTAAATGATAAAAAAGGATATTTATAAACTTCTGAAAGTCGACTGTTTGCGTGAGATAATCAAATAACCAATTCAAGGAACTCCAGGTTGCAGGTTGCGTTTGTCGGCAGAGACAGAAAACCAGAGCAATGTAATATTGAAGATATGGTGTTGATTATCTAAGTTCTTCTTTCTTAGCGTCGGAAGGTCACTAATGTAGTAATACAGAATTGTTTATGTGGGTCTTGTACACTACTTATAAGTTATCTCTTCTAGAAGATAATAAAACACATATAACTTCTATGAGATATTTATTTATGCTTGTTGTTGATTATGGTTGCTATGGCAATCACTTAGCATCCAATGCCTTCTTGAGGTAATATGGATGTAATGACTGATTTTATGAATGAATATCATTACAGTACCTTTAATGAATGAACAAACTGAGCTTAGTAATTCTCCTTTATTAGAAGTGTTAGATATTTAGTTTTTGTATGTATTGTATCTATTACCTATTTTCTGTATGTATTTATCCTTAGCACCGTGTTTGTTTATCAATCTTATCTACCTTTGATAATGATATTTTAATGTCGAAACAATATTGTCAGGTTAAGATAAACTAATAAAACTTGTGAAACTTTGAATTAATCTTTAAATTTGATTATATTTCATATTTATTAGAAGGTTGGTGATCATGAAAATTGGTTTAATAAATTAAACTGTCAGTATGACAATTATATAAATCTGAAATTCGGTACAATTAATACTTTATTAAAAGCTGTCGAAAAATTGATATATGTACTATAGTAGTTTTAAAAATTCTCTACAAACAGTAAATAAATGATAATATGTACATTAAAAAATTTTACATGCATAAAAATAAACAGGACAGCATAACCTAAAATTTATAACTGACAGCTGCTGAATGTTGTCACTAAAGTAAAATGAAAGAAAAAAGTATCTGTTTCAGACAGCTTAGTTTTGACCTAGAAAGAGATGGATTGTGGCATCCATGTTCTCACTCTAAAATAATACAGTTAAAGTTTTCATTGAGGAACTCTAGCAATTACTACGCCGCCACGTTCCCGCTACGTAGCTGGACAAGTTCCAGAGAGGTTACTGCAACGTATCTGCTACCTAAAAATTGTTCCCCATTTCGGTTCCAGGCACGTAACAAAACCTAGCAATTACGTGCTTGTGACTAGTGGCAAAAACTTAATAGTTCCATCGGTAGTTGCTGGTAAGTAGCAACGACTAAAAATGGTGCTTGGGTTGAGTTCTATTTTTAAATGTACATATCTTTTGTTGTCAAAGTTGTGATGCCGTCGATTTTTGTTTAATAAAAACATGTCATGTGATACCTCTTTTGAAGGATCATTTAATTTCCTATCCCTTCTATCGATATCAGCTTATTACCAATTAATTAACCGTATTAATTAAAAGCTTTTATTATCAATAAAAGTAATTTTCAATGTTATTCATGGTATTGTGGGTTAACTTACACTGCTTACATCTTAGAAAGCTACAAAACAAAAAAATATAAAAGGTACATACTCTTACTCCTGGTAGACAGTTTAAATCGAGAGGTGAAACAACAATAAAATCAATTTTGTCCTCATAATCAAACTTCCATGGTCTATCAACTGTAGCTTTAATCTTATATCTAATATTTCCATCAATAGCAATAAATGATGTTGGCAATGTTGGAGGTAATATGTAAGAAAATGGATATGTATATGAACCAGCTGCAATACAAATGTCTTCAGAATCTCCTGTAAACAAAATAAGTTTTGTTTAAAATAGTTTATTAATAGTAAATCAATAAAAAATAGCACTAAATAGCATCACTATTAGTGTAAATGGGACATAAATTTTCTGAGGTAACGTTTGAAATCTTTTAAACTTAAGAGCCTTAGTTAACTTCCTACTTTTCTCTGTTATTTCAGTAGTTACAAAAAAATTATTTTAACAAAAGTTGTTGGGCTTTTTCTAAAGTTTTTAAATATGACATCAAAAAAACTATTGAAAAATAAATGCCGAAGTTATATACATAAATTGAATTTTTTTTAAAAAACTCAATTTATATATTTTTTATTTATTATTTATATTTTTTTAAAAAATTCAATTTATATATATATAACTTCGGCATTTAATTTTCAATTGTTTTTTTTATGCCATATTTAAAAACGTTAGATTTTGTAACTACAGAAATAACAGAGAAAAGTAAGGGGGGAAAGTAAAGTGGATTACCCTGTCAATCTGACATGGATTGAGCATGTAGAATTTTACACGAAATACATATTCATAAACATTTTTCACGAAGTTGTAATTTATGGACATGTGTAAATTTCATACGCATACGACCTAGTGTGAAGTTATGTGTAAACTGACAGTAGTAAAATATGTTTGCCTTTTTTTGTCAATTTCATAAGAGGTGAATTTAGATATCGAATAGGTTCAGAATAAATTAGATGAAATTCCTGGTATACAAGAAATGGAAAGACACCGGAAGGCCAAAGTTTATAAAAAGATCCCTTTGAGACGTATACGAAAGCTAAATTCAGGCGAATTTACCGGTGATTATTAGTAAATTTGTGTTTGCTTTTTCTTCTATTACACACTCCTTTTCGTTGTTTTTATTCCCATCACAATCAAATAATCATCCAGAATAATCATTCTCCAAATCAGCTGGAATCAGATCTGTAAGGATCCAGTCAAGATCATTAGGTAGATCTCCCGTCTCTCCTCCTGTTTTGCATTTTTCTTTAAAAATTGCAAAACCCTGCTTTTTGCTTTCCTTTTCATTCTTCGCCACTGTTCTTTTGTCTTTGCAAGATCACTGTTGTGCCCAGATGTTTCAAACTTTGCCTTTTTAGGTCAATCCAAGTTGTTTCTCTTCTCTTATTTAGGCCATTATCTTTTTTTTGGCATTCTATCACATCAACTTTCTCACACATTAAATCTAGTAGTATCGACTTCTCCTCTTGTCTCCAGTTCAAACTTCTTTGGTCGTTTGCTGGTTTTTTCTCCTCGTTTTTCATTTTCAATTTGGTAAAGAATTATAGCCATGGTAGTGTAGCGACTAGCATGCTAGTCCATGATTCAAGTGGTCCGGGATCTACTACCGGTATCGACAGATCTGGTTAAGGTTTTCTGCAGTTTTCCTTAGCTTAACACAAATGTGGGATTTGTGCTATACCATCTGTAGGCCAGCTGCAGCCGTACACTTGACCTGCATAATAATAATAATTGCCCTTCCCTCACAAGCTTCATAGCTTCTGGGGCTTGGTTCGCCAGGGTGAATGGGTAGTAGCAGTTATTATTAAGTTAAAAATAATTTTAAAAATAGTAATGTTGCCAAAGTTTTCTGTCGTGTAATTACACGGTATAAATCATGTCGAATTACCTATATTACTACGAATAAATCCACGCGTTCTTATCGATTTTATAGATTTTAGATTTACACATCATTTATGCACATGACTATAACTAAGGCTGTTAATATCTGATGTAATCATCTTATTTTTTCAAACTTAAATTCAATTATAAAATATAATAAAAATCAAAAGATTGGTTAAAGTTTCACAAGTTTTCAAAACTTGTGAAACTTTAACTAATCTTTTGATTTTTATAATATTTTGTGATTTTGGAGTTCCACAAAGTAAGGCTGGAGACAGTAAACTTTAAATACAATTACCAAGTGAATGGTTTGATGGGTACTTTTGTATAAAATCTTTTGCAGCTTACTCCAAAATATGTCCTAGTATTTTGATTTAAAGATAGGTTTGGGATAAGATTTGAGAAAATGCCTGTAGGAACCGATTCCTGCGAGAAGCGTTTCTGCCCCTAATACTGCATATTTGTTAAAAAAATTTGTACTATTATGTTGTGTCAAATGTTCTTATGAGGCAGAAATAATACTATGTTCTCCAATGATTTTTTCTCCTTACTTTTCATTTCAGTCTATATATATATTCGGTCTTCTGTGTATTTATAAACAATATACCTACAGAATAAACAGAAAAATTTAAAATAGATATTCCTAGATTACCTCCAAGTAAATTATACACAGCATCAAAATATATTTCTTCTCCAAGATAAGTAGTTTTATTACGACCACCAACTGTCCATCTAGTCTTAGCTCGACCTTTAAATCTGATTCTTATAGCTGCAAAATTAAAAATAGTACTATTAGTGAAGATAACATTAATTTAAACTTGTACATTGTAGTAGGGAAGTTCTGATAACAATATTTGAATAAATTTAATGCCCAATTTACAAAATTTCAAAACGTAATAGCATTTTATGCTAGAGAGCTAATCTTTAGGATAGTACGAGGATGTATCAAAAAATAACGAGATTGGTGCTGTAACTTCTTTCAGAGGTAGAATCTTATAACACAAAAAATGAGACATGAAAGCCTTATTTTTAATGTACTTTCCCTCAAGTAGGCTTTGGTTTAACTTTTGACGTTTATTACAAATTAATTATTGAATTGTCAGTGTTTTGTGTACCCATCAAAAAAATGAAAGTGAAGCAAAGATATGCGATAAAATCTTGTGTTCGGTTGGGTAAAACACCAACTGAAACTTTTGAAATGATTAAAAGTGCATATCCAGATAATAGTTCATCACGATGTAGAGTGTTTGAGTGGCATAAGAAGTTTAAAGACAGTTGTGAATCAGTTGAAGATGAACCTCGTCCCGGTCGACCACAAACTGCGTGAACTGACACAAAAATTGCAGAAATTAACGACTTGATACAAAATGATCGCCGGATTGGCATAAAACGAATTTCTGACATTGTTAATTTGTCTTACGGTTCCACTCAAAAAATTATTCATGAAGATTTAGGGTACCGGAAGGTTGCGACAAGATGGATTCCAAAAGTGATGACTGATGAACAAAAAGCGAATCGAGTGACAGTTTGTCAGCAGTGGAAAAGGCAACTGCAACGTAATCCACAGTTTTTAAATAATGTGGTTACATGTGACGAAAGTTGGTTTTATTATTATGATCCTGAATTGAAGTCTCAAAGTATGCAATGGAAGCATAAAGGCAGCCCAAGACCGCAGAAGGCCAAAACTGTTAAAAGCACTGGTAAAGTGATGCATCTGATTTTTCTTGATAAATGTGGCGTTATTTACGTTCACTCGTACCTAGAGGACATACAGTAACTGGGGAGTACTATTCTAATGTACTTCGAGGACCCTTAAAGGCAAAATTAAAGAAAAAACGGCCGCTTTATCAAGACTTTGGTTGGGCTCTGCATCACGACAATGCTCCGGCTCACAGATCAGCGATTTGTCAAAGAACAATTGAAGAATTAGGGGTAGAAATTATTGTTCACCCCCCCTACTCTCCCAACCTGGCTCCATGTGACTTCCATTTGTTTCCTGAATTCAAAAAAGAATTAAGAGCTCGAAGATTTGAGTCGGATTTAGAGCTCAACAACGGTGTGATGGGTATAATAAACAGACTATCAAAAAATGGTGTCTCAGAAGTTTATGACAAGTGGATAAGTGATGGGATAAGTGTATTGAACAGAATGGAGAGTACTTTGAAGGATAGTTGTTGAAGTTTTTTAAATAAATGTTTCATTGTTATACTATAGCACCAGTCTCGTTAATTTTCTGATACATCCTCGTACATTGTGCTGTTCAGTATCTGTTTCTGCTATAGGTTATTGTATACTTCAAGCCCTTCTTGCTCACATGTTATTGATGATGATGGTTATGTTTGTATAGCAATTAGATAAAATTAATTGATGGTCATCCTTCGTAAACTCATTTTGAACTGTTTTCATTTTCATTAATAAACCCAAAAAATAGTCCATTATTATAAAAAAATAGTGTACATAATAAAGAATAAGATCTTTATCTGTAAATATAACAAAAATAGACTAAACAGTTATACTTTACCTCTAACAGTCTTCTCTGAATGAAAGTTGCACACGACTTTACCAACTATAGTCTGACCAGGGCAACATCCATTATGTCCACTTTCCAAATGGATTTTTACAGAACTCTCCATTGTAAAGGTATAGGTTTCTTAATCTTCATTCAAGTCAGACTTTTATATGTACTGACCATCTGCGTCAAAATGGAAAAAATCTGTAATATAATATATAATATTTAAATCTGCTAAAAGGTCTTTTGCTTTTAGGTAAAATATATTTATAATTTATATATAAATTATCTACACATATGAACTTAAGAAAGAACACCCTAGAAATGCTGCCTAGATTCACACACCAGGCTGGGAAATGACAACCCTGTGAATCAGGTTTAAGTGTATCTTGAAATGCAATTTAGGTTACTAAAACAAATTGTATAATTTATTAACATTTTGCATCCCGCATGAGAGGATAACATGGGGATAAGATATTTAAATAAATGGAACCATTTTAAGATTATACTTAGTTAGATTAACAGGTTATTAGGTGGGTACTATAAATTAGTAGAAGACAGGAAAAGAAAAAATTAATATTGAGCAAACACGCAAGGAATATTATTTAGTTTGAGAAGAATACCAAGACAATAATATTATAAATATTGCAAATTGCAATTCTCATGAATTAAGAAAATTCATGTATTCTGTTTATGAGTTTAGATAAGAGAAAATTAAAAAAACTACGATTAATTTAAGGTTTATTTATTGTTGTATTTTATGACCATTGCTATACCTGTTGTTTACTGCCGACATACCAACCACTCTAGAAACACATATTGGAACATTTTCCAATGATACTGTAACAATGGCTAAACATGGCGAGCCAGTAAACGCTACCACTAAACTGCAAGATCATCTAAATATCATCCAGACCTGGTTACACAAATGGAGAATAAAAGTAAATGAAACAAAAAGCACATGTGTAGCATATACACTCAGATGCTCTGAATACCCCCCAGTAACCTTAAATAATATTAACATCCCCCAAACTCCAGTAGTGAAGTATCTCGGCTTACACCTACACAGTAGACTCACATGGAAAGTACATATAACCAAAAAAAGAAAAGAAATGGTTATCAAGATCAAAAAGATGTACTGGTTTCTAGGAAAAAATTCATGTCTGTCCTTAGAAAACAAACTACTACTTTATAAAGTAATTGAGCTATGGGGGTCCAACGTTAACATCATACAACGTTTCCAATCTAAAGTGCTACAAATGATCACAAATGCTACATAGTGTATTTCTAACCACACACTCCATACAGATCTCAAGATACCAACAATAGAAGAAGAATATCAAAAAAGAATCAACAGACACTTCGTACGTCTCCAAGTACACCCCAACAAATTGACTTCAAACCTGCACAACGTCCAGAATCCCAAAGCCTAAACTAAATATGGTCAAGTGATTTAATGGAATAACCCCAAACGGAACATTTGAAGGATTTCCGTTCAAGTCATATTAAGCCATCAAATTAGCTCATAGAACGTTGTATTGTACATAGCATGTATTTGTATAGTATAAAGAGTTCTGATTGTTAATGTGCAAATAAAATGATTAAAAAAAAATTATTGTTGTAAATATTTGATTATATAAATATTTTATTGTAAATAGATTTGATTGAAATTGTAAATGTTTTATTAAAACTTTATTGCCAGCCGAGTGCTCACCCTTTTCTCCATAACAATCGCAGTATTTCTCATCAGTTACTATATTATGCCAAAACACATTTATGATGTAACAATTTGAATAATATTCTATGATTAGCAAATGCAAAATCTTATTATCTAATATTAATTATCTGATAGTCAAGATAAGTTTGTTTGGGATAGATTAGACTATTTAGTTGTTAGGTTAGTTGATTAGGTTAGTCAGTGTTAAAAGTTAGTTACTGCTTCAAGTAAAATTGTTTACAATTTTATCTTAATCAGGAAGGGACAAATGTTGTGGACTGCATTTCAAAATCTGCTAGGTTAATTAATTATTGATTAATCCAGATTCGATGGATTCGTGGTTAACAGGCTGATCTCATAATTAACAGGTCGAAAGTTCGATTTCCAACCAAGCTGGTAATTTCATAGGTACCTTCTTCTCGGATAGTGAAGTAAAACGGTATGCCCAGTGTAATGGAATATTTGGCGCAATACAAATCCCTACTGGGGTCGAATTTCCCTAGATTCAGTTAAATTCTAGAAGGGTTGGCTATATACGAGCATAGGAATCGGTGCAAGTTGATTCCTTGTCCAAAAATAATTATTTGTTAAGGTCATTTCTATGGGTACTGAAAAACATACACCCTAAAAGAACCCTTGTAAAAGCGAGAATCTTCACTGAAAGATTTACCAGGAGCCATTTTTGTTAAAACGTTGAACAAAACTAACATTTGCAATTTATTTTGTTCTGAACTGTATAGATTTTGTTGTAATAAAAGCATGACGTCTAGTTCAGTAACTATGATTTTATCTATCTAGTTCTAAAATTATTATTATACGTTTTTCAAGTGACAAGTTTTTTTAGCTCACCCGAACTATCAGAATCCGGGAGCTCGTATGTAAGGTGTCAGGAGTATGAGTGTCATAATGTTAGTTGGAGATAACGGATATTAATAACATTATTAAAAACTACTTTGTCGTTTTATAACATAACCTAAAAATATGGCAGACAGTAACTTGGAGAGAAGAGAGCGACAGAGATGGACTGCAGTACCAAACACTGTATGCCGTATGTTGTATTTTTTGCGTATCATTTCCCTGATGGAAATTGGTATTTTCAACAAACACTATATTTTAAACGGTGTAATTAGAAGCCACCTTTAAAATATAGAAATTTATTTTTTTTCTCTCTCTAAGTTTAGTTGAGCTAAGATTAGTTTAAGGTCCAAGTGTACCCAAAAAACGTGTGTTGTTTGTTTAATAAATAATATAATAATGTGATAACTTTGGTTTTAAGTTAATAGTCGAGGAATGTTAAAAACTTACTTACCTAACTTGTTTTGGAAAAAAAAATTTTTAATTAAATTATTTCACATGTTATACGTGAAAAATTAATTTTGGAGAAACTGTACATTCAAAATTAATCAAAATAATACCACTTAAGTTTCATAGTATTTGAACTATTTTCTCAAAATTTTAAGAAAATCGTATGTCTAGGGACTAAACTATTACCTCCTTTTTGCCAAAAAAAGCAGGTTTTTTTTGGCAAAAAGCAGGTTTTTTGGCAATGATTTAGTCGCTAGACATACGATTTTCTTAAAATTCTGGGAAAATAGTTCAAATACTATGAAATATAAGTGGTATTATTTTGGTTAATTTTGAATGTACAGTTTTTCTAAAATTAATTTTTCACGTATAACATGTGTAATCAGTGTAATAATTTAAATAAAATATTTTTTTTTCCAAAACAAGTTAGGTAAGCAATTCCTTTAAGATTCCTAGACTATTAACTTAAAACCAAAGTTATAGCATTATTATATTATTTATGAAACAAATAACACACGTTTTTGGGTACACTTGGACCTTAAGTCAGTTGAAATAATAATAGATTGTAAAGATTGTGGTTAGAGGACAGTCTTAATAAAATTGCAGTAATATATTTTTAGTTGATATTAGCAACTTCGTCCGATTAGCAATCTTTTTTTATTGTAAAGTAGGAGAAAATGTGAAAAAGCCTTTAACAAAAAAAATTGTTTATTATAAAAAAAATTATAAAAATTTTTATTGCATGATTAAAAAATTTTATCAATAAAAAAGAATTTGTTTCAAATAATTCTAAACTTATAGAGAAGTTCGTGAGTTACAAAAATCGACTTTTTTGTTTTCCGGTATGAATAAAATTAAGGTAAGATTTTTCATTAGTTTAGTTATTTTTTACAGCCCTTATCCCTAAAACTCACCAGCTGTTACTGGTGATGACGTTATAATAAAACAACATATGAGTGAAAGATAACAGGGGGAAGCAGCGCTACAGCAATGCATCAGAAGCTATATAATTTCATGGTTACGATTAGGCACAGGGAATAAGTGGGTCCCCTAAGAAGAGTACTGCCGACGCCACTGGTTTCCCATATACAGCATAAATAGAAATTACTAAATATGTACTAAAGTATACAGACCATAATATCAAGTATTTAAAAAATTATAAAGGGATCGTACCGTTTTATTTTTGCAAAGATGTTATAAAAGATTGAAGTCAAAATTAACTAACCTTGAACACTTGTTGGCCTGTTGTGGGCAATAAATAGTATTATATCAACACGTGATAATATTTATTTATCTTAAATTAAACTAAACCAAAAGAATAACACTTTCTAAAATTAGGCCTATGGAGTAAAAATGCAGCAAAAATCACAAAAACGCCCAAAACACGAAGTAGGTTAAAAACATAAAAATGGTTCTATTAGGAACACCCAGGAAATTTCCTCATAGTGAAATAGATATCTAAATTTATGTAGGCAACACCCTTTTCCTACTGCTTTAGCTGATTACATATCTGTTATGTATATAAAAAAATTAAAATTACAGGAAAAAGGTAGATCTATAGGAGGCAAATCCACCATAAATACAAATAGGCTATAAATAATTATATCGGTGATATATAAATATAATTAGATTGAGAGCAACGAATTAATTCAGAGATGTCACCAAAAGGAATACCTACGAGTTAAAGAAAAGTAATCGGCACCTAAATTAGAATTTTTTGGGGCAAATTTAATTACACAATAAAGAGGCTATGCGATACTGTTTTAAAGAACTATCTGCATAAGTGCATGAGATATGATAAAAATGAATTGGGATTCAGAGAAGAAAAGCACTGCATTTCTGACATGGCTGTGCAATTCAAGTTCGAAATTTTGAAAGTAATGGTTTAGGATTTTAAATTATTTATTATTTCGAGCCTTATTTCATGAAACTCCATAATCATGAAATAAAGAAATGTGTCTAATAAAAGTTTTCAAAAGTTTATATGAAATTACCTGACAATTGTTTGACGGCTAAATGAAAGATACCTAATATAATTATAAGCAAACACGTCCTTAAGGTCAATACAATAAATAGATAACTAATAAGATAATAATCTTTATGTCCGGTCGGGCGAATATGACCTATTTAGTGGCCTGTTTTTAGAGCGTAAGTTGATAAATTAGAGCTCTAGGGCTCTAAAACTTTTTAGAGCCCGCTAGAAAAATAGTTACCCTTGTTTACGCCGTCTCCATAGTAACACCAGTAATTATATACCATTGCACCTACCTACTTGAAGTTTTATCACTGCACAACTGGTGCTACTAACTTGAAGTTTTGCACTTTTTAAATTATTTTTATTTTAAAATTAAATATTTAAACTTAGGCCGGACATAAACTAACGTATGCATTTCGGGCTTAATTAGTGTTTTAGAGCCCTTTATCGTTTTAGAGCCTTCGGCTTTCGCCTCAGGCGCTAACTGACTCTGCGTGTTCTAACACACTCAATTAAGCCCTTAATACATAATATACTATTATGTCCGGTCGGGCGATTTTGACTTGTTTATGGGTCTGTTTTTAGAGCGTAAGTTGCTAGATTAAAGCTCTAAGGCTGTAAAACTTTTTAGAGCCCGCTAGAAAAATAGCTACCCTTGTTTACGCCGTCTCCATAGTAATAACAGTAATTATATGCCATTGCACCTACCTACTTGAAGCTTTACCACTGCACCTACCTACTTGACATTTTGCACTTTTCAAATTATTTTTATTTTAAAATAAAATATTAATTTAAACCATTTTAAACTTAGACCGGACATAAACTAACGTATGCATTTTGGGCCTAAAGGCCCTCTTAAGTCGTTGATCGCTCATTGGGTTATTTAACATTTTAAAAGTCAATAATAAAAGAAATTCAGGTCAAAACGGTTTGTTTATAATACATATCGTTACCGAGAAAAACGCTTGTAAAGTGTGAAGCTTGTGGGATGATGACGTAGCTATTACCAGTCAGAGCCAAAACCCACTTGCACACTGCATTATTATACGTAGTCGTCGGTTTGCATGTCTTGGATTGATGCTGTTTTTTTTTAATAACATTTTTATTTAATTTAATAACAAAATACACATACCAGTTTGAATCCGTGTTGTGTGATTCAATAAAAAAAAACCACAGTGATGGAAAAACATCGAATCCTAACAATTCAGTGGCGGTCCATGGAAGCAATGCTTCCGTTAACAATTAGTAAAAATAAAATCCAATGCTAACAAAAATATTTTTATAAAATTATGGTTATCGTTTATTTAAATTTGTAATATTTAATCAACTTAAAGCTCAATATCAATTTCGTACAGCAAAAAGTATAATTAGAGTACTACTTTAAATTAGGCGCATTAAACTTGCACGGAAAGGTAATACCGATTCAAATGTGTTACATACACTACATATAAGCACTGATTTCGTTAATTTCTGCTCTTCTCCTAGCCTTAATTAGCGGACGTGGTGATACTGACATTGTAAGGTCATTATTTTTAGTGTGCTCCCTGCCCAAATGTTTATTTATTATAATTCGGTTATTTGTTCGATTTAGTGTTTGTTAAATTTAATGTTACTTAGGTAATGTAAATCTGCGAATGAGACTGTATTTTGAAACATTTTATTATTTCAATTTATATAAGTTGGAATTTTTTAAAGACAAATCATTCTATTTAGTTTGCTCTGTATGCAAATTTAAAATTGCATTATCGTCATGACTGCGAATTAAGATGCTTCAGTGGAAAACTTGAGTACTTCCGATACATCCCAATCGCGACGATTTTGTTGTTCAGCTTGTAAATCATTAGATAAAGAATTTTCTGCATACAGTTTTGGAGAGAAATTATAAAGTATTGAGAAAGGCAGATCAAAACCAGAACTTTCAAATTTAACAGTAAAGATTAAAACCAGCACCAGGTATTCTACTAAAAAAGATCGGAAAATCGAGGTGCATTATAAATACATAGTAGTACTTTTTTAAAATAAAGAATAATAATCAACAAATTCCATAAGTATAAAGTGTAAAAGTTCTTTGAAAAACTTTTAAGCTTAATAATTATAACGCTGTTTTTTTATTGTACCCAGCAGGGGCGGATACAGATAGTTATTTTGGGGGCGGAATTTTTGGAAAAATAATTGTTTCAATAAATAATACTTAAACAAATATTATTTGTTTTTATTTTATATATACTTATTTCTAAATTTGGGGGTATTCTCCGCATCCCGACCCCCGTAAATCCGCGCCTGTACCTAGGTATATTAAAATTTAAATCGTGGTTGCTTCCATAGCCTAAATTATCACCACACGCCACTGCCTAACATAAGTTTGCATAAGTTCCCAAATCGCGATAGGTCGCCAAAACGATACACGGCTTGGATGAAAAGAATATATTCTGCACTTGAATTTTAGGAATAATTGATATTTAGATTCTTTTTGTACACACTTGTGTACCAACTTGTTTTTAATGTGTAATGTGGAATTTACTACAAACCCTGGCGCAATTATCAAGTTCGCTAATAAACTAAATATCAGGGTAAAGAAATTATCACTCGCGAATGAAGAAATTTAATATATTTCCTATGATAAAGAAACAAATACTTCCACTCGTTGTTATTAATAAAAAATTAAAATTTTCTGATGACAATTCAACTCACATTTTTTCGACTAATCAAATTCAGTCATTTTCAAAAAATGGACCAATCACGTTTGTATTTAGCGGCAATTTTCACATGTAAAAATTTCCGAAATAAATTTCCACCACAAACATTTTTATTTATCTAATTCATTGTTGACATCACAATGACAATTATAACTATTAAAAGTACAATTATTATACACATAACTGGTTGTACCGGAAGAGGAAGACATCATACGTTTTTTCTTATTCTCTTGTAGAGCAGATGATGATGATGGTTCCAAAGTTGTCGCTTCTTCGCTTTTCCGAAAGCATTGTATTAATCGTGAATGGTATTCTTGGTCAAGCTGCAAATACGGTTTGATTGATGCTCCTGAGCTGTGTCCTGTTATTTTAATCACTTCTTGCTCACCAATGCCAGACTTTGCCAACATTGTTACCGCGCTTGAACGTGCTGAGTGATTCGTGATTTTCAACCTTTCAGTATCCAACCCTGCTTTCTCCGCACTAAGTTTCAACCACTTTCCCAACTTGTTGATTCCTACAGGTGAATTTTTGAACTAAACGGCGTGATTTTCCAATGTCCACCCATGATTTACTATAAGAAACATTCGATCCGTTTTTATGCGATCATTTCTCTTCGATAAGAGTTTCTTAAATAACCTGTAATTGATTTATTTATTAATTTTTATTGAAAGTTTAGTTTTTAACAAAAAATTACCTTACTGGACAAATGTCAGGTGACTCCGTATTTGAAACCAACCATTTGCTATCACTCAAAGAATGACTGCCTCCTTGGTGTGTTTTTGAAAAGATAGGATTGTACTCCAGTCGACCAGTTAATACCCCGGAATTATTTCTTTCTTCTTGAAAGAAACTCACACAACAGTTTACTGCCTCATTACCCCTCCAAGCTAATTCTCGAGCAGCAATCAAAAAAAATTTGTACTGCAAACCACATGGCGTCTCTTCGTCCCACAGTTTGACCATCTTCAAATATTCTTCATTGGTTAGTGCTGCTGAGCTCACTTTCCGCTTACTTACATAATAATAATAATAATAATAATAATAATAATAATAATAATAAATGCCTTTATTTATACTCCCAAAAAAACAAAACTAAACATATATATTCTTAAATAAAATAATACATGAGGCGAAGTTCAGAGCCTGTTTGAGGCAGGCTCTGCTCTGCCACTTAACATCAGCTTGCAATATTTTTCTTCTAGCGTCCCTAGCATTTCTTGCTTCTCTAAACGCTGGATCCTTGAACGGATCAAACTTAATTCCAAACTTGTTATAATACATTTCTTGCAAAAGTTTGGCCGTCGTATTCCACAACACTTTCACTACCGTCTCTTTGTACTCCCCTCCACTCTGTTTTTTCATATTGAAGCCGTAGTCCTTTAGGATATTATTAAGTTCTTCGATCGACAAAACTTGATCCAGCGAGTAGCCCCGTTCAGAACAAAATTTGTTGAACTGCAACCAACATGAGTTGTGTGTTTTCCGGGTATTGAGTGGGACCAGATTTTTGATAGCATCGTCAATTTCTTTACCCGGTGCGCTTCCAAATCTTCTATCCATCAGGGAAAATGGAGACAACGTAAAAAACCAACACAATGCGACTGAATCTCGTCTACATCGTGTAACCACGCGAAGCAGAAGGAAGTTAGAAGTGACCTGAAGATGGCAAGTGTGATCTTGCCGAAACGTCGTCAACCATTGTCTGTTTCCTCTAGGAGCCGAATAGTGAATACGCGGAGTGAAACCCGGAAAAGTAGTGAAGTATCATATAATATCCGCGGAAACTTAAAATGTAACATATATATATATATATATATATATATATATATATATATATATATATATATATATATATATATATATATATGTATATATATATATATATATATATATATATATATATATATATATATATATATATATATATATATTGTGATGATATTTTGAATAAAATAAAAGAATTAAGGGTATAATATAATAAAAAACTAAAGGATACATTAAAATTTAACAAAATAAAAAGAAGGGGTATTATTTTATAAGACAGGTTATTATAAATTATAATATTAAACATTCAGACATAATCGTTGTTGATGAAGGGTCATGTAGATGTTTTCTTTATGAACGTTGTTTCATGGTTTTCATTGAGTTTGCAGCAAGCTAAAAAAAAAAAAATAAAATAATTGAAGGTGGTGTTATTTTTTTGGACAGGAGAAAAATTTTTCCTCTAATAGAAAAAATTATAATCAATTAATTTATCAATTGTACTATAGATAAAAAACGTGTGGAATATATATAGAATAATTATGACATGTGTACAAGATTAAGAGATTTACCATAAACCGAATTGAGAAGAAAAATAAACCAACTTACCCATAAAGTGGTCCCGTTTTATTTATTTGTTGTAGAGTGCATGGTGGTGATAGCATATGGGAAGTAAAGGTGGTTTTGTCCATCAAACGTTACTACAGGAGATATTAAGAGTACCATTAATATAAAGAAGAGGTTCCTGGAATATAAAAGTTAGAAGTAAAGAAAAGGAGTTTTAGGTATAAATAACATCTCCAGTGATATTAGTGAGTGTTAATAGCAGAGCAAAAGTGTTTACTAAGTTTTAAAAGAAAGAAAATAAAAAGCACATGACTACATAGTAAAATTTACCAAAACAATGTTACTTACAATAGATTTGTTTTTTTGGAGCTGTAGATAGTTTTTACCTTTGGATAAAAGCTTGTAAGGCAAGTTGCAAATTCCATATATAAAATCTTTTCTGGAAATAAATTATAATTTAAAAAAAATTCATAAAGAATAAAATTTGACTTACCTGTCATATAAAATTTGACTTACCTGTCAGATATATAAAAAAATTGAGGTTAGATGATAAATTTTAATGTTGATATTGATTATTAGTCAAAATAGAGGGAACTAATATTGTAATACACAAACCCATAATAACTAATGAAATTGCATTCATTCATGAAAAGGTAGAACCCCGGCTTTTCATAGAATAAATTTTGTTAATTTCATAATAGAAATATACCTTTTATAATTAAATAAATTATCTAATATTTGAACAAAATAACATTACTACATTACCTAATTAATGAGGCCCAACGTGGCACAAGGTTAAATATTCCTTGTACAGTACAAATTAAATGGCGCCCAACGTGTTTGGCAAGTTTTTGCAGAGTTAAATAAGATTAACTTTAATAACCAACGTGTTTGGCAAGTTTTTGCAGAGTTAAATAAGATTAACTTTAATAACCAACGTGTTTGGCAAGTTTTTGCAGAGTTAAATAAGATTAACTTTAATAACCAACGTGTTTGGCAAGTTTTTGCAGAGTTAAATAAGATTAACTTTAATAACCAACGTGTTTGGCAAGTTTTTGCAGAGTTAAACGAGATTAATTTTAAAAAAAAAAACCAACGTGTTTGCATACTAGTGAGAATTAATAAGTTTGAAAATATCACATTTTTTTAGATACTGTCTGCAAATATAATAGAATTCATAATAACTATTTTATTTGTCTATGTGTATAACATAATTTTTTTTTAGTAATTTAAAGTAGAAAAACAAGAATGGAGAAAGGAGACAGGATGCTTAGAAGATCCGGAAAACATTATGTGTCACAAGACGATAAAAATAAGGGAGATGAAAGAGAAACAGGATCCGACGAAAAACAACAAACAATCATAGAAGAAGAGAATCCCGAAGAAACAGAAAGAATGATACGGATGGAGGAAGAATTAGTGGAGACAAGAATTGAACAAGGAACATCAATGGAGAGTAGTCAATTTGAAAAATTGTTTGAATACATCAGAAAATCAAATGAAGAAATGAAAAAGTCTAATGAAAAGATGGAAAAGAACCAAGAAAAGATGAGTGAAAAGATGGAGAAAAATCAAGAAGATTTGAAAGAAGAAATGAAAAGGTCAAATGAAGAGACAAGGGAAAAGATGGAAAGAAAATTTGAAGAATCATCAGAGAAAATTGATAAAATTCAAGAGGAAATAGAAAAATCTGCAGAAGTAATAAAGAAGTTAGAGGAGAGGGTTGAAAAGACATTTATTGAGTTTGCTGAAAAAAACAGTCAATTAGTAGAAGAGAAGATAAAAACGGCAAGAGAAGAGGTGAGCAAAGAAATACAAGAAAAGGTGGACGTAGCAAACAAACAGACAGAAGAAAGAATGGAAGCAGTAAACAAGAAAATACAAGAAGGAGAGAAGAAGAGAGAGGAGAATCAGAAAATAACTATGGCAGTTTTAAAAAGGCAGAATGAAGAGCATCAAAAGCGAACAGAAGAAGTTATGCAGAAGACAACAGAAGTTAATGAGAAATTGGAGCATTTTGGTAAAGGAGTGAGTGAAAATTTAGAAACGATAGGGAAATCTATTGACCAGGGTAAAAATAATGTAAATAATTTAGAACGAAATAGAAGGGATTTATGTGGGGCTAATGGAAATTTTAGATGTGGTCCAGAAATGATTCCAAGATTTGAGGGACGAAATTATGAACAACCTATGGTATTTTTGAATAAACTAGATGAGATGATGAAAAATGAAGGTTCAGAAAACATAAAATTTCAAATTATAAATATTTCTTTAATTGGACATGCAGAAAAATGGCATAGTATCATACGAAATCAATATCAAACTTATCAAGAATTTAGAACATTATTTATACAACAATACTGGGGAAGTTCGCAACAAGCTATAATTAGAACAAATCTAACTTCTGGAAGTTACGCAGCTTATAAAGGATCTAGAGAAAATTACGTTATAGATCAGTACAACCAAGCACAATATTTAATGCCAAGACTGACAGAAGAGGAAATTGTGCAACATTTATCTCGACACATGGAGAAGGAGATAGCAAGAGCTATTGCGGTGCAAAATATAAAGAAGTTAAAAGATCTTTTGGAAATAATCAGAAATTATGATATAGCCACCAATTATGAAAAACAAAAAGAAGAGCAGAAGAAAGAGACGCAGAGAAAATTCATACCAGATTTTAGAAATGAAAAGACATGGGGAAACCAAAGAAATTATGGGTATGATCAAAGTCGACAAATTAATAGGGGATATGGAAACAATGGTTACAGAAATATGGAACAATCAAAATATAGAGCATATAATGGTAACAATCAGTATAACACTTACAACAGAAATCAAGATTTTAGAAGATACAATGACCATAATCAGGAAGAAAGAAAAAAATACCAAGAAAATGGATATAATTACAGAAGATTCAATGAAAATGAAAATACAAAATTACAGGAAGAGAGAAATAGAAAACTCCATGCTATCGAAGTCGTAGAAATCAATGACGAAACTTCGAATAGCCAAAAAAAAACTTCAATAATGTAACAATAATTTTAAATATGGGTACGGGGTTGATAGAAGAATCATTTAAAAATTTAGAAGAAGAAAGTTTGGTTAGTAAAAGAAATTTACCTATTATTAATTTACAATTTAGGAATCAAAAATATTATGCTTTAGTAGATAGTGGTTCGGAAATGTCGTTAATTAATGAAGAGATTGTGAAAAGAAATTGGGACGGGTTGAAGAATAGAATTTATAAAATAAAAAACATTAATCTTGTTTCAGCTATGAAGAAAAAAATATCAACAATAAATCAAATGGTTCAAATTAAGATGAAGATTGGAGAAGATTGTTTAGAAGATGCAAGTTTGTTAATTGTGAAAGGATTGAGTTTGGATTTTATTTTAGGTATGGATTTGATAGAGAAATATGGATTAATAATTGATGGAGAAGAAAAGTGTATTATATTGAAGAATAGGAAGAAGAAATGGATTGGATTGGGAACAGAATTAAGTAAGATGGATGTATCAATTGGGAAAGAAGAAGTTTTAGAGGCAGAAGAGTTAATGGATGGTAAAGTTGAATATGAAGATGAGATAGTTTTGTATAATTTGTTTGAAAGGATATTTGAAGAAAGACAGATTGGATTAATAGATGATGAGACAAGAAGAGAATTAAGTAACATATTGCAACAACATATTAGTTTATTAGATGATGAACCAAGGGTGGCTGAAAATTATCAACATCAATTAGAAGTTAATGATAAAGAAGGTTTTAACACTAAAATTTATCCAATACCATTTGCTTATAGAGGAGCTGTTAAAGCAGAAATTATAAAATTGTTAAAGAATGGAATTATTGAAACTTCAAAAACACATTTTATCAATCCCATAGTAATTGTACCCAAACAAAATAAAATGGAAATGAGAATTTGCCTAGATGCGAGAAAGTTAAATGCCATAACGAAACCACAATATGAACAACCACCATCATTGGACATCCTGTTAAGTAGAATCTGTGGTAAAAGTTATTTTAGTAAGTTAGATTTGAAAAATTCATTTTGGCTTATTCCTTTACATCCTGAAAGTAGAAAATATACTGGTTTTAGTATAGAAGGAGAAGTATATCAATTCAAAGTGGTACCATTTGGATTATCCACTGCTTCAGCTGCATTAGTTAGAGCTATGCAGAAAATATTAAATAAGTATGAAGAATTCTGCGCGCATTATATTGATGATATTTTAATTTTTTCAAAAAGTAAAGAAGAACATCTCCAGCATGTGAAGAAAATATTAGAAAATTTAGATGAAAATGGTTTAAAGCTAAATAATAGCAAATGTGAATTTTTTAAGGATGAGGTAAAATATTTAGGTTATGTGATTAGCAGAAAAGGCGTATTTATCAACGAACAACGTTTAGAAGAATTGAAAAATTTAACTAGACCTAAAAATCTTAAAACATTAAGAGGTTTTCTTGGAGTATTAAATTATTACAAGAAATTTATTCCAAACTATTCAGAATTATGTATACCCTTAATAGAGTTATTAAAAAAAAATATAAAATGGAAGTGGACTGAAAAACAGGAACAAGCATTTCAAAAACTGAAAATGGTCTTTTATACAGAATTATTACTTAGGTATCCAGATTTTAATCAAATCTTCATATTAAGAACAGACGCCTCTGATTTTGCGATAGCTGCAGAATTAGTTCAGGAGCAACAGGGAGAAGAAGTGCCAATATGCTTCATATCGAGGGTATTGAAGGATTGTGAAACCAGATATACCGTTGCAGAGAAAGAAATGTTAGCCATTGTATTTGCTGTGAAAAAACTGAAGTTTTATTTAACTGGAAATAAGTTTGTAATAGAAACAGATAATTCTGCAATATCATTCTTAAAAAATAAAAAATTCTTAAACAATAGGTTGTACCGATGGGCGTTAATATTACAAGAATATATCTTTGACATTCGGTATAAAAGGGGAACTGAAAATGTGACGGCTGATTTCTTCAGTAGAAATAACTCTCCGGAGTATGGTAAGTCAAATGAAGTTATGATAGCATTACAAAAGTTTATGGTGAGTGGAGATTTTACTAAAGAAAGATTTCAAGAGATTCAACGAGAAGAAGAGATACAAAGGATAAAGAGGGAAATATTAATGTTGGGAGTTGAAGTATGGAAAGGTTATGTAATAAGGGAAGAGTTATTGATGAAACGGATTGGAAGTAAAGAAATGGTAGTACTCACAAATGGTATAGCTAAAGAAATCATTGTTATGATTCATTTGAATTATGGTCACATTGGGGTGAGAAAAACATTTTTGGTTTTTAGAGAACTATTTTATATAAAGAATGATATAACGTTAATCAAGAAAATTATAAAGAATTGTGAAATTTGTTTATTTGGAAAAGAGAAAAATTATAAAAACCAAAACAAATATATGAGTTTTAAAATAGAATATCCTTTACAACTAGTTGCAATTGACTATATTTCTAACTTGATTCCAGGACAATTTGGATATCAACATATCTTAGTAATGGTAGATGTATTTACAAAATTTGTGAAACTGTTTCCGGCAAAAAATTGTAACACTGTACATGCAGTAAGATTTATTAATCAATTTATTGAACATGTAGGAAAAATGGATACTGTCTTAGCAGACAATGCTACATATTTTAACAATTTAAGATTTAGAGATGAATTGCAAAAACAAGAAATAAAAACAATTTATTCCAGTATTAGACATCCACAAGGAAATTTATCAGAAAGATACATAAAAGAAGTGGTAAAGTATTTGAGATTATTAACATATCGTCAACATAATCAATGGGTGAAATATTTATGTCAAGTGGAAAAATATTTAAACACAATCCCAAACGTGACAACTCAAGTATGCCCAATTACTTTAATGAAAGGTATTATTCCTGAAAGACCTTGGAGGGAATGGGAAGAAAATATAGATGTCACTGAATTATTGCAAGAAGTAAGATTAAGAATTAAGAAGAACCAGAAAAGGATACAAGAAAAAATGAATAAAAGAATTAAAAAGAAAACAGAATTTAAGATAAATGATTTAGTTATAGTTAAAACTTTAAAAGTAGCAGATAGACAAAGAAAAAAATGTAAAAAGTTAAATCTCCCATTTCAGGGACCTTTTTCAATTTCTAAAATATTTGCAGAAGGGAATACTTATGAGTTAATGGATGAAGAGGGTAAAATAAAAGGGAGATTTCACATATCACAAATATATAAATACAAAGATGAAAATAATCAGTTGTTAGAGTATGATGAATATTCATAAAATATTGACAATCTATTTTTTTTATAACCTCTAATAGCAATAATGACATTTATTAAATTAATATGACATTTGAAAGAAATATAAAATGTTAATGCAAGGATAAAATTTTTATTTATAATGGGAGTCAGTATAATGATAATTTTTCATAAAAGGAATGGAAGAATTCATTCAAAGGATAAAATGTTAATTTGTTGATGTTGTTAGTTGATAGTTTATTTTATTGTTGATCTGTTACATATAATTGATTCAAAATCAATTTGATTGGTTATAAAATTATTTAATGAAAGAAAAAAATTAAATTTCATATTATGATAGTTGTTAAAAATGTTATTAAAGTTGTTCATGTGATTTAATTTTTTTATTTATTAAATAGTGGGGCTTTTATGTGATGATATTTTGAATAAAATAAAAGAATTAAGGGTATAATATAATAAAAAACTAAAGGATACATTAAAATTTAACAAAATAAAAAGAAGGGGTATTATTTTATAAGACAGGTTATTATAAATTATAATATTAAACATTCAGACATAATCGTTGTTGATGAAGGGTCATGTAGATGTTTTCTTTATGAACGTTGTTTCATGGTTTTCATTGAGTTTGCAGCAAGCTAAAAAAAAAAAATAAAATAATTGAAGGTGGTGTTATTTTTTTGGACAGGAGAAAAATTTTTCCTCTAATAGAAAAAATTATAATCAATTAATTTATCAATTGTACTATAGATAAAAAACGTGTGGAATATATATAGAATAATTATGACATGTGTACAAGATTAAGAGATTTACCATAAACCGAATTGAGAAGAAAAATAAACCAACTTACCCATAAAGTGGTCCCGTTTTATTTATTTGTTGTAGAGTGCATGGTGGTGATAGCATATGGGAAGTAAAGGTGGTTTTGTCCATCAAACGTTACTACAGGAGATATTAAGAGTACCATTAATATAAAGAAGAGGTTCCTGGAATATAAAAGTTAGAAGTAAAGAAAAGGAGTTTTAGGTATAAATAACATCTCCAGTGATATTAGTGAGTGTTAATAGCAGAGCAAAAGTGTTTACTAAGTTTTAAAAGAAAGAAAATAAAAAGCACATGACTACATAGTAAAATTTACCAAAACAATGTTACTTACAATAGATTTGTTTTTTTGGAGCTGTAGATAGTTTTTACCTTTGGATAAAAGCTTGTAAGGCAAGTTGCAAATTCCATATATAAAATCTTTTCTGGAAATAAATTATAATTTAAAAAAAATTCATAAAGAATAAAATTTGACTTACCTGTCATATAAAATTTGACTTACCTGTCAGATATATAAAAAAATTGAGGTTAGATGATAAATTTTAATGTTGATATTGATTATTAGTCAAAATAGAGGGAACTAATATTGTAATACACAAACCCATAATAACTAATGAAATTGCATTCATTCATGAAAAGGTAGAACCCCGGCTTTTCATAGAATAAATTTTGTTAATTTCATAATAGAAATATACCTTTTATAATTAAATAAATTATCTAATATTTGAACAAAATAACATTACTACATTACCTAATTAATGAGGCCCAACGTGGCACAAGGTTAAATATTCCTTGTACAGTACAATATATATATAAATCTGTTGCGCGATATCCCATTATTATAACACTTTCTTGTATATCTCTACGCGCATTATTACTTCTAATCATTGATATTATACTTTGGGATTGGTTGTCTCACGGTAGTGGCTTTAGCTGCCTCCGTAGTGACGTTTGTTGTTGCACTGAAAACTCAGTGTCTTCAGGCCGATACTGCAAATGTGCGGTTGGCTGCTATCAGTGAAACCTTGTGTTGTTACATCTTTCTGAGTTAGTTGCTTTTATATTTATTCCATCTGCTATGCCGTCCTGATGATCACTAATAAGTGTGAAACACGTGTAGACGGCTGCAACTTATGATTTCTTTCTTCTCTGTTGCGCGATATCCCATTATTATAACACTTTCTTGTATATATTTAGGATTTAGTCAGAATTCACGTAACATTGTTATGTAACTAGTGCATTATTTAAAACTATTAAAAAGTAATTTTGATTCATATAAGAATTTAAATAAAGAAAGTTGAAACGCATTTCCAAAGTACACAGTTTTTTTTTTAAATTAATTTATTTATAAAACAATTTTTCTACGATCTAACAGTAATTATTCGTTATTTGTAAGCATGTAATAAGTGAATATAAAAACAATATTTTATTTTTAATTAGCCGAATTCAACGCTTATATTTTTATTTGCTAGCCGAGGTGGGGCAAAAGAAAATCAAAATATTTCTTTTTATGCGAAGTCACCGCAATATATATATATATATATATGTATATATATATATATATATATATATATATATATATATATATATATATATATATATATATATATATATATATATATATATATATATATATATATATATATATATATATATATATATATATATATATATATATATATCTATAAAGGCCTACCATGCGTCCGGGCCAAAAACAACAAACAAAAAACAGGTTGTTTGGCAAGAAACAGTTTTTTTGTCAATAGTTTAGCCCCTAGACATACGATTTTCTTAAAATTTAATTGTTTTTTTTTGGTTAACTTTGAATGCACATTAAAATAACCAATTAATTTAGGCGTTTTTTGTCAAAATGCCTTGCTCTAACGAAATACGTCTCGAAAATTTTTCCACCCAAAATCCCTCGTGCTACGCACACGGAATTTTGTTGAGAAGATTTACTCCACGTAATTTCCAAGCAAAACATTCCGACAGAAAACGTCAAAATTTAATTGGCTATTTTAATGCACTTGGGATATTACTGTTGATTATGAACGAATATCTCAAAAATAAAAAAACGTTGTATCTGAGAATATTTTTTTAAATTCTCAAAATTAATAAATTTTATTTATTGAATGTATTTGTTTATGTGCTTTATTATTTTTTTTTATTTTCATTAATATAATTATTGAATTTATAAAATGGGTTCTATACGTATGAATTCAAATAACGCCTTTATTAACGTTTAAATAAAAGTAACATTTAAACAAACTTTGTTGAAATAACAGGAAACTATTATATATGAATGATCAATGCATAAACTCGTTTATTTCGCCAAAACAATAAGGTAAGACCTTTTTACGAGACTTGATAAATCTTTTATTAGAGTTTAATTTTTAAGTTTTAATAGCTTATTAAAATCATTTTAGTTTTTATTTACTTTTAGAATTTCTCTTATGAATGATGAAAAACACTTTACAAGTAAGCTTCTTTTATAAAACAATTAAATTGTGAGCGAGCACTTTCCTGGTAAGCAAATTTTTATAACCCTTTGTAAATTATTTAACTCAATAATAGGGATTCCATTTTTATTATTAGACGTACCAAGACCTATTAATGCTCCATATTCGATTTGAAAAGATGTTTTCTGAACTGGTAAAAAACCTTTTTATAATAATTACTACAGTTCCAACACTATTATTTTTTCATGACGTTGCAGGATTGAAATCTATTTTCAGGGATGGACACCAAGATTAATAAATACCCTTATATAGACCATCTACTTTTAGAGCTGTAACAACGAATCATGATTTAATTTATTTTATTTTAAATCTTTTGTTCGATAATGATTTTTGATTTAAAATCATTTTAGGAAGTATCTTTGATTTTCTATCAAAAAAAGATCAGATTTAAATATTTCAAAATCATTTTACATCATTCTTAAGGATTTAGATATTTTCAAAAATTTAACTACATTGTTTTGTAGTTTTATGTAGTTTTATTTTAAAATACTTACCTAAGGTATCAATAAGAACGTGTTATTTCCTAAATTTTAGTGAATTTTTAATTTTCTTTACACATTGTATCTTAATAATAATAATAATAATAATGTTTTTTTAAGATGGAATACATCTTCTTAATAATTAGAAGAAAGCATATTTTTGAAATTTATTCTTATTGTTGGTAAATTAATTTAATAATAGATCATTTGTGAATTAATAATTAGTTTGGTTTTCTTTGCCGTTTTGCTTACGTTTTGTCCTGCCAACTATGCTTATATAGAGGGAATTGTTTACACTTTAGCTATAATAATATAAGTTTATGTACAGTCTTAAACATTAAGGTGATACATGATATATCCAGATCAACAAAAATTTCTTTTATATTTTCAATTTAAATAATACACGCGATAAAAATAATATGAAATATGTTTCCGTTGAGAGATCATATTTCTCAACGACAAAACAACAGCGCCAACAAGATTTACCTTGAACAATTGAATATATGAATCATTCAAAAAGAAAATATTAAATTAACGTTGTATAATTAACTAATAAGGCATACCTACATTGATTGTTTATTATATTTTACAACTTTGATTTGCAATTTTCGCAGTCATCAAATCATAAGTTTCTAAAATTTGTAAACTGATCTTTCATTTTATTACAATTTGTACAACACTAAAAACACTTTTTGCGAAGTGTAGCATTTTAGTTTTCATATGTATATTTTGTTCTTAATAGCATGTACTTTGATATAAAAAAAATCAAATTAAAAAAGATGTTGCTCAAGGTTAAATATGAGTTATTGTTAGTGGCGTGGGATTTTACGGTATTTTAGTAAAAAGTCCTTAATAATAAATTATTTCATTTTTATAGTATGTCAGGTATTTGGCCATTTTAATCAGAGAAGCTAATGGGAATTTCTTGGGATTAGAATATTACAAAATTTAGATTATTTTTACAGATTATATCAATTTGTTTGTTATCGTTCCAGATCTCTATAAGAAATATTTTTTACTTTTAAGTTTGTTTTGCTTAATTATTATTATGTCCGCAATCCCTATTGAGGAAGGTAGTTATAAAATAGAAATGACAGAGCATGATTTGAAATTCAATGAAATCTCACTATTGATATTTGGTAAAATATCAAGTAAATAACTATTCGATTTCGGCCCAAACTTCGTAATGAAAATTTGTTCGACTACCATCCCTTTATCTGCCACTTAAAGGTTAACTTTTATATCTGGGTCACCTTTATATATAGTTACTATATATAATGTCGATATTCAATACCTAAATATTAAAGAAGAAAAATGTTTTTAGCAAACCTTGTGTTCTTTTCCCCTAAGAGCGACATTCGAAAGGAACCAATTATAACTTACGTTTCCCTCTTCCACCTTGGTCAAATAACCAGCTGAATGTTTTAGCGAAACCAAAGACTGAATACATTTATGCTCATATACGTATGTCTACTTTAAATAATACAGAACTGGAAAAGCCTAGACTTGACAACAGTTTGAAAAGGCTTAACTGAAATTGTACTAGTTACTCTGAAGGTAACTTAACTGAAGTCTTTACTTTTAAAAAGTCTTATAAACCTTTAAAAGTCTAAATGCCTTCAAACTGTCTCAAGATCCAAGAAATCTTTAGTAGGTAATTTAGGCGGGGGAGGATTGACTTTTTAACATTTTTTGATTTGTCAGTTGACGAGTATTCTAAACCACATAACTATATTAAATTTCAAGTTTATATGTCATTTAGAAGTTTATCAACCACCAATGGAGATGGGAGAGTTGACATAATTATAAAAAACATAACATAACAAACACAATAGGTGATCTTAATATGCCCAATTTTATGAATGTTAATTTGCACGGTGAAATTGAAAGAGAATTTTATAATTTTATGAATTTGCACTATTTAATTCAGATTAACCAAACATTAAATTGTAATGACCGTATCCTTGACCTTATTCTTGTAAATTCGAATGCTCAATGTTGTCGGTGTCCTGTCCCTATTATCAACGAAGATCCCTATCATCCTTCCGTAATATGCACATTGGAGTATATTAAGCATAATAATATTTCTACACAGTCTAATGCACACAGATATAATTTCAAAAAAGCCAATTTTTTGGAATTATACCGTAACTTGTTATTAATAGATTGGCGACCACTCTATGAATGTAGTAACGTTGATGATGCTGTTGAATTATTTTATAGATTTATATATAGCGTGTTTGATGAAACAGTACCATTATGTAAACTTTCAAATTCAAAGTTTCCACCGTGGTTCTCACGTGACATCATATCCGAAATTAAACATAAGGGAAGGAAAAAAATGAAAAGTAGGAACAACTCTGCAATTATTCAATCACTACACACTGAATTCACTTACTTACGTAAAAAAAACAAAGACTCCATCAAGATTGCTTATGAAAATTACCTAGTTCAAACTGAAAATGCAATAATACAAGATCCGAAAGAATTTTGGTCTCATTAACTTCTGTAAAAAAAGATCTGCAGAAAACAATTTTCAAAAATTCAACAAAACTCGCTGACAACTAAATATTCAGATAGCAGTTTATAAATACAATTCAATAAGATTTAACATCTCGCTTTGCTTTATTCGCCGCTTAAATTTTGGCTGACATACTTCTAACTTGGGGATTACAATTATCTAAATTGGATAATGCCCTACTTGCTGATAATTTCAAATTCAATAACACTAAAGATCCGAACTGCTTGAGGATCATTCAACAACTTTGAAATTATGATTTTCAAA
This sequence comes from Agrypnus murinus, assembly GCA_929113105.1. Lineage (NCBI taxonomy): Eukaryota > Metazoa > Arthropoda > Insecta > Coleoptera > Elateridae > Agrypnus > Agrypnus murinus. The sequence continues at coordinate 66,197,162 of OV816025.1, forward strand.
CCATTTTTGGTCGTTTTTGATGTGTGGTAAGAAGCACCATCTTGTTGAAAGACTAAATCGCGGTCAAGATCGATTTTTAACGATTGGTAACAAGTTAGCGTTAAGAATTTTCTGATACTTTTCAACATTAACTGTGCCGTCTATGGATTGAAATCATTCTAACCCTCCAGCTGACATATAGCTCTAAACTATTGCACCTTGAGGAAACCTAACCGTACGTTTTAAGCAGTACTTATGGAATGCTTCATGTTTAGCTCCGATCACTCTTTTGCGAGAGTAACCAACGAAAACACCAGACTTTGACTAGTCGCTGAATATGACCTTATACCAGTCATTCTCTGGAACATTGTCTAGGATAACTACATATTTAGTCCATGTCACTCGTCGTTGTTCTTGTTTCTCGGTTAGAAGTTTTACTTTGACTAAATACAAAAACCGTTTATGTTACAAAGATAGTTAAGGAATACTCAATGCATCAAAGTTTAAAGATAACTAACTACCTTATTAAAGAATGGAGAGTCTATCTGAAAACAAATAAACTGTTTGGATTCTTGGCAATTGTTGCGACAGAAAGGTAAAGACAGGATTAAGTGTGCCCAAATAGCTGCAGGACATGATCTGGACTAGCAGAAATACATAGAACAAAATTAAATAGCTTATCGGTATCTCCAACGTAAATGAATGCTTCTTCACGGCTTGCTCCAAAATGATACGTCTGGATTTCTTCAGCTAGTTTGCAAGGATAATTTTCAGAGAAGACTATATGGAGTAACCCTTCACTCTTACTAAGACTCTTTTTCAGTGTGTTGTAAGCAGCATTTTTATTTCTAATGTTAAATTTATATTTATTTTTAAAGTTTTCATTTCTTCTTGAACCTCTCCCTGCAACTCTTGAACTTCTGCTGAACCATACCTAAGACTGATAATGGAGGGCAAGATTGAGGGTAGAAGAGAACTGGCAGGAGACAAGGCTCATGGTTGAGAAATGTGAGAGACTGCACTGGCCTAAACTCACAGTTATTACTAAGAATAGCAAAAGATAGTGAACGATTTGCCGAAGTTGTTGCTAACCTTCTATAAGAAGACAGCACCTTAAGAAAAAGAAGATGTAAAAAAGGCCGCAAAGTTAGAAAATGTAACAGTTTTATCGACCTTACTGAATATTTCTGAATTTGATTTTACTCATGCAGTTCTATACAATATCGACTCCTTTGCCTTCTTCAACATACCAATACAAATTAGCTTGGGGCAACGTATGATAGCCTAATAAAAACAGGATGCCAATAAAACTGAAAAGTTTTTCCCTTGTAAATATAAAATCGTGTGTATTATTTATCATGAGCCTACTTTACAAAAAATCGCAATACTATATCTTGAACTTCATCATCAAAAAGTTTTAGAAAAATATCCAGCGGTGATTGACCTGCCAAATGATTTTTTAGCTGTTCAATTTTTTGTGTTCTCTTCGTCGGGCAAGTTCAGATACAAAAAGAAACCTCTCTGTACTTGGGTTTCTGGTTATTTCTTTTGAGCAAACTTGAGAATGTGAAAAGAAGAAGAAAGCATTTAAGTAGAAAAAAACTGAAAACAATACCGTTATGAAAACACCTGAAGAAAAACTAATGCCCACCTCTGAATTAAAAAAAACTGCACGGAAACGTTTTGTTGGACTTGGACCTGGAAAAGGAAAAAGCAATGAGAAATAAGCAATCCTACTCTAGTTTTGCACGACTCGCTGGTGAAACCTTGGAGAGTTGCTGGAGGTCAAAAAACCAACGGAAAAGATTTTTAAGTGCTTTGTTGATGTCCATTGATATTCGTCACTACCGTCTTTATAGTTTAGCAAATAAAACAATTGGCCTTGCACACAAAACAAAAATATCCTACAGTACATTCTCTCGATGCCATCCCTATGTTATTACCGTCTATATTATGTATGCAAACCTAATGAAATAAACAGAGCTACCTGTTTGTACAAGCAACGCGCAAACATAAGCTTCAAACCACAAAAACTAAAACCACTAAAACTTGTAGTAAGGCTTCCGCATTGCATATGTATGGCAGGTCTCTGAAATGTCAAAATAAAATGAAGAAAAGGTTCAATTTAATGTTAAGATAGCAGCTAAAATCAATGTTACTAAACCTGTCCGAGAGTTGCAGGGAGAGGTTCAAGAAGAAATGAAAACTTTAAAAATAAATATAAATTTAACATTAAAAATAAAAATGCTGCTTAGAACACACTGAAAAACAGTCTTAGTAAGAATGAAGGGTTACTAGATATAGACTTCTCTGAAAATTATGCTTGCAAACTAGCTGAAGAAATCCAGACTTATAATTTTGGAGCAAGTCGTGAGGAAGCAACATTGTACGCAGGAGTCACTTACGTTGGAGATACCGATAAGCTATTTAATTTTGTTTTATGTATTTCTGCTAGTCCTAAGACCTTGAACTGCTTCTCTAGTTGCAATGCCTAAGCGAAAACCAAATTGTTCTTCTCCTACATATTGTTCGCATTTTGTGTGTACTAGTTGATGCATGTTCTTAGCATTATCTACAGTACATGGCTCATCAGGCTAATCAATCGGTACTGTAAGCACTGTTTTACTCCGCTCTTTTTAGGTATCGGAATAAAAATAGGTTGGGTCCAGTCGTGTGGTACGATTCCTGTATAATATATTCTATTTAAGAGAGATGTTAAGATGTTGAGGCTTTCATCGTCTAATACGTTTACGCATCTCAGTATAGATGTTATCTTCACCTGGGACTCTACGTGTTTTGATAGTTTTATTGCGTGTTTCACTTCTGCTATAATAATTTTCAATGGCTAATCTTCTTGATCTATTTCTCTTGATTCTGGTTACATTCTGATATCATCAAAAAGCTCTTGTATATAGCTTGTCAAAATCTCTTCTATCTCGTCTGGGTCTATTGTTTTTTTGTTACTATATGTGACTAAGATATCGTGTTGATGGGTTTTATTTACAGTTATTTCTTTTATCTTCTTTTTTGTGTGTTAAAGAAATCATGCTTTCTTGGCAGCTCTTCGAGCACTTGACAACGTTTCTCCATCCAGGTCTCCTTTGCCTCTCTTATAAGCCTTGTAATCTTTTTATGGATTTCTTTATATTTATTATAGTCTTTATGTTTGTACTTCCTTCTTTCGTTCATCAATAAAAGGATTTCTTCCGTCATCCATTTCTGTTTTGCTCTCTGCTCTTGGTTTTCCAATTCATTTTCTTGTACTTCATGTTTACATTTTTAATAGACTGCCAAAAGTTTTCCATTGTTTCTGTTTCCAATTATACAGTTTCCCTAAACTTACTATTCAAAACTCGTGTTATTTCCTCTTTTATTTGTGGTTCCCCCAGTTTCTCAAAGTTAGGTCTTGTTTTATTTCTCTTCCGGATTTTCTTCAATTTAATCTCACGTTTTTCAGCTACGGGGTTCTGATCAGATCTTACGTCTGATCCAGGATAAGTTCTTACACTTTTAATTTCGTTTCTATATCGTGTATCAATCAGTATGTAATCTGGTCCTAAGTACACTTCTAAGTGTACAATCGCCTTTCTGGAAGTTGGAACCAGGTGTTTGCTACCATTAAGTTTTCTTCATTACAGAACGGTACCAGATAACCCCCCTATCGTGTCGTTTGCAAATACCATGGTCTCCAACAATATATTGAACTCTTCCTTTACCTATCTTTCCGTTGAAGTCACCCATGATTATATTCACTTCATTCTTTTTGGTAAATCTTAGTAGGTAATTTTTACATCATGAATGAAAAACTCATGCAGTATGGAGTATTCTCGTGCAACTTATATTACTAGATGAACAGATAGTTCCATATTTTGGACGGCACTCGCAACAAAATGCTTCTAAAAGTAAAACCGGTGAGATTCGGTTTCAAATTATGGTATATCTGTTCAGATGAAGGGTACTTATACAAGTTATCCTCCAAATAATAATAAATCAAGACTTGGGTTGGGAGGTGACTTTGTTTTTTATCTACTATCTATTGTAGGGAATAACCATAATCATAATATTTTCCTAGACAACTTCTTTTCTTCATATAAATTATTCGACAAGCACACTATGGTGTTGGACCATTGAAAACTGCAAAAAATTATGACGCAAAGGAAAAGAAAAAAACTACTGTACTGCTCAAAAGCTACTGTACTATCAAAACAAAAGGAAATAGTGACGTTAACGAAGAAAATAAAGTAAAAACCTTCCCAAGGATCTTGTATGGTTTCTCTATTTCTTAGAAAATCAAATGTAACTGAACTAAAGGGTTCATTGTGATGCAATGAAGAAGTACATCATATGCTCAAAGTAATTCAGTATGTCTAAAAAAAATCCCAACCTATTGCTTGGTCTTGGAGGGATTCATCCAGTGTTGTAATGTATCTAGATACAAGTATCTAGATACAGTATCTAGATACTTTTATGGTACCTAGATACATATCTAGATACTTTTAAAATTTTGTAGCTGTATTTGGATCTAGATACATTTTCTGTAGTATCTGAGTATCTGTATTGTGCAGATACTATTTTCATAATTTAATGATTTTATAATACAAAAATTGTCATAAATGATGTGTAGAATCTTAAATTTGAAATAAACCGCCGAACATAATAAAACTAATTTTTAATTTGGAATTGCTTTGAAATCATGAAATCAAATATGTCACCTCGTTAAACAATTGAGTCACTACATCTAGTCAGCCAGGTCAACTTGGCGTATCAGAGTTTCGCTATCGACGCCATATTGAGATAAAAGAAGTGTAAAATATAGTAATTCATTAATTAAAATCGCATCTTACGTATTTGGCATATTACAATTTGTGGCTGTCAAAATGAAAACTATGTAGAAAAGTTTTTTAAACTAAACATGGATTTAATTAAATTCAATGGGGATAATAATAATTAACAATTTCGGGCTTTTCTCGCCACAAAATGGGGTTGTTTGCGCTACTCTGATCCGCCAGTATGGTCTGGCTGACTAGATGTAGAAACTCTATAAACAATGGATATTGTTACAGAATTACGATATTACCGATTGTGTGAGGAAGAAGCATTCTTGTCCGTCCAGGGCAGTGTTACCAACTGTACCATAATTATGGTACTTGTACCATAATTTACTGATTGTACCAATCAACAACAATTAGATAAAAGTGTACCATAATTTCAGATATGAAGAGAATTCATTCTTTATTAAATGTAATAGTTGTAGTAATGTTATTATATTTAACATTTACGTAACAAGTCTGGAATGGTTATTTTACTGGACTTGTAGATAAGTACTAGGTACGACAAGCCACTGGTGAGTCTTCGAGTACAGTAAAGGCACTATACGGATTTTGTTACACACTCCTATCTTTTCTGTCAACAGTCAATTTGAGAACTTTCAAAGTAAGAACTATCTTAATGTAGTGCGTTTGAAAATATGTTGAAGAGCAAATAATTATAATATATTCCGTTACACCAAGGGTAACTAAAAGCAACCAGATTTAGCGACTTTTGGGTGTAATAGTACTACGAACTAATAGCAAATTGTTATAGTGTGAATCGTACCAACACATACTTTGAAGCTAGATTATCAGAAATAATATCTAGGCTATGATGGTTTCTGTTAAAGTGGTAAAACATTTTCTAGGTTTTCAAACACTGAAGACTATTGGAGTTTATTCAAGTTATTAATATTCTGCACAACACCAAAACTGAAGATAGAAAATCTACACAAATGTCATGTTTGGAATGCTTTAATGAAGTGGAAAGGTTTGAATGCATGATGTACTTATCTTTAGATACTGGTTTCTGCTTAACAATTTTTAATATGTATAAATTCTTATAAATATTGCTGTCCTAGACTAGCCCTGGAATTGATACTTAGTTAAATGACTATTTTCGGTACGAAAAATTGACTAGGAAGTTCTTATATTCGGGGTGAAAAACAAGTATCTACAAATGTATCTAGATACATTATGTTAAGCTTTGTATTTGGATCTAGATACTTCACTGTAAAACCTGTATCTGTATCTAGGTACCTTTTTCTGATAGTATCTGTATCTGTATCTAGATATACAAAATAATGTATCTGTTACAACACTGGATTCATCTCCTAAAAGTGGTACTCTCATGCATTTGGCTGTACCTCAAAGGCAGTGGAGCTTCGAAAATCCTTGTTGAGACAGTATAATTCGAATGCTGTTTTCTATTTTGAAACGCTTACGGTGTTATACCAGTGTACGAAGATCAACGCTTGTTGGACAAAGTTAAATTGCTATAAAACTACATATAGTGACAAAAAAATATTTTGAGAAACTCATAGAAAATGACAGGCAGAAAAAAATTGGGGCCTGTGTGCATGCAGTATAAGAGAGTGTTTGCCACTTTCCTTCTTCTTCGATAGAAAAACTTATGCACGATGGTACATTTTATACTACAATGATTGCTTGAAGCTGGACGAAGGTCCTATAATTTATAATTCCATGTCACTCTTTTAAACAAAAAATAATAATCTTAATTCAATCCTAGTAACGCATTTAAAACAATAATTATTCAAGGCTTTTTAACCAAAATTTGTTTTGGTGGTTTCAAGTGTAAACATTTGCATTTAATTTTACATTTTTTATAATAAACGGGGTTTACACGCGTCAATCAACTTTAAACTCCAATTTATAACTTATGTAACCTACAACACTGTATTTTTATTTATTTTATTTATTAAAGTATTTTCAAGCCGTTAATGCCTTTAGTTTTCAAAAAAAATTCCAGATTCAAGAATATAAAGAAAAATTTAAAATCTGGCAGCATAAATAATTAAGATTTTAATTTGCATGGGCAACTAAAATCTGCAGTAACATGATATTTGATACGATGTTTGATGACGCAACGTCAAATTGATCATCATACAATTCTGAGAACCTAAAGTGTTTAAAGATATTTAATTCTTAAATGCTCCGAATGAGTGCTGTATAAATGAATTGTTTTTTACATTTACTTATATGTACAGCTGTAACCTTTATCAAATTCATAATTGCAAAAGAGAACCTCTATTCCTTGGAAAATCGCTGAAAAGGAACACGATTAAAAATTTATTAAAAAATTATTTAATTGTAAAAGTCGTTACATAAATTTATTCTGGATTACTTGAAACCCTCCCGAAACAAATTTTGGTTAAAAAGTCTTATAAATTGCAAGGATTGAATTAAAATTGTTTTTTTTTGTTTAAAAGAGTGACTTTTAAAAGAGTGGAAGTTATAAATTTTAAGTTCTTTTTCCAGCTTCAAGCAATCATTGTAGTATATAAAATATACCATCGTGCATAATTTGAAAAATATTCAAGTTCATAGTAAGAAATACGTAAAATGACTGTGTAAGTAACACAAAATTACGTCACTTTATAGACTTCCACACCTGCAATCAGTAAATAAACATAGTCGGGAATTTTCGGAAATTTAATCCATGCTTACAAGGAAATATTGTCTTCCTAACAAACAACATTAAAAGATTATCTAATATCCATTTTTTTCTCGAGTCCTCTGACTTTAGTAAAGCTTAACATTAGTAAAATATTATATTTCTAAATGCTATAGCTACTTTTGTTTTTATCAGACAATAGGTAATAAAAGGTACCCATTTTTAGGGACAATTTTATTAAAAACAAATTAGTTTTTATCTCAGAAAGTACATGCCATATATCTATGAAATTTTTGTAGGGGTTATAGAAAGAAACCTTGGGGTTCTTAGCTATTAATTTTCGACCAAAAAGCAATTCATTTAAGATTTATATAAAAAAATAGGGAATTGTGTTTTCTTGTTTATTAATTTTTTGATTTCGTTTTGGTTAAATGAACACTTTTCATATAGGCATTATTTTTCTCAAAGAAATGTTCCTAATTTTAACAATAACAGTGCTGTAACAAAAAACCAATTTTTTGTCCAAACCGCTTGTCACTAAATTAATTTTCCTGCGATTCAGAGGAAGGTATTGAAGACTATACAGGGTGTCCTGTTTAACAGTCTACACTGAATCATTCCAATAAGCTTGTGACTATAGCAGTGGAATTAAAAGAACTTTGTATACTTTGACCTCTAGTTTACGAAATCAGAACACATCTTAGAACTTGTGTTGGTGCTGGATATCATCATGAGGATTTTTTTAAATGGAACGATTAGATTTAAAGTATGGAAATCGATAGCAAGTGGGATTCTGAATAAAAAAAGTATTAAGGTACTATAGGCTTAAAGTGAATGATAATGAAATAATAAAGTGAATGGATTCTAATACTGTTTTCGTAAACAAGAAGCCGAAATCTACGAAGTTCTTTTAATTCCATTACTATAACCAAAAGCTCGTCCGAATGATTGAGTGTAGAACTAGAGGTCGAAATATACAAAGCTCTTATAATTCCATTGCTATAGCCAAAAGCTTGTCCGAATGATTGAGTGTAGACTGTTAAATAGGCCAGAACCCGTTAAGTGACTAAGTGTTTACTATTTTTCCCACATTTAAACATTTGAAGTGGTGACTCGTACTACCTTTGAACTCTGAATTTTGCAAAATCTAAAAAGTATCTTCTACATTATTTAACCATAAAATATGTAACTTCTTATGTTTGTGCATGATAACCATGAAAATGAAGCGCAACAAAAATCGTGCTATTTTTTCACATTTAGAAATTCTAAGAGTTCGCTGCTACCCCCTTATATCCTGAATTTCGCAAAATCGGTGAAGCATGTGCGTTTTTATGTTCTTTCACGCAACCCATTCAACAATGAAACGCAAATAAACTGCTTTACTATTTTCTCCACATTTGCAAATTCTAAGGGATGGCTGGCTACCCCCTTAGACTCTTAATGTCGCAAAATCCGTAAAGTATGTAACTTTTTATGTTCTTTCACGTCACCCATTCAAATATGAACCGCAACAAAGATTATTTACTATTTTTCCCGTATTTCAAAATTCTAAGGGTTGGTTGCTACCCCCTTAGACCCTGAACTTCGCAAAATCTATAAAATAGGTGACTTTTTATGTTCTTTCACGGCACCCGTTCGAAAATGAAAAGCAACAAAGATTGTTTACTATTTTCCCCGTGTTTAGAAATTCTAAGAGGTGGCTGCTACCCAAAACAGAACAAAATTTTGAAAATATAAATATGGGTTTTTGTAACGTTTTTTAATTTTTCGCTAGACGAGAATCCGAAACTCTGTAAATATACCAAATTTCAAGTTTGTATGTACTCTAGAAATTCGGAAGTTATAAAGATTATTTAATTTCATTACTTAAATACATAAAGTGAAGTCCCGTTTTACAACCCCTAAAGGGGTAGCGGAGGGTTAACATAATAGGCCGTATTTCTTTGTATTTCTTAATTTTCTCATTGAATTCATAATCAGCAACCCCAAAAACCCTCCAACATGAATTTCGCTCAAGTTGATGTAAAACTTCCCAAGTTATTAAATTGGGAGTGTAAAATGGGGGTTTCAACCCCCCGAGGGGGCGTGCCCCCATTTTAAACAGATTACATTTTATATTGGTCCAGTACTGAAGGCATTACAAAAGATTTCAAGTCGCTATCTTTAGATAGTAAAAACTAAGAACGTAATGCAAAAATTTACTCTACTACTAGGGCAGAGAGAAAGGATTACATAATAAGGTAACCAAAATGGTGTATTACTTTGCAAAATCACATATTAAACACTTTTTGACTCTTTGAGCTTTTCTCTAAAATCAATACAAACGGCGTAAATCGCATTCTCAATCTCAAATGCCGTTATTTTAGGACTGCCATTTTGGTGTCCGCCACTTTGAATTTTTCAATTTTCTCATTGGATTCATAATCAGCGACTCCAAGAACCCTCCCAACATAAATTTCACTCAATTTGGTTGCGTTATTAAATTAGGGGTACAAAATGGGGGTTTCAACCCCCCGAGGGGGCGTGCCCCCATTTTAAACATATAACATTTTATATTGGTCCAGTACTGAAGGCATTACAAAAGATTTCAAGTCTCTATCTTTAGATAGTAAAAAATAAGAACTTAATGCAAAAATTGACTCTACTATAAAGTTGGGAACGACCTCATCATCCATCATCACATAGTGAATAATAAATATAATTGATATTCTAAATCTGTTCTAATAAATTATTCTTATTGTTAGTTTTATTAAATATTAATTTAAAAAGAGATGTTTTGATTGTAATATTTGGTACTTATAGTTATCAATTTTTATAAGCCTGCCTTGAGAAGTAAGAATTAAATTCATTGCGAGCTTTTATAATACAATGAAAGTTGAGAACATTTAGTAGTTGTGTAGGAAAGCCCTCATCTGATCGTCACCCGGTGATCAGTTTGAGGTTACAAGTTATAACAAAATTCGACTTAATATACTATTTTGGGTTACCTACCGTTATTTATTTGTTCATAATGATTACTATTTCCATTTAAAGATTAAATCTGAAATTAAATTTTTTTTCAATGAATTTAATAAATGACTTATTTAATTATTGGGTGTATTAAATGCAGAAAAATAGTCTGCAGAGTATGTTGCGTCTAACTTTTCTTTCTAAAAGCAATAATACAAACAAACTTGCCAGCCTCGGTGGATTAGTGATTTGCATGTTTGCTTCATAATCCAAGGATCGCAGGTTCGGGTCTAGGCCACAACGGCCAATGACCACAACGGCCAATCGCTATTTTGGCCGTTGTGGTCATAACCACAACGGTCTCCGTGACCATAACGGCCAACAGCCACAACGGCCAATTTGACCATATCGCCCAACTCGAAACTTGACCATAACGGCCACCATGACCACAACGGCCAACTAGAAACTCCACCCCATCCGCCATTTTGACCACAACGGCCACCGACGCTTATGTATTGGCGTCGCTGGTGACGATGACCACAACGGCCAAAATGACCACAACGGCCAACTAGAGTGAGTGACCACAAGGGCCAAAATGACCACAACGGCCAACTATGGAGCGTGACCACAACAGCCAAAATGACCATAACGGCCAACTGTGGCGAGTGACCACAACGGCCAAAATGACCACAACGGCCAACTAGGGTGAGTGACCACAACGGCCAAAATGACCACAACGGCCAAAATGACCACAACGGCCAACTATGGAGCGTGACCACAACAGCCAAAATGACCATAACGGCCCACTGTGGCGAGTGACCACAACGGCCAGCTTTTTTTCATACTGTTACTTTGGTTTAGTTAAAGCTCATTTCTCTCTTTTAACTTAGCCTGTATTTCAATAAGGTACGTCCAGAATTTAACAGCGAGGTCTGATGTCAAAGTAGCGCCGATTTAACGTGACTTACCTATATTGAAAAATGCTTTTTCTATATATGTTACAACTGCAGCCCTATGCAGTTGACGACATTTTTCTTTCTTAGTTTCTCGGCAAGTATCCCAGGCAGATTAAATTCTGAAAATTTGATACAGGTACACTATAACTATTTACAGAATCATGATACTTTAGTTCACAGGGTAGTTTATCTTTAACGTCAAAAGAAGTTTTTTTTCTATTACTTGTTTACCTACAGCAATCTTTTCATTTTGGGGACGTTTAAAAAAGTACGAAATAGAACTATAAAACAACACGTTTGACGTTTTATTTATAGATTTCCATTGCATTGAATTTGAAGTACGTAATTAGCTGTTTTTATCAGTTTTAAAATTTAAACTAAATGTAAATCTTCTCCTAAAAAATAAACACGATATCTACGAATCTGTCCAGTACTTAATAAAATCAATCTAGGGAGCAGCATGGGACGTAACCCCAGAAACAAACCGCAATAATCCAAAACAGTATTGCTCCATACGTATCCGAGAAAAAATACAAGAAAACGAGCTCTTAGAAAGTAATGACAGATTACTTACTCGCGTACCGGGCGATAAAACGTAGTTTAATAGGGCCGTCAAAGAGTTTAAGAAATTATTAGATGAGCAGAGATATCAAGATTTCCAGAACTATTTCCACTGCCTAACATCAACTAAAGCAACTGGCTGCATTATAGAACGTCATAAAGATCGTGTTTACGCCTCTCTTACCATTGAAGAAGAAAAATTCATACGGGACTTCCTTCAAACGCGAAGTAAGGTCATCGAAACTGAAATAAATTCGAAGAAGTCCCCAGGTTTCGACGTAATAACTGGAAAACTCCTAAAGGAACGTTCATACGAGGTATTTCGCATGATAACTGTAATCTATAAAGGGATATTAAGGACGGGATACTTCTCTGGCCAATGGAAGGTGGCCCAAATAGCAATGGTCCCAAAACCGGAGAAACCGCCATCATATGTGCCCTCATACAGACCGTCAATGGTTTGTAAAAAATTGTTCGCCATGCGAATGTCACCGCTAATTGACGAAAATCAGCGAAAGCCCAACTAACAGTTTGGATTTCGTCGACAATACGCTACAATCGAACAAGTACTTGCATCAAAAATCAGGTTTGACCTGGAGACCAAAACATTCTGTTCAGCGGTATTCATAGACACAAGCCAAGCATTTGACAGGGCGTGGTATGTATCAATTATGTTTTGACCATGTAAGACGTCTGTCTAGGTGGAACCCTAGATATTTGACCTAATCTTCTTGAGTAGTGAGTTTCCGTTAAGGTGAACTAGAGGGCAAGTAGTTTTTTTAGTAGTATAAGTGGCCTGTGTTGGTTTTTGTATATTTGCTTTAATGCGTCGGGTTCCATCATCTTTCAAAAAGGCTTAGGTGGTTTGTAAGTTTCTGAAAACTATATCTGCATTAGTATTGGAAGCCAGTATTGCCATGTAGTCCAAGAAGGTTGCTATTGTCGTGTTTCTAGTTGAAGATTAGGTAATGTCGGACCAGTCGCGCGACACCAGATGTTGTGGATAGAAGAGCTGAAGTGGAGTCTGAATATTTCACGAAAAAGTATCTTTTAGTGAGGTATGACGTGAGGATTTGAAAGAAGGTATACGGTAAATGTCACTTGAGGTTGTAGAGTAGATCTACATACATACCACGCCCTGTCAAATGCTTGGCTTGTGTCTATGAATACCGCTAAACAGAATGTTTTGGTCTCCAGGTCAAACCTGATTTTTGATGCAAGTATGTGTACTTGTTCGATTGTAGCGTATTGTCGACGAAATCCAAACTGTTAGTTGGGCTTTCGCTGATTTTCGTCAATTAGCGGCGACATTCGCATGGCGAACAATTTTTTACAAACCATTGACGGGTAACGACTAATAGGTCTGTATGAGGCCACATCTGATGGCGGTTTCTCCGGTTTTGGGACCATTGCTATTTGGGCCACCATCCATTGGCCAGAGAAGTATCCCGTCCTTAATATCCCTTTATAGATTACAGTTATCTTGCGAAATCTTCAAATTCAATGCAATGGAAATCTATAAATAAAACGTCAAACGTGTTGTTTTATAGTTCTATTTCGTACTTTTTTAAACGTCCCCAAAATGAAAAGATTGCTGTAGGTAAACAAGTAATAGAAAAAAAACTTCTTTTGACGTTAAAGATAAACTACCCTGTGAACTAAAGTATCATGATTCTGTAAATAGTTATAGTGTACCTGTATCAAATTTTCAGAATTTAATTTGCCTGGGATACTTGCCGAGAAACTAAGAAAGAAAAATGTCGTCAACTGCATAGGGCTGCAGTTGTATATAGAGAAAACATTTTTCAATATATCGTTCAGTAACCTTGTCATCAAAAGGGGGGTCTACCTTGCATGAAATGGGGTAGTAGACTTTTTTTATATTGTATGTGATAGTACCAAGATGCCAAATCCAATTTTTCGACCTCCGCGACCTTCCGGATTACCGCCAAAAAGAGGTAAAACCGCCGAAATTTTGCACTTTTTTTAGGTTTGGCCAATTTTGACCATGAAGGAGCACTTTTTCAAAGAAGACAATTCTATTCATTTCAAAAGTACATTAAGTTTGTTACAATCTAAGACCAAAATGATTACTATAGGGCTAATAGTTTCCGAGATATAGCTCCTCCGAGTTCATCGAAAAAGCGGTAAGACCCCCGAAAATATGCTTTTTTTTAGATTTGGCCAATTTTGACTATGAAGGAACACTTTTCCAAAAAAGATAATTATATTCATTTTGAAAGCACATTAAATTTGCTACAATTTAAGACCAAAATGGTTACTTAAGGTCTAATAGTTTCCGAAATATCGCTCCTCAGAATTAGTCGAAATTTACACCCATGCTATTTTTCAAGTATTAACCTATAGAACTGAGTTCAAAGGTTCAAAATAAGAATAGAATAGAATTGAATAGAATAGAAAACCTTTAGTCTTATTCAAACAAATTCATTTTTTACATTGGAATCTTAAAAATAATCCCTCGTAAATGGTTCATGTTGTCAAGTGGGTATTACCAGAAATATGAAAAGGCGACAGGGAAAACGCGTTTCAATTTTGTCTAAACCCCTTGGAAGGTCCAGGTACAAGATACTCTTCAGCCTCTGTGTCCATGTTCTTTTGTTCTTCTTCAGCCTGGTCAATTCATTTTAAGAGTACATTAAATTTGCTACAATTTAAGACCAAAATGGTTACTAATGGTCTAATAGTTTTCGAGATATCGCACCCCAAAGTTGGTCAAAACTTCAACCCATGCTATTTTTCAAGTATTAACTTATAGAATTGGCATCAAACCTTTAATAATACCTCTCAAATAGTTCAATAATGTATAAATTTAGTATATGAAACATTCGGTTCGGGTTACATTAACATGCAAACGCATTTTGCGACTGGTTGCTGCATCACCCTCCATTCCCTAATACGAATGTCGTCATGTCTATAAGCAGTGGACTTGTTGGAGTGGAAGAGGTCAACTGTCACATGGCTAGAGATATGGGTAAGGAAGCGATGTTGAAGGTTGTAGGGGAAATCTACGAAAATTTCAAATTCAAAAGGAAGAATAAAGTGGTATCACTTTCTTCTGTGAATACTGTGACTGTTGGCAAGAGACAGGTGACGGTTGACCCCCTAACACTGTGTCACAGGCTATGCGTTATGAAACAGCCGGATGAAGAACTGAAGAACTTCACACACGAGCTTTCACCATATCCTCTGTCCCTAGTAACACAGTAACATCTACTTTCAGAAGTGCGGAAGAGGTAAAATACCAGATGTCCTCTATTCAACCACCTGGATATCTTCTTACCGTCACCTCAAGCCCTTCACCCATGCCTTTAGTGGATGTGATTCTACGTCATGCTTCTTTGGTCAGGGATAAAACAAGTTGTTATCAGTAATTCAAAAGAATTCGGACCTCAAGGAGAAAGCAGCAGTTTTCCAACTCAGAAGCAACACCTGACGAAGTAGCTGAAGCAGGAGAGCAAATTATCATTGCGCTGTAGGGTGAAAACAACTCAACGAAAAGCCTCAATTATCTGAGCTATTAGCTCTTTACAAAGGCTGCAACCAAGACGAACTTTAACCTTGCCAGACTACCTCCCACTCAAGAAGCTGTGAATCGATCCGCTCGAATGGGGGTGGGTTCTTACAGCTCACGGCCTTTATGATATCGAGGGATGCGGCCCCTTCCCACCTCATGCAAATGATCTCCTGCAACTGCAAGAAAGGGTGTGACAATGCATGCTGTTGCAGAAAAGCAGGCTTGAAGTGCTCTATTGTATGTAGCCAATGTAGTGAACAGTCCTGCGAGAATCGGCCAGATATCATCGTTGACATGGATACTGCCAAGCTCGATGACCTACTACATGACGATGAGCTAGATGGACTGCTTGTATATCCTAACAGCCCTCCAGATAAGGAAATTGACCAGGCTGAAGAAGTACAGGAGAACATGGACACAGAGGCTGAAGAGTATCTTGAACCTGGACCTTCCAAGAGGTTTAAACCAAATTGAAAGGCGTTTTCCCTGTCGCCTTTTCATATTTCTGGTAATACCCACTCGACAACATGAGCCATTTACGAGGGATTATTTTTAAGATTCCATTGTAAAAAATGATTTTGTTTGAATAAGACTAAAGATTTTCTATTCTATTCAATTCTATTCTATTCTTATTTTGAACCTTTGAACTCAATTCTATAGGTTAATACTTGAAAAATAGCATGGGTGTAAATTTCGACCAATTCTGAGGAGCGATATTTCGGAAACTATTAGACCTTAAGGAACCATTTTAGTCTTAAATTGTAGCAAATTTAATGTGCTTTCAAAATGAATAGAATTGTCTTTTTCGGAAAAGTGTTCCTTCATGGTCAAAATTGGCCAAATCTAAAAAAAGTGCAAAATTTCGGCGGTTTTACCTCTTTTTGGCGGTGATCCGGAAGGTCGCGGAGGTCGAAAAATTGGATTTGGCATCTCGGTACTATCACATACAATATAAAAAAAGAAATCTACTACCCCATTTCATGCAAGGTAAAATGTACTAGGTTACTGGGCTAATAGGTAAGTCACGTTAAATCGGCGCTACTTTGACATCAGACCTCGCTGTTAAATTCTGGACGTACCTTATTGAAATACATGCTAAGTTAAAAGAGAGAAATGAGCTTTAACTAAACCAAAATAACAGTATGAAAAAAGTTGGCCGTTGTGGTCGCTCGCCATAGTTGGCCGTTATGGTCATTTTGGCTGTTGTGGTCACACTCCATAGTTGGCCGTTGTGGTCATTTTGGCCGTTGTGGTCACTCACCCTAGTTGGCCGTTGTGGTCACTCGCCACAGTTGGCCGTTATGGTCATTTTGGCTGTTGTGGTCACGCTCCATAGTTGGCCGTTGTGGTCATTTTGGCCGTTGTGGTCACTCACTCTAGTTGGCCATTGTGGTCATTTTGGCCGTTGTGGTCATCGTCACCAGCGACGCCAATACATAAGCGTCGGTGGACGTTGTGGTCAAAACGGCGGATAGGGTGGAGTTTCTAGTTGGCCGTTATGGTCAAGTTTCGAGTTGGGCGATATGGTCAAATTGGCCGTTGTGGCTGTTGGCCGTTATGGTCACGGAGACCGTTGTGGTTATGACCACAACGGCCAAAATAGCGATTGGCCGTTGTGGCCAGGCCCCGCAGGTTCGATCCCCGGCTGAGCTGGTAATGTTTAATAGCGGAGAAAAATTAAAAACATGCCTTCTTCTCGGATAGGAAGTAAAACTGTAGGTCCCGTGTCAATGCGATGTTTGGCACGTTAAAAATCCCTACTTGGGGTGGAATTCCCTGAGGGAGTAAAGTGTTTGCTTGACAACAACAACAAGTAAACAACAAAAAAAAGTAATCGCGGTACATGTTAGGATTTATTATCCTGAAACTATGTGATTTTGGCAATTGTCCGAATGACATGTAACGAAATTTTGAATTTTTGCGATTAAGTCCTTTAGACGTGCAAAAAATAGCGTATATACCACTGGACTAAAAGTGTTTTTTAAGTGTTAATTAATAATTGAAAAAATGCATTTTAGTCCCTGAATATATAATATACATTATGTCCGCTCGGGTGATTATGACATGATTATGACCTATTTTGCGGACTGTTTCTAGAGCGTAAATCGCTAAATTAGAGCACCCCCTTTTACTACTCTTGTTTAGGACGTCTCCATAGTAATAAGAATAATTATAGACCATAGCACCTACCTACTTGAAGTTTAGGACTTTTTAAATTATTTTTATTTTAAATTAAACTTAATTTAATCTTAGACCGCACATTTAAAGTACTCATTTCGGGCTTAATTAGTGTTTTAGAGCCCTTTATCGTCTTAGCGCCTTCGGTTTTCGCTTCAGGCGCTAACTGACTGCACGGGCTGTAAGACACTCAATTAAGCCCTTAATATACTATTAAAGACTAGAAAAAGCCTAATCTTGATTAGGTGAAATGTCATTCGAAAAAAAATTATTTTATTCATAATTAATACAAAAAAATAAAAAGGCTGCAAGTCCTCGAAGATTTATTAATCTCTTTTACAATGTATTTTAGTTTTATTGCCTAATTACAAATAATCAGACGTCGATGAAATTAAATCTAAAAATTTCCCTATCGAAATTTTGTAACAGCACAATAATACAACTTTTCTAAACCGATTTCCGCTCGTAAGAAATAAAATCGGCTATTTAGGGTATTTCCGTTCTCTTCTGTAATAGAATTAAAATCAATATTGTATAACTTTCATTTCCATCGTTGCCACTTGTTCGGATCTCACTTTGCGCATCATTCATACAAGCTTCACACAAGAAATTATACGTCTGAAAAATATACATCTGGCGCAGCGACTCCAGGCGTCAACTCCTTGAACTAATCTGTATAATTCTAGCCGTTTTGGCAACATCTGAGGTCCAGCCCATTTTTTCAGTATCGCCAACTTATACCTTCGAAAAGCTCTACACGAAATATTATCGAATTTCAAAGTGAGGTCCGTATATTTGTCCTCACTTTGTTTGTGGACCTCACTTGAAACGTGAACTTTGTTCATACGGACCTCACTTTATACACTGGCCGTAAATATATATATACAGGGTGGTCCAGACCACCCGTACACCCCTTTTAAAATGCGGGGGATTAAAAATTTTTAACAAGACGATGGGTGATTTTACTAATGTGGTTGTGCTCTATCGAATGACGCCAAGAAGAAATCCCCCTGACCTCCCTTGTAGGGGATAAGGGGGAAACTTTAAAAATTCAAATGGGAATCCCTAAATTTTATTGCATATTTAGATACTCCTCATCAAAATATGAATAATTTATTTGAAACATTTTTTTATCTTGGCAACAGGTGTCGCTGTAATCGCAAAAAACCGACTTTTTGCATTTTCCGCCGTCTCTGTCATATTTACAGGTGCGAATAGCAGTTTTTCATATTTTTTACTAAATAGTGATGAAAAAGCTTTGCTAATGTGTACTTTCATGAGAAAGAATTTTACGTTACGATGAAAAACGGAAATTCTCTCCCTAAGGTGTTTTCGACAAACAGATTTTTTTTCTTGCATTGTACGTGACAACAATTTTTTTTCTGAAATTTTTAGATCGTTTTTTAATCTTAACGTCTACTTATTTAGATATTATACAAGATATCATGACAAAATACAAGATATCATGAAATCCGGCATTTACCGTTTGAATTGTTCTTTTTGTAACTCGGTTTATATTGGGCAAACACTTAGAAATTTCGACATAAGATACAAAGAACACGTACGCTCTTATAGACTTAAACATCCAGAAAAATCGAATTATGCCAAACACATTTTGGAACAGAACCACCCAATGACACCTCAAAACAACATTAAATTCTTACATTTTTGCAACAACAAACACAAATTAGACATTTTAGAATCTTTTGAAATATACAGACATAAACACACAGTACCTTTAATAAATGAACAAACTGAGCTTAGTAATTCTCCTTTATTAGAAGTGTTAGATATTTAGTTTTTGTTATGTATTGTATCTAGTTACCTATTTTCTGTATGTATTTGTCCTTAGCAACGTGTTTGTTTATCAATCTTATCTACCTTTGATAATGACACAAAGTGTCGAAACAATATTGTCAGGTTAAGATATTAATAAAACTTGTGAAACTTTAACTAATCTTTGTATTTATATTATATTTCATATTTAGATATTGCTTAATCTTTTTAATCTTTATCTGAATATTTATTATAAGCAAATGTAATTAATAAAAATGATCGATAAAACATTCTAAATTGTAATCTGTTCTGCATATGGAAATAGTTATTTAATAAATTAGTTGGTTAATGAAGGCGATTAATAAATCGAACTGTTTAAAGCACGAACGAGCGATAGCGAGTGAGTTGCTTTAATAGTTGAGATTATTAATCGCTCATTAACCAACGAATTGATTACAACATTTTTTCGTTGACCGCAAACTCTTTTATTGTGGTGACAAAATTTGAAATTATTAATACCAAATCAAAATTAATTTTGAGAAAAAAACATAGTTACCACTGATAAACATGACATGCGAATTTATAACAAAAATGGTTGTCATTGTGAAACGTATATCAAACGTCAAATCACAAAAAGAGTGGATTAATGAAAAAGGATCTATTAATGGCGTCCATTAATGCATCCTTTTTTAGACAAAATAATTCATTAATATTGACATTAACAAGCGGTCAACGAAAAAAATATTTAAATCATACTCATTTAATATTTAATGTTAACAGAAAATAACTTGCTACAATTCTTTACTTCGCAATTCTATTTAAATAGTATGTAATTGTTGAAAATCAACTGTTCAAATAAATAATTTTTATTTCACGATTTAAAATTTTATTCGTTTAAATTATTCTTACTTTATGGCCTGAGTGGATGAGATATCCATATTTCAACATTCATTGCTATACGCTAAAAGAAAGATAACCACCGAAATTTAATAGCGAATTACAAAGTGAAATTCTCGTTGGCAGATTTTTAATCAATGCTTCGTGACTTGACATGTTTTGAAGTAAAACCATGTTTTCCAGTAGAATCTTGGAAAATGTTGTTAGAATGCAACACAAATTCTAACAACATTTAAGGCAAAAAAATTATTGTTATCACGTACAACGTTAGAAAAAATCTGTTTGTCAAAACACCTTAGGTAGAGAATTTGCGTTTTTCATTGTAACGTAAAAAATTTTCTCATGAAAGTACACGTTAGCAAAGTTTTTTCATCACTATTTAGTAAAAAATATGAAAAACTGTTATTTGCACCTGTAAATATGCCAGAGACGGCTTAAAAACAAAAAGTCGGTTTTTGCGATTACAGAGCCACCTGTTGCCAAGATAAAAAAATGTTTCAAATAAATTATTCATATTTTGATCAGTAGAGTCTAAATATGCAATAAAATTTAGGGGTTCCCATTTAAATTTTCAAAGTTGCCCCCCTTACCTCCTACAAGGGGGAATCAGGGGGGTTCCATTCTGGGGTCATTCAAAAGAGCACATCGACATTAGTAAGATCACCCTTCGTCTTGTTAAAAATATCTAATCCCCAGCTTTTTAAAAGGGGTGTACGGGTGGTCTGGACCACCCTGTATATATATATATATATATATATATATATATATATATATATATATATATATATATATATATATATATATATATATATATATATATTGTAGTGGATTTTGCCTTTTAAAAGTATTTATTTTAAAAGGAAAATATTTTTTTTAGGCTAAGGTCAATTTTCGTGATGTTAGGTGATCATTAATGAGTTTCCGTTATGAAAGAACGAAATATGAATTTTCTTTTTGTGATTAAGCCCAATTTTATGAGACGCTAATGGTTTGAAATTTTTTGTACGCAAATTTTTATTATTTTGAAATTGTTAGTTTCAAATTACTATATTGGAAACAATCAGACTAATTAAACATTTATAAATTGTGTCATTATTAATTTAATACGTTATTTTATATTTAATTTTGTAAATCAAAAATATTGCATTAGACTGTATATTAAGAATTGTGAATATTTTGAAGAATTTTGAAAATTCTACTAGAGGGCACTTTATGTGCCAGGTTTTGGGAGAGAATTGAAATGTAGGGGACTTGATTGGAGATGCTTGAG
This sequence comes from Agrypnus murinus, assembly GCA_929113105.1. NCBI lineage: Eukaryota > Metazoa > Arthropoda > Insecta > Coleoptera > Elateridae > Agrypnus > Agrypnus murinus. The sequence continues at coordinate 66,218,706 of OV816025.1, forward strand.
GTGTAAACAGTTAAGTTCACCGTGGTATTACTAGATATTTGAATAAAAGGTGTAAACAATGTAATGTAAAAATAACGTTCATCACAGTTATAGCCTAATGTTTGTAATTTGTTTATGTGGAAATAATATTTTTTATTTGGAATAGCGGGAAATAAAAATACTAAAGTGTTATTGTGTTTTTATTTTATTAAAAATAAAAAAGCATTAGATATAAATTGCGTATACAATACTGCAATAAAAGATTAGTAAACAAAACAACAAAACAGGACTTACTCTATAAAATAAAAGAAATAAATCAACAAATCTTCAAGAACGGTAAGCTGAATCCATGTTCCATATTACTCCAAGGCATCCTGGATGGCAGCTTCCTGGCAGTCATGCGTCCTGCATCAACTATGACCTCTTCAGCTGCTGATGTTCCGGCGAGTTTCTCCAGGTAGGAAAATATTGTGTGGTGAAACATTTTTTTTTTGTTTTGTGTGTGCAAGAGAATTTTCAGCTACAAGACAACAATCTAGATTCTCAGTTTTATGATACTCGTAATAGTTATTTTTTTTATTATTAGACAGAATGTAAAGTCTGATCGTTATTTGAATCATAAAAGTAATTTATTAATTTTTCTTAGGAAAGAAGGAATTTGAGAACTTTTCATGACACTACCTGAGATCAACAATTTCAATTAACTTTTTGAAATTTGTAACATGTTTATCATGCTCAATCTGAGTGAGCTGGCGCCCAACTTTTAGTTTTTATAGAATTGGTCGATTTTTTTTTGGTTAAGTTGACGAACATCATGACATTTAATGGCAGCCTGAGCACGTGGGGCTTTTTAAAGGTCTTTCTTAAGAATAATTAATAGTTAACCACATTTGTGCTATTTGTTTTGAAAATTTGTACAGATATACACAAAAGGGAAAGATGTTTTTCGTTTGAGATTAAAAGTTTTTGCACATTTACGTTTGTAAATTTATGTTTGCCATTTGGGTACATGTGACCTTGCTTTAAAGAAAAAGATAATTTCTTTGTGCCTTAAAAATAATTTTATTTGCATTATTGTTTATGATTTGGAATAATAATCTACTAGAGAAAATAATTTTGTTTTTCATAAATAGAAATCCAGTACATTTGAAATTGATTCATATTTTGATTATCAACATTTTGAAACTGGGTGGGATTTTGCTTTTATGTGGAATATTTTTTTAAGTTTCGCAAACACAAAATTAAACGATTAAGCTATGCTTGCCATCTGTATTTAGTGAATCTTAATTATTTTTATCTAGCTGTTTATAAAATTGAACAGTTTTGAATACACAAAAAACAAATTTTGTCAAGAAAAGAATAACATTTATGAGGGGAATTTTATAAAAACAGCCTCTAACCGTTTACTTGAAACTGTGTCGATATGAATATTTTGTTAGTACATAAAAACTCTTTACAAAATAAGAATTGTTTATCAAGATATTGGAATTAAAACCTTCTATCATTTTTATATTTTGCGAATAGATGATTGTTTTATCTTAGATTTGCTCCTTTGTATTTGATACGTATTTACTAATGTACTTGGGGTTTAAATGAAATATTAAGCGAATTGAATTCTTTAAAAAAACAATTTTGTTATTTATTAGAGGAAAGACGATAAAAATTAAAATTTATTTGATATCAATAGAATTTTGAATAAATTCAAGGTAAATATTTTGAACTGGTCGTGTTAGATGATGATAAAAATAAATCTAGGAAAGCAGATAAAGAAAACTGTTTTGTCTTGTTTACATTTTATTGTAATTTTGCATTGTGTTTGATCTACCTCAAAAGGGAAATTTATAAGATTATAAAAGGACGAAACAATTTGGTTTTTTTTTCACACATATTTAGTTTTAGACAAATTAAAACATTTTACAAAACGGATTGTAGTTGCTGAATAATTTATCGAACTGTTTATTTTTTTTTGATATAAGAAAGGTTTATTCATATGACTTCTCCTAAAAACATCCTTACTGCATTTGATTCTGGTGTTAAGTTGACAAAGAAAACTAATTTATTAAAAATGGAAGCTGTAGATTCGGACCTTACGCTTGAAAATATTACACAGCTTTTTAATGCGGAAACTAAAGATGATGTTGAACCAGTGGTATCATATCAACAAGAAGGACAGATTCCATCACAAACAGTAACGCCTGATATTCTGCAACAGTTACTACTGCAGATGCAGGTAAACAATGATAACCTACAACAGAAGATACAACAACAAATGAACATGCAACAAGAACTAAATGAAAAATTTAAAAATCAAGAAGAAAAACTAAACATTCAACAACAAAGTACAGAAAAGCTTTTACATGATTTCAACAAAAGATTCAAAAAGATAGAACAATCCTTACAAGAACAAAAAAACGAAACAGCCAGTTTAACCAAACTACTAAGATATGAACCTAATGAAACAACAGAGATAGAAGATATTCAAGAAGATATGTACGAGGAAATAGAGAGGTGCGAAGAAGATAGAATAAACGATTTTCTCAAAGTGGAACAAGACACACAAGAGAATAAACCGAAGCTACTTCTTGTCGATATTAAATTAAGTGAAAAGGAAGAGGATTCCAAAGAGACAGATTATGAAACAAAACAAAGAATAGATAATTTAGAAGAGAGATTAGTACGAGAAATTGATTTGGAGAAAAATGAAATAGATGAAAAAGAAGAAAATGAAAAAGATTTTAATAGTATGATGAAGTATTCTTTAGAAGCGGTTATTGAAGAAAGTAGTAAAGAAATTATAATTGTAAAAGTTAATGAGTCTGATGAAGATAATATTAAAAATATCGAAGAAAAAGATAGAATGGATAAGTTCATAGATAGAGAGTTGGACGAAGATTTTTTAAATGAAGCTACCAAATTTATAACAGTGAGAATAAAAAGAATTTATGACTTATTCAAAATAAAAACAGTAGTTGATAAAAACAAAACAAAATTTAATTGGTTTAATAAGAAAAAACGGATTTTTGTAAAAAAAAATGTTTTGGTTTCTATAAGAAGGTTGTTATACAAATGAGCAATACACACGAGTCTTTTTTATTTGTGGCATTATTTTATTTTTATTATGGCTACAATTTCAAGTTCTTATCAATATGGGGATAAAACTTTTATTGTACCCAAGGGGGGGTAAATGTAGTGGATTTTGCCTTTTAAAAGTATTTATTTTAAAAGGAAAATATTTTTTTTAGGCTAAGGTCAATTTTCGTGATGTTAGGTGATCATTAATGAGTTTCCGTTATGAAAGAACGAAATATGAATTTTCTTTTTGTGATTAAGCCCAATTTTATGAGACGCTAATGGTTTGAAATTTTTTGTACGCAAATTTTTATTATTTTGAAATTGTTAGTTTCAAATTACTATATTGGAAACAATCAGACTAATTAAACATTTATAAATTGTGTCATTATTAATTTAATACGTTATTTTATATTTAATTTTGTAAATCAAAAATATTGCATTAGACTGTATATTAAGAATTGTGAATATTTTGAAGAATTTTGAAAATTCTACTAGAGGGCACTTTATGTGCCAGGTTTTGGGAGAGAATTGAAATGTAGGGGACTTGATTGGAGATGCTTGAGGTGTAAACAGTTAAGTTCACCGTGGTATTACTAGATATTTGAATAAAAGGTGTAAACAATAAGTTCACCGCAATAGTAATTTTAAATATTTAAAACAAAAGTGTAAACAGCAAAGTTCACAAAAAATATAATAAATTAATAATAATAAAGATTAATGTAAAAATAACGTTCATCACAGTTATAGCCTAATGTTTGTAATTTGTTTATGTGGAAATAATATTTTTTTGTTTGGAATAGCGGGAAATAAAAATACTAAAGTGTTATTGTGTTTTTATTTTATTAAAAATAAAAAAGCATTAGATATAAATTGCGTATACAATACTGCAATAAAAGATTAGTAAACAAAACAACAAAACAGGACTTACTCTATAAAATAAAAGAAATAAATCAACAAATCTTCAAGAACGGTAAGCTGAATCCATGTTCCATATTACTCCAAGGCATCCTGGATGGCAGCTTCCTGGCAGTCATGCGTCCTGCATCAACTATGAGCTCTTCAGCTGCTGATGTTCCGGCGAGTTTCTCCAGGTAGGAAAATATTGTGTGGTGAAACATTTTTTTTTGTTTTGTGTGTGCAAGAGAATTTTCAGCTACAAGACAACAATCTAGATTCTCAGTTTTATGATACTCGTAATAGTTATTTTTTTTATTATTAGACAGAATGTAAAGTCTGATCGTTATTTGAATCATAAAAGTAATTTATTAATTTTTCTTAGGAAAGAAGGAATTTGAGAACTTTTCATGACACTACCTGAGATCAACAATTTCAATTAACTTTTTGAAATTTGTAACATGTTTATCATGCTCAATCTGAGTGAGCTGACGCCCAACTTTTAGTTTTTATAGAATTGGTCGATTTTTTTTTGGTTAAGTTGACGAACATCATGACAATATATATATATATATATATATATATATATATATATATATATATATATATATATATATATATATATATATATATATATATATATATATATATATATATATATATATATATATATATATATATATATACATATATATATATATATATATATTGCGGTGACTTCGCATAAAAAGAAATATTTTGATTTTCTTTTGCCCCACCTCGGCTAGCAAATAAAAATATAAGCGTTGAATTCGGCTAATTAAAAATAAAATATTGTTTTTATATTCACTTATTACATGCTTACAAATAACGAATAATTACTGTTAGATCGTAGAAAAATTGTTTTATAAATAAATTAATTTAAAAAAAAAACTGTGTACTTTGGAAATGCGTTTCAACTTTCTTTATTTAAATTCTTATATGAATCAAAATTACTTTTTAATAGTTTTAAATAATGCACTAGTTACATAACAATGTTACGTGAATTCTGACTAAATCAAGTTTACGTAATAGAGTTGGGCGCCAATTAAGTAACATAAAATAACAGAATTAAATTTTATAAAAATAACTCATCTCAGGGTGAATGTGGATTCCTGTAGGTTTTAAAAATATACAAATTGAAATTGAAATCACTTTTTAAAATTGAAATCTTAATTAAGTTTAATGGCTAAATTGTTCAAATCACTTAATTACACCTCACAAACGATAGTCTTTTCTTCATCAGATACCAAAGGAAATAACTTCCTACCTTTTTATAAAGCGATGCTTCTTCCTTTTTCTATAGATGTCCTCTTTCCAAAACCAACTGGCAGAGCAAGTCACTTATGTTGTCTCAGTGTCGATTTCCAATTCCGGTTGACTTCCTTCCTTTTGCATGGCTTTCCCACATAACACCATCCACACTCTTGGCTTTGGTAACTCACTTTTGTTTTATTTTAATAACGGGTACTATATCCCTTTTTCGAAGAACTTGTATTTGCTTTTTGTGTTTAATCAAATAAAACACCGATTGATGGTTTTAATCGAAGATTTATTATCTTGCTTACTTAGCAAGTAAATTAACTTTAAAAGGTTCTTTATAAACGTATACACTTTTACAATTTATAACCTTTTTAATACTTTTGCCGTATTCAATTAACTTAACTATTTACATTGTACTGTATTTCTTACACGACTTTACTGCGTCGTTGTTTACCATGAAGTGTCTATTTACATTTTATTATTGTCTTTAACACGACTTTACTGCGTCGCTTTATTTTACTGACCCCCTTAAAATTATAATTTTCTAAGCTTATATACTATTTCTTATTTACATAATTATATTACACAATCTGACGTCACCTTACGAACTAATACAAACTGTACACTCATATAATACATAATAGCAGATTAATATTCTTTATAAAAATGACACATCTATTACAGGTTATTATACAGTACTTTTACGCAATAATAACGAACTATTTACAAAAACAAAACCTTAAAGAATCACATAACCCGTCGATATACTCATTTGAAATTATACATAATTGAATTACATCACAACAATAACTTGCGCACAGCTGGATGTTACGTATACTTAAGTAATCGGTGAGTAAGCTGTTTGATAATAAATAGAAACATGTATTATTTAACCTTATTAAAAAGTATACACATTGATTTCAAAATCAATGACACTCCATTAAATAACTTAAATTTATTTTTAACAGGAAAAGTTGATAAAAATATTTCAAAAGTGTTAGTATTTAACAACGATTTTAGAATTTTTCAAAATTTTCCAAAATTTCCAAAATTTTGACACTAAAATCCACAGCATTTATCCCCTTCTGTTTGAAATAAAATTGTAAATGCAATTTTACTTTTAAACACAACAAATGTTAAACTATATTTATTTTTAAACACCAATTCATATTTTTGTATTTTTATATTTTATCCCCAATAAATTTCCTTAGTCTAATCTATCATAACAAGCTATCTACAAAATTTACAATAATAATTACATCTTATCAATCCTCGTCCCAATCCTATTCATCTAATTATTTCAGAATCCTATTTCTTCATATCATCAAGTTTTCATATTCATTTTCATTAATGAATGTCCTCTTAACTAATTTACTAATCTTTTCCTCATCAATATCAATAGTTCATCATAATTTTCAATATTATTCATTTCTAAAAATACTTCTAACCCTCTAACTTCTTCTAACCACAATTCTATTTTATTTTCATTTTTAATAAACATACTAATCATAATCAAATTCACCTTCATTTACTTCCTAATCTTTTATCTTCTCATTATCCAATTATCTTTAATTAATTTAAAAATCATTATTCAATAAACTTTTATATCCCTATCATTATTTCCCTCTTCATTCATTATTTCAACATATAATTATCATAATTTAAACCCCATTTTCCCCTATTTTAATAAATATTTCAATTATCTTTCTTCAATCATATTCAAACTATTCCCTTTCATATTTTTAATAACACATACAAAAACATAAGTCCTAATTGGGTATAAATTCCATAAGCCTATTTATTAAATAAAGTCACCTCGGTTACATAAAGTTTAAATCAGTTTAATTTATCATACTTTTGGGTTCATTGTCACTATCGGTTATATAATTCTAATTTAATATAATTATCCTAAAAAGATCTGTATTTCTTTCGTCTGCTTTTAAAATTTAATAGATGGAAATTACTAAATGGTAATATTTGTCTTTTACAAAATTTATCTATAATTTTAATCTTTTCCCTACTGCCTGTAACAAACTTTCTATTTTTCCCTTCTGTCTTGAAATTACACAATATAATTTTATTCCTGTCTTTCTTTAGCTTGCCTTTTAAATTCACTTTTTTATTCCTAATTAGTTTACCTATAATAACCTCTTTATCATCTCTTCTACTATAATCTACCTTGACAAAACTTCCCTTCTTTAAAATTTCATCTTCATTAATATTACAATTTGCATCTATCTTTTCGGACTCATCTTCTACAGTTTTATCATGATTATTTCCTACATCTAATTTTTCTAATTCTGTTGAATTGAGTTCTTTCCCTTTGTTTGTCAAACATATTTCATCATTATTAATCTGTCTAACTACATCATCGTTCTTATATTCTTTACTAAATTCTAACTTGTTACTTATTGTCTCTTTTAGATTTATTATACTACTTGTTACTTCATCCATTTTTATATTATATTTTGATATCTCTTCAGATTGTTTGTCAAATTTAGTATTCACCTCTTCTTTCATTTCTTTCATGTCTTCAGACTGTTTGTCAAATTTAGTATTCACCTCTTCTTTCATTTCTTTCATGTCTTCAGACTGTTTGTCAAATTTAGTATTCACCTCTTCTTTCATTTCTTTCATGTCTTCAGACAGTTTGTCAATTTTTCCTGTTTGGTTTATTATAAGTTGCATAAGTTGCGCAAGTGTAGGTTCTACTGTTTTTCCTTCTTCACCGTTCCCCTCCATTACTGAAATGGTTAAAGCTTTCTGCTTCTCAGACACTACTAATTCTTTATCTGTATACTTCTTTTTTTAATACTAACTTACTTTCCGCGGCAGAATAAATATTTTTAACCGAAGTCATACATTAATCACTAAACAAAATTTACTCTAATAATATTTAAATATGCTAGTAAGGCCCTAATGTAATTGCAAAAATTCTAATCTAAGCCTAATAAGCTAATAAAAGCCAAATAACCTATCCAAGCCTATTAATAATCAAATGCCAAATCATTTATTATAACCTACAAAAGCCTATTAATATTCAAAAGCCCCACGTTGACAGCGACAAATTTATATGCGGTGACTTCGCATAAAAAGAAATATTTTGATTTTCTTTTGCCCCACCTCGGCTAGCAAATAAAAATATAAGCGTTGAATTCGGCTAATTAAAAATAAAATATTGTTTTTATATTCACTTATTACATGCTTACAAATAACGAATAATTACTGTTAGATCGTAGAAAAATTGTTTTATAAATAAATTAATTTAAAAAAAAAACTGTGTACTTTGGAAATGCGTTTCAACTTTCTTTATTTAAATTCTTATATGAATCAAAATTACTTTTTAATAGTTTTAAATAATGCACTAGTTACATAACAATGTTACGTGAATTCTGACTAAATCAAGTTTACGTAATAGAGTTGGGCGCCAATTAAGTAACATAAAATAACAGAATTAAATTTTATAAAAATAACTCATCTCAGGGTGAATGTGGATTCCTGTAGGTTTTAAAAATATACAAATTGAAATTGAAATCACTTTTTAAAATTGAAATCTTAATTAAGTTTAATGGCTAAATTGTTCAAATCACTTAATTACACCTCACAAACGATAGTCTTTTCTTCATCAGATACCAAAGGAAATAACTTCCTACCTTTTTATAAAGCGATGCTTCTTCCTTTTTCTATAGATGTCCTCTTTCCAAAACCAACTGGCAGAGCAAGTCACTTATGTTGTCTCAGTGCCGATTTCCAATTCCGGTTGACTTCCTTCCTTTTGCATGGCTTTCCCACATAACACCATCCACACTCTTGGCTTTGGTAACTCACTTTTGTTTTATTTTAATAACGGGTACTATATCCCTTTTTCGAAGAACTTGTATTTGCTTTTTGTGTTTAATCAAATAAAACACCGATTGATGGTTTTAATCGAAGATTTATTATCTTGCTTACTTAGCAAGTAAATTAACTTTAAAAGGTTCTTTATAAACGTATACACTTTTACAATTTATAACCTTTTTAATACTTTTGCCGTATTCAATTAACTTAACTATTTACATTGTACTGTATTTCTTACACGACTTTACTGCGTCGTTGTTTACCATGAAGTGTCTATTTACATTTTATTATTGTCTTTAACACGACTTTACTGCGTCGCTTTATTTTACTGACCCCCTTAAAATTATAATTTTCTAAGCTTATATACTATTTCTTATTTACATAATTATATTACACAATCTGACGTCACCTTACGAACTAATACAAACTGTACACTCATATAATATATAATAGCAGATTAATATTCTTTATAAAAATGACACATCTATTACAGGTTATTATACAGTACTTTTACGCAATAATAACGAACTATTTACAAAAACAAAACCTTAAAGAATCACATAACCCGTCGATATACTCATTTGAAATTATACATAATTGAATTACATCACAACAATAACTTGCGCACAACTGGATGTTACGTATACTTAAGTAATCGGTGAGTAAGCTGTTTGATAATAAATAGAAACATGTAGTATACACATTGATTTCAAAATCAATGACACTCCATTAAATAACTTAAATTTATTTTTAACAGGAAAAGTTGATAAAAATATTTCAAAAGTGTTAGTATTTAACAACGATTTTAGAATTTTTCAAAATTTTCCAAAATTTTGCAAAATTTTGCAAAAATCCACAGCAATATATATATATATATATATATATATATATATATATATATATATATATACATATACACACACCAAGTGTTTAATTTTGTAACCCTTAACGCAGTTAGCAAATTGAAAATCGTTGAAAAGAAAATAAGAAATTCTATTCAGTAACCTAAAAATCCAATATGGCGCCCATTAACTTAGGGAAGTTAATACAAGTACCTCAAAAGCAGTCATCTTGAATTTTTGTTCAACACCAATTTTAAATTGTCTTATCGAATACAGTAACTTTTATATGAAACTTGTTTGGTATCGTTTACTGTCTCCAGCCTTACTGTGTGGAACTCCATAATCATGAAATATAATCAAATTAAAAGATTAATTCAAAGTTTCACAAGTTTTATTAGTTTATCTTAACCTGACAACATTGTTTCTACATTAAAATATCATTTTTATTCAATGCTAAAGACAAAACACAAGATATCATGAAATCCGGCATTTACCGTTTGAATTGTTCTTTTTGTTACTCGGTTTATATTGGACAAACACTTTGAAATTTCGACATAAGATACAAAGAACACGTACGCTCTTATAGACTTAAACATCCAGAAAAATCGAATTATGCCAAACACATTTTGGAAGAGAACCACCCAATGACACCTCAAAACAACATTAAGTTCTTACATTTTTGCAACAACAAACACAAATTAGACATTTTAGAAGCTTTTGAAATATACAAACATAAATGCACAGTACCTTTAATGAATGAACAAACTGAGCTTAGTAATTCTCCTTTAAAGTGTTAGATATTTAGTTTTTGTATGTATTTTATCTAGTTACCTATTTTCTGTATTTATCCTTAGCAACGTGTTTGTTTATCAATCTTATCTACCTTTGATAATGACATTTTAATGTCGAAACAATATTGTCAGGTTAAGATAAACTAATAAAACTTGTGAAACTTTGAATTATTCTTTTAATTGATTATATTTCATTTTTTGATATCTCTTATACTTACGAAAATATTTGACATACAAGAAAATGACGATTTTTAGTTTTTTTTAAATAACTTCTGACGGGCTCGACATTGTGAACTTTTTCAAACAGATTTTAAATCAGCATATAAAACAACAAAACATCTTCAATAATAAGAAAGTTACCCGTGCAATTCCACTCGATCTGGAACACTGTATAGCACTTGCACTAAACACTAACATAAAATACTTGTTGCGAATTTCCTTCTATTTTGTTCGGTACGTAAAACAGCGACTAAACTAATTTAACCGTGTGTGCATTTTAACGATATAAATGAAAATGCCGAATTAACTCAAATTAAAAGAATTGCATTCAGAACAAAGTCAAAAATCAAAAAAATTTATTGCGAATGTAACAACTTATACTTTTATTTTAAAACCACAACCACTTCAATTAAAACCCCCTAAGTTGAATTAAAGATTGACTTTCAAAGTAAGTTGTTATCATTTTTATGTATAACAAGAGCACGTACACTTCAATTCAAAGATTTTATAAATAAATTAAAATTAAAATTATGTTTAATAATTCCTGATTTCAAAGCAAAATCAAATATTGCATACTTTGTTTTAAAAACATATATTTTATCTCAGAAGTAAAAAATATTTTAAATACCACCCCTTGAAATTTAATATACCTGCATTTGAAAGATTTGGCATTTAAAAGAACGCATTTACAGTTTAAACAAGGATTTTATAACTAACATATAAGTAAAATGAGTTTCAAATTAAAAGATCAGTTGAAAGTAGTCAACAAAAGCAGAATCTAGCCATTTTATTTAAATCTACCTGAATTTTTTTAATCGGTAAAGTAAATGCATTTATTTGAACGTCGAAAGTAGGGATTTTGTTATAAAAACTGAAATATCTTTCAGTGTATAATAGAAAATCGACGTGTATTAGAATTTTTCAATAAACGTACCAATAAAAAATATGAATCTTATGCGTTACTTTATACTAATACTGTACATGATATAGTACTATTCTATGTTTGCACTTTTTGCATTTGTAGTCACCAAACAATGCAGTTGAATAACATTGATGGTAGCGACCAAACAAAAAAAAAATCAGTATGTAAATCTTGAAGCATTTAAAAAAAACAGAATACTATATGTCTTTTAAATAAAAATAAGATTTGTGTAAAATATTAGTTTTTCTTCATTAAATGTTAGGTACAAATAAAAATATTTTTATACTCGTAGTTGGTATTTTCACCGTTGGATATTTTAAAGATAGTCTCCCCCTTCCAAAAAAACTCTTTAGGTTCGTCCCTGCGTTCTTTTTCAAACCATATACAAAGATGGCGATATCAAAACTGTTCCATTTTGATTGCGTACATAACGTAAGTTGCACAAAACGGAACTTACTCTTGTATTGTAATCAAATGATTTAGAGAAATTACCTACTAGTAGCCAGACATAGTTACCAGTAGTATGTTAACATGAACCAACAATATAAAGAAATTCTCTAAGCGGAAGATAGATCAGAGATTGGATGGGCCTGCCTTCTATGGCTTGATATTCAAAAATATATGTGTTTAAACAATCAAGAGGGAAAGAAATATGTAGAGATATCTCTCATATTAGCTAAATAAACAAAGATAAGCAGTAACATGACATTTAAATTGTACATATTGATATGATATTGAAAGATTTTAAATTTTGATAAGAAAAATAGTAAGCATCATGTTCGGGTGCCATAAATGTTTTATAGATTTATTTAAATTAAAGACCACTATCACTTATGTTTAATGGTAGCAAGGCAAACTGAAAAGTTACACAAAAACAAACACCACTTACCTTTGTGATGAAAATAAAATTTGCACCGGTTATGATTTTAAAATCCAAAGACCAGCTCAGGATAATTGCATGAGAAAATTTCAGGCGGATCGCTCTTTGACAAAATAATAAAGATATTGTTCAACCTATAACTGTTAAATTCTGTTAATGGACACAAAACAAAAAAATACACAAATAAATCTCCTTTTAAACATATAAACAATATTTTATTAATAAACACATAAACAGAATGAAAACTGAAAGTTTATGAAAGAGAAACAAAAACAAAAGATTTCTTACTATCTAAAATGGATTCAATTAACAAACTTGGAGTAATTTAAATTAATTATTGGTGTCAATTGGATTTACCAAAATAAGAATTAAGAGACAGTCTAATTCCCTTTGGCCTGATTAATTTTTATTTTATCAATTCCACGATCTTAAATTATAATTAAAGAAAGAAGCGAAACAAAATAGAGTTGAAGTTTGAAAATACATTTTTAAATTCAAAAATTTTGCGCCACTCGAAAATTTTTAAACTCACTATATTATTTGACAGTTTTCTGTAATTGTCATTAAATTTACCTGCTAATTTGTTGTGATGGTGAACACACATTTTTAAAGTGATCTTTCCAGTGAGAATTGTATTGTAAATAATTACTATTATTAAATACTGGACATGTTTTCTCCAAGACGTGAGTACATCAAATCAGTTGGTGATTTCCAACAAGTTTCCATTATATCCTGATTAAAAATTTCTTCCATTCAGAAATAAAGTTCCAATACGTTTTACAGAAATGTTTTTCTTATAAATAATTAGTCCAAAAACCAAATTAACACTTTCACTTTCCTTTTTATTCAGATCACTTTAATTGTTCATTGTTATTATTAACACAAAAAAACTAAATTTGGATGACATTTGTCATAACCTCACTTTTTTGACAATTGACTAAAATCTGTCACACATAAAATTTTATTAAATTATTGCGTGATCTGACATGGCTTCTGCTTTGTATGAAAATCAAGAAGAAAAAAGCAAGTGACCAGATTTTCAACCTGCTTTTATATTTTTTCAAAAACAAACGCCAAACGTTATTTTTCCACTAACAAAATCTGGTAAGTTACTAAAAAAATTGAACATCTAACCTAACAAGATTTACATAACCAAATTATTGTTAAAAAATTAAATTAAATGTTTAAACAAATTACATAATCGGAAAGAGGATAATTTTTCCTATATTTTGGTATATTACATGTCTAACAAAAAGCAAATTTACCTCCAGGATTCAATGGCAACCATCTTGAATTTCCTGACAAACATGGTTTTACAAAATTACAGATAATAACATTTTCACATCTTATTACCTCCTTTTCTTATTATTAAATCAATCCTAACATCCTATTACACAATATATAACTTTAAATATTAACTAGATTTTACTATTTTAACAGATCAGGTTCAAACGATACAAAGTTTAAGCTTCAAAAGGCTAAACCTTCTCTATTTAGAGCTGCCCACTTGAAAATTCTATCGCTAAAGGTGCTCTAGAACCTAATTAACAATATTGCAGCAAGACATTTTGGCTGCAAATGGATAGATTAATGAAAATTATACATTTATCATGAAATTTGAACAATCGTCAAACCAGCAAGGGATTTACTTGAAATTCAACAACAAGAACTGTGAGTATTTTGGTGATTGCTTGCATACACCTTTCTATCTATTCCTTTTATAATTTCTACGTGAAACTACACCTTACAATGGCTTCAATTATGAAAAACCAAGTCCAACGACCTATCACACAGAAAAATGTATACTAAATTCAATTACATGCGTCTCATTTTGATTATATAGTAAGCTCCTATATAAACGATAATAGGTTCTTCTTGACAGGTTATTATATTCAGTTAATATATTCATATAACAAAACTTCCTAATATTCATATTGAACGTTGCTTTTATTCCCCTCTGACCTTATACATATTCTTAAAACAAAAAAAAACAGTCTTTATCGTTTTGAGAAGATTTAAGAATCAATTTGAGTACAACACCAACTTGAAATAAGTACTTGTAACACTCTATAAGAAGATATATTTATTGAATTTTGCATTCAAAATAAGCATAAGAACTTATTGAAATAAATTAATGGACTGATTTGTTCAAAGAAAGGAACTATTCCATTCCATCCAAGTGAAGAATAGATCAAACATTTTGCTCTTCTCATTTTAAAGTTCTCTTAAGTTTCGTTTATAAAATGCTAGCTAACGTTTAGTTGGACAGTTCTACAAACAAAAAAATAAGAGATATACAATGTATACTATTATATATCTCTTATTTTTTTTGTTTGTAGAACTGTCCAACCAACTAGGCTGTGTTGTGTGAACTAGACACGTGTTGTCTGACATACCGAAAACTACTGGTTTTATGGCTGCCATATAAGAATAAAGTATAATAATAGTGATTATGTTAAGGTTTCAGAATTTTAAATAATAAATCTACTTTTTAAAATTAAGGTGTTTTATTTGCAAAGTAGAAATAAGTAAGTCAATAACAAGACGTCAATAAAACGTTATTAGACATGCAATTTTATCATTATATGAAGTTTTCTTTACGTCATAAAACAACGTCTTTTTCACGCCGTTCTTTTATTTAAAATAGTGTATTAGTTAATAGGTCAGTTTGTTTATGTTTTATATTTAATGTAAAAAATATTAGACATTACATATATATTAGATTCGATTTTTTAAAAGATAAGACTGGTTTAATTTTAATTAATTTAATATATTTTTATATCAGAAAAATTTCAAACTTGAATGTGGAAGAGTTCAAAATAATGGTTTTGTCAGCACAACTTATTGTAAATTCTCTGTACCTATAAATTCTAATATGTATTCAGGTGAAATATTGTTGCAATCTGTTGTAGTATACTAGTCAAAACTGAAAACATTGTCCATCTGCAGTATTTTTTACCAGATTATATACAAATCACATTTTCTATTTCATTAGAGTCAGGCAGTTTACAAATGAGGTTGCCGATATGCTAGATAGTCATTTTTATAGAGCAAATATATCAATACATATATAATTCGTCTCAATATATCATCATTCCTCATCTCATAATTCTCTAGTAGTGGCATTTTCTTTATGGGGAATATAGTAATGCAATTGCGTTGACATCCACTTTTAAATACTTCATTATTTTACCATCTTTCATATTTTTAGTTTAATTTTTTGCAATGTCAGCATACGGAGGGGGAGGAGCTAGAATAACTTAATTAATATAATTGGAAAATAAAAAATAGTAGTTTAATTTACCCGTAGGGCTAGAATGCAGTCCTTGTAAATTAAATGGGACATCTTGTAAAAATGGTGTGTCTTCTCTTAAAGGCTGTCTAACTGTGCTGTTTGAATTTACTTGTGAAAATGATCCTGATATATTATTAGAGGCTCCTACCAAAGGCACTGTACCAAGTGTAAGAGGGCAACTAATCTTTAAATTTCCACGAGGAAATGGTAATACTAATTTAACCTATGATAATCTGTATTTTATAATAAAACTTGAATTAATTCTAAAAACGTTACCCTTAAAGTGTATGAAACATTGATTATACCACAAGATACACTGTAAAAAATGAGGTAAAATTACTTTGGGAAAGAGTTAACTTTTCCCTATTATTTGCGGTATTTTTACCCAAAAATTAATTTTACCTACATTAATAGTAATTTTACTATTTGTTCTTAAAATGCCCTGTAATTATGTAAAATTATAAAATATAAGTAATTCTACTACATTGAACTGGTTAAAATCACTATCCATAATATAAATTTACATAACTCAGACAATTTTTACCCTACAAATGTATAATTGCTCAATAACTTAATTCATTTTTAGTGTAATATTAAAGATATAATGAACTTTAACAAGTATTGCGTTATTTTGCGCTCGTTCGTTTCGGGAAAGATTCCAGGAACCCATTTCGAATAGTCCAAATTGGGTGTCTGGGGTATGGTGTATACCATTTTATCATTCCTTTTTACAATTCATTACGAAAGGTTGCTCAATAGGTGAGGGGTATCCCAGAAAGTGTTCATTGTTATTTGTATTTCGCTGTAGGCTGTAGTGTAGTTAGTGCTGATTAAATTGGTAAGTACATAATTATAATGTCGTGTTTTTATTCTTAACATGTTATTTGAGCATTAAAGATAAATATAATTACAGTATGACCCAAGGTGGCATCTCATTTTATAGTAGAAGTTAGAACAATAATTCTGAATTTTTATGAAAATAAGAAGTAGTGCTTAATACTTTTTTATTGTAAAACTTCTGGAAACAATTTCTTAAGCACACACGATTTGATTGAATGGGTTCTCGACAATTAGAACAAAACCTACGAAAATATCAAGGAGCATTATCATGTAAGAACTTTTTAAATTATGAAAATCTTAAAAATAAGAAATCTTTCCTTTTCATAAAATTATTTTATAAATCCGTGTATGCTCTGTGTATTATCCCGTAAATAACTGTTAAAGTGTTATCTAAATCTCAACCATTTTCGAGATGCAAGGTATTGAAGATCAATTAAAACAAAAAGAAAGGTTTGTTTTGTTAATCTCAGTACCTAATCAATATTTTATACAATTCTGATCGCTAATTTACATGTTTAATAATTTCAATATCCTAGAAATAAAGGGAATGGAAAACTTGCAAAATGTTACAAATCTAGAATTTTGTTTATGTTATTGATAAACTAGAAATTTTGGTAAAGAAGATTGAACGTTTTAAACTCCTACATCCAGTCACAGAATATTTACAACAAAATGTTCTTAAACATGGACGTCGGCAGGAGCCAAAGGGAGACAATTACCCCCCTGGATTTTGTATTTTTTAAAATTGGAAACACAAACCCATAGTTTTTTTGTAACTATTCATTGTAATAAAATATTTTTGGTTAAAGAGGGAACTCCTGATCGTTGCCGACTTTTGTTTTAGGGGGTTGTAAATATTTCCATGAAGTGCCAACTTCATGCCGACAATTTTCATCTTCAGACTTTTCATATTCATCAATGTTTCAATGGTAATAAGTACAAAACGCATACCATACCTACATAAATGAACATGAGTTTGTTTTGCTTTTAGATTGGTCTGCTTTAGATGGATTGGTAGATGGAAAGTTTGCTGAAATCAAAGAAAAATGTGATCGCCGTACTGGCAAGACGACCGAACAAAATCCTAATGCTATTAAGTCTGGCGATGCTGTCATTGTTAATTTAGTACCCACCAAGCCTATGTGCGTTGAATCGTTCCAAGAGTTTCCATCCTTGGGTCGCTTTGCTGTACGTGATATGCGTCAAACCGTTGCTGTAGGCGTTATCAAGTCTGTATCCTTCAAGGATACAGTCCCTCCCGCACAAGCTTATAGCTTCTGGGGCCTTGGTTAAGGTTATGGGTTGTAGTAATTATTATTATTATTATAATAATCGGTACTTGTTGCTCTTTTCTAGGTGGCCCAACAAAATTATTTTCATCGGAAAGAGTTCCGGAGGAAAGGATTTCAGGGTTATTTGGCTTATTTAATTATTCTTATTTATGATCTTAGCTTTCGATTTAGTTGATTAATTATTATTATGTATTATTTAAATTATTATTGGCTGTTTTGTTTTTTTTTTGGTTAAAGAGAAGGAGCAGCATTTTCATTAGGGTTAAGTTTTTTAAGTGATATTGTTTGTTGATTCTCTTCTCTTACTGATGATAGTTGTAGTTTACCTATAAAATTATTATGTTTACATGTTATCTTTTTTATTAAATCCTTTTTGTGATCAATTTTCAATAAAAATAAGTTTGATTTTATATATGTTTAATTAACCTTTTAATTATAGCTGATTATTTCGATAAGAAAATTTTTCAAGTTCTCAAAAAATTCTATACTACATACTGTAAAGAAACTAAACTGATCAATAAAAATATTGTTATGAAATATAATATAAATACAACGATTAGTTTTAGTTTCACAAGCTTTATTAGTATCTTAACTTGACAATATTGTTTTGACATTAAATGTCATTATCAAAGGTAGATACGATTGATAAACAAACACATTGCTAACGATAAATACATATTGCTATTTAGTGTATGTATTTAGCTTAGCAATATGTTTGTTTATCAATATTATCAACCTTTGATAATGACATTTAATGTCGAAACAATATTGTCAGGTTAAGATACTAATAAAACTTGTGAAACTTTAATTAATCTTTGTATTTATATTATATTTCATGATTATGGAGTTCCACAAAATAAGGTTGGAGACAGTAAACAAAAATATTGTTTTTTGTTGTTCTACATATACATCAAAGGAAGAAAAATCCTTGAGTTAAATAAAATAAAAAATTGTAAAACTGATTGTTTAAAAAACAATTTGCTGCAGCTAGAAATTGTAATGAAAAATAGTAATGGGTGAATATCTGCTATTTGTGTACTGGCTACCCATTTTTGTGACCAAGAAAAGATATAAGAATAAGTTTGTGGGTTTTGTTATGTAAAAAGTAATTCCTATTTTCACACTAATTTCAAGTGGGCCATTAATTATTACGTATTTTCGGAGTTTCATGGAGATCAAGGGAAAATTGCAACCCAAGGGGTTGCGCAAGAACCAGGGTAGTGACAATTTGATCAGAGATATAAAAAAGCAGGGTAGGAGACACTAAATTTATGAGCAATGAAGAAAATTCAAAAATTTAACTTTGTATTAATCTTCACTATTTCTTACCTTCTAGTGATACTAAGAAACTTTCTGGTTTAATAATACCAATGATTGAATATTGGAAAGTTAGTAGTTAACAAATAAATCAAACTTTTATACATAAATCGGGTAAAAAAACATGCCAGGATAGACATTTTCAGCATTCAAATATTTTTGCTAGAAAATTGTAAATACTTTTCCTCTTAAATTTCAATGTGCCTAATAGTGCAAAATTATTGCTACCTTACGAATATTTTATATTTATAATATAAATTACAGTTCATTAAATATTTGCAGAGACAAACTAAAATAAAATAGCAGATATTCACCCTAATATAGATGTGATATTTTGGCAATTTCTAAATATAAATAATAAAAGTTATTTGCTGATAGATTATTTAATACATGTAACAATTTTTTAAATTAAAAATAAAAGTTTGGTTTATGCAAAATGATAACGATAAAAGTTTCATATTGTATTCTTACATACTAAAAAAGAATAGGTAAATATGAGTTATTCTATCAATCTATGTACTTATCCATTTACTAATGTAATAATCACAGGTACTATTGCTTTTGCAAGTAATTTCGCAGGTCACTATTACATCGAAGAAGTATTTTCACATTGGTATTTTAACCCTGAAAAGTACTATTGCCATGAAATATTAACTTTGTCATGTAACTTTACACAGGTGTTTTAATGTTAAAATGTAAAATTACATTGAGATTGTAATTTTAATCTGTAAATTTATTTAAAAAGGAAACATTACAATGCAAATTTAACCTAATGTTGAAATTTCCCACTTCCTATGAAAATTACACTTTGAAGTAAATTTACCCCAAAAAATGGAGGTAACATAGTTGCCTCCATTTTTTAGGGTATAATTCACCGGTAATTTTTTAGAGTGTAGTACATTCACAACTTTATCTGAAGGTATATCTAAAGATGTAGTCCATGATTTCTCAGCATTTGATCCCATGGAACCTGATGAAGCGTATGCAATAACAGATTCATAATCTTTACTGTTTCTGGAAGGAATTTGACTAATAAATTCAACACCCTGGAAGTAGAATTGAAAATTTAAAAAACAATAATAGAAATATCTTGATCTAATATCTTGATTTCAAAATAATAACATTTTTATCATCTATTAAATGAACATTTGTAGAAATAATCTAGTAATCTATCCCTAATAATTTTTATATTCAAAAATGTATTAAAATACATACCTACCATTTTTATTTCATATTCAACATTAGAAATACTAGTAGTGGACATATTCTGTATTGATGTGTAAAATGGTATACACTGACTTCTTGCATATCCAGTACCCGGTAGTGAAATAGAAAATGAAATTGATCCAAAACGAATACACCAACAGTCAACTGTATCTTCAATTGTTTGTAAAAATGAGTCCTACAGAACATAAAAATCATACATATAGCATTACACCCATTTAAAAAGTTTGTAAGAAATCTTATCTAATGAGATATATTATACATGGGTTACATAGGTAGTACCTATAATTGAAGAGCAGACTTTCAAAATTCGTTTATTAGCTTTATTCTCAAAAATCAGCAGTTTCAGATTTGATTGAAAACACCAAAGCTTAAAAGGACATGTCTTTTTGTTTGTCCAAGGCGAACTAGTGTTTTTGTTTGAAAATATATAGAACTAGCATAACTCCCATTGTAAAATCAACGGACCCTTCTTTGGTCGTTTCAGCTAGCAATGCATTAATAAAAGAGATCGATTACAAAAATTGAGCTGCTGGTAACGCCGCCGCCAGCAATCTGCGTGCATACCACATACCCCGCATCATTCGTAACTGCATGCGCACTCAAGTAATTACAATTAACTTATGTCTCCGTAAAAGCTGTTGAATTTCGAGAATCACTAAATAGATGTTAATGCCGTTTTCACCATTCGATACTTGGAGAATGTTTAGTTATATAAAGATTGTTCAAACTTTCTTTCGAGAGACATATAATGAACAAACTGTAAAAAAAATAATTGGTAAAACAAACAGAAAATAGCTTACACTGCGAAAACGGTAACAGATAAAGGCAAACTGTAAGCGAACGAATTGTAGGTCTTAAGAAGATCTACAAAAAAGTCCGAGTTGGCATATATATATATATATATATATATATATATATATATATATATATATATATATATATATATATGTATCTCTTACCCCCTCCCCCTGGAATGTTGTCTTACTCCTCTCCTGGATAAAACGCCGCTAATCTCTGTATTTCTTTACCTTTACAATTGCTTATAAGTATAAGAATTACAATTACACACACAATTGCAAGTATAATCTGTGAAAATTTGAAGATTGTAGCTTACATCGTTCAAGAGATATATAGCCATATTGATTTTTGATGAAATGCCTCCCCCTTGGGTTTGCTTTAGGATTAAAAATATACTCATGCACTCCTTTGGGGTAAGGTCCACCTGCTTGTAAAATTTCAGCTTACTAAAAGTCTTCTAGTTTTCGAGATATTTTTTGGTGGACATCGGCCATCTATTATTATGTTTGATAATAATACACATTTTATGGAATAGAAACTTTAATAAATATCTTTTAGTTCTATTTTTACTCCCCTTCCCCTTGTAACACTGCGTACCGTTATCAAAGACCCTCCCCTTCCCCTTCAAGCACTACGTAATTTAAGGACGACCCCTAAACAGACATTTTAACATTACAAATATTTATTTTTACCTGTTAACTTACACTGTGAAATACACGTAAACTGAGCTGTCGGACACACGAATCGCAGTACATTAGGGTTGCCAACTGACCTTTTTTCGGAAGGACAGTCCTTCTTTCTAAGAGTGTATCCTTCGTCATTTCTTGTTATAGGAAAGGATGGGTTTGCCCTTATTTAAAACAATCAACGAAAATGATTTATTTAATTTAATCACTGAAATTAGCATTCGAGAATCAAGAATCGTACATTTCAAATTAACCGCCAACATTGTTCGTGCAAATTGAATTAAATTTGCTATGAACTATATTAAGTTACGTGATTTAGTGCATTATTGTTAAAAGCCATTAAAATTAGTGAAGCTACCGATTACAATTTACCGGAAGATGAAGAAAGTGCGGTAAAAGCTTAAAAAGTAAAAAAGAGAAAACGTATGTGTGTACAGTACTCTGTAGTAAACCGGCCAATGTCGTTGATGACCAGCCAATCTCGAAAATTGCATAGAAGCATATTTATTAAATATCTAATAAACTTCAACTAACACATAACAATTAAGCTATGGCATATTAATTCTTAATTTAGCGGCATTAATTATTAATGGTCAAGCCGCAGTTGAAGTTTTACATTATGAGACTGATTGACCATTACGCATATATTCAAACAGTCCTGAACATCTGCTGGGTGGCACCTCTTGAACTAGGTTCCCACCACGCATTATTCTTGGAGAGGGATAGATTCAGAGAAACTGAGCATTTTCAGGCAGTTATACCAGAAATAGCATGCACACATGAATTAATATTAATTGTTGATTAATTAATATTAATTATTAATTAATTAATATTAATCAAGTAATAAGTGAACGTACTGGAATTAGTAATTGTAAGAAATCATTAAAAAGTAATTAACAATAAAAAACAAACAAAAAAGGAGATAAATGCCTTCAATTAAAGAAGTAAAAGACATGAACAGACAATATGGCCGACTGGAAGACGCGCCTGTTCATCTGTCTGTCTGTCTGTTCGCGTCTGTTCATGTCTTTTGCTTCTTTAATGCTTTCTTTCATTTATCATCCTTATTTGTTTGTTTCTTTCTTATGATTAATTACTTTTTAATGATAGTTTACAATTACAGCAATGACTACTGATAGTATGTATTAATTGATTACAGTGCTTAAATAGTAAGTATATTTACAATGACGCCACAAAGTAAGCTGCCTGGAAAATCGGCTAATTCAGATTTTCGAAAATCTGTAATGCCGTCTACACTGAGAAAAAAATATAGTTGGGAGAAACTAAATTTTATTTAACTCAACGAAACATTTAGTTAGCAAAACTAAAATTTTATTTGATTAACTAAATCTTTAGTCGAATTAAATATGGAAATACGTGTCTGGGAATTCTTGACTGTCCTTACTTCCTACTTTCAAAAGTTGGCACCCCTAGCATTACGTCCTTATTTTACAAACAAAATGCATTTTGTTTGTCAGAGTTCGGTGGATAAAACGAATTATGAAAGTCCAAGTAAACTTTGCAAGATATTTTAAAGGTGATGTAATGCGTTTAGATCGTCGAGTTGTAATTAAAAATGATGCAGATTTATACAAGCTACGCAACGCCATCCATCACTAACTAAAAAGTTCGAATTTTGGATAAAACGCATTTTGAAAGTCTGCTCATTAATTAATCGTATTATAAAATAATATTAAGGATATGAATATAGCATATATCGTACTAAGGTCACCAGACGTCCCACTTTTACTTCACCTGCCGCGGTGCTCACAAAATCTTCAAAATGTCCCACTTTTTAATGATTAACAACGATAGTTACGAACATAGACAGCAAAACAGATGCATTACGTTTAGTGGTTGAAACAATAAACGTAAATGAAAACTTTATTCTAACTTCTAAATTGCAGTAAATTATATTTAATATTCGTATCCAATGGAGTTACACTTCTTTTCAAAAGTTAGATATCATTATCTTATCTTAATGACTGTGACAATTATAAATATCGCATACTTTATTTGGGGTTAAATACAAACGCTTATTAACATTAATTACAACAATTACCCGTAGCGGCATCTATATAATGCCAATCACACTTATTATCAAACAAAAGTAAAATCTGTAAAATAGGGGAAGCCCACTCAACTAACAAGAGGTGTTCTTGGCAATGACGAAGACATAAAAAAGATACATACCATTGAACATCACTTTGGAATATTAATTGTGACATGTAAAAAAAATTAGAGGCATGTAATTTTCATATAAATTTTTATTCCAACACTACTTGAGCAGAAAGTATCTCGCTACCGAGAAGCAGAAAAGATATTTAAATGTTGCTGCCTCTTCTTGTGAGTTACAAATTTTTTACCGTAAAAGTAATTTTCGAAACAAAGAAAAGCAATTAGCGTTAGCTGAAGGACTGTTTTGATTTCATACTACGTATTAGTTAATATCATAGTTTCCGGTCAATGGATTGCACATCTAAAAATCATTCAAAAATTGTTCGAAAAGCTTACTTAAGAAATTATTTATCATTAGGGGATCCCTACTGTCCCGTTTTATTGATTTGGAAATCTAATCACCATAGAATATACACAGGCATATTTTATTAATGAACGATATTCAATTGTTTAAAATATTCCTTGTAAGAAGAAAATCTGGTTAGGAGAAGAAATGCAATTGTAATTACTTCAAAAGAGAGAAGAAAACTGGAATAACTGTTATTAAATATGTTTCCCGTCCTTAAGTTGAGTAAGAAATTTTACTGTCATCATAAAATTGTCAAAATTCATTAGTTACACATGGGCGTTTTGAGAAACTGAAGAAATCTCAAACCAAAAGAAGAAACCAAGGCCTAAAATTCAGCTCGGGAAAACTCTATTGCAAATGTTTTCAACATAAAAATTGATGCTAGTTAGTCATAATGAACGGTGAGAACTTATAGTTCTTCATCTAAAGTATGTGCAAAATTTAGAAAAGTGCAGAATTTAGGCACGCTGCTCCCGACTACCGGTAAAAGTCACAAAAACGGCGCATATGGGTAGAACATCAAGTTCGTGGAATTCTTAAATTACCTATCAGGTGCCATTAAGCATGACTAGGTGCATCTTTAATGCACGACCTTGGAACTGATAAGTAACTACTTCCTGAAATCACAACCCCGTACATGATGGTCATTTCATCGTTTCATCAGAACGTTTCAAAAGAAGTAGCACTTAACCCGTTTTTATATTAAAAAATACATCGACGACGTCATAACTTGGGAACAGATGACATCATAAATTTGACAATGTAAAATAATAATTATAGAATATAGAAAAATTTAGAAGAGTATAGAAATCAACCTGCCTGAGGATTTCGTACAAAACCTGCCTGTTTATTCATTCCATACTTTATAGTTTATCACCATACTGTAGTGGTGTGTTTTAATGCTTTCCGTAACACCCAAGCGTCGGGAAATAAAAAGGTGTCTAACACTTCTCGAAATTCAAGCTAAATAGTAGCGGCGTGTCATAGCATTTTGTTATCGGAAGTACTAACAATAAAGTTGCATTTATCATGTGACCCAGATGCACGTCTATGCGCGCGCATAAGCATCGATGGTACTCTTGAAGCACAGCTTACATCTTAGGAACCTACAAAAAGAAAATATATAAAAGGTACATACTCTTACGTTTGGTAGATAGTTTAAATCGAGAGGTGAAACAACAATAAGATCAATTTTGTCCTCATAATCAAACTTCCATGGTCTATCAACTGTAACCTTAATCTTGTATTTAATGTTTCCATACAAATTATTCATAAATGATGATGGTAATGTTGGAGGTAATATGTAAGAAAATGGATATGTATATGAACCAGCTGCAATACAAATATCTTCAGAAGAATCTCCTGGAAAGAAAATAAGATTTGCTTATAATGGTGGTTTATTAATAGTAAATAAATAATCCTCCTCATTTTTCATTTCAGCCTGTATTTATTCGGTCTTTTATGTATTTATAAAATTAAAGTTGAAATTAATTTTTGTTAAGTTGAATAATGATTTTACATTAAATAATATTTTGATTGCAAATTCATATAGAAAAATGTATCGACTCTGCTGGGACTCGAACCCAGAACCCTCCACTGTCTAGGTGGTATCTCTACCAACTGAGCTACAGAGAAGGTATATATTTGTATGTCTGCTAAAACATCTAATTCATATGGAAAATTTCTCGCTATGCTGATAGTCGTTCTCTGTAGCTCAGTTGGTAGAGATACCACCTAGACAGTGGAGGGTCCTGGGTTCGAGTCCCAGCAGAGTCGATACATTTTTCTATATGAATTTGCATTCAAAATATTATTTAAATCATTATAAAATTAATACAGTAGAAACATAGAAATTTATAAGATAGATATTCCTAGTTTACCTCCAAGTAAATTATACACAGCATCAAAATACACTTCTTTTCCACGATGAGGAATTGAGGAGCCACCTGTGCTCTTAGGACCTGACCATTTAGTCTTAGCTCGACCTTTAAATTTTATTCTTATAGCTGCAACAGGAAAAAATGGTACTAGTAGTGAAGATAACATTAATTTAGTTTACTTTTCTAAAATGCACCTATTATAGTAATTATTGAATCAAAATCTAGACGTGTACATGCAGGTGGATGGATACACAATAAATAATGAATTCAATTAACTGATCGTATTCATAAGTAATAAAAGTGTTTCAGTAGTGATCTAGATAAAATAGTGTGTGGAGAAGTTCTGATCCCAATATTTAGTGTGGAACAGTACAGTGTATTTAAGTAAACGTCAATTGACTCATTGATAAATGCTATTGAATGACATATGCAGGCGCGTGCTGGGTGAATTCTAAGGCCCGAAAAATATTACCTTAGAGGGCCCCACCACTCGACTTCGGTTAATTTTTTAAGGATAATTTATTTATTTAGATTAATTATTAGATCATCTAATAGATGGGATTCATTATTAACTGTCAGTACAGTTTTACGTTCCTCTTGCAGAGAATGAAGGTTGTTGTTGCTACGAGTCTGGGAGGCGAGAAAGCTATGGAGGTCCCATCCACCACAAACTATGATTTACCAATTGCGAGGGCAAAACTATTTGTGAGGCACTATCAACCGGATTATCTGCCGACGGAACGTAATACCATGACGAATGAAAGCTACTCGGTTAACCACAAATGTGTTGGACTCTGGGAGTCTTCCAAGCCCGTATCGTCAAACGTGATCTGCTTCTTCAAAGAATCAATGAGAGTTTTCACCAATTCTGCTGACAATACAGAACGCACAATTCCAAACGTTTGATGGAGATAATTTTGAGAGGTACAACTCTAGTTTTCTCGCATATCAAAAAAACTTAGATAGAGCCGTCAGAATATTGTACCCTTAAATACGCTACAGCAGCGGGCCTTATCATTTTATTGATATGTTTGGGTCGCTAGATAAAAAAGGTTGCGGAACGCTGCGCTACAGCACTGTAACCAGTTTCAGCAGCATGAGAAGCATTTCAGACACATTTCCAACAATACTACATGAAGTTCTTTTCTGACGGACGAGTCTAAATTAATAGGCCGGGCAAATTAGTATTGGTACTCAATCGACGCAGAAGCTGGTGATTGTTTTTTAACATCACGATTGAAGCTCTACTCGGAAATCGGAAAAAACTCAGATTATTCATATCAAAGACCTGCTTGAGTGATTAAAACAGTTTCCAGAACTCCGTTCCGTTTTTTGAAGGCAGCCCCTTTTTTGGACGTAATTTCACTGGTATATAATACATCTACACAATTTTAAATTTGAAAGTTTAGGAAGTTTCAATTTGAACAAATTCCAGTTATTGATCATTGTCTCCGGAACAGGGTAATCTCAATCTATTTTCGCCATTCATAATTGCTGCATCAACCTTTTTGCAAAGAGAACCACTGAGGTTCAAAATTTAAAAGGATCGTGAAGTCTTGCTACTTCCGCTAAGATATTTCTTTTTGTGCAAGGGCGATCTATAGGGTAACACAAGTAGAAAAAACCGTCGGCCATGCAGTCCCAATCAAGACCTTAAACCTTAATAAAGATAGGTTCTTCTCTACCGAATTGAAGCCGCAAGAAGTTTCGGATAGTTACTTGTCCACTTTCGCAACTCGAATCCACCAGATCGCAGAACCTGTATTAACTCCAATTGAAGTTTCTGGGCAGAACCTACAAAATCATGTCCTCAAATTACGTTATGAATATAAATATGATTATGCAACGTATCCATCTACAACATTAGGATACGTCGATTCTTCTAAATTATCAAGTTCTTGAATGATCCGCAAGGCTAAAAACGGGGAAGATTAGATTATATCGTCGCTGTTCGTCAGGTGTAGTCGAGTTGAACAGCGGCGAGGTATATTGTTTCTACTTAAATATAATTTAATTGTTGATTACCTAAATTTAGCCGTATCGTAGGGCCTTTCGAGGCAACTTTATAAAACCCCACCGGGAAACTCCCGGTATCCCGGTGGGACAGCACGCGCCTGGACATATGTACCTATAATTATTTAGTATCGCTGATTAATAGTACGTTTAGATAAATATCTACACACATCACGTTACAAAATGCTATGGACTAGGTTAGACATTTGGTAGAAATTTGCACAAGAAAACCATACCAACTCTAAAAGCTCTTAGGCAAGGAACTCGGGCATCTTAGAACAACTACTGTGAGTTCAAAATACTGGTTTAGTTGTCCATGATTTGTATGGTAATGTAAACTTGTTAAAAATGTAAATTTTAGTTGTAAGACAAAAAAAATGTCATTTCAAAAGCTACTTGACCAAGCTTTCTATTGAATGCACTGTAAAATGTTTAATGATAATTGTAATTCACTGCAGTAGTGTAGTTGCAATTCAATATAATAATAATAATTGCTACAACCCATAACCTGGAAACCAGCCCCCAAAAGCTATAAGCTTGTGCGGGAGGGAGGGGGCGATTATTATTATTATGTAGGCCCAACGTGCGTCTGCAGCCGACTTACAGATGTAACAGCGTAAATCCCACATTTGTGTCACAGCTAAGGAAAACTGTAGAAAACCCCTCGATCTCGGGCCGCTTGGGTGAAAGTCCAGCACGCTAGACATTACACTACCAAGGTTGAATGAAAATGTTAGCCTGTTAATAATGTAGCTGCATGGACAGCTCCTGAATAACTTGGTGACAGCTTTATATTGTCACGAGGGGTTTTCGTGACTGGAGGACATAGTCAGAGGTAGAAAGGAAAATAAACACAAGTCATAAAAACAACTATATACTAACAACAAATGGTAGAGTACAAAAGGTTACACACATAGGTTATACAGTGTGAGGACGTATATGGCCTCCTAAATCTAACATAATCATGAGGGTGGTCGGAACCACCCTGTTCTAGCCCAAAATCTACAAACTAGGCGTAGGAGTTGAACTCCTGGTGATCTACAACTAAGCGAGAGGGAGCTTGGTCACAACTTCCCCATAACTTAAGCAGAGAGAGGCTGTTAGCGCAACCCCTCTTAACTAAGCAGACTAAGCAGTAGAGGGTCAGGTATTCAGCATCCAAGGATGCCAGAATCTAGACCCTCTACTATTAATTAATGAAAAGATCACTTACCCGCTTGGTTCTTGATGAGGATTCTTCTTTTAAGCCAAACAAGCGGGTTTATATACTGCTGAACGCGGAAGATATTAGCATCGTAGTGGGAATCAGTGGGTTGGTGTTCCAAGTATTAAACTAAGGAAGCTCACGCTTCCTGGTTGCAGACTTGTGGGTAGTTTGCATTCGAGCGAACCGTACCAGTCACCAAAGTGTGGGTTGAGCGGAAGTGTGCTGGTTTCTTCTTAAGGAATGTGCAGCTGGTTATAAATTACGTAGGTTTCCCAGCATATACGGAGTAACGTAGGCAGATATGTTGCATGCCAACTAATGCAACTTGCAGTTGAGATTAACATAGGAATGACCCGTCGTGGGTGAAGCGGGAGCGTTTCTTCGAAGGACCGCGCAGCTGGCTCTGAGTTGTTAGCGGCGAGATCGCAGCTGCTTGACTAACGTGGGCAACTGAGTGTGACCTTGCACGATATATTGTACGAACGGAAGAGAAGTCGAGTTTTGTATATAATATTTAATTGTAAATATTTCCGTTTGTGACAATACCACTTGGGAGTAACTTTTGACTGCTCAGGGGCTGAGGGACAGCTTCAAACTAATACTTACAAACATTGTTTAAAAGATAAATAAAGTAGATGAGCAGATAACTTGACTCCATAAACTATTTAGGAAAACAATACGAAAACCCATAAGTATCCACAATCAACTACAAATACCAATTTGACGGCTCTATGATAATTTATATTTTTTCAATGGATGGTTCTTAACGACCTCTATTTGTGCATTTGGTTTCCCATAAGTAGGTATTGCGGTACTTGAGCCAGACATTTTTGTGGGGATGCAGTCGTCGTTAAGTACGGAATCTGCATTACCGACATTCTGTATTACCGGCATTTGGTTCGTCACTCGGCTAAATGGCAACGTTGTTGCTAGTGGAAAACAGATGGAGCCAGTGTCGTTTTTGTATTGACATTCTGTATTATCGGCATTTGGTTCGTCACAAGGCTAAATGGTAGCGTCGTTGCTAGGGGAAAACAGATGGCGTCGGTGTCGTTTGACGTGATTTTTGTATTGACATTCTGTATTATCGGCATTTGGTTCGTCACTCGGCTAAATGGTAGCGTCGTTGCTAGGGGAAAACAGATGGCGTCGGTGTCGTTTGACGTGATTTTTGTACCGACATTCTGTATTATCGGCATTGGGTTCGTCACAGGGCTAAATGGTAGCGTCGTTGCTAGGGGAAAACAGAGAGCGCCGGTGTCGTCTGACGTCGTGATTCTCGAAGTACGGAATCTGTATTACAGGCATATGTTTCGGCGCTCGGCTAAATGGTGTTGCTAGGAAAAAAAACCCAGAGGACTCTGTTAATAGAGGGTGTCATGCAAAGGGGTCTGTATTACCGGCAGCCTGTGTACTACTACTAGGGGGCGGCCTCATGAAGAAATCTCGCGTAAAAAAGAGAACTGTATTAGAGAAGCCCCTTCAATTAGAGTCTGTGCAGCAGCTATTTTTATATCACAACAACATGTGACGCTAAATTAGAAACTTTACTGAATCTGTCATACCGTCAACAGAGGTGGCGTCATGAAGAAGAAGAAAAAATCTGTATTATCCTACGTGCTGATACTATTAGAGGTCGCATTAAAGAGCCTTCCGTATGAATCATTCGCGATTTAAATAACAACGCAGGTTTATTATAATATGCTAAGATGCAGTTTTTGTATTGCAAATTTGCATGATGCTGACGAATTTTGTTTGCTAATTTATTAATTGATACTCTTGTTTTCGAATTATTTGATTGCATCAAGAAATTTTAATTGATTATGTACTGTTTGTTTCTGTACCATTTTTTTTATTTAATGCTATAGATAAATGTTTGTTTTATTTTATTACACACTGTACTGACTTTTTTCGACTAATATTAACCAAACACAGGTCGAAACTGTCGAAAGAAACGATAAATAACCTATTGTTAATAAATTTAAATAACAATATTTTAAAAGATATCTCGTTAGATGAAGAATTGTAGTTCTCTGTATATTAATAAAACTACATATTTAATTCTTTACACTTGCGTTATTTTTAATTCTCAAAAATATGATTCGTTAGCGAACGACATTTAATTGACCTATAAGAGAATTAAATTATAAAATAAAATTAAATAATAAAATTCCGGAACGAATAAAAAATTCAATTCTTCGAAGAATTATTCATTGCGAACGAATCAAGTTTTTTTTCGTTCCCCCTACCCTGCAGTTTTATTTATAATTTATGAAATCAACCAATTTCATACAATATGGATCGACAGAAAAATTTTAATGCTAATATAATGATAAAGAAACAAATCCTTCCACCTGTCTAGAGTGTGCAAATAAATTTAAAGGAAATCTATTAACTTCTTCATGCAAACAAATAATTCGAAAACAAGACTATCAATTAATAAATTATCAAGCAAAATTCGACAGCGCCATACAAATTTGCAATTCTGTGTGTATTAATAAAAACTGCATCTTAGCATATTATTATAATAAACCTACGTTGTTATTTAAATAGCGAAAAATTTGTGAACGAAAAATATTTTAACGCTCAAAATATGATAGGGTCGGGAACGCTAATTTAAACTACTAGAGAATTAAAACATAAAGTTTATGAACGAATGAAAAATTAAATTCTTTTAAGCGAGCGAATCAAATTTTTCGTTCTTCCTACCCTGCTTTTCGACTACATTTATAGAATCAATATTTGTATTAAATTCTTTTTCATTTGTTTGTACAGGTTGCTTAAAAATTGGTCATACCCCCAACTGATTGCAACGTTCATTTATGAGTTGAAAAAGGTACACTCTAGTATATTGTCCTATTGACAGGGTGACATCGTAACATTTTTAAATTTATTGAAGAATACCACACACGCACACACACACACACTTCAAAGGGAATCATATCGAATTTTGACAACACGTCTAAGGTCTAATAAAAATAATATAACATTACTACTGCATTATCTGATCGATAGACGTGCGAAAGCCCAATAGGTAGAAATTTATTGCCTATCTGCCGAACCCTTATATTTATGCCGATTGTTCAAAAGTTGAAACGAGCGCTCTAGTCTATTGTACAATTGCTGACTAGGGTCATAAAACATAACATCGGCAATACAAACATCATTTTGTTCATTGTATGCATTTCGGGGAAATCTTTTGACAGAAGAAGAATTTATCCACCCTCGTTAATAACGCAAGGTTTGCTATATAGTTTATAATCGTTATAATGGTTAAAATTCTTTCTTTCTTCGGACAGATGGGACTAGCAGATAAGACCACAATAGAACCGATGTGTCAGTTTTACATTATTACGCATTTGTAAACTATGCTATATATTTTTGTTTCGCTATAGAAATGTAAATCGAAAACGCATAAACTATGATACCTATGTTTAATTATTTTTTGCAATAGCTTAGTGGTTACAGGTCACAGCCAATCCGAACTAAACAAAACTATCTTAAAACACCCTGTTTTAGGGGTGGGACTACATATTGCGTTTTTAGATAAATACCAATGTTACTACCTGTTGACAGTGCTCGAAGTGGGGGGGTACGCGGGGGTACGACGTACCACTACTTTTTTCAAATTTCAAAAACGTACTCTAACTTATTTGCCGGTTTGGAACGCGTACTTTACGCGTACCCCAACTTATTTTACAGTGGAGGGCGGATAAAAAAATGTATACGATAATAAATGATCATTTCGTTTATCGTTTTTGGCATCCAATTATTTTATCCTGCATGTACGATAAAAATAGTACATGCCTACGATTCGGCTAGACTCATTTATGAGTCGAGTTTTTTACGATTTCCGAGAAATCCGAGATGGCAAGACGGACGACCGGACACAGGACACCGGGGCCGGACGTCTTCATTCACATTCTTGTCTTGTGCTGTGCATGACTTCATGCGAACTCGAGTTGCTTCAATTTAGATAGATTAAACAAACCATTAAATTTAAATAAATAATCTGCATTTATATGCAACTTTGTTAAAGTTTTAAAATGAGTTTGTTATCGTGGTTAAACAAGAAAACGGAAACTAAAACATTAACTACAAAGAACTCTTCTAGTAGTTTTAGTAATAATGAGACGGATGGTGTAAGTCCTGATTCTCAATTACAATCAAAATCAAGTAATATAAATAAAAATGATGACACAAGTGATACTGACAATAGTGACAGTACTGACAATGACACAAAAATTGAAAATGAGGGTGAACGAGAATCAGTTCCTAAAAAAAAATGTAAATCTACAGACGACAATTTGTCAGGACGGGACTGGCCTGATTGCTGGACAAGTGAAATGTGTGCTAAAAAATGCAGTGACTATAAGTGGCTACTCATAAAAAATAAAAAAATTGGTTGTAGTGTGTGCAAAAAAGTAAAAAAAATCGGAGGGCCATTTAAAAAACAAGGTATGCAGTTATCTCATGAGTGGGTAAATTGCAGCATTGATTCTTTCGGGACAACCAAAAAGGAGCAATGCCTATCTTTACGAAAGAAAATATTTAAACATAAAAATAGCGAGGCCCACAAATGTGCCGAAAAGGTATTATTAGGAGCTAATCAAGAAAAATTGAAAAAGGTAGTTCTAAAAGAAGACGTTGATAAACACGAAAGCACGCAACACATTTTTAGGACTGTGTACAACATCGTTAAAAAAGGTAGGCCATTTACTGATTTACCTTTAGATACAGATTTACAGTTGCTAAATGGCGTAAAGATGGGACGCGTTCTTCAAAGTGATCATTCTTGTGCCGACATTGCATGTCACATAGCAAACGAGATGAGAAAAACTCTTGTTAAGACAATTATTCAAAATAATTCTAAGATTGCTATATTAATAGATGAATCCACTTCAGTGAGTAAATGCACTGTTTTGGTTGTATGCATAAAAGCTTTTGTACCAAATACAAATGAAAATCACAAGGAAAACACTGAAATCGAATCCCCTACTTTTTTTTTGGATTTGATTGAATTAGAAAATACATCGTCTTTAAATATACTTAATATTTTATTGACCTGTTTGGAAACGCATGGTTTTACTCATGAGTACCTAATTGAGCATCTTGTATGCTTTGCAAGTGATGGTGCTTCAAATATGACTGGCAAGAAATCAGGAGTGGCGACGCTTTTAAGGAATAAATACCCTGACATAATTGTGTGGCATTGTTCAAACCACCGTTTGGAATTGGCTGTGGGAGACGTGGTGAATGAAGTCGCTGGTATTAACCATTTTAAAGTGTTTTTCGACAAACTGTATAGTTTGTACAGCGCCTCTCCTAAAAACAAAAATGAACTGAAAGCGTGCGCGGCAGAGCTAGAAATCCAAGTATTTTCTGTTGGTAGAATTTTAAGTACTCGTTGGGTTTCATCAAGTTTCAGAACAGTGAAGGCAGTTTGGAAAAACTACAGAGCTCTTTATAAGCATTTTGAAAATGCTTCCAATGATACATTAAGACAGTCTATGGAGCGCTCAAAATATTCTGGTATAAAAGAAAGGTTAACTGAAACAGCGTTTGTTCATAATTTAGCTATATTATTTGATGCCCTGTCCGAACTTTCGTACTTGTCGTTGGAGCTTCAGAAGCGCAGTAAAACGATTCCTGAAGCCCATAAATTAATCTCGCGTCAGATTCGCGTTCTAGAATCTATGGCAGAAAATCCAGGACCAAAAGTTGTAGAAGCAGAAAAAGCAATCAATGAAGTAATATTCTACAACGTTCAATTACATGCCGGAAGAAAGGTGCAAATGATTAATCGGGGACAATTTTTTCGAAGTATGGCGGAAAACCTGCGTTCCCGTTTATTTACATTTTCATCGTCCCATGTTTCAACAACAGTGCCAGATTCTGGTGAATATGACACTTTTATTAGATCTTTAGAAGTATTCGATCCTCAGCAATGGCCTGAAGACAAATCTGTAAGATATGGAGAAAGTGAAGTTAGGGATCTGCGTGGACGTTTTAAATTGAATAAAGAAGACTGTGTAAGAGGTTTTCGTGAATATTTAGAGGACAACAGCAAAACGCCTACGGCCTTGCATCCGTTAATTGCTGCAATTAAAACTCTTGTTGTTTCGACGGCAGAATGTGAGCGAATATTCAGTGCCATGAATATTATACACAATGACTTGAGGAACCATCTGAAAGTTACAACGGTGTCTTCATTGTTATTTATAAAGTGTGTGGGTCCCCCATTGCAGTTGTTTAGGCCAAAAGAATATGTCACATCATGGATTTCTTCAGGAAGGCGGGATGCGGACTACCTGAGATTCCAAAAAGAGAAATGAAGCAAATTTCTTCGGAATACGAAGAAATTTGGAAACATCTTTAATTTCTTGTGGTTTTTGTTTCTTTTGTTATTTTTATTTATTTGTGTACCTATTTAATCCTATGTTTGTTTTTCAGAATAAAATTTTATTTGCGATGTTTTTTTGTAATAGGTATACACACTTATTATTTTTGACTATAGCAGCCGTACCCCCACTAATTATTTCCCACTTCGACCACTGCCTGTTGACGAGCAGTAAATAAAAAATCTTTGTTGAACGACAATATAAATATTTTAAAAATGGGTAAGCTGTTTTTCTTCTTTGATTACAAGCACTTAGTTATATATTTAAAATCGTAAATTTTACAGCAAATGTATCAGCTCACGTTCGTGCTTGGGCCCGAAGCGAATTACAGAGGTTGTACAGCAACACCAGACACAGGGGCGTCGTAAGTAGACTTTTTTTTATCTATAAACAACATACTAAAAACAGTGTTAATATTTTCAGTTCTTAATGCATTGTATGGCTTATGGAGAGCCTCTTCCACCATACCCGACGGCTGTAGCAGTTGAGGTGGTCTCGGGTCATATAGACGTCGGGGATCTCACAATAATTCCAACGCTGTATGTGCGCCTTGACCAGAGGGAGGGATGGATAGTTTATGTACGTTTAATCAATCTATATATAACGGTGTAAATATATGTAACTTTACTTTTTGTTTTTCAGGATATATATCAACTAGTCATAAATAATATTTAAAATAATAAATACATTAAAGCACTATCTGTCTTTTTAATTAGTATCCAATCTAACTCTTTTTTTTACAGTGAAAAATAGATGAAAAACCTTCTCAATAAAGCTTCTTTTCATTTCATATTTGAAACTATTTACTAGAAAGTTGGTAATTATGAAATTTGGTTTTTAATAAATTAAACTGTCAGTGCGGGAATTATATAGATCTGAAATTTGGTACGAATAATACTTTATTAAACTGTCTAAATTTATACGACGACGACGACGGCAGTTACTACATACTTTTTTAAAATGTTCTGTTAGCAAGAGGCGATATCGAGTGTAACCTTTATTTAATACAGAGGGAATTATTGTCACGTATATGTATCATGGTTGTATAAACTAAACTTTCCAGTGTCATAATTATTGAGCCCGGACGTTGATTAATAACTTAGAATTCCTTTATGATAATATTAAATAATAACAATAAGAGTTGGGACATGTATGATGACTGATTTTAAATTGAATGGATCCAGTGTCAAGGAGTACATGATCTTAATAGTCTGACACTTTGTTTTTTTTTTGACAAAATAACCCATTATTAGGGTGTATGTATTCAACGATGACTTTTTTTTGACAAAATTTACATTGCTTTACATCCTAATACATACACATTTTTCTTTATATTATTAAATTAACTTAATAATAATATGTATTTTTTATTAGTAAATAAATATTAAGAGTATTATAATAATAATGGAGTGTCATTGAGTTTTTTACTGACGTCGATCTTCGTTTTGTCAAATCAAACAACTGAAAGTTGATAGGTGAAAATACTTCATGAGAAATCGAATCGTTCTTGACACTGAATCCACATGTCCTAGCTCTTAACTTATATAGCCTATTATTATTATTTAGGAACTCCGTAATAACCATAGTAATATACGGATAAAATCCAGCCATTATTTTAAAGGTTTAATTTTTTTTTATTACAGCCAATTTGACACTTGAGTTTTTAACATTTTTTTTTATCAGGGTGGTTATAAAGTTCTCTTTTTATGTGACCTGTCAGCGTGTTTGAGAATTATGGTTGAGAATTATTATATTGAGAGTCATTGTTAGACAAGAGTAGCAAACCTGTCAGAAAGGTATTTTGTTTCTCAGCTGTTATAGATCTGCTAATCGAATTTAAAAAAAAGGGGGGGGTCGGTTATACATGTAGCTTATTTTACGTAACCAAGTGTTCTATTATGTTAGAATTTATAGACATGACAGTTTTTCCCTCATAAACCTAGAACAGAATGACACTTAATAAATATAAACTGTTGACCCTGGGTATAGGAATAAAACGTATCTATGTTGAGATCTACATTTTTAAACA
Source organism: Agrypnus murinus (assembly GCA_929113105.1). Lineage (NCBI taxonomy): Eukaryota > Metazoa > Arthropoda > Insecta > Coleoptera > Elateridae > Agrypnus > Agrypnus murinus. Next base: position 66,256,935 of record OV816025.1, read on the forward strand.
TCAATAAATTAATCGGCAGGTGTTCTCGAGGGAACTTGATTTTACCCAACTCTCAGGTGATAACCCTACGGGATATTGCGCAAGATCTTGTAGTTTGGTAACGCATTCACCAAGGGGGGAGGCTTGTTCACTGTTTGGGTATAAAAACCCAAACTCATAGCAATACCTGCTATATATGTTCGACTACAGTTCAAGAGCTTCATTACGTTTAGTGATTGTAAAATAAAAACTCTGTGTGTATGTGTTTGTGTTAGTACCTGCCTAAATCATCAACTTTAGTCAACCATAAGGTAGGATTTTTCTCTTATTTTTGTAATATGAAAAACTTAACATTAACTTATATCTAATCTTAAGTATTATTTTGTACAACTATTGGCAGGTAAGTGATAGTACCCTACGGTAGAGTGTCGTACGAACTTGGGATGATATAGCGCTTATCGTCGTGATGGCTTAGTGCGATTTTAATCTGAGAGATGTTTGAAACCTGCTGTTTATTGGATCTGAACAGTTTTTGCTGCACAGATGTTTCCCTGCCTTCATTTAATCAGTTAGCATAGTCGTCGAATGTGATAGTGTTTTTCACTATGTGTTTTTAACACCCTTTGCCTTATTAACTGTTCGCTTATTTGCCAGAACCTGCTGAATCTCCATTTCACTTTTTACCTGTCTGAGCCATAGGAAAATCGTGTACCTGTTTTACCTCGTACCACTTTAGGAATTCTTTACGAGCTTTTGGTTTCACGGTATCATTGCTGTAGAACTTGATAATGATCCACATGAAGCAGTTTTGATCGGAATTTTGAATGTTTTCTGCTTGGGTAGATCGATATATGAAGAGCCATGCTACTGGGTAAACTTGTTGATGTTTACTTGGAGATTGATTATTGTTTTTAGCGTCCAGCCGCTTTGCTTTTTGCTGTAAAAAGTATACGCGCGCGTTAGTTTATTATAGATGTAACAAATGATACTTTTGTTATTATATTCGAAAAATGTTTCTTGGCATTCCTCTAACGGCGTTACGAACCATTGGGGTATATAGTTATCCTGATAAATGACCTCATTTCTCGTATTCATGTACTTTATTTCCTCTATGATCACATCTCTCTCTCTCTTCTTGACCTCATGTTTGAAATTGCGCGTGTTTATGCTTTATTATGTACGTCCGTGCGTGTATCTGTTTGAAATTGCGCGTGTTTATGCTTTATTATGTACGTCTGTACGTGTATCTGTTTGAAATTGCGGGTGTTCATGCTTTATTATGTACGTCTGTGCGTGTATCTGTTTGAAATTGCGCGTGTTTATGCTTTATTATGTACGTCTGTAAGTGTATCTGTTTGAAATTGCGCGTGTTTATGCATTATTATGTACGTCTGTACGTGTATCTGTTTGAAATTGCGCGTGTTTATGCTTTATTATGTACGTCTGTACGTGTATCTGTTTGAAATTGCGCGTGTTCATGCTTTATTATGTACGTCTGTGCGTGTATCTGTTTGAAATTGCGCGTGTTTATGCTTTATTATGTACGTCTGTACGTGTATCTGTTTGAAATTGCGCGTGTTTATACTTTATTATGTACGTCCGTGCGTGTATCTGTTTGAAATTGCGCGTGTTTATGCTTTATTATGTACGTCTGTGCGTGTATCTGTTTGAAATTGCGTGTGTTTATGCTTTATTATGTACGTCTGTGCGTCTATCTGTTTGAAATTGAGCGTGTTTATGCTTTATTATGTACGTCCGTGCGTGTATCTGTTTGAAATTGCGCGTGTTTATGCTTTATTATGTACGTCTGTACGTGTATCTGTTTGAAATTGCGCGTGTTTATGCTTTATTATGTCCGCCCGTGCGTGTATCTGTTTGAAATTGCGCGTGTTTATGCTTTATTATGTACGTCCGTGCGTGTATCTGTTTGAAATTGCTCGTGTTTATGCTTTATTATGTACGTCCGTGCGTGTATCTGTTTGAAATTGCGCGTGTTTATGCTTTATTATGTACGTCTGTGCGTGTATCTGTTTGAAATTGCGCGTGTTTATGCTTTATTATGTACGTCTGTGCGTGTATCTGTTTGAAATTGCGCGTGTTTATGCTTTATTATGTACGTCTGTACGTGTATCTGCTTGAAATTGCGCGTGTTTATGCTTTATTATGTACGTCTGTGCGTGTATCTGTTTGAAATTGCGCGTGTATGTACATGTAACTAGACTATATAAACAGGAACTTTGTTCCTGATCATTCATTAGACGTTATGGAACGACGCTTGTGTGATGTATGCGGTCTGAACATTCGACGCTCCGGGTATGCAAGCCATATGAATATACACCGCGGACACAAAGTCCCATGTACTAAATGTTTCAAATCTTTTTCACGTAATAGTAGTTATAAAAGGCACTTGAAAACAATCCATTGTACCACCATAGGTGCGAATAATAATGATAATAAGACAAAGCCTAGAAATGATTTAATAATTAAAGACGCGGGTCTGTAACGTATGCATACCAATGAACCCTGTGACACAAATAAAGAAATAAGGCTCGATGATGATGATGAAATAATAAACGCTCGTAATGCTATACGTAATAAATTAGCCTACTTTCACAGTGATAAAACTGAATCTCGACCGGGAACCGTTTATCTCTCACCGAAACTTGAACAAGCGTCTTCAGTTACATCTGTTGAAGATGATGATGATAATGATGAGGAAGAAGAAGAAGAAGAATGCGATTCCGACTTAAGGATTTATCAGGAATTCTCTAACTATTATAGGGCATTATTAGCTAGCGGAGAAAACAAAAATGTAGATAAAACTAGGTACGGTCTATATAATGACATCGACGAGTGGAGATTTGCTTGTTCACGAGTACAGTTTCAGGGGAAAGATATTTTAATCAAAAACAAACTTTTCAATGGAACACCCGCCCTGATTAATTTACTAACGCTTAAACGAATAAGCCCTCCTAGTCCAACAGAGGAAGATATCGACAACTATATGAAAATAATCTCACTTACTAATGCTCATAAGAAAGACTATAGGCGCAACGGTCGACTAATAAGCGTTAAATATTGGAAATACGAAAATGTAATCAGACCAAATTTATACAGAATTACAGTCTTTGAGGTTAGTCTTCCCAAAAAGTTAAACAAGATGATGAAACCGAATTGGATACATCAGAGTACGCCTGATCAACTAGTGGATCGACTACAATTGTTGTATGCCGCAAAGAAAGCTCATAGCAACAGTCTCGAAAACGACAACGAAATAATTTCAGTCAGCACAGAGCTTAAAGCGAGAAAAATCATAGAATAAGTAAATATTTAATTTGTACTATGTAATATAGCCGTATTGTAATAGTATTTATATGTAATATTTTTGATAAGATGATAAAATAAACGAAATACATTCTATAAAATCTTCTTATTTCTCAACACTGCCTCAGTAAACGTTCTGGTATAAATCTGTTTCTAGATTTATTTAATAAGATTGCATAATTCTCTATGGATTGCATGAAGCGATTGATTAATTTAAATATTTTTAGAAGAGGTGACTCTGCAGAGTTTTGAGTAGAATACCCTTCAGAGCGTGAATTATAACAAGCAATACATTTCTTAATTTTTAATAATAATATTTTAGAGTGATTTATGTCTCCAATAGCCGATTGTTTTATAGAAAGAATAGAATTTGAAAAAAAATATGTCGCTCTCTTTAAATTTATAATAATATCTCACGGTCATCTTGAGCTGGTATATGCTGTGTTTTATCGAACCGTAAACCAAGCCAAACATCAGGTACTACTGCCGACGTAAGAAAGTGAGAAAGATTCTCATAGAATAAAAGATGTTCTATCATGGTTATCCGAGAACAGATAGTTGTTTAGTTATTTAATTATTGTTGTTTTGTTGTTGTTCAATACAAATTTTGAGAAAGATTGTCATAGAATAAAAAGATTAATGTTCTATATGTGTGTATTATTACTATTCTCACCCATCTGTACCATGGTATGAAAAAGTGATAGCTATAACTAATATGAGAGAGAGAAGCAAGAATGAGGTAATTCAATCCCAAGTGTATCCGGGTAGGGTGTAGTAATGCGCTGGGTCTAAGCCAATGCTCAAAACGTCGGCTAGAAGTAATACATCTGTTTTCAAATATAAATCGTTGTACTCGCCTAAATTTTGACAACCGAAAGAGTCGGCTTGTGTATAGCATTCATCTGTTATAGCTGTGTCTGTTAAACTATCGTAGAATTTGGATTTGACCGGTAATTATGTCTCGTCAAGTTTCGTCGTCCAGTCGTTAATGTAATTATAAGGGAAGACCTCCTTCCTAGTCAGAATTTTTGAATTTTGATTTGTCTAATTCGTCTGGGAATTGTGATTTTAAATTTGGGTATACATCTAAATTTCTAAAGGTTTTTGTATGCTAATTTGTGTCTATTTACAGTGAAGCAGCGGTCAGAGTTCCTATTCCAGTTCATCAGCCACGATGAAACAACATTTGTGTGATATATGTGGCCTGAGCATTCGACGCTCCAATTTCACACGTCACATGCAGATTCACTAAGGACCCAAATTTCAGTGTACTAAATGCCCCAAGTCTTTTTCGCGTGTTGACTGCTATGAAAACCATTTCAAATCAAGTCATGAAGGATATAAAATCCCATGCACTAAATGCACTAAGTCTTTTACACGCCCTGACAGCCACGAGAGACATATGAAGACCGTTCATGCAGCAAGCAAAATATACTGTACTAGATGCCCAAAGTTTTTTTCAAGCCTTGATGCCTACAAGGGCCATCTGAAAAACGACCATGGAGACAAAGACATAAACATGTTTAAAAGTTTATCAAATGTGTAATTTAGGTAATTGTTCTCAATGTAGTTATACTGTCAATTACACGTCTGTCATTTTTTTTTGCATCTGTCATTTTCTTTTAGCAGGTGTTAAGAACAACTGTATTTGGGTCTCCACGCATACAAGTTTATTCCTGTAGAATGAGCTGACTATAAAACCGAGCTTACGTAGAAAAATGGACTTGTTACAACTATTGAACAAACCTTCAGGAAAACAACGGCGGTCTGAAACCTATCAGGCCACCTTAGACCACCTTATTAGCATTTACAATTAATACATAACCATTTTTAATGAAGTCTTTTAATCAATAACAACACATGTTAAAAGAAACAAAGTAAGCAACTGTTACATTTTGCTGATTTTGTCTGGCAAATTTTACTGCAATGTAGTTTTGAAATGAGCATGTATAATTTCTATACGTATTATTCTATGTACTTCATTATATCAAATTGTTACCCTGTATACTAAAGTAATGAGTATACATACATGTATGAGAAGTAGGATACAGTTGTTACCTATACGAAAACCTTTAAGTAAAATATTTGTATAGTACCATATTTTAACTCTTAAGTAATAGTAGTAGTAATGTAACTTCAATAAGTACAACAACGTCTGAAGGATAATATTTTAAAGATAATTATCATTATTAATGTATATAATTGTTCCATTACTTATGTAGGAGTAATAGTTAGTTGTTAAATTGTTCAATTGTTGAGAAGAGTGTCATAGAATAACAAAAAAAAAAATTAATGTTCTATACGTATCATTCTATGTACTTCTTTATATCAAATTGTCACGCTGTCTACTTAAGTAACGAGTATACGTGTATGAGAAATAAGATACAGTTGTTACATATACGAAAACTTTTAAGTGAAATATTTGTATAGTACCATATTTTAACTCTTAAGTAATAGTAGTAGTAATGTAACTTCAATAAGTACAACAACGTCTGAAGGATAATATTTTAAAGATAATTATCATTATTAATGTATATAATTGTTCCATTACTTATGTAGGAGTAATAGTTAGTTGTTAAATTGTTCAATTGTTGAGAAGAGTGTCATAGAATAACAAAAAAAAAAGATTAATGTTCTATACGTATCATTCTACAGTTCTTCCACTCGATCTTTACCCACACGTCATCAATTATGTGTAGCTAGTAAAGACAATTCATATGTTCACATCCTTATTACTTACGTGAGATAATAAAGAATAAAGGATAAAGTACATTTTTTAAGTGGTAATGCAATGCTTTCTCGAGAGATGGCGCTAAAAGCATGATAAATATTTTAAAACCGAAATAATTTTTATTTGTAATTACAAATTTATTCTATAAAATGTTGCTGTTTAACAGTTCTAAAAATTGAAAGGTCGCACAAAAAGCAATATGAAGTGAGAGAGATAATTTAAGATTTACGAAAAATTTCATTTTAGTTCTGCTTTTTAAAAAACTAAAAAGTGCGGGAAGGAGTGAGAACTGCGTGATTCATTTAATAATTTTTGTGTGGTAGCTGTCATTTTTATTTTATTCACTCTTAAAACAGCTTTGCTAAATATGTAGTTTGAAGATCATCACACATTTTCTGTAATTAGAAAAAGTAAAAAATAAAACCATTTTTGGAGCAACTTATTAAAAATTGTAGGTTATCCGAAAGTTTACGACTGTTAATGGTTGTGAACTTGGCAAAAATGTCAAAAATATGAAACTAGTCGTTGATTTTATTAGAAATTCTTGTTTATTAGTTCGTACGCATAAAATCTATGACGTGTGGGTAAAGATCTAGTGGAAGAACTGTATGTACCTCTTTATATCAAATTGTTACGCTGTCTACTTAAGTAACGAGTACACATGTATGAGAAATAAGATACAGTTGTTACATATACGAAAACCTTTAAGTGAAATATTTGTATAGTACCATATTTTAACTCTTAAGTAATAGTAGTAGTAATGTAGCTTCAATAAGTACAACACCGTCTTAGTTAGTTGTTAAATTGTTCAATAATTTTGAAAAAGATTGTCGTAGAATAAAAAAGATTAACGTTCTATACGTGTATTATTATTATTATTATTATTATCCTAGCTAAATAAATATTCTATTTAAACACTGTAAAACTATCTAATAGGAGAGAGTGAAAGAGTGAGAGATAAGGCTTTTTAATGCGACCTCTAATAGGAGAGAGTGAGAGAGAGAAGGCTCTTTAATGCGACCTCTAATAGGAGAGAGTGAGAGAGGAGATTCTTTAATGCGACCTCTAATAGCATCAGTACGTAGGATAATACAGATTTCTTCATGAGGCCGCGCCTCCTAGTAGTAGTAGTACACAGGCTGCCGGTAATACAGACCCCTTTGCATGACACCCTCTATTAACAGAGTCCTCTGGGGGGGTTTTTTCCTAGCAACACCATTTAGCCGAGCGCCGAACCATATGCCTGTAATACAGATTCCGTACTTCGAGAATCACGACGTCAGACGACACCGGCGCCCTCTGTTTTCCCCTAGCAACGACGCTACCATTTAGTCCTGTGACGAACCCAATGCCGATAATACAGAATGTCGGTACAAAAATCACGTCAAACGACACCGACGCCATCTGTTTTCCCCTAGCAACGACGCTACCATTTAGCCGAGTGACGAACCAAATGCCGATAATACAGAATGTCAATACAAAAATCACGTCAAACGACACCGACGCCATCTGTTTTCCCCTAGCAACTACGCTACCATTTAGCCTTGTGACGAACCAAATGCCGATAATACAGAATGTCAATACAAAAACGACACTGGCGCCATCTGTTTTCCCCTAGCAACAACGTTGCCATTTAGCCGAGTGACGAACCAAATGCCGGTAATACAGAATGTCGGTAATGCAGATTCCGTACTTAACGACGACTGCATCCCCACAAAAATGTCTGGCTCAAGTACCGCAATACCTACTCCCATATAAATCTCCAAAGATTCTACACCAGTCTCCATATATTTATCTCTTACTATTGGTTATATAGGCTACGTTCTATTTCAGTTATACTAACTGTTAGATGTTTTGTCATCTTTTAATTTAAATGCTCAAGTTCAAATATTTGGAGAACCACAAGTAGTGTATGAAACAAGGCAACAAAGTCCAGAGAAAGGGCAAATTCAAATAATATAATATAATTAAAAAAAGAGAGCTAACTACCTCCAAGAGCAATTTCGATAGCTAGATTTTGGATTATTCAGATGACAATTATCATAAAGAAATAAAACAAGGAGTTAATGAAGAGGCGACTTTGGAAACTGTAGTCACCACTAGCGTCTGTTTGAACTAATTTCCTTGTCAATAATGTAGTAATTAATGATTATGTGTGTTTCTAATCTTGAGAATTCTCAGATTGATAAAGTCATCAATATTGTTATTTTTATCAAGCGCGAATTTATGATCTGTATGTATTGTCAAGTGGGTTAAAGTTTTAGTTGTGTTATTATCCAGTGCCATTATTATTTATAGAATTTATTTAGAAGATTGTGAGTTGTGAATGAAAGAATATTTTCCTAGTCATAACATCCAAACTAGATCGCGGCAGTCAGGGACGAACCTAAAGAGTTTTTTTGGAGGGGGGTAACCTTAAAATTGCCAACTTATTACGATGAAAATACCAACTACTAGTAAGAAAATATTTTTATTCACAATCGATACATAATGTGTTCATTACTGACGTTTAAAAAGTTAGAAAGTAGTTTATTATACACCATAGTTAATAATAAGTTCTCTTGGTTAGTAATGAGTTCTCTTGGTTAGTAATATCCATTACTTACCTTTTGCTCGTTCTAAATATTCTCAACAGATGGCAGAAGTTTTCGTATCTATCTTTACTTTTAGCAGGTAACAAACAGTCAGTCACTGTTTTAGCAACTTCTCGCAATTCCGGTGGTGTGCAACTTACATCAGCTTCACTATCAGACATTTTAAATCGTGTAAAGTAAATTGCAATTAGGAGCAATGTAATTAAATTTAGTTTAGTAGTGACACGAATTTACTTTGACAATTGTGCTTGCTCTCCGCCTAATGTTCTACTTCCCGCCTCGGTAAGTAATCTACTATTATTCACAATCGATACATAATGTGTTCATTACTGACGTTTAAAAAGTTAGAAAGTAGTTTATTATACATCAGAGTCAATAATAAGTTCTCTTGGTTAGTAATGAGTTCTCTTGGTTAGTAATATCCATTACTTACCTTTTGCTCGTTCTAAATATTCTCAACGGATGGCAGAAGTTTTCGTATCTATCTTTACTTTTAGCAGGTAACAAACAGTCAGTCACTGGTTTAGCGGCTTCTCGCTATTCCGGTGGTGTGCAACTTACATCAGTTTCACTATCAAGCATTTTAAATCGTGTAAATTGCAATTAGAAGCAATGTAATTAAATTTGGTTTAGTAGTGACACGAATTTACTTTGACAATTGTTGCAGCAATTGTCATTTTATCGCCACCTGAATAAAAACGCTGGTGTTGTGTTTTACATATATCAAGTATAAGGTATCAATGTAAGAACATAATTATGTACGATTGTGAATAAAATAGTATACATACCTCGGCGGGAAGACATTACGCGTCGAGCAATTGCTGCGCTTGGCGCTTCGCGCCTCGGGCAGCAACATTGCTCTCCGCGTAATGTTCTACTTCCCGCCTCGGTAAGTAATCTACTATTATTTGTACCTAACATTATATGAAGCAAATTCAGTATTTTACACAAATCTTATTTTTATTTAAAACTCTCCAACGTGTATGCATGGCAATTAGATTAAATTAAAAAAAAAAAATTGTTTTGGACACATTTTCTTATCTTCTCATTTTTCTCAAATTGTGAAATTGCCAACTCTCGCTGAAAATTATCAACTTTGAGGGGGAGCTTCCCCTCCCATCACCCCATGGGTTCGTCCCTGGCGTCAGTTAAGTGTTAGATAAAAACAGAATGAAATATGCGCTTTATCATATTTGAGATAAGTACTGAGAATAGTGAGAATAACAGCGAGCGTTTAAATAAAAACATTAATGTGTACACTTATTATATCTAGTACAGCGTGTATGTTTGCAATTATCAAGTTCGTATAGGAAAATTGTCAAACTACTGTAGGTCTGGTAGCTCAACTGGTTAGAGTTCCCGCCTGGAAGTGGATGGTCCTGAATCAGGATGGTATTTTCTCTATATGGATTTGCAAACAGAACATGATTAAAACAAATGAATAAGTAATATAATGAATAATATAATGAATAATAATGAATAATATATATATTCAAAACACTGCACTTACTTTAAATTAAAAATAATCTACAAACCTGAAGACTGAAGTAAAGGCATTTCAGATTTACCGCCAAAGGCATTTTAGTTCGGGCACAGACGTAGAGCTTCGCGATGTTAGTTACTGTTTCCAGATGCTACTACACAATGCTACCCTCTTAAAATCTAATTTCTCTATGACAATTGGGACGTACCAATAAATATTGATGGTGTTGTACAATATCGAAACGTCTTCGATATACGGTAGCTGATAATGTAGCTTTTAGCGGTTGTTTTTGGTGTATTGTATTTTAATGGTCATTGAAATCTTGAGAAATACATATGAACTTAATATTCGAGTTGATATTTATATTTATGTTAATTAACAATTAATGCTGCCGATAAAAGAGGGAGAAAACGTAAACGCTGGAAACGTATGATTTAATTAGGGCTTTGTGAAAAAACTTTATGAAGATTTTTTGTATGTCGACCCATATTGGGTCGAAGAAAGCGCATAATTTAATAATAGGCAAAATAAAATAGCACTTTACAAATTTGTTTTGGGGCTTTTAGAATTAAAATTATGTAGAAAAACGTTTTAAACTAACTGCGGACATAATTAAATTCAATACGAATAACAATAACGAACAATCGCCCCAATATGACGACGTTTGCGGTACTCTGATATCCTAGCCCCGCCCTGGCTAACTAGATGTAGTGGCTCCAATATTAATCTGCAGTTTAACTCTTAATCTGCATGAAGAACAGTCAAAGATTATTTCGTATAACAGTGACGTTAACAGGACTAACATTTTAGGATTAACATTTTTCTCTAATACACTTTCCTTCTAAATTTAATTGATTTTCAAATATTAACGTTTGAAAAGTGACATTCCGGTTTCAAATGAAGTATGGATTTTGCGAGGGATTTTGGTCACTTCCGGTAAAACATTTTTCTAACTAAATTTTATTTGACAGCTAACAGTTAAGTTTGACAGTAAACAAGATGTAAGATACCCCAACAACGATTTTTGTTTTCAATGCAAACTTGATTGATAGCAGAATTCGTGTCTTTGTTGGATTTGAAATTAATTAAAATGTCACTTTTCAAACGTTAATATTTGAAAATCAATTAAATTTAGAAGTAAAGTGTATTAGAGAAAAATGTTAAGAATTATGAGCAGATTTCGAAAACGGAATAATATACAGGGTGTTCTATTTAAAAAGGTAATTCAAGAGGGCGCTCATCCGCCATTTTAAAACTTTTAGCTGTCATCTTTCCATAAAAAATTAGGTTCTTATCTCCTGTTTAAACCCTCCAAATTTCGTTGCGATATACCAGGTGGTTCAAAAATTAGTAGGGGGGGAACGGACTTTAGACGCGCACTGTAGATGCCATTGTACAGCAACAAAATTAAACAAAATGACTTCAATATGCGGTAGGGCCGGTAATCAATGAGACACATGTTTTAGTTATAACATAACCTTCAAACCTTCCAATTTGACAATGTTATCCTACTGCAAAATCAGTTTTTATAAAATTCCACTAGAAAACTGGAAGAAGGATAGTTCCAAAGATGAGGGTTAAAATGAATGTATTCATTAGAAAGAGAAATGTTCGGCGTCCAAATGTTCGGCTCCGCTATAATTGTGCTATTAAATAATATATATTTTTTAATTATATTTATTGCTAATTTACAATCTTCTCAATAAGTAAATGGTCTATATCTGATGCGACTTAATTCAGGTGCCATCTAGTAATGGATCTCTAACTATTATCCGGGGAGATCATATCGCCATAATCGTTTTAATCTTCTCTCTAAGGGCTGCTCGTTGAATAGTTCGCGTATAAGTTAGTTGTAGTGATTTATCCATCGGTTTTTGTGTTTGGTTGAATGAGGTCTGATTGCTTCAGCGATAAACGGGATGTCAAAATAATTGTGCATGGTATGATTGAATACATACGATGGAGCGTTTGCCATCATCCCGAGAGTCTTTGATTGAAATGTTTGCAAGATTTTTGTGTTCGATGGTTTATTGCATCCCCATAGTTCTATGCCGTATGTCCAGATCGTTGTTTTATAAATTAACAACTTATTTTTGATTGATAGGTGTGATCTTCTGTATTAGCTAATGCATGTTTTTGACTTTTGAATCTAGATGTTTTGTTTTGGCTTTTATATGAGCCTTTCAGGCTGTTTTTTGATCTAGATGGATGCCAAGGTACTTAACTTCCGTTTTAATCGGGATAGGTGAGTTGTTAATGCTGAGTTGTGGACAGTTGACTCTTTGGTTAGTGAATGATATTTGAGTAGACTTACTAAAATTGACTGTAATTTTCTATTTCTTAAGCCATTTTTGTAGGATATTCAGATGATTTTGAAGTTTTTCTACAGCCTCGTTTGGATCGCGGTCAGATGTCATAATTGCTGTATCATCAGCGAATGCAGCTATTATCGTAACATTTTGTTGTCGCACATCATTTGTAAATATGAGGTACAGAATTGGCCCGAGAACACTACCTTGCGGTACTCCCGATTTTATTTGTTTGTAATTGGATAATTCACTTTCCATTTTTCTTGAAAATTAAATAATATAAAATGCTTAAAATAAAACTTATTGTTACGGAAGGAACAAACACGGAATTAAATAAAAAACAGCATGGCTGCTTCCAAAAATTCAGAATAAGAAAAGAAAACCTGATGAGTCGCCGAAAAAGAATCTTAGCCCGATCAAGAATAAGCCAATGCCCACTAAAGAACAAAAGCCTCCCCCAGTTGTAGTGACTAGTTTGAAAAACTATATGGAGCTTAAACAGAAACTCCAGACAAGGAAGCTGAAAAACAATGCAACCTTGATGAATAACAGCCAACTAAGAATCAATGTTAATACAGCAACAGAATATCCCATTCTTTATTTTTTATTATACACATGTTATCTACCCCAAATAAATAATGTAACTATTGCCACATTTGGATATGATACTGCTGTGTTGGCAGTGTGAACCAACGTAGATGAAGCAACTAAGCTAACAGCAAGCTAGCAGCAAGATTTGTACGTGGCCCAAAAATTGTAAAATTAAGTTAAATTAAGCCAAATCAGTCCATATTAACTTTACCAATAGAAGCTTAAGAAGCCCACCTTGAACGAATCTGAGTAGTAATGTGGTCTCATATGGAAATACAGCGAAATACCTTCGTATAACGCTAGATACAAAGCTAAGATGGAAGCAACATGTTAAAAAAAAGAACTGAGCTAGGACTGAAATATAGACAAATGTATTGGCTACTGGGACACAATTCCACATTGGTACAAACTATCACTACACAATAAAACTATGCTTTATAACCAGATCTTAAAACCAGTCTGGACCTATGGTATACAACTGTGGGGTTGTGCTAAAGAGTGTCATATAACCAACATACAAGTGTATACAAACTTTCCAGAATAAAGTGCTGCGAAACATAGTAAATGCTCCGTGGTACATACGAAGTAGTGATGTTTACATATGTCACTATTTCTTATGTACCACGTAATCTTGGTGTCCAGGACTAGTGAAGTTAAAAGAGCTGCGGCTAAGCATGAATCTCGTCTACATCAACACGTCAACCCTCAAACAATTCAGCTGTTTAACAATCAGAACCTCATTCCAAGGCTAAAGAGAACTAAGCATTCCCAATTAGTGTAGTGGTGTTTAAAAGAAGAGTACAGTACGTGAGTTCATATTGTGACCTAGGACAGACTTAAATACAGGGTGTCCCATTAAGACGTAGTCGGACTTTGCCAGTGGTTAGATAACCATTAAAGAAAGAAAATTCCTATATACCATTTTTCTCGTACTAGAAAAACGGCATCGAAGTTCAGCCTAATGTTTTCAAATTTAATAGTATGAATGCACATGACACATTTTAAAGTTCAAGCTTCAGGTGATAAACAATACGACTTCGAGAATGTGCAAGCTATCATAATAAAGTAATAACCCGTCTTTATTTTGGCCAAGTGTTTCGTGGAATAAGAACAAATAAATAAATAAATAAGAAATGTACTCGTGTTTGATATTATGTTTCAAAAACGGTATTTTTTGTTACACAAAAATATAAAATAAAACACATCGTGTTTTAATAATGTGAGTTTTCACAACTATAAAAGTTTTAAAAAATTCCTTTAATGGATGACTAGGCTCACAATTTCATTACACACATATCAGTATGAAATTGTGAGCATAGTCGTCCATTAAAGAAATTTTTTAAAACTTTTATGGTATTTTTTGTTTTGTTGTATAAGACAATTTCATATTCTTTTAATAGGTACATTAACCCCTATTATGTGTAATACAAGCAGGTCTGTGAATAAAAAAATATTTTCGTATTAATTTTGTTAAGATATTTTCGAAAGGTAAAGGTAAGCTACAAATTCTAAAAATGCAAAGTTGTTATTTCAAAGGTCCTAATAAAACCTTAATAACGGTAGGTACTTAAATAGATTATAGAATATGGTAGTTTATTATTGTTAGAAAAACTTGGGTTTACAACTTTAAAAGACGTTGACAATACAAATATCGTTTTAAAAATTTTTACCAATGCCAATGACGTCAACAAACACGACAGTTGACGGTGACCGACTGTTCACTTTAATCCACCAACAACTGTTGGTGACGGTCCGTGTCTGTGTTGGTTGATGTGAACACCTTCATATAAAATGTACATTACAATGTTTTATCGGTTCGGTGACTGTTGGTAGCCTGCCGTATAGTGAGCCCCCAGTATATCAGCCTTAAACTGCTTGAGAGTGAATAAACAGTTATTTTTGTTAAACCGTTAAGTAAGCTTACTGGGGACATTACTTGAAGGTAAATAAACCAACCCTTTGAAATAATAATAATCACGAAAGAAAGTAAAACAGTAATCATACAAAAGTTTCGTTCTTGCCATTTCTCGTCTGTAGTGTATCCTGATGTTTCTAGCATCACATTAATTAACAAAAATTACTAAATTCAATAGGCAATTGGAATTCGATGTGGAAAACTCTTTTACTCAGATTTTTGCTATTGAAAGTTAAGGCTAAATTTAACCAATTTTACAGTAAAATGATATGAAGGTCACAGTTAAATTAAATTAAATTCCCGTTATAGACAGATGGATTGTAAAAATTTAAAGGTATTTTGGTACAATTTTGTTTATTTACGATTCGTATTACGATTCGTCATTATTTGACACGAGCATTTTAGTAAAGTAAAAACCACTATGTCAACTAAGCGAAATAATTTAATCTGCAATAGTACAATGTAACACAACAGGGCGCTTGAAAACAGTGGGTTTGAACTAGAAAAGTACACAGCGAAATGTGATCTCATCATGTTTGTCTGGCTTAAAAATTTCAAAGCTTGCACTTATACAGTTAACTTTATTTTTTATTCATGATATCACCATCAGCGCGTTATAATTTTATACGTACTTTTCTAAAAACGTCGGTCAAAATTACTCAAAATTTGAACTTTCTTTAATCAAAAAACTTTATTAAGATTTTTTGTTCCAAATGCCATGAGAAATGCGCTGGTCAAGTCTGGTGTGGGGGCTATGAGCCACCCTGTATAAGACATCGTCGGATGAACTATTATACATGTTTGAACATTAGCGTAAGCTTTCAACATAAAATTAATGGTTGGTCTTGCTAGACCAGTTTTAATAATATTAACACTTATGTGTATACTAATAAAAAAATGTTAATGGTGATGGTTATGTTTGACCGCAATTATAAAATTAAATTATGGGTATCCTGCTAAAACTCATTTTGAACTGTTCTATTATTATCTAGACGTCTAGTCTATTATTGGAACGCTCCGAAATTTTATTAAATCTAATTATGCAGTAGGATAATTGCCATATCGGAAGGTTTGAAGGTTATGTTACAACTAAAGCATGCATCTCATTGGTTGTATGCGTAATCACCTACCGATTATCGACGTCATGTTGTCTAATTTTGTTGCTGTACAGCGCCATCTATATTTATTGGGGCGTCTCAATTATAAAGAATTTTCTCTATGATAGGTATATTATTGTTTATAGTGCATAGCTTTGAATTGTGTTATGATGATCGAAAATAGTGTACATAAATACAGGATAAGGCCTTTACCTGTAAGTATATAACAAAAATAGAAATAAACAGTTCTACTTTACCTCTAACATTGTTCTCTGTATGAAAGTTGCACACCACTTTACCAACTATAGTATCACCAGGAGAACATTCATAACGTTCATTCTCCAGTATGATTTTTACAGAACTCGTCATTGCAAAGGTGTAGGTTTATTAATCTTCATTCAAATTAGATCTTATATGTATTGATCATTCAAAGCCAAAATGGGAAAATATCTGTAAAAATAACATTTATGTAATATTATTTAAATTTGCTAAAAGGTCTTTTTCTTTTAAGTAAAATATATTTATATATGTAAATTATCTATGCATCAACTTAAGAAACAACAACCGAGAAATGCTACCTAGGTTCACATATCAGGATAAAGGCGCGTTCTCACGAAGCGAATTCAGTTGTTCAATTTTCGTTGATCAAATAACATTGAATGAAAATCACCGTGTGAACCTATATTTCAATTTTAGTTGGCCGAAAAAAGTTGATTCCACAAACGTTTGACTCATTTAAACTTTATTGTTCAAGTGGCAAGTCATAATAGTTTTTCAGTCGAGTCAAAACGTGATTGAACCATCTCAGTCAACTTAGAGAACCAAACAGTTCTCAGTCAACTTGAATCGTTAAATACCGTTGCAAATTGATTCGTTAATAAAATATAGTAGGTAATAAATAATAAAATTAATAAGCATGGCTGTGAAGTGTTCAGAAAGTATTATGCTACAATTTTTAGAATTGTATCAAAAACATGATTGTGTGTGGAATCATAAATCAAGCTTCTAGTCTTTTCTTAGTTTTTCATTTGATAATTCACAAATAGTAACTATTTCCGCACGAACAATTGCATTCGGCACCATTTTATTTATATCTGACAATTCAATTGAACCGTGTGAACAAAAAAACTCGTGAGAACACGCCTTAACCGGCAAGAGAATGAAACTAAAACACTAAAAGCACTTACTGCCCTCATCATGTATCTAAAGAACACGATGACGGAATCTGATTAAGGATGTCTTAACCCGTTCTTAAGTTCTAACCGTTCTGCAGAACATTATGCAGAATAGAGTAGTAGTTTTTTTTAATTGACTGGATTCTCGAAACACGAGGATTTATGCTAAAGCATTTTTAAGACAACTAGATGGATTGTACTTTAATTATTATAAGATTTGTAAAATCTAATGGTGAGTTCTTGGCTTCAAGTTCATCTTCAACTTTCGCTCCTCTTCATTCCATTCCACATCGACAAACCAGACAGCTTCTTTTTAAGGATCTCCTGCGTATTTCTGAATAGTTATTTCTAACCGATACTATCAAATTCTAATATGGGTGGCGATCTTGCTAGTGTTATGCTTTAACATAACTATGGATCTTCAAAATCATTTGATAAATAGGGTAAATCTTCTAGGAGACGGAGAAACTATTGAAAAATACTTGGACTCTTGAAATACAATACTTTCCTAGAGTTAATCCGACACACATGCGTCTATTATACCTGGGAATATAACCTTTTTTCAGTCCATGAAAAATACAGCTGCTTCTTACGTGTACTTGGGTCTTTCTCGCCACTCTACTGGCAAATTATTTTAAAGTTTACATAATTGGCTTTGTTTCGGTGAACAACAGCATGGATGGAATCAGGGAGAAGTATTGTATCTGTATTCATTTGTGTCAAACTGTCGAGGTAATATGGTAGTTCACGACGGTTGTATGAATGCTAGCTTGAAGTCGCGGATATGAGAGACTCACAGAGAGTCCATGACCCGTGAACAATACAAAATTATATCTTATATATATATATATATATATATATATATATATATATATATATATATAAATATATATATATATATATATATATATATAAATATATATATATATATATATTACATTTTGTATCTATTTTAATGGGGACCAAAACAATATTTTGATTTTACAAACTATGCCGCGTCTAATTATTGCCGATTTTGTATTATCTATAAGCTATATTTATTATTGTATTGTAAGCAAGTCTCTTTCTGAATATTTCTGCTAGAAATGATTGTACAAAGTCACTCCACACCAATTAAAATTGGATTTTTATCTTTTAAATAATTAGCAAATGCAAAATTTATCTTACATATGGCCATCATAAATAATTACTCCAATGTTATTAATTAATTATTTTTATTGAATAATCTACAGTCATATTCCGAGTACTAGAAATCGTACCAATTAAATAATGCACATTGCATGAGTGCAATTAATAGGTAACGGTCCGAGACGTCAGGCGAGAGTATTTTTGAGTCGCCAACTAATCTGCACGAACGCAATGTGTATAATTTGATAGAATTTCTTTAATACAAAGGATATATGAATAGAATAGTTATCCTGAATTAAGAATCATATCATCAAATCATTTTATTTAACGTAATCGGCAAACAAATTGCCATACATGGTTTGGTTAAAATAAACGTTAACAACCTTAACGTAAGGAATTTGTCATTTGTAAGATTGGTAGTGCTGTGCCAACTTACATATTGTTAAATATTTGAAATTTACTCCGGTAGAGTAACTTGGTCGGTGATCGTCTAGTGATTGGGATCCCGGGTCATTACAAGCTTCTCAGGTCATTAGAAACATAAAACTTTAGTAACACTTTTTGATTAAATGAACTTGAAAATTCCGAGAATTTTCCTCTCTTTTCTAGTAGTGCTAATATCATCATACTGGCCCATTTAATGATCATTATAGTTTGATTTGTTATACGTTAATAAATAGTTAATTAACTAAAAACATGCTGAGATCATTTAATCTATCCATCAACAGTTATTGTTATTTTTTATTGGAATTCTAAATACAGCAGTACAAAGTTCCTTTAGTCAAACCTTTATTCTTTTTATGTTTTGATAAAACAACCCTGATGGATGGTAATTTTTATTACATAGAAAATAATGATATAGTATAAAAGCAATGCGTAAAAATGAAGTACTGTTACTGTTTTACTAAAAACTGCAATGTAAGGGGTTTGCAAGTTCCCAAACAAGAGAAGTTGTTTTGGTTATATTTTATTATAATGAAGCTTATAACGAGCACAATTCTTGTGAGTCTTAGCAGTAGGTATGTTCTTTGTGGAGTAAAATATCTGATTATTAATTAATAATAATTGTAACTAGCTACGAAAGCGCAAGGATAAGTTAGAAAAACATTTTTTCCTTTTTTAGGTTTAACAAATTCGCATAGATGGTAGATAATAAAGGAGTAAAGACTATAAACTTTAAATTGCAAGAAATTGTAACTAAAAGATTTGAAACATATCATATATCATAAAAAAAGTTCGCAACTGTATTTGTGTTCATTGAAATAATAATAACAAAACGGTGCATAGAGTATTTATTGCTGATTAATCTTTTATTATCTGCTTCTGTGCACATTTTAGGAAGTAAACAGATTGTTTATCTCCATGAACTTCAAAATATGTGCCATGTACATTCTTACTATTCAATTTGAAAATATTGAGCTGAACTTGCATGTTGTTTCCTCCAAAAGTATAAAAGTACGAGAAAAATGGTAAATATATAAGAATTTTATTTCTTTATTGATTCTAACCACTGGCAGTCTGACTAATTCTGAATAGTCACCGTGTATAAATAATTTAAAAAAATACACTCTATAATAATAATAATAATAATAATAATAATAATAATAATAATAATAATAATGAGGGGCCGGCGGTGGACGAGTGGTGTTAGTGCATCACTCGTGTTCCAAGGGTCGTGGGTTCGAATCTCACTTGGGGCGACGGGATTTTTCTAATTGGAAAATTCCGTCACCTCAACTATGGATGTGTGTATACGTGTTGCATGTTAGATGGGGGACAGATGACCTTAGATGTTGGTTCCCCCGTAGTGTAGGCGTCAATTAAAAAAAAAAATAAAATAATAATAATAATGCACGTAGGTATTCCACTATTGACACGATAATATCGGTTTTCGGCATGCAGCGCATGTCGGCGGCCATAAGGCAAGCGGTAATAAGTTGTCCCAGTGAGAGACTCATGATTAAATTCAATGTAAACAACCCGCTAGCAATAATATTGCGTGTTGCCAGTGCTAGTGTGAGTGCTGCCTAAAAATGAATTATGTAGATACAAAACCTTAAATATATTCACGTTAAATTCAAACAACATATGAGCGAAACGTGGTAGCGAACCTCCTAGGAAGAAAAACTACGTAAGCCACTGGTTCTGTAAACATACAACATACTGTGATTACGTAATTATATAGTCCAGGGGTCCAGGCCAAGGCATTTGATTTTCGATTGTGTAGTTACGCGCACAATTTAATAGAGTTAGACGCATAGAATAACGAAGAGAGCTTCGTTACTCGCCGTTTTTTAGGTTCAGACCGCACAGGATCGCGCATACAACTACAGCATTAGCAAGGTCGCGCTCACCTAATTATTAAATATGTGTATAATATACTAACTATACAGACTATAATATAAGGTATTTAAAAACTTATAAAGGGACCGTAAACGTACTGCTTTATCTTGGCAACAAACAAGATATTTATTGAATAATCTCAAAGATGTTAAAACATTAAAAGAACAGTCAAAATTAACTAACCTTGGACTTCCTTGTTGGCTTGTTGAGTGTAGATACTAAATATATATTAAAATATGCTTGTATTTATTTGTCTTAAAATTTAAATAATTAAACCCTAAGAGCAACACTTTTCATAATTAGTTCTATTGTGTAAAAATGTTTTAATTGCTAAAACACAAAATATAGGTTAAGAGATAATAGGTATAAAAACGGTTCTAGGAAATAGGAATATCTGTGGTATACTGCTCTTTTAATAAAATTAGTGTACAAACTAGTACAAAATTATGTAGGCAACACCCTTTTCCTACTACTGTAGGAACGTCTACGTTACGTATCTGTTATATAAAAAACATTTAAATTGCAGAAAACAGGTAAATCCATGGGGAAGGGGGTAAGTCCATCCATAAATGGATAAAATATAAGAGATGCTACCCGGATAAATTCAGTAAGATATCCCTATGAGTTAAAGGCTAACTGCTTGGTGCATATTGAGGAATTTTGCATCAAAAGCTGTCAAAAAATCAAAAGAATTAAATGAAGAGGTCTCTAAGGTAGCTCAAACATGTGTGCACAAACACATGTTGCCAGCTGAGTAAGATTGACAAAAAATCCGGTTCAATCATTATTCCTTTAAAAGTTTACTATGATAGTGAATGTAATGAATAACATTTACTACTTGCTTAGTTTTTATTGATATCTAGATTTACAATTTTTCCCACATGGTTCATATAGTCTAGTAAAATCTAATCTGGCCTCTTTCAGATTAAGATGGTTCTTAGAAATATCAATCACATTGTTAAGCATTTCGCATTCGTTGCTTGGCTATAACTGTAAGTAAATTTTGTTTTATAAAAAAAATTAAAAAAGAGTTATTATTATCCCAGCTGGAATCGAATCTGCGTTGGCAACAGCTTCAGTTTACTTATACCTCGCTTCTACCTACTGAGATACCAAACCATACAACAAACCGTGCCTACTATGTTTATTATAAAAGTAGATTGTACCTGATTGAAAAGTAGTTGAAAGTAGATTGAAATGATTTAATATTTATGTATTTTTAATAAAATTATAAAAGTATAATTGTTAAAGTTACAATTTCACAATTCACGTAATTTTCATATACTTTAAATGTTATCGAAAGAAGCAAACATTGATTGATTTAACTTACTTACTTCTATATTTATGACAGAAATTGTCAACAAATTAATTATAAATGAAGAAGTGTCAAATTAAACCCCTTTGATTGGCTGTTTTCACATCTATACACTGTGCGGATATGAAATTATATCCGTACAGCTTGCTGGAATTGCATATTTTCCACTGTGTGAAACGTGAAGAAAACAGGTGATTAAGAAGAAGGTCAAGAATGAAAGTCTTTCAGAAAATCTCATTCGAGACCACCAAAGTAATTTCGAGAACGAATTGCACATAACGTTTTTTCTACAGCATTATTGAAATAACCGAAAAAGCATGTAATATACTATTCTGTTCTGATGTAAAAAGTACATCTTCTGTATGTTCACAGAGTTAGTAAAACTGTTTAGTATTTTACATTTTTATTATAACCAAGTGTTACATATATATTTGAAAAGCTTACAACAAAAAGACAAACATTACTATAACTAAGGCTTGTCCCAGAACGTTTTACACAGTTCTTGTACGCTTGATTGTATATTTAAAATAACTACAATCTTTTTGTTAAAATATAGGTGTAATTAGTAATGCATATACTTTAATTAAAACCGCGTGTTGGTGGCTGACCCTGCTCAATTTTAAGTAAGAATTTGAAACATGAAGAGGTGCGTCGGGAAATCTTGCATTTTCACGCTAAAAGTTCTTAATATTGGATTATGAATCTATTTTAAGTTTGACTTTGCTTCTCTACCAAGTCCACAATTTTATACAGTAGTCAACAAATTGAATGTAGCAGATAATCTGCGACAAATTTGCAATAGAAAAATTTAGACCGAAGATACTCGTTTGGCAGGTCACGTCTGAGTGGTCTTCGCAGTAAACCACTGTTTGCAGAAGGCACAATCCGGTAAGAACCATCTGTACAAAAACGTACTAAAGTAATTTTGTTTTGACCAGACCCAGCAACGGCGCATTGTACCAAAAGCACAATTTATTAGGTTATTTTGACCATTTTCCTTAAGAGATAAAGCATTAGTTCTTAGACATTCCTATTATACTTTTTCATCAAATATCCCAATCTACAAAAGTATAAAAATTTCGAAAAAACGGACTAGAGTCACTGCATCTAGTCACCTAGGCCACGCTGGTCGATCAGAGTACCGCAAAGCGCCGCCATATTGGGGCAGAGAAGGGTGATCTTCAATAATGGACAAATTAAAACCACATTTTACATGTTTGACACATTAGAGGTTTGAACTTTAAGAATAAGAAGCAACTTTTATACCAGGCATGGTTTTGATTAAATTCAATACAGATAAAAACAATTTTGTGCTTCTTTTGCTCCAATATGGCGGTGCTTTGCGGTACCCTGGTCGACCAGCTAGCCTAGGTAACTAGATCTAGTGACACTCACAGAGACAGGCGGAGAATTTCGTAAAAATGCTCCACTGCAAATGCTATGAAACTCGACTAAAGATTGTTGGTGAAATAGTAAATGAAGCTTTTATGGCCAGAAGCGTTATACTAGCCCGAGACGTCAGCCGAGGGCTAGGAAAAGGCTGTAGGGCCCTAAAAGCAAGTTATGCCCGCTATACGTACACTATTTTATGTCTGGTCGGGTGATTATGACCTATTTAGCGGCCTGTTTTTAGATCGTAAGTTGCTAAATTAGAGCTCTAGGGCTCTAAAACTTTTTAGAGCCCGCTAGAAAAATAATTACCCTTGTTTAAGCCGTTTCTATTGCACCTACTTATACTTGAAGTTCTATCACTGCACCTACCTACTTGAAATTTTGCACTTTTTAAATTATTTTTATTTTAAAATTAAACATTAATTTAAACTTAGGTCGGACATAAACTAACGTATGCATTTCGGGCTTAATTAGTCACTCAATTGAGCCCTTAATACATAATATACTATTATGCACAGATTAAGTTTTTATGTCAAATCTATTATTGTGTAAAAATATAATGAAATGAGTACGTAGGTACATCAAGCAGCTGTGCGTATACTAATGTGCTTATACGAAGTACGTTACTATAGTTACTATTCCAAAATATTTAATCTTAACTTATTTTCATTGGTAAGAAGTTTACAAATTATATTAAGAACCAATCAAGTTCTACAAAAAAACTTCTGACATTTAATTGACGTTTCGTTATTGCCCGTCTGACCATAAAGAGACCCTTGGGCCATAAAAAGACTTTTTTGGCCTCCTGTATTTTAAAACGTTTGTTTCAGTTTTGTTTACGTCAACTGTAGCTTCATATTTACGCATGATGTCGTAAAATGACAAGCGAATGTGGTAAAAATACTAAAAAACACTGGGCAATTAGAGATATTTAAGAAACCAACTATTCTTGTAATAATTAAGTTTATGTAATAAAATACATGTTACCTAAGTTATTATTAAAAATATTTCGGGCTTTAATAGAAAAAATTAAAATTTAATTAAGTTAAATCGCCGCAGCGCCATCTATTGTACGTTTGGAAACTACAAATGTCATCCAAGAGCACACTATTATGTGCATGTTTTGAATTATTTTTTTTTATTTTCTATAAAACTTGTCGGCCAAAAAATCTTATACAAATCTCATGCGTCAAGTCATTTTACAGGGCTCCAACTAATAAGGCACTCGCCCTACGGGCTCGTGCCTTAAACAAAGTTGTCGCCCTGTAAAGTTCGACTTACCGCATTCGAGTGTAAATAGCTATTATCTACGACTAATACATAACGTAGGTATTATACTTGCGGTTTTTGCAGTATAATGCCATATATTATTCGCTTAGGGATTAATGAGGAGGGATTAATAGTTGTTAATCCCGCTTGCAGTCCAATCACAGTTTCTCAAATTAAACAATACCATGGAAACAAAATACAAAAACTCAAAAGTGTCAGTTGGTGTCAGTGTCAAACGCGTACTGTGTATTGAGATGGATGAAAATGAAGAGTATTTTACCTGTACACCACCAGAAATTGCACAACTGGCTGCAACAACAACATCTACCTTGATACCGGAAACATCGAAATCAGTTTATAATAAAACGTACGCGATCTTCAACGAATGGCGTCTTCGAAAAAACGCAAACTCATTTTCCGAAAATGTTCTACTAGCCTATTTCGCTGAATTAAGTGCAAAATACAAACCATCTTCATTATGGTCATTCTATTCAATAATTAAATCTATGTTGAGAATAAACCATGACGTTGATATTGAAAAATATGGCAAACTACGAGCGTTTTTAAAAAGAAAATCTGAAGGATTTCAACCAAAGAAGTCTTCCACTCTGACCCCAGAACAAATTAGGAAATTTATTGACAAAGCTCCTGATGAAGTTTTTCTTTTACATAAGGTAAATGTACATAATATTTAATCTGATCTATTCAAAAACTCATATTCTTATTTGCTTCAGGTTATATTAATTGTTGGAATTATGGGCGCATGCCGCTCAATCGAGCTTTATGAAATGAATATAGAAGATGTGAAGGATCTCCAAACACACTTATTAATAACAATACCCAAGACTAAAACCAAAATTGTACGATCATTCACCATAAACAGTACGTTTTACAACATTGTAAAGAAGTACATCGATCTCCGTCCGTCACATGTAAAAATCAATTCATTCTTTCTAAATTATCAAAAATCCAAATGTACAATACAACGTGTAGGAAAAAACAAATTTGCAGACATTGGTAGACTAATTGCCAAATATTTAAACTTGCCAAATCCTGAAAGTTATACCGGCCATTGTTATCGCAGATCATCTGCCACTCTGTACATTGATGGATGAGGCGATATAACTGGATTAAAGCGTCATGGGGGCTGGCGATCTACACAGGTAGCTGAAGGATACATTGATCACTCTATGAGAAACAAGACAACTACAGCAGATACTATTGCTAAACAGATAAATAGTAATGAAGCATCTTCTTCCTTTACAGCAACCGAAATTCCAAATATTTGTATTGAAAACTCTTCCAAAGTTATTGATAGCAGTTCACGAGCAATTCAGTTCATTAATTGTACAATTACTAATGTTAATTTTATTGGCAAATAAAGTTGTTCATTAAAAATTTAAAATTAATAATTTAGTCGTAGATAAAGTAGAGTATACTACTCGCAATAATGGCTACTATTCCCTTGGAATGTTACTCCCTCGCCGCTGACGCGGCTCGGGTCGTAAATATTCCGCGGGAATAGTAGCTATCATTATTGACTCGTGGTATAATCTACTATTATGTTTAGATGAGTCTTGTACTAACAGTCTAATTATAATGCATCTGTGCATAAAAATGTAAAAATTAAAAAAAAATAAAAAGGAAGTAGTGTTGATTAATCTACAGAGTTAAAACTTTAATATAAAAAAAGGATAAAGCATATCGGTTTTGCAGAACTCGTAGACGAAGTGGAACAAAACTGAGCCGTGTTTTAAATATATAAATTAGTAAGTAATAATTAACCTATACAATAAAGTTCAATATGACCAATGTATTCATTATCGAAAGACATAAGATTTTCGTAATCTAAAGCAATGGGAACATGATAATAAGTGTGACCGCCAATAATGATATCTTTATAATAACCGTCCTAGTCATTTATAACAACTTGCGAACGTATCTCACGATGATTTGTTTTGTCCATAGCTCCAAACAATATGAAACAGCTATAAATAAGCCATTGCCATTACCAATTATTTGTATAATTTGACCGCTTTGTATGGTTTTCAACTATACGGGTTTGTTTACACAACCTAATAACAAATCATACGTTAACACTTTAATGATGTAAGTGGTGGGTTGCAGCAAACTGAGAAATTGTTTACAATCGTGAATAGTTCTAAAACATACCACCGTGGAAAGTGAGATAGCGCTGCAAGTAAATCGCCAATTAAACATTTTAGATTTATTTAATTTAAAAATATAAAAATGAAGTAGTGTTGACTAATCTAAACAGTGAGAGCTTCATTATAAAAAAAGAATAACGTAAATCGGCTCAGCGGAACTCTCAAACAACCTGGAACAAAAATAAGCTTGGTGTTTTAAATATATAGATCAAAGTAAAACCTTCTCTATGTATTTTTACCTTAGTTCAAAAACCGTGCAAAACTTTCTGGGACAAACCTGATTACAATTCTTTAATAAAAGTAAATTTGTTGCATACATATTACTAAAAGGTTTAAAAAAATTAAATATATGCAGACAAAATATGCAAAAAGATGACAAAAAGCACACAACTTGCTTACCTACTACAACTACAACTTGCTATAAAAAGATTTATAGGCTTCTGTTAAATATTGTATTATAGTGAGTAACACAATCCTACTATATTGAGACTGTGTCAGGTTTGGGTCGCTGATGTAGGAATTCTTAAATTTAAATTTAATTTGGTTATTAAAAAATCAGATTGAATATATAACAAAATACAAAATAAAGAACACACGTTTTTATTTTTTTTAACAACATAATTAATTACATAAAAGAAAAAAACATAAAGAACTAAATTGATACCAATATAAAAAGTTTAAAAGAAATCAGAATTAAATTATATATAAAGTTCTTTATTGAACAACTGCTCAATACAGTATTGAGTTGCCAAACATGACACAGTTTATCATAACATTACTAATGACAGTAAATTATTTTAAACTTTTGATGAACAACTTTATACTTAAAAAACACTTCAACAAAATTATCAAATTACATTCCACATAACCTTATAATTTTATCACAATCAAAGTTCAAATCTAACCTTACAAATCTCAATATTAGAAGCAGCTAGAAACACCTTGTTTCTCTAATGTTAAATTGTTACTTAATTGTTAAAAAAATGGATTCCCTTTTTATACATTTTTAGAAAACAAATGACTTTTTTGAAAAAACTTTAAAAAACAAAAAATCTTGACAATTCAAAATTTACATAACCTAATTATTATTTATTTTTAAGTATCCGATTATAAGTCAAAAAGAGTTGTAAATAATTTCGAAACTACTTGTTATAGTTTTATTCAATGTTTCAGCCATGGTGTGAAGCCTAATCGGGAATGAATATGTAGTTCCTCTGTCTATCTGTAACATATTTAATTAAACTTATTCTGAAAATACGCATTTTACTTTTACTATATACTTATCCGGGGAGGGGGAGTCTTATATAAGAGTTTGTTGCGTATTAAGGGTCCTACTCTGTATCTTAATGTTATATTATATTATGTATAGTAACATTATGTTATCTAACATGATCTTAGAACGGTCGTTATGAAAAACTTATTCTGTAAAGTATATGTTCACGGTCCCTGTAGCGTAACAGCAGACGCCGACGTTTTTAGGTTTATATAGTAGAATAAAAGGTTAGGTTTGTGATCTTTACTTTGGATCTCTAATTTATTCGTTGTAGTTTTCGTTGTTAAATGTAAAATGTACATAAATAGTAGGTTGCAAAAATTACAGATTTATACCTACATGTAATAATATACTTAGAGGTTCATCCTACTAGGAGTATATACCATGGCAATTCAATACACAACAGCACTCGCGAACACTAGAGGTGACGATGTAAGCCAGAGTACACGCCTGGTGGTGCCGCTGCACTATCCTCATAGTTAGATGAACTTTCCTGTATATACAACAAGCCAAAAGTGTCCGAGAGTTTCTTTATCTTTATCATTGCACTGGTTTTCGAACTATCTAACCACAAATTTTCTATGTTACGACGATAACGGCAAGTCGAAATCAGCCGTAACGTAACAGCCGCTATAACATATAACAAGTTATTTAACAACTGTTAGCTTACATCGCTGTAAGATACAGAATAACGGTTGTATGTAACGTAACGCTTACTGTAACATAACATGCATGTTATAAAATACAGAATACGACCCTTAGTCAGTAACACTGGTAAGCACGTAAGTACATGTGCTTACCATATAACATTAGCAACACGAAGTTTCCATTGTTTTGACTTCTATTAGTTGCAATTGTTGGTAGCCTTAAAAGGATAATTTTTTAGTAGACTCTCCTTTAATGGCTATAAGCAAATTGCAAATTTTTCTCCACCTTCACATTCATAACCTCATTTTCAATTTAAACTCTAGACCAAACTTGCACGTTGGACCAACAGCAAAATAAATTGCCAAGCGCAAGTAGCATCAAATTCATGAATTTAAGTAAACTTAACTTATTGGTAGATAAGTCCAAACTTGGTTTTCGTAGTACCGACGACGGTAATACTGATAGTCGTTTTTTTAAATGCTTGCGACTTCTGCAGAAATTACGGAAAGCAGAAATAATTAATAGATTTGATAGCATGCAAACAGTTGCATGTGGATATGAAATAAATATGGAGAAAGTCAAAGTTTTTACCACGGAAATTACATAACTTTTGTAGCAAAATATATTTGATACTCTATCCCAGCTTCGGGGCATAAGATTCTGGTTCATGAAAAATATATAGATGAACAGTTAGCGAAAAAGCGTAAAACAGTAGCAATAAAATAACAATGACTTCAAGCTATTTAGAACAGATCATTCATGAAGATCTTTCAGAGAAAAAAAAACCATTGACAACATTTTCAACTTGTTATTAGCATCTTCAGATCCATGTATAGCCTATTTTAAACCCGATTAGAAAAGATAATTGAAATGTCCAAACGTTGGAAATATTAATTAAAAAAAGATTTAGACTCTGATGGAACGCGTGCAATTGCGGCATGTAACTCGTGTGATTCCGGCAACTTCTTCACATTCGTGAGAAATTAGCACTTGTAACACAATATACTATTGTCCACTGCAAAATGATTGACTACTATTGTAGGTATTTAGCAGCTTATTACCAGCTTACATTGCATAATATGTATTATTAAAATCCAGTCATCGGGCTAGAACTTAAATAATCACTTATTAATTAATTTTTTATTATATCTGACTCATAATCTTGGTATATCGTACTCTTAAGCGTGCGAAATAAGGCCTTTAAAACATACGTGCTTTAGAGCTGCCTAGATAACAAGAAATTAACAACAATGTTAAAATAATACACTCTACAAATTTTGAACAATGTACATAGCAACCAAGCAACAATTTTTTTAAACCATTTCTATATCAACGATTAATGATGCAGATTATTCCGAAAAAGGTATTTCAATTTATTTTTTTGTTACAATTTTCAGATTGTAGTGCAGGTATAATAAAAAATAGCGTATAATACACGTGTATTAGAGCCTTTAAAAACACTGCTCCGTTAAAAGGCACTCGGCTTCGCCTCGTGCTTTTAAACCCGTTGTGCGTGCTTTAAAGGCTTGCTTATACACTTGTATTATAAATATACTATTTCATTCGTGGATAATATTTTACTGAATTCGCTAGACAAAAAGGTTACTATGGCAAGTATGCGATGAATACCTACCTTTCTCAGATGTATTGCTATTCACTAAACTAACTGGTATAAATGTCAATAACTGACAGGTTACCTAAATCTAGAGTGCCTTACCTACGTATGTTTTATATAAATATTTATTTTCACTTTCTATGTACAGTCATTTATGGTAAGTAAGTAAATGAGTAGTTACAACTACAGTTCTGTAAAACTTTATGGGTTCCTAAAAGACACCTGTGAAATTTTACAATGCTCATCAACAAAAAGCTATAGAAACTACTTTGTTGCTTAATCACAACACCATGACAACGCCTAGCTATAAATTGTGCTACCGCCTTTGATTACAAAATGTCTAGAAAAAATATACAATTTATAACAAAACGCTGGTGAAAGTAAAACTGGATTACGGAGGCTCGCTCCTTCGTCGCTCGCCCCATACACTCTCCGGCTCACCCGTAAAGATTAATTTACAAAGCTTGGCACGTAAATATTAATTATAATATATCACTTTTTTGGTTATGTATCTAACAAAACAAATAGGTACAAAGACTAAAATATAAATTAACAATTTATTAAATTTAAATGTAAGAAAATATAAACATTAATGATGTTAATAAGTTAACAAGAATAAAACAATTATTAACAAAAAGTAGGTACATATATATAAATAATGAATGAATCTACATTAGCACAGACAAGTTGGATTTTTAAATTCCTTGAAATAACTCTCATTATGTAGTCGTCCTACATGGTAGCTGCAATATAAATCTTACGTAATAGTCAAATATATAGATTTCATAAATCTTAATTATTTTTAGCTAAACTCTGGTTCAAATGTTCAGATTCTTCATAAGAAGGGGGAGCTGCAAAATATAGTTAAAAAAACTTGGTAGGATTTATAGCATATATTTATAAATTCAATATATCAATACATCTACATGCATACCCATTGGTTGTGGATAACTTCCTAAAATGCCATATGCATTTCCACAAGATGAGAATGAAATAGCAGCATTTTGCAAAAATGGCGTGCTTTCATTAAAAGCGATTGTACCACTGGGAATTGGTGCTCCTGTCATGTTGGTATTAATTCCATCTAAAGGTACCGTACCAAGTGTAAGAGGACAATCAATTTTTAAATTTTTGTAAGTGGATGGTAATACTATTTTAACCTGCAATAATTTTCTTTTTATGCTGAAACTGAAATATTTGTTGAAAAGATTACCTTTAAACGATATGTAGCACTAATTATGCTACAAGGTAATAAATTCACAAATCCTTTACGTGGTACCTCCAAAAATGAAGTCCATGACTTTTCAGCATGTGTCCCTATAGATCCTGCAGCAGTTGTTGCAATAACTTGGTGTGTAGACTTTTCACGTGTTGATGAGTGATGAACAATAAATTCATTGATCTAAAGTAAGTATAACATTATTCTATTATGCGGTGCTTTTAGAAAAAATGTTACTAATTGATATATTTGATTGTTTGGAAATTTGATTTAGAAAAGATAGTTTTGGACAGTCGTTATCTTAGACGCATTGTACATGAAGATTTAGGATTAAAAACCTTCAAAAAACGAAACATCACGGATTACCAGAAGCCCATATAAGAAAAAGGAAAATCAGATACGAAATTCTTAAAAACTGGCACGCCGATTCAAAAATCGTTTAATCACAGGTCTGATGAAAAACTCTTTGTTTTGGAGGAACAGTACAATCCTCAAAATGACAGATTATATGCAATTTCTATTGAACACATTCCTGAGAGTAACAAATTTGTGTCTAATGGTCCGTTTCATAAAGCTTATAATAAGTCTCATATTGTTAGCTTCAGTGTAATGTAATAATATATGCCAAAAGCTAATAGAAGATAATGAGACCTATACGTTTTATGAAAGAATGTCCTGATTTCAAAACAAGTCATCCATTATGGTTTTGGGGAGTCATACCGCTACACGGTAAACTGCTTTTGTCGTTTACTGATAAGGGAGTTAAAATTAATGCTCAGTATTATTTGGAACATGTTTAAAAAAATCATGTGCTACCAGGCTTTAAAATTGTATGGAAATGACTAATTTTGCTTCCGACAACATGGCGCACCTAGCCTCACAGCTTAAGCAGTTCAATTGTGGTGCGAGCAAACTTTACCACATTTTATGCCCAAAAATGAATAGCCTCCTAACTACCATGCAAATCTCTTAGACTTTTATGTTTGAGGATATATCCATATGGGCTCCAAACAGAATTTTACGTATAATATCGTAATAACGGTGAAAGAATTGAAAAGCTTTTGCAAGCAGTACTTGTTATTATGTAATTAGTTGTTAATTAGAGTCTCAAACACTAGTAATTTATTTAGCGTTCCAGAGTGTGTTTTTAGTGTAACAGAAATGGCAGTGGCGTATTTAGGGGCTATCAAGCTGGAGACCACCACCCGGAAACTTTTTTAATAGTCTAGTTTATGTATGTACCAAAACCGTGGTTTCCCGTAAAAACCCGAAAAGATTCCTAAATACGCAACTGATTTTGGGCTATGGTGTGTGTAATTGGTATACATAATATATACCCTTATTGAGCGGGGCTAATATTTGACGAGCCAGTCCACAGGGTGACATAAATGAACAGTTACTACAAGTACCGCAATTAACCGTTAGATAAAGTCACAAGTAGACCGGGTGCCCAGAGGCTTTCCGTATAAAAAAACCCGCTGGATTCATTCTGATTGTTAATATAGGTTGAGAAATACCTAAGCTTTGATATTATAGAGGTTGCCGGATGAAATCAATGGTCATTTTTTTGTCATCCCCCAACATAACAGTTAGAGTCAATCTATATGAAGTGGTGCAATACTGGTCGCTAGACCATTTCAAAACAGGATAATTGTTTGTGTGTTATCACACCTAAGTATTGGTAGATCAAAACCACTGTTATTATATTTTTATTCCACTTCATTGAAATATAGCCGCCATATTTGTTTCGTAGTGCACGAAGTTTCTTGTAGGGTTTTGATGTAAACATAAATCTTGATATCTCCAGAAGGGTTGATCCTAGAGACATGCAATAAAAACCATCGTATTGCTCACATGTCGGACTACGTTTTTATATCTAAACAGAATTTTCGTATGATGCTTACTTATGAGTGTGATTTAATCCCAAAGTGTAACAACGTTGTTCCAAAATTTCCACTTTTTAGGGGGCCATATCTCCAGATAAAGGTGAGGACATAGGACTATTTTTTTTGTTAATGACATACAGTTAGGGGTAGTTTATGTTTAAAATATTTCAAATGTGGAACTTAGCTATTTTGGTATTTATGGGCTTTTGAAGTTCTCGTTCTTTTCAGTTTTGGGCAACTTTGGCCCTCAATATCTCGGATGGGCACGAATGGAATTTTTTTTATATTATTTTTTTATTACGTGCAAATTAAGTAGTAGATGTTGGCAAACTGTGGTAAAAATCTAAAGTTTGATATTAGCCTGAGAAAAGAGTTATGCTCAGTTGAAAACTGTGTACAATGCTTCAGTTATTAATAATTATAGTTGAATGATGCTTATAAATGCACCGTTTTTTAGCGTGCTGTATTTGTAAATGTCCTTTTTTTTAACACTTGACACTTTTCTGGCAATTTATGTGTAACCTGTTTTTACTTGCGATAATGGTTAGCCACTGGCGTGCGGCAGCTTTTCATCGGAGAGCGGGCTACGTGGCTCCGCCGAGTATGAGCAAAAATCCGATAGAGGTGACTATACAGGAAATGGAGCTGACACTCATATTGTAACCAAAATCTCGAAAAGCCAACAGCATTGTAGTAACCAGATATTCATAGTTAGGAGCTTTTTTGTTGCCAAGGAAGTTTTGTATAACTGCCACGAAAGGTAGCCGCGCTGCTTTCTCCTTGCCATTCAACTTCCTGGCAAAATCTTCGTCACGGACATGGGGTACGTATTTGAGGTCCGTTAAATACACCTGCTTTAATCTTCTCAAAAGTCAGAGCAGGAAAAGTAGAAACTATGTTGCCCATATTGAGTAAAAGTGGGGTACCAATAGTTTTTTTTAATGAAACTATTTCACATTTAAGGTTGTTAGTACAAAACATATGCAAATTATTATTTATAAATAAACGAAACATTCCTAAGGGCACAATATCCTGTATTGCATGGAAACCAGAGCATGTAGCGAAAAACCAATTTCAGACTTAAAATTAGCGATGAAAATATTACTAAAATCAGTTAAAAAATCTCTTGCAACAGCGAATGACGAAAAAATTGTTCCCCAGTGTTATTAATAACTGAAGCATTTTACACAGTTTTTAACTAAGCATAGGTCTGTTCTCAGGCTAATATCAAAGTTTAAGCATCATACGAAAATTATGTTTAGATTAAAAAATGTAGTCCGACATGTGAGCAATACGATGGTTTTTACTGCATGTCTCTAGGATCAACCCTTCAGGAGATATCAAGATTTATGTTTACATTAAAACTTCGTGCACCATGAAACAAATATGGCAGCCATATTTCAATCAAACGGAATAAAAATAAAATAACAGTGGTTTTGATCTACCAATACTTAGGTGTGATAATACACAAAAAATTATCCTGTTTGAAAATGGTCTAGCGATCAGTATTGCACCACTTCATATAGATTGACCCTAACTGTTATGATGGGGGATGACAAAGAAATAACCATTGATTTCATCCGACAACTTCTATATTATCAAAGCTTAGGTATTTCTCAACCTATATTAACAATCAGAATGAATCCAGCGGGTTTTTTATACGGAAAGTCTCTCGGCGCCTGCACTAAAGGTGAAAAGATCAGTCCTAAATGATGAATCAGCAAGTTTTAATAAAATTTACGAAGTAGTTTATAAATACGGTATCTAGGGGATTTAGTGACAATATCAGTTTGTTGTTAACCATCTTCCATAGCAACTCATAATGGTCGCCGGTGTATTATGTACTTAGTGTTGTAGCACTGGCGTTCGGAAATTAGTCGGTATATACCCGTATCTACCGGATTCATGATTCGTGGATAGAGGTTTATAGTTAGTTGATAAATAGAAATGTACTAATTAACATAACCTAAAATTAAAATTGTTTTATTATAGGTGTGCGGGTTTTACGATGTTTTCATTCTCCACAGCGCAGCGGGTATGAATAACGTGTCAGGAATCTGTTATGTCTGTGTACACAATAAGATTTGAACACTATCGCATAGCATGTGGACCAGTATTGTCAGTGCATCACTCGTGTTCCAAGGGTCGTGGGTTCGAGTCCCACTTGGGACAACGAGATTTTTCTAACTGGGAAAATTCTGCCACCTTAACTATAAGTGCGTGTGTTTGTGATACATGTTAGATGAGAGACATAACCGTAGGTAGCTGTTGGTTCGTGGTTCCCCCGTAGTGGGAATTTATCATTATCTTATTATGTAGTGATAACATAACGAACCACTCACTCTGTGGACTCTAAACATAAACATAAATTAGGTAGTTATACTACAAATTGACTATGATAGCAGAATGTCCCATTACTACTTACTCTTATTATTTCATATAAGACACTTTCAATAGTAGTATTCGACATGTTTTGTACATAAGTACCAATGTCTATTTTCTGACCAACTGCATATGCAGTAGTAGGTAATGATACAGAAAAACTCACAGAGCCGCCATCAATACAGTAGCAACTAACTGCTGTTTCTTCTGCTGACTGCGAAAATGGTTCCTAAGCAACATTATAATCACATTAGATATTATGTTTACAAGTAAAACCAAAATAAACTTTCACAATTATATTTACAAATGAACCTACTTTTATTACTGGAGTATAATTTAGATCGAGAGGTGAAACAACATTCAATACAAATTCACCGTTCATATCAAACTTCCATGGCCTCTCAACTATTACTTTGATTGTGTATGTGATGTCTCCATAATCTCCCTTAAATGTTGCCGGTAATGCCGGCGGTAAAATATAAGAAAATGGATATTCGTGCGTACCAGCCGAAAGGCGAATGAAATCATCATTCTCACCTGTAACATGAATGAATCAGAATTTAAAAAAATTATGATATCAATATGCAATTAACATGGCATTGGATATCAAATTCTGATTACCAACTTATTACTTACAATGAAGCTAGGAAAGTGATAACACACGATTAATTTATGAAAAATGTAGAAGTAGACAGTATAGAATATACAAAACCTCTTGTAAACTGAAAGACAAATTAAATGGGACTCGTATAGGTACTTAGAAAATCAGGTTTCCTAAATATATCAGGACCGAACTTAAACTGAAACTGAAATATTTCTGATGCAATTTATTTTTAAATTTCATCAAATTCGCCGGGTTTATTTGAATTAGAAACAAGAATTAGGCATACAAATATTCAAATTATAAAAAAAATCACTATAATAACGCTAACTATTATAGAAATAATCTCTACCTAATGTTATACCTTTACATTATTTCTTTTCAAATTAAATCCGTAAAATAGCGGAAAGTTTAATTTTTCTTGTTAAGTTTGCATCTTTATAGGTGATTCTATAACAAAACATGTTTTTAATTAAATAAGATCCTAATTTTATTTATTAATATGGAAAACCGAAAAGCACAAGAAGTAATTATAAGAAGAGATAGGTAAGACGATCATAAAGGCAAAGCGGGTGTGGCTCAATGGCAAAATACCGTCTCTCTGTGCAACAGATCATCGGTTCAAATCCCGATATTGTTTTGTAGGTTATTTTTTTAAATTAATTTTTCTAAGAAACTCGAGTATTGTACTGTTAGAACCGTTTTCTGTATTTTCAAAGCAAGTATATTTTATGATGTTATTTTATTTTTAGAGTATTTTCTTAATACAACTTTTCAATAACATTTAAAATTCTGTTGTATGTATAACTGTATAATAGCTATTATACAGTTATTTTCATGCATTAACTTAAATGTTATGGATCAGTGTATAAACTATTATGTATATAGTTATAACCACTAGATGCACTCTGACAAATATTAGAAGTCGCCGTGTGTGATCTTGTTGTATTCTCAGACTGTTAAACAGTCGCGATACGACGTATGCGCTATTACGCTCGTACGCAATGTGTGCGAGCGTGATAGCGCATAGTCATATCTGGACTGCTTCCAATGTCTCGTATACACGACACGCTGCTGAATAATGCATAAAGATATACAGCATTCCACTATTCCCATTCGATTGTTGGCACTGTTTAACAGTCTGCGAATACAACAAGATCACACATGGCTACTTTCAATATTTGTCAGAGCGCATCTAGTGGTTATAACTATATACATACTAGTTTATACACTGATCCATAACATTTAAGTTAATGCATAAAAATAACTGTATAATAGCATACAACAGAATTTTAAAGGTTATTGAAAAGTTGTATTAAGAAAATACAAAAAAATGAACCGATGATCTGTTGCACAGAGAGACTGCATTTTGCCAATAAGCCACACCCGCTTTGCCTTTATGATCGTCTTACCTATCTCTTCTTATAATTACATCTTGTGCTTTTCGGTTTTTCATATTAATAAATAAAATTAGGATCTTATTTAATTAAAAACATGTTTTGTTATAGAATCACCTATAAAGCTGCAAACTTAACAAGAAAAATTAAACTTTCCGCTATTTTACGGATTTAATTTGAAAAGAAATAATGTAAAGGTATAACATTAGGTAGAGATTATTTCTATAATAGTTAGCGTTATTATAGTGATTTTTTTTATAATTTGAATATTTGTATGACTAATTCAAATAAAACCGGCGAATTTTATGAAATTTGAAAATAAATTGCATCAAAAATATTTCAGTTTAAGTTTAAGTTCGGTCCTGAGATATTTAGGCAACCCGACAATCACCTGTGCGCGCAGCTGATTTTCTAAGTATCTATACGAGTCTCATTTAATTTGTCTTTCAGTTTACAAGAAGTTTTGTGTATCCTATACTGTCTACTTCCACATTTTTTATATCTTAATCGTATGTTCGATGACAGTTAAAATCTTGCGGTCGCCGCATGGACTACAAGGTATATTAGACTGAGAGAGAAAAACTGGATAATCTGTATTTATGAGCACAGTTCTGAAAAACCGCTTTACTCAAAAACGTGATTTAGAATTAAATTTCCATTGCTTGGCAGAGTTTATAATGTGCATCTATAATCTGAATTTTATAGTTATTTTGGGCATACTAAAGCAGGAGCTAAAGCTATCTACCAAACTTACATTCAATTAAGTTATATTCTGAATCAAAGTAAACTTCTTCTGCCCAGTATCTTTCATGATGTTTGCGATGTTCAACTGTCCATTGTGTTTTAGCTTGACCAGTAAATCGTATTTTGATAACTACAAAACAAACTAACGTTATTATATTTAGCATTCACTTATGGCACAATTTACCTTTAAGAGATTTCTGTGATGTAAAAAAACATTTTACTTTACCAACTAACGTTTCGCCGGGAGAACAGGATTCGTTATAATTTTCTAAAATTATTTCTACAGTGCTTCCCATTGGAAAAAGGTAAATGTTGGTATTCACAATCCTTCTTTAATTACCTAAAGCAGATTTTTATTATTTAAAAGTAATTGATTAAAGCATAAAGCACACTGATCCGGCCGAAATCGGCCAGCATCCAATCGGAAAAATGCCGATGAATGTGGTACTTGCTTTTACATAGAGCGCGCACACTTCACCGGCCGCGGAATCAGCCAGCAATTCGCATCCTTCGGCAGGCCGGGAGGTATTGCTCTGGAGAGCAATCATCGGCAAAAATCCTTTCCGAGCCGATGCGAGCCGGATCAGTATGCTTATCACCTCCGGAAATTTAGAATTAGTACAATTTAAATGTTCGTTATTTTACATGCTATGGGCATTATTATAAGAAAAAGAAATATTTTTACAATAAATTATTAAAGTTTGCATTTGCATCCTATACTATATTAATTTATTTAGAAACACTTCAATAACTTTAACACTAATTAATATTAATTCTTTTC
This sequence comes from Agrypnus murinus, assembly GCA_929113105.1. NCBI lineage: Eukaryota > Metazoa > Arthropoda > Insecta > Coleoptera > Elateridae > Agrypnus > Agrypnus murinus. Next base: position 66,296,294 of record OV816025.1, read on the forward strand.
ATCTTTTCTGACAACAATCATTGTGCTATGATATAAAAATAACTGCTTTTATGTTAATATTGTTTATTGGACAAAAATGTATTTAAGTAATGTTGTTTATTATTATTATTACAAAACGAACCAAATGAATTTTATTATTGTATAACCCTAATAAAGTGCATGATCAGTGTGACAGTTTTAAGAAAACAAGTTTTACTAATTTTGACATATAAAGTGTCACTTTTCAAAATTGACTGAAGTTACAAAACGCCACATTTTTCGTAACTGGTTAGGAAATGAAAGATTTTTCGCAACTGGTGACGAAAAATTCATTTTAGTGTCAGTTACGAAAAACAAAAACACAAAATTAAGAAAAACATAACAGTTAAGTAATCAATATAAACACAATCGTTACTGTTAGTACTTGGTTAAATCTACATATACAAAATATATTTTTGAACTCACTATCTAGAAAGCAGTGTTCGACGCACTGTCTAGTCAACCGGGAACACTTGTTTCCCGGTTAAGTAAACCGGGAAACACTCAGTGGTGCCAACTGCCAACCCTTGCAAAATTTAAATACCTTTTTTACTGCAAAATTTCTGCCGAAAAACAATCTGTCACATTTGTCAATTGCAGTCATGACTTGCTTTGGTTTATTTTTTTAAATAAAAGTTGTGAAATCAGATAAAAATTTTATTTGACATTTATAACAATGACTACGTTCGTTTCAAAAAGTATTGTACAATTCTCTTGCGTGAACAATGTTCCCGCGTTCACGCATATGAAGGCCCTCGCTCCCTTCGGTCGCTCGTGCTTCAAAACTGCGTTCACGCGGGAACATTGTGTTCCCGCACTCGTATCGTAAATAACTAATACAACACAAGTAAAAAAAACATTTTCAGTTATAAATATGTATAACACAGTTCTGACAGTTAGTTAGGTTAACTCCTGATGATAGGGAAGTTTTATTAGTAGAACTTGAAGCTCTAATAACTATTAGAAACGCAATTGGTTTCACCAAGAATATCCGTAGCAATCTTTTTCTTGTTCTCTATTGAATTTTCTACGTATCCTTCCCCTACCGTATTGGACTTCTAGCCTTTTTGTCTTTTTATCTTCAAAATCGGCTCCAAAGTCCGCCAGCAAAGTGACCGAAGACCTTCTAAAGCAGTGGCCATTAAATAAAACGGGATTTGGTAATCCAATTGTTTGCGCAATCGTCTAGATAGATTACCAAAAGTATTGATCCCAACCGGTAGAACACCACATTTCCCATTAATGTATTTAACGAAAAACCGGTTGTGTTTAACATTCGTTGGACGCAAATTAATGTATTTTCTAATCATCTCCACAAAATTTATCCCGTCTATGTCCCCAACTGTGATTGCAAACTCACGAATAACTTTTGTTTTGTATTCGGAATATTAACTCGAAAATAAGACCGTTCGTTCACAACATTTTCGATACGAAGAAAAGTTAGCTCAGACTTTCGACATGCACCAGCTATTCCAACGATCATTGCAACCTTAGAAGATAGGTTATGTATATAATGATGACAATAAGATAATAAAATGCATAGTTATTTTCGCTTACCTTTGCCATTAAAAATTTCATATCATCAGCCTCTATTAAAAACGTCAAGATATTCTCTTTCGAAAAGACGTTCGACTTTTTAGGGAGGTACGCATCTGACTGTCTCTTTAGAAATGATACCAAAGTGGTATATTTCTTAATATCAATATTCCTTTTTAGAGATAATTCGCTTCGCAACATGCAATACAGAGTCCACAGTGTAGAAGCTTTTAGAGCCTTTTTTCCCTCAAACTACACCATCAGTAAAACTTTCTCATTGATATGCTTTACTTTTTTTTTCTTAACGCCACTTTTCAAATATCTCATAAGCCAAATCATATTTTGCTTTTGTTTTTTCCGGTATAACGGATGATAGTGCATTTTGTGCAGCCTTTTCGATATCACCTGGAACATCTAAACTTGAATCAGACATTTTTCAAATTTTGTGTTCTTACAAAACTCGCAGAAGCGTCAAACTCGAATAAATTAAACGAAGCAAACTGACAAGCGATATGAATCTATACTACCTAATTGTATGAAAATGTAATCTTGTATGAAACACGTTAGGAAATGCGATTTTGTGTAACTCGTGTGATTTTGCGGGATCTCGCTTCGCTCGTTCCGCAAACATCCCACTCGTTACACAAAATGAGGCATTTCCTAACTGGTTGCATAAATAGCTATTTAGGGGGCTGTTATCAATAGTTTTATTTTAGTTAGGTAATAACAAATCTTGTTCAAAGCTCGTCTCTATGTTTTAAACAATACCTACTAATAAACCGTTTATCATGAATATATGTACTTAATCACCTCTCCGGAAATCTCCGTCGGCAAAAACTCGAGACTAGTGTGCTTATAAGATCCGGCTTCGAAATTAATAATATTTGCAGAATGAATGCTTCTACTTATTGAAAAAGTTTAAAAGTTGTAAATACTGCAATGATTTTTAGTATACTCGTATTCTACTTATTTCATTTCATTTATTTATCACCATTACACAGTTTGTATCGGTTATGTCAAGATTAAACAATTACAGAGTAGATACATAATAAGGTATAAAATACATAATAATAATAACAATAATAAATACAAAATATCACAATTTATCACAATATAAAAGGATTAGTAGACTAATAATGTAAAAGTATTTGAAGAGTGAAGTCTCATTATCATTTTAACATAATAGAGTACTAAGTAATGCCTCTTTCTAAGTAACATCTACCAAGTTACGTTGGGAAAAGTCATCGATATTATAAAGTGCTGATTTAATTAAAAGCCTATTGATTGTATTTTTAAATTTATTTAGAGGTAATTCTATAAGTTCTCTAGGCAAATGGTTGAAGAATAATGGAGCATAGTAATTCTGTTAAGTCTGTAAGTCTGTTACGTCATCTGTTATTCTAGATATCTGACATAAATAATCTCGCTGACTTTTAAGAAATTTGAGTTCTTGTGTATACCAATTGTTTTGTTTACGCATTGCATTATTATTGTTTGACATGGCATTAAACTATTGACACAGTTTTGTAAGTTTTCTTGCAATTCAGCACACATGACATCAACATTAGTGTTGTTTACAAACTCGTATTGTTTTAACAACGTTTGCATTTTGATTTCCGTGTATGTTTTTGTTGACCTGATTGTTCTAGTTTCGAAATACTTTGTTGTAAAATTTTAGTTTTGAAAACGAACTCCGACAAAGGAATGATCACTAATTTTAGGGGACTGGGGTACTATTGCTTCTAAATTGTTGTCATTGGTAATCACATAATCTATTAAAGACCTACTATTTTCAACCTCTCTTGTTGCCGATTTTACAATTTGCTTCATACCATAAAAATGAACAATATTTTTTAACTTATTACTACTAGATGTTACTTTAAACCAATTAATATTAAAGTCTCCAATTATTACATGTCTTTTCATTATTGGATATTGGATATATTGGACCTTATCAATAACCGATCTATTTCCATTACAAAAGGTGAATTGCTTCTTATTTGATAGGTAAGATTGTAATAATTGTAAGCTGTCGTTTTGGAAGCCATAGTAAGACAATTTATCGATCAAGATGGCATTGGGTACGCAATCGAACGCTTTCTAAAGGTCACATGCCAGTGTACCAACGTAAGCTTTATCTTCGAACCCTTGTATGATCTGATTAGTAATATTACCAACAGCTAAGATAGTTGATTTGTTTCACCTAAAGCCAAATTGAGAGCTAGAATTGCCATGACGAACAAAAACAACTGTATACTTAATAAACTAATTTATTTTTGAAAACTTAGGTGTCATAAAAACTAAAATTCTGTCCTAAAATTTTTCGAATTATTTTTTGTTGCTAAAAATGTTTATTTTTCGTAAATTTCTAAAAAATACAAAATTTTCCATTTTTCAAAAATTTACCGCAATTTTCGGTGGTGATTTTGACCACTTTCCCGAAGAGATACAAAAGTTTCTTAGAATTTGATGTACTATAGGATTCCAAGAAAAATTCAAAAGAGTCAACATGGAAAAAGGCGACAGACCGACAGACAAACCGACAGACAGACCGACAGACAGACAGACAGACTTCACGAATTCAGAGACGAACTTTTTGTTCGTCGGAAATTTATGATTCCTTCCTTCAAGAATTTAATTTTAACGAAGTTTTATTCGTTCGCGAACGAATGCAAAATCAACTGTTTAAAAAAATTCCATTTGTCAATGGCGGTCACAAGCGGAAATGAATAATTCATTTTCAGTTCTTATACTACTTATATAGTTTTTTACTATTTTACTACTCTGCAGTTTTATTTATATAAAATTATTCACCAACTTTATACAATATAGGCCGACCCGAATAATTTAATTTAACCAAATATATTAACTATGATAATGAAACCAATACTACTTCCACTTGTTTAGAGTGTGAAAAGAATTTAAAACGAAATCTATTAACTTGAAATATTAAGTGGCATTATGCTAACGTACATAATCAATTATAAATTCTTGATTGAAACAAATAAATCGAAAACAGGGTATCAATTAATTAAGAATTATCAAACAAAATTCGACAGAGCTCATACAGCGCCATACAGATTTGCTCTCCGTGTATTAATAAAATTGCATCTTCACATATGAAATAAACCTGCGTTGTTAAACTTCCAAATGAATCATATGTGATAAATTTGTGAACGATAAACATTTTTCAACTGTCAACAAATATGATTCGCTCGAAAACGAAAATTTATTTATACCAGAGAATTAAAAAATAAAATTTATGAGCGTGAGCGAGAGTGAATGAAAAATTAAATTCTTATAAGAATTATTCTTTTGCGAGCAAATCAAGTTTTTTCGTTCTTCCTACTCTGATTAGTAATCTATTGCAACGGGTCTAGCGAATAGGTAAATTTTCCCAATGGAAAGAAGTTATGGACAGCTGCGGGATAGCCGAGGCTGGTAACTTCTTGAGACCCCCCACTTTTCCGTCGTAGTTCACGCAATAGTTATATTTTATTCTACCTAAGAGTAAATAGTACACAATTTTAGAAAAGTTTATTAAATTATTATCAAACTATCTTCTTTGAGACAAGCTCTGTTGTTTCTTCTTTTTGGTTATTATTGAACAAAATGAAAATACTTTAAGATAATGGCTAAATATAGCAACTGCAAATGGTCACACTTTTAATAAAAATCGATCTTTGGTAAGAATGCCAAACTACTTATTTTCACACTACGGCGCGAAACCTGATTCTAGCTGGTCCAAAGTCCAAAAACCATTGTTACAATCACAGATATTCTAAGCAATAGTATTGTAGTAGAAAGCTTAGTGAACTCGTATCTACCTGCCGTATACCGTTACGGCAAATAATAACCATTAAGAAAATTCGACAATACCGGTAAAGTGCAGTTCAGTGTTAACCGTTCCGAAGGCGCCAACCTGATGTAGATGTATTTGTAACTTGTTCATTAAGGTGAAAGGTTGTTTTTGTGAAAGTGTTTTTTTATTGAATTCAATAATTTATAAAAACAGAATTGTAGTGCTAAGAAAATTCTTATAAAGAGGTAAGTTTATACCATTCTTATATAGAAAATGATGATTTTTACTTTCCGGATAATACATTTTTGGTTTTGTGGTTTATAACTTACAAAGTTCGCAAGCGCCCGCGTTTGTATTTTTAATATTTTTTGCTATAGTATAAAGAATAACATATTTAAAAATAAACATGCGTAATGCCTCATAAACTGAAATACAATCGAAATAAAAAGGAATAGTTACAAACGATTAGCAATACAATTTTTGCACGTTATTTCATTTAAACATTCAAGAAGTATTTTAAGTTGTATAATAATTCTTAAAATAAAGAAGAATTCGTGTAAATGCTATTTATTTTACGTGTTTACCTTATTTTTCAATAACATAATTATGTAAATAACCTTTTCTTGGGAAAAGTATAAAAGTATCAAACTGATCCAGTTCTAGGGCTAAAAGAATTTTTTTAATTTCCTGTTTGATTATTTTATTATTTTTATACTATTCCAGTCAATTGCTTTCAGTTACGCCTATAAAATAATTTTGACCGGCTAGAATTGGGTTTCAGCCCTGTGTGCGCCTTGCAAGTGCAATATTCACTCTTAGCCGTGTAAGATAAATCACCTACAGTAATTTACTTATAACTGTTATTATAGTTGTTAATTATAATTATTGTTAAAGAAATATTTGCATTATGGTTCATACCAGTCTTATTTCAAGAGTGCACGCGTTTTGTGAAAATCATATAGAAAAAGAAAAGTTTGTTGCAGATCATTTTATGGAAGAAAGTGTATCAAAATCGACAATATATCGATACATTAAACGATGATAAGCGGGAACTGCGCCTTTTCGCAGGCCAGTTTCTAGCGGAAAAGCGGTGAACATGACAAAATCCAACATTCATCGTCTGTAAGAAGTGTTGAATAGGAAATGAGGAATATCAAAAAGAAGATTAGCGAAACAATTCACGTATAGTCAGTCTCACATTGTCAGGACTCTTAAGAACAAATGTCGGATGAAATACAGAAAGAATATCGAAGTGCTTAATAGATCTGAGTAACAACAAATTTGGCCAAAATGCAGACGCATGTTAGAAAAATTTCATAGAAAAGTCTTTTGTATTAGATGATGAAAATTACATTAACTTTCAAAAATTCTGATAAAAATGCGAATGGAGGATTTTATACCAAAAACTTTCTTGCAGCACCTGATGATATTAAATTTAAGAAAAAGAGTAAATTCCTAATGTGGTTGGCAATAACATCTTAAGGGATGTGGAAACCCTTCTCCTGTTCTTCACGAATGGCCATCAAGCCATCACCTAAATGAATGTACAGTCATTAGCAAATGTCTTGTCCCGAGCAGGCAACACATTTAACAATTCTGGTAAAAGAAACGACGTACGTTTCGGAGCATACTTTGTTTTGTTTACAAACAACACACCAAAAATAACCAGTTTTAAAGGTTGCTACCCTACCTAGAGTGGCTTTGTATAACAACAATAGAGTAATAAAAACTGCTATTTTCAAGTGAGTTTCTCATTTTACTGGAATACAAAACAACTGCGTCACTTCTACTATCGTTTCTTCTATTTTAAGAAATAAATATCGTATGCTTTTTTCTACTCTATTATAAACTCTATTAATTTATTTACGAGTTTGATTTGTTTATTTACATGGTTAATTATTTTGTAAACACTAAAAAACTAAATTTTTAGTACTAACTGTAATAAGATTTTATTATAAAAATTAGTAAAAATAATAAATAATCAAAACTAATAATCATTCCCCGAGTTTCCAAAGTAGAATCAGATTGGGCATACAAACGAGACATATTTAAACATTAAGGGCCGTTTTATTCACCTACAGGTAAAATTCCCAGTAGTTGCCGGTCAAATAAATTAAGTTTAATAATAAATACAGTTAGGGTATATTCACAGGATTATATCTTGAAAGTAGTTACTGGAATGTGTATGATAAAGGGTCCAACTTTTGCACTCAGGTAATACATGCAAGAGAGAGATGGGTAATTGACAGAATAATGTGTTAGAGAGAAAAATTAAACTGATTGACTAATCTACTTAAAAGGAAGCGGGATTTAACAAAATCTGTAATCTTTTACAAATATTTTCTAAAAATCTTTTTAGAAATCTTTTTTACCTTTTCTAAAAAAGGTAAACAGATATTAATCATATATACAATCTAAGGTTCTATGCTTTGCCAAGGGTGTCTCTTAATTTTTGTTTTGTGGCCGTTTTGTTTATAGTAGTTACTACTATATCTATGTTTCTAGTTTTTTCTTAGTTTCTAGTATTTTTATTAAAACAACTGAATAGTATTTAACAACTTTTTAAAATTTTAACGCATTTACATAAATAAATGCCTATATTATTAGTTTATTTTTATTTATTTATATTTATCGCTTACATTAATTTCTGCGATTATTTAATTATCTAAAATACTCCTAAACCTCTATTTTTTGATAATTGTTTTCAATATTATTTTCGTTTAGTTATTTTTTATTAAAGGTAAAGAATGAAACATAAACACGCTATATAACTTTGTATAACTAGTAGATGCTTCCATTTAAAAGAACCATTTTATAAAGTGTGTCAAAGAAATTTTGAATAGAATGAGTAACGAGAGTTTTTACAAGCGTGTTTTCAAAACAATCTGTAAAGAGTTTAAATATCTTGCCCAGGTAGTTCTCCATCTCTGTTTAATTCGGTCTCTTTCGTACACAGTATAAGGGGTATTTCGATTCTTAAAGCAGCAACGCCCTTACTCGGGACAAGACATTTGCTAAAGACTGTACATGCTAAGAAATGTCTTATTCATTTTCAGAATTATTTATCAAATAATTTATTATCAAAATCATTCTGATGATAGTTAGAGTTCTGGCCCGATCTGGCCTCATCACATTACGCGAAATCTCACTAGCTTAGATTCTCACCGCACGCCACTGCTACTACTATCCATTCTTTTTCTAGAGCCCTCTGACTTTAAAGCGTATTGCTGGGAAACTACTGAACCAATTAAATATTTTAAAAACGAGCAAATAGTAAATTTATTTCTACATACAACAGTTTCATTGAGAGTAAGTTAAATATTTTTTTTTTAGAAAGTATATGTCATATATCTATGAGATTTTTGTAGGGGTTAGAAAGAAACTTTACGGTTGTTATCCTATTAATCTTAGGACGAAAAAGTATTTTATTTAAGATTTATATGAAAAAATAGGAAACTATGCGTTCTTGTTTATTAATGGAAATAACGTCAAGTTTTTTTCGCTAAATTAACACTTTTCATATGTAGACATTATTTTCTTTAAAAAATATTCCGAATTTTAACAATAAAACTGCAATAACAAAAAAACCGTTTTTTGTCGAAACCGCTTGTCATCAAAAATCGTTTTTTTGTTTCCGCATTTTTATTATTAAAATTAGGAACATTTTTTGAAAAAAAATAATGTCTACACATGAAAAGTGTTGATTTAGCGGAAAAATTTTGACGCTATCTCTATTAATAAATAAGAACGCATAGTTCGCTATTTTTTTCGCATAAATCTTAAATAAAACGTTTTTTTATCTGAAGATTAATAACATAAGAACCGCAAGGTTTCTTTCTAACCCCTACAAAAATATCATAGTTAGATATATGACATATACTTTCTGAGAAAAAAACTAGTTAACTTACTTTCAATGAATTGTCCCTAAAAATGGGTTCCAACAAAAGTATACCAGTTAGAAATATAATATTTTACTGTTGTATGTAGAAATAAATTTACTATTTGCCCGTTTTTAGAATATTTAATTTGGTTCAGTAGTTTCCGAGCAATACGTTTTTAAAGTCAGAGGACTCTTGGAAAAAAAATGGATAGTAGGTGATGTCACAATTTGTTTTGACTATTCTTTTCGTTTCCTCCTATTTAGTTAATGTAAACGCAAGGAATGAAAAAGATAATATAGGCATTTAGAAAAGAGTACAATTTTATTTCATCCACGGTGTATAGATGCTTTTTATAACAATGAGGCGATCAATTAAAAACTAATTATTGGTCAAGGTCATATTTGTGATAAACAGAAAACAAAACATAAAAAGTATTTTTAAAGGAATAATTTACCCAGCTTAAATTAATAGAAATGGGTTTATTATACTGATTTAACAATTATTAAATTATATATTCTATGTACAAATCCAATAAAAACTGTAAGCCTTAATATTAGATGTTATTTACAATTCTTATTTAAAGTAAAAACAGAAAATAAATCACAATTATAAACTAACCTCAGGATTTTCTTCAGTTAAGCATTTGATATTGATCAATAAACAAAATTTCCGATTTTGAACCTTTGGGTATAAAATGCACATGCACATTTGTATAATAATAATGGAATATGCATAGATATTTTAGCAGCCTCGATGGAATGTTCAAATAAAATAATCGACGAGGAGTGGTGCATGTATGATGTATGTAACTAAATTTGCATTACTGAGCTGCTCGTGTATTACTACACAGGGTGTCAGGAGTATGAGAACCATAATATTTATATGTAACTAGAGTTCACGTAGTTTCGAAACATCACAATGACTCATCAAGATCTGCGCGAACGTCACCTACGAGTACAGTGGCGGCGCGTATGTTGTTCATTAAAAGGGGTTAAAAATATGTGCACATAAAATGTTATGAAAATCTCAAAGTACACTTTATAATCTTTAAATAACCACTTTCAATTGAAGGGGTTGGAGCTTAAATCAACTCACCTAAGTAGCAAAAAGATAATTGTGAGATATAAGCACACGCAACAAGACAGAATGGAAATATACCGGCGCTACTGCATTAAGAAAGATATGCGCGTGCGACGGAATTTCGAACGCTCATACGTATGTCGGTTTCTGCGCATTGTGCTGTTTCGAAACCTTTTCACCTATAACGTTAGCAGAAAACAAAACTTAAAAATTTATTTTTACTTCAAACCCTGTGTACTACGTCAACTACATAGCCAGTGCATTACAATCAGCCGGTAACCTTGTTCACTATTGACCTCTTCAGGATAGTAAAAGCTACTTGTTATTCCAGTTTGAATAATTCGTTTTTGTCTTTTTATTTACTGCTGCTACATTCTATAAAGGTCTTTGCAATATTTGCATTGACCAGCAAAATTAATGTTTCAAAGTCATATTTATTAAAAAGATAATAATGGTTACTATTAGTTATTAATTGAAAATGAAAAGAAGATAAATATAAGCTATTTTAGCTATTCCAGTCTGGGTATTGGATGACACCTTTTTTATTGGAAAGAAGTCGTTAAAAATAAAAAACTAATTTCTCAGTTTTCCCTGTTCTTATCTGGTTTGCGAGTAATGTATTTTTTACTGTTCTTTTGAGGAAATGGCTTGCCTAAACATGAAACAGGGAATTTCTTAGTGCTAACTAGACAAAGGAAGTGGCATCTATGGATTTTTGGGTACGAGGAATTCATTTTTGATATTTGGTTTTACCTACGACAAACGCTAGGGGGCACTAGCGCACAATCTTCCTCAATTGTCACGTATTTTCTGGTTAAAGTATTAGGGGGTCTTTGGGACCTGCGAATTCATTTCTAATATTATTTCTATTGTATTTCGCATCTCCAACAACCCTACAAAATTTCATTTTAATACTAGTATAAATAAAAGTGAAATTGTACTATTTATTTTTAATTTTAACACAATATTTATAATATTCACTTTTTTTAATTTACGAGTATATTATTGTACCAATAATTAAAAGTCTCATAGACTTCCCACAAACCAATGTGTGTGTACAAATTAAAGAAGTTAGCACGATACAGATGTTTCAAACTTATTTGCTATCATCAGTCGAGGATAATCTTCTCCAATTTGCACACACCATCCAGGGCTTTATATATATTATTTATATACCCAAATTTATATATTACCCCAAACCCCAATACCATTCTTTAGCCAGAAAATACGTAAAAATTGAGGAAGATTGTGCGCTAGCGCTCCCCAGCGTTCGTCGTAGGTAAAAGCAAATATCAAAAATAAATTCCTCGTACCCAGAAACCCATAGATACACTTTCTTTGTCTAGTTAGCACTAACAAATTTCCTGTTTCATGATTAACTCCTCAAAACAGCAGCAAAGATTTCATTGCTCGCACACCAGATGAGAACGTTGAAAACTGAGAAATGTGTTTTCTGTTTTTAACGTCTATTGTAGAATAAACAAGGTTTCATCTAATACCCATACTTGACCCCTTATTTTTACATACAGTGTAATTGAAAGAAATTTAAAATTCGGTGGCGTAGTCCCTCGGTTTATCCAGAACATACAAACATGCTAGCGAGTAATTTTATATACTGCTCCGTAAACATGGCCCCAGAATTGGAGACAAAAACGTTTAGGAGTTTTGTAAGGCTAATATTTTAGTATTACTACATAGCTTATAGTTAGGGTGTAAATAAATACACTGCAACAACTGCAACTCAATAATGGGACACCTGGCACGAGTGCGGCTTGAAAGTTGTAACAAAAAGTAGTGTCATAAAAGTGTTTTGAAAAAGCTGAAAATTCGCCAATGAGCAGTTTATGCAATGAAAACCTGAAAAAGTCTTGAGATAGTGCAATAATAAAACAAATTGCGTCACCAAAATGAGGTCACTGTAAGTGATTTGAAAAAGCTGAGATTTGGTACAGTGTCAATTTATTGAATATAATTTATGAAAAAACAGTCGGACCTTATTTTGATAAAACCGAGTTAGTCAGCGCTCAGCAGTCTCTAACAGCACTAGAAACAACGATACCAAAGGCCACCTTTTGGTCGCCAGCTCTATGGCTATAACTCGTATTGTAAAAACTCATTTCCAACACTTAATAAATAAATAACTTTTTATATTTGCGTGTCCTAATGGCTTCATTAGGACACGCATTCTGCGTGTCCTAATGAAATTTTTTAGAATACTGGAAACAGTAACATTTTATTTTTAAAGTTGATATCACTGTTAGACAGCTGTTTTTAGAATGTCAAACTTATGTTATTTACGCAGTGAACTCTTATAACTGGACTGCAACGCTTGCGAAACTTGTATTGCAGGCTACATAAATGCGCCGAATAATAATTAGTCTTAATAAGGGCGTACCAGTTTTTACTTTATTATTAACGAAATTGTAAATTTTGATACTGACATCGTAAGGATGCATTGTGTTGTGTATCTGCAATTGATAGCTCACAATAAACTTAACGTAATAAAATTAAATTTTATAAAATTATACATATATCTTTACCTTATAAGTTATAATATCCAAAAGATCAAATGAATAATTATTTTGGTTAACAAAAATCATTCTTTGCTGAAAATGCTATTGCATTTATATCTCATTAATTTTAACAATAAGGTATTTAATTCCATGAAATGAAATAATTATTCTTATTTCATCCAAGTCTTTAATTCATTAAGTAGCAATTATTTATGTCACATATATATTGGCATACATTCTACTTTGAATTTATAATAATTTTCTACAGTACGTATAATACACCTGGCAAATTTGAACGAGGTCCTGCTGCTTAGCGGGCGTTGTATGTATGAGATAAGAATCGGAATTTCTACGTAGCGCTGATTACCTAAAGTTAAGCAAGGTTATGTAAAAAACAAAATTTGCATAATTTCTAGTGTTGCCAATTGCTATGCTACTTACCAAAATATCCCTAATAAATTTTATTTAAAACTAAGTAATTTTTTTAATTATTTAATAACGAACTAACGCAAATAGAAAAAATAGTATAAAGTATTCGTTTCATAACACGTTTTAGCGCACTTGTCCTCACTAGAAAACTCCCCGCTACGCTGGTCGTTTTCTAAACTCGGACGCGTGCTCTAAAAACGTGTCTTATGAAACTAATACTTTAATATACTATTCTGTCCTGCAAAACTTTTTTTGCACCCGTTGCAATACCAAACATGCATGGAACTTCAAATGCTACTGTGTGTAGGAGCTTGAGGTATTTGCATCCAGTTTTTCGGGAAATGTGCACATCTGCTTTATTTAGCGGCTAAGCAGACGAATATAACCTGTAGGGTTCTCTTGTGTTTGCACTTCACGAGATCCATTTCCTATGGGGTTACCATCAGAATACTGTGCAGACCATTTCATTGTTCTAACCCCTTGTTACAGATTTCAGGTAATACCCAGACGTTCCAATTATTACTTGCAATAACCATATGTTATTGCCGTTGCCAAATCACATCAAATCGTTAACGCAAACACGTATAGGCTGATTTTCACTATACGGCAGGCTACCAACAGTCACCGGACCGACGAAACATTGTATTGGACATTTTATATGGTCGCGACGGTCCGTGTCAGTGATGGTTGATGTGAATACCTTCAAATAAAATGCACAGTACAATGTTTTGTCGGTCCGGTGAATGTTGGTAGCCTGCCGTATAGTGAGAATCAGCATTAATGCTTAGAATTTTCTTTTATCGAAACAAGCCCACACATTCACTTGTACTGAGGTGTTTAACTGTTCATTAGGGCACGGTTTGTGCATGAGGTACCCAGGCTTTCATTCTGAACTGCAATCTATGTCAGAAATTTGTAAGAAATATTCGACAGTTTAACCGCTGCATAAACGCGATCTGGAGGTATCATTTGCGGAAAAGCTGGTATTCGGAACTGGTGTGAGCCTATAGTTCATAATAATGGTGATTGGGATCGGGCCAATTATTATTTATTGGTGTCTAGCGTGTTATAGAATTAATGGAGTTTTAACATCTTTAGTTTTTTTTTATTTTCACTTTATATTGTACAAAAATTCAACAATCACTTCTTATTATAAACATTCGAGGTCTACTATTCCGGCAGGAAAATTTTCCTGCCAGAATAGTACATACATAAACGTACAAAATATACATTTAGATAAATACTAATGTTAACAATTTGTCAATGATAAGTTTTCAACGAATACATAATTAAGAGGTATTTGCGTAATGAGTCAGGAAAGGTTAAATTACAAGATGAGTAGAGTCATGTGCATCCTGTAAGACACTTTACTAAGGTGTTACGTTACGTTACGTATAATGTTTTATCTAAAATTCTTAAACAATATTACTTAATAAAAATTACTTTTCCTTCTCCTCCTTACGTAAGTCAAGGTTACTACCATGACAAACAGCTGCAACTGACAGTCAAACATGCAAGGCTCTCGTTGCTAGGCACGAAAGTAGTATAAGTGCCTCCTTGGCAGAAAAGTTTACTTACGCATCTCGCAATGTAAATAACTATTTTCGTTGACCTACGAGAAAAATGAAATTTTACGTACTTATTTCCCGACGAGAAATGTTACATTTTTAGAGCTATTACGTTTCCGTCCGCAAACACATTTTGTCCTAGGCCAAAAAACTTTGTTTATGAAAAATCTGGGAAACTACACAGTTGTCTCACTGCCAGTTATGACATTCATTTATGACTGCACTGACTTAAAACATTTATATTTACTTTTAATTATTATGTTAACATAAAGTACATTTAGTAGCCATTGGTATTAGTATTTTGCTAAGGTAATTACAATTAGGAAAGTACTTTTCAATATATCATTCCTATCATTCCTCCATATGGCATTCCTTCGCCTAAATGAGCGGGAGCGTTAGAATATAATGATGGAGTTGCATCTGATAAACTAGTGCTAGTTTCTGATAAAGGAACTGTGCCAATTTCCAGGGGACAATTTATTTTCAGATTGGTGTAAGGCCTTGGTAGTATTACTTTAACCTACAATAATGCATTCTGAAAGAAAATTATAATCATTAAATATTAAAAGCATTACCTTTAAACGATAAGTAGCATTGATTATACTGCAATGCAGTAAATTTAAGAATATCCCTTAGAAGAGTTAAGGATGAAGTCCATGATTTTTCCCCATGCGCTCCTATAGATGGTGCAGTAGTGGATGCAACAATGCAATTCAAGAATTTCTGATGTGTTTCTGGGTGATGACCTATATATTCGTCATCCTAAATTAAAATTTTAAATTAAATACATATCTAATGAAACTTTCGTTGCAGAAAAATTGTTAAAAAATAATAACATAATAATAATAATAATAATAACGCTAAATATGGAGTTTGTTGCTTGTTACTGTTATTTTTTTGTTGTGGTTATTAGTAGATAAGGAACGGGGTTTCTGTTCCTCCCCCCACTACTTTCTGCTTTCTGCCAAGGTCAACCTTCAAGGTTAGATCCCCTCCACCACTTTCTGCCAAGGTCAACCTTCAAGGCTAAATTTTCTGGCGGTTAAAGGTCAAGGCTTCTCTGACTTTAAGAACTAAGATTGAGAACTTGATTGAACTAAGGTTAGCGCTTCAAGGTTAAGACTTTCTGCTAAGGATTCTCTAATTTTAAGGTTCAGGTTTTATAAAAAAATGTTGTAGATGAAAACAATGAAACAATTTATTAGTTGTTTATTAGATTGCTTAAACAATATCTCGTAAACAATTAAATACATAACAATTATTTGAATCCATATCTCTCGTCAGGTAAGGCGTGACTCCTGAAGGAAAACGTTTTTCACGAAATCTGAGTTCTCTTTCATCGTTAAATTCTTTTTCCGTTAACCACTTTGTTGCAGTGAACGTTGCCCAATTCGGTTTATAAGGTTTATTACACCAAATGTTCCGTTCAGGTTCATCACTCAATTCATCCCAATCTGAAGTGCAGATGCCTTTGAAGAAGATGAGGTCGCATTTATCAGGCAAAAGGTTAATAGCGTGGCGATGTTCCAAAGCACGTTCAATACATATGACTCCTTGAGTATTCATGACTTCACCATCTTCTTTTAAATATAGAATTTCTAAACCAGAACACGAAGAATAACCTTCATCGGCTTCACTCAATATAACTATAGTATCCGGAAGTCTTCTTCTTTTAATTAACAAACCAGTGTTGTGTGTTTTATAACGAGAAAACACGATTTCACCATCATCAACAGTCGTTTCAAGTGTCCAAGAATGCAACCAACCCATTTCGATGTGTAACTGAGTAATACAGAATCTTGACTGAGTAATACAGAATCTTGACTGAAATCAAACTCAAACACCCCACCAGAATTTGAGAAGAGTGGGGAAAGTAATTGTTCCATTAGCCACACCCTCAGCCTCTACATAACCTCAAACTCTGGCTCTCGGAACTATACTCGTCTAAGAATGTTATGAGTGGCTTTTGTTATTCGAAATCAAACACCCCAACATAATTTTTAATATTAAAAAGATTATAATAATGATTATAATATTGAAAAGATAAATTGTAAGTAATATCAAATACAATGTCGGTGTCGCGATACAGCATAGAAACTTACATAGATTGGGATATAAGTGCAATAACACAAAACTTTTCTAGCATATGTTGTTTATTTAAAGGAATATTAATAAAAAACTCTTATATTATGTAATTTTTATTATATTGTATACATAATAACATTTTAGATAGATAATGTATAATTTAGTTTATCAAAAAGCGAACGATGCAGATGTGAGAAAATTCTACGTCCAAAGAAGTTAAATCTTCAAGACACTTTTCAACCTCGTGACAAGTTGGTTCTATTAGATTAAGTTGAAACCAATCTTCTAACGGTTCACTCACATAATGCGGATTTGTTGTTATGGTGTACGAAATGTCCACGAATGCTCCATTGATCAGTGTTCCACTAACTACGAAAGTGACTTCTGCAAGTAATTCAACATGTTTATTAAGAACATCTTCGTTCTCAACGGTTTTTAAAAATCGAGGAAACTGCCGTAGTAATTGTTCCCGCACCTCCTCCATACCTTGGATCACGTTGTCGTTCATACTTAACTTTCACAACAGACGAATTTGAAATTAAACCGATAAATGGTTAGGTACACAATAAGGGAAAGTAAAGGAATAACTGCGAATAGAACTGTTATTGTTGTTGCTATTATACAGGAGCTCAAGGGGGGATCGGGAATGTGACAAATGGTAGGATCACGATTATTTCCGAGAGATTGCCAATTTGATTCGATAGAGTAATTAGGATAACTATATTTAATTTTGAAGGAAGAAGGTTGAGAAACGTTGCGTAGGGATATGATGTATACGTTAACACCGTGAAGAATATTGCTGGTCAATGCGTGTCTCGTAGGATCTCGAGAAAACACAATGGACCCAGAAACAGATTCCGATGGTTGAGCAACATACAGAATACCGTCGTACGCCGCACTAAGCACCACCAACAACTTAACAGGTAACACTGGCATTGTATTAGGATCGATTGAGATATAAGCTCTACGTAAGAATAACGTAAAGATCTCCTACTCCAAACGGTAACCTTGAACCATACCCCTCCCCCCTCACATCAATAAGGGTCTATATAAACTGGATGGTATTGGTATTGGTTAGTTGTGTTATAATGGATTTGTTAAAGAAACCATTTGAAACTGTAAAGAACGTTCCGATAGAGTTCAAAGATCCGACTCCAGAATTATCCCGAGATTGTTACGAACACTCCACCATCCAACATCCATCCATCCATCTAATGTCATCGAACGGTTGCTACATTCAAAATCCATTGTTTTACGCTACAACGCATTATTTAAACAAATCAAGATGTAAACTACTCAGCATCGGTCTCTGCCCTATAGAGTTAACACCAGAAGTGAGATTGTCGGGATTGAAAAACGACTACATTAAATTTAACCTGGAAGAATGGGAGAACTTCGAAAATAATCACGCAATTATCAAACATTTCTTACATAGTTATGACTACTATGCACCGATACCCCTTCTCTACAAGACGATTACGTTTAAAAATGTGCAAGATAAGAGAACTATGAGAATTCAGGATCGTCGTGACAACACCGAATTATGGTTAGGAGTCGAAAGTGTAGTTAAGTTAATGGAACTACTTACAATGGTCAAGTCACGATTGAAGCTGTTAGAAGAAGAAAAATTCATAGACTTTTATCGAACTTTGGTAAAAGGTCTTGCCGAAGCAGAAGGGGATGTGTATGAGAATTTGAAACAAGTTTTAACTTCCTTACCAACGAGTGGAAATGTCATAAGCGGTTTAGAGCTATTAGCAGTTCAGTCCGATAGAATTGCGAACGATGTTAAGGGTTATGTGTTATAATATCATGGACAAGCTAAAGAAAAAGGTGACTTTCAATGAAACGAATAATTCCGTACGGTATATGATAGTGTGGGAATATGCCCACAGGCAAGCGCGAAGATCGATGTGGATGAATGCCGCTTTAGATCGGTATAGATTTCAAAGACGTATAGAGAATTGTGGTCGAGTGTTAAATAATATTTTAAGTGAAGAGCACAGACATTTTATTTACCTTGAACGCTTTAGTACTTAAGTTTTGTATTCTTATAAACTATAATACGTAAACAACAAATAAAATATTTAAAAATATATATATGCATTTTATTAAACATTACTTCATTATAAATTCATTATATAACCAATAAACATTAGATAAAGCACATACACATAGATTTTTATTATGATAGAAACATGATACTTCATTAACTTCCGGTAGTGCTGGATATTCTGGAAATTCAACAATCGACGTTGAAAGATATTTTTGTAAGAATTCCTTTTTTTCACGCCCTTTTACATAAATCACTTCAGCTGATGTCGTCGCGTACCGAAGAATGTCTGGAAACATGAACGCTGGAGTCTCGCCTTTAGACCAAGCAATGCAGTGGTGATTCTTTATTAACCAATGTGCTTGTTTTCGGAGTTCTGCAGGTAACGTTGGAAATGGAAAAGGTGGTTTAAATACATAATGAGCTATTTTACAACCATCGTAAATAGCTAACTCTTTAGGCAAAAACTTGTTGTTAGCAATCTTAAAGCCTTGAATGTCTACTACAAGACGCATAGCGGCTAACTAAACGAGGTTCAAAATCTTCATTTTCATATATGTAATAATTCGACAATCGTCGTAAGTAGTCGTTTACAGTTGTCGTACTTGCTTCGTCAGTGCATTATACGTAAACATACGATCATGCAGAATTAGACAATCTGCAGTAGTACTAGCGGCAATGCTTTTATGAGTTTCGAAAGTAACTCGAAGAACGACAGCTTTCCCTAGCAAGGAATCTTTCTGTCGCGAACAGTCGATGACGATTAGCGGTGCAATGTCTTTAAATTTCGATGGAGTTAGAATGGGCTCGTTTGGTTTGTCATAGTAAGATCGTTGGAAATTGGCATACATTTCATACAAGGTAGCAAAACGGTTCTCATCATAATTAATATTCAACTGATCGTATGGATATCTTTCAGTATTTAAAAATACGGTCACATTTTGTATATCACAAGGATCGAATACACTCATATCTTTCTGTAACTGTCCATCGCGATTAGTATGAAAACCTAGGATAATGTAACGAGGTGTTTCTAGACTGGTGGATGTTTTAATAGACCAATTATGTTTATCGGTTTGTGGTATAGCTGGATAGATATGCGTTTCCCAACTTCTAAACGCCACCTTAGTATCAATATTTTTTCCGATGTATTTTGTCAATGATAATTCTTCTGCTAGCCCTGGTTGAATATGGGGAACTTTCCAATATATTTTTTTCAAGCTAACTTTAAGTTTTTCATTAGCATCCGTGGATATTATAGCATCAATATTGGAATTGCTTCGAATTAAAACCAATTCTTGACGAATGTTCATAATAATTTTTCCATAGTCTTCAAAAATTCCCAATAACATTGACAGAGGTATACAGGCGCTAAAATGACCTTTGCTATCCATCACAGTGCTATTACCTTCAGGAAACCATCCAGCATTTTGTAACTTGACACTATCGCTTGCGTTGTAGGAAAGGTAGCCTTTCATGGTAGACGTGAGTCCCACTTTCGTTACAGAATCCACCACAACACCATTCATTTCATAGCGAATATCACTAAACAGATATGAAATTCCGTTGTTAATAAGTTTAGCCTTAGTAGATGGGGCACCATCTTTTTTCAGTAACGTGCCTTCTACGTACAGATAACTGCGAGAGGGTAATGTGGACATGTCTTCTTAAATCGGTATTCGAATTTCGTCATTGTTTTCAAAACGAGTTGTATAGGGTTGATGGGTGTGGAATTCGGCACCTACGATCGAATTATCGACGAAAACTTTTTCGTTCACATTTAGTATGCTCATTGTAGAACAGTAAAACCGAGACGTTGTAAAAGTAAGCGGTTGCGCTGTGTCACTTGATCGGCTAGCGATTGCGAACTAACCTGTTTTTGGTGACAACAATTTTTTTTATAATCCGAGCGAACAGTACAAGCAGTATTATACTTGAACACCATCGCTAATGCTCTTCAAATGCAGTCCTATCGTCACGGTTTCTCCACGAAAATTAACCAGGTCACCATCTTGATCAACTATTTTAAGGGTAATGTTGGTAATTGTATTGACGTTGATTGGTAAGTAGGGTACATGGTCAGGCGCTTCAATTATTTTGAATCCAGCAGGAACACTCGGGAAAAATTGATGTATGACATGATTCGGAATTCCATTTACGTAATTACCAGTGGTAATATTACACGTTATAAGTAACGAGTTGACTTTAATAATGTTAATAGAAACATCGGATTCGTGACGTTCATTTTTTTTCAACTTCAATGGCTTAAATCCTAATAAGGGTCCAATAGAGTGTTTAACCGAAAAGTCTATGACTTCGTCAGCTCGGACCATTGTTTTTAAAGTATTGTGATTTGGCTCTATGGACACAGTTATATAATTTAATTGAGAATTAATGTAAGCTGCTATATCGGCTATTTCATAAGATCCGGTGGGTATATGTATAGCTTTCTGTCCAATTTTAAACACATTATTTTCCTCAGTAACGTTCGGAATGCTATTAAACGTTTCGAAATTGGTCAATCCCATAACCCATTCTTTGGTCGTATCTAAATATATTGACGGATTAAAATCAGAGCTTAATACAGAACTCTTATCGGATAAGATGAAGGTCAACGACATGTCGGAAGTCCAATGCAGACTGTAAACTTTTATCGAGCGTTATCATATAAAAAGTGTAGCAGCAAGTGTCCGCAATTGAATGAGTTGAGCTTTTGAAAAGAATCATAATTGTATTGAATAACGTTTCCACCATCGTCACTCTTAAAGTAATGAACAAGTTCTAGTGGATGTTTCATCTGACCAATACTGTCAAAGTACAAAATTTGTCTACCACGTTTTATATACGATGTCCAATGCGTTCCCTCTCCTTCCCCACTATCTAAATTTACAATACCGGTTTCGTTTTTATGGATTCGTTGCGGCAGTTCATTTCGCATAAAGATACCTCTAAAACAGGGAATATTTACTTTATGAATATACTTGGAAAGATCGACATTGGTCAACGCACGGCGTGGTAGTTTCAACGGTAGTTTTTTGAACGTAAATATAGTCCCAATCCAGTTTTGTATGGTTTCAAATATAAACCTTTCCCTATAGAAGCGGCTTCCATAGCCTTATTGTGTCGGCGTGTTTCTTCTAGGGTCTCCTTAGCCGCCTTGGCTTTGTTAACGGCTTTTGCAACTGCCGCTGTCCCACCACCCAGCAAGCCCATAGCTCCCAAAGCAACAAATAAGGGAATGAGGGGCAGTATACCTCCTTTTTTGGGGATGGGTATAATTCGTAATCGAGGATTGACAATACGTTTCCGTTTCAAAGCTGACAGTGCAAGTCGAGCAGAGCGTTTTAAAGAAAACTTTTTTACTTTACCACCAATATGCTTTCTGGCAATGGCAACAGCTTTGTTAAACGTAAGGAAACCTCGTTTCATCGCTGAAGACCGTTTCTTTTTTTTAATCCCCATACCCAACTTCATTTTTCCCTTCATAATACCAGCCACGGTAAGGGCTGCGGCTCTTTCTCCAAACGTAGCGTCTTTAGAACGAAACCTCTCCCACGCTCTGTGTCTTAGGATTTGGTCCGCTTTATGACGTTCACTCACTTTATTGGAGTGGGAGTAGGCTATGTCGTGTTGTTTACATGCGTCGTCTAATGGATTGATACCGTGATCTCCACGAGCAAGTCGTTCTCGCAATCGCGTGCCAGGTCCGCAGTAGTTATATCCAGGTAAATGCAATTCCACCGGTAACTTATTGATGAGAGTGTTGATAACACCTTTACCTTTACGAGTTGACGAAGGAGTTGTAGATTGTCGAGGAGTATGTTTCATAGCACTTACCCCTAAGACCGGAGAAGAGTGACTGGAAGTTCGCTTCTAGGTTTGTAATATATATGCTAAACTCACATAGGATCTATCACAACGTTGTTCGTCATGGAACAGCTAAAGTTAGTGAGACAGAGAGATCGATTACCAGTTATAAATCGTGATACTTGTTCAGCAACACCGGCAGTCTTTAAGCATAGTGTATTATTGGGAGCAGGATGCAAGCGAGGACTAATCGTAGGTAGTTCCGGCTGCGGTAAAACCAACCTAATGGTTAGTTTATTGGAACATCCCAACGGTTTACGCTTCGCAAACGTATATGTGTACAGTAAATCGTTGTATCAACCCAAATATATATATATTTGCGTGATCTGTTTAAATCGTTACCCGTGGGATATTTCGAATACGACTCCTGCGAAACTATACTACCACCCACGGATGCAAGAACAAACTCTGTAATTATCTTCGACGATGTGGTCTGCGATAGTCAGAGCACTATAAGAGACTATTTCTGTTTTGGAAGACATAAAAATATCGATTGTTTTTATTTATGTCAGACATATTCCGCAATTCCAAAACAACTCATACGGGATAACGCAAACTTCATCATTATTTTTAAGCATGATAACACTAATAAACATATCTTTAAACATATCTTAAAACATATCTTTAATGATCATGTCAGCGGGGATATGACGTTCAAGAAGTTCAAGCAGCTCTGCATGCAATGTTGGAATGAGAAATATGGTTTTGTAGTTGTTGACAAAGAGTCTCAACTTAATGAGGGACGCTATCGTAAAGGGTTCGATGCCTACTTCACCATAAATATCGGAGGCATTAATTAACAGCATTAGTAACCATGGATAAGCGTATGGTTAAAAGACCTGGTTAAGGCACGACACAATGTCAAATAGAAATATCAAAGTCTTAAATCCGAAATCGCACGCTCCGATGTAGAACTTCAACGTCGCTATAAGCCCATCACACAACCTTTGCGAGAATTTATAACGGGTGTTAAAACCGAACTCCTAACTCCAAAAGAGGAACCCATTAAGGAAGAGGTTCCCTCATTTTTTCCACCCTCAACTCCAATATCACGATCTCTACGTATACCTCAGGTAATGCAAACACCACATAGTGCCCCCAGATTACATACTGTAAGCACAGAACGATCCAGCATCGAACCAGTAGACGGGGAAGCTTCAGGGACACCTACGTTAGAACAACTCCAAGCCGAACTCGCTACCGCCGGAACTAGTAGAGAATTGCAGGCTTATATAGATGCTACCTTTAGTGGGCGCGCAAAACGATACATGGAGAAAATGTTTACGGATACGAAAAACGAGTTCGATCATCTATACGGAGTACGATAACCGAGTACGAAACCTAATGGTAAAACATTTACGTATGATGGTACGCGCGGTTTATACGAATTAGTATTTAAAATGAATCCTCTCGGATATTTGCAAGCGGATTTAAAAAGCTACAAAGATCTTCTTTTACGAACCAACGCAGTCCGTAGAAATTATCTACATGATGCACCTTTGTTAGGAACCGGAACCAAATATCCCACAATTATCAAACCCCTTTTTACTACACCTGGTGAAAAGGTAAGAAGTTTTTCTACTTCAACACCGGTGACGCGATCCAAAACGGGGGCATTAGCCAAAAAACGGGGAGCTGGACCAATACGCGTGCTAAGTTACAATAATAAAAAGGTAGAATTCGTACCATGGAAAGATCCAAATAAATTGATAGGAAGGTTGAGACTTCTTCTAAGCTCGAAATCGGCCGGTCATACCGGTCACACTAATGAAATCATTTACATTATTGATGAGTTGCGAGCAGCTAAAATAATAGCATAAAGCATCCAACATGTTTAACACCTTGTTATTGTATCGTTGTCACTAGTAGAATCATGTCATTAGATAAATTCGGTAAACATCTTCAGAAAACCCCTGTCCATGTGAAACTCGACACTCGTTCCAAAGTGTATCTTTTAGAAGATATACAAAATGTAAGGTACACAACAATGATGTATATGTGGGCGGACTCCGAGTCTGGGTCGAGCGAACCTACTATTGCCGACCTAACGAAATATTACAATTTGAAAGGTAGCAACAGTAAACGGGAATACACAATACCGTTTACAAAAGGGATTGTACAAGCAGTTTGCAGCTCACCACCATGCATTATGTATGTAAACGGTATTCTAGTTGGTGCTGCTGCCAACTTAATTGGGAGACAATTGAGCAAAGGCGATAAGATTAAGGCAAAAATTAAGTCGCTAGATCCGTCTGCAATCGCCCCATTTTACTTCGAAGCTCTTATTAGTCATCCATATCATCATATATCATCATTACCTCAAAACGATGACTCTGGATAAGTTCGGTAAACATCTTCACAAAACTCCTGTCCGAGTTAAACTCGACGCTCGTGCAAAAGTATTCCTTTTAGAAGACGTGTCTAATTTGCACTACGAGACAATGTTGTATATGATGGGAATATACAATCATGAAAACGGTTATGCACTTTTGAACTCCACCAACTTCGAGTATGTCGTTCCTCTAACAAAAGGTAGCATTAAACAAATCAAATACTATCCCACAGATGCGCAAGTCTTTTTAAACGATAAGTTATACGATGCTGAATCACTCATCGGAGTGTCATTGAAGAAAGGGGATAAGTTTAAGGCGAAGAAGCCTGGATCAAAGGACATATTTATTTTTGAAGTCGTTATTAGTGTTCCAGCATTTTCCCAATGAGCATAAAACGTCAAATAATTGAGTAGCTGCATAAACCAGCTCGCAAACGATTTCGAAGAAGACGAATAATAGTAAAGGGATTATATGATTTATATATGGCGGATCTCGTGGAAATGATACCGTATGCCAAGACCAATAAAGGATTACGATATATTTTGGTATTGTTAAATATGTTTAGCAAAGGTATGGGCATGTCTTATTAAACGCAAAACCGGAGAAGAGGTAACGCAAGGAATGAAGAAGCTATTACGGTCTGCGGGGGATTTTCCACGAAATTTACAAACAGATATGGGAAAGGAATTTTACAACACACACTTTCGCAAGTTAATGCAAAGTCTGAACATAAATCATTACAGTACGTTTTCCAGTATGAAAGCAAGTCCGGTGGAACGCCTAAACCGAACTCTCAAAAACAAGATGTGGAAGGAATTTTCCATGCAAGGATCCTATAAGTGGCTGCAGTTGTTGCCTCAGGTAATTGCAAAGTACAACACAACAGTACATCGAACCACTGGATTCAAACCTATTGACGTCAGACAGAAAAACTCCAAAAAATTTTTACAGACAGCCTTCAAGTTTCCAAAGACTGTTGACCCGCAACGTCCTAAATTCAAAATTGGTGATCACGTGCGAATCAGTAAGCACCGGGAAGCTTTCGCAAAAGGCTACACTCCAAGCTCGAGTACGGAAATTTTTAAGATTAAAAACGTTCGACTAACAAATCCTACAACTTATATTTTGGAAGATGTCAAAGGTGAGGAAATTCGTGGAGGATTCTACAATGAAGAACTGCAAAAAGCGAAGTTTAAAAACACTTATTTAGTGGAGAAAATTTTACAAAAAAAGGCAAATCGAGTATTAGTCAAATGGTTAGGATTCGATAAAACACATAATTCTTGGATTCCCAAACGTGATATTATTTGGAGCATTTTGTAACGTTATAGCATAAAACTAAATATCAATTATCTTCTAGGCATATTATTACTTATTACTCGAAATGTAATGCATAACCAAATAAAGATTCCTTTTTTTTAACATTTTATGACTTATTATTTCAAGTTAGTTATTCCATAAGGAAAGAACAATGCAAATACCAAAAATAATACTTTTATTGTATATTATACATATAAATGTTAATTTCTCCATAAGGAAAGAACAATACCGATAGCAAAAGGTATACACATTTATTACACAGAAACAAACTATACATAATAAACTACACATTTATATACATTCACAAATTCAAAAACTTACATATAGAACTAAAAAGATAATTTAACGCTCTACATACATATTTATAAATTTATATACTATAATTACAAATCATCGACTATTGCTTTCATCAAATTAATTAGTTTATCTAAATTTGATTTTTGAATATCATTTTCAATGATTTCCATTAATAAATCTAAATCATCATTTTTTGCTAAAATCTCATGATGACCCCAAGCTAATGTTTTAGTTGTTCCCGGTATAAGAAACCGCTTATCGTCGTGAGCAGATAAAGCTATTTTATTTCGCATTTCTGTATACACGTAATGCATATCCGACTTAAAAACGTTCATTTTGCAAAATATTGTTTTTACTTGATTAGTAGCAACCGCTTCATAGTCGCTTTCTTTCAAAACTGTTTTTATAACGTTTTTTCTTACACCTTTCGCTTTTTTATGTAACTCATCCGCAACGTTGACACAATAGGCTTTAGCACTGGCTACGAAATAGCTTTAGAAGGGCACAAATATTTGAGTTAAAAATATAATATTTTAGATTTTTACTTATCTTAGGGAGTACTATAACAATTGTGCAAAATTTGAACTAAATCAAAATGGGTAAGTTACATCTCATTGGATTACTTGACATGGAATTACCAACAAGCATATATTTAGAAACACATTTTATTACTTATTTACTTAAATACAAATTATTATGTACAAGTTGTAGAGATGCGACTTGGATACTTGAAATCCGATCCGATCCAATCGGATTCGGGTCGGGTGGGATACAGATTATTCGTAAGTTAACCCAAAAACTATTTGATTATTCCAAAAGGTGTTACTCGAAATAATATTTGCAAATATTGTTTGAGTTTGAATATGAAAAAATTTGAAATTGGAGTTTTATTTATCTGATATTGGATTGTACTACCTTTTAAACTTTTCAGTCAAAAAAGTTCTTATTTTAGTTTTAAAGGAGAGTTTGTGCTGAACTCACTTTTTTAAATCTTTTAGTAATGAATATATCGAACAACTAAACTTTGTTCGCTAGTGAAAAGCGGTTGGAGAAGAAATAGTACCTGTGTTTAATTCATACAAAGGATGCGTTCTTGGGACTCCGCTTCGCATCGTAGCAGATAGCTATTTACATGCATAAATAATAAATATGAGACACCTCTGTTACGTCAATAGGCAGGTAATTTGTTTTCTAATAAAAATTGGTAACCCTTTGTATCATTTAAATTAAGTTAAAAACATACACTTTAGAATCTATGGTGTTTTAAACTCATTTTAAGCAACAGTTCTAACCGAAAATGTTTTTAATCACATCAACCCTTGTATATCGCAAAATTCCTCCTTTCTTCAATGGGTTCATATATTTTTTAAAAAGAAAACATTTTTTAACAATGCGTTATTAATTAGGTACAGTTATATATATAGCCCATAAAATATTGTTGATAATCTATCAATAATTGAGTTTATTTTAAAATAAAACAAACTTTTTAATTTTAACTAAATTTTTCTCTCATTTTTTTCTGTATTAATTACTACTGACTTAAGAATGTTATTGAGATAACGATTTATATAAATATATGGTTATATCCCGGAGAAAGCCCCTTTATAAAGTAATTTTAATACCCGTTTACCTGCGATTTATTTAATGTAGTGTATTTTTTATATTATTTGCACAGCAATCGTTGAATGAAATCATTTTTATATTAAAATTAATAACACTAATAATTAAAAACGTTATAAAAATATTTAAAAATTTACATCATATTTGAAATGCGATGTGTCGTTATTCTTTTATTTTTTTGAAACAGAATTAATTTTTAAAACAAAACAAAAACAAGTAATATTGCGTAAGAAGTCGAATAAGTGTTACTATTATTTTTTTAATAATAACAAAGAAATTTTAGTTATAAAAAATAAACTTACCAGATGTAAAACTATGCAAGAATAAAGAATTAATGGTGTAATTAAAGAATCAATGCAATTTTTATACACTATCAATTTTCAAATACATATATCATTTTATTTTGTAATGATGAACATCAAGTCACCTGATAAAAGGTCACAGAACAACTGACGATCAACTCGTTCTTAAAGTAAGGTGACCATGAAACACCTGTTTGATTTATAAATATGCGCGGCTATTTTGAACATTATACCTGTTATACTTGTGTTATTCTTTATAGGAATCATCAGGGACCCAAAAGAAAACTTCAAACACCCATTATTATGGAGATTTATTCTTCTTACCGGTCGGTGAAAGGAGTATTTTGCCAAAATTTGCGATTTTATTTTAATTTATTGATGCATTCTTTAATTTGACAAATAAGGTATATTTTTGTCGTTTTTCTTTTAAATCCACGTTTCGATGGTTTAGCAAGTGGAATTTTAACAAAGTGTATCTTCATGACATCTTAATATTTGTTCATTACGTATATGGTCGGGCAAGGGGTAGTTCATTTTATGCAAAAACAAATGTGCCACAGACTATATCTACCAAGGCCGGATTATGTAATCTGTCGCCTATAGGCCCATTCATATTTAGGGTAGAAACACCGGTTTTGGCCATTGACCTAGTTTTGGCCACTTCTGTGTTTAAACGGTTTTAATAAGAATCCTGATTTAAATATATGTAAACTTGATATTCCCGCTAAA
Organism: Agrypnus murinus; assembly: GCA_929113105.1. NCBI lineage: Eukaryota > Metazoa > Arthropoda > Insecta > Coleoptera > Elateridae > Agrypnus > Agrypnus murinus. The sequence goes on from OV816025.1 coordinate 66,325,727, forward strand.
TTTTGAAATTTGGATCAATTTTAGTAGACAATTTTGCCGCTAGTTGCATGACAATGGCCGCCAAATACGTTGGGTGAGAAGTGCTCGTGCAAGTTTTTAAACTTATCTTAACAATTTGCTTAAGGATAGAGGTAAGTTGAAACGTTTACTCTACGGTTCAAAGAGCTAACAGTGTTAATGTAAATTTTACAGTAGATTGATTAAGGATTCCTTCTTCGTTTAATACAATAATTTTAATGATATACTTAAGTTTTTCATTAAAATAGCGGGTGGCCAAAACTGGAACCAGCATTCCTCAACAACTTTAGTTTTGGCCATCAGGATGGCCAGAACTCATTTACACTTATTCAGTTTTGGCCACCCACTGCAGATTTAATATCTGAATACCCATCTAGGTATTCAAAGTGCTTACAGACAGGTTAAGTACCTACCTAATTTTTTTATCTTTCAGGATTCATAGGGCAATAATGGCAAAAGTAAAGAAAAGTGGTGCGGCTGCGGGTTTGAAAAAAAATCACCTTATAGAAAATTATTTTGCTACAACGCAGAACAACTAAAAAACGCATTGGAGGCTATTAAGAATGGCATTCCGGTGGCTACAGCCTCAAAATCATTCAATGTACCACGTACTACGTTAAGACATAAAATGGCAGGTGAAGCTCCAGTGGGTACAGGTAAAATGGGACCTGAAGCTATATTAGGCAAAGACATAGAAGCAGATCTGTGCACGTGGATACTAACATGTTGCAGAATGGGATTTCCGGTTAATAAAGATGATTTGACATACTCAGTGAAAAAAAATTGTGGAAGAAAAGGGTATTGACACACCATTCAAGAATTGTACTCCTGGAAAGACTTGGTTCAAATCCTTCATGGCTCGGCATCCTGAAATTTCACTCAAACAGTCTAAATACATAAATAAGGCCAGAGCGCAAATTACTGAAGAAAAAATTCGCAAATGGTTCCAGGAAACATTAGATCTTCTTGGAAACGACGCAGAAGTTTTGCAAGATCCATCACGGGTTTGGAATATGGACGAGACTTCGGTTTATTTGAATCCTGCTAAAAATTTAGTTCTTGCAGAAAAGGGTAAACATGTTTATGGAACTTCGTCTAATTCTGATAAAGAAAACGTGACTACTTTAGTTAGTGTAAACGCTTTGGGAGAAATGGCACCACCTCTTACCATTTATAAATTCGATTGTTTACCTCTAGCTTATGTAAAAGCAGCACCACCTGGATGGGGCATTGGAAAGTCAGAGAATGGTTGGATGACGGCAAAAAATTTTTATGAGTATTTTGCAAACGTATTCCACCCGTTTTTAATTGAAAAGAAATTCAAATTTCCCGTATTAGTCTTTTTGGACGGACATACTTCTCATTTAAGTATACAACTCAGTCAGTTTTGCCGAGAAAATGGAATTATAATTGCTTGCCTCATGCCCAATACGACTCACATATTGCAACCGTTGGACGTGGCTGTCTTTTTTCCTTTAAAGAGTCAGTGGCGGAAAGCCCTTAAAAAATGGAGATTTGAACATAATGGCCAAGAGATTAAAAAGCATGATGTACCAGCACTGCTCAATCAAATTTTTACTAATCATACATTTACCAGTAGCATTGTCAACGGCTTTAGAAAGTGCGGCTTACATCCTTTTAACCCCAATTTTGTAGACTACTCACGATGCACGCTAAAACTGAATGATGCAACAAACCCTGTTAACAACGAAAACCATATTGTTAAAAATGTTGAGATCAAGGTCGATTATCTTCAATACCTTGAGTCAAAAATGAACCAAGATGAATTATCAGTTTTTAAACAATGCAAAGCTGAGAACAGACGACCCGAAAATCCGAAGTCAGAATCCTTATTTGAAGTCTGGATCAAATTCAAACAAGATAGCGAAGGACACAGCACCCAAAAAAACGAGGATCTTTTTATACAAAATGTTGAGTACATGAAGCCACTTGATATTATAGAGTTTCCCTTCCCAGAATTCGAAGAAGTCATGGATGTGGATGAAGGTCATAACACTGATGTAAATAGTAATGCCATAGACGACAGTGCAATAATAGAATGTGACCAACATGATGTAAAATCAAACGAATCTGATGTGCTCAACGAAGCTGTGATAAAAGAAAGTGCCCTTATTACTAATAATGAAGAAATAAATAGCAAAAAAACTGATTGTGAGACACTTATGGATTTAGAAAAACCAAGTTTTTCCAATAATATAGCGATAGAAAAAGAAACGACTGTTATAAATTTGGGATTAGAAAGGACCAATCTTATTAGTACTAATGAAAAAGTAGAAAAAGAAAAGACTACTATAAATTCAAATTTAGAGAGACATAAGACTGAAGGCGAAGAAATGAACGGACAAATGATAATTTTGGAAGAAGAGAAACCAAGAGTAAACGTCAACTATGAAACCAGAGTAGAAAACGACAGCATGAAAGAAAACAGAACGATAAACATAATAAGCGATGTTATAATAAAAACCGGAATTCCAACCAATGAAACAGAAAAAAAGGATAGAAAAGTACTGGGAGATATATTGGTATTTCCTTCAACATCAGCCACTACGACCAAAGGGAAAACGAAAAATAATACAACAATGCCTAGTGTGCTAACTTCTAATGAGTGGTTAAGAATTGCGGAAGAAAAAGAAAGGGAAAAGGCTAATCTTTTATTGCAGAAAGATGAAAGAAAGAAAAAGAGAGCAGAAATATCACAGCTAAAAAAAAATAAGAAGATAAAGAAAAATAAGGTGGTAGAACCAGCAGAAGAAACAGACAGTCGTAAAAAAACGGAAAAGGAACAGAACAAGTCCAGTGAGGTGGTAGAAGAATCGTTCCCTACAAGAAAACTCGTAGACCTCTTAACCCCTGAAGTTTTCGTTATAGTCGTTTATCAAAATAAACATTATCCAGGTCAGGTCAAAGAAATCGACAAAAATAATGGTTACTTAATCTCAACCATGGAAAAAAGTGGACAAGGATGGAAATAGCCTAACAAACTAGACGAAGTAATTTATGATCTTGAAGAAATAAAAGAAATCATAGAGCCTCCAACAAGAAAGAATAGCCGAGGGGTATATACTGTGCCCGAGATGGTAAAATACAACGACTTTACTTTTGACTGAAATAAGTTATATGTACCTAGGTATCTACTTTTTTTGAGTATTTATATTTTCTGTTACCTGTTCGAAAAATAAATAGTTTATTTGGTTTCATTATAAAAATATTTTGTATTATTTTTATTTCGCCCGCCTACATAAGACTTCAATGCTTGTGGCCAAAACTAAATTTTTTGTGGCCAGTACTGGCGATTGCATGGCCAAAACTGAAGAAAACGACATGAATCACTTTCAAATGTTTTCCTTTATACAAATGGTTATTTATCTCTTTCTAATTTGTAAGAAATAAGAGAGAACACTATAGTACATAAGAAAAAAGTAACACTCACAACAAATTTTTAATATTGGATGCTAGTTCTGGCCAGTAAAGTATCACAATCTCTTAAGGTGGCCAAAACCGGGGTTCTTGCCCTACGCCCTTAATAAAAAGATGTTATTCTTATGATTGCATGTAATTTATTAAATAAATAACCAAGCATAATGTAAATAAAAAGATTTTTTTAAATTTGACGTCAAAGACAACTACTATGAATTAGTTATTTTGTGAACGTACCACATTTACATTAACCGAAACGTGCGTCAATGTCGCGGTATTACTTGTCATATGTTGTGTATTATTACGTATTATCACATAAATTATCTTAATTTATTTAAATCTGATCGGGCGATTTTTATCGGGTTATACGCCTGTTTTGAGAGCGTAAATTGATAAATTAGAACTCTAGAGCTGTAAAACTTTTAGAGCCCGCAAGAAAAATAGCTACCCTTGTTCACGCCGTCTCCATAGCGATAACAGTAATTACAGACCACTGCTGCTACCTACTTGAAGTTTTGCACTTTTCAAATTATTTTTATTTTAAAATTGAATATTAATTGAAAGACCGGACATACACTAACGTATGCATTTCGGGCTTAATTAACAAGTACTAACTAACTGTGGGCTCTAAAAAACTGAATTTAACCCTTAATACATAATATACTATTAATTTAAGTTTAAAATTGCAACAGTTAGATTAGCACAAAACTCGTGGGGCTGAAGCCAACGACGCACACAGGGCTGAAACATGATTCTAGCCGGTCAAAAGTCCAAAAACCATTGTTAAAATCACAGGTATTCTAAGAAATAGTATTGTAGTAGAAAGCTTAGTGAACTCGTAACACTGCGAAACGTAACCTGCCTTATACCGTTACGGCAAATAATAACCATAAAAGAAATTCGACAATACCGGTACTAATGTACAGTTCACAGTTAACCGTTCCGAAGGCGCTAAACTGATGTAGATGTATTTGTACGTTGTTCGTTAAGGTGAAAGGTTCTCTTTGTGAAAGTGTTGTTTTTATTGAATTCAATACCTTATAAAAACAGAATTGTAGTGCTAACAATTCTTATAAAGAGGTAAGTTTATACCCTTCGAATATAGAAAACGGTCATTTTCACTTTCCAAACAATAACTTTTTTATTTTGTGGTTTATTATTTAGAAATCTTGCAAGCTCTTGTATTTGTATTTTTAATATTTGTTTGTTATAGTATAAAGAATAACATGTTTAAAAATCAACATGCATAATGTAACTGAAATACAATCGCAATGAAAAGGAATAGTTATTAAACGATTAGCAATATAATTTTTGCACGTTATTTCATTTAGATATATTAAAGAAGCATTTTAAGTTGTGTAATATTTCTTAAAATAAAAAAGAATTCGTGTAAATGCTATTTATTTTACGTCTTGACCTTATTTTTTAATAACATAATTATGTAAATAACTTTTTTTTGGTACGAGGGTCGTTTTTTTTCATCCTCCGATAGGCTATAAATAAATGACAAATGTATATAAAAAAATCATTTTATTATTAAAAGTTCTGTATACTTATGGTTACTTTTTGACATACTCACCATGAAGGTTAAGGCATTTGTCGTATCTGTGGGCAAGCTTTTCAATACCGTCTTCATAAAATGTTGCCGCCAACGCATTTAAATGAGTCTTGACGTTGTCTTGAAGATTCTCGGTAGTTCATTGTGAAATTTTACCACGAAACTTTGCGGAGAGACGTTCAAAACAAGAAAAGAGGAATGCTGACTTCTGGAATTTGTTCTGATCCATGACAAGTCCGTTCACACAGTGCTGTTGCAACACAACGGCTCCTTGAGCAATTTCAATGGGACATTTTCGATCACTCGACATACAGTCCCGGCCTAGCACCGAGTGTCTTTCATCTTTTCCCTGAACTGAAGACGTGGCTAGGAGGACAGTACTTAGACAGTAGGACAGTACCAAACTACCGAGGATCTTCAAGACAACGTCAAGACTCATTTAAATGCATTGGCGGTAACATGTTATGAAGACAGTATTGGAAAGCTTGTTCACAGATACAACAAATGCTTCAATCTTTATGGTGAGTATGTCGAAAAGTAACCATAAGTATACAGAACTTTTAGTAATAAAATGACTTTTTATATACATTTGTCTTTTATTTATAGCCTATCGGAGGTTGAAAAAAAACGACCCTCGTATATAAGTATCAAACTGTATCAAACAGTAGATTTGTTTTTTCCTATAGAATCGGTTTCCAGCCCTATGTGCCGGCGTACTCAGCATCTGTACTAGATGGCAAAGTGAAAGATTTCGTACAAAATAAAACTCAAAACCATACACAATTCATCTAAATGGCACTTACCTTGCAGTTTCTCTTTATTTTCCTTCGATTTCCCGAACACAAGGGTCCCTGCTGCTCCAGTAGTTGGTTTTGACTAATGCTAAATTATAATTTATGGTTATATTTCACACACAACAAATTAAAGCGCAAATTTGAGCGAGAAATTCTTAATATATTATGTGGTGCAGATAGACTTGCCGCATCTGTGCAATTTCGGATTTGCGTAGACAGTTTTAGTGCCACATAATAAATTTGAATTTGTATGGCTTATTCTTACTAATTAGTTTAGGAACAGTTGTTTGAGCAGATTTATTCTCTTTTATTTTTCTTTTAGGGGGGGCAGCTGCCCTTACTAGGTACGACCTTGCTACTACTATAAAACAGTTAAACCTATAAATAGAAAAAAAAGTGTTGCAAGAAGTATTTCCATCTTTTTAAATTTCCACATTTTCTTCATTCATTTTATATTCATTTTAGTATTCCAGGACAATTCTGTCAGTAGGTTAAATTCTTTCAGTAGAATACTACTATAAAATAGCTAAACATTTTAACAGAAAAAGAAAATTGTTCCAATTTTTCTCCCTTTTTAAATTTTCACGAATTCATTTTAATATTCGAGGACAATGAATGAAGGTTATTAAGTAAAAACGTGGGTTAAATTCTTTCAATAGAATACTACTATAAAATCGTTTTAAGAATTATTTTACCCTTTCAAATTTCCACAAATTCATTTAAATATTCTAGGACAATAGCTTATCTCGGAAACTTTTGTGAAAAAGATTTTTATATAAAACTTGTTTCTATTCAAATAATCTACAGTTTGTTAGTAATGCCATATATTTTGGATAGTTATATACAGGGTAATGAAATAAAGGTAATGAAAGAACACCCTGTATATTTTTACATCTTCGAATTTTTATTCTTCAGTAAACGATCAATATTCACATTTAGTTAGCAAAGTTACCAATCAGTTTTTAGATAAGCCGACAATGGCACCTTCGAATAACTTCTATAAGAAATAAAATTGGTAAACTCATTTCGATTTCGAACTTTTTTACAATATTTAAACGATAAAAGAATTGATATTTCGATGTTGAATGATTATGAAGTAAAAAGAGTAAAACTAATATTTATAAAGTACAGCTGTGCTTTACTATCTTCCACTTGTAAAAAACAATTATTTTCCTTTGCTCAAATATCTATGCGCCAAAGTGTCCCGCACGCAACAATAGTACTTAAATATAAATGACTTTTGTATTTTTCACTAGAAGTAGTTTATATAATAAGTGAATTCGTCTGAGAAATTATCGATATTTGGATTGTCCGAATTGTAATTATTAGTATTATACACGATTAGGACTGTGCATAATAATCGATTAATAATTAATCAATTAATCGGACCTCCGATTATTTTTTAAATAATCGATTATTATTTTTAAAACTAATTGAAGGTCCGATTAATTGATTTACCGATCTTTAAAATCTAAAGGGGTCCTTAAAATATCCAGTAATAATAAATTTTAATTTACCGATTTGAAAATTGTATTATATGTATTTTCTTAACATTTGTTCAAAAAATGATTGATGATAGTGCTGCCTTATAAGTAGGGCTGTGCATAATATTCGATTAATCGGCCAATCGATTAATCGATCAATCGATTTAATCAATTATTTTTTTAATCGAGTTTCGATTATTGGTTAATATTTTAATTTTAACGAAACAAAGGATTACTATATGTAACTGTTTTTTTATTTTATACATTGCTAACAAATAAAAAAATAAATAAATGGGGGTATATTTGGAATTCGTCGGGCTCGGTTTAATTATTATTAAAACAGCTAAAAATCTTAGTGTTATTATAACCAAAGAGAACAAATCGAGGCCGCTTTCTTATCTAAATACCGCAAACTTATTATTTGCTTATTCTTACTATCTATTACCCACTCGATAATAAGCTGTTTATTAGTATTGAAGGAGGTGTGTAGTTTTAAATAATATTTATCAAGTAGTAGAGGGAGATGTCTTCTACATTTCACTCTGTTCAAAAGTGTATATTTTTAATGTTTTACAGTGAACCTCTTACAGCTCCGGGTAGTGTCAGTTTACCATTCATTTGGATCCATATTATTCACTGTGTATAAATATATATAGATATGCACAGTGCAGCATAATGGTGCATAGGTGGCTAGCTGAGACAATTTTGATAAGAGTGAGAGTGCATTTATAATAATAACGCCTTCTCACTTGCTCCACACAATAAAATAAAGAAAGTATGTTATTGACCTCTTTCAAATATTTCTGTATAAATGGCTTTAATATGTTAAATTCCAAATACAATTGTTTAGTCCACATCCATTTACAAAATCCAGTCATAAAAAACATTGATAATTAAATCTTTATTATCAAAATAAAATATATTCCATTGCAAAATAAATTGGCACTTGATTAATTAAAAGTACTTGTTATATTAAGAAAATCACTTAGATTTACTAAATTTTGTTAAACTTTAAACATTTTGACGTTTTACAAACATAATAACCTAACAATTCTGACATATGCTTTGTTTACATGTTTTTTAACTCAAAACATAACCTTAAAATTATTTTTGCTCTACAACAAGTGTGGACTTTTCTAAAGATGTAAATTGAAAGATAGCTTGTTGCAAAAATAGCCGGGTTTTTATACTTTTCTGGCAAACAATTGAACTCTACTGCAAATTTTGCATAAAACAAAAGAAACTTTGACAACTAAATTTAACATAACCAAATTATTGTAACGTTCTTTTTAAAATAATAACAAAAATGCTGTATAAATCGTCTATTAATAAAGAAAAGATTATTTACAATGCACTTAATTAAAAACACTATAACTATAAAGTATTTAACGAACTATTATTTAAATGCTAGATATTTACAAATTTATTTAAGAACTATTTATATAAAAACTATTTATGTATTACAATAATTATTAACTAATTATTCAGAGTACATTTCACTATGCCGGTCAAACATTAACTGCCCCCTTCTACTCGCGGTCTCAATTTATATCTTTATACGATGACTCATACATCTAGAATGCTCGATGACGTGTTGATGAGTCATACATGCAGCTGTGACAAGTCACGTCAATGAGGCGTGTCGATGAGTCATACTTGCAGGTGTTGATTGATGAGTCATACATGCAGGTGTTATTGATGAGTCATACAGTTGATGACTCATACATTTAGAATGTTTGATGACGTCATATGTGGGTTTACTATTCGTTACACTGCCCCCCTCTTCAAGTCTGTTCTGTCCCAGAACAGGTTTTATTTTCTGGTTTCTGTAGAAAGGGTCGTGACGGTATCGACAGTCTTCACCTCCACTACATGTTCCATTACGGTAGAAATAACAGTCTACACTCTTTGTTGGCCTTGATGCGGGCTGGGGATCGAAGCTACAGACCAAGATCTTCACATCCGTATCTCTAAAAATAACTTCCAGCAGGTTTCGAACGATTCTCCAGTCCAACTGGTTCAGCCCACAGCCTAGTTTGGGAACTGCCAATTTGTTAATACCCCTGGTAAGCAACTCGGTCCTCAAATCCCATAATGCCCTCCACAGTTCGGCGTAACTCGGTTTCTGGTAGTAAAACTGCTTGGTTACCAAGTAGTAAATGGAGTGGTCATGATCAGGCAAGTGTAAGGCTTTGCCAACAGAGGGATTCTGATCTCGAAGTTCATTCACCCGTCCAAATTTATTCCTTAACACTACTGCGATCCCCCTGGACATGCGGAGATCCTCGGAGACACAATGGGCAATGGAATAATCACCAGGGACCCGGAAGAGGTCTTGTTGCATTTCGGTCGTGACTCCGAATCGGGCTTTTCTAGTTCCGGAAAACGCAGCCATAAATTCTACAAAAGTTGGCTGATCATCTTCAGGCCTTACGGTATTGACAGCCACCTCAGCATCATCTTCTCGATCCGGGACTACGTTATTGTTTCCCTCATAGTGCGCCAGACGATTGGAGTGTACCACCTTTGGTTTCCCTCTTGGCAATTTCTGGATGCGATAAATCAAGTCATTTATTCGTTTCTTCACCTGGTATGGGCCCTCCCAATTTCGCTGTAACTTTGGAGAATAGCCACGACGTCTTTGCGGGTTATATAACCAGACAAGCTCTCCAGGTTGAAACCCTCCTTCTTGGGCTCTCACATCGTACGTAGTCTTCATCCGGTCACTCGCGATTTGACTATTATTTCGGGTTCGAACGTGAATATCCTCCAACTTGATGACATAATCATTCCCGGCTACCTCCTGCTCTATAGGTGGAGACCCAAATTCCAGATCACACGGTAACCGTAACTCGCGTCCAAACGTCACAGACGCTGGTGACTGACCGGTTGTTTCGTAGACCGATGCACGATAAGCCATCAGGAACAGATGCAGGTATTGGTCCCAGTCTCGTTGATGATCGGAGACGACCTTGGCCAAATATTTGCCCATTGATTCATGCGTTCTACCATTCCATCGGACTGCGGATGTAACGGTGTGGTCCGAGTCTTGCGAATGCCCAACAATCGGCAGACTTCTCCAAAGAGTACAGACTCAAAATTGCGGCCTTGATCCGAATGTAGCTCCATGGGCACTCCGAAGCGACTGAAAAACTCTTTGACTAGTACGTCAGCAACAGTCGCTGCTTCCTGGTTTGGTATGGGTATATGCTTCTGGCCATTTGGTAAAATAGTTCATTGCCACTAAGATGTATTTATTCCCATAGTCGGTTTCGGGAAATGGCCCGGCAATATCTATAGCTATTCTTTTTAGAGGACTACCCACATTGTGCTGCCTCATAGGTGCTCTTCGTTTCCCCAAGGGTCCGTTGCCACTGGCACATAGTTCGCTTTTCCGGCACCACTCTTTCACGTCTTCTTTACAATTCTCTTTTACTCTACAATTAACCCAATAAAAACGCTCCCTAACTTTTTCCAAAGTCTTCTTCACACCGAAGTGTCCTGCTGAGGCACCGTCATGAAGATGTCGCAATACTGTAGCCACTCGGCTCCTTGGAACCACAAACTGAGACCTAATGGTGGTGCCATCTTCACTCTCCTGTACTCGCTTCAGGAGATCGTCTTCCACCTTCAAGGACTCCCATTGGGCCCAATATGCTTTGAGGGTTCTGTTGAAAGGGCTGACGGCCTCCCAGGCAGGCCTTTCTTCCACCCGCTTCCATTCCAGTACAATTCTTCCGGCAACCAATTGTCGTTGACGATGGTAGTTCTTAATACTTGGCAAACTTTCTCTTCCAAACGAGAACAATCACGGCAATCCGTTGGACAGGGTCTTCTTGAAAGAGCATCGGCATTTCGATGACTAGTGCCCGCTCGATGTTCCGTGTCGATGTCGTATCCTTGTAATCGTTCGATCCACCTTGCGACCTGGCCTTCAGGATTACGCAATTGTAGGAGCCATTTCAAAGCAGCATGGTCCGTCCTCAATAAAAACTTCCGTCCGTACAAGTATTTGTAGAAGTGCTCAACGGACTTCACAACAGCCAATAATTCTTTTCTGGTCACACAATAATTCCTTTCGGCTTTCGACAAAACCTTACTAAAATAGCCGATGACCTTTTCTTGTCCATCCTGTATCTGAGAAAGTACACCCCCAATGGCCAGATTACTTGCATCTGTGTCAAGTATGAATTTCCCTTCTGTCTGTGGATAGCTCAATATTGGTGCGGTTGTCAAGGCACGCTTCAACTGTTGGAAAGCTGTTTCGCACTCTCCGCTCCAAACATACTCGCGCCCATCTTCAGTTAACCTTGACAGGGGCTTCGCTATATTGGCAAAACCCAGGAACGAAACGTCTGTAGTAGGTACATAACCCAAGAAAACTACGAACTTGGTGTTTCGGTGTTGGCCACTCTTGAACTGCACGAATTTTATCGGGGTCGGTTGCCACTCCATTTTGTGATACGACATGCCCGAGATATTTCACCTCCCTTCGGAACACTTCCTCCAGATTTTTCAGATGTTCACTGAATGATCTTCCAACTACGATCACGTCATCCAGATAGACCAGGCAAGTCTTCCACGACAGCCCCCTCAGGATGGTGGCCGGAGCGTTACATAGACCGAAAGGCATAACCGTAAACTGCCATAGTCCGGAACCAATAGTGAACGCGGTCTTCTCCCGGTCTTCAGGTTCCATTTAAACTTGCCAATAACCACTCTTCAAGTCCAAAGTCGAAAACCTTCGTGAACCAGACAGGGTATCTAACGTGTTGTCGATGCGTGATAAGGGATAGCCGTCTTTCTTGGTCACGTTATTGAGCTGCCGATAGTCCACACAAAATCTGGTTGACCCGTCCTTCTTACTGACCAAGACCACCGGTGGTGCCCATGGACTGCTGGATGGCTCGATGACCCCTTGTTCTTCCATATCGGTAATAATCTTCTCGGCTTCTGCTCGCCTTGCTAGAGGTAGACGTCTCGGTTGCTGTCGGACTCGCCCAGAGTTTCCTGTATTGATTTTATGTCGCACAATATTGGTTCGTCCCTTCTGGGTATCGTCAAGAGCGAAGATATCTTGATATCGGTGAACCAAACCCTGAACCTCTTTCACTTCCGTTTTGTTAAGGTCCTCGCATGAACTAGTAACCATACCCACTAGTTTTCCACCATGGTCTTTGGGCACTGGTTTTGGAACATCAGCCATACACCTGGCTACTCGGAATACTAGCACACACTGTCCCACAAGGGTGCTCTTCTTTAATGTCACCGGATCCACGTTAACGTTCATAAGCCTCACCGGTACTGTCTTTCCAACCTTGATCAGCACTTTTCCCACCAGTATGCCACTATGGATCTTCTTATCACAGACAGGCTCCATCATTCGCACACATCCTACCCGAAGATCTCCATCCAAACCTGCCTCGACAACCATCTCGCTTTGACCCGGCAATATCACATCTTCTATCAGCAAAACCCTTACAACAGGATCTTCTCGTGGGTGCAACGGAAGTTCTTCGTTACTGACCTTCAAAACACTCTCCTTCAAATCCAACGTAAAACCAAATTTTCTCAGGAGATCCATTCCCAAGATGAAGTCATCAGTGATATTCTTCACTTCCAATACCAATCTTCATCTTCACCACTCCGCGTGTTGGTATCACTTCACCTGTTGCTCTACGGAGTTGAGTAGTTGTCGGTAACAACTTAATACTTGATCGTAGAACATCAGGGCATACGATGGATTTTGTCGCCCACGTATCAATAAGTACTGGAACAGTTCAGTTAGCAATCTTCCCATCTACAAACAAACTGCCGTTACTATTCTTTGATGTTACGGCATGGATGGTGATCTCCGGGGCATCTTCACTCGCAGTCAACGTTCGCCCCCTCTTGCCAACCCCCTTTAACTTTTCCGAAGGTTGTACTTGCTTTGGTTTAGGGCAACGGCATAACGTCGTATGTGCTCTTGCTCGCCACAGTTCCAGCAACGGAGCCCTCGAACTTCTTGAGGACTCTTTTTACGGTTCTCTTCCTTCCGAAGAACTCTCATTAATAACTCTTCTAGGCGATCTTTGGAACCTTCCTCTTCTTCCGCAACGGTTCGAACTCGCCCGTGGCCTCGGGACGCTTGCTTTGCGGTTTCAAATTCTAGAGCATGGGCAAGCGCATCATCAGTCGTTCTTGGTTGTGCCAGCCTTAATGACTGCTGTGTTTCTCCGTCTCTTAACCCATCAATGAAGGTCTGCACAAGGAGTTGTCCTAGAAATGTATCGGGTGCCGTAGGGTACGCCAATCGGACAAGCCGCGCAACATCGGCTTCAAACTCCTGAAGGTTTCCTCCATTCTTCTCTACACGATTCTTCACTTGCGTTATATGTTATATCTAATTTTTATATTACATCAAAATATGTGAGAAAACAACAAATAATGCTGGGCCTGAATGAGTAATAGAGGACACACACCTTGATTTATGCAATTATTAACCTGTGTGGCTTTTGTAGTCAGTTTTATGTAACTATAATTTATATTTCGTTTATCAATATTCTTGTGAAATATATTATGGAATTAATATTAATTTAGTTGTCAAAAAGTAAGGTTTACATTTATTGTAACCAAGAATAAATGGGTTTTATTAAGATTTTCTTTTTTCTATTAATAACTAACAGTAAATATAATATAAATACAAAGATTAGTTAAAGTTTCACAGGTTTTATTAATATCTTAACCTGACAATATTGTTTCGACACTTTATGTCATTATCAAAGGTAGATAAGATTGATAAACAAACACGTTGCTAAGGATAAATACATACAGAAAATAGGTAACTAGATACAATACATACAAAAACTAAATATCTAACACTTCTAATAAAGGAGAATTACTAAGTTCAGTTTGTTCATTCATTAAAGGTCTGTGCGTTTATGTCTGTATATTTCAAAAGCTTCTAAAATGTCTAATTTGTGTTTGTTGTTGCAAAAATGTAAGAATTTAATGTTGTTTTGAGGTGTCATTGGGTGGTTCTGTTCCAAAATGTGTTTTGCATAATTCGATTTTTCTGGATGTTTAAGTCTATAAGAGCGTACGTGTTCTTTGTATCTTATGTCGAAATTTCTAAGTGTTTGTCCAATATAAACTGAGTTACAAAAAGAACAATTCAAACGATAAATGCCGGATTTCATGATATCTTGTGTTTTGTCTTTAGCATTGAATAAAAATGAAAAGGTGTTGGTGTTAGTTTTATAGGTTATTTTGTAACTGGTGGTTTTTCTTAGTATAGTTGCAATTTGTTCTGATATCTTGCCAAAGTATGGTATTGATATGTAGTTTGTGTCTTGTATTTGAGTGTCAATTGGAAATATTCTTTTGATAGCTAACCTATAATCTTTTTGTTGAATTAAAGTGTCAATCATGTTATGGTTATAATGGTTAAAAATTATCAGCGGAGAATCGAGATGTTGGTGAAAGGTAGGTTTAACAATTTATATTCTTGTTTACCTGTGTAACCATCGTTTTGTTTTTAGGTATCGACTGAAATTAAAATTAATAAGCGGCTTGGACACGTTTCTAATTAATTCTCAGGACCTTAACTACACCATTAATGGAGTGCCACCTATCACAAACATGGATATAATTTCTTATTTGGTTTTTACCCATAGTTTTTATTCCAAAGAACAAATGAAGGCATTCAAAAGTTTGCAGGCATATAAATATTTTGAGTCTGGCTTTGTTTTACAAGCAGGAACTAAAATAGTAAATGTATTAGAAACTAAAACCACTAAAATTTCCTTTCTCAAAACGCTGAAGAAGGTTACTTTTCCATAAAGTTTTAGAAACTTACCAGTTATAAAACGTTTGCTGCAGACTCTCTGATATTTTAGCTTTGATTTGGTTAAATCATCACGCCTTATAGCAGCTATCCATAAGGCCCTGCGTGTTTTCGACAACTCATTTTTATGTGGCTTATTTGGTAAACTCAGTATGGTAGGAATTCTATAAAACGACACATTGTCACGATCGCGTCGACTTTCGCAGTTAACAACAATACAAGTCACAGGCATAATAATAATAAAGATCTCTAAAACCACTGGAGAAAAAACAAACAACAAAATTAACTAGAAAATACGAATATAAATGCTCTTTCCACGCAAGTTCAAATGGTTGTTTACATACATATGTGCCAACCACTGTCATTCGGAATTAGATTTGACAGGTCGTTGGATTGCCTTATTAAATTATTTCACTTTTAATAATATAATTTATTTACAGAAAGATGGTTTACCAATGGGTAATTCTCTGAGTCCTCTATTAGCTAACATATTTATGGATAATTTGGAAGATCGAATATTTGAATTAGATCTTTCTAAACACATTATTTTTTGGTTTCGTTACGTTGATGACATTTTAGCTTGTTTTGACAGTTCTTTTGAGGTTATCAATGAGTTTTTAATTCTTATTAACAGTCTTCACACAAACATCACGTTTACACTAGAAACAGAACAAAATAGAGCTATTAATTTTTGGATTTAACTATTACAATTAATACAAACAATGAATTTGATTTTTCCATATACAGAAAACCCACAAGCACAGACGTCACTATACCTAACGATTCATGTCATCATAAAATGCATAAACTAGCGGCTTATAGATCTTTAGTACACCGAGCTTTAACTACTCCAATGAAACGATCAGATTTTGATAAAGAAATTTCAATCATCAAACAATTAGCACATGCAAACCATTATAACCATAACATGATTGACACTTTAATTCAACAAAAAGATTATAGGTTAGCTATCAAAAGAATATTTCCAATTGACACTCAAATACAAGACACAAACTACATATCAATACCATACTTTGGCAAGATATCAGAACAAATTGCAACTATACTAAGAAAAACCACCAGTTACAAAATAACCTATAAAACTAACACCAACACCTTTTCATTTTTATTCAATGCTAAAGACAAAACACAAGATATCATGAAATCCGGCATTTATCGTTTGAATTGTTCTTTTTGTAACTCAGTTTATATTGGACAAACACTTAGAAATTTCGACATAAGATACAAAGAACACGTACGCTCTTATAGACTTAAACATCCAGAAAAATCGAATTATGCAAAACACATTTTGGAACAGAACCACCCAATGACACCTCAAAACAACATTAAATTCTTACATTTTTGCAACAACAAACACAAATTAGACATTTTAGAAGCTTTTGAAATATACAGACATAAACGCACAGACCTTTAATGAATGAACAAACTGAGCTTAGTAATTCTCCTTTATTAGAAGTGTTAGATATTTAGTTTTTGTATGTATTGTATCTAGTTACCTATTTTCTGTATGTATTTATCCTTAGCAACGTGTTTGTTTATCAATCTTATCTACCTTTGATAATGACATAAAGTGTCGAAACAATATTGTCAGGTTAAGATATTAATAAAACCTGTGAAACTTTAACTAATCTTTGTATTTATATCATATTTCATGATTATGGAGTTCCACAAAGTAAGGCTGGATACAGTAAATACTAACAGTAAAACTCACATCAGGAGTGGGATAAATCTACTAAAAGTACCACAAAGTGTAGTGCTGTGAAATCTTGGCATTATGGACCAATTAGCGCAGCTCCTGACTGAAGCCTTACAACAACTGAAAGATAACAACGCCGGTCAG
Source organism: Agrypnus murinus (assembly GCA_929113105.1). NCBI lineage: Eukaryota > Metazoa > Arthropoda > Insecta > Coleoptera > Elateridae > Agrypnus > Agrypnus murinus. The sequence continues at coordinate 66,342,708 of OV816025.1, forward strand.
AATGTGGTGAATACGATCAGTAAATCAATTGAAATTCCAACATTCGATCCTTCTGCAGATGACTTGGGGATCGTAGAGTGGTGAAAAATTAAGCAATATGTTCAGGCGTGCCAGTGAACTAGCAGGAAATGCTAAAGAGTGATTTTCTTCGTGGCAACCAACAGAAAAAGAGAAAATCAGTAGTAGTGACATAGTAAGGCAGTAGTGCGACCGGTTACTGTTAGTAGTGAGTATGCTAGGAAAAAATCTTTAATAAAAGCATTGAATTTCAATCTCTCAAAAGAACAAATATTAGATCTTGTAATTGGGGATTATAAAAGATGCTAATGTTAAAACAGCTGCTTTTAATTGTAACGTTACGACCCACCGGTTTGCTAACGTTACTAAACAACTAAATATAAGATGAAGAAAAAGATACTAATCCATTGTCTAGTAACAAATGAAAGCGTTCATACCCATTTAAAAAAAGATGAATTGAAATTATGCTGCTATTGCAAGAATTAAGGGTTGAAATTGATAAAACGTCAGAATAGGCGAGCACCGTACCGAAAGTACAACTCAAACATTAGAGTACAAAATACTACCGGGTTTTCATACAAACTCTAATTAGTAATATTTAATTACCAATGAACAGTAACTTAGAGCGCGATCAAAAGCTAGCATACCCTACAATAATCTGACTATTCTAGGCACCATCTTACTAATCTTGAAGTACATGCATTGTGTTTTCATTCATTCATGTGTCTCGGTATATTTTTTACAGCCAGCGCTACCTAGCGCTGGGTGACCCAAACGCTATTGAACTACGCGATGTAAGAGAGAGAGAGAGAGAGGTGAGGATCCGAGCTTGAATTCTGTTTTCGTATTTCAACAAAAGCAACAAGCAGTAAAAACAGCAGTGTTTTAAGAGTGAGTTAGTTACTAAAGCTTACCCATTAGGGTAAGCAGTTGGCACCTAGTTTCAATAAAACTCGAGGAGTTAACAAGAAGGTGAAGTCCGGAGACATTGTGTCACACCCATGTGGCAACTCTCATTTATACAAGTTAGACTCAAGATATGAGGGTCCATTTGAAGTCCAGCAGGTGTTGCCAAACGAACGTGTCGAACTAAAAAAAATATGGTCGTCACGACTTGAAAAAGAACTGTTGTCCTGGACAAGCTGAAGACTTGGCCTGGGAAATTTTATGAAAGTGGTAACTGATTATGATTGTAAGGGTTGATGCGTAGTTATTGGCTTGTCTTTGTGTACACTGGATGCCAGTGATTAATCTGTTAAAAAAAAGAATCAAAAACAAGAAACGTATAGTATAACGGGAACTTCCCAACCGTCTAGCTCACGGTATTAATAACCTTAAACCGACTTAATGTTTGGGTCCAGCAAACGCCTGTTTTAAGATAACAAACGCCGTTTCAACTCAGCACAAGCGTTAATAGAAATAACAGACCCAGGATACAAAAGAAACAGAAAGAGATTTATTCAAAAGAACACAAATATGAAGAGTAAGGATTAATATCAAAATCAATATGCAGGATAAAACAAAACGCAATTACAAATCACACAAAAATTAATTTGCAAGTAACCCCTTTCAATATAAATTAATTTGACGAAATCAATGAGTTTTATACAGTTCTTACATACAATAATTACACATAATCAAAGTAACAAATTAATTACAGATCTTAACAGAAATGAATATTAGAATATCACTTAAGATCTCTGCAGAAAAGGTAATTTGTTTAGAAGTGGCAACTGCGCCATTAATTACTTGAAATGATAAAAGAATAATGAAGCTACTCTATTACATAACCTAAAAGATGGAAGAAAGAAAAATTTATAGATGCAGTTATAGATGGTAATTCTGTGTTGGAAAATGTTATGCTGCTCCAATAGCAGCTTGGCTGGTGGCCAACAATACTCAACATTTTGGAGAGTATTAAAAAAAACGCAGCTAAAGCCACGGAGAAAGAATGAAGGAAAGAGGAATACTAGAAAGAAATTCTGCATAAATTAACAGTTTACCAACATAAACTAAGACCTACCAGAAAAAGATGTTTTCATCGGCTTAAAACAATTGAGGCACAAAGGGTAGATTATCACCTCTTGATAATATATCGTTGAAAGGTATTTTATGTTGTAGCGTTTAAAGACCAACGAGTTTGGTTCCTGTGACACTAACAATCACCAGTGTGAAACAACTGATCAGCAGGAATTAATTTGTACTTTATCCAGCAATAAACTCATAAAGCGGGAAATTAGCAAAATTTCCTAAACTGGAATAAAGCACACTACTTGCAAGACAACTAACACTCACTAAAGGAGAATAGTGGTTGTCTTATCAAAAGTTTCTAGAAACCGTGATAAAGCCGAATTTACTAATGAGGAAGTCTGAACAGAAACAGCACCAAATAAGGAATAACCAATAAAAAGGTGTGCCCACAAACACTTCCATATTTAGAGTGACAAAAAAATGGTATTAACACACTTGGGATAAGCCCTTTAAAAAGGAAAACTTTAGGTTAAACATTAAAGTGAACTTGAACTAGGGAAAAGCTTTTAAAAAAATTGTAACAATACTTTGTTTGATGTGTAGAGCCATCACGCAGTGTCTGTGTAAGCTCTTAATTTTTCAGCTTTAGCTCTCACGCAGTGTCTGTGAAAGCTTTTAATGTTAGAAGTCGAGCCATCACGCAGTGTTTGTGTAAGCTCTTAGTTTTTTAATTTAGCTATCACGCATAGTCTGCGAAGCTTATAGTATTTGAAGTCGAGCCGACACGCAGTGCCTGTGTAAACTCTGGTTTCCGAAAACAGTTTTGATTTTTGCAAAAATGTAGAATTGATGAAAGCCATTCAAGGCTTTAAATTTTCTTCTGAGTTTTCAGACCAATATCCTAATTCGAGAGCGAATTAATTGTCAGCCTGGCCGTGTGAGAGAACAACAAATAATTCCGGACCTGAATGAGTATTAGGGGATACACACCTTGATTTATATAATTATTAACCTGTGTGGCTTTTGTAATCAGTTGTATGTCACTATTATTCATATTTTGTTTATCAATATTCTTGTGAAATATATTATGGAATTATTATTAATTTAGTTGTCCAAGAGTAAGGTTTACATTTATTGTAACCAAAAATAAACTGGATTTATTAAGATTTTCTTTTTTTTTATTAATAACTAACAGTAAAACTCACATATACAATATAATTAATAAAAATTCTTTGAAACGTTACAAAAACTTTTTACTTAGATGCTTATAACAGAACCCCATGCTATAACTTGCAGGGGGCTTGAAGCTCTGAATTAGTTGTTACGCTATTAGCAATAGCTAAGATAAAGAAGGAAATAATAACTTTTATTCGAGGTCAATGAGTGACACAATTAATCGATCGAGATATATGACATGAAATTATTCTTTGGTAACTTTTTTAGGACAAAACAGGTACAATGTTGTTTACCAGTTTAATTCACTATAAATGTTTATACAATACAAGATTTCTATAATCTTAAGAATTCAATAATTAAGAATTCAATAATTAAGAATTCAATAATTAAGAATTCAATAATTAAGAATTCAATAATTAAGAATTCCGTAAATTAAATTATGTTTCCTTTTGTATCTTATAAAAATGTTATTTGTTTCTTCATCTTACCCGTTTTTTTTTTTTGGTAGCCCTTCCTTTTCTATAATACAACTCGCATAACTTCGTTATTTGTGGCCACACTTTACATACCTTTTCTGCCTGCCTGCTTTATAATACTGTTTTTGGTTAGGTTTACGCAAGTACTATTAAATTAAAAATAACAATAATTCAAGCCTTAATTTAGTTTTCTTTTAATTTTTCATATATGTATAAACAATGAAAGAATTTAGAGTTTTACAAAACTAATTGACTAACCTTAACAGTTGCTTTAACAATAAGGAAAAATAATTCCCTATACTTCTATAGAAAACTATTTAAAACAGTAGTATGTAATAATATTAAAGCATCTGATGTTTATACTACTGCACAATGTTAAATAATTCAATAACCTTGACTGCTAGAAATACATCGCGAATATTCGGTTAGAGGATCTCGGCAAAATTTCGTACTTATGATATTTATTCAATATTCACATGTACTTTTGATTTCATAATGATCTAGGACAGCAAGGTTAATATGATGCTATGTTTTATTATTTTCTCATGTAGAATTTAACAAGTGATCTAATTTCTTCCGACAAAATTTGTTGTTTCAGAAATGAGTAGCTTTTGCAACGAAAAATTGCACGAGTCGACGAAGGAGACGAGTGAAATTTTCCAAAAGCAAAAGCTACAATGTCTTAAATGACAAATTTTGCAAGAAAAAAATTAGACCACGAGTTAAATTCGGCTTGACAATCCATCAAGCAAATTTCTATTTATTTTGACATACATTTTTTCACTGAGAAAATAGTATATTATATACCCAGGGACTAAAGCGCATCTTTTAATCCCGAATGTGAGTTTATTATATATAATAAACACATGAGGGATTAAAAGGCACTTTAGTCCAGTGGTATATACGCTATTTTTTACACGTCCTAAAGGACTTAATCACGAAAATTCAAAATTTCGAAATTTTTTTCCGGAAATTTCGTTACATGTCATTCTGACAATTGAACTCTGCAAACGCCAAAATCACATAATTTCAGGATAATAAATCCTAACATGTACCGCGATTACTTTTTCTTGTTGTTTACTTGTTGTTGTCATGGAAACACTTTACTGCCTCAGAGTGTAAAAGTACTACTTTACTCCCTCTTTTGGGGGACTAAAGTAGAGCCTTATATATAGGACGTGCAAAAAAACCATTAGTGGTTTTTTCATATATAATTTAACAAGTGGTCTAATTTTTCCCGACAAAATTTGTCATTTCAGATATGAGTAGCTTTCGCAACGAAAACTACACGAGTCGACGAGTGTAATTTTCCAAAAGCAAAAGCTACGAATGTCTTAAACAATAAATTTTGCAAGAAAAAATTCGACCACGAGTTGAATTCGACTTGACAATCCATCGAGAAAATTTTTATCTAGCGTGTGTAGTTAATATTAATTTAATTAAATTTGACATTTCATTTTGACGTAAATTTTTTCACTAAGAAAAAACCGCTAGTGGTTTTTTCACTATAAAACTAATTTCATTGGTCCCAATTTGAAAAATTCTGTAATTTGATTGGTTAAAAATTTTCGAGTTGGATTGTCACTATAAACTAATCTCATTGGTCCCAATTTGAAAAATTCTGTAATTTGATTTTTTTTTAATTTTCGAGTTGGATTGTCAGTGTAAATAAAATAATAAAAAATAGCATCATATTAACCTTGCTGTCCTAGATCATTATCAAACCAATAGTACATGGCGGGCAGAGTTCAATTGTTGTCAGCAGCGAATCAGCTCAGCATGCTCTTGTCTGAATAAGAAACGACTAAATATGCATTACTATTTACTATCTACAAATAGGTGCAAAAAAATTATAATTTGGCAAACACTGCCGATAATAATAAAACATAAGCCATTCTAGGAGTGCAAAATAACGTATAACACTAAACTCTGGCAAAATATTATTAAGCTTTGTAATAAACGAAAAGAAAGAAACTGAATAAAGATGATAATGAGTTGATATAGAAATTATAGAATGATGTCCTCCAAGTATTAGGTACTATATAAATAACAAAGCATTTTAAAAGTCCGTTGTTTGCAGGGACTGATCTGACCTCAGGGTGCTCGTAGATCACGTGATCAAAACTTTGCAGGGCTCTGCTCTCTTCCATGATAGTAACTCCGAACGCAGTATGTATGTAAAAGTATGAAATATTTCAACCACTGTCGTAGCCAGCGCTGAGTAGGCCCTGTATCATCATATAATTACGGCCATTAATACCCAAACAATCATTGTAGACACTTGTACTGATCATATTGTCGGGTAGCATATTTACTTATGGGTGTCATATTAACTTTTAACCATTTTTAACTAATCCTCGCGCACTGCTGTTCCATCTTCACGGGTATCAGTCTTCCGTGATGCAATTCTCAAATCCAACTGAGAGATCCATGAGTATCCATCCACTGCTGAATCGGATGATACACTCTTAGGAAATGTGATGTACATGCATATTCTGTAGATTTTGTCATCTTTAGACTCCCTTATCTGCCAACCCTGTATCATTGATATAGCTGCTACAGTTGTAGCTACGTCACTTGTTTCAACTAATTAGTAATTTACTTTAATATGTAGTTCAATAACTGTTTAGTTGTCGAGTTTTCAAATTTTGGGTATTAATTAGGGCTAGCAGTGTTATCATACTATCCCATATAGGAAATAACAAAGGGCCCGCGGTTGGCTCAGGCTTGGGACGATGTTTATCAACTCTGGTACAAGCCTGAAATCCAAGACTGGCCCATGGCTGGTTTAAAATCGGGATGATAACTTCGTGCCAAGCTTGTTAATCAGTCATGGCACTAGATTGGTGATGCATCTTGGCCCAGTAGTGAAAACCAATATAGTGCCGACACTAAAACTGAGTCTTGGCGCAAGGTATATAACCAATAATGGGCCAATCTTAATATTAATGTGGTATAAAGGCTGACAATCATTGATAGTGTAGGTTCGGAATCCAACAGTAGCCCCTGGTTATTACTGACCTTTAAGTATGAGACCAACCTAATATTTAATACTGTACTATAGCTTATTAAGACTTGTATAAAATAACTTTGAAGAAGAAAACAAATTAACACGAAAATTCTAAATTATTACCAGTTATTTTAATTCGTTCAATTATTAGTAACATAACAACGTAACTTAAAAATTTGTGACACAAAAACAAGTCTGAGACTGATTTTGTACGAAATTAATAATATTTTAGATGTTAAACAAATTAATTAAAAAAAAAGTGGCTTAAAAAATTATTTTCAAGCATACAAGTTTAATTTTTACTACAAAAAATTGTATTTATTCTTATTAGCGTAGCTTTCTTTTTAAATAAACACTTTTTGTTTCATAGACATTATTATATTAATAATATTACAAAACGGTTAAACGTAACATCACTCATGGTAGGCGGATGAACACTGACTAATTTAAGTCGGTAAAGGCTTCCCTGCAGCTGCCGCGTTACTGATTTTTCATGTCTGTGCTTGTTTCGAAGAAACGAAGCGCGCGAAAATTTGAAAGCTGAATTTATATTTAGTAATAATTATAATCTATGTAGGTATTTTAGTTTAACTTTTCTCATATTTTTCTCTTAATTAATTACTAGCTGATATAATAAAGACAGAAAACTTCACAAGCTTGATTTGGTAGAATATGTGAAGATTGGCCCAAACTTGGTTCAAGAGTAAGAAACCAAGTCTAAAAACACTAGAATTGATTAAGGCTTGGGCAAACAGTAAGAAACCGAGACTAGGGCGCTGAAGGTTGGCTCTGACTTGAGCAGAGATTAGAAAGCCCAGAATTGGTACCTAGACGTTGGTTAACCCTTGGACCACGACAAAGCAGCCGAGACTTGGGATCTGAAGGTTGGCCTAAGCTTGGACCAACGTTGAAATAACGACATTTGGTTATCCAATATTCAGCCAACCTGGAGCCTATTGTCAAGGCTGGCAGTTCCTACATGGGATATTACGATCAATTAATTGTCCACTTTCATTTTTATGAATTAGTTAAATACAAAATAATTACGTTACATATATACGACGATAGCTTGAAAAGTCTCCGGAATGACAATGAAAACAAAATAAACATGATTCAGGATGTATTTTATTTTTCAACGTCTACAAACTTCAACACTTGGTCCAATGTTGTTCTAGCTTCTCAATTTCTTCCAAAAGTGAGTTTTTGCAAGATCATCAAAATAACCATTAATGGCCTCAATCACCTCTTCATTTGACCGAAATTTCTTTCCAACCAGGAATATTTTGCGAATAGGTGAGAATAAACCAAGCGAATACGGTGGTTGCGGAATAATCTCCAACGTCAATTCTGTCATATTTTGAACTTAAACGGGGCGTTGTCGCAGTGAAACAACATTTTTTCCTTGATCATTCAGTGGCATTTTTTTAAATTGCCTTGTCCAAAAGTGCTGTGTAATATTGACCAGCAACCGTCTTTCCTCTTTAAAAGTAAGTAATCAGTAAAATTCCTTTGGCATCCCAAAATACTGATGGTAACACCTTTCCAGCTAATTGAGTGGACTTTGCTTTCTTCGAAGCCGATTCACCGTGCCCAATCCACTGTTTCATTGCATTTTATTTTCTGTTATTCATGGTCAATAATTGTCCGTTAAAATTCGTCGACTCAAGTTCGTGCTCGAATGTGTTACTGCTTCGAATTGAGCAAATGTGGGGCCCATCTTTCAGAAAGTGTTTTTAGACCCAATTAATTATGTAAAATATGAATTACTCGTTCATAAGAGATGCTCACAACTTCTTCAGTTTCAAGCACTTATTTTCGGCGATCTGCCAAGACCATGTCCTAGACTTTATCCACAATCTCAGCTATAGATTTAATTTTTGTTGCGGTTTACCATTCCAAATTTTTATCCATAATTGAAAACGCAGAAAGTTGTTTGATTTAAATGTTTCTCAAAAACAAACTGTTTGACTGATCGATTGAACACCAACAATCAATTTATATTAAAAAAATGCTAATCCAACCACATAAAAATATTTGCATATTACCTCTATTTTAATTTTGAAATTATAGCGGCTATAAATATTTGAAGAAAGGTAACCCCCTAGTGGTGATTCCAGAAACATTTCAATCTATTCCTCGTATTAATTACACAATGGAAGTGGAACACATGAAACTGACTTTATAATTGTCATTAATAATAGAAATAACAAAATACATATTGCTGTGTTATTTGCAGGTAGAAATGTTAAATAGGTAATTTGGGTTGCCTATCTTTCACGCGTTCGTAATTGAATCTTTGTTAAAAGGTTTATTTAATAGTTTCAGAAGTACGGTTGAAGCTAGCTATATACAGGAATTAAGTTAAATACATCCTATTCGCGATAATTTCTTGTTAAAGTTGCATTTCATGCAAGTTTATTTAACGATCCGATCTATTCATTACATAACCTCAATTTTTGAAAATAATTTTCAAAATGGGTTTCTTTAGAGGAATAATTTATTCACATTATGTTAACATGCATAAAAAGTTTTATATTTCAAGAAAAGGATACTATTTAAGTAATAATTGTAAATCTTAATACAACGTTTGGTACGTTGAATTGTTTTTCTTGATCTTCCGTCAATAGCTCAAACTTAGTAAACTGCACCTAGAATATAATAAAACGGGCTATTTTGAGTAAATTAGCATATATAAAAGAAACTTGCCTTGCTTAATTTTCAAAATGAGTGATTTTTCCTTTTGCGATTTATGGTATTGGTTTGTCGAGCCACCGTTCTAATTTAATTAATTTAGGTTCATGATGTTATTGTGGAATTTCGTTGGATAACATCTTGGCTGTGTAAGTTGTATAAAGTTTTTTTGTAGTTCTATGTGTGTTTTCTCAGCCAATTCAATTTAAAAATGTCCATATACCTGTGCCGTAAAGAAATTTTCATTTAAAGTTAATTTTGTATTATAAGTGTTAGTTATTGATGTTAAACTAATGGGTATAGTTATATAAGCATATTGTGTAAAGATTAAAGGGTAAAATTGGTGGTTGGACAGATTTAAATCGAAATTATGACAATTTTAGTCAAGCGTGAAAATTTGTTTGTTCGACTCAAATTGTGAGTTATTGTTGGGTTTTAGAGATAAATATGTTATTTTATTAGTTTAAGGTAGTGTTGGGGATTCTTTTTATGTGTTTAAATCTAAAATTTAAAGAAATTAATATTTTAATTATAAAATTTTAAATGTCAATTTTTGTCCATGGTTTACTTGATAATGTTACATAGTTGTTGTTTCTATATGTTTTTTTTGTAATTTGTATTGTGAAAAACAATCAGTAATCTCCAGAACGTATTGAAAGGAGGACGTGTTGTTTGCATAATTTATTAGCCTATAAAAAACATGCATTTCAATAATTTAGAAAAATAAAGTAAGGTTACAAATTTTTGAATAGAAGAAATTTGTGCATATAAATGGATATAACTTACCTGTTTGTCGATATATCAAGAAAATAATAATTTATTGGATTGATTTGGATAATTTCACAACTTATAGAACTTATTAGTTTGGAAAATATTTCAAGAAGAATTAATTTTCTGCAAACTTGCAATTTTGAAATCTCGCCACCAGTCAAGAGGTTGGTTGTGGATATTATAGCGGTATTTTTGTTCACGGGACCAATTTTAAGGAAGTGTCGAGTGTGCGGAAAAATCGTAAGTGACATTAATTTGAATTTTATACTGGCCAGTAAAATATATCATTTCGGACAAATATTTTATTAAAGAAAAGAATAAAACGTAACATTTGAGAGAACTTAACATATTTGTTTAAATATTAAAAAAATGAGAATTTAGAAAATTTGCTACATTGATTTTTATTTAAATTATTTTGTTTAGTAGTTTAGTTATAAGGTATATATAAAAAAAAAGTGACGTAGAAATCCCTAACATAACATAAATAAAATAAAAGGCTGATTAGTAGTTTTGTTAATTGTTTATTTATTATTTATGTGTTCAGAAATAAAAATTGTGTTTCTATCGATATATTTAAATTTTATTTATTGTTCATGTTTCTTCCTTGTGTGGAAATAATTTGTGATTTGCAGATTGTTACAATTTTCCCAGCCCGGGTGTTAGTATTACAGGTGGACCCACTGATATTGGAAATTGGTAAGGTAAGGTTGATGTATTACAAATTTAAGAGATATTTGTCGATTGCTTTACTGAAACTAAAGTTGGAGCTAGTGACGGGGCAAAAAAAATTTGTTATGTAAAAAAATATTGTAGTGATATACGGTTGTATTGTGGTTTTGTTTTATTGAAGTGTATACCACTGCAATATCTTCAAATAAGTAACTAAACTCGTAATGGTGGGGTTAAGATCTAAGTGAACTTTTTCGGAATCGATTCTAAGGAGCACTCTGGGTCCGCGCCACCCACTAGGCCTTCCGTAGGATGTTTCTAAGTCAAATTATTGCAGTGTCATTGCTTTGATAAGTATTTAATCTTGATGTAACGAGCTGCACTAAAAACTATAGCTTATTGTATTTAATTCATTTTCATTTGCTTGATAAGATGGGAAATGGTAAGGTACATAATGTAATAGTCGAGAGGTACTGGATTTCGACCCGCCATGAGCTTTAAAAAAAATTTTTTTTTCTGAGATCATAGAGTTGGCCCTCCTCTACAGACTAGGGATAGTGCCGAACAATTTTTTTTTTTTTGGGGGGTCAAATTCGCATGCAAAGAAAAAAAAATTGGTTTTTTGCCCATAACTCATTGAGTTCAGTTCGGATCGAAACCGCACAAGAATAAAAAAATGACGGGCTCGCGATGGCGCGTAGAACGCACTTTGATTTTTCAAAATCGGTTAAGCGGTTCCCAAGATATCAAGCTTTGACTGTTCCAACCCTTTTCGTCCGGGTTTTGCCGCGGCCGGAGGCACCCCAGCCGTGTTGATTTTTTTTTGCAAGGAAGAAATCGACCCAGCGACTTGAAAATTTTTTCATCACTAGACAGTGAGGACCAGAATACTGTGTCAAAATTTCAAGTCGCTAGGTCGATTAGGGGGGGAGTGGGAGGGGGGATCGTAATCGAAATTAAAACCGCTGTAGCTTGCGCAATTTCCAGGGGTTTTCGCGCAGCCAACGGGGGATTACTGAGGACGATGCCTACTTTACTGGGTCATTTTTTTTTTTCGATTTCGCCAATATCAGCCAGTTGCGGGGCGAAAAACCGATTTCCCCTCCCCCTTTTTTTGATTAAAATTGATTTTTTGATATGAAAAAAGGGTTGGGGGAAAATTTTTTTTTGCCCACAAAACGGGGAATTTTTTTATCTTTAATTTGAGCCCGGCCAGATTGCAATCGGACCATTAGGGTGGGAGGGGGAGGGCCACAACCCTTTTGCCCTGTAGCGGGGCAACGGAAAGGGTTAGGGACTTCGGGCCGGGCCCATTTTCAAGGCAAAAGAATTTCCTTTCATGCATTTTTTATCCCGAATCGCTATCTCTATCGGGGCCTCCACGCGCGCGTGATATGTTTATTGTCGCGAACGGCAAAACTGTGCCGCTGAGCAGCGAGAATAGTGGGCGGAGCCTGACGCTCCCTCTCCACTTTCTCTTCTCTCACAAACACACGCGCGTTCCCCTCGTCTGTGTGTGCCGGCGCGCGGGAACTATTATTATTCAAAATGTATCTTTGAATAAACTTATCGGATCTCGCTCGATTCTTGACCGATTTGATTTTTTTTTTTTTTCTCTTTCTTCGTCTCCTCACCGGCTTGCAGTTTGTTTACATTTTTTTCACTCTGAGTCCGATTTCTCCTCCGCGCGCCCTTGTTGTTAACTCATTTCAATGGTAAGGCATGGGACGATCTATATATAAAAGGAGATAGAAACAAGCTCTCGGGACACACGCGACCAATATTTTATTAAATATGTTATGAAGATATACTATCTTCAGATCGACGGTCACCTCGTTCTATTGTTTGTAATAGAACGAGGTGACCGTCACCTATTGTTTGGCTCACGTTCGTCGGCCGCCTCCTTTTGTCTACCAATGTGGCAGCGCCACTGCCGTTTAAAGAAGAGTACAGTGATATACCTGAATGCTTATAGATCTGACTGCATTTGTGCAGCCAGATTTTACCAACGAAAGTTTATTATGGAAATACTCTCGATGGGAATCCAAATTGGAAATACTGGAGAAGTTCATTCTCTAACATAAGTCTTTATTTTTGAAAACTGTAACCGAGAACCCCCCCTCCTTTGCAACATTCATTGGAATGTTAGTTTCTCAGAAATTTTCCTTAACATGTTACTGCAGGCATGCATCAGATGAGCCTTCGTAGGTAGAACACTATACCCTTCTTTGAACGTCAGTGGCGCAGCCATAGTCGTAGACAAAAGGAGGCGGCCGACGGACGTGAGCCAAACAATAGGTGCACTCACCTCGTTCTATTACTTTCCTTAGTAAAATCTGGCTGCACAAATGCAGTCAGATCTATAAGCATTCAGGTATATCACTGTACTCTTCTTTAAACGGCAGTGGCGCTGCCACATTGGTAGACAAAAGGAGGCGGCCGACGAACGTGAGCCAAACAATAGGTGACGGTCACCTCGTTCTATTACAAACAATAGAACGAGGTGACCGTCGATCTGAAGATAGTATATCTTCATAACATATTTAATAAAATATTGGTCGCGTGTGTCCCGAGAGCTTGTTTCTATCTCCTTTTATATATAGATCGTCCCATGCCTTACCATTGAAATGAGTTAACAACAAGGGCGCGCGGAGGAGAAATCGGACTCAGAGTGAAAAAAATGTAAACAAACTGCAAGCCGGTGAGGAGACGAAGAAAGAGAAAAAAAAAATCAAATCGGTCAAGAATCGAGCGAGATCCGATAAGTTTATTCAAAGATACATTTTGAATAATAATAGTTCCCGCGCGCCGGCACACACAGACGAGGGGAACGCGCGTGTGTTTGTGAGAGAAGAGAAAGTGGAGAGGGAGCGTCAGGCTCCGCCCACTATTCTCGCTGCTCAGCGGCACAGTTTTGCCGTTCGCGACAATAAACATATCACGCGCGCGTGGAGGCCCCGATAGAGATAGCGATTCGGGATAAAAAATGCATGAAAGGAAATTCTTTTGCCTTGAAAATGGGCCCGGCCCGAAGTCCCTAACCCTTTCCGTTGCCCCGCTACAGGGCAAAAGGGTTGTGGCCCTCCCCCTCCCACCGAATGGTCCGATTGCAATCTGGCCGGGCTCAAATTAAAGATAAAAAAATTCCCCGTTTTGTGGGCAAAAAAAAATTTTCCCCCAACCCTTTTTTCATATCAAAAAATCAATTTTAATCAAAAAAAGGGGGAGGGGAAATCGGTTTTTCGCCCCGCAACTGGCTGATATTGGCGAAATCGAAAAAAAAAAAATGACCCAGTAAAGTAGGCATCTTTCTCAGTAATCCCCGGTTGGCTGCGCGAAAACCCCTGGAAATTGCGCAAGCTACAGCGGTTTTAATTTCGATTACGATCCCCCCTCCCACTCCCCCCCTAATCGACCTAGCGACTTGAAATTTTGACACAGTATTCTGGTCCTCACTGTCTAGTGATGAAAAAATTTTCAAGTCGCTGGGTCGATTTCTTCCTTGCAAAAAAAAATCAACACGGCTGGGGTGCCTCCGGCCGCGGCAAAACCCGGACGAAAAGGGTTGGAACAGTCAAAGCTTGATATCTTGGGAACCGCTTAACCGATTTTGAAAAATCAAAGTGCGTTCTACGCGCCATCGCGAGCCCGTCATTTTTTTATTCTTGTGCGGTTTCGATCCGAACTGAACTCAATGAGTTATGGGCAAAAAACCAATTTTTTTTTCTTTGCATGCGAATTTGACCCCCCAAAAAAAAAAAAATTGTTCGGCACTATCCCTAGTCTGTAGAGGAGGGCCAACTCTATGATCTCAGAAAAAAAAATTTTTTTTAAAGCTCATGGCGGGTCGAGGCCTTTTTCTTGCCAGTACCTCTCGACTATAATAATAATATGGTAAGGTCACAGCATAAGAATAACCAGCAGGTGCACTTTCGCTATTATTTTCAACCGCCGATTGCGACTTTAGTTTATTCCTAGCCTACTGGCAGCCTACAGAGCAGCAGTGGCAGCATAGCATCCGCAAGGATCACATCAATTCAAATTTTAGTTTTGTTTTGTTTAGTGGCCCCATAATAAATGAGTTTTGCAGCCAACAGCCATAGGATATCTACTAACTTGAACAAAACCCACACTCCACTTCTTTCTACACTAATTCATTAAATCCTATCTTACGATATTTCCCATCATGTTTCTTGTGCAACTTCCAAAACTTTGAATGCAGTAATGTAACTATTCTCTGTATGTAAACATTCTGGAAACTAAATTAAAGTAATAGACAAAACCTTGTTGCCTTTAGTGGACAAAAGCAGTAAGCATGTCAACTGTTAAAATATTTCTCCACTGTTTTGAGTTTTGCGACTTTTTCTATGAAAACTTCTCAAGCAAAAGTGTTATAAATTAGGATACATATAACGGGACAGTTACATTTGGAATAGAGGGAATAGTGATTTGTGAAACATTCGTTTTATTTTCTATTTTACATTCGAATTGCAATATTGAATGTAAAAATCCACACCAACATAAGCTAATATAGCAGACCTGTATCTCTGTTGTTTGTGGGCCGATTTCTTATTCTTGTTTGGCTGAATTTACATACTTCGACTTCGATTGCCAGGAATTGCGTTAATTTATTGTAATCAAAAATTAGATGAAATCTAAGTTAATTGCAAAAGAATCTAAAAATAAAGGTTGATTCACTGAAGACCAAGCAGTAACGCATTTGAATTTGCTATTACTAATGTGTATATCCTTTTCTACCCGAACTGTAGACTTCGTAAGTAATCTATCTCATCGGTTGGAAGACGTGCATGGATGCCAATTTTCATGGTGACAAAAGTATGAATTTCTACAGGGTATTTTTACATTACTTTATCATTTTAACAGATGATAGAATTCAGTGATGGCGAACCTTTTTGAGAAGTGGGTCAAATTTTGTTCATTATTTGTTTTAATACCAGCCCGTGGGTCACTAAGTCAGTGGCGTCACTTGGAGGAGGGGGGTAAAAAGGATACCAATAATTTGAAAACACCGAAAATTTGTTGCGATTCCTTTTTGTTTTACAACTTTTACTTTTGCAAGTGAAGAGCAAAAAATAAAGATCGACGTCAAAAAATTTATATTAATGGGGTGATACCATGAATTACCGCACCAGGTGACACCATGACCAGTGGCGCCTCTGTACTGAGTATTTGAATAAACAATGAATAAAGAAAAGCACATATATAATGAAATATTCTTTATTAATAAACATAGTTACAGATATGTGTATGTATAATAAAGTTGATAAAAGTATATTTAATGTGAAATCTATTGTTACTTATTTTTAGATAGTTTCTTAATATTAGAAATGATAGAAAATCAGTTAGCCAACGTCCACTTGGAAATATTGCGATGATATGGATCATCTATTTCAAAATTTCAGTAGTTTACGACATATTAAAAATAATCAATAGGCTACAATAGGTATCGGGTTTAGCCAGATAGCATTTATATAATTATTCATGCAACAAATGAAAGGATGTACATGCTAGGACAGTAGTTTTATTCATGCTAAAGACTACATGCTTGATTATAGATAGTTTTATCAAGTAAAAATAGTAAAAATAGGACCATGATAGGTGTCGATAATATTTAACCTAATTTTATTAAAAAAGATATTTTATAAAAAGGAATATCATTTAATTGGACTGTTTAGTACTAAAGCATGATGTATGTAACCTATGTTACATGTTTAGGATAGCTTGTCCACTTCTTTAGAAGATTTTTATCTTTTCTTAAATTTGATGTGCCAATGATGGGACCGCAGATAGTATTTTCATTATCCTAGTAAGCTGAACCAGTTTCGGGATTATATTTCACTGGATATATGTAAAATAGATTATTATTATGATATCTATAATTGTACATTTAACTTACTAATTCCTGTAATTAAAGGATTTGTATTAATTATTAAGAAAAATCAGCTGTTTTGGATATGTTGAAGGTTTTTCAAATTTTGATTTTAATAGAATATTCTTACACCATTGTTTGAATACAACCATTTGGAGGACGGTATGCTAGACAAGTTTGAGTATAATTTGATTTCATTTATGTTGATATTTGTGTAGGATCTTGTATATCATTGTTGAACTCCTAAAACGTGTAAACAGATTTTTCATTTGAGTTTTTCTTTTATTGTAAATATTTTCCTATGTAAATTTTATATGTATGAGTTACATATAAGTTACATACTACATGTTAGTGTAGCTATGTGTTCATTTCTTGTAAAGATATAGCTGGAGAATGTGTTTCTATGGTAAATTGAGTTTTAATGAAGTTTTCATCGTTAATCGTTTTTGTTGATTTTCTCAGTTATGATTGATTTTAGACTATAAGTGTATTACATTAATTTGTTCGTCTTTGTGCCAGCTATATTTTTGTTTTTCTAGATTTAAGATTAATGCTAATTTTAAACATATTTTTTATCCTGTGTCGTCACGAATGTAGCGAGTAGATTTTGTTTGTGGAAGTTTGTCATAGTCGTCAATTAAAACATATAAGAAGACCAAGAAAAATTAAAAAATTCAGTCGACAAAACGTATTTGAAAAGTCCACTTCGACTCGTATAAAATTTTCTAAAAAAATACAGTAAGGTTAAGTTATAACCATATGTTTTGATAACCATACGTCGAATGTAAACAAAGTATTTATGGAATAGTTACCTGTTTATAAAATAAAGAAGAAATATATCCACATCTAGAACAATTATTTGGGATTGCAAATATTATTATAAACAATATAAAGAAGATTTATTTATTGGTTTAAAAAAATCGGCTGACTATTGTACTGAGAAAAAGTTTTATTTCCAAATACAAAATATATTTACTTAGGTACAATTGAGATTTCTTTAATTAAAGCTAACAAATGTTTTTTAGTTTAATATTGCTGTTTTTAAAAGAACGAAACAAGATATTTTGCTTAAAGTTGGTACTTTATTTGAGTATAATTTATTTCAGTGTCGTATATATTTTTGAGTCAACGTTATCAGTTTAGTTGACTGCCTCTTTATTTAAATAAAATGAATTATTATAATCGGACTGATCTAATGTGAAAATTGCGGAAAACTGTTTGATAAAGTTCTCAGAACTAAATTATGAATTGCTGATATTCTATCTTTATTTACTGCAAGATTGCGTTCCGTGCAGAATATAAAATATTTATTTAAATGAATTGCAGTTAATTTAGTTTTAGGATCTCTTTGTTGATAAAATGTTCGTTAACATGATGCGTGCAAAAAGATTGCATCACAACATATTTGATCTTCACCAGGTTTAGTTAAGTTTAGTTAAGGTTAAGTTCCGTTATACGGGTAATTAATTGCAGTAATAGTTATTTTAATAGTTAATTGTGATTACTGATTAAGTGTTTCCTATTTCAATGAGTGACCAAAAAAGTTGAAATTCTTTTAATCTTAAGTGGAACGGGAAAGAACAGCTGATTGATTATTTTAAAGGTAAGAAAAGCTTGACTGATTAGTGCAATATTTAAGTAAGTCATTTTGCAATTTCTAGAAGTACCAGTAACTAATCAAAGTGCTAACTATATAGTAAATTAATTTTTAAATAGTGTAACGAATAGTAAACCCATATATGACGTCATCAAACATTCTAGATGTATGAGTCATCAACTGTATGACTCATCAATAACACGTGCAAGTTTGACTCATCGACACACCTCATCGACGTGACTTATCGGCAGCTGCGTGTATGACTCATCAACACGTCATCGAACATTCTAGATGTATGAGTCAAACTTATGAAAGATATAAATTGAGATCGCAAGTAGAAGGAGTTCAGTTAATGTTTGACCGGCAAAGTGAAATGTACTCTGAATAATTAGTGAATACATAAATAGTTTTTATATAAATAGTCCTCAAATAAATTTGTAAATACCCAGCATTTTTAATAGTTTGTTAAATAGTTTATAGTTATAGTGTTTTTTTAATTAAGTGCATTGTAAACAATCTTTTCTTTATTAATAGACGATTTTAAACAGCATTTTTGATTATTATTTTGAAAAGAATGTTACAATAGTTTTATATTACACTGAGAGAACAAAATTGTTAAATCAAAGAATAAACCAACATATTCTAACTTTAAATACGTTATGTGCAATCTGTGCAAAATAAAATGTTAATTTTGGTTTGTTAGTTCAACAATCTGCATCTTTTGTTTAAACTGTTTTAACATTCGTTTTAAACAAAATTAACATTGTTGAGCTTATATTAAACAATTTCGAATGTTGTGAGAAATGTTTTTACCTATTCGCTTTATGTTTTAACAAAATATCAAACAAAACAATTATATTTAATTATCATTAAAACTTCATTCAAAGCAATGTTGGTAATCAGCTTAACAGTCTTTTTGTTGAGTCAACAATAAATAATTTTTGAACAAGAAATTTTTGAATCAACATTTTCATTTCTCTCAGTGTATTATAATGTTTGTTTAAATATTAGGAGTTTGCAGATTCGCGAATAGTGATGAAATTATCACTTATACGAGTATCATCGTTGGTTTCACCGGCACCAGTAGCAAATGCAGTTCAAGCCAAGCAAGGTAACAGCAATTTTGGAATCCTACCACTCATGAAGCAAAAGCGGGCATTATTTTACACGTAAAGGTACAAATATATTGCATTAAATCAAAAAGTAATAAGTATCTTATTCATTATTTTTGTTACAGAATCCTGGTGCACTAGAAGAATGTGTAAACATAAAGAAGACTAAAATAAAATGGCCAAGTTTGGATTGGCCTTTCAAAAGTTCATTATATGACATTCAAAAGGTTTATGTTGCCTATTTCAATAATACTTGATAAATATTATGTCGATGTTTATGTTTCATTTATTAAATGATCATCATTAATTATTGGCTAATTTCACGCCAAATCACCTAGAGCCATTTGCTTCAAGTCTCAGATTTTTTCAAATTTCTTCCTTGTATAAATACATATGACATAGCATTAAATTAATTTTTCCAGATTTTTTGGATGAAAAACGACCGAAGCTTTTTGAACATGTTCAAAGACATTGCACAGTAGAAAAGTAGCAGGCTCTTAAAGCAAATTTTAGTGTTTTACAAATTTTGACATTGCTCCTGTAAATATCACACCTTTGAATCTTGTTTTATAGATTTACCTCAACATATACGCGGTTTGGGTAAAAAATAAAAAGGGTGCTTTTTGTAGTTTTAAGAAAGTTATTTTTAAAAAAAATTATCCTCAGAACGTCCTCTTTTTCTACTGTCCAATGTCTGCACGTTTCTTGATATACTCTGAATGACCCAAAAACTAGTTTTAATCTGATACCTGAATTAGCCAGATAACATAAAAAATAAGGGAGTTATGACAATTTTAGCCAGATGATGCAAAGTGTGGGATAGCAATATTTTGCATTTGCAATTTTGCTATACGACACTCTGCATCATTTAACCGAAACTGTCATAAACTGCCTTATTTTTTGAGTCATCTGGTTGATCCATGTATCAGATGAAAGCTAGTTTTTGGATCATTCAGAGTATATCAACGTGCAAACATTGCACAGTAGAAAAGTAGCAGGCTCTGAAGACTATTTTTTAAAAATAATTTTATTTTCCAAAACTACAAAAAACAACATATAAAAAAAGTGACAATTGTATCACAGGAGCTATGTCAAAATTTATAAAAAGACTAGTATTTGCCTTCAGTGCCTGCTACTTTTCTAGTGTGCAATTTCTTTGTACGTTTCTAATATAATCTCAGTCAAAATAAAGAGTCAAAAACTAGCTTTGATCTGACACCTGGATGAGCCAGATGATACGAAACATAAGGGAGCTATGACAATTTTAGTCAGATCATGGAGAGTATCAGATAGCAAAATTTGCAAAAAATGTAAATTTTCCAAAACTTCTACTTCGGTCATTTTTTACCCAAAAATCCGATCAGAGGGACGAATCTGCAAAATTTGTGATTTTTAGTTTTTATGGCGTATTGATTTCTGGTATCGACCTGCGTGTTATCACAAACGGGCGTATGTTTTGTAAGGCATTAATCTGCCCATACAAAACATTCGCCCGTTTGTGACACCACGCAGGTCGATTCTAGAAATCAGTACGCCATAAAAATTGAAGATCACAGATTTGGTGATATGCCCCTCTGATCTGATACCTTCGAATGTGTCTATGCAAGGAAAAAATTGAACAAAATCTGAGATATCGAAGCATGGTCATGTTTTAAAATAAGGTGATTTGGCATGAAATTAGCCTATTACTAATGTAGAAAAAATGTTTTGTATCTGTAAATTTGAAATAAAACACATTAAAGGCAAATCAGATGTTTTTTTTGTCTAAAAAGAATGGTGAAGTTCAATTTTAGGGCCCGGGAAAATATTCCCTTAGAGGGCCCCACTACCTCACTTCGGTTAATTTTTTTAAGGATAATTTATTTATTTAGATTAATTACAATGAACAACAAATTTGAAGTAAAAATTTTTTAAAACAAATATAGTGTACCTTATATACTCTAATATGGAACACTTAAATTTGAAATTAGATTTTGTCTAGCACTCTTGGTTAAAAAAATATGATGATGGAGAGCATTTTAATCGAATTTTATACAAAATAAATTAACAATATTCCCAAAGACTTACAGAGATTTAATTTTTTTTCTCTTTACTTTATCTTTTATAGTCGCTGGAAGTTTCGGTAATCAATGTCCAACAATTGCCAACAATAGTCTTGTAGCATGGATGTAGATCATTAAAGCTGCTTCCATAGTTTATATTTTTGCGAACGACAAATTTGGAGTAAAGGGACTTGCAAAAGACTTTTTAATCGTCATATCAGTGGCGCATTTAAAGGGGGGCTAACGGGTAGGAGTCCCCTCGAATTTTAATAGTCCAGGTCAAAGGTCCAGGTTCATTTATCTAAAATCTAAGTAAATTAATCTCTACTAAGAAAATCCTAAGAAAACATCTCCTAAGACAATTACTAAATACGCCACTGCGTCATCTATATCTTCAAAATAAATAAAATTGGGATCAATAAAAACGAACCACTTAAATGATTTTTAGACAGCAGTGGTTTAAAATATAAGCTAGTATGAGAAATAAAATATTTTAAAAACGGAGGGTGCTACAACAAAACTAATTGCGCTTCTGAATACAGCATTCAAAAAATACAATATATGCACCCGCTTTCAAATCAAACTTCTGTTGACTTTTGTACAGTACTTAGATCATCTATATAATAGATATATTAGATCATCTATTATATGGGATTCATTTGTAACTATCAGTACAATTTTACATTCCGCTTGCGGAAAAAACTTGCAAAGAATGAAGCTTGTTGTAGTCACGAGTCTGGGAGACAAGAGCCATAGAGGTCCTTTCCACCACAAACTATGATTTAGCATTTGCGAGGGCAAAAGTCCGAGTGAGGCACTATCAGCCGGATTCTTCACGGATATTCTCTGCTGACGGAACATAATACCATGACAAAGGAGGGAATACCTTGAATGAAAGCTAGTCGTTAGCCACAAATGTCTTTGAATCCAGGAGTCATCCAAGCGATCGTATCTGCTTCTTCGTAGTATCAATGAGACTTTGCACCAGTTCTGCTGCCAACACAGCACCGCGCAATTCCAAACGTGGGGTGGAGATTGCTTTGAGAGGTAAAACTCTAGTTTTCCCGCAAATTAAGAAAATTTTGATAGAGCCGTCAGATTATTGAACCCTTAAATACGCACCAGCACTATAACCAATTTCAGACGCATCCGAGAATGCATAAAGTTCTTTTTTGATGACCGAGTTTAAATTAATTTAAATTAATACATTAGAAAATTTTAAATTTGAAAGTTTAGGAAGTTCCAAATTCCAGTTATTGATCATAGAACTGGCACCATTATATCCAATCTCAGGACTCTGGGCTACGGGTTGCTCAGGCCTGAATTAAATGTGTGGTACAGTTATTCAAAATTGTATTTCGATGAATACTCATAAACGTTACTGACTAAATCTTATGGTCGAGAATTGAAGTGAGGTTTATCCCGGTTAGACGAGGTAAATTCTGGCCAATGGGAAACTGCATGTCACCAGGTAGTTGTGTTCAGGATGCTATTCGGATCACCATATGACTTAACTGCAGGAAGTCCTGTGAACTGAAGAAGCTTTAGAGCCACTGCACGTAAGTGGTGATGAAGCGAACACACAGCCTCTTAAGACAACTTCACCCTAACGGGTACATATGGGGAGTCTAGAACGTGTAGACTTATAAACGAAGCGCTGTCAAGGGCATACCAGACCTATAACTGGGAACCATTAAAAAACCAAGTCCTGCCACAGTTGAGGTTGGATTGGATCGGGCGGTGGACCCCCAACTATGTTGGGGAATAGTCCAAAAGCTGGACAAAATACCATCTCCTAGAGAGGGCGCCGACGGGTGAGCACGTTTATATCTTTAGTACTAGCCTGGAAAGGTAGTAGAGAATGGACAGTAACCTCGCTCCCACCAGTGCGTACTGGTGCATTAGCAATGCGCGCTAATTGAGCGTATCTCAATTCATGTCTTAGGATGGGAGATGAACACCAGAACGTTCACACAAATACCATAGCATCAATTACGGCCTATTTGGGTATCTAGATGATACGCTATGAGGCGGAGAAATGTATATAATCATTCACAGAGCATTGTTTCAGGAACAGGGTTATCTCAATATATTTTCGCCATCCATAATTGCTGCATCAACACAGGGCGATCTATAGGGTGATACAAGTAGAAAAATAGGTCGGCCATGGGGTTCCAATGAAGACCTAAACCATTAATAAAGATAGGTTCTTCTTTGTCGAATTGAACTGGTGTTTGGCCATCAGCCGATGGTACAGCCGCGAGAAGTCCCGGAAAGTTACTTATCCACTTTCGCAACTCGAATTCACCAGATCGCAGAACCTGTTGTAACCCCAATTGAAGTTTCTGAGCAGAACCTATAAAATTATATCCCCAAATTACGTCATCAATATAAATATTGTTACGCAACGCATCCGCAACATTAGGATACTTCGGTTCTTCTAAATTAGCGAGTTCTTTAATGGTTCGCAAGGCTAAAACCGGGAAAGAAGATTAGATTCAATCGTCGCTGTTCGTCAGGTGCGGTCGAGTTGAACAGCTGCGAGGTATATTATTTCTAATTAAATATAATTTAATTTTTGGTAATTTAAATTCAACCGTGTCGTAGGGCCCTTTCGAGACAGCTTTATGAGGGCCTACCGGAAAGTCCCGGTATCCCGGTGGGCCAGCACGCGCCTGAAAAGCAGTAACAATAAATTCTATTAACATTTTGATTTAGTTGTGACATGCATACTTTAATTATGAATATTTTGCTTTCCTTGAGGTAAATAATAATTTAATTTCTTTTAAACTAGCCAACCGTGCAATAAAATTTTCATTAATGTAAAAGAACAAAAAATTTGATTGTTACAAATAATCCCGAATTATGAAGAAATAATCCGAATCATGAAACAATTCTGAAGCATACTTACGGGAAGACGGCCTACATTTCCTACAACCTAAGATTTAGTTGATCTAAATAATTAGTTCTATGTTACAACTATTTTACTTATGTTATGGCAAATAAGCCATAGGTTGTAGGAATTATATTTAGTTCTGTGAAACAAACAATATATTTGACTTAACTTTCCGCTTTGTTTCTTTAGAAACACTTTTATTTCAGTTACATAATTCTTGACTCTACTAAATTATTGCTTAATTGTAATATCGAACTTAAGCCTTTAGT
This sequence comes from Agrypnus murinus, assembly GCA_929113105.1. NCBI lineage: Eukaryota > Metazoa > Arthropoda > Insecta > Coleoptera > Elateridae > Agrypnus > Agrypnus murinus. The sequence continues at coordinate 66,367,296 of OV816025.1, forward strand.
TCATATTTAACTGTATTGTTTCGCCGTATTCAACTTTAGTATTTGTTCACCTCAATTAAATTTTAGTTACATCTAATAAACCTTTTTCTCAGTGCGGAAGCAGTCTGTATTACCAACAATGCAATTGGAGTAATTTAATAAAAGATTTTAAAAGGATCCGGACGATTATATACAAGGTATTTCGAAAGTGAAAGATTTTGTTCACATGAAAGAACTATAAAGTTATAAAGACAATTTTTATTTAAATTTAGAATTCGATTTTGATCATTTTGGATTGTTTTCAAATAACAAAGATATAACGATTAAACAATTTTGAATTTGTTTATTATCAAAGATAATTCAATTTATTTTAATAAATTCATTTAGTATTGGTAAATTATTATTTTGTTGACGGATAAATTTATTTTGTGTTGGTTTGTTGAAGTGAATACCAGTTTCAACCCCTCATTGTCAGGTTGTAACTAAGACCTAAAACATTTGAAGAAACTCTAGGAAGATTTTTTTAATTTTGAATTTCTTTGGTTAAACACTTGTGTTGTGTGTTTATTTTTGATTTTAATTTTCGTTTTAACCACAATAAAAATAAACATCTGTGTTTGAATTTATTCATGTTTTTATTTGATGTTCATACAAGTATCTATTGTTTTTATCTTCATACAGAGTTTAGCTGCAGAAGTCCAAATGCTTTGGTAGTAAGTCTCGTTCCAGGTAGAGGAATTATTAAAGTTGAATTAAATATTTTTATCTCATGCTCTATTAATATAAACCCGAGTCAGCTTAAAAGGGTAAACGAAATTTACTGTGTAATTTTTAATTCTTCATTATTGTTAAATTTATCGCAATATATTTTTTATAAATTCGACATTAGGTATTTACACTTTAATTTTTAATATTTTCAATTGTCTGTTCTGCTTTTTTATGATATAAAAAATACGTTTATAAAAATCAACGTGTGGGTTATTTAAAAAGCCTTCGTGGGTCAGTGTCTGACCCGCGGGTCATAGGTTCGCCACCACTGTAAGATATTAGCTACTTATTAGCAGTGGCGTGCGGTGAGAATTTAGGCTAGGGAAGCAACCACGATTTTAATTATAATACACCTAGGTACAGGCGCGGATTAACGGGGAGGGAATAATCCCCCCCCCATTTAGAAATAAGTTTACATAGAATAGAAACAAATAATGTTTGTTTAATTATTATTTATTAAAACAATTATTTTTCCAAAGATTTCCACCTCAAAATACTTATCTGGATCCGCCCCTGCTAGGTACAATAAAAAACAGTGTTATAATTATTAAGCTTAAAAGTTTTTCAAAGAAGCACTTTTACACTTTATACTTATGGAATTTGTTGACTATCATTCTTTATTTAAAAAAACACTACTACTACGTATCAATTTTACGGTCTTTCTTAGCAAAATACCGGTACAGGTTTTAATCTTTGTTGTTAAATTTGAAAGATCTGGTTTTGATCTGCCTTTCTTAAAAATTTGTAATTTCTCTCCAAAACTGTATGCGAAAAATTCCTTATTAATAATTTACAAACTGAACAAAAAATCGTCCCGATTCGGCTATATCGCAGGTACTCGAACCTTTCACCGAAGCAGTTGAATTTGCAGTCGTGACGATAATGCAATTTTACGCAGATTTACATTAATTAAGTAACACCAAATCGAACAAATAACCAAATTATAATAAATAAACATTTGGGAACGAAGCACAATAAAAATAACGACCAAACAATGTTAACAGCATCCGTCTACTATAACACCCCACGCTCGCTGATTCACGCCAAGGTTAAGAGAAGAGCATTTGTAAGCAGTGCTTATATGAAGTGTATGTATCACATTTGAATCGGTATTACCTTTCCGTGCAAGTTTAATAAGCCTAATTTAAAATAGTACTCTAAATAATTATACTTTTTGCTGTACAGAGTTGATATTAAGCTTTAATTTGATAAATATTTCAATTTAAATAAACGATAACCATAATTTTACAAAAGTATTTTTGTTAGCATTGTTTTTATTTTTAATAAATTCTCAAGGCAAGCGTTGCTTCCATTGCTTCCATGGACCGCACGCCACTGCTTATTAGTACCTATCTTTCATAACAACCGAGAAAAGAATTGTTCTTAAAACGTGGGTTTGGTGGTAACTGATTTAAGAATCACAGTTGAAGCTGGATGACTATTGATTTCATAATGATCTAAGATCTAAGAGAGCAAGGCTAATATGATACTATTTTATTCTTTTTTTCAGTGTAAATTTCATAAGAAAACATAATTTAAAATAGCATCATATTAGCCTTGCTGTCCTAGATCATTATGAAACCAATAATAGTATCGAATTGCATTTTCAACATGATAACTGATCAGTGGCGTGCAGTGAGAATTTAGGCTAGGAAAGCAACCACGATTTTAATTTTAATATACCTAGGTGCAGGCGCGGATTCACGAAGGGGATGGGGGAAATTCACCCTCCAAATTTAGAAATAAGTATACATAGAATAGAAACAAATAATGTTTGTTTAATTATTATTTATTAAAACAATTATTTTTCCAAAAATTTCCCCCTCAAAATAATTCTCTGGATCCGCCCCTGCTAGGTACAATAAAAAAAAACAGTGTTATAATTATTAAGCTTAAAAGTTTTTCAAAGAAGAACTCTTACACTTTATACTTATGGAATTTGTTGACTATTATTCTTTATTTTAAAAAACTACTACTATGTATTTATAATGCAACTCGATTTTCCGGTCTTTCTTAGCAAAATACCGGTGCAGGTTTTAATCTTTGTTGTTAAATTTAAAAGTTCTGGGTTTGATCTGCCTTTTTCAGTAATTTGTAATTTCTCCCCAAAACTGTATGCAGAAAATTCTTTATTATTAATATACAAACTGAACAACCAATCGTCCCGATTCGGCTGTATCGGAAGTACTCGAACCTTCCACCGAAGCAGATGAATTTGCAGTAATGACGATAATGCAATTTTAAATATGCATACAGAATAAACTAAATAGAATTATTTGTTTTTAAAAAATCCAACTTATATAAATTGAAATAATAAAATGTGACAAAATACAGTCTCATTCGCAGATTTACATTACTGAAGTAACATTAAATCTAACAAACAGTAAATCAAACAAATAACCAAATTATAATAAATAAAAATTTGGGCAGGAAGCACACTAAAAATAACGACTAAACAATGTTAACCGCATCGTCTGTATGACCACGTCCGCTTATCAAGGCTAAGAGAAGAGCAGTTATAAGCAACGAAATCAGTGCTTATATGCAGCGTATGTAACATATTTGAATCGGTATTACCTTTCCGTGCAAGTTTAATGAGCCTAACTTAAAATAGTACTCTAAATAATTATACTATTTGCTGTACGGAATTGATATTGAGCTTTAAGTTGATCAAATATTACAAATTTAAATAAACGGTAACCATAATTTTATAAAAATATTTTTGTTAGCATTTGGTTTTTATTTTTAATAAATTCTCAAGGGAAGCATTGCTTCCATGGACCGCACGCCACTGTAACTGATACTAGTGGCGTATTTAGGGAGGAGGCTATCGGGCTGAAGCCCCCACCCCGAGATTTTTTTAATAAACTCAAAATCTATGTTTGTGCAAATCTAAGTATTTTAGATTCGGAATCTTTATAGAGTAGCCCCCCATTTTATCATTTCCGGAAAAGCTGGTACTTTCAACTGGTGTGAGCCTATAGTTAATAATAATGGTTATTGAGATTGGGCCAATTATTTATTAGTGTCTAGCGTATTATAGAATTAATGGAGTTTTAATATCTTTTGTTTTTTTATTTTCACTTTATATTGTACAAAAAAATCAACAATCACATCTTATTATAAACATTCGAGGTGTAACATACACAAACATACAAAATAGACATTTAGATAAATATTAAATTTAACAATGTGTCAATGGTAAGTTTTCAAAGAATACATAATTAAGAGTTATTTGCCGAACAACTCAGGAACGGTTAAATTACAGGATGAGTAGATCCATGTGCATTCTGTAAGACACTTTTTGACACTTATTTTGGCACGACAACTGCAACCGAAAGTGAAACATGCAAGGTTCTCATTCTAAATAATCTTTATTTATTTCATTCTCATTGCTTAAGTTCGAAAGTATAAATAAACTAACTATAAATAGTAAAATAACTATAATTAAACTTCTATTTTTAGTAGGTCAAATAAAAATATTACCACAAAACAGTAAAAATGATGGCTACTATATAGGTACATAAGTATATTGGCAAAATTTATTCTGGAAAACTTAATGTCATTTCAGATAAAGTAGATCAATCTTAAGGATTGTTTGAAGGTATCATGTGAGAGAAAATGCCAAAATTATAGGCAATTCTGTTGTATATGCGTTTAGGAGCATGTCACTTGTAATAGATGTCAAGGGTATTAGATTTGTTGTCACAGGTGACATTTTCTGAGGCTATTTTTAATATAAATGCTTTTCAAGACATTTGTGCCAGTCTCGGTGGATTAGTGGTTTGCATGTTTGCTTCATAATCCAAAGATCGCAAGTTCGATCCCCGGCCGAGCTGGTAATTTTTCATAGCGGAGAAAAATTTAAAACATGCCTTCTTCTCGGATAGGAAGTAAAACTGTAGGTCCCGTGTCAATGCGATTGGCACGTTAAAAATCTCTACTGGGGGTGGAATTCCCAAACAAACAAGACTTTTGTAGTATTTGATTAATAATAAGCAACAATTCTTTTCAGAACTAATAAAGAAGTGACTCGTTGCAAGACATTGCATTCGCAGACTCAGCAGTCGTCGCTGAATTTTGCTAAACGGCTTCGAGAGAATAAGAAAATAGTGGACAGTGATTTTCTTTATCTTGGAGAGATGAATTCAGAAATGTTTAAGAAATGGTTTAGTGATAATTTGCTTAAAAGGTTCTTGCAATATCGACTTAAACATTACAGCAGTGTTCTAGAATTTGGAGTAGGTGTGTTGCAAGTACCAAAAAAAAGATTAAAGAATGATATGAACGTGAGAGAGATCTAGATATAACAGTTAATGAGTTGCTTCTGGATGTTTCTAAAGATAACAGTTATTACAGCTCAGACTGCGACAGTGACCGATGAAATTTATTAGTAAAAAATGTATTTGAATGAGACTACTACAACTGTTAAAAATGAGTTAATTTGTAAATAAAATTGTTTTATAAAATAAGTTGTGTTATAAAACTAAAGAAGCGGCAGCAAGGCCGTATTCAAGGGGGGGGGTTAGGGGGTCTAACCCCCCGCCCCCGAGACTAATGTCAATGTCATGAGTAGAAAAAACTATTTTTCTATTCTGATCCCCCCCCCAAAATACATTCCCTAGAAGCCCCCCCCCCGGAAATAGATTTCTGGCTACAGTCCTGAGGGGCAGTATTAGACATCTGCAGAAACCCAATCTGGTTAATCTAAATGTTTGATTACTGAAAATCAATTGTGACGTTTTCAAGACAATGACAAATACTTGGTCTAACCAAGACATATTTTCATAAATTCTTACATTAGTTTCCTACTGAATATTTCAAAACTTTTGCAATGACAAATATTAATTAAAATCTAAAATTGCTGAAAACGTTCAAAGTGGCTTTATCCCTAACCTCAAAAAATCATCTCCTATGACATTATTGTAAATATCAGTTTGTCAAATACTGGATGCTGATTTGACTAGAAATTTTTTAATCTTATACCACACAGGGAACATCGATGACCGGGCTCAGCTTTAGCTGGACGGATAATATTTCTCGACAAGAAATGTTACATTTTTTGAGCTATTACGTTTACGTCCGCAAACACTCTTTGTCATGGGCCAAAAACTTTGCTTATGAAAAATGTGGGAAACTAAACAGTTGTTTCACTGTCAGTTATGACATTAACTTATGACATGTGCGTTGCACTTAAAACATTTATATTTACTTTTATTATGTTAGAATTAGTAATAAGCGGCCCCTAGACGCTCAATAATATTGCGCAATAATATTGTGCAATATTATTGATGCACCCTCCAGACAACTCAATAATTTATTAAAAAATTGAGCAATAAATATTGTGCAATAATTCACTTTATAACAAAATGTTGAGTGACACGGACGCTGCTTGTGTAGCTATTGCTTTGGTTCTTTTTAATAAAAAAAGAGAAAAAAGGAAGAAGGTAGTTAAAGAAATGGTGTATGAAAAGACAGAAGTATACTCAAAACTGACTATAAAATGAAGCAGGTTAAATAAAACATGATTTTTTTAAATTTTCTGGGGTCTTACAACAAGCAAAACTTTTTATCAAGAAGGACATTTTTCGATAAAGCTAAAAATAAAAATTTTTCCCCTCTTGTGAACTCAATCTGTGGACACACTGTACTATGTATACCCTTGTAACTTAATGTTGTTTCATATTTCATAGGGCTGATACCGACTTTTATACCTCAATACATTCATTTATAAAAGCCCTTTCGTCAGTTTTAGATGCACTATATTTAGCGGTCGTGAAAACGAATTAATATTGTGCAATAGTATCCACAGACAGGCCAATATTTTACACATTGCGCAATAATTTCAAACAGTTTTTGATTGACACAATATATTGCGCAATCTTTCAATATACGCTCCAGACGATCAATAGTATTGCGCAATATCAATTATTGCACAATATTATTGAGCGTCTAGGGGCAGCTTAAGATCAACAAAAAAATTTAATATGCACCTCAGCATAAATCTACTTCTATGGTCTCGTTTGTTTGCTTGCCTCGGCCAGCAAACACAGTCTCGGCTATAAATGTGCAGTTGTTAATCTTTGGTACGTAAATAAATATTATTGAAATGTTTATATAATCAAATATAATGTCAACATAAAGTACACTTAGTAACCATTATGGTGTCCGTATGTTAAGGTAATTACAATCAGGAAAATACATTGTAATATATTATCATGTAAAGCAAAGCCTTCAAGAACCTCAAAAGTCATGAACATGTTCATTTTCCTGAATCAAAATCTTAACTAATAGTAAGTTAATTACCATTTGCCATATTTTCTTTAAGATGTTCGGCTTCTTCATATGAAGGAGGGGGAGCTAAAACAAAATCTTATTAATTATTTATATTCAAATATTTGATATCTGCACATATTAAAAATCATAATACTGTACTTGCAAAAAAATACATGCACAACTTTCAGTATAGCAATTGCTAAAGTTAAGTCATTTAGATATTGAGTACCAGTTAACTTAAATTTGTGTATGTATTAAAATACCTGTAGGCCGTACATATGGCTTCTCTGAATTAACTGCAGCTCTTTCTCCATCTGGGAAAGAATCATCAATGTTTTGTAAAAATGGCATTCCTTCGCCTAAAGGAACGGAAGCATTAGAATATGATGGAATTAGTTCTGATAAGCTAGTGCTAATTTCTGATAAAGGAACTGTGCCAATTGCAAGGGGACAAGTTATCTTCAGATTGGTGTAAGGCATTGGTAGTATTACTTTAACCTACAATAATCCATTCTAAAAGAAAATTATAATCATTAAATATTAAAAGCATTACCTTTAAACGATAAGTAGCATTGATTATACTACAAGGCAGTAAATTTAAATATCTGTCAACGGGTACAGTTAAGGATGAAGTCCATGATTTTTCCCCATGCGCTCCTATAGTTGGTGCAATGGTGGATGCAAGAATGCTACTCGAGAATTTCCGACGTGTTGCTGGATGATGAGTTATATATTCGTCATCCTAAATTAAAAATTTAAATTAAATATATACTTTTAAAATAATTTGAAAAATTGTATTTATTGGTATAAAACACTTCTACAAACTTTTCCATTATTTTCTGAACACTTTAAAGGCTTTTAAAAATACATATTTTATCCCTATAGTTTGTGGAAACTTTATTTATAAAACTTACTCTTATTAATTCATACGTCACATTTTCAACATTAATATTAGACATATTCTCCACATAAGTAGCAACGTCTATTTTCTGGCCAACTGCATACCCGGTGGCAGGCAAAGAAACAGAAAAATTAATTGAACCCTTACTAAAACAGCAGCAACTAACTATTTCGTCCGTTGATTGTTGAAATGGATCCTAACAATAAATACGTATTATAGTACTGCATTTATGAATAAAACTACAAAGCAATTATTTTTAAAATTGTATTTATATTGTATTCTAGTTCCTGCATATCATTTTTTCGTGTAATGATATCATGGTATCCCTGGCCTCAGTTTACATTGTAAAAATAATAACTAATATATACGTACTCTTGTTGTTGGTAGATAATTCAAATCAAGAGGTGAAACAATTTTAAAAACGAATTCATCCTCATAATCAAATTTCCATGGTCTATCAACTGTTACTTTAATTTTGTATTTAGTACTACCAAAAATACCGTCAAATGATGATGGTAACACTGGTGGTAATATGTAAGAAAATGGATATGTATGTGTACCGGCCGCAATATGTAGCTCCTCTGTTTCACCTGTAATATATTAAAACTGATGATTCTATTTAAATGATTTTAACCTATATTATATAGCCCAGTCAAATTAGAAAAAAATGCGGAAAGTTGAAGTAAGTCCTTGGATTGCATAGGCCTTCTTTGTGGGTTGTTAAATGACCTCCTAAAAGTCACAACCTGTAGGTGGTGGGTTCGAAGAGATAATGAGTGTAAACCACGCCCTCTAAGGGCTTTTGTCGTTTTTATCTGAAACTGTTAGATTTATCGAGACGAAGGAGGTTAGATAAAATAAAATTTATTTAATTCCCTACCGAAAATGTCTTTTCGAGCGGATTTCCGTTAAGAAAAAGTAAAGAAGACGAAATTACAAAAGCATTCCTAGAAATAAATGCTTTTCGCTAGTAGGTACTTGTACTAAGTTTCTCTGTTAAATGTAAACTAGGAAAACCTCGTCAAGACAGGACGGTCAAAAGGCTAACTTATTGAAGGGTTTCCTTAACAGCTTTCGTTGTGTGATTACAATCCTTCGAGTTTCCAAGAGTGATTATTTAATAGTAACATTTATTAAATAAACGCAATCGAACAAAAACAGTTGCAAATACTAAGCTTACCATTCTCAGACGAACTTTTGAACGCGTTACTTAACAAACACCCCCTTACCCCTCCACAATAAATCACGACTTATCCCATATTGCTCCTTTAGTTACACCCGTCTTACTGCATTTTTCATCTTGCCCCTCCGACTTACCTCTTCCTCAACTTATTCTTATCATAAAATTCTGCATTTAATTCATATATCATATATGTATACTTAATATATCAGCTTTTGAAACTTTGTCGGTTATTTTGTCCATGCTGCTTAAGAGATAAAACATTAGTTCTTGGACATTCCTATTCTATTTTTTTTATCAAATATCCCAATCTGCAAAATTTAAAATTTTCGTAAGAACGAACGCACAGAGATAGGCAGAACTATCAAACTTTGTGAAAAAATTCTCCACAGCAAATACTGTGAAACTGACTGAAAAGGATGTTTAATACTACAACATGACGAAGCAATTGGCCTTGGGAATATTGAAATGCATCGATTACAAATATTGCTTACAAATTTAAATAATTGAAAAAAATCACAAAACTAAAACTCCACAGACTAAAAAAAGGACGGTTTTAAAAATATAAAAGTTAAATAAAAATAAAAAGTAAGTAGTGTTGATTAATACCTAGATTGGTAATCGTGAATAATTCTAAAACTAACCACCGTAGAATGTGAGAGGGAGCCCCAAAGTGAATGTTCGATTCACGCGTCATAAATTAAAGATTTAATATTTATTTAAATTAAAAATATAAACATTAAAAAATATAAAAATTAAATAGTGTTGACTAATCGACGCAGCGAAAGCTTCAATAAAAGAAAGAACGGCGTAAATCGGGCTGGTGGAACACTCAAACTGACTGGAACAAAAATAAGCCTTGTGTTTTAAATATATAGATTTACTATAGTTACATCCCTTAAAATATTATGCACAGTGACAATTTAATATTGATACACGTACGTTGCAAGCAAGCTAAATATGGAGCAAAATCTCTTTAATTATCTGTGAATCGACATCTTAAGATACAAAGTATGCTTAAATATTCATTAGTATCTTGGTTGCTAGTTCAACAAGTTTAAGACATCTATAGGTTTCTAAAATTGCACCTACATAAATAAGGCAAATAAATACATGATTAAAAATAGAGGGCGTTCCTGTTTAAAACAAAACTGTTGGCCTTGTGGCTCCCCATACAATTTCTAGCAGGCAATGAATTAAATCGAGTCTTTCAATTTATATCAAAAATCATCCAAGAAAAAAATTTACTCGATACCAAGATGTTATAAATAAAGGAAATTAGAAGGATTTTAAAAAAGTAAAACACCTTGTACGTATTGGGTTGAATAAAGAATTGACTAGCACAGTGTGCTCTCCTAGGATTTAATTAACTTACCAATACGAAATTATAATAACGATAATATTGTCAGAAGAATTTTGCTGAAGAGGATGCTAAAGTAAAAGATGACTGGACCACGATCGCATCCGGCTCTCAAAGAATTTCTCCTATTTAGCTACTTTATGACGGATATGGGACCTCAAAAAATTACGTCCGAAAGTTCCTTGAGCAAATTTACTGGTGCAAATTGCTGATCCATGTATGACATATCTTCTTTCGTCAATAACGCAAAACGAAGGCGAGGTACGAAAAAATATTTGGACATTTCTGTAAGGAATTGAATAAGCTATTATTTTATCTAACTTCCATCATCTCGAGAAATCTAATAGTTTCCGAGAGAACCGCCAAAAACAATTAGGGGGCGTGGTTTATCCTCATTATATCTTCGAGCTCACCACCTACAGGTGACTGCGCCTTTTAGGGGGTTATTTAACAACACACAAGGAAGGTCTGTGCAAAAACACAACGACTTATGTCAACTTACCGCTATTCATGAAAATTTGATCTAAATTGATTGGACTATGAACTTGATTCTAGTTCAAAATACCGACAATCAAAATATTAAATATCAAAATATGAACTGTGTTATGCGGCACTTTTGTTCAAAATACTGAACAGGACTGACCAACAGGGAAATGAAGGGTTGTAAAGAATTTCTGCAATAATAGACCTGGTATAGAAATACAAGTATAAATACTATTTCTTATAGAAAAATGATTATTAAAGTAAAAAAAAAATAATAATAATGAAATAATCGATTAAATCGATTAATCGATTATTATGCACAGCCCTACTTATAGGCAGCACTATTATCAATTTTTTGAACGAATGTTAAAAAAATACATACACAATTTTCAAATCGGTAAATTAAAATTTACTATTACTGGATATTTTAAGTACCCCTTTAGGTTTTAAGGATCGGTAAATCAATTAATAGAACCTTTAATTATTTTTCAAAAATAATAATCGATTAATCAATTATTTAAAAATATAATCGGGTTCGATTAATCGATTATTAATCGATTAATCGATTATTAATCGATTAATCGATTATTATGCACAGTCCTAATCGTGTCTAATACTTAACAATAAAATTACAATTCGGACAATCAAAATATCGATAATTTCTCAGTTCAATTAACTTATTGTATAAACTATCTCTAGTGAAAAATACTAAAACAATAGAAAAATTTGAAAATAATAATTCATAAGCTAATTATTATGGGAGAGGGCAAAAGTCGTGCTCTTGAGATTTAATTAATTTAAATATCCAATAATAAAGCAAAATTTTTTCTTAGTTTTTCCAACATGGGGGGGGAGGCAATCGCCCTCCTTTGCCACCTCCAAGTCCCGCAACTGATAACCTAAGTATCTATTATTTTGATTATTGATATTTTGAACACAATAAATGTTTCTCATGTATTATAAGCATACCTCCAATCAAATTATATACTGAATCAAAATAAAATTCTTCAGCTGTATACGTTGTTTGATGTTTACCCCTTTTTACCGACCAACGCGTTCTAGCTCGACCTTGAAATTTTATTCTTACAGCTATAACAAAAATAAGAATTACAAAATAAACAGGATACGTCGATAGCAGGGCCAAAGACAAATGTAACGCAGTATAAGTCTAACAAATACTATTGAATTCTTGAGTACCCTATAATATTGATAAGTTTCAGTTAATTAGTTTTCCTAAAGGATCGGCAATATTATAAACAAAATTTGCGTTCAAGATAACAATTTTATAAAAAAATGATTCCTAAACATGTTGATAGTACCTACGTAGAAAAACTGCATTTCTACAGGCTTGTCATGGGCGCAATTTAATAGCGTCTAGGACATTAATTTGTTGCGAGTAGTGGTTTGACTGCCTTCATTTAACATTAATTATTGCGGTACAATCATCTTGGACTAGTTGCATTCCTTAACCGTAAATGTCTTCGGGTTATTGGCGTATCTGCAGCTTTTGGTCAACTTTACGTTCCGTTTATCCAGAATGTACGTTGCGATTGTAAATAAAACAGGTAGGTACTCAATTAACGCGTCGCATGCATATACTGTCGTACTATCATTCTCATTTTAGTTTTATACTGAAAGGTGACATAGTATTAAAACCCAATTAGACTAATTCTTAAGATTTTAAAACAGCTAATTAGAATGATCTGACGAGGTTACTATTGTCAAATTCACACGCCAGAGAAGGTGATATGTAATTCATATATTCATGAACTTATATCGTAAACTACTATTTTAACAATGTACAAAGCTTAGTGGTAAAATGCATATTTTCTGTTATTTTAACATAGATTTACAAAATTATAATAGTTAAAAAATGTTTTTGACGTTCCGTTTAGAAAATAAGTTTTACTTTTTGTTTTTTACTTTTCTTGCAAATGAATAAACTTACAAACTTCCAGTTTCGAATATATCCTCTACGGATCAACAACTAGGAGACTATCTAAGTTTTATTAATCTAATGCCGCTTAAAATAATTATAATCTGAAGCTAGAATACAATAAAAAGTGATTTTTCTATTTTACGTCTATAATAAAGCTGTTAAAGCACCCAAAACAGTGCGTTAATAGATCATTTGGGTGCTTTAATAGCCCAACTTTTTCACAGTTGGTAGCATTGAAAAAATAATTCAAAAAAGCAGAAAATTGATAAAAACTTCACTCAATTTTCTGTGTCAATCAATGAATTTTCAAATGTCACATCAGTGTTGTCAACTGCCACAACAATCCCTGCACTCGTCCTTTAGAAAACTCACCGCAAGCGGCTCGTTTTCTACGAGGGTGGTCCCGGAAGTACCCGACCTGACCAAGAGGTGGCGGTAGTTGTTTGAAAATATCACTGTATTGGAAAGTACGCAGTCTATAAAGCATGTTTCAAGTTTGAAAGCGCCACGTTGTTTAGTATTTGTTTGGCAGCCATCAATAGTGAACGTTGTCAGTGAATTTGTGAAAATGGAGAAAATTGGTCATCGTTATGTGATACAATACTTTTATTTGAAAGGCCTCAGCCCAACCAATATAAAAGCTGAACTGGATTCTACTCTGGGTGAGTCTGCTCCTTCGTTTACAACAGTTAAATTTTGGGTAGCTGAGCTTAAACGAGGCCGTACGAGCTGCCAAGACGAGCATCGCAGTGGTCGACCAAATGAGGTTGACGACTCCAGAAATGGTGAAGAAAATCCACAAAGCGGTACTTGATGATCTTCGACTGAAAGTGCGCGAGCTAGCAGACATTACGGGCATTTCAAAAAGTGCGGTACATCGCATATTATCTGAGAATTTTGACATGAGAAAGCTGTGTGCAAGATGGGTGCCGCGTTTGCTCACATTCGAGCAAAAACAGTGTCGTGAAAATGTTCCAATTGAGTGTTTAGCGAAGTTTCACAGCAACAATGCAGGATTTCTGCGCCGTTTCGTAACAATGGATGAAACATGGGTCCATCATTTCACACCCGAGACAAAAGAACAATCGAAACAATGGACTCAAAAGGGAGAACCGGCTCCAAAGAAGGCGAAGACCGTTTTATCTGCAGGCAAGGTTATGGCGTCGGTTGTTTGGGATGCGCGTGGAATAATTTTTATTGACTATCTCGAAAAAGGAAAAACTATCAACGGCCAGTATTATGCAAACTTATTGCAACGTTTGAGCGAAGAAATCAAGCAAAAACGGCCGCATTTGGCTAAAAAGAAAGTGTTGTTTCATCACGATAACGCGCCAGCTCACAAATCCGTTATTGCAATGGCGAAAATTAATCAATTCAAGTTTGAATTGCCAGATTTAGCCCCCTCGGATTATTTTCTGTTCCCAAACTTGAAAAATGGCTCAGTAGTCAAAGATTTTCCAACGATGAAGAAGTGATGTCAGCAGTTAATGGCTATTTTGAGGAGCAAGACAGTTCTTATTATAAAAAGGGTATCGAACTTTTTGAACACCGCTGCGAAAAGTGTATAGAGCTGAAAGGAGATTACGTTGAAAAATAAATCAATCTTTTTCCAAAATTTTTGTTTTCTTTGTTGGGTCGGGTACTTCTGGGACCTCCCTCGTAAATTTCGACCAGTGCAATAAATCTTGCCTTATGAAACTCGTTCTTAATATACTATTAAATGGAACAAAACTTTTAAAACTTTAATAAAAACTAGCTAACCTCCTAAACAGTTATAAAATTTAGATCAACCTCTAGCTCTAAATGCGTAGTTTAGTAAGTTTATTTGTTTGCAACAAAAGTAAAAAACAGAAAGTAAAACCTATTTTTAAACAGAGCGCCAAAAACAATTTTTTTAACCATAATTTTATAAATCTACGTACAAGAAGATTTTTTTTAAACATACGTAACAGTATATTACCCACTCCTTAATATCAATATTCACAGTAGTTGTTATTAAACATTTCTTCTCGTTTTTTAATTAATTATATGTTTACACATAAACTAAAATAAAAAGAAGACAAATAGTTTACCTCTGACAGTCTTCTCTTCCGTAAAGTTGCATTCTACTTTACCAACTATCGTTTGGCCAGGATGAAAACAATCATTATAATTATCTAATATTATAGTTGCAGAATCCGCCATTGGAATTGATATTAATTTTCAAGATCCTTATGTAAATATACCTACAACAGACACATCAATTAACTATTAATTCTTGTTATAATTATACACTACTGTTACATTAATGAAGATTTACCTAAATATTGTCGCGAATGAATTCGCTTTGTTTAAATTGTTAAGCTTTAATTATCTACCACAATCAATGTGCCAGAAAACGAACAGGAAAAACTGAATACCAAGATGCACACATAAAATTAAACTAAACAATAAAAATTGGTTAAATGATTATATACAGGGTGGGATTAAAGTATGGAATATTAAAAAAAGAAACGAACTCAACGAAACACGTCGATTTTGTTTTTTAAAAATACACATTAATAATATGTGCGATTCACCTTCCGAGTTTCATTTGTTTCTGAGTTATGACGTCATCACAAAAAAATTTAAATGACAATATAGATTTTTAGTAGTGGAATCCGATAGTGATTTTTCTTCCCTTTATGATCATGCAAATAAATCATAAGGTTGCATAACAAAAATTCTGAGAAAAATCGATCTGAACTTTGTAAATGTTTGTTAGTTATGACGTCATCACAAAAGAATTAAATGACAATATAGATTTTTAGTAGTGGAATCCGATAGTGATTTCTCTTCCCTTTATGATCATGCCAATAAACCATAAGGTTGCATAACAAAAATTCTGAGAAAAATCGATCTGAACATTTAATGTTATTAATATGCAACCTTATAATTTATTTGCATGATCATAAAGCGAAGAGAAATCACTATCGGATTCCACTACTAAAAATTTATATTGTCATTTAAATCTTTTGTGATGACGTCATAACTAACAAACATTTACAAAGTTCAGATCGATTTTTCTGAGAATTTTTGTTATGCAACCTTATGATTTATTTGCATGATCATAAAGGGAAGAAAAATCACTATCGGATTCCACTATTAAAAATCTATATTGTCATTTAAATTTTTTTGTGATGCCGTCATAACTTAGAAACAAATGAAAGTCGGAAGGTTAATCGCACATATTAATGTGTATTTTTACAAAACAAAATCGACGTGTTTCAGGGTTTTTAAAAAAACCGGTTGAGATTGCTTCTTTTTTTAATATTCCATACTTTGATCCCACCCTGTATGTACAGCACTGGTATCTATCGACTGACAAAGTCATAACCTCGTCGAAAGTCAATGAATAACATGTGCAAAGATATATTGTATTCATAATAACATGTTATCATTGTTTTAGCAGGAATATCTTATCTGTTGTATATATGTTTTTTCTCAAACCGCATTTGTAATTTAATATTCTTTTCGTGCATTTCTCTAATCCCTGATTATGGTGGCAAATATTTTGCACACTACGTTCCCGCTCCATTTCTTTCTCTGGCTTTTATGGCTTTTATTATTTTCTCTACTTCTTCTCTTGTGAGTTCTATAACTTCTACTCGATTTTTCTCATCCTTGATTTCACTTAATTGTGCTTCTATCTCTATGACTCTGTTCAACAACTCTTCCAGATATTCGTTCCATCTGCTCACCAAATGCTTCTCAAATGCTATTAGAATTCCTTCTTTATTTTTACAGTATATTATTTTGGGTTGGAAACAATTTTTACTTTCTTTATGATTTTGTAAAAGTTCCCTATTTCTTTGTTTTTATACTTCTTCAGATCTTTGATCTTTTCTTCTTTATGCCTTCTTTTTTTGCTCTACATATTCTTTTTGTTTCCGTTTTTTTGAGACTGATATGCTACTTTGTCGTTTTCTGTTCTCAAACGGATCTATTTTTCTCTTGTAATATTTCTGGTATCTTTTTGCATTGATCGTTCAACCACTCTCAAATTTTGCCTTGATATGCTCTTGATCGCTTGTTTTATAGTTTCTTACATTCTTTCCCCATTTTTTATTGATATCAACTTCTTTGTCTCGTTCTTCTGCACTGCATATTGTTCATGTATTAATATTTGAGGAATATAAGGAAAAAACAAGGAATGTCGCACAATTTTTGATTAGAAATATTTTGATTGTTGTTGTCCACGGTATCATTTTAAGGATAGTAAATATAACATTGTAAATTTTTTTTCCATGGATAGGTATGTTCTTTTCGCGTGGTCCTTGAACACTAAATAGTCACATTAGTTTCTAACAGATTCCGCACACATCTCAAATTTTTCATAATTGTAACATTTCTTGTTATTTCCCCATGTCCTTCATATGATCTATCTGATTTGTTTCATTTATACCTGGGATTATCCTTTATACCTTTATGTACATCCTTTCTCTTAAAAAAGGTGGCCTATTTTTTCTCCATTGCAAAAGCTATTAGTCTGGTTCCATTACCAGTGTTGTTAAGCCTTCATAATACTCTTCTTCTCTTTTTACTTCTGTAGGTGCATTGTTTTCTAATAAATTAACGCAATTTGTTTTAAATCTGCAGTTTCTCAGTTCTTTAAGAAATCTACTTTATGTTTTTAATTATTTTTTTCGCCTACCTGATCAGAAAGTGCTTTTTAAATGTCCTGTTTTGAGGGCAGTTAAGGCTTCTTTGCGGGCCTCTTATGTCAAACTTTTTACTGCCCTCTTATGTCAAATACATAACCTCTACACTACTACTAGATGAAACCACGATTTATTTATGTTAAGTTGGAGATACTGTAAAAATTGTAATTGTTTTTTAAATTGTCATACTTTGACCACTCCTGTGCATTATCCTAAAAAGATTTTAATCAAAAAATGAAATCATTAGTTTCATTAAAAATATAACTCATTCGTAAAACTTTTAGCAACAGAATATGACGGAAAATGTAATTTCAAACATATTTTTACATAACCTTTAAAAATATAAAAAACATACGTCAACTTTTTCTAGGCTTCTTAGATCATAACTTTGATTTTCATGTCTTCGTCGATAAATTTGTCGTTTGTTTTTTTCTTTTCACAGTGTCATTGTATGTATAAATGGAGGTTGTGACAATTAATTAATAAAAAGAAAATTGTAATTTCAATAAATTATACAATGATAGATTAATTACTCATCCTAATTAAAAGTCATATCCTGTTCCTTTTATTTACCAATAATAATGAAAACATTTACTATACGGCCGTGTTGTATGTAGTGTAATGATTATTAGGTTAATTTAGTTAATAAATTACTAAAAACGTCTGGCGTTATTTTCATTTTCATTCATTCCCTCTAACATATGCTTATTTAATTTACTAATAAGTTACGTTACTGTTTAACTTTTGGAATTCTTTTTTAAACTTTCAAACAGGTAGGCGAAAAACTTTTGTATGTCACTCGGACCGAAAAGCATGTTAAGTTGTCCGCTGCCCTCGCTACGCTACGCTTCGCTCGGGCATCAAACAACTGCGGGCTACAAATGCTAATTTTCTGCCCTTGAGACACAATCTACTATACGTGTGTTTTGATTTTTTTCACTCTTTCTTCTTTTCGTCGTATTTTTAAATTAGCAGCCCCACAGACAAGCCTTTTGCACAGTATATATAACATACAATAATGTGTCGCAAATAATTTCTATTCACCACACTACATGCTGGCGCGAGTCGCCAGTATGCAGACAGCAGTTCTATTTCAAACACGCAACAGAACGTATCGAAATTACCAGAGCCGGATTAAAGCCCACAATCGTGCAGTATTAGTGCCAGTAAACAATGCATAGTGTTAGTCGTTGTGCAGCCAAAGGCTGTAAAACCTCGGAAAGAACTACAATTAGTTTTTTCAGGTTTCCGATTTCAGGTTATTTTTCCTACATACTATTATTTTTTAATAAATACGCTCGTAAAAACAATGCCGTATTTAAGAATTCACTTTTGTATATATTTACCAATTGCTTAAAATTGAATTACTAACACGTAATAGAACAAATAAGCGATTACGAAATCCTACATAATAAAATTTTTTAAGCTGATTTATTAAAAGAGTTCAACAATCTAGGACAACGCCTTATCAACAGGTGTAAACTACAGCGTCTTTTGTTACTCTCAACTGTTAAAAAAGTCAAAGCGTGCGTTAGGATTGTACTTTTTAGCATTTCGTTTGTCATTGTGTCTTTAATTTAATATGAATGAAAATAAATTTTAATATTATTAATTATTATTATGTTATTATAGTGTAAATTGATTTCATCTCCCCTATCTTGTACGTATGTGATTTCGGTGACCTAGATTCTCCATTTGTTTGTTGAACAGGTATTCAAATTGTATACAGCTATGCATTTGTTCGTAATTATTTCTAAATAAAATGAAATGACTATTGCAGCGCAAGAATATGGTTAATGGCTTGAAAGAATAATGTAACTTTAATTGGTAATTAACGATGTAACAAGAAACAACTCTTCTAACTTAGTTTAATAAATGTTTTAAATATCTAAATTGATTATCGTTTTATTTATTAGATTCTATAAGTAAAACAACTTCAATCAAATGGTTAACTACACATAATTCTACTTCATATTTTACTATACTATTATATAACAAGAGATTTTGTTTACATATATGACATTTTATTGAATGCGGCTCTGCGTTTTATTTACCGGCGATGACGACCGATAAACGTCGGTCCACTACTTCGTTTATGGGCGTGATATTCGAAGGTGGATTAATAAAATGAATGGTGTCGCATGCAAGTGAATCTACTGATTGTTATATAAATACTGTGCCTTTTGTGGATATAGTTTTTAGTGTACAGAATCAATATAAAATTACATCTACCTGCAATACTGTCACTATTTTGTACTGGATTTTTGCAATAAACTTTAGCATTATATTATTATTTAAAGTAACACGCAAAACGCGTAGCACAAAAACCACATGCGACAAACAATTATGATGATATATACGATGATGAATCGTTAGTTAGCACAGGTGAGTTAAGATTTGATATTTATTTATGACAATCACTCTCGTGTGGAAAAGTGCTCGGCAATTTCTACAAACATGAGTTTTTATCGGTTTGTTTTTATTTACATTAGTTAATATTTCATGTTTAACGAATCAAAGGATTATTAGATATAACTGTTTTTTATTTTATGCATTGCTAACAAATAAAAAATAAATAAATAGAGGTATATTTTGAATTCATTGGGTTCTGTTCAATTATTATTAAAATAGCCAAAAGTCTTAGTGTTATCATAATCAAAGAGAAAACAAATCGTAGCCACTTTCTTATCCAAATATCGCAAACTTATTATTTGCTTATTCTATTATCTATTACCCACTCGCTGATAAGCTGTTTATTAGTATTGAAGATGTGTAGTTTTAAATAATGTTTATCAAATAGTAGAAGGAAATGTCTTCAAGAGTATATATTTTTTATTTCTTTACAGTGGACCTACTCTAGCTTCGGGCAGTGCCAGTTTAGAGTTCATTTGGATCCATATTATTTACTGTGTATAAATACAGCGTGGAGAAAAAGTATGGACAACCCCTAATAATTTGGTAGTCTTCAGATTTTATGGAAAACGCTCCAACGCGTCAATTTAGTTTTTCAGTTTCCCACATTCTGATAGAATTCATTTGTTTTTGTTATTGGCATCTCTCAAAAATATGACGTCATCGAAATTTTTCTTAAATGACAATATATGGCATGTGATACATCATTTGAAAGCTCTTGTTTCACTCAGTATGTTCCTCGATTTTTGTGCAATTCTATCGTGCCGTTTCAAAATGGATATCTTAAATTAATTCCCAGTAAAAGAATAACTTTTTCTTGTTTTATCAGAAATGACTTAGAAAATGCCATACAGAGATGTTTTATCACAAATTTACACTTGTCAGCCGTTTTTATAGATATTAAGAGTGCCTTCGATACCGTAAAACGCCGAAATATAATAGATCAGCACTGTGAATGGAACATTAAGGGGAATTTAACCAGATTCGTTGGTTCTTTTCTCACTGATAGGGCAGTGGGAGTTATGATCGGTAGGTAACTGGTTATCTGACTGCCTGCCTTTAAAGAATGGAACTCCCCAAGGTGCAAGTTTAAGCGCGACATTATTTCTTATAGCTTTGCAACGCGTATTGAAAGCAGTTCAAGGATCGGTCTACTACTGTGCGTATGCGGACGTCATAGTCTTATTCCAATTCGGAGGATAATCCTTTCAAGATACTGAGGCATCTCTACAAACGGCATTAAATAGACTATCAGTTGCAGCGAACAAAGCAGGGCTATATATCTCAACAGAGAAAACAGTATGCCTGCACAGAGAAAAATGTATTTAAATTTCATCAACAATTGTGTGGTATTGTAAAACAAATTGGTCTTAAAAAAGTGACAGGGACAATTTGTGTACAATTATAAAACAAGATTGTGACATTTAGTTTGTCAAGATTTTGTGGAAGTCAATAGTAATTTTGTAGAATCAAATGAATAGTTGTGTATAAGTTTCCATAACAAATTGTGTTACTTATTAAAACAGAATGTGTAATGTTATTGCATACAATTTTATACAAAATTGTACAATTGTTGCGCTAGTGTGTGCCACAATTGCTTAATAGTATTTAACACAATTACTTGTTCACATTTATACAAATTGTGCAATACTCTGGCACAAATATTCTATACAGAAGGCTAGATATCACAAATAAAATATATATTTTTACATATATTAAAATATATGTAACTAATATGTATATAGCTATACAATGTATAGTATTTACATACTATACAACGTGTAGTATATACACGTATAACACTAAAATTTTCTTTTGCCGTCGGCTGTTTATATATAAATCTCGAATTTACATTAATAGCGACAATTACAAGTGGTGACATCTATAGGATGTCATCCATAAACTTTGCGAAACACAATAATTAGTAGCAAGCAGTTTGAACACTGGATTATGATTTCATTCAAACAAAATATTGTATTTTTCTAAACATTTTTTACAATTATACTTCAACATAATATGCTAGCTTATCCTCTACAACATTGTTCCAAAGAATGCAGAACTAAATCTGACTGTGTTAAATAATTGTCGTAAGTTCCTGTTAGACAATTCAGTAACGAAATCCTACACAACGCTGGACAATACGATTCTACAATTATAATATAAATTTCTCCAACACTGTTTTGAACAATATTGTGCAAAGCTCTTATGAAGTATTTCTCTCTGTGTGCATTTCTGTCGTAAACGAAGTACATGTCAGCAAAACCACACACTGCAACTAAATGCTGTACCTATTCGCAACAAAGAAAGCACCAGATATCTAGGTATAATCCTAGATTCAAAACTTAGGTGGGCCTCCCATATTAATGATTTAAAAGCCAGGTGTAGTAGTATTTTTAATATTTTAAAGTCGTTATCTAATTATAACTGGGGCTCAGATCGACAGACACTTTTAATGTTATACAAAACTATGATTCTTTCTAGAATTGATTATGGGAGCGTCATCTACTCATCTGCCAAGTCCAGTCGTTTGCGTATTTTGGATTCAGTCCACCATACAGGAATCCGACTTGCCACAGGTGCTTTCTATACAAACTCTGTCTGAAGCTTGTATGTAGAGTCGGAACTGGAGTCATTACAGTTGCGCCGTGAACGTCTTTTATTAAACTATCGGATAATCGTGCTGAATCAACAAGATAATCCTAATAAAGAATCGCTCGGTAACTCTTAACAGAGTAACATATACTAAACCAGCTACGATAAGATCAGAAATTCTTTCAAAGTGCTGGGACATAGCAGAAAGCAATTTATTTACAGTAGGTGACGTTCATCTTGTCTCTCCATGGATTATACCAGAAGTAGTTTGTCGTCTAGATCTTGAAAAATATGACAAAAAAGATAGTGTTAGATCTCTCATAAAAATAGATTTTCTGCAGATAATGCATGACTATGACCCTTGTGAAGTATTATTCACTGACGGGTCCAAGACTTATTCAGGAACCGGAAGTGCATTAGTCACTAAAGAAGTTTCAATTACTTGGTCCCTTCCTCAAGTTGCGAGCGTATTTACTTGCGAACTGTATGCTATTCTGCAAGCGCTTTAAGTTTGTCGGGAATCAATATTCTCAACGTACTTGATATGCACTGACTCTATGTCATCGATCCTGTCCTTAAAAAACAAATTTACAAAAGAACCTATTATACGAAACATACAGTCACTCCTATATAACCTTGCACATCAACAGAAATAGGTAATATTTGTCTTGATTCCAAGTCATATCGGTATTCCCGGCAACGAAAACGCAGATAAAGCCGCTAAGTTTGCAAGTAAAAAGCACCAAATGTTAGTAAAGCCATAACGATATATGATATCAAAAATTCAATACGTGCCAACTGCCAAATGAAATGGCAGTCATGGTGGCACCAGAGTACAGACAAATTAAAAATAAGCAATCCATCTGTCAAAGGCTCCACATACCAATCAAATTTAAGACATAAAGAAGAAGTGATCTTCTGTCGACTACGGATTGGTCATACACGCATGATATATTTATATCTACTAAGTGGAGAAATCAGACCAGAATGTGCCACCTGTCGAGCTCCCTTGACAGTGGACCATATCCTACTGAATTGCAGGGATTATGAATAGGTATATTCGGAGAACTTCTAATCTAGCTACGACTATGGAAGTAGCATTAAAAAATGACAAACCCAATGTTAGAAATTTAATGACGTGCTTACGGGAAACACACTTACTTCCAGAGTTGTAATGTTGTAGTTGAAAAAAAAGTTATACTATCTCTGCACAGAATAGATTTAGGCTGCAATTATAGTGCATGTGATATAGTCTGTGATACGAACATATACGTATAAATATACACCATTTCTTGCCTATATACAAGAAATTAATGTTTGTCTATTTTATAACGTTATTGTATTTTTATGATTGTAATTTTAACTACACATTGTTAGTCTATATAACTATATACATTGTTTTTTAATTTACATATAACTTTTGTCGTATTTACAATTGATGAATGTGCCATCAGTCTGTAATTAACAGACACCCTAGTATGACGGTAAAATGAGGTTGGCAGTTGAAACCGCCTAATTTAAAGAAAAAAATTCAATATATCGAATTTAATTTCTATGTATGAGAATGAAGTACATACACCCCATTCGATATGATTTTTATTCCTGCATTGTTATTTAAAAAAGTAATCTATTTGTAATTTTATTTACTGTTTCTGGCCTTACTTTGTGGAACTCCATAATCATGAAATAAATAAAGATTAATAAAAAGTTTCACAGTATTTATTAAATTATAACCTGACAATATTGTTTCGACAGCTAAGCTGTCATTATCAAAGGTAATATAAATATAAACAAACACGTCGCTAAGGTAAATACAAAAAATAGGTAAATAGATAAAAAGCTAAAAATAATCAGAATTAAATATCTAACACTTCTAGTAAAGGAGAATTACTGAGCTCAATCTGTTCATTCATTAAAGGTACCCTGAGTTTGTGTTTGTATATCTCAAAAGCTTCTAAAATGTCTAATTTGCGTTTGTTATTACAAAACTGTAGGAATTTAATATTATTTTGAGAAGTCATTGTGTGATTTTGTTCTAAAAGGTGTTTGGCGTAATTCGATTTTTCAGGATGTTTATTTTTGTAATGACGTACGTGTTCTTTATATCTTACGTCAAAATTTCGAAGTGTTTGCCCAATATATACCGAACTACAAAAAGAATAATTTAAACGGTAAATGCCCGATTTCATGATATCATGTGTTCTATTTTTAGCATTAAATGAAAAAGTGTTAGTGTTGGTTTTAAAGGATATTTTATAATTGTTGGTTTTCCTTTGTATATGTGCAACTTTTTCTGATATCTTGCCAAAATATGGTATAGATATGTAATGTCTGTCTTCTGTTTGATTGTCATTGGGATATATTCTTTTGATAGCTAACCTATACTCTATTTGTTTAACTAACAATCAGTCAATCATGTTTGGATTAGAATGATTTACATGTGGTAGTTGTTTAATGGTTGATATCTCTTTGATAAAATCTGGTTGTGTTAGTGGAATAGTTAAAGCTCTGTGTACTAATGATAATAATCTGTAGGCTGCTAGTTTATGTGGTTTGTGGTGACAGGATTCATTTGGTATTGTTATGTCCATTTGTGTTGGTTTTCTGTATATGGAAAATTCAAATAGATTGTGTGCGTTAATCTTGATAGTTAAGTCTAGGAAGCTAATAGCCCTGTTTTGTTCTGTTTCTAGTGTAAAATTTATGTTTTGCTTGATACTATTAATAAGAATTAAAAATTCATTAATAACCTCAAAAGAACTATCAAAACAAGGTAAAATGGCAGCAACATAACGAAACCAAAAGATAATGTGTTTAGAGAGGTTTAATTCAAATATTTGATCTTCTAACTTATCCATGAATGTTAGCTAACACATGACTTTACTAGAGAATTACCCATAGGTAAACCATCTTTTTGTAAATAAATTGTGTTATTAAAAGTGAAATAATTTTGACTTATACAAAGGTCAAATAATTGAATTAACTTTTTAACTAATTCTATATTACTATTAATAAAAAAAACGTTTTATTTATTTATTTCATATTTGTAATTTAGTTATTAGTGCCTGTTTATACGAGGGTGGTTTGATAAGTTAGTGACTATTTGTATTTCCCGCGCAGTAACTTTAAAGTTACTTGGAAAAAAAGTGAATTTCATGTGCTGATTAAGCATTATTTCTTGCGTAAACAAACCATAACCGAAACCAAGGAAAGGCTTGATAAATACTATGGGGACTCTGCACCATCAATTTCAATGGTTAAGAAGTGGTTTACTGAGTTCCGTTGTGGTCGTACCAGCACAAGTGACGCCGAACGTCCAGGTCACCCAAAAGAGGTCGTCACGCCAGAAATCGTCGATAAAATCCATGGAATGATATTGGACGATCGGAGAATGAAAGTACGTGAGGTGGCTGGGGCTGTAGGCATATCAACTGAGCGGGTACATCACCTTTTACATGAATATTTGGACATGAAAAAGCTATCCGCGCGATGGGTGCCGCGATTGCTCACACTCGACCATAAGCGCAACCGTTTGACCACTTCAGAGGAGTGTTTGGCGATGTTCAGCCGCAATCCGAACGAGTTTTTGCGGCGTTTCGTTACCGTAGACGAAACATGGATCCATCACACTACACCAGAGACCAAGGACAATCAAGACAGTGGGTTTCTCCGGGTGAACGTGCACCAAAGAAGGCCAAGGTGGGTCTGTCGGCCAACAAGGTCATGGCCACAGTTTTTTGGGATGCGCGCGGTGTCATTCACATCGATTACCTTGAAAAGGGTAAAACGATCACCGGCGAATATTATTCAGAGCTTTTGGACAGATTCGATATTGATTTGAAGCAGAAACTGCTGAAATGGCTGGACGGTAAGAGATTTGGGTCGAATGAAGAGGTCATCACTGAAACAAACGCCTATTTTGAGGGCCTTGAGAAAACCTATTATTTGGAAGGAATAAAAAAATTGGAAAAACGCTGGACTAAATGTATTGAGCTAAAAGGAGACTATGTTGAGAAATAAAACGCTTATTTGCCGAAATAAATATCTTTTATGTTCGATTGCATTATAAAGTACTGTTTATTGTATTCTTTTGCGGCAGTAAACTGGCTTATTATTGTACTCGTACAATAAAGTGGTAGCAAAATAAAGTATGGCAACTGTATATTAGATGTCAAATTTACTTCTGTCAAGAATAGATGTCAAATAATCGGACCTTATAGACTCGCCCTTTTTGTAGGCCTTGCTCGCTTCGCTCGCTCGGCCATAAACTGGACTTGTCTATAATGTTCTACATTATGTACTTGTTACATAAATAGCTATTATTCAAAAAGTCACTGACTTATCAAACCACCCTAGTATTTAATTTTTATATTTTGTTTATATTTTATTGTGTATACGTTAGGGTGGATTTTATTTGGGTCATGTTGGAATTTCGGTTTTACCGAGTGCCCATTTCATTCTAAAAACAAACTGAAAATTTAAGACCAATACGAACTTCCTATCTCTATTCTAATCAATCGCTGTAACGAAGAGAAGTTTCCCATTTAAATGCATGCTTTTTTACACTTCTTATGTATATATTTGACCAATGCACTATGGCTTAAAACACCAAGTTTCTGGCCAAAAGGTTATTTTTTCAACTTGGTAATGGAATTCTTTTAGCTATAAAATCTGAAAGATACATAATTCATACAAAAGGATTCATACCTGTTTCTTTTATACTCGAACCCTTACCAACACAATAGGTCATACAATTTGTCTCATCGGCTCGAGGGTGCTGGTCAGTTTACTGTTTCTCATTGTACTGTACGGGCGTGTGAATGTTTAACAAGTGCAAACGACATTTAAAAATTGAAAGTTTTTTACACAACACTTCTACATTCTTGCTGCAGGTATGTACTATAATACTGTATAAAAAATTAGTAAATAAATTCTATAAACACGGAGAACTTAAATAATACCCAACGACGTTGCCAGTACAAATTTGTTACGTCTCGTAATGTTATAATAAAAATTTACTTAGTCCTACAAAAAATCGCATGTATTTGCTTGCATAAGCTTACATGGCATTATGTAAAATGGTTCTTTGTGCTTATTTTTATGCAAAATCTAACTGCCAGAGGCTGCCGGATGGATAGTAATTATTATTTTTCTTTAAGGTATGCATCAGTTTAAATACGAAGACTTATTTAAAATCTGGCTAGAGGAAAGCAATAAGGATTGTAAAGTTGACAAAGTTTTCGAATATGTTATTTCAAATATGGAAGAAGATATATCAGTGTCAGAACTAACAAAAAATACGGAAATTTTGGGTGAATTTATATTCAAGGTGGCAAAAAAATAATAGGACTTTGTCAAAATTTAAAAGTAACTGTAATGCTTGGTTACGGTCTGAAATGGTGTTCGAAATAGAACAATGTTCAAATCAAAGGAAGAAACATGACAGCTTTTTCAACCTTCAACATCTGCTACTACTGGTGGAAGACGACGGTTGCCATTCCAAGAAATATCTGAAAAGACAAAACGAAGAAAAGCTTCAAATTTGTCGCAAGAAACACAACACGAGACTCCTTTAATACTTGAAGCAGCAAGGATTTCTGCAAGACAACAGGGACAAAAGGATTTAGCGGTAGTATTAAAGGAAGTTAACAAAACTCCAACAAGAGCCACAAAAGTAAGAAAAATTCTCTTGTCGCCAAAAGAAGAACCGAAGCCTTACACTCCAGAAGAAGCGTTACAATACATTTTAGAAAATGATTTTAGCAAGCAACAATATACTACTACAAGAGACGAAGCAATATCAAGAAAATGTAATATTTATATATAGTGGCTAGTGACGTTACTGCATCGGTGCCTTTAAAAAATCTGCTGGAACATACTTTACGGCGAATAGTTCTTCTGCAAGAGGAACCCATTTTAAGAGCAATGGAATCAACAATTTCATTAAATGCTGAAATGTTTGTTAGTTATGGTTTTGATGGAAGCTCTGGTCACTCGCCATATAAGCAAAGATTTGAAACAAGTAGCGATGAATCTGATTCCTCATTGTTTGCTACAACAATTATACCACTAAGACTTTGCAGTAATAACATAATTGTATGGGACAATAGAACACCCCAATCAGTTCGATTTTGTAGGCCCTTAAAACTAACCTATATAAAGGAATCAAAAGATGTCATTCTAAGGGAAAAAGAAGAAATAGAGAAACAAATAAAAGATTTGCAGCCTTTACAACTTTCCCTTCCAGGCAGTAGGATATTAACTGTCAATTACAAATTAACGATGGCCTTAATAGATGGAAAGGTTTTAGCAATACTAACGGATACCAAATCAAGTCAAGCGTGCCCAATTTGTGGAGCCACACCTAGTATGCTTTCTAAAATTAAAGATTTTAGGTCTGACAAATTTAAACCAAAGCCTGGTGCTTTGCAATATGGGATAAGTCCCCTGCATTGTTGGATTCGACTATTTGAATGCATTGTTCACATTAGTTACAGATACGAATTAATGATGTGGCAAGTGGGTGGGGAAAAAATAAGAATGTTTTTAATGATAGAAAAAAAGTTGTCCAAAAGAGATTTTGGGAAAAATTAAGTTTAATGGTGAACAAGTCAAAGCAAAATGGGTTTGGTAGCACCAACGACGGCAACACTGCCCGACGTGCTTTTAGTCATCCACAACTATTTGCGGAAATAACGGACGTTAACGAAGAATTAACAATAAGATTTAGAAATATATTAATTTGTTTGTCTATTTGCTATAAAATAAACGAAGAAAAGTTTGAAAAGTATTGTTTCCAAACTGCTCACTTATATATGCAAAAATACGAATGGTTCCCTATGCCAGCAAGCGTCCACAGGGTACTTACTGATTCATGGAAGGCAAATTATTGAGGGGGTCCCTATTGCCTATAGGGTACTTTGCTGAACAGGCTTCGGAATCAAGGAACAAATTGTACAAATCTGATAGGCTGCATCATGCTAGGAAGAGGGATAGAAAAACAAATTTAGAAGATGTGTTTCATAGAGAAATGGATGCATCCGACCCAATACTTTCTTCCATTACTATAAACAAGCGTATCTTACGGCACAAAAAGCTAGTTATTCCACCGGAAGTTATAGCTTTACTTTCTGCCGAGAATTTACCATCTGCAACAGAAGAAGATAAGGAAGAAGACAATAATGAAAAAGAAGAAACAGATTTATTGGAACATTTAGACCTGGACTATTTAGATAATTTAGAGTTAGACGCAGAAAACTCGTAGTTTAATTAATAAAGAAATTATAATCAAGTAGATAGTATATTAATTAGTATTGTTAATTAATGTTATTATTATATTATAAGTACACATGTATAAAAAATATTTAAAACATCTTTTTGTTATTGCAATATATCATTACTACAAAATTTGGTTGAATAATTCATTTTTAAAGAATGTACTGAAGAGTAAAGAGCCCTATTTCTCAATATATTAAAAGAAATTGCAAGAAAAACCTTTTTATTATCACAATCTATGATAATGCACAAATTTTAGTAAAAATATTTAACAAAATTAGGTTTTGGCCAAAAACTCGGGGTTTTAAGCCATAGTGCAATGGGACAAATTGTTCGTATTGGTCTTAGAATTTTCAGTTTTCTTTTGGAATCAAATGGGCACCCGGCAAAACCGAAATTCCAACATGATCCAATAAGAACCACCCTAGTATACACAAATATACAATATAAATAATAAAGATTATTTTAAAAGTTACAAAAACTTTTACTTAGATGTTTATAACAGAGCCCTGTTTTATAACTTGCAGGGGGCTTGAAGCTCTGAATTGGTTGTTACGCCACTGCAACTACTAGGATAAAGAAGGAAATAATAACTTTTATTGAGTGCGAATCGATTGAGATACATGAGGCACGAAATTATTCTTTGGTAACTTTTTTAGGACAAAACAGTTAGACAGGTACAATGCTGTTGAGTGTTGACCTGATTAATTCACTATAAATGTTTATACAATACAAGATTTCTATAAACAGTAATGCATAATTTCAGCATTAATTAAGAAATCCGTAAATTAAATTATTATAGTATTTCCTTTTATATTTTATAAAAACGTTATTTGTTTCTTCATCTTACCTGTTTCTTTTAGTAGCTCTTCCTTTTCTATAATAGGCTAATCATAAACTCGCATAACTTCGTTATCTGTGGCCATACTTTATATTTTCTGCCTGCCTGCCTTATAATCCTGTTTTTTGGTTAGGTTTACGTAAGTGCTATTAAATTAAAAATAAAAATAATTAAAGCCTTAATTTAGTTTTATTTTAATTTTTGATTTATGTACTTATAAACAATGAAAGAATTTTAGAGTTTTTCAAAACTCATTGACTAACCTTAACAGTTGCTTTAACAATAAGGAAAAATAATGCCCAATATTTCTATAGAAAACTATTGAAAACAGTAGTATGTAATAAATACACTATAATATTAAAACATCTGTTTATACGACTACAGAATATTAAATAATGCAATAACCTTGACTGCTAGAAATACATCGGGAATCCTCGATCAGAGGATCTCGGCAAAAGTCCGTACTTGGTAGAATCTATGATAGTCTTTCACATGTAAAGTTTGTTACCTTAGAGAAAGTTACAGGTATACGTCATCAATTCTGCGTGAACATGGAGGAGTTCACTTGTTACCAACGGCGTTTCAGCTCAGAATGTTCTTGTATGAATAATAAACGACGAAATACGCATAACTACTTATTATCTACAAAGAGATTCAAAGAATAAGAATTTAGCAAACACTTTTGATAATAAATCATAAGAGCGCTCCCTATATCAGCAAATTACCTATCACATCGTTAAAAATTAAGATAGAAAGATGCGGTTTTTAACAAAATGTTTTAAAAAATTTTCTTCCTGTGGCAAAATATCTAAAAAAACTTTTAATTAAATTTCTGATTTTTATTTTGCTTATTTTTAAGTATTTCTGGCTTTAGGACATTTTGCCACATGCAGGTATTCATTTTATAATTTTCAATCGAAAAGTTTTGATCAGAAACCTTTTAATAATTAAATGGCACGTAATTACCATAAATTCTTTAAGCGCTCAATAAAGTGGCGCCAACCTGTTCTATTTCGAAACTAAACTCGGGTTAATTTTAGGTGGCAACGCTGGACATGAAGGTTTGGCGTTGGGAGCTAAAGCGATAATTTAAATGTGGTAAGTTGCAGGATCACATTTCATTAGCTTATTCATAACAGTTATATAAATGTAATATCAAACAATAACTGCAGTTTAAAGATTTTATTTAAAAACACCTAAGTATTTTGTTCCTGCTTTGACTTGCAATCATAATCCTTTTTAATTTCACACGCAAAAAAACATCTTTTTAACCGTAATTTTACGATCTCAGGTACTTGAGCATAATATACGAATTAACTACTATTAGCAGTAAATGAAAATATCTTAAACATAAAGCGAGAGTAAATGAATAGTGTTGAATAAAAGATTTAAGTCTTCTCCACGAAATATATTTAAAACAATAAATTTTAAAGTTGACTGCAGTTTTGGCTTACTTAAGATGAAGTCATTCTCAAAACATTATTACAATTTGTTGATTGTAATATTGTAAATTTTGTTATCGTTTAAATTAAGTCATCTGGGTTACATACCTGTTTCCTTAGAGATATATTGACATTTTTGTTTGGTTGTTGAAGTAAAGCTTTTGCTGTTTTTAAAGAAAAGAGGTGAAAGAAAAGTAGAGGAAAAGTTCTTTCCTTTTGGTGAGTCAGTCGAACTGCCAGGGATACATACATTTTATTGCCTGAAGGACATAGTCTAATACATGTAATATGGATATTTGGCAATAAAATGATTGAAGTATTGACAATTAATTATGGTGGTATTTATTTGATTATTGGAAACTTGTGAGAATTGTCAATTATCTACGTGGATTTGGAGATATTCCTGGTTAACCTTATTGGCTTGGCTTATCAGTAATTAGTTAGTTAGAAATTACATACATTTCATTATTCCAGGGCACCTTCCATCAAAAGCCCTTCTTCTTTTGGCGGGATCTTCTTTTGGCGGGATTGGAGGTGATCCTCCTAAGGGTCCGTTATTTCCTGAAGGAATTAAGGACCAATCCATTGGGATAACTTGTTTGTTCGCCAGTTGGAGCCCTAGCTCCAAGATATCACAAGATAGTGAAGTTTACCCACAACAAATCAAGTAATTAGCTGGCAAGAGAGGTCAGATGTGAGTTATCGTTACGAAGCAGTTAAACATATTATAACTTTAATAAAAACTGTTAATATGTCATCATATCTCTAAATATCATTGATATAATTACATTCACAGGTAAGGTACCTCATGCCACAAGGTGGTTTCTCTTAATTAAATTATATAAAAGATCACCTCAAAGAGTGATTTGGATAACTGATTGCGTGTTATATAAAAGGTGACTAATAAACTCAGGGCCTGAGATATATGCATCCCCTCCCGCTACAACCTTAAGATTTTTATAGATATTTAAAGTGCCTTGTGAGGCTGAAGGCATACCTCATCTTCATTATTTAATTTAACAATATTTATGGTTAAATACCTTTATTATATCTTATATGTATATTTCTGTATATATGTTTATGTGTTCGTATCTTTAGTTAAATACCCTGGCATTAAAAGAAGACAATGCGCGTCCACATACTGCTCGAGTCACCCAGGAGCTTCTCCAGCAACACAACATACGCGTTCTTCCTCATCCGCCTATAGGGTCAGACCTCAACCCAATTGAACATGTGTGGGATAAAATCGGGTGCTGTCTGTGAAACCTGCAGAGACCACCAACTACTCTCCGAGGATTGGAAATAGAACTGACGCAATTGTGGAACAACATTCCCTAGAAAGATATTTGCGCAGTTGTGAACATGCCAGCGAGGTTACAAGAGGTAGGCCAGCAAAAAGGAAGAAACACACACACACACACACACACACACACACACACACACACACACACACACACACGATGTGCAAAATCCGACCGACAACTTCCTCATGGTGTACATCGGGTAACGCTGATGTTGATTGTTGCACGTTAAAAAAATTAACGTTAATTAAAAAAATGTTTTTATTCATTAAAAACATTTTTAAAATTTTTTGAGTTTGGCAAAAAAATGTTCAAACTCAACCGGTAATAATGTCGCCGGCAGCAAACGAAAAACTTTCTACAAAATTCAGGGTAAACAAAAATTCATAAATTCGCGCCATATTATCTTAGGCACTCGAAGTTTTAAAGAATTTACAGAAAAGGTCTGAACTTTATTGCCCTGGCAGTCGATTGGGTCCACGATTTCTTTAGTAACATACCGTACAAGCAGTAAAAGTTTGACATTTTCTTTCTGCAGGGATCGCGGGAAGCGGAAAGGCTTAAACGTAACATCTGCTGACACGTCCTTAAACTAAACACTTTAAACTTTTCAGTACGTAAAAGTTTATCCATTTTTGTTCTAAATTAACCGAATTACGGCTGTTTGAAGTTTTGGTATTTTTGGTGCTTTATCAAGTGGTGCGTTTTTTCCCTTGAGAGTATATATCGTATATATTTTGGGAAAACTAAAAATATTTATGGTTACCGATAAAAAAATAAAATAAATAAAAATTAAAGGAACAAATTAAATTCTTGTGTTTTGAGAAGTTGTTTAGTTTTAAATCAAAATATATTGAGTTTAGTTTTTTGTTTTTAAATATATATATTTTATTTTATTTCATTTTTTACACCTGTTTGGTACTCCTTTCACTCGAATACGGCGCCTGAAATTTGCTAGCTGAACCTAGGGCCCATCTCAATTAAAAATAGGCTCTAATTGCGACTCAGTGACTGAGTGGTAAATCAAAATTACTGTCCAACTCCGTGACGTATATAATAATTCCTGTATACAATAATTTTGTAGTTTAGTTACCTATTGCTCTACGTTCTTGAGCTACTTCTACCCTCAGTTGATTTAGCTAGAGCATATCGATTTCGATGATCAAGATGAGACTGATTCCATATCGGTCGCCTATTATATACATTAGTATATTACAGTACAAGTGGAGAAACTAAAAGTTTTACTCACGCGTGTGTCGAGATTAGGAACGACACACAAGTGAGTGACTGTTTCCCACGAGTGCTGTATAGCGTTTTGTTCAATCATGCTATTAGAAATTAAAAAAATAAATAAATAAATTTAAATTTTTAGAATAATTGCAGAAAAATTAGGAGGCGGTTTTCGTTGTTATGGTTCTCATCATTCGTCATAAAACAAACAATCAATTTGTCATTATTTGTCAAGAAATATTAGGAGAACGAGGTGGCCAGTTGACGAGAACATTTTCCTTTACCGATCCATCTATTCGGGTATTGTTGATTTAAATGTTGCGGATAATTAATGTGAAATGAAGGGGTGCATGGGGCATGAAAATATATCTCGGCAAAGTTCTAACCGTAATGCAGCCATAATGTATGGCTGCAGTGAATGGCATGCAAATCAAAGAAGTTTTTTTTGCCTAATCTATGGTAGATAGCAAGATCGAACAAAAGACATAAAATGTTAGAAATTAGAATATCTATCTGTAGAAAAAGTTAGAAAAATATTCACCCAACCTTTAAAAAAACTTGAGCTTCTTTACATGTAGATGATCAAATTTTGACCACTTACGTAACACCCACTATTAAAAAGATGTTGCCAAACAACAATTTTTTTAGTACGGAAATCCCAAATTTCACCCCCATTGCTAAAAGCAAACTTTTATTATTTAGAAAAATAGAAATTTTTTGAAGATCTTTGACATTCAATAGGGCATTAACGAAGCACTTTTGGATAGAGGTAAGTTTGGTTAAATCGTCCTAGTTTGGCCTCAGCAATATGTCTTAGCGTTTTGTGCAGGCCCTTTTAGAAACACCATATTATATAAGTAAGTCTCGACACTTCAAGTCAAGTAAGTCAAAATACTTCAACTTTTCAAAAAATTCTTCATCTTCATGTTGTACCAGAATAGAAGAACATAAAATAATATATTATCATAGCAAAGTCATAGATTCTATATAATCAGTATATAAGGGAAGTTAATATGTTTAACTGCTAATCATTTTATGGACAGGTTTTTGGATTTAAAAATTATAAAATAATACCTCCTTGCAGCAAAATGTTTTGGTTAAAAATATTTAAAAATATCGAAAATAAAAAACGAGAATTTAATTTAGAAAAATATTAGATATTTTGCCACATAGACAACATTTTTTGGAAGATTTTGTTGAAAACCGTATCTTTCTATCTTAATTTATAACCATGTTACAGGTAAATTGCCGATACGATAGGCAACAGGAGTAGAAAAGTTACTTTTTAAATAAACTAATACCCATTGCACCTTGTGGGTTGTGGCTTATAATTTTTCGCTTTATTAAATCTTCGAAAGTGTCAATTGTTTTCTTTTAGTGGAGTTGAATGTTATTAAATAGGGTTGAAAAAAAGCTTTTAGTCTTCTCCACGAAATAATTTAAAACATAATAAATTGTAAAAGTTGACTTTAGTTTCGGCTTACTTAAGATGAAGCCATTCTCAAAACAATGTTAACCCAAAATATGTATTAGGAAGAAGAAACGTTTTTTGAACACTCCATGTTTAAATATACCTATAAAGAAAATTAAAACTACTACATGATCTGGGAACAGAATAATCTGATATCTTGTATTTCTTTCTCTTTTTAAAATTTTTTCTCATGATTTTTATAATTAAAGAAAATTGAGTAAAAATCATGAGAAGTGCATATACACAAACGCTCGTCCCATCCGACGTTGCATGGGCAGAACGTGAGGCCGAAGAATTTCGTTGATGTACCGAAACGCTGTCAATCCAGGAGTTGGTACAATCACCAGATCGGTGCAAACATCATAGCTAAAGCCTCCCCAAACCACGACAGATCCGCTGTTGAAATTGCGCGTCGGGTTGACGCGATTGCGATCCAATCGCATTCCTCGACGACGCCATACGCGAATTCGTGCGTCAGAATGGAAGAGGCAAAAGCAGCTTTCGTCGTTGAACAAGACCTTTCGCCATTACCTCGTAGTCCAATGTCGGTAGTGCATACTGCATTCTCTCCTAGCGATGCCGGTGTGTCAAGTGAGGACCATTAGCTCCGATTAGCTCTAATACGAGTACAAAGTTGACCTTCATGTAGACTATTACGTACCGTCCTATCGGATACTCATAGAATCAAGTCCATGTCTGCAATCATGTGAGCGCTTGTCACAGGATCCCGTCGAGCTGCATTCACCAGTCTTCGGTCCTCGCGACGTTGGTAGAATGAGGACGATTAGATCCTTGACGACGACGAAAAGTTCCCGTTCCTCAATGCCGGGACCACATACGAGATACAACACTATGGCAAACCCCCATATCTCAATGCGACTTGTCGCATACTAATTCCTAGCTCCAAAAGAGCAACAATTTGTGCACGTTGAATGTCCGTTAAATACGACATTGTAACGCTTCGAATAACTTTGTGGTACTGATTAATTTCAAAACACTAGTAAAATAAAAATCAAAACATTAATTTAGACAATTGCACATAGGGTTGACGGTGGTGTCGTCGGATACACGTTAAAAAAATAAACGTTAATAAAAGAATGTTTTTAATAATTAAAAACATTTTTCGACATTTTTCAAAATTTTTTAAATTTGGAAAGAAAAGGTTCAAACTCTTGCGATAATAATATCGCTTGCAGAAGAGGAAAAACACCTGACAAAATGCAGGGTGAATCTCAAAAATTCATAACTTCGCGCCAAATAATCGTAGGCACTCGAAGTTTTAAAAACTCTACAGAAAAAGAACTGAACTTTATTGTCCTGGCAGTCAATTGAATCCTTTTGGTACACCGTACAAGCTGTTAAACTTTGACATTTTTCTAATCAATTTTCTTTCTTCGGGGAGGTGGGAGGTGAAAAGCTTAAACATATCATTCGCCCGCACCACCTTAAACTAGACACTTCAGACCTTTTAGCACGCAAGGTTCATCCATTTTCATCCAAAATCCGCCAAGTTATGACGGTTTGAAATTTTGATATTTTTGGTGCGTTTTCAAATGGTGCATTTTTTTCCTCGAGAGTACAAATATTATACATAGATAGTATCAATTTTTTCCTATCCTCCATTTGAAACGAATGTGGTGTCGCAAAAAGTAAACAAACAAATACATAAACGCCAATGAAATCTCAACAAAAGCGCAGTGGAAACACTAAAATGAGACTAAAATTTTTTTGTGCATTTTTATGATTTTATTTTCCAATTCGGGCTCCTCTTGCCGTTGGGCCCTAGGCACACGCCTAATAGTAAAATAGGCCCTGGTCGCATTACCCGTTGAAAGACCATTCCAGTTTTTAAAGCATGTGTACTAAGATTGACAACACAAATACTTTATTTTAGCATTAAATGTGTGACAGAAGTTGTGTACAAAAATATAAAAGTATTATTAAAGAATGTCAAGAAATAAGAAATGTCAATTTTAAGATTGAAATATTTTAGTGTTATCAACACAAAAAACTCTAATGCCGAATATTTATGGCCATTTGCACTAGCTCCTGTTAATCCCAATCGAAGATTGATTACCATATACAATACGTTTATCAAGACGATCATATCTATAATTAGGGCTAGCGCGCACTATGAACTTTTTTCGTCCAACAGTTTAGTCGACCGAGTGAGATACGTTGCAACATACGGAGATGCGCACATTTACTCAAGTTTCCTGTTGAATCTTGTCACAAACCAGAATACGACTGAACTGTTGACCGACACACCTGGATTTGAATATCTCTGTGCGCACTAGATGATTAGATAGGCAAGGAACTTCGCTTGGACACTCTTTACTGTGTTTAAAAATCTCTGCGAACATTGTGGCACAATGTGAGTGGACCAAAAATGTATTTATTGCTTATAGAAGGTCCAATAATTTTTAATACTTCGTCAAAACTTGTGATACTCATTCTATGGAATCCCAAAAAACTCTCAAATCCTCGTAGAGTTTTTGAAACTGACCCTTCAGTAAGCATTGTCAGGTTATTGGATGAACTCAATATCTTCTGTTTTGATTTTCTCGGTGTCTAATAACTAACACCGCGAAGGAAACTACCTCTACCAAATTCATTTTGAGAATGGAATACATGACACGACACAACAGTTTAGTTCGTATGCGCGCTCAACTCGAACAAGAAACAGTTTCGTTCGTTAATGCGCCCAGATTCTACTTTTGTCGACCGAACCGTCGAAACTGCTGATGTGATGACAATATTAAATCAACTTGATTTATTGAACATCTTTGAGATTACAAAGAAATTATTCTCGAAGTATAGGTAGGTAAATACAAGGTAAGCGCTATAAACTCTCGGCCTGATATAGAAAAAATAAATTTGGTAAAATATAATAATGTTTCTATTTTTCAATATAATCTCCCCTAATGTCAATACACTTATTACAACGTGGAATTAATAATTCAATGCGATTGTAAAAATAATCTGAAGTCGTTTCTTCGAAATGTTCAATTACAGCTGCTTGCCACTCGTTCTCGTCCTTAAAACGACATCCCCTAAGGTCTTTCTTTAAATTCGAAAATAAATAATAGTCACTAGGAGCCATATTCGGACTGTACGGTGGATGATCCAATGCTTCAAAGCCGCATTCGCGAATGGCAGCTTGTGAAGTTGCGGCAGTATTAACAGGTGCAATGTCGTTTGTCAATTTTCAATTTTCCTCGACTTTTGCCGTCACAATCACAGAATATTGTTGCCATAACTTTCTTTGTCGATTGAACGACTTTCTCCTTTTCTTACCCCAAACGGAAACATTTTAACCACTTTTCTTTACAGTGGAATATGAAGGAGATAAATCACCACAAACGCCGTCTAAACTTTGTTTGATTTGATTAGGCGTGCGCCCTTCTTTTGTTAAAAATTTAATGACCGAGCGGTACTCAATTTTCGTTAGCTGCGACATTTTCATGCACTCGTCACAATGCTTGAGTGGCTACTAAAATCTATCACGCTTCTAGCCGTATTATATATAGTGTAGGCCTCTTACACGTTTAACTATGACGCAACCGAGTTTGAACATGTTGGCACCTGTAGAAGTCTGCCGGGCCGAGAATTTATAGCGCTTACCTCGTATGTTTAGTAGTAGCACCTCTTTTAGAAATGAGAATCATGCTTTGACTACATACTACGTACATAATTATATTAATTTTTAGGACTGTTACTAGTTTTCTTCGTTTTATGTATATCTTTATTCAGGTACCAATCAGTTGCGTAACTAGGGGGGGGGGGTAAGGGGGCGGTGCGCCCCGGGTGACACGATTTTAGGGGTGATACCAATTGAAGATTTGAATTTAAAATGATATAATTCGGAAGTTTTATTTAAAAACTACATATATGGTAATTTGAACGTGCTTCGGTTGAACGTTGGATGGTTGCTAGTAATGTAATAATGAGAAACAATTATTTACAACAAACTTATAAAATCGTATTTGCGGTCAACAATAAGTTAGTCAAGACTTTCTGATTTGGCGCTATTGTTAATTGAAAATGTTGCATCAAGTATTGATTTCGATGAAATTATAGATAAGTTTGCAGCCCTAAAATTTCGAAAAACGTGCAGGTAGACAAGCAAAACCGTGTTCATTAGTTTAATTCTATTTTAAATAATTAAAATTATTTATTTACCAATGTACCTTTGGCTTGCTCTGTTAAAAGGATAAATTAATTTACTGGCTTAATAACTTCACCCACTAATATAAATAACATTACTAATAATTTTAATTCATTTTTGTTATCAAAGAAACATTAGTCATTATCGATAATTTATCTTATCATAAACATACCTACAGTGAGGTCGAAAAGTAAGGAATCAATATAATATTATGTAAACACTTAATATTTAAAAGAATCGCAATTTTTTTAATTTTAAGAAGATCTTTTGTTATACAGGATGTCTAAGAAAACTTGGGATAACATTTCAAATAGCAACATACATTTTTTGGAAAGTTTCGAATTCATTGTAAAATTCTTATTTTTTTATGGATTATACCCTATGCCTAAAGTAAATTGTTTTTGAGTTATTGATACTTAGAGTCTAACAAATAATTTAAATAATAAATCTTGAAATAAAATAATAATTATTATTTATAAGCGTGCAAGCGCGAGCGGAATAATGTACGCGAATTAAACCTTTACTAGGAAACCCCATCAAGACATGACGGTTAAAAGACAAATTTATTGAATGATTTCCTTATAAATATACAACGTGCGTTGTGTAACTACAATTCTTTAGATTTCCAAGAGTGATTATTTAATATTAATATTTATTAAATAAACGCGATCGAAGAAAAACAGTTGAAAATACTAAGCTTATCATTCTCAAACGAACTTTTAAACGCGTTATTTAACAAACACACCTGACTTACCCCCTCACTACCAACCCAGACTTACTCTGCCTTCCTCCCTTAGTTACCACCGTTTTACTCCTCTTTCCGGTTTACCCCCTCTCCTGGTTTACGTTCCCCCCCGACTTAACTCCCTCTCTGACTTACCACCTCCGGCTAACTCTCCCTCGGACTCCTACCCCGACTTACTCAATCATTCTTACTATAAAATTCTATATTGAATTCATATATCATATACTTAATACACCAGCTTTCTAAACTTTGTGATTATTTAATATTAATATATTTATTAAATAAACGAAATCGAGCAAAAACAGTTGAAAATATTAAACTTACCATTCTAACACGAATTTGTGAACGCGTTATTTATCCCCCAACTTATCCCCCCCCCGCGCAC
Source organism: Agrypnus murinus (assembly GCA_929113105.1). Classification (NCBI taxonomy): domain Eukaryota; kingdom Metazoa; phylum Arthropoda; class Insecta; order Coleoptera; family Elateridae; genus Agrypnus; species Agrypnus murinus. The sequence goes on from OV816025.1 coordinate 66,408,723, forward strand.
CAACCCCTACTTGGTTACCTTCGTCTTACTCTTATTTCAGGCTTACCGATCCAACTTATCTGTTGCTCAGAGTTACCTCCCCTCTTCCGGCTTGCCCTTCCCCCGACTTATCTCTCTTTCTGACTTACCCCTCTACCAGATACATCTGTCAAAGAATAATGCAGGTGTCCTAAGGCCAGCACAGCAAGGACAGAAACCTCGCGTAGAGCAAAAGAACAAAATCTGGCTTGATCCCGATGTTCAGTTCGCACAGGGATAGCGAAAGCACGGCCTATCGATCCTTTTGGTTTGAAGAGTTTTCAGTAAGTGGAGTCAGACAGTTACTACAGGGATAACTGACTTGTGGCTGCCAAGCGTTCATAGTGACGCCGCTTGTCGATGTCGGTTCTTTCTACCATTGCGAATAGATAACATAGAACGGATAACTTGTGTTCTAGATTATGTTTATATAGTACTATATAGTGAGCGGGTTGCATGGAGGTGAATGGGTTTGGACTGGGATCTTAATTCCTAGACTGCTTTTGATTACTATGTTGATTGTTGCGGAAATCCGAACAAAAATGAGCCATGTTTTAAATATATTGATTAGTAAATAATAATTGACTTACATAAAGTTAATATAATAATACAATAAAGTTCAATATGGCCGGTGTATTCACTATCGAAGACATACGATTTTCGTAATCTAAAGCATTGTGAATGGGAACACGATAAGTTTGATCGTCAATAATGAAATCTTTATACTAATCGCTCCAATTATTTGCAACTTTTGCAGCAATTTGCAAACGTATCTCAGGATAATTTTGTTTTGCCCAAACAATAAATGAAACAGCTATGAATAAGCAATTCGCATCAGGACATCACCTAATATTTGTAGAATTTGTCTGTTTTTAATGGTTTTCATCTATGCGGGTTTGTTGCAGCAAACTTCTATAATCGTGAATATTTAGTTCCAAAAGTTAACAATGCTGAGGACTGAGAAGGTGCTACAAGTGAATGTTCGTTCTCTTGCGTATCCAAAGAAATGTTTTTGATTTATTTATTTAAAAATATAAAACTTAAAGAAATACAGTTATTAAGTGGTGTTGACTAATATACACAGCAGAAGCTTTAATATAAATAAAAGAATCACATACATCGGTCTAGTACAACTCTCAAACGAACTGGAGCAAAAATGAGCCTTGTGTTTTAAATATATAGATGTTAAATGCGAGTGCAATACATTATTTAATTTTGCTTTTATAAATTCTTCTCTTTTGAGTCTACCATTAATAATTAAATTACAAGAGAAGTTCGAGATCTTACCTGTTTATTAGATAATCACTATTATCGCATCGTCATGATTGTGTTGTGTGTAACCATAGCAACGAGAGAATGTTAAGGAAGTTTATGCACAGATGCATTATAATTAGACTATTATTGCTAGATTTATCGGAACATAACTGTCTCTTTATGCCCCAAGGGCCTCTTTATGATCCGACGGGCAATAATGAAACGTCAATTAAATGTCAGAGCTGTATTTGTAGAACTTGATTGGTTCTTTATATAATTTGTAAACTTATCACCAATGAAAATAAGCTGAAATTAAGTATTTTAGATAGTAACTATAGTAACGTACTTCGTATATAAGCACATAAGTATACGTACAGCGGCTTGATGTAACCTACGTACTCATTTAATTATGTTTTTACACAATAATAGATTTGAGATAAAAACAATCTGTGCATAAAATAGTGTATGCATTTCGGGCATAACTTGCTTTTATGGCCCTACAGCCTTTTCCTAGCCCTCGGCTGACGCCTCGGGCTAGAAATAACGCTTCTGGCCATAAAAGCTTCTTTATGCCCTTAATACATAAATAACTATTAATAGACGTTTTTGCCCGATCGGGCGTCTTGGTTCATTTACAAGCGCTGCTCTCAGAGCGGTAAGTTCTACTTACCGCACAAGGCTCGGTAATAAAGTACCTCGTCATTTAAGTCATAAAACACTCACTATCATTCTAAAATTCGTCCGGATTGAGACAAAAATTGTTTTTGTTTATTCAATTCCATAACAACCAGGCACATTAACAGACTGAAAATTTACATTTTCAGTGTGATGTGTTTAATGTTTACTCTATATATTTAAAATTCACTCATAGATCCGATCGGGCAAAAAATAGTGTAAGCATTACTGGCGTTAGGTACACTTTACCAGTCTCGGCTAATATGGAGATCTCCGCTGCGCGTCGGTCTCCACACTATTAGCCTCGACTGGTAAAGCGTACCTACCGCCCTTAATACTTAAATAACTATTTCCAAAAGTTTTTATTAAACATTAGCTACTAAATAAAACCGCTAGAGGAATAAGATTTTTATTATGTTGTTTAGTAAACAACTGCTTTAATGGTCTGTATCCAAGTAAATGATGATCGTTGAAGTCATTTACAAAGTATATGTCATGTAGAGCCAAATTTTGTTTTTTCTGGCAATTCTACTTTTTGCCTAACTGGGGGCGTAAATACTAAAAACCACCGCTACTGGTCTCACACAAATAAAGGGAGTATAATCAAAAAATAAACGTGTAGGCTGGCATTGTCAGGAATCTTCTGTCAATAATAGGACCATCCTTTTTTGGAGAAAGCTTGACCAGTAGATATAGATATACATGATTTCTACAAGATGATCTCGTTCCAGCACTTACCATACTGTTTCCTGAAGAAGACAATTAGGATTTACCCTATCAACGTTTGGTTACAATAGGATGGGCCTCATTATGCTGTAAAACTTCATACATATTTAAGCGATATCATTCAAAACAGATGGATTGGAAGAAGGGGGTTTATTGAGTGGCCACCCAAATTCCCTAATTTAATTTAACACTCCTAAAAGCGAAACCTACATACAGACATATAGAACTGGAGAATACGCTTTGAGCGGGAGCTCAGACTTATCACAACGGAAATAGTTATAGAAATAATCTACTACCTACCTGTCAGAGTTAAGTGTCAATAACTCAAAAACAACATTGATTGCAGGTATTAGGGTATGAACAAAAAAAATTGCTCAAAATTTCATAAGGAATTCAAAATTGCCAAAAATGAAGGTTTTTGTATTTGATAAATTAAATTTTTAAAATATTGTGTTTATTCCATACTTTTCGACCTTACTGTATGTACGTAGTATTATATATTGTATTTTGCTCTTAACATATTAACGAGAACGCTTTCGTTTCCCATTAATACAAACAAATTTTTATCTAAGTTTATAAAAATAGTTTATCTACTTTTCGTTAATAGGTTTATTGTAACACCGAAAACAGTTTAACTATTATAATTATTATTATTAAATTGTTTCTGGAAACTATTTAGTTTGCAAGATTGGTAATATTTGTTTTTTTATTATTGTTTCAATGAACACACATACATCTCTGAACCATCTTTGTGATATGTTTCAAATATTTCATTTACAATTTTTTGAAATTTAAAATTTAGTCTTTTCTCTTTTATTATCTACAATCTATACGAAATTGTTAAACCATAAAAAATGAAAAAAAAAACTTTTTTCTAACTCATCTTTCGTAGTTACTTAGAATTATTATTAATTAATAATTAGATAATTACATGTATTCTGTAAGCACTGGTTCATATCAATTGTTAAGTATAACAATAATTGTTATGAACCCTATTGCTACGAAATCTTAACAATTCGTGCAATATTTGGTATTCTGTAACTGCACTTGTTATGATCCAATTGAAATGAATCACAACTGAAATGCAAACTAATTATGAACTATATTACCGACTGTGCATGCGCGTTCGAGCAGTGACATTTGCATTTGACAGTTTCGAATAGTTAGACGCGCGAATTTGAAACATGGAGAAGAATACCCGACACACCGAAAAGCAATTTTATGTAATGTTGGAGTTTATGTCCACCAAAGATATATTGCTTACGGAAAGATTGAGCCCGTGAAAAGGGCCTGAATGTTTAAAAAAACTGTGGAAAGAGCTTACTAGTATACTAAATTGTCGCAAATGGACCAGCAATGGATATAAAAATATAATGCAATTTCTTGGGAATCTTAGGTCACAATTAGTTCTTTAGGTAGTAAGTTGAATAAGTGATTTGTTTTTATATAAAACATTGACTTTGATATATACACGCCTAAGTATTACTATTGCATTAATAAATTGGGGGTAAAAACTTTCATTTGCCGAATTTATAATCTAGAGAAAATATTGGCTAGCAACAATTTCTAAAAATATACACATATCAAGCGACGACAACAAATAATACTTCCAAGATATTAAAATTAAGCTTAAAGATAAATAATACTTCAACACTTCATTTAAAAAAACTACATCAACGTTTTCACAGTTTATTTATAATAATTTACAAAATGTATATAAATGCAACACTAGAAACAGAGCTCGAACCTTAAGGGTGGAACTTGCCATTTTTCTTAGAACCACCAATTCCGTCAACATATCAGCAGAAGTGATTACTGCAACAGACATTACAATTTACAAGATGTTTTGGAAGGTAATTAAATCATACTTGTACAATCTCCCACGATGAAAGTCAAAGTAGAGGATGTTCAAGTAACCAGTTAGACTTTCTAGGTTACTAAAAGATCCAGGGGTGCGACGAAAAACCATTCGTCGTATTGCTGCACTACTCTCTGCTGCAAAGAGGACTACAACTGCATATGCAAGAATACTACTGCCATAAAGAGATTAAAGGACTGCTGTTATTGATGCTGTAGCCAATTTGCTACAATTTCTAAAAAACAATAATAGGAAATAATGTAGTAACAATTTCGATACTTTATCACATAAAATAAATATTACCTCGTTCTATAAGAAGTGTTGTTTGTAATATGTTGTTTCTTATTTGTCTTCTGCAATCAACATCGCTTGATCATCGATGCATCTGACAAAGTTCAGGCAAAGAGAAAGGGTCATTACTATCCCATACTTGCCTTGCGATATACAAACACGATTTCTGTGTAGAATGTTAGGTTAAGTTTTTATACTATACTATTTATTTATTTTTACCGTTCGTTTGCTGCTTCCACTTCTTCTACTCTACCCAGGAACACGTTTCCTTCCTAATCCATTATTATTGTAATAAGAATCAACGGCAATTATTAAAAAACTTACTTACGTTTAGTAGCAATACTACTAATAACAACAAACAGTTCCGCTGACCGCAACCTACGAAGTCGAAATGCACTGAACGTTTTTAGAAGAGGAAAATTATTTTTTCGACGACAATTGCTAGGGCGTTTATTTTAAAATTACTTATATTTTAAATAATTTCCTTTTTAAATAAGTATCTTCGTTCATATACGATGCGTTTTAAAAGTAAAAACTAACATCAAAATCTCGAAGTGGTGAATTGTTATTCATATCAATTGTTACCCAACAATTGATATAGATTTCAATAAATTGTTAAGCCATATCAATTACTTGAACAAAATAAATCCTTACAGAATACCGTTTTTGACACATGAATTGTTATGCTTGTTGCATATCAAGCATAACAAGCGTAACAATCTCAACAATTTGCTTACAGAATACACCTGAATATTTATTTCCATAAAGAATATATCTACTGCCAAGTATTCATAAGAATTGTGACTAATAATAATTGGACACAGCTGCATTATAATAAGATAAGGCTTATCTTAGCTAATCAAAACAACCCGTCATATTGTGTTTTAAACATTCGGTCAAGGTTAGACTCTAAAAAATTGCAAATCCCTTACACTGCAGTCTTTAGTAAAACAGTAACAGTACCTACTTATTTATTACCCATACTGTTCTGTATTGTTTTTATACTATGTAAATAAATTGCCATCCATCAGGATCGTTCTATCAAAACGTAAAAAAGAAAAAAGGTTTTACTAAAGGAACTTTGAATTGCTGGTTTTAAAATTCCAATAAAAATAACAATACCTATTGATGGATAGACTGAATGATCTCAACATGTTTTTATTTAATTAACTATTTATTGACGAATAACAAATCAAACTATAATAATAATTAAGTGGGTCAGTATCAGAATACCACTAGAACACAGGGGAACCTCACTGATTGTGGAACTTAGTTTTGACTACACTATTTCTAGAAAGTTTTAAGTTGTTTCAACAACATCCAAAATGGAAAGTGCTCCGTCTGCATTAGGTCCCAATCATTTATTGTCATCATTCAAAAGACGTCACGTTTTGTACTGATGGTGTCAATTTTAAAGAGTTTGCATTTAATCCTATTAGACTTAACACTGACTGCATCTCTCATACGTACTTTTCTGCCAACGTCGTACAACATTTTCAAGATTTTCCAGTTTATTTAATCAAAAAATATTACTAAGGTTTTGTGTTTGTAATGACCTGAAAAGCTTATCCTCAAAGTCCGATAATTGGCCATTAAGGAGGATACAGCGAAATGTAAAAATGTAGAGAATGACGTGAAATTTAAACCTCGAGTTCTTTGACACTTATTCTATTCGGTAACTTTTTTTTATAATCTTCTTGTTTACCATTACCGAGAAAAATGGAAAATAAAATCCAGAATTTAACATGGGCTCTTATGGAGACCATCTAACCTTTAGCAGTTTTAACGAAAAATTATGATGAAGAAATGTAGGGAATCTGATAAAAAACTAAAATGACATACTCTCATATTCGAAGAACAATGCTGCCCAATATTTTTGAAATCTTGTGTCTAGTTAATGCACAATAATAATTTAAAGTAAACAAAACAAGAATTTTTCACGACATATGTGGAAAGACAGCAGAGATGTGACAACACCTCATAGCGCGCGAATTCAAATAACAGAACAGAAAGATGACATATAATGACTGTTATAATAATCTATATTTTATTGTATTAACTAATAATCATATATTTTATTAATCAAATTATGTTGAACAATTCAGTCTTCTGCGTTAATAATATTAGAATACAAATGTTAATTCGACGGAAATATTGCAAAATATAAAATTACCTTTTGCAATGTGATGAATACAATTATCATCACAATCAGAATATCCACGAAATCAGTAATACAAACACACTAATTTTAAAAATATATGTATTAAACCTCAACAACTTTTTATATATTTCTTGTATCTGCTTAGCGGATTGTAATCTTTAGACTATACAAAAGTTAAAAAATAGAATATTCCCATCTGTAATTGCATACAAAATTACAAAACATTCAACATGTTTCCACTTATATTTTGGGATTGACATTTGGAGGTTAGGATGTCAACTCAATCGAAAGCTGAAACCTAACACTGCTACCAACAAAATCGATTCATTTCTTTGAGGTGTTGTCACGATTCTTAACCTATTTACATTTATATTTACACTTTCAACAATTAAACAAATGCACTCCAATCGACTTAAATTATTTTAATATATACAAATAATTAATAAATGCATTATAGGCATTCATAATAAAATGATTTTGTTCAGTTTTAAGAATGTTAATTTATTTTTTTATCGATTGGTATTTCTTGTTAGAGCCTATGTAAAAGCATAGGAGATATCCCCTTGCCCTTCACCCCGCAAAGATCCGCTGTAACCTCCTTAAATTCAATTAAATTAAATCACCGTGTATAAAAACTATTTATTTATTATACCTATTTATTACTGTTATTTGTTATAACAAATATCTCAAATTTCGTTATTGTTCCTATTTTATCTAAGAGTATAATAATTGTTTTATATAAACCAGAAATTATGAGATATAAAACGGGAGAAATGATGTATTACTGAAATTGGGTGTTATTCGTTGGGAATACTTCCCTTTGGGTAGTTTTGTGTGGTTCATTGCAGATATGTTTGTAGAATTTTATTATACACTAGAAAGTTAGTTGGACGATTCTTTGTTAATTGTGGTTAAAACTTTAAAAATGTGTGGAGTGAATACGGAGTAGTAACGGGTAGTTAGAATTTGTGTGTGCAATTCTGATTCCGTATAGTTAGTACAGTTAAGATGGCCTCCCCAGGTTGGCCTTAGAGCATGAAATGTTTTGTGATTTCTAAATCTAGAAAAAAGTAACTTGTTAGTTATAGTTAAAATGAAGAAAATGTGAGTAGTTAGGGAGTAGTGACGGATGGTTGGAATTTGTGTGAATTCCGTGTACTAAGTGTAGTTAAGTTGGCACTTTCGCATTAGAATATTAAAACGCTTTATGATTGGGAAAGCTAAATGGAAGGTTTCTTGTTAATTGTGGTTAAAATGAGAAAAATGTGTAGGATAACTAGGTAGACATGACTGGTCGTTCAAATTTTGTTATGGAATTCGATGTACTCGTACTTTGGTTCAGGCGGCCACGTCCACTTTATGATATTCTGTTGTGAGCCTGAAATGTAGGTACTTATCAATTGTGTTTGAGTCTTAGCTTTAAGCCACCACTTGGATTTTCAAGATTTGCTCAATCAATCAAACAGTGGTTGGCCAGATCGCCAGATGTCTTAAACTGGCCTGACTCAGCACACTGTTCTATCTAGAAATTCCTCAATGACTCAATCGTTTCTGGATTGTGGAAATAACCGTGTGAACCTATTTTCCGTCATTAAAAATATGGATGTGGGATATTTATTTTCTGTATGGTAATTTAGCATCTTTAGTGATTAATTAATAGTAAACGATAAAAGATAATGTCTTAAATAAGTTCTGTTTTAAATTCTTTGTAGAGAACTAAAATATATTTACGAAATACGAATGAATGTGCAGCCTTAAATTAGTCGCCCCTCTGACCCTAAGTCTACGTCTTAATAGCTTTTGTCACGCTGCCGACTGAAGCTGTAGAAACACATATTTAAAAAGTATACAAAATTAGGGGTCGGTCGATGATGTTAGGACATAAGGGACAGTTGTATTATGGTGGTGAAAACGAGCAGGGCCTCGAACGTAAGATTGTGATGTTCTCGTATGTTTAGTGGACGGTCGGTCGAGGGTAGTTAGTGCGTGTATTGTGACCAAAAATGCAGATGAGTAATGCTAATATTTACTGTGTTTGTTATACGGCACTTAGAAGTGCTGGTACCTGTTTTGTTGTTATCATTTGGCAACGAGAGTTGTTGCTTGAATTGTGATTCTTTGCTAATGTGTGATATTGGCTTTATGTTGATGTTAGCAATTGGTGAAACTGCTGTATTATATTGATGTGTTGGCAATTGCCTGTTGTTGTGTTGATTTGTTAGCAATTTGTAGAATTGCTGTTGTTGTTGATGATATGTGAATTGAGCTCTGTAAAATTAACCGCACAGTATACTGTTTGCTTGGGGACGGAGAGATGGGCGCATCTTGAAGTTCACCTCGACCTGGGTGGTTAATTAGAGTTACACCAGTGACCCCAGCTGATCACTGGACAGCAACTCCCCTTGCGGTGCTTATTCCCCTACGTTTCTGTATGTCAATACCAACGAGGGGCGGACTCGGAGGCAGATGAATACATTGACAGTACCTACGTGTACCTGGTCCTGTTATCGTTCGGCTAAAGGGCGCCCGATGCGGCAAGCATCTGTTTCAGGTCGTCATAATTGTGGTAGTGCACTGAAGGTCTTCCCTCCCGAAGACACCAATCATCCAGAAGCAGCGTAGGACGGCAGGGGGGATCTCCCATCCCCCCGTAAGTACTGCTAACTTCCATTTCAAGGGTAAGCGACTAATGTGTTGTTATTATCTTTTCATGTGTGCCTTAATCCGGCCCTGTGGTATTTTACGTTTTGGTCTCAATGCATGTATCTGAGTTTCCGCCCACTTCGGAGCAAGTCATACGACCCGAAAGGACTTGTCAAATGTAACATTCAGACTTGGGATTAACTTTGATTTGTAAGAATTAGAATTCTTTAAAATAAATGTACCAAAAGAATGTTTGACAAAATTTAAATCATTATTGAATTACGCCTCCGGCCTACATGGGGATTTATTATAATCAATTTATTTTAATATGTAGTCAACGCTTGAAATATTTTATAATATACTGTAATGTTGCAGACTTCTTAACTATGAATAATAGGAAATTGTATTTTGTTCATTGATCTGACAGAAGAATATTTGTACACTGTACATCTCAGATCACTTTTATAATTGCAAATAATCCCATGACTTTATTATTAATTATACCCTTTTTTATGAGACTAACCTTGAATACTGAATCCTCAATTGGAGATTCATGGTTTTGATGAAATGAGGTTTTATAAAATTGTATGCTTACCTATCTTTAATTTGAATTATAATTAATATTTGAATATTTGAAATTATAATTAACTTTTATTATATTTAGCTTATGTGGCTTATCACTTGCAGTTTTACAAATTTACTAATTGTTTACTATGGTAAGTTCTTTTAGCCTTAATTAAACTGATCTTAAAATGGATTCACTTTTTTCTTCCTTCAGAAGAGAACTAGTTAAGCTTTTATTAACACTTTTTATATATTTGTCACAAACCTTGTATCCGGCTCTCTGAAAAATCACCATGCAGGAATCTGCCTACTGCTTCTGGACTCTGGAACTTCCCTCAGAATTGGCTGCTCTGCCGCAACTAAAACGTTGAGGTAAATCGCACCTAATTAAATTACCTTTTCAGGGTACTTCTTGAACTACGTTCAATAATAAATTTTATTTCTTTTTTCTTTTCTCGGATCTCGGTTTCTTCGGGTCTAGTTGAACAGATCTAGTTGAATGGAGCTTCACCTATACTGCTCTCTTGTCTTCTGTTCAGTTTTATTTTTCATATTTGACTGGTTATCTTTCAATTCAAAATAGCTTGTCTTTGGTCATTATTTTGATGTTATGATTATTGTCAACCATGTAACTGCATTTCAATACTGATATTGGTTATTTAATAACCGTAGTCAAGGTTGCTTTTGTATTGTTATATTATTTTCAATGAGATATGTAATGTTTTATAATTTTGCTAAACTAATACATTTTCTTTCTTTTAGATGTAACTGCAAGTGAAAATCCTATCAACCTAAAATACCTCCCTTTACCAAATCTTGTTCTGTACATGTACCAAATTAATATAATCAACTCAAACTTGAATCGTTTTTTAGTGAATTCTTTATAAATGTTCAATTAGCAATTAATTATTAATTATAAACGCAAACAGTCAACATTTCTTCTTCTTCTGCGTGCCGTCATAACTTCAACTGCTGAGGCAATTAATTCGTTCTTATTAATATTATGATAGAAAATCATTACAGTACATAATATGATTGGGTGAGTTTGTTTATTTGCTTGTTCTATATCTTGCATATGATGCGAGAAACCTATTGACATGAGACCTTTGGTATGTTGGTGCTAGTGCTAGTAATATCTACTTACAAAAACTAATAGGATACTCACGTTTTTGTAAGTAGATATTACTATCGTTCTGATATACATTGTTCTGATGTACCTACCTTATAGGCCCTGATGAAGCAATAAACTAATTGCGAAAGCTTGGCTCAAAACAAAGAGTAATTATTGACTAGACCGCAATTCCTAACATTATTATATTTATAATTATATATATATATATATATATATATATATATATATATATATATATATATATATAACGCAATATCAGTGCCAACATTAATATACGCGAACGAGGCATGGGTAATAAACGAAAAAAAAAACAAAGAAGTAAAATTAACGCGGCAGAAATGAAACAGCTGAGGAAAATAGCGGGGAAAACGAAAATGGATAGCTGTCGAAGTGAAAATATAAGGAAAGAGCTAAACCAAGACATTGAAACAAAAATAAATAGAAGAATACTAAGCTGGTACGGCCACGTAATAAGAATGGGAGAAGACAAAATAGAAAAGAGAGTAATGGAGGCTAAAAGATACGGAAGAAGAAGAAAAGGTAGGCCTAGAAAAGGTTGGTTGGAACAAGTGGCAGAACTGGAAAAAACATTGCAACAGATGAAACAGCTAGCAAGAGACCGGAAAGGATGGAAAAAATGTATAGATGCAAAATGAACAACACAACTCCGACGCCCTAGGGGCATAAGGAGAAAGAGAAGAAGAAGAAAGCTGAATATAAGGCAATACAGCCTAACTACCAAATATGCATTAATATAAAAACTACTGATGTAGGAGTCGCGATGAAGAAGTTAAAAATTGCTGTAAAACTCTAATAATTGAAAGTATGCCAAAATCGAATTACTACGTTAATAAAAAAATAAAGGTACGCATACAAAATTATCGTTATAATAAATCGTTCTTTAGTCTAATAATTTGCACATCTCTGTACAAGCAGTGGTCAGGTGATCGCTCAAAGCTACGTTCACATAATGATGCATTATCACTTAGGGTATACAGTGTGCGAAATCCAAACAACGATGAAAATTTTTAACATCACAATTAAATTAGACTCGTTACGTATTATTGCCAATAACAAAACCGACATTAAAAAAGGCGTTTGTCCTAAACATGACATTTTTTACGACGTAGACACCCACTATAGAATAATTATAGTTTCATTCTGTGAACAGATTAGAAAGAATAACACGCAATTCTTAATTCAAATTTTAAAGTAATTCAACTTACTATCCATCACTTTCAGAACCTTCTGATACATAATCCGTGTCTGAGTCCGACTCTTTACTGTTCACGGTAACAGTTATTTTTTTTACTAAAGTATCGACTTTGTCATCCAGATCCCACATTTGTTGTATTTGTTGAGTGTGCTCGACGCATCTTTGCCAGTTTTCTTTTTGATTTTTTTTTTAAAGTTGAAGTGTTTTGACTTACTTACTTGACTTGAAGTGTTGAGACTTACTTATATATGGTGTCTCTAAAAGGCCTGTACAAAACGCTAAGACATATCCCTGAGACTACAATAGGACGATTAAACCAAACTTAGCTCTATCCAAAAGTGCTTCGTTAATGCCCTATTGAATGTCAAAGATCTTCAAAAAATTTCTATTTTTCTAAATAATAAAAGTTTACTTTTAGCAATGGGGGTGAAATTTGGGATTTCCGTACTAAAAAAAATAGTTTTTGGCAACATTTTTGTAATAGTGGGTGTTACGTAAGTGGTCGAAATTTGATCATCTACATGTAAAGAAACTCAAGTTTTTTTAATGGTTGGGTGAATATTTTTCTAACTTTTTCTACAGATAGATATTCTAATTTCTAACAATTTTTGTATTTTGTTCGATCTTGCTATCTACCATAGTTTAGGCAAAAAAAAACTTATTTGATTTGCATGCCATTCACTGCAGCCATACAATATGGCTGCATTAGGTTAGAACTTTGCGAGATATATTTTCTTGCATGATGGGGCACCCCTTCATTTCACATTAATTATCCGCAACATTTAAATCAACAATACCCGAATAGATGGATCGGTAAAGGAAAATGTTCTCGTAAACTGGCCACCTCGTTCTCCTAATATTTGTTGACAAATAATGACAAATTGATTGTTTGTTTCATGACGAATGATGAGAGCCATAACAACGAAAACCTCCTCCTAATTTTTCTGCAATTATTCTAAAAATTTTAATTAATTTATTTATTTTTTTAATTTCTAATAGCATGATTGAATAAAACGCTATACAGCACTCGTGGGAAACAGTCACTCAATTGTGTGTAGTTCCACACTCGGCTTCGCCTCGTGTGTAATCTCGACACACGCGTGAGTAAAACCTTTAGTTTCTCCACTTGTACTGTAATATAACGGGTGTTCATTTAAATTCGTAATCCAGCGAGCTTTGGAATTTTCATAACATTTTGACGTAGGTCTTAGACATTTTGACAAATTGGAACTGTCACAAACATTAAAGAGTCACCATAAAATAAAACAGTGAAATATTCAATTTGTTATTCATTTAATTCATTTTCTAGCTATGTTAACTATGTTAAATAAGTGTCTGATTTACGGCTGGTCATTTACAGAATGGTTGTGACGATAAAACTGAAAATTCAAGAATTGAGGTTATGTTTCCAAGAAATATTAAAAAATTGTGATTTATCCAATTTATTCACTTCAAAATTACAAGAGGTGTTGAATATGTTGGCCACCTTCGTCAATACACTTCATAACCCTGCGGTGGAAATTATTGATTACATTTTCTAGCATCCGAGGAGTGTTATTTATTTCAAGAATTTTTTGCTCTATCCTATGCTGCAGGTCAGCTAAATTCTGTACTGGTATCCTAAAAATACTGTTTTTTATGTGGGACCACAAGAAGAAGTCGCACGGTGTTAAATCGCATGAGCGCGGAGGCCAGGGAGTTTCAGTGTTTCGACTAATTATTCGATTGTCAAAATATTCCCTCAACAGAGCCAATGTTTCCACTGTACAGTGAGGAGTCGCGCCATCTTGTTGAATAAAATAACTTTGGAGCTCACGGTCGTCTAATTGGTTGATAAATGGCTCTAAAATTTCTGTTCTGTACCTTTCCGCTGTTAGTGTACCTAAAAGTGACTAAAATTGTAAAATTAACATTATTGTGTATTTAATTTTTGTTACCCTCAAAAAATATTGGTCCAATTATTCTTCCATGACTAAAGCCTGCCCATACACCTATTTTTTCTGCATGCAACGGCTCTTGAACAATTTCATGTGGGTTTTCAGTACCCCAGATACGCATATTTTGTGAATTCATGTACCCCGAAATGTGAAACCATGCTTCATCAGTAAAAATAATTCGTTGCAAAAATTCCGGGTCATTAGCAATTTTAGTTCTTGTCCAGTTGCAAAAGTTAAGTCGTAATGGGTAATCCGCTGGTTTTAATTCTTGTACAGCTGTCATACGATAGGGATACAAATGCAGATCTTTATGTAGCAGTACATGTGTTGTTCCAACAGAAAGGTTAATTTGTTGACTTAAATGTCGAATGGATGTTTTTGGTCTATTATCCATTATTTCTTGGGCCACGGCGACAACTCCTTCAGAACGTTTTTTAGGTGCCCCGCTACCAGGTTTTCGTAAAATGCTACCAGTTTCACGAAACAAATTAACCATTCGATCTATAGTTTGTTTAAATTGCTGGTAATCAATCACAACATTTGGAAATTGTGCTTGAAATTCTTCCATACAATTTTGTACAGAATAAAAACGCTGTCCATTAACAATGGTTCTGGTTCCAAAGTAACTTTCAAGTAAGAATGCTTTTTGTTCTACAGAAAACACCATCGTTGCAAAAAACCGAACAGCACTGATTGGTTAGTTGTTAAAACAACTGATTTATGATTTGAAAATCACAGTGAATTGAAAAATTAAGCAAGAAAACACAAAAACCAAGAACTAATGCACACCAAAAGACGATAACAACTGCTAACAAGAGATTATCTCTGCTGTCTGTCATACGTCAAAATTAAATGTCATTACGCGCCACAATTCATAACAAACTACGACATTCCTTTTTCGCTCTGTTTTCTTTCAGCAAAAATGCAAAGGTGATGTGATTACGAATTTAAATGAACACCCATTACTAATGTATATAATAGGCGACCGATATGGAATCAGTCTCATCTTGATCATCGAAATCGATATGCTCTAGCTAAATCAACTGAGGGTAGAAGTAGCTCAAGAACGTAGAGCAACAGGTAACCAAATTACAAAATTATTGTATACAGGAATTATTATATACGTCACGGAGTTGGACAGTAATTTTGATTTACCACTCAGTCACTGAATCGCATTCAGAGCCTATTTTTAACTGAGATGGGCCCTAGGTTCAGTTAGCAAATCTCAGGCTCCGTATTCGAGTGAAAGGAGTACCAAACAGGCGTAAAAAATGAAATAAAATAAAATATATATATTTAAAAACAAAAAACTAAACTCAATATATTTTGATTTAAAACTAAACAACTTCTCAAATTGCGCTGCTGAAGGAACTAAAATCATAACACAAGAATTTAATTTGTTCCTTTAATTTTTATTTATTTTATTTTTTATCGGTAACCATAAATATTTTTAGTTTTCCCAAAAAATATACGACATATACTCTCAAGGGAAAAAACGCACCAAAAATACCAAAACTTCAAACAGCCGTAACTCGGTTAATTTAGAACAAAAATGGATAAACTTTTACGTACTGAAAAGTTTAACGTGTCTAATTTAAGTACGTGTTAGCAGATGCTACGTTTAAGCCTTTCCGCCCCCACGACCCCTGCAGAAAAAAAATGTCAAACTTTTACAGCTTGTACGGTATACTAAAGAAATCGTGGCCCAATCGACTGCCAGGGCAATAAAGTTCAGATCTTTTCTGTAAATTCTTTAAAACTTCGAGTGCCTAAGATAATATGGCGCGAATTTATGAATTTTTGAAATTTACCCTGAATTTTGTCGGAAGTTTTTCGTTTGCTGCCGGCGACATTATTACCGGTTGAGTTTGAACATTTTTTTGCCAAACTTAAAAACTTTTAAAAATGTTTTTAATAAATAAAGGGGTGAGGATTGCGATCCAATCGCATTCCTCGACGACTCCATACGCGAATTCGTGCCTCAGAATGGAATAGGCAAAAGCAGCTTTCGTCGTTGAACAAAACCTTTCGCCATTACCTCGTAGTCCAATGTCGATAGTGCATACTGCATTCTCTTCTAGCGATGCCGGTGCATCAAGTGAGGAACATTAGCTCTAACACTAGTACAAAGTTGACCATGATATAGGCTATTTCGTACCGTCCTATCGGATACTCATAGAATCAAGTCCATGTCTGCTGCAATCATGTGAGCGCTTGTCACAGGATCCCGTCGAACTGCATTCACAAGTCTTCGGTCCTCACGACGTTGGTAGAATGAGGACGATTAGATCCTTGACCACGACGAAAAGTTCCGGTCCGTCAATGCCGGGACCACATACGAGATACAACATTATGGCAAACCCCCATATCTCAATGCGACTTGTCGCATACTAACTCCTAGCTCCAAAAGAGCAACAATTTGTGCACGTTGAATGTCCGTTAAATACGACATTGTAACGCTTCGAATAACTTTGTGGTACTGATTAATTTCAAAACATTAATAAAATAAAAATCAAAACATTAATTTAGACATTTGCACATAGGGTTAACGGCGGTGTCGTCGAATACACGTTAAAAAAATAAACGTTAATAAAAGAATTTTTTGTTTTTAATATTTAAAAACATTTTTCGACATTTTTCAAAATTTTTTAATATTGGATATATGGATAATATTTTTAAATTTGGAAAGAAAAGGTTCAAAACTCATGCGATAATAATATCGCTTGCAGAAGAGTAAAAACACCCGACAAAATGCAGGGTGAATCTCAAAAATTCATAACTTCGCGCCAAATAATCGTAGGCACTCGAAGTTTTAAAAACTCTACAGAAAAAGAACTGAACTTTATTGTCTTGGCAGTGAATTGAATCCTTTTGGTACACCGTACAAGCTGTTAAAATTCGACATTAATTTTCTTTTCTTTGGGGAGGCGGGAGGCGAAAAGCTTAAACATATCATTCGCCCGCACAACCTTAAACTAGACACTTCAGACCTTTTAGCACGCAAAGGTTCATCCATTTTCATCCAAAATCCGCCAAGTTATGACGGTGTGAAATTTTGATATTTTTGGTGCGTTTTCAAATGGTGCATTTTCTTCCTCGAGAGTACAAATATTATACATAGATAGTATCAATTTTTTCCTATCCTCCATTTGAAACGAATGTGGTGTCGCAAAAAGTAAACAAACAAATACATAAACGCCAACGAAATCTCAACAAAAGTGCAGTGAAAACACTAAAATGAGACTTCGGGATTTCGTAGCCGAAAAATTTTTTTGTGCATTTTTATGATTTTGTTTTCCAATTCGGGCCTCTCTTGCCGTTGGGTCCTAGGCACGCGACTAATGCGCCTAATAGTAAAATAGGCCCTGGTCGCATTACCTGTTGAAAGACCATTCCAGTTTTTAAAGCATGTATACTAAGATTGACAACACAAATACTTCATTTTAGCATTAAATGTGTGACAGAAGTTATGTACAAAAATATAAAAGTATTATTAAAGAATGTCAAGAAATAAGAAATGTCGATTTTAAGATTGAAATCTTTTAGTGTTATCAACACAAAAAAACTCTAATGCCGAATATTTATGGCCATTTGCACTAGCTTCCGTTAATCCTAATCGAAGATTGATTACCATATACAATACGTTTATCAAGACGATCATATCCATAATAACTAGGGCTAGCGCGCACTTGTCACGCACCCTTACCATAGGATAAAGCGACGATAATTACCAAAGTAAACGATGGCTTAAAGTTGTGTCCTCCCGGACCAGCTATCAGTGGAGAAGGGCTGGATTCAAGTTGTAAGGGAGCGCCACTTAATTTTCCAACTAAGGACACAGCCACCATCGAACCACCAAAATTAAGAAAAGGGCACCAGATACTTACCGTCTCGGGGCTAAGTAAGTACTTGCTTATCATACCATTAAAAGGCCCATTCATGAACATAAATTTCCGTTTAATTAATATAATAAATACTTGAACATAAATAATTATGATAATAAGTATTGAGAGTAATTAATTGTATATTGAAACAAATATTAACTGTACTGTAAAATCTATTAAGAGGATTAAAAAAAAAGAAACGATATTATTGTATATCAGTCAGTATCAAGTTCTTGGTAATTGTTCTATCGAGAGCTGAATATAGTAGGTATCCTAATATGTAATTATAAAGGAAGTAACCCAAAAAAAATAAAATAACCACCACCAATGTTAGAACATGTAATAGGGGAGAGGGGTTAGCCGTCGTAAGCTTACGATTTACTCCTTCGCAAGTTAATGCAGTAACACTATGAGCAATTGGGCATTTGTTCAACTAACAGACTTGACAATGGCTAGCTTACACACTTATACAATTGATCATTTCCAATCCAATGAATAAACTAAATAATGTATTTAATTAATATTAATTATATTCTAGTCCTAACGTTGACTGGTTAAATGCTATGTTCAGAAAAGACTCAATGACCAAATGACTTCTTCAACATCACATAATTAATAAATGACCTCAACAAAAATTTGAATGACGGCTTAGTTAGCAAATTACAGCTTATCTCTTATGATAAACTTAGCTGATTTCGACATTCAACCCAGAAGATTCTTCAAATCTTGCTACTCGCCGGTTTATTTAACTACCAAACTTCCAGGTAGGGGTGAACTACAGTTTGAGTTTCTGTTAAAGTCTTCTTACTATACTTAATGGGGTACACCTTTCCCAAGAAGCCTAAAAGAAAATTCCTGACTAGGAAAATGGTTCGATACATAAACATGTTAAGAATTCATACCTCTGATGGTGGGCGGCTAAAAGGTAAAAGGGCGGTATCTACCCGATAACAAAATGCATCTACATTCAAAGAATAATTTAGTAATCCTAAAATATAAGACTGTATGTAACTTCTTGGACGTAAATCCATTATCTAAAAATTTTACCTGTGAAGAATTTCAGGCATTGGGTGGGGGTTAATTCGTATCGATCGAAGGAATTAATCTGGTCTAATGAATCCGCTTGTGCGACAAAATGGCTTCCCTCCAAATATTCCAATAGGGTAGTTACCAGTTTGATTATTATTGATGTGGTGCTAATAATCCGCTGAAGCGTAATTGAAGACAAAATCTCACCATTACCATCATATATGGCTCCAGAGATTTGTTTCTTAAATAGCACCCACAATATTTCACCAAGATCAAATTCGATCGTAGTTGATTACTACTAAACCAAAAGAAGAATGTCGTTCAGACCTTTCTTTAAAAGCCTATCACCGGATATCCGTCGACGGCAAAAATGCGCAATCTCAAATATCAAAGTACGTCCGCGAGGGGCAGCGTTGCAAATATTATTCCAATCTAATTAAGAAATTCCATGTCAAATGGGTTAAATAATTAACACAAGACGTTTCAAAACACGCGGCAGTTATTACGTAATGCGATAGCTTCTGCGCAAAGCAGATGTATGACCAGTAGTCTCAAGTAGCATGAAGAGATAACTGCGGCAACAATGTTTATTAAAGGGAATTATTCGAGACGGCGCAACAGAAAGACAGTTGCAAGATAAAGTTTGTTTACATATCGTATGCAAAATGGAAATTTATAATTTCTATTAAAAATACTTTTAAATACGACAAAATTGTTTACAAGGAGCTGTCCGCAATATGCATGAAGAAGTTAGCACCAGTGTTAAGGCTAAATAGATGACTCGAAAGTTGGGTAAGTACAAAACAAGTTAATTACTGTTTATTTTGAACTAATAATCTCTATCTTTTAGGAATAACCACAAGACTACGAGAAGAATTATTTTTCAAGTAAGTACGAAACTCTAATGAAAGTTCCAATTCACTAATGCTAATACCTAATAATTTTTTTAGCTAATAAAAGAGTTGAAAACAAAAAAATGCCAACTCATCACTAAGATTCTTACCTAAGCAAGAAGAGTTGCCTATACCATCAACATTTTAATTTATTTTATTTTATTGTGTAATTGAAATATTTCAATAAAGAAAATATAACAAAAATATTTTATTGCTTTCGTACTATAAATTATAAGCTCAAATCAATGCCAATTGGTAAATAATTTAAGATAAATCTACTGACAAAAACGAACCGTTACACACTATTACCTTTTTTCGTCCAACAGTTTAGTCGACCGAGTGAGATACGTTGCAACATACGGAGATGCACACATTTACTCAACTTTCCTGTTGAATCTTGTCACAAACCAGAATACGACTGAACTGTTGGCCGACACACCTGGATTTGAATATCTCTGTGCGCGCTAGATGATTAGATAGGCACGGAATTTCGCTTGGACACTCTTTACTGTTTTTACAAATCTCTGCGAACATTGTGGCACAATGTGACTGGACCAAAAATTTATTTATTGCTTATAGAAGGTCCAATAATTTTTAATACTTCGTCAAAACTTGTGATACTCATTCTATGGAATCCCAAAAAACTCTCAAATCCTCGTAGAGTTTTTGAAACTGACCTTTCAGTAAGCGTTGGCAGGTTATTGGATGAACTCAATATCTTCTGTTTTGATTTTCTCGGTGTCTAATAACTAACACCGCGAAGGAAACTACCTCTACCAAATTCATTTTGAGAATGGAATACATGACACGACACACCAGTTCAGTTCGTATGCGCGCTCAACTCGAACAAGAAACAGTTTCGTTCGTTAATGCGCCCAGATTCTACTTGTCGACCGAACTGTCGAAACTGTTGAACAATTCAGTTCATAGTTTGTGCTAGCCCTTAAACCAAGTTAATTTAATTTGACAAATATACAGAAGTCAGTAAGAAAAATCTCGTGTATCACGTGCTGAAAAACTACTTCGCAAGTACCCGTATTTGTACAAACCACACACATAGTGTGCCCCCAGATGCGGTACACAAGAGGAAAAACTTTTTTATAATAATAATAATAATAATAATAATAATAATAATAATAATAATGCCTTTATTTTAACAGAATATGCATAATTTACATTTTTTCTTTTATGAGAAGAAGGAGTGGGCGAAGTTCAGTTCTTTTAGAAAAATTCTAAAGCTGCTCTACCACTTAACCCACTTAATTTTAATAAAACAAGTAATAAAATTAAAAATACATGCAGCTTGTTTATAAGCTTTAGCGTTTTCCTTTTTCTTCTATATAAGGTGAAAAATAAAAAACAAATATGTCAGATAGGTACATACATGCGTCAGGGTAGACCAAACCAGAAATAAATAGTAATAGTATGATTGTCAAATAACAATATTCCTATATGATATAAACATTTTTTTTTGTTATTGATTCATAATAATAATTCCTTTAAACCTGCGCGAAACTTCGGAATTTTTAAAAATTTGAGATCATCCGGCAAAGCGTGAGATCTGAGGCGATAGAAATGAGCAATACAATACGAAAAGGAACGTCGTCCTAATTCCGAATTTATTTTAGGTTGACTTAACTTTCCCATATGTCTCAGGTTCAGATGATGTATATCAGTACGAAAAGTGATTCTGTTACATAAGTATGGAGGGAGAGCTTAAGCAAGGACTATAAACTACGTCACAAAAATCAAATTTTGATAAGACAAGGGAATTAATTACACAACATTATTTTAAGTTTTCTATTGAGAGAGTAACGATGTTGGTTTATCAAGCGTAAATTGCAGTATGCATTTTGCAAGCATTTTGAGATATGTTGTTTAAATCGTAATGTATGATCAAGCGTCAGTCCTAAATTTTTTGCAGAGTCTACGATAGGAACATTTTCGTTATTTATTTGCAACAACTATGCTGTCGATTACTTTTGATCGGTCACCATCTCTACCAAAAACCAATGCCACACATTTAGCTGGATTTAATTTTAAGCCGTAATTTTTATTATTAACTTCATCACATGCTCTTAATAGATCCTGTGTTTTTTGATTTTATAACAAAAAGTCATATTCTATAAAAATTTTTGCTTGATTCAAAACTACTAAAAAGTATAACGGCATTTCTATATTACTCCCAAGCAGCATTTTTAGTCACCGCTACGTACCAGCAACCACCGGTGGAACTATAAAGTTTTTGCCGTTAGTCACAAGAACGTAATTGCTACGGTATTGTTACGTGCCTGGAACCAAAATGGGGAGCAATTCTCGGGTAGCAGATACGTTGCAGTAACCTTTCCGGAACTTGTCCAGCTACCTTTAGGCTACGTAGCGGGAACGTGGCGGCGTAGTAATTGCTACTTTCGTGGAACTTTCTTTCTCTTTGACACATCGTGTCGCGTCGTTGTTCTCTCTTACTGTTGCAATTTAACAAATATTCTTTCACTTTCTCTACTAATGCCGCGGTCGTGTCACAAAATGGATTACTATTTTATTTGTAATACGTACATAATACATAAAGAGATGAAATGTTTCGTTATTTTGTCAATCTAGCATACCAAAATTATAAACCATCGCAACTTTTCTGTTAAATGCGATGATGATAGATCGAAAAATAACAACGCGCCTTCTTTAAATATATTTTTTAATAAAAAATGTCTTGAATAAAATATGACAAAAATACTTATAAATTGATAAACATGATAGAAACCATTTTTATTTTATTCCCAAGGCACAATTTGACATCGATTTGTTATCTTTATTGAGAGTTATAGTAAAAGACTTTTTAACAATTGCAACAAATTGCAAATTGATTAATAGCCTTCAACATTTTACAAGTAAATATGGAGTTGTTTTGAAAATGTCACCTTAAAGTAGTATTAACTGTAAAATGTGTGTCTAAAGTTTGTGTCACTTTATAAACAGTAACGGGAACTAAACAAATTCTACTTCTAGGTTGTTGTTACCACGAAGTATAAAATACGGTTTCCGTATCCACTTTCTAGCTCCTAATGTCACTGCAAAATTCCCATTGGAACTTAACCTCAAATTTAAACGCCAATCGTAAACAAACAACCAATATTTTTATACTGATTGCTACTTAATAACAATTATTATTTAATTATGGCTCATTTTAAAGTTGTAGCGACGAAAGAAAAAAGGGGAATATATTTCACCCTTGTTTACTACATGATGGTTTATCAGTGATCTCATCCCTATTTTTTCTATTTTGTATTGTAAACAGTTGATTTTGTTTCCACTGATTTCACCTAACTGCTGTTCTAATTTTCTATAAAATGTGGACGTATATCTAAAATTCTTTTTTTTCTTATTGCATTTGCCTTTGACATTTTTATTAAAAACTTGCAAAACTACTACCACTGCGAAAACACAATTCCAAACTAAAATTACATTCAAATGATTCTCCTGGGTAGCATAAACGTAAGTTTTACTTTCAATGCTACTGTATAGTTCAGTTACTTTAAAGGTTAAGCAATGGTTTCAGACCAGTGGCAGGAACTTTCGGTGCTACTTTAAAGTTTTAAAAACTTAAAAGTAGCTTCGGGAAAGTTACTGCTACAATCATAATATCACTTGAAGTTGCAACAACATTAAGGTAATTATACTAAGTAGCAATACCGTTCCACATACTTTAAAATGCTACTTAGAAGTAATGTAACTACATAGTTCTAATAAATAGTAGAAGTAACTACATCATTACTAAAATATTCCAAATTGAAGTAATTAAACCTATAAAGTCATAAATTTAGTTGTAGTTACGTAACAGCTACTCAATCAAAGTTCCGATCTCAGTTACCGCTACTTAGATGCTGCTTGGGACTTATAATAAAATAAAAATTTAAGAAACTGCATTTTTCTAAGGAAAAAACGACCAATGTAAGTCTTATATTTTTTATCATGATGTGTTGCTTGAATCAATGCAGTAACAATCATCACAATGATTTGATTTTTTTTAACCTGGAGCTTATTACAACTTAAATTATATATTAAAAGGTTTTTTCATAATTTTTCTGTTTTGCTTTTTCTATTTTTTCTATATTTTATGGTAATCTGAAAGAACTACTATTAGCATTTGAATTCAATAAGGAGAGTACTGCCACCTAATTACCTAAAGTACATATGCATACTCGTATTAAAAATTGGTCAAAATTTCAAATTCGCGATACGACATCCACTAATAAAATAGTTAGCATAACCCTATCAAGTTAAAAGAGTTACTGAAGTTTAGCGAATGATATTCAATTGCAGATTGTACTAAATACCACCACTTGTAAAAGAGCTAGTCACGTGGTTGCGTTGTTGCCGATGTAACACTGACGACCTTACATGCGAACAAAGAAATTTAAACGTTACGCGTCTTCAGCGTTCGATAATTTAAAGAGGAAGAAAGATGCATAATACAGCAAACGTCTTTTCTTAATTATTGAGTTTGTGGGTTCTGAGGGGTGTATTGGTGGCTTTTCAGGCCTTGATCAGCTGAGCTACAGCGCTCATAAGCCATACTAATGGCAGTGATGTGCCGTACAATTTACAATTCTTTACGCATTTTATTACGTGTCAACAATTAATTTTTTACATGATTTATTCTTTACGTCAAAAATGTAAATAATGTAAAGAAAGTAAAATACATATAAAAACGTAGAATTTGAGTTTTTAAAGTTTTTTATTAGAATTAGAACTTTCAATCTTTTATTCTTTTTACACATTCAATAAAAGCTGCATATGTCTTCTTGTTTATTTTAATTAAAGAAAATTGAAATTCCACATATGGATCAGTATTTTGTTTTCTACCAACCATATTTATTAGTGATGGGAACTTGGGTGTCGAGTGTCGTGATACTATTCGTGGTCGTGACACTTGAAGTGTCACGACACTTAGTGTCGAACAGTATCGCTCTTATTAGAGTGTAATTCTAAGTTGCTTGATCATTCTTACAAAGAAATTAAACGCAGATTTGTTGAACTAGCCAAGAATCACTGAATGAGACGTACATATAAAAATATTATGTTGTGGATTTTTCCTTTTGTATTAGTATAATATTGACGGTGATAATTTTATCTTGGGTTTTCAGCAAAATAAATTAAAATCAATAATTGAAGTTGAATAAGTTCCTCATGTACCTAATTACTATTTCAGCTTTTTTTATTTGTACCTTATAATGTATTTTGAAAAAAGACTACTGTCGAAACACGTGTAAATAAATACAATGATCATTGATTTTAATTAATTCAATTTATTTTGCTGAAACCCCAAAATAAAAGTATCATCTCCAATCTTAACAAAAACACGTTCTCGACTAAAGACCAACGTTGTCTGCGAAATTACATTTTTAAATAGTTTTTATAATAAATCCGATTAATAGAATTGCAAGTTATTTATAGAATTTGTTCCTTTTCTTTTAAATTTCTGTTTCATAATATGTATTTGCTTCCATAAATAATTTAATATATTTTACTGTACTTAATGCATAATAATATATAACCATAACAGAATTTACTCATATAATTTTTTTAATCCACAGTTTGTTTATGATTTATGTAGCTAGGAATCTTGACCGCTTCTCGTTTCAATTGGATTACATTTACACTAGCGCATGCATGATGTAAATGCGAAGTGTCGTTAAAGTATCATGAAGAGTCGACACTTCACACGGATAATTGTTTCGACTCTCAAGTGTCGCGACACTCGGGTAGTATCGAGACCCCATCACTAATATTTATCTATACCTGCTATAGATAAACACCATAAACCATTGATTCATTCACATCACAAGTTATGAATTACAATTACAATTACAAACTAGATTGATTGATATAAAAACATAACCTAGAATTTTTAGTTTTTTACATTTTTTACTAATTATTTACATTCTCTACTGATTATGTACATCGTTTACATTATTTACTTATTATTTACGCCAAACGTAAAGAATGATTTCTTTACGCGTAAAGGCACATCACTGACTAGGGGTACAAAATAATAACGTATAACACTAAACTCTGGCAAAATATTATTACGCTTTGAAAAAAACGAAAAAAAAGAAACTGAATGAAGATGATAATGAGTTGATATAGAAATTATAGAATGATGACCTCCAAGTATTAGGTAAAGAATGATTTCTTTACGCGTAAAGGCACATCACTGACTAGGGGTACAAAATAATAACGTATAACACTAAACTCTGGCAAAATATTATTACGCTTTGAAAAAAACGAAAAAAAAGAAACTGAATGAAGATGATAATGAGTTGATATAGAAATTATAGAATGATGACCTCCAAGTATTAGGTACTAAATAACAAGCCATTTTAAAAGTCCGTTGTTACAGGGACCGCAAACCAAGTGTTTTTTTTTTCTGCATAATTCTTAATTTTTGACAAATTAGTACTATTTTCTTCTCCTTCAAAGAATATCATATAAGACACACAGTTCTAAAATAGGGACAAAAGCCATTACTTTCATGTTTATCTACGTATCATACGCAGAAGTTTGCGCATAACCCACGGTGCTATAAAGTAAGATTGGGAAGTAGCTCGCGGTCGTTCGTTAAACACATCTGACCTCAGGATGCTCGTAGATCACGTGATCAAAACTTTGCTGGACTCTGCTCTGTTCGATGATGGTAACTCCCGAACGCAATATGTATGTAAGTATGGAATATTTTAACCAGTGTCATAGCTAGCGCTGAGTAGGCCCTGTATCATCATATAAACACGACCATTAATACCTAAACAATAATTGTAAACACTTGTACAGACCACATTGTCGGGTAGCATATTTGCTTATGGCTGTCATATAAATTTAACAGTTTTTAACTAATACCCGCGGACTGCTGTTTCATTTTCACCGGTATCAGTCTTCCACGACGAAATTCTCAAATCCAACTGAGTAGATCCATGAGTGCAGGATCCCACTGCTGAATCGAGTGATACACTCTTATTAGGCAATGTTACAGAATGGTACAGCTCGTCATCGCGTTCTCATAAGAATATCATAGGAATTTATGACGTACCTGTCACCTTCTCTAAAGTAACGGACTTTAGGTACGTCACTTATTTTAACTAATTAGTAATTTACTTCAATATGTAGTTTAATAACTGTCCAGTTGTCGAGTTTTTAAATTTTGGATATTAATTAAGGCTAGCAGTGTTATCGTATATAATACAACAAGTGGTAGGAATCTTGCCGGTAATTTTTGTCAGTCAGATCACGAATAGACAAGAACTATGAGTGTTACTGACTGACAAAAATTACCAAAAGATTCCTACCACGTCTTGTATTCGGTACGACAATCCAAAGAAAATGACAGAAATTGGAGGTTTCGAAATGCAGTAGTTCATGAAATGTCACCACGGCAACATAACAAAAGCTGTGTAAATAGTAACAAAATTTTACTAGTTTTGGCGAAATGGCAGAGTTGCGGTTCGGTGAAACAAATTTAAAAGAAATACGGGCAAAAGTAGTGATGACTGTTCCACAGAGTACAAAGCGTAGTCGTAATTCTGTGTGGGAGCAGTTTAAAAAGTTTTGCGACACGAGAAAATTTTCCCTTACGGAAGTGTCACCTATCTCAAAAGTAAGCAGTATATTGGAAGATTATGCATTCAATATGAAAAAATGCGATGGAGAGGATTACAAAGATTCCACTTTAAAAACAATGTGGAATACTACTGCCAAAATGGTACAGGAATTATATTTTAATTCTTTTAATGTGAAGATGAATCCATTCTCAGATATTGAGTTTAAAAGTGCGCGTGCAGCAAGAGACGGAAAGCGAAAGCAGCTGCAATCGATTGCAGAAAAGAGAAAAGTGAGTTCAATATCTATAGTAGATGACAACTACGAAAAAATGATTGACGTCTGGAACGAAGATACTCCTTCAGGGCTCCAGAAAAAATTCTATCAAATTGCAGCAAGAGAGCTTGCTTGGAAAGGTGGAGAACCGGCTAAATGTTTGTTCGAATACTTTCAAGAAGAAAAAGATTGCACTGGAAAATTGACTGGGCGTTATGAGTACAATCCCGTTTTCTCAAAGACTTGCCAAGGCGGATCACGTCGTCTTTGTGACAGTAAATGGCTGGTTTCTAATGAGAAGAATCCTAATCATTGTCCCGTGAGGTTGGTATTGATTATGAAAATATGTCTACATACAATAAGTACTACAATAAGTATATTGTATACCGCTTTATGTTCATTTTCAGATTGTTGAAAAAGATGCTACAAAAGAGGGGCAGTAACGTCACCACAGGTCGTTTATTTGTGACTGCGAATCCTAACTGGTGTGAATCTGGTATTTGGTACAAGTATATTCCTGTAGGAATTAATGAAATTGGTAAATGGACTAAAAGCAGTGCAGAAAAGGCCGGACTGGATGTAAAGAGATTTAAGGTAACTAATCATTCTACGCGTTCAAGTGCAGTAACCCAGCTTGCGAAATCTGGCGAGGAGGAACAACAGTTGATAAAAATTACGGGTCATAGTTCAGCAAGTTCGATTCGCCCTTATTTGCAACTGGACACTCAGCACCACGCACAAACAATAAGTAAAATGAGAAAGGAAAAAGTACAACCGACTCAAAACGAAGAAAGACCAACAATTGTTTATAATAATTGTGTTATAAATAATAATTATTGTTAATAAAGTTTATTGTTGAATTTTTTACCTTTATACTCACCTGTGTTATCGCTGTAATCATCTGCTCCTGAGTATGGAAAGATTGCCAGTGTAATCAGATCCTAATTGGCTCAAATTCAAAAATAGACTGTTTTTATTGGTTGTTAGATTTTGAGTTGGATTGTCATAATATATTACTATCAATTAATTATTCACTTTCATTTTTATGAATTTGTCTTATTTGGTTTATGAGGACCTATACTAAATGTCGGTTAATGTTTACTTTAAGGTAGAAAGTCGCCCAAATCTAAAGTCAAGCTAGCTGCTGTGTATGAATAAAATCAACAAATTATAATTCAAATATGAACATTATAGAAAATTAACAAATTATTTATTTGTTGTTTAGCACACAAAAATTGTCATTTAATATCAGAAAACAAATTAATAATGATAACACCGTTGTTCGCTTTACTAACGTAGTATAGATTGATGCGTAAGATTCGGCAACGCAATGTACAATCAATATTTGACGTAAAACCAAAGTGAGGTTAGAGTTTGGTAGAAATTTTTGACTGCTGCACGTTAAATAGATATATGCAGTGTTATGAATATGATTGTGACCAAAAAATCTTTTGTTGACATCATAAAAGAACAAGTGTGTGGTATAGCTTCAATTTGGTCGATTCGCTGTCCTTCTTGCCAAGTTGTCAAATACGTTCACACATCAGAAACATACTCCCCCAATGATGATTCTACAAAACGTCATGTTTTGAATATAAAACTTGCAGCAGGTAGAAGTTTCTTAATACTATTTCCTATTATCATTATCATTTTTTGTGTATAACATTAATTAATCAAAAATTGATCTTCAAGGATGATCGATGCCGGTATTGGGGCAAGTCAAATCAACGCGATTCCCACATCACTTGACATGCCTGCTGTGAGCAAAACAACGTTGAAGCAAGCAGGGGATATTATAGGGAAGTGAAGTAGCGAGAAAAAGTTGCGAGAAAGCTTTGCTTCAAGAGCGGGAACTAACAATAAAAAGGCCGTTGTAAGTTTATCACTGTTTTTCAATATTGCTGTAAAGAACTTCGATCCTTTTTATACACATATAAACGGTTACTAATGAACTTTATATTTATTCACTTATTATTAATCAAAAATTAGACTGATTTGTCCACTCAAAGTGTCTCTTTAATATAGAGCACGCACTCAGTACTCCACGGCCACATCGCCGAACCACGTCTGGGATCACGTATAAGTAATGAGAAAAATCAATGTTAATACAATTTTCATTTTATTTCATTCAATTTTATTTATTATACTTGATTTCATCTATTTAATTTATTTACGTATATCATTATTTTCAAGTAATATAAATAATACCAACATACAATTCATCTAACATATCAAATTTGAATTTCCGCGCGAAGCAACGTTGCCAGATCATATAATAGGGTTTTGCATGTGCAGGGACTTCCGTCATCAGTTTCCGGTTACAGTTGGAATACACGTTTATAATCGAAATATCTCAATAACTAAGAGGTAAACTGCAGTTTTTTCAACGTCAATATAAAATACAATTTCTAAACTATTGTTACTTAGTTTTTCATGTACATGGTGAGTTGTTTAAATATAAAACTTTCAAGTTGTGTTTGGGCATACTGTGTAAACCCATATATATCAATGTATTTGATTGCAACCTTGTTAATTATTTTCTCGGTACATACGTGGTGAAATGCCGTTTTTCGGGTATCAATTGAAAGAGCAACATTGACCAAATCATACTTAAATTATGTAATTCTTGAGTTGTAAGGTTTGGGTGACTTTCTACCTTAAACGTGTTCATCACATAGATCTTCCAGGAAATATATTTTACAGTATTGTTTTGAATTCTTGGTTCGGCGATGCAAACCATGATATGTTGATGAAAATGTATTCCTACAAAGGTTCAGTCACTAATTTTCCGTTTATTGGAAATAATTCATTTCGTTGTATTAAAGTAACTATAGTTTTTCGTTGATTATTTATTTAATAAAAGTAAGTCATTATATACACATTTGATGTTATGTTTCAAAGAATGAATTGATATAACAGGTATATCTGCTTGAGCAAAAGGGAAATTGAGCTATTTATGTTATTATTAGCATTTAATTTTCTAAATAAAGGTCAAGGGTCAAAAAATGTTACGTTACAGCTAAACTTGATCCTAATGCAATAATAAAGTATTATATGAATGTAAACATTTCATTTCTTTCGGTTATCTCATTAGTCACCACTCATTTTCAATACACAGACTAAAATCACAAACAAAATAAAATGTGATACTGTCAATGCGTATAATTGTTCAAATATCGTTTTTAAAACATTCCCCAAAAACACCTTTTTGCAATTTTGCAATCGGAATTCGAAGCATAAAACATTATTTTATTTTACGTTGAAGTAATGTGACTTGCATACATAACGTAAAATGTCTATTACTGATATCACAGAAAATACCCATTATGTAGCTCGGTCTTTAATAACGTATTTAACGTATTTATAAATTTATTTCCATGAATGTTTACCTGATGGAGGCAAAATTACACAAAGACTAAACTACAAAGGTTTATTTTAAAGTTAGTTTCCCTACGGAAATTTGGTGAGAATTCCGAAAGTGAAGAGAAATTCGTTTGGGTGTACTGACAATACGACCTACAAAGTGTCATCTCAGTTTTCTCGACCGTTTGACAATATTACAGCGTCCGCCTGTAAACTTTGGGCTATGATTCGCTTTTTCACGGCCAAAGGAAACATTATTATCACTTATTTCCTCAATTGAAATCGTTTTTGGGTAATCAGCAATTAAAAACTGATGATGAGGTTAAGGAAGCGGTCGGCCGGTGGCTAAGCGGAAAGATAATTTACGTGTACACGTTAATGGATTCCGTGCTATATTGGTATTTTGGTTTTATTCGCGTTATGTGCAAATTGTTATACAATGCTATTAAATTAAATTGCATTATGTGCATTTCCCTAGGTTACATTTATAAATAATTGAGTCAAACCATAATCCACACATAGGCAACCAATTATACAGATCGCTCTATTATACCCTTTGTATAGTGAATCCATTTCAGAGTGATGTGACTACTGGAGTATCGTTAAAGGCAGATGAAAAATTAGTTGATCTTTCAGAAGATACCTTTTTAAAACTGAATTTTGATCGAAAAAAATTAAAATAGTGTAACGAATAGTAAACCCACATATGACGTCATAAAAAAATTCTAGATGTATGAGTCATCAACTGTATGACTCATCAATCAACACGTGCAAGTATGACTCATCGACGCGCCTCATTGGCGTCACTTAACGACAGCTGCGTGTATGACTCATCAACACGTCATCGAATATTCTAGATGTATGAGTCATCGTATGAAAGATATAAATTGAATCGCGGGTAGAAGGAGTATAGTTAATGTTTAACCGGCGTCGTGTTCAAATGTACTCTGAATAATTAGTTAATACATAAATAGTTTTTATATAAATAAGTCCTCAAATAAATTTGTAAATACCTAGCATTTTTAATAGTTTGTTAAATAGTTTATAGTTATAGTAAGTGCATTGTAAATAATCTTTTCTTTATTAATAGACGATTTTAAACAGCATTTTTGATTATTATTTTAAAAAGAACGTTACAGTGTTGTCAGGTGTCGGGTTTAAAAAAATAAAAATCGCGTAATAAATAAAGTGCTGTGAGAATAAATTTATAGTGTTAAAAACAATTCCAAC
This sequence comes from Agrypnus murinus, assembly GCA_929113105.1. Classification (NCBI taxonomy): domain Eukaryota; kingdom Metazoa; phylum Arthropoda; class Insecta; order Coleoptera; family Elateridae; genus Agrypnus; species Agrypnus murinus. The sequence goes on from OV816025.1 coordinate 66,441,460, forward strand.
AAATAGTTAATTAAAATAGCGATGAAATTGTTAAAAGATCTCTTAGTGATAGATTTAAAACGGGAATTGGACGAGAGAGACTTAAATAGTAATGGAAAGAAAGAAGTTTTAATAAAACGGCTAAGAGAATGGCTTTTAGAACCGAAGGAAGATCCTGAAAATTACCGCTTCGAGATGCCTGGACCCGCAATTGATACTAGTTTGTTGTTAAGTAAAATGGAAGAGAATTCTAGAAAGTCCGAAGAAAATGTTAGAATGCTAAAGGAAGAAATACTGGAGAATTTCAGGAAATCTGAAGAAAATTCCAGAAGGCTTAAAGAAGAATTGCAGGACAATGTCAAAGCGTTAGAAGATAAAGTTTTCGAAGAATTTTTTGAGAATGCCAGTGCGTTAAGACTGTTCGAAGGAAGATTGGCGGAACAAGATAGGGTAATAAAGATGGTAGAAGAGAAAATAGCCCAAATGAAATTACCACCAACAACTAAGAAAGACGACACAACCGAAATGCTGGAAGATAGAATGAGTCAACTACGGTTTCCTTCAAAATCTGAGTGGCCGTTTAATGAAGTAAAAAAACAATTTAAAGAAGAAAGGGGTCCTGCCGTAAGGATAAAAGTAAAACTACCCACGTTCGATGGAAAGATACCTTGGTCCACATACTACAAACAATTTGAGGCGGCCGCTGGGGCTAACGGATAGACAGGCAAGGAAAACGCCGTTTCTTTAATTGTGGCTTTGCGTGGAGACGCGTTGAACGTCCTGCAAACAATCCCAGCAGGACAGGAAAATGATTACCAGTTGTTAGTGTCTAGATTGGAGATGAGATATGGAGACGCGCATCTTCAACAAGTGTATCACGCACAAGTGAGGAATCGTGTCCAAAAGAATGGAGGAAGCGTTCAGGAGTTTGAAGCCGATGTTGCGCGGCTTGTCCGATTGGCGTACCCCACGGCACCCGAATCATTTCTGGGACAACTTGCTGTGCAGACCTTCATTGATGGACTAAGAGACGGGGAAACACAACAATCATTGAGGCTGGCACGACCAAGAACAACTGATGATGCGCTTGCTCACGCCTTAGCATTTGAAGCCGCAAAACAAGCGTCCCGAGGTCACGGAAGTGTTCGGGCCGTTGTGGAAGAAGAAGAAGAAGGTTCTAAAGATCACCTAGAGGAATTAGTACTGAGAGTTCTTCAGAAGGAAGAGAACCGTAAGAAGAATCCTCAAGAAGTTCGAGGGCTCCGTTGCTGGAACTGCGGCGAACAAGGACATGTACAACGCCGTTGTCCCAAAATAAGAAAAGTACAACCGTCGGAAAAGTTAAAGGGGGTTGGCAAGAGAAGGCGAACGTTGACTGTTAGTGAAGATGCCCCAGAGATCACCGTCCATGCCGTAACATCAAGCAATAGTACCAGCAGTTTGTCCATAGATGGGGAAATTGCTAATCGAACTGTCCCGCTACAAGGATACGACTTTGACACGGAACATCGAGCGGGCACTAGTCATCGAAATGCCGATGCTCTTTCAAGTAGACCCTGTCCAACGGATTGCCGTCATTGTTCTCGTTTGGAAGAGAAGGTTTGCCAAGTATTAAGAACTACCATCGTCAACGACAATTGGTTGCCAGACGAATTGCAACGAGAGCAGGAGGCTGATCCCGAATTAAAAATGGTACTGGAATGGAAACGTGTGGGAGAAAGGCCTGCCTGGGAGGGCGTCAGCCCTTTCAACAGAACCCTCAAAGCATATTGGTCACAATGGGTATCCTTGAAGGTGGAAAACGATCTACTGAAGCGAGTGCTGGAGAGTGAAGATGGCACCACCATTAGGTCTCAGTTCGTGGTTCCAAGAAGCCGAGTGGCTACAGTACTGCGACATTTCCATGACGGTGCCTCAGGAGGACACTTCGGTGTGAAAAAGACTTTGGAGAAAGTTAGGGAGCGTTTTTATTGGGTCAATAGTAAAGAAGACGTGAAAGAGTGGTTCCGGAAATGTGAACTATGTGCCACTGGTAACGGACCCTTGGGGAATCGATAAGCGCCGATGAGGCAGTACAATGTGGGTAGTCCTCTGGAAAGAATGGCTATAGATATTGCCGGACCATTTCCCGAAACCGACGATGGGAATAAATACATCTTAGTGGTTATGGACTATTTTACCAAATGGCCAGAAGCATATGCCCTACCAAACCAGGAAGCTGCGACTGTTGCTGACGTACTAGTCAAGGAGTTTTTCAGTCGTTTCGGAGTGCCTATGGAGCTGCATTCGGACCAAGGCCGAAATTTTGAGTCTGCACTCTTTGGAGAAGTCTGTTGATTGTTGGGCATTCGCAAGACTCGGACCACACCGTTACATCCGCAGTCCGATGGAATGGTAGAACGCATGAATCGGAGAATGGGCAAATATTTGGTGAAGGTCGTCTCCGATCATCAACGAGACTGGGATCAATACCTACATCTGTTCCTGATGGCTTATCGTGCATCGGTTCACGAAACAACCGGTCAGTCACCAGCGTCTGTGATTGTTGGACGTGAGCTACGGTTACCGTGTGATCTGGAATTTGGATGTCCACCCACAGAACAGGAGGTAGCCAGAAATGATTATGTTGTCAACTTAAAGAAGAAGTTGGAGGAACTTCACGACCGAACCCGAAACAATAGTCGAATCGCAAGTGACCGGATGAAGACTACGTACGATGTGAGAGCCCAAGAAGGAGGGTTGAAGGAGAGGTTGTCTAGTTATACAACCCGCAAAGACGTCGTGACTATTCTCCAAAGTTACAGCGAAATTGGGAGGGCCCATACCAGGTGAAGAAACGAATAAATGAAGAATTTGCCAAGAGGGAAACCAAAGGTGGTACACTCCAATCGTCTGGCGCACTATGAGGGAAACAATAACGTAGTCCCGGATCGAGAAGATGATGCTGAGGTGGCTGTCAATACCGTAAAGCCTGAAGATGATCAGCCAACCTTTGCAGAATTTATGGCTGCGTTTTCCGCAGAAAAGCTTAGAAAAGCTCGATTCGGAGTCACGACCGAGATGCAACAAGACCTCTTCCGGGTCCCTGGTGATTGTTCCATTGCCCACTGTGTCTCCGAGGATCTCCGCATGTCCAGGGGGATCGCAGTAGTATTTAGAAATAAATTTGGACGGCTGGATGAACTTCGAGATCAGAATCCCTCTGTTGGCAAAGCCTTACACTTGCCTGATCATGACCGCTCTATTTACTACTTGGTAACCAAGCAGTGTTACTACCAGAAACCGAGTTACCCCAACCTATGGAGGGCATTATGAGATTTGAGGACCGAGTTGCTTACCAGGGGTATTAACAAATTGGCAGTTCCCAAACTCGGCTGTGGGCGGGACCAATTGGATTGGAGAATCGTTCGAAACCTGCTGGAAGTTATTTTTAGAGATACGGATGTGAAGATCTTAGTCTGTAGCTTCGATCCCGAGCCCGCATCAAGGTCAACAAAGAGTGTAGACTGTTATTTCTACCGTAATGGAACATGTAGTCGAGGTGAAGCCTGTCGATACAGGACAGAACAGACTTGAAGAGGGGGGCAGTGTAACGAATAGTAAACCCACATATGACGTCATAAAACATTCTAGATGTATGAGTCATCAACTGTATGACTCATCAATCAACACGTGCAATTATGACTCATGGACACTCCTCATTGACGTCACTTAACGACAGCTGCGTGTATGACTCATCAACACGTCATCGAATATTCTAGATGTATGAGTCATCGTATGAAAGATATAAATTGAGTCGCGGGTAGAAGGAGTAGAGTTAATGTTTAACCGGCGTCGTGTTGAAATGTACTCTGAATAATTAGTTAATACATAAATAGTTTTTATATAAATAAGTCCTCAAATAAATTTGTAAATACCTAGCATTTTTAATAGTTAGTTAAATAGTTTATAGTTATAGTGTTTTTAATTAAGTGCATTGTAAATAATCTTTTCTTTATTAATAGACGATTTTAAACAGCATTTTTGATTATTATTTTAAAAAGAACGTTACAATAGTTTTGGTTATCAGTGCAAAACACATATCCCACCATTTCCATCTTTCTAAATAAAAAATGCCTTTGAAAATGCTATTCCCTGTTATAACCTCATACATGTGCGAAGATAGATATTCTCATTCATAGCGATTAATAATAAATCTAAAAATAAACTGCAATTATCAAACTCATTGCGTTTGAAAATAACACATCAAAGGAATATTAAGGACGGCGTCAATAAAAACATAAAACAAGCGCATACATCACGTAATATGTGACTGAGAAATAAACTTAAAATTAGTACTTACCGACTTTTATGGTTTTTCTATTTGTTAGAAAAATGTTTCATTTAAATTTTGTAATAATTAGAAATTAACAAATTAAATTAATGTCGAACATTGTTACAGGTCATATTTATTTTAAATCATATTTATTTATAAATCGCTGAATTTACGCAACATCTTGTATTATGCAAATGCCACGTTATCAGTGTTGATTTCTTTAGCTCCCATCTGCTTTAATTGCAGATTGTGTCACTTTGTATTAGCTGGTGCATTTCATAGAAATACAGTGTTCTTAATTTATATCTTTTTTTCTTCCTTGGGGCTGTTTTGAGTAATTCTTAAATTTCATATTGCTGAATCCAAACATGAAATCTATTATTCACGATCACTCTCGTTTCGATGTTCCAGACTCGGCTCCTTCGTTGCCTTGTTCGTAACATCTTACTCGGCTGTAAAATTCCATTTCCAGGACTTATAACGTAAGTAACTATTATGGACTAGCCCCAAAAAATAATCTTTACTTATTTAGACACAGCTCAATAAAAAGAAGTCTACGAGTCAGTATACCATCAAAAATATTAATATGTCATTTGCATGTACGAATTGTTTCTATGAAATAATAGTAAATATAAAAATGTCAATTTCGTATTAATGCTTTTTATTTAAGAGCCTGAAAATTACTTCACTGTAATTATCTTATCGGTACCAATTCTAATGGTACGTAATATTGGAACGTAGTAGTTAGATTTATATTTCTTAATTAGATGTATTAAGTAAAAAAACTGAAAAATAAAGGGATATTTTTATTTTGTCCCTCTCCCGTCTCTTTACTAATAATAGTATGGTCGGTCTCGAAAAATTTGCATTTTTAAAAGTGGATATCCCAGTGGAACCCCTGCTCTATAGGATTTATGTAAGGAACACTGTTGTAGGTATAGAAAAAAAAACATTCATAACCTGATTTAAGTACATTTTTTTTAAAAACGTATAAAATAAAATAATAAAGTACAGTAAAAATGCATTGTAAAATGTTTACAAATTCAAAGAAAATAGGATGACATAGATGGCAGTTAACAATTGAAAACTTATATAGAAGTCGTAAAACTCGAATGGTTCATGATGAATTAAACTTTAAAGCAGCTTTAAAGTAAAGCTTGAATAAGAGGTTTTTCAAGCCAGTTATTGAAAATATGACATACTGAAACATCATCTACCGAGACCACGGCCTACATCAAAATAAGTCTTCCCTTGCATTATGATAGTTTCTACGTACTCAGACGCACTGGTAAATAAGGAGAGTTGGTTTTGATCTACGCTGTAGGCTCAATGAGTGATGTTTAGGTAGATAAGTTTCATATTTTTTTTATTACAGTTATACTTGTGTTATGATACGCTAACTTTTTTATCAGTCTATTGATATAAACTTATTGTAGTAATAGTAATACTGTGGTAGTCAATCATTCATGATTAGCTACTATGATCATAATGTAACTTCATGAAAGTTCCAAATTCTTACTTGTATTTTCTTTTTTTTCTTTAGCTATTTTGAAGCATTAGTTTGTTAAACGCAGTTACAAAATTTAAATCAGTCAATGTCAATATAGACGTCGGAATTTACTGTCTGGTTCTTAAGATCACATTATTACTAGCTTTGGTTTTCTTCCGAATTTAGGCCTCGTGCTTCATTTCCATTTGTCGAATGACCTACAAGCACATTAGTAATTATTATTTGATAAAATACCATTTAAGGCTAAACATTTAATATAAGCATAATCAACCCAATAAGTATTACCTGCTAGCAGTCGATTAGAGTGTGATGATCCTCCACTAACTATATTAGATTCTTCTAGAATTTGTGAAATACCAGCATTATTATTCTGTAAGACTGTTGAACTTTCAAGTGGAAATTCTATATTTGATGTAGGTGTGGGAGGAGGACCAAGAATATTTGTGTCAACTCCTGTTAGTGGCACTGTACCAAGAGTAATAGGACATGTAATCTTCAAATGCGAATGGGGAAATGGTAGCATGACCTTAACCTGCACATATTTGTTATAAGATTATAAAATAATAAACTTTTCTCTTCTGCACTTACCTCTAATTGGTGTGAAACGTTCATTATGTTACAATAAGTTAGATTAAGTAACTTCTCCAAGGGAACTTGTAATGATGAAGTCCATGATTTTTCTGCATGCGCCCCTATAGCACCTTCTTGGATGTTTGTAAGTTTGTATGAGAAATATTTTTTTAGTGGGAATGGTTCACGGGCAAGATATTCAATGGTCTATAACACAATCAGACTATTATACTTTATTCATATAATTGTTAAAGACGGTTTAAGACATACCCTTATTATTTCATACTGAACAGACGTAACATTAACATTAGACATATTTCGTACGTATGTCCCAACGTTTATTTTTTGATCTGCTGCATAAGCAACGGCAGGAAGGTATACGGAAAATGTAATTTCTCCTACATTTTGACAACAATAAGCGATGAGGTTTTCTTCGAGTGTTTGTGAAAATGAGTTCTATACAAAAAAAGTTCTTGTACTTGCATTACTTGAAATAGAGATATTGGAAATGACAAGCAAGGAAATGATAGTGAAGTTTCGAATGAAAGCGAGTAAAGTAAACAAATGAAGTACGGAATGCAACGAAACGGTCTTTTACTTTTTTTTCTCACAATCACAATAAGTTATAGATGTATTTCATTTAAAAGAATGGTCGAAATAAAATTGTATGTAGTTGATATACGAATTAATGCTATCGATTTATAGCTACATATTCAGACTTTGTGAAACTCATCTTCGGATGCACGTCATCAGTTGGTGTAAATAGCACAGAAAATCTAGGTTGTTACATATCAAATGTTTAGAGGTAATTTTGTAGTAAAAAATGAAGAGTGTAGGTAATTTACAAATGTATCTGATTATATTCATACGCATAAAGATGACGTGTTCCGAAGATTCGCTGGAGCCACTTTACGTACCCGAACTGAGAGAAGATTTAAATCAAGTGGTGAAATAACGTATAACAGCTGTTCATTTACATAACTAGTTTTCCATGGCCCATCCACAATTACTTTGATTTTATACTCAATCTTGCCAAAATAATCAGAAAATGATGTTGGCAATGCTTCTGGTAACGTGTAAGAGAATGGATATGTGTGTGTACCAGCTGGGATGTGGTAGTTATTTTGTTCAGTACCTGTACAGAACAGATACGTCAGCAAAAGGCAGATCTACCTTGAAGTAAAATATTCTTTAATCTACCTTCAAGTACAGTATGCTGTTCGCGAAAATAAACATCTTCGGCTGAAAATGTTGTCCCTGCTTTTCCAGTAGGATTTGCATACCATTTCGTGTTAGCGTAGCCTTCGTAGAGGACCCGAATACCTGCAATGTTATCATTGTTATAAAGTAGAATGACTTTCTTTGCAAATAATGTTTCACCTCTAACAATTTCTTCTTCTCTGAAAACACATTCTATTTTACCACGCACTATTTTCCCAGCGTAATACGTGTTTGTTGAAGATTCATTTTCCAATATAATTTTCACTGGAAGTTCCATTTAACTATTCATAAATAGATGGGGGTCAGTCTTTTATTTCATTTGCACTAAAATCTGCAACAATAAAAAATGAAATTGAAAAAAGTGTATTTAACATTAAACATTAGTACAGTTAGTATCATTAATATAATACAGATAAATTAAGGTACTGTACAATGTAATTTGCAAATGCACTAAAGTGCCTTCGACTCTTCTTTCTGTGGAATAAATTGTGGAAAATGATTTCAATAAAAATTGCGTTTGATTTGACAAGTATTAAGAAGATGTAAATTGTATAAGATGTAAACCTGTTTATAGGCACCATGGTGCAGACAGAACGAAACGTTTAAATTGTTGCATAGATCACCTCGTATATGAGTGACTGTTTTACAAATACGATCATTTTCAAAAAAGTTGTCACCTTATCGTTTCATATTGTAAAGAAATTTGGTAGGTAGAGGTAAGGTTTGGCAGGGATAAAGTTAAGTTTCAGCAAGATCTTAGATAATACGTAACAATTTTTTTGCTAGACGCATTCAAACTCAGGGCTCAGATGTTTTGCATTCGATAATAGCAATAAAATACCCATCCTTTATTGTTTTTCTTTTGCAAAATCGCCAAAAGTCCCCATTTTGGTGAATCAAAATTTACATATTACATTCAATAAGAACTGAGAAAAATCACGTAAGCTAGCAGCGTCATTACAGCAGAAACGGTTCTAACTATATTCATAATTAAAGGCTCTGCAAAGGCCTTTTTAAATGCCCAAAAATTAATTTTTATAGTGTATTATTTTTTAAATAACGCTTTAAAAAAACTTTAAAAAGTTAGCAGTACCCGCTAAAGAAAATGGAGCTTAAAATAAAACGAAATGTTTACTACAGAATAACTAAAGGCTCTTTAAAGGCTATATAAATTCCCAAAGATTTAATTCATAGACACTATTATTTTTTAAATTACGAGTTCTGTTAGCTTTAAAAAGTTAGCAGCATCCACTAACGAAAACGGAGTTTCACAGCCTTGAAACGGAACGTTTATTACAGAACAATTAAAGGCTCATTAAAGGCTATTTAAATACACAAAAATTAATCCATAGCCTCAATTTTTGAGTTCTGCTAGCTAAATGCTAGTTGCTACGGTTCCATTACGTGCCTGGAACCAAAATGGGGAACAATTTGTGGGTAGCAGATACGGCATAGTAATTGCTACTTTCGTGGAACTTTTTCTTTTTTCTCTTTGACACATCGTGTCGCGTGGTTGTTCTCTCTTACTCTTGCGACTTAACAAATATTCTATCAATTTCTATACTAATGCTGCGATCGTGTTACAAAATGAATTACTATTTTATTTGTAATACGTACTTAATAATACAAAAAGCGATGAATTGTTTGATTATTTTGTCATTCCAGTAAACCAAAATTATAATCCATTGCAACTTTTCTATTAAATGTGATGATTCTTTAAATATATTTTTTAATAAAAAATGTTTTTAATAAAATATGACAAAATACTTATAAGTTGATACACATGATAGAAACCATTTTTATATTATTCCTGCTATGTTCTTTTATGTGTTTAAATACTCAATTATTGTCATTAATTAATTTTATTAACATTGAGTGAACAGGGAGCATTACATACACAATGCATACACTGTACAAGATGTGTGTCCTCCAAGCCAACTCAAATGGTACTGACGGACGGGCCAGGATTGGCTAGTTACATCACTACAAATAAATGTTGCCAACTTCAAGTTACGTACATAACAATTCCTAAGGCACAATTTGTTATTTTTATTAAAGGTTATATAGTAAAACATCTAATAACAATCATAATAAATTGCAAATTGATTAATGGCCTCCAACATTTTACAAGTAAATATGGTGTTGACTTTGCAACATTATTTAAGTTGCCGTGTAAAACAAAAACGTCAATTCTGCACACCTTGTTTTTTAGTATAAATAAATAAAAAACACTGTCCACTCACTCGGTCATTTGACAAGTAAAAAAATCTGTAGAAAAACTAAATTAAGTAATTTATGTTGATAGATTAATGTATTTATTGAAATTTGGAATAAACGGCATTTGTAATCTACTATCTACTATTAATTCATATACCAAATTAACAACACTACAAAGTACATATGGAGATGAAAAATTTTACGAAAAATTACTTTAAGTGATTATTGATCCTGGGTAGCAAACACGTAAATTTTACTTTCGATACTACTGCAAGGTTCCGTTACTTAGGTTAAGCAATGGTACAAGGTAGGTGACAGAAACTTTCAGTACTACTTTAAACTTTTAAAAACTTTAAAGTAGCTTCAAGCAAGTTACTGCTACAATCATAATACCACTTTGAAGTTGCGACGACTTTAAAGTAAGTATACTAAGTGACAATAGCATTCCACATACTTTAAAAGTTACTGAGAAGTAATGGAACTACATAGTTCCAATAAATAGTATAAACAACTACACAATTACTAAAATATTCCGAATTGAAGTAATTAAACCTATAAAGTCATAAATTTAGTTGTAGTTACGTAACACTTACTCAATCAAAGTTCCGATCACATCAGTTACTGCTACTTAGATGCTGCTTGGGCTTATGAAAACGCTACCTAGTTACCTCTTGTTTTGACAATCGTAATTATATCCAAAGTAAATACATCTGTAATTTAATAATTTCGAATTAAATATTAATTTAATTTGAACAGATTATGTATATGTAATAGTTAGTATTTCCATTACTACAGACATTTTAACTGTTTTTTACTTTGTAACTTTTAACTAAAAAGGATCTTGTTTATGTTCATTGTGCGGAAACCGGAAAATAGAATTATTATATCACAACACTGATAAAATGATACATAAGAAATAGGCCAGATATAACACTCATAAGTATATAAGCGTACTCTGTACTATGTAGGTTAAGAGTTTTTAATTGCTTGAAGGGTTACAGGGGAGTTGGAGAAATTAATAAATCTATTGAAATTTTTAATTATAGTAGAAAGAATACTGCACAGAAGCAATCAATTAAAGTAGATAACTTACGTAATACCGTTTATATTTTTGTCGATTAGTAATCTACGTATTAACAGAGTATTCTATAAAAAATTAAGAATCATTGAAAGAAGTTTTTTAAATAGGACACCCTGTATTGTAGGACGCCAAACCTATTTCTTTTGGTGCTAAAAATAACACTGAACAACAAATTTAATGTCATTAAAATTTTTTGAAAAAAAATATAGTGTACGTTATATATTCTAAAATATCTAATATACACTTAAATGTAGAATTAGTTTTTGTCTAGCACCAAAAAAATTGTGATGGAGAGGATTTTAATCGAATTTTATACAAAATAAATTAACAATATTCACAAAAACAGAATTTTTTTACTTCGTCTGTTATAGTCACGGGGGTCTCGATAACCAATGTCCAACAATAGTCTGCTAGCATAGATGTAGATTTTCCGTCCACGGTCCAGATATGGTCATTTACAAACAAGTTGGCACTACATCGTTTCACATTGTAATAAAATTTGGCATGAAGTGAAATACCATTTGGAGTTATCTAATTGTTCAGAATTTCAACCCAACTGTTCTTTCCCGTGACCTACACGATGTCGCTGGGTTTCATAGTTTATGACCTGTGAACTTACAGAATTATAGCAATGGGAGCACCATGCGCAGACTTTCGAATGTACATATATATATTGTACTTATTAGTGTAAAACGTTACCCATCAACGATCAAAACCAAAACAATTTTATTATTTAAAAAAGAACCAAACACAAAGAACACCGAAGTCCCCAATATTCAAGAATAATACCTATTTTGTGTCTGAAGCGCAGAAAGTTGGCATTTGCTTGGTCCGTAGTTATTTACTTAGTAGCAGGCAGCTAAAGGTGGGTACAGACTTGAGTACGAACGCGAATAAGGCAAGGAATATTTTTTAAAACTTGCTTGAGGACATACGAGACATGCCTCGGAACTGATCAACATTGCTCTGCAGATTGAAACGAGGCGTCAAAAATGTCGGACGAAAACGTAGCCGTGGCTTGTGTCACTTTGATAGTTTTGCATAGTTTAGTCAAAAAGATTAACCAGAAAAAAATTTATTTCTGCCATTGTTTTCAAGCAAAAACTAACGATTTTGTGATTATTTCAAAAACGTCCGTGGCCCGCCCTGATTATACACTTTGTAAAAAACCCAGACTTCGTTATTCACAGACTTATAAATAATCAGCATCTGTGCCCTCTCTGATCAGGACTTTTGTCGTACGGACGCTATCATGTCGCTAGATGTAAGGTATTGTAACAAGAGAGAAAAAGAAAGAACCTCTTCTTCACACAACAAATGGAATATTCTACAGCATTCGAGAGAATGACGCATCGCACCAAGTATGTAAACCAGACGCGGTTTATCTAGCACCTTCCAGAAATACATAGTAGGTTCCAGCGGCTTCTGGTGCGATTATATGAGGGTATAAAATCGACTTCGCGGATAAAAGAGGATCAGTCAACAGCGAGTCATTAACTGTGTATCACGAAATAAATAGTAAATGTGAAGATAAATGTTGTATTAGAAATTCATAGTCTGTAAATAATAGTTTTAATGGTTTATAATCATAGCGTTAATTTATAGTGTATTCATTAGTGTTTGTAAATAAATATTTCTTATTAATAGACGATTTAAACGGCACTTTTGTTATTATTTTAAAAAGAACGTTACAGTATTCAGTTATTATTTTCTGTCTATGATTTGCAACAACGTCCTGTATGATTGTATTAGTAATCTCGGACAAGATGATTTTTATACTTCCTATTTCAGATTTAGATTCATTATAAGATAATAAGGTTATAGAAAGATGAAAATTACTATGCATAAAGGTGTTAAATTATAAAAAAAGTAGTTTACTAACTACATAAAAAAAGAGAGTTGGGAAAATGTCTAATATTCCTTTCGAAAACCTTCTGAACTTTTGAACGACCTGTTTTTCCTTTAAAGTTTAAAAGAATTATAAATTAATCAATTTGTTGCATCGATTTGGTTATAAGCACAACGTGTGTACTTTGCACACTTCTCTGAAAAATTAATATCTCAAAAACTAATTGTCGAAGAGTATAGTCTCTTCGTGAAGCAATTCTCTATAATTATAATATAATCATACGCAACATGTGTAGATCTCGAACAGATAAAAGTCTCGTTCCGAATCGAACGGTATACAAAAGGAGTGTGAAAAATGCGGGTTTTTAAATAAGCCAAAAGTGCACCTTGGGACTTGACACATTTCTTAGATTTTTCTAACTCACATTCTAAATTCTTGTGGATACCGTTATTTCGTATCGCCTAACACACATTTCTCGGCTTCCAATTCAAGTTTCTACTTTGATGAGTTTTGCCGTATAAATAAAACCAATTTGATCAAGAAAAATAAATTAAATAAATCCGTATATGGCAAATACCCTTGTACGCATCGATAATGCTTTAAATCAATTATGATATACTAGTTGGTAAGTGCTAAAAGTTACATTTTATTTTGAAAGAAACACAGTGGAGTGGCTCAGCCCTTCGAACAAACTAGAAAATCACTTTTAACACGGACGTCATAAACTATTTTTTCTACCGGTATTATTAAAAGTACATAGATTTAAAAGTTATAAAATGTTATAAAATGCGAATTTAATAATAATTAAGAAGCATAGCTATGAACTACGTTTTATATAAAACGGATAAAAATCAAGAAAATGATGTGATTTTGGCTAAAATTAAAATCAATTTATTAAAACTACGACGTCGGGGCAGCAGTACAAATCCAATGATATAAAAACAATATTACTAATTAAATATAGAATTATTTTATGAAATAAATAAAAAAGATTAGTAAAAAGATTTACAAATTTATTATATCTACTTGACAATTGTTTCGACAGCTAAGCTGTCATTATCAAAGGTAATATAAATATAAATAAAAATGTCGCTAAGTTAAATACAACAAATAGATAACTAGATAAAAAGATAAAAATACACAATAAAAAATTAATTATCTAACACTTCCAGTAACGAAGAATTACTGAGCTTAATCTGTTCGTTCATTAAAGGTACTCTGGTTTTGTATTTCTACATCTCAAAAGCTTCGAAAATGTCTAATTTGCGTTTGTTATTACAAAAATGTGGGAATTTAATATTATTTTCAGGAGTCATTGTGCGATTCTGTTCTAAAAGGTGTTTCTCTTAATTAGATATATCTGGATGTTTATTTCTGTAACAACGCAGTGTTCTTTATATCTTATGTTAAGTTTCCGAAGTGTTTGACCAATAGATACACTGAACTACAAAAAGAATAATTCAAACGGTAATAAATGACCGATTTCATGATATCGTGTGTTCTGTCTTTAACATTAAATAAAAATGAAAAAGTGTTAGTGTTGGTTTTAAAGGCTCTTTTGTAATTGTCGGTTGTTCTTAATATATGTGCAACTTTTTTTGATATTTTGCCAAAATAAGGTATAGATATCCCAAGCAGCATTTAAGTAGCAGTAACTGAGATCGGAACTTTGATTGAGTAGTTGTTACGTAACTACAACTAAATTTATGACTTTATAGGTTTAATTTCTTCAATTCGGAATATTTTAGTAATTGTGTAGTTGTTTCTACTATTTATTGGAACTATGTAGTTTCATTACTTCTGAGTAACTATTAAAGTATGTGGAACGGTATTGCCACTTAGTATACTTACTTTAAAGTCGTTGCAACTTCAAAGTGGTATTATGATTGTAGCAGTAACTTGCCCGAAGCTACTTTAAAGTTTTTAAAACCTTACAGTAGTATTGAATGTAAAACTTACGTTTTTGCTACCCAGGAGAATCACATTAAAGTAATTTTTCGTAAACTACTCCATCTCCATATTTACTTGTAAAATGTTGGATTATTCAATAATCATTAATCAATTGGCAATTTGTTATGATTGTTAATAGATGTTTTACTATATAACCTTCAATAAAAATAACAAATTGGTGCCAAATTGTGCCTTAGGGATTGTTATGTATGTAGGTTGAAGTTGGCAACATTTATTTGAAGTGATGTAACTAACCAATCCTGGCACGTCCTCTGGGCGAGCGTCAGTAACACTTGAGTCGGCTTGGACGATATACGTCTTCTACACTCTATGCATTGTGTATGTAATTCGCCCTGCTCACTCAATATTTATAACCTTCAATAAAAATAACAAATTGGTGCCAAATTGTGCCTTAGGGATTGTTATGTATGTAGGTTGAAGTTGGCAACATTTATTTGAAGTGATGTAACTAACCAATCCTGGCACGTCCTCTGGGCGAGCGTCAGTAACACTTGAGTCGACTTGGACGATATACGTCTTCTACACTCTATGCATTGTGTATGTAATTCGCCCTGCTCACTCAATATTAATAAAGTTAATTAATGACAATAATTGAGTATCTTTTATTTAAACACATAAAAGAACATAACAGGAATAATATAAAAATGGTTTCTATCATGTGTATCAACTTATAAGTATTTCGTGTATATTTAACATATTTTATTAAAGACATTTTTGTACTAAAAAATATATTTAAAGAAGGCGCGTTGTTATTTTTCGAACTATCATCATCATATTTAACAGAAAAGTTGCAATGGTTTATAATTTTGGTGTACTGGGATGACAAAATAAGCAAACATTTCATCGCTCTTTGTATTAAGTACGTATTACAAATAAACTGGTAATTTATTTTGTGACACGATCCAGCATTATATAGTATAGAAAATGATAGAATATTATTAAGTTGCAAGAGCAAGAGAGAGCAATCACGCGACACGATGTGTCAAAGAGAAAAGAAGTTCCACGAAAGTAGCAATTACTACGCCGCTACGTACCTGCTACCCAAAAATTGTTCCCGATTTTGGTTCCAGGCACATAACAAAACCGTAGCTATTACGTGCTTGTGACTACTGGCAAAAACTTAATAGTTCCACCGGTAGTTGCTGGTACGTAGCGATGACTAAAAATGCTGCTTGGGATGTAATTCTGTTTGATTGTCAATGGGATATATTCTTTTGATAGCTAACCTATAATCTTTTTGTTTAACTAAGTGGCAATCATGTTCGGATTATATTGATTGATATGTGCTAGCTATTTAATGGTTGAAATCTCTTTGCTAAAATCTGGCTGTGTGAGTGAAATAGTTAAAGCTCTATGTACTAAGGAGCTGTAAGCTGCTAGTTTATGCGCTTTGTGGTGACAGTATCCATTTGGTATGGTAATGTCCGTATATGTTGTTTTTCTGTATAAGGAAAATCTTAATATTTAAGTCTAGAAAGTTTATAGCCCTGTTTTGTTCTGTTTCTAATGTAAAGTTTATGTTATGGTGGAAACTATTAATAAGAATTAAAAAATCATTGATAACTTCAAAACCACTGTCAAGATAACTGTTTTACTAATTCTATATTACTATTAATTAAAGAACTGTCTAATAACGGAATACATTATTGTGAAAGTATTTTGAAGAACATGCTAGAAACATCAAAGCTAACAACTTTTGAATGTGGTGGAAGGTTATGTTTTTTAGCTTATTTACTAATTCTCAGGAATTTCTAACAGAGTAAGTATTTCGATTTGTAACCTATCATATAAATAATATGGTTCAGTGTTTTGGATAAAATGTGATTAGGTGCATTTACATATGAAACAACTGGTCTTATATGCATATTTTACTTATGTGTTTTGATGAGTCCATACAGTTTAAGTGGTTGCGGGTTTTTATTTATGATCTGCTGTTTTTCTAAGTCTGAAAAGTAGATATTGCAGTTTTCTAAAATTTGTTTGACTTCTTTTTGGAATTTAGTGGTTGGATCTTTGTTCAAAGTTTCTAAACTTTCTTTACTAATAAACTCATTAACTTTTTGTATGTAAATATCTTTCTAAAGAATTGCCAAAGTATTTTTACCCACTTTTACTACATTTTTGTAATAACAAACGCAAATTACACTTATTTCTATTACCTTTGTTAATGACAGCTTAGCTGTCGTAACAATTGTCAGGTAGGTTATAATAAATTTGTAAAACTTTTTACTAATAATTTTGATTTATTTCACGATTATGGAGTTTTATAAATAAGGCTCAAAACAATAAACAATAAAATTATTTGTTAAAATTAAGATAATATTATTATATTGGAAAATCTTCTTCATTATCAAAACTGAATTCACTTTTGACGCCAGTGTTAAAACTAATAAATATGTCGTATGTATTCAAAGATGTAGTTGTTAACTCAAGATTTAATTAAAACAATGTTCAAGTTGCGTTCTCTAGTTCCAATCATATAAATAAATAGGTAATAATTTTATTATTACTTTTAATATTTAAGTTAAGTACTTGTTAGAGTGGCATCGGGGCCTGAAAATTTTTTTCCGCCCTTTCGCACGGCCCTGATAGTTATTTATATTATAATGACGTAGTACTACTCATCATGATGCTAGTCTTAAAGATAACACGCCGTGTATCATTCCGGTTGGCTACGATCCGAGTCACATACGAAATTTTATCTGCTAGCCTAAATTAATCATGAAATTAAAAGTAAATTGAAACAATGAACATTTTGTGAACTTTAAGTGTCTATAAATTCCCATAAAACAGTTGCAATGGTTTTCAGAATGTCTTCAATATCTGTTATTTTCAAGAGAGCAAAAGACTCCTAAATAATAATAGCACCCTAAGTTGTATTACTATTTACAGGGTATATACACATTTAAGGGTATATAAATATTTTGATAGTAACCATTATATCTCCCCAATACATATTTAGTGAAAACAAACACCTTTGAGGCTATTATTTGTTGGTAATGCTTTTATAACACCTGCGATTTATAATTGTGATCTATATACCTTTTATAGGACTGTAAGCTTATTATACAGTACTATTAACACACGATTAACTTTCTAACGATAAGTCCTATAACAGTTGCATAAAAACGCTCTAGGTACTCGACCAAATTTGCCATTTTAGTAAGCTATTTGGAACAACTTATAACAATACGGTCTTTACAAGCTTTTATTTAAAAAAAATAACATTTTTAGCATTTACTTGATACTACCGGTTTAATTAATCGAGATTTCTCTTCAAACAAAATAAAAAGATTTTTTTTTTTTTTGATAAATTTTGCAACACTTTGCAAAGGATTTTAATTTTAGTTATTTTCAATGCCCTTTAATTTTTTCAGACTAAAACATTTCACAATGAACCTAATGTTTGCATAAGAAATTTGAATGGGTACTGTATATGTACATGTAATTTCATTTAGCCGTTGGTACAGAATAATTAACGAAGTTCTAAGTTCAGACATCAACAACATCTACTTAGAAAAGAGAAAGATAAAGCATAACACAATCATGTTCAAAAATCCTGAGAGAGATTTATCTCTCTCAGGATATATAATGTAAGAGTGCTACTGTGAAAGAGTCGTAAGAACAACAATAGATTTAATATTAGGTAATATAAACTTTTCGGTCACTTATAAAAATCGGTGTTATAAGAGTAACCTAAACGTTTACAAAGCATTAAGTAATTACTAAATGAGTGATTACAAAAAGCGTTTATAGCATTTTTGTAAGAGTGTTATAGAGGTAAATAAGGCATTCTGGTAACTTTAATTTTAGAACCCTTGATTCTCTAATAAGATTACCAAAATAAAGGTGACGGAAACTCTTAAAGTACTCTCTAACTCCATTTAAGCTCTCTTACGGTGATATTAATGTTCTATAGCTGTTTCCCCACACTAAATAATAGGACTTCTAGTTCTTTTTGCGCACATTGAAAATAATTTACTAAAAAGGTAAGTTTTTGAAAACTGCCGGTGTTGGTAGATTGACTACCTACCTCATATATAAGATCAAATACCATGTTAACAAACTGAACAGTAGGTTTAAAAACAATATTGAGCAATATTGACCAGAGGGAGACGTGACCTTGCTAAAATGTATAGGTGTAAACATTGGTAAAAAAACAGATGGGTCCTTTCGAGCTTGTGGAGATTACCGCCAACTTAACGCTGTCACTGTCCCGGACAATTATGGATTACCGTTCGTGCAAGACAACTACAAACTCGCTGATTCTACCATCTTTACAAGACTGGATCTTAAAGAAGCCTACTATCATATTCCTATTTATGGCTCGGACATCGAGAAATCTACTATCATAACTCCATTAGGAAGCTATCAATTCAAGAGACTTTCCTTTCGCTTACGAAATGCTCCCAGTCATGGAGTTGGTTCATCGCTGAAGTATTAAAAGGGTTGTATAACGTATTTTATTACGTCGACGATATTCTTATTTTCTCTGCAAGCGAAGCAGAACATTACTGCATTCCAAACGTGTATTTCAACGCCTAAATCACTACGGTTTACTATTGAATTTCAACAAATGTATCTTTGGAGTTAAAGAACTCTTTTCTCGGCCACACAGTAAACAGTGATGGGGTTAAGCCACAAATTCAAAAATAGAAGTTATAATTAACTTTCCAATTCCTAGAACCCAGAAAGAATTACGTCATTTCATTGCTATGATCTCTTATTATCATCGATTTCTACCCGACGCTGCCCTGCTATTATTAGCCCTGCAAAAATTAGTCATTCCAGGAAAAGCTTCGGTAGAACCGGTAACTCTAAACAAAGATGCTCTAACAAGTTTTAACACTTTAAAATCAACCCTTGTCAAAGAAACTTGCTTGGATCACCCAATGGTAGGTGCTCCATCTTCGGTCATGTCCGACACTTCTTCAAACACGATTGCCGTAGTTTTACAGCAGATCAAGACAAAATGTAGAAGCCACTAGCTTTCTGAAGCAGGAAGCTAACGCGACTGCTGAATTGAAATACAGCATGTTTAGTAAAAACTTATTAGCTATTCATTTTGCTATTAAGAAATTTCGCTTTTATTTAGTAGGAAAAGCATTTCATGTTTTTACAGACCATAAGGAAATCTGTCATGCCACATGCCATTACTGGAAATTCAACCGATTATTTGCCAAGAAAATACAGGCAGTTATAATTCATCTCTTCGTTTATCTCAGACGTACGTCATATTGAAGGAAAAGAAATGTCACTACTGATGCATTATCACGAGTAGCTCACGTATTACCCCTTTCCATGATATCGAAATAGATTACAAGGAGATCGTTAGAGTTCAAAACAATGATGAAGAATTAAACCGTCTTCGACAACATCATAACTTTATTTTTCTGCAAATGCCTACAAGAAATGGTTCATTATTATGGGTGGATAAAAGACAACACTTTCCACGCCCTTACATCCCAAAACAACTTCAGTTTAGTGTATTCAAAAACTTTCATAATAGTCACACCCCGGAACACGTGCTTCGCAAAGACTCATTACAAGTCGGTTCTTGTGGACTTAACCATGGTTATTACTGACCATAAGCAATGATGTTAAAAAATAGGTTATTTCATGCGACGAATGTCAAAAAAACAAAGTAACCAAACATAAGAAGACTTCAATACAACCCATTACCGAATCTGATTTTCTGTTTAGCCACATCCATCTGGACATAGACCACGTGTTCTCTTGCAGGAACTATAAATATCTGGTAACCATCATAGACCGCTTTACACGCTGGCCAAAATATATTCTAATTCAAGACACGTCTATAGAATAGTATATTACATAACGAGCATGGAAAGTGACATATTTCGCACGAGTGCGAATGTAGACGTACGAAGCGCCAGCCGAGTGCGGATATCACACGAGTGTGCGAAAGTCACTTTCTAGCGAGTTATGTACACTGTTTTTCCTACGATCCCAAAAAACGATAATTTTCTTCATGATTTATCTCGATTTTTAACTTAATTTACAACAAAGTGAAATTATTATAGAGTAACAATTTTGTAAGTAAATTTTAAATTTCTTTTATTTATAACATTTATAGTAATGGTTTGTTAATAAATACGTGATAAAGATTTTTTTTTATATTTATTTCTGTTTACATTTACCGAATTACGTCTGCAGCAGCAGACGCATATATGACATACGATCCTAACAACCCTCTTTTAAATAACTTGAACTTGACAACACGCATATGTTGGGTTAAACGTGACGCCCTCTTGACAATTGACGTAGCCAGAACCCTACGTGTTCTCAAACAGAATTGGTCTGCATTGCATCTATATGCTATAACTAGGTTATAATACCTGCCACGCGGGTATAAAGTTTTGTTTATACAGTACCAAAAAGCTTTAGGAAACATCTAAAAATGACTTTAGAATATTTTAGAAACCATTAAAAACGTAAATAAAAAAAGCAAAAAATAACGTCCCAGCCATTCTGTAGCATTGACTATTTCGCTCAATGTTATACGAACCAATAAAAATTTATCCTGTGAACGAAATTCTCTCTATTCCGGCGACTATTTTTTGTTTATAAAATTTTCCGAACTTGTTCTACCAATGAAAACGTTCAAATAAGCAACCTACCCTTTATTTCACCGACAATTTTTTTGCTATAGTAACGATCCTACAAAAATAGTATACACAAACTGTACGTTTCATTGAAATAAATGTTAAATATTTTTATTCTTTGTGTTGTTTATTCGCGAAATAGTCATAACGAATAACATACGTGGTAAAATTTTGTCTTGGCAAAATTTTCTTTTTGATTTACTCGTGTTTGTTGCCAATTCATCTAGTGACATTGATCAAAAACCACTCGACTGACGTCTCGTGGTTTTTAGTGTCAATCATCTGTGGTGTCAATGTCACTCGAGAAATTGCTATGCAACAAACGCTCGTAACAATAAGAAAATTTTGCCGACAAAATTTTACCACTTATGGTATTATATACAGTGTGTTTTTTGTAAACGATAATATAGGAAATCCAATGGAATTTTATCATTTTCCTCCTAAGTTTGTACCCTTGCAAATGTAAGTAGAAATTCTGGTATCAATCGAAAGAAGAATTCATTTTACTTCAAAAAAATATTAAACTTTAGGAAGAAAACCAAAATCGATTTAGAAAAAGACTTAAATAGCTTATGGATTTATTGCTTTTTGTAATAAGCTATTAAAAAAAGCTGGAGGCTGAACGCCGATTGGTGTAGCGGTTAACGCTTCAGATTTCTAATCAAAAATCGCGAGTTCAAACCCCATCATCGTATACTTTTTTTTTAATTGTATTGCTTACTAATTATTATTTTTAGTACTTTATTACAACGATTATTAGTTTTATGCCCTTTTTTCATTTGCCTTTTTGATGGGTAGTTAAAATTGTACAAAAAATAACGGTAAACCCCCGTAGCAAAAATATCTAACAATAAAAAAAACTAATAATCGTTGTAATAAAGTTCTCAAAATAATAATTAGTAAGCAATACAATTAAAAAAAAATTATACGGTGATGGGGTTTGAACTCGCGATTTTTGATTAGGAATCTGAAGCGTTAACCGCTACACCAAACGGCGTTCAGCTTCCAGCTTTTTTTAATAACTTATTACCAAAATCAGTAAATCAATAAGCTTTTTAAGTCTTTTTCTAAATCGATTTTGGTTTTATCAATGGTTTTTAGAGGATGATTGATATTGAGCTTTCAAGCCTATACCTTATTGTGCGATATTGTTAGGTTTCCTATGGGGTCCTAGGAAAAGTATTATTACCGCATTTGTGGAACATTGGATCAGCAGATCATAGACACTATAGTATAATGATGATGCATAGCTTTTTGTTGCATTTTGTGTGTACTATCACCTGTTCGAACTATACGAATCTTAGATGAAACACCTTGCAGATCATTAAGAAAACAAAAATTGCTCAATGGGGAATTTTAACTAAAAACTTTTAAAGCTAACTAAGACCGAGTTTGCTTTCTAGCAGCATTGTAAGCATTTATTAGAAGTGAAATAGATAAAGATTAGTAAAACGTTACACAGTATTTATTAAATTAAAATCTGACAATATTGTTTCAACAGCTAAGCTGTCATTATCAAAGGTAATATAAATATAAACAAACACGTCGCTAAGGTAAAAAATAGGTAACTAGATAAAAAGATAAAAATAATGTAGTAACAATAAAAAATAAAAGTAAGTACATTATCTTTATCTTTTTATCTAGTTACCTATTTTTTGTATTTACCTTAGCCACCTGTTTGTTTATATTTATATTAGCTTTGATAATGACTGCTTAGCTGTCGGAACAATATTGCCAGGTTATAATTTAATAAATACTGTGAAACTTTTTACTAATCTTTATTTATTTCATGATTATGAAGTTCCACAAAGTAAGGCTGGAAACAATTAACAAAATTTATTAGAAGCTTTAAAGTAACAAATTTTCATGGTACTTCCAAGGTAGTCCGAAAAATGATGTCATTTTGATATTCAAATTGATGTTCATAATGTTGTCATTATGATCTGCTAGCAAATACTAGTTAGTTATATGCACAACAAATCGCAAAAAGTATTTTTTTAATAGTCATAGAGACTGTGCAAATACGTGTGAAAAACACTCATTTTGCACATGTCGTGTACACTATTTTTTCAACTTTCTTAAAAGAGTGAAAAATTAGGTGTACAAAAAATCATGATAATGATCATTTTTCTGAAAGAAACTTTCTGAGCATGATCCGATACTTTGTTTATAATACATATAAAAAAGATGCAACTTGTTCACAAGGCAGATTCACTAGTACATAAAATAACTTGACTTGAAGAGTCATCATTCATTTACAACCAATAGCTCAAATAGCTGTAATTCCGTATTGCACAATGTAATATAAGCAAACAACGGACCCTAGACTCATCAGAAATACAGAATTGAAGAACAATTGTTTTAAATTTAGATAATTTTGAAAATTATCATTAAAATTATTATTATTCTATTATTATTATTATTATTAAAATTATTATTAAATGGAAAAATTCTAATCTAAATAAATCTCTCTATATATTTAAATGTAATTTTTGCAGAACCTTGAGGACATACGGCGTTTGCTGCGATTACCGGTAAATATATTACTGGTAGATATAATGCAATAATTGATATTATTTAGTAAAAACACCAAAGTCATAATAATATAATGATTGTTCTTTTATAAATTGATTTACAATGAACGGTATGTACTATACGCAATAATTATGATGTACATAATCAACAATATAAAAAATTATCATACTAACACTAACCTTTAGAATACTTGAATTATCTTAAAAATGGGATAAATATAAAACCACAGAGCTGTAGATACTTTGAAACTTTGTTTTTGGTGCAATTGAACTTTTATGAACTTTTTTAAATGACGTACTTTGAATCTTTTTAAAGTTTTTTATTATTTTTTAACTCACAACATAAGTTTATAAGTATGTTTACATGTTTACCTTGAAGGTTCTCACTATTGGTTAAGCGATTTCCCGTAATTAATACAAAGTAGCACAGACGTAGTCGTTTGTGGTATGTGTGGCATTGACCGAAATCGGTAGAATCACTACGCACTCATACACAGAAAACGCTTGTTTTTGGTAGTATGGAAGGAGAAGCTTGTGATTGCGTATTCTTCAAAAGTTGTAATAACAAACTGAAAGAATTTGTTATTCGAAAATTGTAAAACAGATGACGCTGCTCATGTAATTTTATTTCTACTGATAATGTATGTAGAAGTTTAATTAACAGCTATTAACTAATATTTAAGAAATTAGGCCACACTTCATTGAAATTAATTAAGCAAATAAAATAGGGAATTACGTATATTCTAGAACTTATAATACTTGACTCTATTACAAAAAGAATAATAGCCATAACAGAGAAAGGCAACTAGAAAAAATTATTGTTAATTTGCCATAAAGATCTGAGACCGACCTAATTTTACAGGCCACATTGTCATCCAGCGATCGAATAATGAAGAACGCCTTGGCTGATAGCCAGGACCGTAACTGGGCATAGGCAGACTAGGCACTTGCCTAGGGGCGCCGAGCGTCAGGAGCGCCATAAGGGCACCAAACCCGTAATAGATACAGAAACAAAATCATTTTAGAATAAATATAACAAATAAAATAACAAACCGTTTGCAATAAGTATCACTAAATAATTAATTATTGTTACTTAATATAACAAAATTCAACTCCGTCCCTTGCCGCTGCGATTCTTTCTATGTTTACTTACGACTTACGCTTACGCTATAAAACGACTTCATAATATCATAAAGAGAAAGATAATAGCAGAGCGCAGAACGGACAGATTAGCATATACCTACACCTGAATTTATAAGTTTAGTTTTTGTTGTGTGTATTTTTATGTTTATATTTACTTTAACTATTATATATTTATAGTCTTGTACTTCAGTTTTTTATTTACATAGCTATTTTTCTCAATAAAATATTCAAAGCGTGTTTACTACATTACAATATAAAAAAATTGTTAAACATTAAGGAGGGGCGATTATGATTATTGGTCATGCCTATAGTTAATTTTTGTCTACTTACGGCTCTGCTGATAGCTGACACACAAAGCTGAATAAATTTTCTTTAATATTGTGTTTTTTTAATTGTAGTTTCATTGAAACTTGTAACATAATAAACCATTTTACAATGTACAGAGTGTAACCAATATAACTAGAAATCCCGTAATGGGGGAGGCTTAGCTGTAAGGATGTAGAACATATTTTGTTTTTTGCTTGTTTAGTGTTTTTAATGTAATGTGAGTAAGCGACCCCAGGTTGATAAGGAAAATATGTTCTAAATCATTACAGCTGCCCCACCTTACAAGTTTTATTAGTTACACCCTGTATATGTTCACTTTTGAAAATGGAATTACCTAATTGTAGTTCAGTTTAAATGTAAAGTATTAGAAAACAATTAAATCTATTGTGTTTATGACCAACCTCACTTCTTAAGGCTGGAATAATGGATAAGCAGACTAAGCACGTGCTTAGGACCCCTGCCAGATAGGGCCCCCCAGTTGTTGAATATTTATGTTCGTTAATTTATTTTTATCTATTTTCAATTATACAGTAAATAATTTTTAAACTTCGTTTGAAATTACACAAACCTGATTTTTAATAAAATCAACAATTTTTAGTGAAATTCATTGCATTTTTAAAAATATAATAAAATTATAAATAATTTTTTAAATTACATATATTTTTTTGAAATAAATTTTCTTTTTATATTAAATTTATTTCTTTGTAGGCTGTTATTTTATTTATAAATTTTTTTGGTTTTTTAGTGATTGAGGAATGGCAGCCTTTAATAAAACATCTATTTTAAAATCAATTTGACGTTTTGCCCCTCAATGTGGGCTTTTTCAAAAATATTTTATTATCTTTTGTTATATGTATAAAATTTTGAACATAGTTTTTTTTTATTGTTACACTATTTTAAAAAGAGTCTAAATAATGGTACATTTAAAACTAATTACTACAAAAAAAATTCACTCCGGTCGTTATTTAAATTTTCACTGTGACACCTCTAATAAATATAAAATATCAGTATAATTAATAACTTAACAGATAGAGCAATTAAATTATCTTCAAAAGAATTTCATAAAGAAAATTTAGAAAAAATTTAAAAAATACTAAAAGAAAATAATTATCCAGTACATTACAGCGAAAAATATATCAATAAAAGATTAAAACTAATAAAAAAGAAAAATTTTATGAATAAACAAATTGACCCTTATACTTTACAACCAAATTTTCTAACATTTTCAACAACACAAAATAGAAACTACTAATAACCATACATAAGTAAATAAAATTATCACTTTACCTTATGTGCCAGTATTATCCGAAAAATTAGAAAAAACTTAAAAAAAAGCAAATTTCAATATCGCATATAAAAATAACAATAAAACAAAAAAATTTTTCACAAACTTAAAAGATAAAACAAAAATTAATAAACAAACTCATACTGTATATAAATTAGGATGTCAAAATTGCAATGCACAATATATTGGTCAAAGTAAACAATGGTTAGAAAAAAGAATACAACATAAAAATTCAATTAAACAAAATTTAAAAAACTCAACTGCCTTAACTGAACACTGTATAAACAATAATCACAACTTTAATTTTAATAAACCCAAAATTTTACATACAGAAAAAAAATACAAAAATAGAATAATATTAGAAATGATTGAAATCAAAAAACATAACAACTCAATAAATTACAGAACTGATATACAAAACCTTAATTCAATATACTATAACCTAATATAATAAAAATTGTTTGTTAAAAATTTAATTTCAATATAATTACATATATACCCGTTCTTTAATTTTAAATATTTTAACACCTGCGTAGAAAACATTCCAAAAACAAAACAAAACGGCGCCATCTAGTGTTTTCCTATTATATCTTTACATAAAATAAATGACGTAAAGAGAAATTGATAAACTAAATTTACTTCACCAATTATTTATACCATCATGGGGTTAATTACTGAACAAATGAAAAATTTTCAAGATTATAACTATAAATTCTCAAAATGTATACTCCTAATTTAAAAAAAAACAAACGGAAAAAAGAAAACAGGGTTAATATTATTAATTTAAATATATCAAACAGAAAAATATAAAGGTGAGGCATGGCAAAAGAAATTAAACACGTTCACAAATCTAATTCTAATTAATTTATTTATGTTTCAGGTTAACTTTTTAAAATAGTGTAACAATAAAAAAACTATGTTCAAAATTTTATACATATAATAAAAGATAATAAAATATTTTTGAAAAAGCCCACATTGAGGGGCGAAACGTCAAATTAATTTTAAAATAGATGTTTTATTAAAGACTGCCAGTCCTCAATCACTGAAAAACCAAAAAATTTTATATTATAAATAATGTTACTATAATGCACTCAAAAAACCCCGATTGAAACAACAATACCATAGGATTTATTATAAATACATAAATAAATCAAATTCACAGATCAAAGAGTCAGTGGCGGATTTAGGCACAAGCGTTGGAAGCGGCCGCTTCAGGCCCCACAAGTCAGGGGGCCCCGCAGAGGCCACCTGCCAAGGACCGCACTAGACACGCGACAAATAAAAATTATTGGCGTAGGAATTCACTTTCTCGACAAAAGTGAAACAAGAATCATATCATATCGTGTACAGGCTGGTAAAAAAGTGTACAGTTGACGCATTAAAGTTTCGTACGAAAAGACAAGCACTCAGAGCAATAGGTTAAATATTGTAACAGAGTATACTGTTTCACAGCAGACCTGCAAGGAATGTATCATCTCTGTCGGTCCGAATACTGATCTTCTCGCACAATCGCGCGTTCATCCAACTACTATGATGACTAATTTCTTGAATTAATGGTTTCTGATAGACATTCGGTAGTGGCGGATTTACGCACAAGTGGTGGAAGCGGTCGTTCCAGGTCCCACAAGTCGGGGGGCCCCGCAGTGGACCCTTGCCCAGGATCGCAGTAGACATGCGACAAATAAGAATTATTGGTATGGGAACTCACTTTGTCGAGAATAGTGAAACATGTGAGAACAACAGTTCATATCGTGTACGGGCGGGTAAAAAAGGGTACTGTCGACGCAATTTAGAGTTTTGTGCGAAAAGGCAAGCATTCGAGTGATAGGTAAAATTTTGTAACGGAATATACAGTTTCTCAGCAGACCTGCAGTGACTGTATTATCTCTGTTGCTCCGAATGGCTTGCCTTTAATGCCTACCAGCAAACTGCGCGGTCGTCCGACTTACATTCGGGGAAGGGGAATTGTACCATGCTTTCGAATGCGTAAAACTCCTTAATGCCATTTGTCAATTGTCAACATTTCCCAATGTTGAAACAATTTAAAAAATCTTAACATTACCGATATGTAATGCAACTGGAGAACGATCTATCTTCGTTCTTAAACGTGTGAAAAATTATTTAAGGAATAATCTTGGACAAAGTCATTTAAAAAACTTATAAGTAATGTTTATTGAAAATGATATTAAGCAAAATTTATGTTTTGACATTGAGGATAGAGATTATAGAGATGACATATGTATTTAACAACAAATTATGTAAAAGAAGCCATATATGAAGCCTAAGACAGCTGTTTCGAGCTTTTGGCTCTTCTCAGTTAGGGGCAACTAGTCTGTGGATTCTACACACATCACCCGAGCGTATATACTAGCTTGAAAATAACATTAACACCATTCAATAACTGTGGTGCCTCCTGCAGGTATTAAACCGCACAAAGCAGCATAATTTGATTATCCAATACAGGAATATATAAAATAAAATCCGGTCTAGCGCCCGACCGTATAATTAATATAAATAAAATACAAAATGAACACAAACGTGTTTTAATAAAGTGAATTTTTAATAAATTTAAAAGTTAAAAATTGTTAATGGACGATTATTATACTCACAATTTTATAGTGATATGTGTATAAATCACAGACGGCTCCTTAAGATAGCTGTTTCGAGCTTTTGGTTCTCCTCAGTTAGGAGCAGCTCGTCTGTGATTTATACACATATCACTATAAAATTGTAAGTATAGTCGTTCATCAACAAAACTCATTTTATTTAATTATTTAAACACATGCAAATCCATATAGAAAAAATTATCACCCTAGTTGGAAATCGAAACCTAGGCCTTCCCCTTTCTGAGCGACATCTCTACCTCTGAACTACTGTGTCGACTACAAGCATATAAAGTTATTATTACCATATAAAGTTATTACAAAAATTGTTATTGAATTAACGTAAAATTGATTTAACGATATATCCTTCTGGAAACATGGAAATCTAAAAATCTTTTGGGAATTTATTATTTCAAATTACATTCAAATGAAGCATTAACAAGTAATACTTACATTAACAAAAAAGCAGCGGCGGAACAACACGACGTCCATAATACATTTAAAAATGTGTCTATGACATTTAAAAAATTGAAGACACCAACAAAATTACTATTATTAATTTAAATAATTGTTCAGATTTCAGTATTAATTGTAAATAATAAACGATTATTACAACGAGTTCGTATTTCTTAATTTTTGCAACTAACACCTGTTTTCCACAAACTGTGGGCATTGTCTACTTTTGACAATCCAGCATCTCAATCTCAAATCATATTGTAGGTTAAATATTTTTCCTAGCTTTTGGTGTTTTATTACGGTTTGTGGTCGCAAATAAAGTATGATGTGTAACTCGTACAAAAACGCCAATTTCACACTCGTGTGACAGCGGCATGAGACGAAGTCGGATTGTTTAAAGAATCTTGAGGAGGTAATTTCCTCCATCCCCCCTACCGTGAATTCGCGCCTGATATTAATAATTATACGAGGGGGAATCAAAAATAAACGAGCCTTTAGTGGCTGAGAGTGGGGAAGGCTATTTGTGTGTGATTGCGCATTTGTAGTCGTTAGGTGGGGATACCTAGAGTAGGGAAACCACATCAGCCGGCTTGTCCAGTGCTTAAGTTAGTAGCCCTTACGATGAGTGAGAGGAGTGTGCTCGTCAGTGTTGAGCAACGCATAATTATAAAGTTCCTCGTCTGTGAAAACGTGAAACCAGCCGAAATTTACCGCAGACTGCATGCCCAGTTCGGGGAAGCTATCCTTTCATGGTCAAGAGTGAAGGTTTGGTGTAACGAATTCAAGCAAGGCCGTAAGCGTGTTGCGAATCAAGCGCATCCCCGTCGTCCTCGCACCAGTGTAACTAATGAAAACATTGCACGTGTTCGTGAGCTTATCGAACGGGATCCACGCTTCACAGTGCTTCAAATTTCGGAAGAACTTGGTGTCAGCTATGGAAGTGTCCAATCAATCATCAGAAAGCAGTTGGGCTTCAGAAAAATCTCAGCACGTTGGGCTCCAAGGTTGCTGAATGATGATCAAAAAGCCGCACGGGTAGGTATTGGGCCTCCTGAGACCTGCCCCTCCAGTTTTTTTTGGCCACGCCTGCTGCTCTCTGATTGGCTATCCCCTCTCCTTTAGCTCCTCCCCTTGCTTCTGATTGGTCGACGCCATCTTGGATGACACGCCTACTATTCTCTGATTGGCTGAAGGCGGCCATTTTGAAAACGCCTACTATTCTCTGATTGGATGACGGCCATTTTGGAACTTCGGGCGCCATTTTACCACGCCCTATGAATCCATGACGGGAAACTGTATTACCGACAACATGCATGCTTCTAAGAGATGGCGCTATGAAGGAATACCGACAAGCTATGTACTATTACTACTAGGGGGCGGCGCGTCATGAAGAAATCTGTATTATCCTACGTACTGATGCTATTAGAGGTCGCATTAAAGAGCCTTCTCTCTCACTCTCTCACTCTCTCCTATTAGAGGACGCATTAAAGAGCCTTCTCTCACTCTCTCCTATTATAGGACGCATTAAAGAGCCTTCTCTCACTCTCTCCTATTAGAGGACGCATTAAAGAGCCTTCTCTCTCACTCTCTCACTCTCACGCTCTCTCTCTCTCCCTTCATCCTAATGCTAGTAAATGAAACAGACAGCTTTAAACGTAAATCGCGGACTTGCTCGATATAAGCGAGCAGCCAGTTTTCTTCCCGCCCTAGAATTTTATATTTCACGGATGACTAATCACGTGATCAAGACCGTTGTATTCTAATGAAGCTTTCTACCCCAAAGAGATCATGAAATTTAAAATAAAACCGACAATCCTTGATACCACTGCGAGTTTTGCAGGCTAGTCTAACCATCATATCTATGTCAGTAGCTGCCCTTCGTAAAGGGCTTTCTTCGGATCTCCATGTTAAAAAAATTACGTTAAAATAAATACACACACAGACTCTTGAATCACGTTCAGGGATCGGGATGGTTTCTAACACTAATATGTATCAACGGCTGAATTAACTACATAAAAAGAGAAAAAACTAATTCTAGTGCAGAAAAATGTATAGACTTACCCTTGGCGTATCATTTTTAAATTAAAAACGGAAGAAAAACAATAAATATTTACACTTTTAATCACCTCTCACCAAGAAGAAGAATATTGAATATTCAGTGTAAACAAACACTTTTTTGAATTTAAAACCAGTTATTATTAATCTTTCAAGCCACTGTTATATACCACCCGCATAAAACGTATCGAAAGGACTGACGTGAAAAATATTATTTCAAATATTTAGCTCTCTCTACGAGACAAAAGGGAAACATTTCATTGGTCGCTTAAAATATAATGCCTTAGGCTATATACATTCCTTTAGACATTTCGAGGGTGAAAACAAGATTCTACCTGCCCAGTTGCCGTCATCGCTAGAAATATGCGGTTTTATCAGATGAGGGATCTCTCTACCTGCCCCGAACCCAAACCAGGTATAATTGCTTTTCCCTTTTTCTTAATTTTGAATGGTTCTTTTCTGTAAAAAATATTATCTTTTTATAAAGATAAAAATATTACATTTAATTTATATTAAAATCAACATCAAATGACGTCAAAATGCTGCTGCTGCAATTTGCAAAACTGCCAGCTGACATCATCGCTAGAAATATGCATCAGTAAGGTAAAACAGAGAATGAATTGAATTTTGTATCATTTAAGTCAGGTATATATATATTTTAAAAAAGCTATTATTATTATTTTTTACATGTAGATTTTACTGTAATACACTATAAACGTTATCTTTCATGAATTTTAATTCGTTATTAATAAAAATTATATCAATTATCTTAAATTATTATTGGTAGAACATTAGGTAATTACTTTTATCAATAAAATTCCGTAGTTACTAAGTCGACTCATGTCATGTAACAGCGTGAAGTTAGCAACGTTAATTCACATGTCGTTCTACTTTGTTTCTAGTAAGATATGACGGCAATGTCGCATAATCTAGGTTTTTCTTCTTCTTCAGAAAATAAACATTCACTATTATAGTAATTGGGATTGATACAATTCAAAACTATCTACCTGTTTAAATATTAACATACATGAAGATGTCGCCCATTAAAACAGATGTTGTAACACTATAATAGCATTACACTATAAACGTTATCTTATTTATTCTCATATATTATATTTTGAGTTTATATAGTCGAAATGCAAACTGACTGCGAATTAACTGCGTTCGTTATTCTACCTAAAACAGATGATTATCTATTCCAGGTAAAAAACACCCTTTTCTAAAGGCCAAAACTGAATGCGAGATTTTAACTAAAGAAAGTTATAACCTTGCAAATAACATTGATATAATATTTTAAAACATTCTAATAGACTGATTCGGACTGTTTCAAAAGGATACAATGTTTATATTAAATTTTCCGTATTCTGTTAAAACAATAATTTAGCGTACCCCTTCTTTTACTACTTAAAATAAAACTTTTTTTTTTTTATAAAATACTTCTGAGATTATGAACCGTGTTAATAATGTGTTTTTCTGATTCCTCAATATTGGTTTAAAGGTCAATTAATAGTTTATTATAGTGTGGTGGGGAAACATGCGGATCCTTCTACTTGCTGATCGTTATAGGTATATGGATGTTGAATTATGTTCGACTGTTTTCATGAATTTTTAATTCGTTATTAATAAAAATTATATCAATTATCTTAAATTATTATTGGTGGAACATTAGGTAATTACTTTTATCAATAAAATAGGTTCTACAAGTCAACCTCAATTAATTAACCCTGGGGGCTATATACTTACAAACAGTCTTGAAACAAAAATGGTAGAGCTCACCCTGTTAGGTATGAAGCCAGCGTATGGTTGTGATAAATAAAACATATAAAGTTATTTTACAAACATTTATTTAGTATACATAGCATAATATATTTTCATGGGGCAATAAATCAATCACACAGGTTTCATCTTAATTAATAGAGAGAGAAAACTATTGGGAATTAGATAACTTATCAAATAGGCCGTGGTCAGTAGCTATATGTTTTATTAATTGTTATCATTATTCTGTTAACAAATATTTCAGTCAGCCCTCTGAAGTTTTTTTTGGTCTACCCTTTGCTGCTTGTAATATACTTTTATGAAATCTGTTGTAAATTGATTAGAATAAAAAGTTAAATATATCCCCTACTTAGTTATATGCTATGCTTTAATAATTTTTTATCTGAACAGGTAATAATGCATTCAATGTGACTGGTGTATTTTATAGCATATCCCCGATTCATCATAATAATATATGTATCTAGGTTTGTAGATTGCATTGTGGTTTATACAATAACTTAGTAGAGGTCGATTAAGAATTATGATAAAAAAAACTTATTTCCTTTTTCCGAATCAAAATACTTAAATTTTCACAATTAAATCTTATTGTCACTTTTCTTTTTTAATAAACAAAAATTTGTTCCGACACTCTTTTTTACCTTAATTTTAATATTACAGGAATCTAATAAACAACTCACCTATTTCCATGGGGCAATAAATCAATCACACACACACACACAGGTCTCGTCATCATAACAATAATTAGTTTGCGGTCATTTCCCCAGTAAATCTAGAGATTATAAGTGTAACAAAATAAATGCAAATTTTCATGATTATGGAGTTCCACAAACTAAGGCTGGAGACAGTAAACACTATTGATGTATTAGTTTTAAACCCGTACAATACGTATGGGAAATAAAAAATTAGTATTTACCATTTCACTTTATTCAGTAAAAAACTTATCGTTGTCGTGCTATAATAGCATTAGTATTTTACATGAGATAAAAGGTTCGGGTTTATAACAAGAAACTTACCTAATATGTTACACCTCTGTAAATATGACTACGCACAATTTTAAACAAAAAAAAACTCTATACGTTAAGCACACGTACGCAGTAAATATTATCAACTAACACCAAAACAAATAGTAAAATTTAAAACAATAAACCACGACCCGAACAAAATATCCTATGTAAACACGCCTATCTGTTGCCGACTAATAATGAAGCTTCACAGCATTATAACAACCCCTTTTATACGAGACCGTATGCAAGATCTGACAAGTCAAAATTCTTGCCAGTTATCTGGTTACCCGATCGAAATTATGGGTTGTTTTTAGTAACTCCAACCGTTTTGGTATATTTCTGCGTTGATATTTAGTACATATAATTTAAAAAGAGAACCCTTCTTACAAAAAAAATGGCTTACCTTCTTTTTACCTGCCCGGATATCAGAACAATCTGTTTTTAATTCACAATAGAAGGAAACGATAAAACTACCTGTGTTTTATCTTTCAAAAAATCTATTTTAGTCGAAATGCAGGTTATTATAGCACGATAACGTTAAGTTTTTATAGATATTGCATCGTTTATGCTTTTAATTAAGTGAAAACCAGGATTTTTGTCTATAACGGATTTAAATTTTTGTTTTAATAAATTTTATGCGTTTAGCTAAAGTAATTTAAAAATTAGAAAGTCAGGGAAATTCATTAGATGAATCTCTTGAGCATGTAAAATTGTTAGGCGTTTCTTTGAATAAAGTAAAAGGGCCCAAGGGTTTGACTATAAAACAAAAATTTAAATCCGTTATAGACAAAAATCCTGGTTTTCACTTAATTAAAAGCATAAACGACTCATTATCTGGAATAAAATAGATTCATTTTGCAGACCATTTAATTTAATTAAGGCTCGGTAACTTTCTATGACAAATCTCATGTACGTAAAATTATAATGTTATTATAGCACGACAACGATAAGTTTTTATTGAATAAAGTGAAATGGTAATTACTATTTTTTTCTATTTCCCTTTGTACGTATTGTGTTTTAAATTTCATATATGTGTTTAATTGATGTTAATAGAAACATCTGGTATTCTTGTCTTTCAAATTCAGAGTTGAGTAGCAGTTGTCCAGGTTGCATGAGTTTTAGAGCTTACGATATAAGTTTTTCCTTCTTTCCAGGCATAAAAGTACATAAGAGTCTCGCAATTAATATAATTTATGCTTTACTGAGCAAACCTGAGCTAGCTGAGAGAAATAAAGAATATCTGTGGTATTTTCTAAATTTAATTCACCGTATATAATTTATATGTTTATACAATTGGAACGGTGGATATTTCATTCATATAGATCACCGCAGTATAAATCTCATGACGTATTGAAATATGTACATCATTGCGCTATAAAGATTGCCACGCCTTTTCTCCGCTGCAAGGAGTGGTAAATTGGAACACTCGGCCAGCCGCAGTCGGGAGTGGTCGTGCAGTAAATGAAAAATAACAAAGATTGCGGAGATTGTACGATGTAGATGTTATGTTGGGCGCCAGTAACCTCAAGTTACGGCCGTCGAGTTCCAAGCTTTCACGCAGTATTGGGTTACGCAGTACTACGTCTGACTCACCTTCAGCAAGTAAAGTGTTAGCGGAAGCTTCAGCGATGACTATTGTACTAGGCTCCGAACAACATGTACACCAATAGGTTAACATTAATCAGACAGAAACTCGCTAAATTAATGGATAATAAACAATTTACTTCTAAGCACAAGTAATATAGGAAAATAGGAAACATAAATAAATATAGATATATTTCAGATTTTAAATGTACCCCCCCCCCCCCAGCTAAATAATAAGAAAAACCAAATAACAAAGAGAAATATCTGTTACCTCACAATTACCAAGGCAGGTTCTAATTAGTAGAATCCTGAAATACACATTAAATTATTTACCCAAACTCAGCGCTACGTCTTTATATATGTAGGGGGTTAGATTAACTAAACCACCCTCTTGGGTGATATCACTCATGAGGTTTACAGAAATATGATATAAATAACCCCTATCAATAGTATTTAAAGAAGTAGATAAACTAAATTAATCAAATTGTACCCAAACTGAAATATGTAAATGGTAATCAAGTAGTTCTCTTTATAATTAAACACAAAAGCAATAGAACACTTGGGTTCAATGGCCCTTATCATTAAAATGAATTAAGTGTATATATCAGAGTTAATAATTAAATCAATAATTAAATCCCAATGTTAAATCAGATCAATATTTGAATCAGCGGTGAAATACCGCTCAAAACTACGTCCCTACAGAAATTCTATTTTACAAAATAAACAGGTTTGAATGCAAGCAAAATAAAATGATAATAATTTATATGATTAAATTTGCAATTCTTAATAAATATTAATTATTAATGAAACGGATGTTTGATACTATAGTTCATAGAATAATTATAGTTAATGAATAAAACAATCACAGCAGTAATTATTGTGCTCCAAAATCGATGTTTGGTTCTCAATAATTAAATTGGTTAATGTTACTTGACTGTAGTTTTCACCGGAAGATTCTTCCTACGGCTGTTTTGAGATTGGTAGAAGTCGTCCTGTAAGAACTATCCCGTGAAAGTTGCCCTGTGGAAGTTGCCCTATAGGAGTTGCCCTGGGAAAGTTGCCCTAAAAGAATATATATCCCAAAATTAGAGGATAAAAGCGAGAACAACACACCAACCAATACAATTATGAAAAAAACGTGTAGATAATCAAAAGAAATACTCACGCTGCTTCAATCAGCGGCAAAGGTAGATTTAATACGCACGATCAAAGACTAAGAATATATCAGATGAAACCTTTTAAGAGGAGAGAAAAATAATTAGTGATGCATTAAAAGATCGAATGAAATTCCACTTACGATACGTGAATTTTTATATATCCGGAATATATCCGCTACAGCAGGCAGTTAGGACACACAACACTAAACCCGCACTGCTTCAAAAAGAAGGTGAAATCCAATCCCCCAACTAGGGTATTTCCAATAATACGAAATAAACACTCCACCTTCAAAAATTCACAACATGTCCGCTTCAACAAGACTCACGAACACCTCGGACCCCCCCACAAAATCGCGGCGGTCAACAAAATTTCAAATACGCATGGTCGTCTTAAAAATGCACCAATCAAAAATGCAACGCAATAAAAGCCTAAATCACAATAGGAAATTCACTGCAGCAAGAACTTTACGTAAAAATTGGAATACGCAAAAATAAAACGTTACAAGATCTCAGCTATAAATATTGTGTATTCTGTTCATGCGTGACAGTTATTTGTCATACGTCATCATGAACACAATAGACCTCTTCGGCAGAGCTATGATGAGTATGACAGATGAAGCAATGGCTGCAACAAAACGTGGACCGAGAGGTTATGGTTTCAAATTAACACCAGAGGGTAATTTCGATGTTGAGAACCGACGTATAACTAATGTAGGTGTTCCTATCAACGATATCGATCTTGTAACGAAGCGTTCTGTACTAATGTTATCAGATAACGATGAAGGTGTAATTGATGTTAAGAAAAGAAGACTAGTACACGTTAAAGGACCGCTTGACGACCACGATGTTTGCACGAAAAAGTATACCGACGAGCTGGTGGACGATGTTGAAAGAGAATTACTCTCTAAATGTTTTAGACGACGAGAGGATAAAGGACAGGGGTCGTACTATGATGCTAAAGATGGAAGAATTTGTAATATAGGGGAGCCTCTAGAGGATAAAGATGTAATCTCTAGGCAGTATTTTAACAAACGAGCTATGCATACAAACGATCCAATGCAGTTTAATGCAGATGATAAACGTATTGTTTCAGTAAGTTACCCTATAGATGGCACAGATGTCACTTCTAAAGCCTATGTAGATGCTCAATTCGACTCTGCTGTACAAACCTTCATTACAATGACTACCGACACTCAGAACACTATTAAAGATCTAAAGACAAAGGTAACAAAGGTTGACATTGAAACTAGTAAACTTAACAGTTTGCTAACAACGCTGGAAAAAGAAAAAAAGAGAAATCTCCTAATAACGAATGATGAGATGGAAACTAATCATTCGAGTGTGTTGACAAAGATAGAAGAAACGAATAATACCCTAGATAGTAATTATAAAAAATTATTAGATAAAGTAGAAGCGCTCGAGGATACTCAAAAAGTTATGCGATCATCGTTTGATGCCCTAATAGCCGAATCTGCAACACGTACGAACTCTTACAACATAAAGAGAGTGTACAATGCCGACTAATAACGGAATTTACTACTACCACTATCGGTTGACCTAATCATATTGACACCTTTTTTATTCTAGTTTTAAGTGTATTATATCAAATACCTGAATAGCGCAGATAGGAAATGTGGTGAGCCTTACGGGAATGCTGCGCAAATGCTTAGTTTACTTATATCTACGCTAATCAGTTATTTTTTTTCTATCTTAGCCTAAATGTATCGTTGAAGAAATAAAAATGTATTTAAACAAAGTTTTAGTTTTACTAATATCAATAACTCTCCAAACATAACGATATGTAGCAGCAGCAACACATCGATATGGTAAAGAAAGTAAGTTTCGCCGACGCACACATGAATAATATACATCATATGATAGTATGGGAGTATGCATACAGACAGGCGAGAAAGGGAGACTGGCAAACATTAGCTCTGGACAGATACAGTTTTCAAACAAGAATACATAATGTTGAAAAGCATCTGTGTAAAATTCTACAAGCTGATCATAGAGAATTTATCTATACGCAGAGATTTCAGAACACAGATTAGTCCGGCTGCAGCGGTGACCGAGTATAAATACAGGTACAAGCAGTCTCTTCTCTCAGTACCAGATGTTAGTTCACGAGTGTAACGGCTTTGTTAACAAGCTCATAGACAAGCTGCCTATTGAACTACATCTTCCTTCCTATCAGTACTGTGGACCTGGTACTAAATTATCTAAAAGATTACAACGTGGTGATAAAGGTATAAATCCTTTGGACCAGGCGTGTATGCAGCACGACATCTCGTACGCTCAAAGCTCCGATTTGAACAGTAGACACCAGGCAGATCGTGTATTAGAAAAAGCCGCTTGGAAGCGTGTTAAGGCTAAATACTCTAAATTAGGGGAAAAAGCATCAGCTCTGTTTGTAACAGGTATAATGAAGGCTAAAAGAAAGTTGGGAATGGGCGTAAAGACAAACAAACTGTCGGCGAAAAAGGGTCTCGCTAGAAAGATGAAGAAGAAGAAAACTGTCACTTTCAAAGGTGGCGTTCTAAAGAAGCTTGTTGGTGTAGTGAATCGTGCAAGTAAGAAACTCCCGGGTAAAGACTTAATACATCATGCCCTGAGCGCTGCCAGAAGAATCATTCAAAACGTGGGCGGTCGAAAGAACGTTAAAGTACCCCGAATTATTCCAGTGCCTACAGCTACAGGGGGTATTTTACCACTCATACCAATTTTTGCTGGCCTCTTGGCTCTCGGTGCAATTATAGGAGGCGCTTCGGGCGTAGCAGAAGCTGTTAACACTGCTAATAGTAATAATTGACAGCTAGAAGAAACTACACGTCATAATAAAAGTATGGAAGCTATCGCTTTAGGCAGTAAAAACGGGAACGCCCTTTACCTGAAGCCATATAGAGCTGGCGGAGCTGCATTGTACTTAAATCCATATGTCAGGCGGTCAAAAAACTGAATAACTTGCCTCGGAGACCACTTACAGACCTAGATATAATAAAACATGCTAAAGACATTCCCTATTTTAGAGGTGTCTATATGAGAACAAGTCTACCTGCAACGAAACCTTTGCAATTCGAAAGAGCTATTGTTAATCTTGACGACGCTGGAGGACCGGGTACTCATTGGGTTGCCTATAGAAAGGATCGAAACGTGGTTTTGTACTATGACCCCTTCGGAGACCTGAGACCACCAGCTGAACTTGTGAAATATTTAGGGCCTCGCTGCGCCGTATACTACAACGTAGCCCAAGAACAAAAGTTCAATACATACAACTGCGGACATCTGTGTCTACGATTTTTGTATAAAAGAGAGGTGAAAGTGTAAATCGGTTAAGTATGGCTAGGACCATCACGGTGTACGCTACAGGGAACAGGCTTTCTACGGATCGTATTTATCCACCTATAACACTAGAGCACGTACGTTACGAATATTCACTAGGTTTAGTCGGCTTATATACAAGTCACACGATACGGCATATATACCCAGGCAAAAATAAATTTTATTACGGAGAAAAGGAAATAACTATTGAACCGGGTAGCTACGGGTTGGCTGAAATCGTTAACTATATAAAGAATCAAATTAGTGGCGATCCGGAAGAGGGAGATCTACAACTACAAATCAAAGCTAACACTAATACGGGAAAGGGTGAGATTGAATCAGCTACCGAGTTGATTGATTTTACCAAACCCGATAACATAGGATCCCTACTAGGATTTAAGAAGCGCGTGCTAGAACCCGGTAGTAGACACGTATCAGATCGAGTTGTCGATATACTTTCAACTCCAAACATCTTTGTAGACACGAATATTACAGGCGGCTCATATAGAAACAATCAAGCAGGTCATACAATCTTCGAATTCGGTGTTTGCGTACCACCCGGTTATCTGATTGAAAAGGAGCCATCGAATGTGATTTACTTTCCCATCACTGTCACCGAGATCGACAACATTACCATTAGACTGGTAGACGCGAGAGGAGAGTTGATAAATTTGTCTGAAGACACTTTCACGAGCATCAGGCTAGAACTTAAACGTGAAAAATGGGGATAAACTTTAGCTATAAAAACATCAGCATATGTCCATCAAAGGTCATTCACCGTCGAACGCCGGTCCGAGCAGACCTTCGATTAAAACTAACTAAAGCTCGTCGCCTTTTTCTTGAATTTTTAGGCTTTAAAGTACGATAACAGCAGCAGCATGTCAAAACGAAGTAAAATGCATATTAACACCGACACCTTTACCATTGATAAATTAAACATATTTGGGAAGCCGCGCGTCGATACAGATATAATAAAAGAGGATTTTTATACCTATCTGCCGTTTACGTTAAATGCCAATCATTCCGACACCATTAGAATCAGCATACAAAATTCTGATAACGTTTTAGCTTTGTATGACAGCTATGTACTTGTTAAAGGTAGCATAACGCGTGCTGCAAACAAGCAATTCCTTCTGGTAAACAATTTCGCCCACTTTCTGTTTGATGAAATTCAACTAATATTAGGCGCAAACCAGCTCATAGATGTATGTAAACAGCCTGGCATTACAAGCACTATAAAAGGTCTCGTTTCACATGGCGCCGAGGATAGAGCTTTAACCTGCAATGCATGGAACTTAGGGATTACTAGCGATAATGATTTGTTACATAACCAGGGGAATAACGTCTTTCATTTCACATGTAGAATACCATTAAAAGATATCTTTGGATTTGCAGACGATTATAAAAAAGTAATACCTCATATGAGTTGTCAACTAGTTTTAATTCGCGCCAAGAACGATTTTAATTGCTATAAAAGCGACGCCGGTGATGCAGGTACCGATGTAGATTTCAAGATTGATAAGCTCTCGTGGGAAGTTCCGCATATACTGTTATCAGATGAAAGCAAAGTGAACCTGGTGGAGAGTTTAAGAGATAATTCTTCTATTATCGCTCCGTTCAGACGTTGGGAATTACACGAGTTACCCTCGTTGGGAACTACTAAAAACCAGGTTTGGCGCGTAAAGAACTCCAATGATCTAGAGCAACCGCGCTGGGTCTTTGTAGTTTTACAAGACGAGCGTCAGCTGGGTATAACAGCGGGTAACCCGACTACATTTACTCATTCGAACTTGGTCGACGTTAAGTTGTATTTAAATTCGCAGGTGTTCCCACATCAGCGTTTAAATCTCGATTTCGACCGTAGGGACTACATTACTGCGTATCTGAATTATATTCGTTTTCGTGAGAACTACTATGACGGTATAGGTAGAGGTTCGGCTGAGAGCTGTTTACTCAGCTACAATTCGTTTGAAACGTATCCCGTTTTTGTTATTGACTGTTCAAGACAGGTAGATAGTTTTAAGGATGCCACTGTCAATATTAGACTAGAACTCGAGTCTTCTGCAGCATTTACGAACACAACTAAGGCGTATTGTTTGATCCTTCACGACGCATTAATCGAGTATAATCCGTTTAACGAGACCGTGACTAGACACGTACGCATACCGTAATGATGATGAAGGTCGTTAAACAAAATAAGTCACTAAACATATGTAACCTAGACGACTGCGATGATACATCTTTACAACGACGATCAGGCGAGGATGTTAGGAAACATGGCGACCTGTTACCTGTATCATGTAGAGCAATATTGAGCGGTCCATCTTCCTGCGGTAAAACTAATGCTATGTTAGGTTTACTTATTAGCGAAAACGGATTAAAATTTGAAAATATCTACCTATACACCAAGTCTTTATTTCAGCCTAAATATGAATTCTTAAGACGTGTTATGAAACCACTTACGGGTATGGGATATCATGAGTTTAGAGAAAACGATGACGTAATCAGCCCAGGTGATGTTAAACCTAATTCTGTGTTCATTTTTGATGATATAATTTGCAGCAAGCAGGAAAAGATTAGAGAATATTTTAGCATGGGTAGGCATAAGGGTGTCGACTGTTTTTATCTAGGTCAAACGTACGCCAAGATACCGAAACATCTGATTAGGGACAATGCAAACCTAATTATTCTCTTTAGACAAGACGAGTTGAACTTAAAATACGTGTTTAGCGATCATGTTGTAGGAGACGGTATTAGCTATGATCAGTTCAAAAACATTTGCTCTCTGTGTTGGAAGGAGCCACATGATTTCCTGGTAATTAATAAAGACAGCTCTCTAGACCGTGGCAGATATCGGAAGGGTTTTGATTCATATATAAGTTTATAATTAGAGTCGATTCGTTTAGTAGTCTCTGCATAGCCGACATATTCAACACGTATGATCTGAGTTTAAAGCGTAAAATAATACACGCTCGTAATGCTATACGTAAGAAATTTGCATACTTTCGTCGTGATAGAGCAGAAGCAGAACGTATGTATCGCGTCACGCACAATCCAGTTATATCGCCGCTGGAAACCATTGCTAAATCAGTTAACACCTATAACGTACCCCTATTGAAAGTTAAAACACAACCATCTGCTACTACTACTACTACTGCTAGTTACATTCCCCAGTTGAAAGATAAAAAACAGCCTGCTGCATCAGCATCATCATCGGATGCAGACGAAGAAGAAGAATCTAATAAAACTCTTGATCTCCCTACTCATTACGGTATGCTAATAGCTAACGCTGTCGGAAACAAAAATATAGATAGAACTAGATTCGGTATTAGATATAAAATTAATCGAGACGCGTGGACATTTGCATCTTCCCCTGTGACTATGCGTGATACAAACATCATAATTAAAAACAACGTTTTCGAAGCAACACCCGGTCTGTTTGACTTACTCACGTTTAGAGAATTAGAGTCTATACCATCGCAAGCTGATATCAATAATTATATGCAGATAATAGCCCTTACTAATGCGCATAAGAAATCATATAGACCACAGGGTAAACTAACAGCTGTTAAACATTGGAAGTATGATTATATAATTAAACCGAACTTAACCAGAATCAAAGGTTTAGGCATTAGACTATCATCATCGTCAAATTTTAAAAAATTAAGCGATTGCAAAGTCGAATACGTCTACTGGAATAAGGCTAATGAGCTAGTCGACAGGCTGCGTTTGTTATATGCTGTAACGAGTGCCGGCAACACTAGTCTACAGAATGAAAACGAAATAATATCAATTATAAGTGAACTTAAGAAGGAAGGTATCATAGAATAAAACATTTCGGGGGTATATAATGATATACTGCTTTTAACATTATTCAGTATTCATCAAACACGGCTGCTGTTGTCAATATAATTATTTGAGAAGTTGCTCTCTCGGTGTCGTTGATATTAATTGTATGATGATGAGTGCTAAACAAACAGTTGTTGATGAAATACACAGGGCTGCTAGAAAAAACTTTCAAAGACGTCGCACTATAATAAAAAATTTCCAGGATTTTTTCCAGACTGACTTAGCCGAGTTTATGCTCTATGCTAAAGTAAATAAGGGGTATCGTTACATACTGCTGATGATAAACTGTTATTCGAAATATCTGTATGCACGACCGTTGAAAACTAAATCCGGAGAAGAGGTGACA
The DNA here is from genome assembly GCA_929113105.1 of Agrypnus murinus. Taxonomy (NCBI): domain Eukaryota; kingdom Metazoa; phylum Arthropoda; class Insecta; order Coleoptera; family Elateridae; genus Agrypnus; species Agrypnus murinus. The sequence continues at coordinate 66,486,236 of OV816025.1, forward strand.
AAGCAGGTCCGCAGCATCTTTAAGAGTTCAGTCATACCCAAGAATCTTCAGACGGATCTCGGGAAAGAGTTTTACAATAAACATTTTAAACGATTAATGAAAGAGCACACTATAAATCATTACTCTACATATTCCGTAATTAAGGCTTCGATAGTTGAACGCGTTATCCGTACAATTAAGCAAAAGCTGTATAAAGAGTTTAGCTACCGAGGATCATTTAAATGGGTAGATATATTACAGAGGGTAGTTGACAGCTATAACAACACCAGACATAGAACGATAGGCCGAGCTCCTGCTACTGTTACACCTACCACTAACCGTTTATGACACTAATGTAAAAGCTGATGTCGCTGCAGGAAGTAAACGTAAACTAGACTTGAATGACCTCGTACGTATTAGTAAGTTCAAGGGGGTCTTTTCTAAGGGATACACGCCCAGCTGGTCAACTGAATTATTCAAAATAGTTAAAGTTCAATTTACAAAACCTGTCACATATCTGCTGGAAGATCTTCATGGGGTTGCTGTCCGAGGAGCTTTCTACGAGTTCGAGCTGCAGAAAACCAAACAGCCTGACGTTTACTTAATTGAAAAAGTACTTAAACGCCGCAGCAATGGTGACATTTATGTAAAATGGCTCGGCTTGAATGAAAAGTCCTGGATAAAGGCGGAAGATGTTGTTAAATGACAGTTCTTACCTATATGAAGTTTATATTACTAGATTAAATAAAGTATGTTGAGGTTTAAGTTTAATATATAGTTAATATTCTATTAAGTAAATGTTAAATGTTAGAATATATATATTTATAAGCTGATCTAAGTTATTTTGTTAGAAAATTAATTTGTAACATCCTCATATAACATATCTAGTTTATATTGAGTAATAAAGTATTATACTATATAAAACTATAATCACCTAGTTTAAGCTGATTTACAATAGAATATTAGTAATATTGTGTAACTTTACGAAAAATAATAAAAAACAGTAAAACATTTATCGATTTTATTTTCACGTATAAAATAACAATGCCGTCCGAACCAATCCCAGTAGACGTAACGGTCACCTCTATCCAATACTGTTTCATATACTAGCATTAGGATGAAGGGAGAGAGAGAGAGCGTGAGAGCGAGAGAGTGAGAGAGAGAGAGAGAGAAGGCTCTTTAATGCGTCCTCTAATAGGAGAAAGTGAGAGAGAGAAGACTCTTTAATGCGTCCTCTAATAGGAGAGAGTGAGAGAGAAGGCTCTTTAATGCGTCCTCTAATAGGAGAGAGCAAGAGAGTGAGAGAGAAGGCTCTTTAATGCGTCCTCTAATAGGAGAGAGTGAGAGAGAAGGCTCTTTAATGCGACCTCTAATAGCATTAGTACGTAGGATAATACAGATTTCTTCATGACGCGCCGCCCCCTAGTAGTAATAGTACATAGTTTGTCGGTATTCCTTCATAGCGCCATCTCTTAGAAGCATGCATGTTGTCGGTAATACAGTTTCCCGTCATGGATTCATAGGGCGTGGTAAAATGGCGCCCGAAGTTCCAAAATGGCCGTCATCCAATCAGAGAATAGTAGGCGTTTTCAAAATGGCCCCCTTCAGCCAATCAGAGAATAGTAGGCGTGTCATCCAAGATGGCGTCGACCAATCAGAAGCAAGGGGAGGAGCTAGAGGAGAGGGGATAGCCAATCAGAGAGCAGCAGGCGTGGCCAAGAAAAACTGGAGGGACAGGTCTCAGGAGGCCCAATAACTACTCGCACGAGTTCGCATTCTTAATTGCTTCGAACTCGTTTTGAAGAAGAAGGGGAAGCTTTTTTGCATAAAATTGTCACCTGTGACGAGACATGGGTGCGTCATTACACCCCCGAATCAAAGCGTGCAAGCATGGAGTGGAAAAGAAAGGCGAAGAAAACCCCGTGAAAGCCAAAACTCGATTATCTGCGGGGAAAGTGTTGGCCACGGTTTTTTGGGACTGGAGGGGTGTCCTACTGGTAGATTTCTTACATGACGTCAGACCATCAACGCAATCTATTACTGCGGTCTCTTGGATCAAGTTAAGCTTCAGTATCGACGCAAAAGACGAAATTGTCCCATCCGCGAGGTGTTGCTGCTCCACGACAACGCCAGGCCCCACACAGCAGCTGCAACGCAGCAGAAACTGGTGGAAATGAACTGGAAAACACTTGATCATCCACCTTACAGTCCAGACTTATCGCCATGCGATTTTCACATGTTTGGATCTCTCAAAGAACCACTTGGAGGCAAGCGATTTGAGACCAACGATCAAGTGGAAACATTCGTGCGCAACTGGTCAGATACCCGTCCAACTTCATTCTACGATAACGGAATGAAAAAATTACCACAACGTTGGGAAAAATGTATAATAAAAGAAGGAAATTATGTAGAAAAATGATTTGTAGAAATGTAGCTGTTTCTTGTAAAATAAATTTTGTTTATACAAAAGGCTTGTTTATATTTGATTGACCCTCGTATGTACTTAATTTTTGATAAAAAAATAAAAGGTATATAAATTGTAGTAATTGATTTATACTATGGGGCCCCAAAAATCTGTAACGCTTCAGGCCCCTTAAAGTGTTAAATCCGCCACTGCCAAGAGTCCAATAATCGGTTGACTTAACTGATTTTTAAAATGTATTTTTTGTAACACGTGCACGAAATGTGACACTTTTTTATACCTACCTGTGGAGTGGAATTAAAGCACTACTTTTTAGCCCAAGGGCAAAGAACGTTGACCCTAGGGCGAAAATCCTTTTTTGTCCTAGCGCCGCCCTGTACTATATAATACAGGTGAATTTAATTATATAAATACGGTTTTCTTGGCGTGGGGGCACAATCGTCAGTACTTAGAACCCCTAAAGATATAAGTGCGATCCTGACTGTAGTCAACTTATTTTATTTCATTAGGATGTAATTTGCAATTAAACGCTCGATCGTATGTGTTTGAAAGATTCTATTTAACTACTTAAAAGTTATATTACATTATTATTAATAACTACCTAATAACAATCTCCGCAAGATTGCTGTCCGTCCTGCACTTTTGTAATACGAGGGGAACACTGATGATATCTAGAATGCCATGTTTCTAAAAACGAATGAAATTTGTTTTTAATTGACAGCTACTTTTTAATGTTTTGCGAGTTGATTGCCGTTTAGTTTGTTCGATCTGCTCTAATAGTTTTTTAATTATCATAATTTAAAGATTGTGTGTTCACCCAAAAATGAATTTGACTAGAGAATATTTCAGGGCTATGATTTTTTACGATTTTAAATCGTCATTAACGCCTAAACAATGTGAATACCGGCTTAGAAGAGCATTTGGCGAAGAAGCCCCGTCTAAGGCAACAATTTATAATTGGTACAGCCAATTCAAAAGAGACCGGTATTTTCTTAGTGATGAATTTCGTGAAGCACGCCCAAGAACTGCTGTTACTGATGAAAATATTGCCGCTGTTCGAGCAATGCTTGAGGAAGATCGAAGGACATCTTATGAATTTATTCGGGCGACATTGGGCATTGGTATGAGTTAAATACAAAACATTTTACATCAATAGTTAGAAAACTTTGTTGTCCATGGATTCCACATAAACTGACTCCCGATCAAAAAGAACAACGCATTGAATGGTGCAGAAAAACTCTGTAAAAGTTTCAAGGCGGCACTTCAAAGTTGGTTTGGAATATCGTCACTGGTGACGAATCTTGGATTTATTGTTTTGATCCTCAAAAGAAAGGTCAATCGGCTTAATGGGTCTTTCGAACCGAACCTAAGCCCACAAAAGTTCGAAGAATTTACAGTGATGGTAAGAAGATGATTGCTAGATTTTTTTCTAAAACGGGTCATATTGCTACTATAGCATTAGAAGATAGACGTACCGTTACTGCCGATTGGTACACAAATGTCTGTTTACCACAAATCTTTGAAAAAGTTCATGAAAAACGCCCCAAAGAAAAAATAATCTTACATCATGACAACGCATCGTCGCATAAAGCAAAAGTAACAACTGGGTATTTGGTTACCCTAAAAGTCAGCACCATGAACCCTCCACCGTACAGCCCTGACCTAGCACCTTGCGAATTCTTTTTGTTTCCTAAAATTAAAGATAAAATGCGTGGAATCACTTTTTCTTCATCAGATGAAGCAGTGGAACTTTACAAAAACATGGTTTCTGAAGTGTCTCAGGAAGAGTGGCATCATTGCTTTTAGAACTGGTTTCATCGAATGCAAAAATGTATTGATGTTAAAGGGGAATATTTTGAAAAATAATAAAATCATTTAAATTTTTATTAAAACTAATCCTTGTTTGATTTTCAAAGAACTTTCAGTGTCGCCCTCGTAATTGTATGTTGAAACAAAACACCATTAAATTTATTTATTTATTTTTGGGCGAGGAATCAGGATGGCGGAGCATCCTTCGTACCTCATGGCACCGATTGCTATGATCATTTGTCCGACCCTACTAGAATTTAGCCGAATCTGGGGGAATTCCACCCCCAGTATGAAAACTAGAATAAGTTATATTTTATCTTGAAATGACCTTATTTTTCCAGCACATGATTAATCTATATTTTTATAACACCCTTATATTAATAATTATTCTAAACTAGAGTTGGCGCTAGGGTGACCCGTTTTCCCATCCTGAAATAATTACTTGTAATTACACGAGTGCTTCGAAATTATCGATTTGTAATACGAACGTTGATTAGCAACCACGAGTGTCATTTTTTGACGTTTTAATTTCCCGACGTGCAGCGGAGGGAAATTTGTCTAAAAATGACACGAGTGTTGCGTTTTAATCAACTTGAGTATTACAACAGATAATTTCAGAAGCACGAGCATGTAATTCGGTAAGATTATTTCATGATACAGTTGTTTATTTAAGCATCTACTTATTAACATAAAGATTAGTATTTGACATGAAAGTAAAAAATGGGACACATGTGACACTAGTTTTCAGCGTTGTCACGAAGATAAAAACAGTCGAAAGGGACAATAAAAAATTATCGAATTATCGCTGTAATCCAAAAAATAAAGCCTTGCGATTGGTCAAAAACGAAGTAGAATGAAATAATCACTTATAATATACCAAGTGCATTGATTATTGCCGGAATTTTTTTGAGTGACATTTCTGCAACGTCATAATTGCACGACACGAAGTGGAGTGCAATTAGTTGCAGAAATGCACGAAAGTAAAATTTCCAGGCATAATCAATGCACGAGGATACATTCGGAAAGAAAATCGTGACGACACAAACCATTTCTACCTATTTTAAATTTTGATTATCACTGTCAAGTTGTAACATAACATAGTTAGCCGTGGTATCCAAAATTAAAATTCTGAATCACGTGTTGTGGTTAATTCTAATACAAGTTCCACTTCTTCTGATTTATCGTCAACAGGAAACGTTTATTACAATAGTTGTGTATTTAATTTCAATTGATTTGTTCTAGTTTTTTTGTAATTTGTTCAGTTGTATAGTTTAAATAAATTTGACATTTTTGACAGAAAAATTTCCACTTATTAATAATAATAATAATAATAATAATTGCTACAACCCATAGCCTGGAAACCAGGCCCCAGAAGCTATAAGCTTGTGCGGGAGGGAGGGGCTATTATTATTATTATGTAGGCCCTAAATGCGGCCCTAATTTCAGTTAGGTTGGTCTACCTACAAAAAATTTCCAAACAATTTTTTAGTTGCCATGGTAACGGCTCCTGAGCTAGTTTTTTTATTGGTCACTACTGAGTGTCGTACGATTTTCTACAGTAAAACCTTGAATTATTCAGTGCGTTATTCTTTCGATAAAAAACAAATGAATATATCATAAAGCTGTAATAGTTTTTTCTTTCTTTCAATGTGTCTTTAGTAAGTGTTTTGGTTTACATTTACTTTTAAAAATTCGAGTGGAACGGGCGCGCTGATTATTTGACTAAAGAAACCGCTTCCGCCAAAAATACGTAGTCTTTACAACTTATTTTTCAGTTCCGATGTCCGGTATCGGGTGTCCGATGTCCCCCGAAAAAATCTCTAAAACTAGAAATCTTAGGAAGCTGAGATTTTACAGGCAGGTGGGTCTTACCCCAAAGGGGTGCATGTGTATATTTTTAATCCTAGAAAACCCGAGAGGGTTGCAGGGAGAGGCATTTCTTAAAATATCATTATGACCATATATCTGTTGAATGGCGTAAGGTATAAACCCCAGATTTTCACAAATTATACTTGAAGCAATTCTAAAGAAATACAGAAATTACTGGCATTTCATCCAGAGACGGAGTAAGACAACATTCCAGCGGGAGAAGTTTTCAGCAAAAATAACTGTTATAAAAATCTATATTGTGACTAATCTGTAAGAGATACGTATATGCCATCCTGGGCATTTTTGTAGATCTTTTTGAGAGCTACAATTCGTTCGCTTACAGTTTGGCTTTATCTGTTACCATTTTCGCAGCGCAATGCATTTTGTCTCTGTTTGAGTCAATTTTCTTAATTATTTATTTCACACCTTGCTCATTACTCGACTCTCAAATAGTCTGAATAATCTGTGTATATCTGTATATAGAAGCCTTTTCTAAGAAATAAGCTATCAAATAGTGAAATTGGCATCAAAATCTATTCAGTGGTTCTCGAAATTCACCAGTTTTTACAAAAACTGGGCTTACAAAAAGTACTACAAAGTACTACAAAGTTAATAGAGATACGCAGTGATTGCCGGCGACTGGCGCGTTTTCAGGTGCGGTGCCTCCACACACCGTTGATTTTCCAACGAATATTATGCTATATATAAAGTACATAATATTAAACATATAATGCCTAATAGCCCGTTCCGATGTCTGATGTCCACCGAAAAATATCTCGAAAACTACAACGAAAACCCACGCAGGTGGGCCTTACTCCAAAGAGGTGCATGAGTATATTTTTAATTCTAAAAACCCTATGGAATCGCAGGGGGAGATATTTCTTCAAAAATCATTATGACTATATTTCTCTTAAATGATTTAAGCTACAATCTTCAAATTTTCACAGAAGCAATTCCAAAGGTAAAGAAATACCAGCGTTTCATCTAGGGGGAAGTAAGAAAACATTCCAGGGGAAAAGAGTTTTCCGAGAAAATAATTATTAAAGAAACCTTGATTGTGAGTAATCTGTAAGAGATACATATATGCTACCCTGGACTTTTTTGTAGATCTTTTTGAGACCTACAGTTCGTTCGCTTACAATTTGCCTTTATCTGTTACCGTTTTCGCAGCGTAAGACATTTTGTGTTTGTTTTGCAAATTTTATTGATTATTTCTTTTACATTTTGCTCATTATACGACACTCGAAATACTTTTTGACCAATCTTTATATAACTAAACATTTTCCAAGAAACAAGCTACCGAATAGTAAAAACGGTATTAATTATCACTATTCAGTGATTCTCGAAATTCAACAGCTTTTAACATAGCTTTAACATAGTCTTAGACCTATGCTGATTTATTAAATGTACACACTACACAGTTATAACATATGGCCTTAGATTAAAAGTTTATTAAAAAAGTTAAGATGAAATATTTAAATACTGTTTTATTGATAACTTTGTTTTTATTTTGTATCTTTAAACTCAATATTTAGTAAAAATTGCGATTCACAACCATAAGTTAATATTTCATACGAAAGAAATCGCGTCTCGTGACCATTATAGGGAATCCACAATCCCCTATTTGGCAAAGGATTGCTGAATACTTTTCCAACTACAATCTGACCATCGTGATTTACTCTTCCAAAATTCAACATATGCCCTACTTCATGTCCTCCTACAACCAAATGGCAGTCGGTTAACAAATGAGTTTTATCGTTTTCTACTGGAATCCATTTGTATTTTTCTTGGTTTTTTCCACATAAGATCTGCAGGAGAAAATAATCATTGTTACAAATTATAATTCAGGAACAGAAAGACTTCTTGTAAGAGTACGTATATACTTGACAATAGGGAAAACGTTGCTTGTTACGATAATGCACCTTGAAACACTTATTAGAATCTCAGTTCCTAAGAAGTCCTTAGCAATCGTTATCACATGATCATGTGGCACTATAATGTGTGGTTTATAAAGCAACTAAGAACTAAAAATTAACAACTAACAATTACCAGTAACTACTAAGAAAATCCTGCTGTTTATATTACAATTATAAATTAATAATTAATCGTGGGCATTCTATGCCATAGAAACCTGAACTCTTCGACCTCATAATAATGAAGTGGCTAACCCTGTTTTTTTTTCTAGAAATTATCAGAAGAAAAAATAAATCTAATTCGTAATTCATAGTAGGTTGTATAAGCCCATCTGCGTAAATACCATATTCTAATTCTTAGAATGAATTGTTAGTTGTTAATTTTGAGTTCTTTGTTGCTGTATAAACAAACAATCAAACTTCTAATAATAAGTGTGTTAGTTTCAGTACTTTTAAATTGTATGATCTAAACAAATCTACCTTGAAATGGTGTCTCATCATGCAAAAAGTAATAAATGATGAGCTAGAAGATTGTCATTAAGCATGATAGTAAATGAAAAGTCTGCTTTTTAAGTATCACTAAAAACTATGAAATTTGTTAATTATAAATAATATTTTCTACTACTTCAACAGAATCCCGAACTCCTCGAGATCAGCGAGAAAGATTTTACTTTGTCTTCCTAGGGAGGAAAAGTATTCGCTGTGTCCTTAGGGGGGCAAAGTGTTTTATTTTTATTTTTAATAGAATATTAAACATACAATTCGTTGCTTTGCCGACATACATTAACAAGGTAGTATAAAAGCAGAAATGAAAAAGTTACTAAAATTATCTTACATTCTGATAAAAGTATTAGAAGTTTCCATAGGTAGTAGAAAAAGCCATATGTGCAACTAAGGAGGAAAGTATATTTTGCTCCCTTGTTGCACAAATACCTATTATTAGTATGCTAACTTATTTAGTGTAAATACGCAAACAATTCAAGGTACATCGTGTATTGTTTTACAGTAAATACCCAATTGAATGCGCCAGGATATATACGACAGTGTTTCTAAATCTAACTTTCCTAATACTTCTACTAAACAGTTGCAGTAAAAAGTCGGTACGAGTATTTATAATTGTACTATTTTTTGTCTAATAAAAGTTGATTAAAAGCAGGGCCGGATTTAGACTTGATAAGGCCCTAAGCTATTTGAGATATGGGACCCTTTATAAGTCCAGATATTATATTGGGACAAATAATGCTGCAGTATATTTAAGTATATATGACAATTGCTCACTCGGACAATTTTTTGGGGGCTCCCAAGAAAGTGGGGACCCTAAGCTATAGCTTGTGTAGCTCTTACGTAAATCCTGCACTGATTAAAAGAAATTGTACATTATGTTGAAAATGTTTCAAGGTTCAACACTTTCCTCTACTACACAAAAAAAAAGAATCGTTAATTTAATCTTATGTATTTGTTTAAAGACAAATTATTGTTTTAAATAAATATTTGATTATTTTAAATATGGTAAATGTAAATTAATAAGACTATTTTATTTATTTCAAGTTTTATATTTGTTTAAAAAGTTTAAGTTGAATATTGCAGATGTTAAATTAAAGTTTATACAGTTAACTGAACTATTTATAAAGAGGGAAAATTAATTCTTTTGGAAATATTATGTTAACTAATATATTGCATTGCTGCCAATATATACCAATAATTAAATTAACATTACAAAAAGCCAATCATTTTCAAAGGATTGTCCCAAAGCAACTATCAAATCGTTTCAGTCATACCATTGTTGAAATTGGCCAATCACGTGATCATTATGACATGTGTCGTTCGAAGCATACACTAGATGCGTTTGTAGATGAAGCGTGTTTTCACTCCTGCATCGATAGATTAATTAATAATCTTGCATCGTCCGATCTGACTTTGATGGGACTCGACAAAAAGGTGTAAAAGTTTTTAGTGAAAGTGAAGTGTTTAGACAAAGTGCTTAATTGTGGAATATGTGATTAAAATAGTCATTTAAGCAATAGAATAGGTCTCATGTGTCAGCCATATTGTTTGACATGAATTGAATAATTTCATATTTTCAAAAATTTAAATATTGGTATCATGCTCAGAAAAAGTTGCATTAGTCAAATAAATTTAACTACAAACAAAACAATTTGTTTTATATATTCGCAAATAAATGTATATTTAGAATGAGAATAATATTTTCTTGTGGTAAATACAAATAAATATTCTACATAGCAGGAGTATGACTACTTGAATCAAGCAATTCAGAAATATTTCAATAAAAAAATTAAGTCTTGGATTAAGTAAATACAATTATTTAATGCTAGTAACGTAACGATTGATTGAAAGGTTGAATAGTTTTGATGAGACACACTGTATCGTTGTAATAAATATTCTGTTTAGTTAAGACAAACTTTCTTTGTTTTGAACTAAACTGTGTATTTAAATAAAACGATTATTGTTTCATGCTACACTTCGAAAAGTATTTAGTTGGCCCAATTAAATTTATTTAATTCAACTAAATATTTAGTTAAATCAAATAAAATTTAGTTTATTTAACTAAATATTTAGTTGAATTAAATAAATTTAATTGGTCCTAATAAATGCTTTTCTCGGTGTAATAGTATCAATATTTTACTTGTAAAACTTACTACTTTACTTATGAAATAAATGGAATCAGTTAAGAGTAATTAGTAATGAGTCGTTTTTATTGTTAATATTAAATATCAATTTGTTTTCAATATGATCATTTTTGATTATTTTTATTTAATAAATCCTTCTTCAGTTGAAATTACCTTCTAATGGTTACACTTAAAACTCTTTTCAAGAAGAACACATATTCGAAAAAATATAGTTCAGATCAAATAATTATAAATTCATTTTAAATAAAAACAATAACAACTGTTACTTAGCGATGGAATAACAAGAATCAAGTGGTGTGTTTAATCCACCACAAAATATTAAAACATTTAAAATAATTTAATCTTATAAACAACAAACTTTTTTAACTATTATAATGTAATTTCAACTGAAGAAGGATTTATTAAATAAAAAGTATCCGAAATGATCATATTGAAAAGAAATTGATATTTTTAATTATTATTTTATTACAATAAAAACGATTCATTAAGAATTTTCCTGTATCACCTGGAATCACGTATTATTGTAAGAGTGTGCTATTTTACGATGACAAGAAATTTTGTATATTTTTTCCTACATTTTGTATAATATATGTAATGTGTAAATATGTTTTAATTTCTAAAGATTCTAAATCAATTTTTTTTCTGAGATCTTTTATAGTTAAACATGATACCCTTTATAGTGAAAATAAGTATATTTATATTATTAAACGATATTTCTTCTACAACATCACAAATTATGTATGTATAAATGTATATGTATATTTATAACGACTTTTGTTCGTTCTTAATAGACAAATTGTATGTGTCAATACAATGTTTTGTTTTATTATCAATGAGAAAAACATTTACTTGGATCAATTAACTCAATTAAATATTTAGTTAAATCAAATAAAATTTAGTTTATTTAACTAAATATTTAGTTGAATTAAATAAATTTAATTGGTTCTACTAAATGCCTTTCTCAGTGATACCTAATAACAATACCGTGATATCAAAAATTATCTTGGTCAAGGGTGGTTATGGAATATAAAACGGTTGTCTTAGTTTGACTTAATAATAATGATAATTGACTAATAAAGATGCAAAAACTCAAACTAAGACAACCGTTTTATATTCCATAACCACCCTTGACCAAGATAATTTTTGATATCACGGTACTTTAGGATGTATTTAAAGGAAAATGTGGCATTTTATATAGAATCTCTTATTTTTTTTGTTAAATTGTTTGTTAAGTTTATGCTTTAATAAAATATCTTTACATTATGTATTTCTTTTAATTACATTAACATAAAGAATACCAAACAAATGTACCATGTGTAGAAATTATTTATAGGAACAAGTATCTTTTAATGTAAAATTGTATATTAAAAATTGAAATTAATATTAATTTAATATCAAAATGTTGAATAATTTGCCGACAGTTAAGTCTTATCAGAAGCAATAATAGTTATATTTTTGGAAGTAAAGTTTCTATCCATTGGCGGATGGATAGAATCGATTGGAAGATTTTACAAATTTTGTGAAAATTGCTTTTTTCCAATAAATAGAAAAATGTATTTAAAAATGTAACTGATATGCTTCTGATAAAACGTTTAATTCTTTACAAATCATTTATTAATGCATTTTGGATATTAATTAACTGGCATTCCAATTTTTAAATTACACAGTTTCACATACAAATTCCTGTTTCCTATATAATTTTTTACAAATGGCGTATCCATAAAGGAAACTGAAATATTTAATATGCTTAAATAAACAATATAAGAATTGTAAACTTGATTCTTTGATAAGGTAAGTTTAAGTATTCATTCAACTTGCATGATGATTGTAATAATGTTACATTAATTCTTTAAAAAGGTAAATTCAAGCAACGCAACACACATTTAATCATTAAAGAAGGTTAATTTAAAGTTATCAGAAATTTATATCAACTAATAGAACGCTTTAGTGTAAATACTAAAGTGTAACTGATTATGCAATACGCAACTGTTTAAACCAAATGTATTTAAACAATTAAATTGAAGTACTTCTTATATTTAGTTCAGTTATATCATTGCCTTAAAATTTAATCTACAGATTTATTTAGAAGAATGTTAAGATATACTTGGTTATATATGAACTTATTATAAGCTTGCTTTAAACGTCTTCTATTTGGATCAACTAATTAGTTTCTTGTGTGAACAACAAAATACCTTTATGTTCTTTTCCGTGGTTAATTGTTGGTTATATGCAGAAGCAACAGCTGTTTCGCAACCTGGATATATAGTAGCAGGCAAAAGTTCACGATCCTTTATATAAACTTGTCCTATATACGTAACATGCCCTGCTTTATCCTTTCCTCCAGGAATTGCATCCTCTGGTATTATACCAACATAATCTCTCCAATAATAATCTGAATAGTAAGAATTAATTTTTAAAAATAAACGATTAAGTGAACTTACCGAGAATTGGTCCTCCTGTATTCAAGGATGGAACTGGACATACACCGTTGGCATAATGTAAAATAAGAACAAGTAAGAAACACAAACTGGTGAATAAAAACGATGCCATTTAAAATGAATTTTCAAATGAAGTGCAACTTCTACTTCTTAATTACTAACTCCAACAAATTTGTTAACGTATTAATTATTATCATTGATATTTTAACAAACAACTTGCATTAAACAGATACCACAGATAAAAAGACCTTTGACCTTATAATATGGATTTATAAATTCCCCTTTTTACGATTACATATGGCAAACAATCAGTATGTTATACTTATAATTTATCAGCTCTTACACACAAAAAACTAATTAGTTGATCCAAATAGAAGACGTTTAAAGCAAGCTTATAATAAGTTCATATATAACCAAGTATATCTTAACATTCTTCTAAATAAATCTGTAGATTAAATTTTAAGGCAATGATATAACTGAACTAAATATAAGAAGTACTTCAATTTAATTGTTTAAATACATTTGGTTTAAACAGTTGCGTATTGCATAATCAGTTACACTTTAGTATTTACACTAAAGCGTTCTATTAGTTGATATAAATTTCTGATAACTTTAAATTAACCTTCTTTAATGATTAAATGTGTGTTGCGTTGCTTGAATTTACCTTTTTAAAGAATTAATGTAACATTATTACAATCATCATGCAAGTTGAATGAATACTTAAACTTACCTTATCAAAGAATCAAGTTTACAATTCTTATATTGTTTATTTAAGCATATTAAATATTTCAGTTTCCTTTATGGATACGCCATTTGTAAAAAATTATATAGGAAACAGGAATTTGTATGTGAAACTGTGTAATTTAAAAATTGGAATGCCAGTTAATTAATATCCAAAATGCATTAATAAATGATTTGTAAAGAATTAAACGTTTTATCAGAAGCATATCAGTTACATTTTTAAATACATTTTTCTATTTATTGGAAAAAAGCAATTTTCACAAAATTTGTAAAATCTTCCAATCGATTCTATCCATCCGCCAATGGATAGAAACTTTACTTCCAAAAATATAACTATTATTGCTTCTGATAAGACTTAACTGTCGGCAAATTATTCAACATTTTGATATTAAATTAATATTAATTTCAATTTTTAATATACAATTTTACATTAAAAGATACTTGTTCCTATAAATAATTTCTACACATGGTACATTTGTTTGGTATTCTTTATGTTAATGTAATTAAAAGAAATACATAATGTAAAGATATTTTATTAAAGCATAAACTTAACAAACAATTTAACAAAAAAAATAAGAGATTCTATATAAAATGCCACATTTTCCTTTAAATACATCCTAAAGTACCGTGATATCAAAAATTATCTTGGTCAAGGGTGGTTATGGAATATAAAACGGTTGTCTTAGTTTGAGTTTTTGCATCTTTATTAGTCAATTATCATTATTATTAAGTCAAACTAAGACAACCGTTTTATATTCCATAACCACCCTTGACCAAGATAATTTTTGATATCACGGTATTGTTATTAGGTATCACTGAGAAAGGCATTTAGTAGAACCAATTAAATTTATTTAATTCAACTAAATATTTAGTTAAATAAACTAAATTTTATTTGATTTAACTAAATATTTAATTGAGTTAATTGATCCAAGTAAATGTTTTTCTCATTGATAATAAAACAAAACATTGTATTGACACATACAATTTGTCTATTAAGAACGAACAAAAGTCGTTATAAATATACATATACATTTATACATACATAATTTGTGATGTTGTAGAAGAAATATCGTTTAATAATATAAATATACTTATTTTCACTATAAAGGGTATCATGTTTAACTATAAAAGATCTCAGAAAAAAAATTGATTTAGAATCTTTAGAAATTAAAACATATTTACACATTACATATATTATACAAAATGTAGGAAAAAATATACAAAATTTCTTGTCATCGTAAAATAGCACACTCTTACAATAATACGTGATTCCAGGTGATACAGGAAAATTCTTAATGAATCGTTTTTATTGTAATAAAATAATAATTAAAAATATCAATTTCTTTTCAATATGATCATTTCGGATACTTTTTATTTAATAAATCCTTCTTCAGTTGAAATTACATTATAATAGTTAAAAAAGTTTGTTGTTTATAAGATTAAATTATTTTAAATGTTTTAATATTTTGTGGTGGATTAAACACACCACTTGATTCTTGTTATTCCATCGCTAAGTAACAGTTGTTATTGTTTTTATTTAAAATGAATTTATAATTATTTGATCTGAACTATATTTTTTCGAATATGTGTTCTTCTTGAAAAGAGTTTTAAGTGTAACCATTAGAAGGTAATTTCAACTGAAGAAGGATTTATTAAATAAAAATAATCCAAAATGATCATATTGAAAACAAATTGATATTTAATATTAACAATAAAAACGACTCATTACTAATTACTCTTAACTGATTCCATTTATTTCATAAGTAAAGTAGTAAGTTTTACAAGTAAAATATTGATACTATTACACCGAGAAAAGCATTTATTAGGACCAATTAAATTTATTTAATTCAACTAAATATTTAGTTAAATCAAATAAAATTTAGTTTATTTAACTAAATATTTAGTTGAATTAAATAAATTTAATTGGGCCAACTAAATACTTTTCGAAGTGTAGCATGAAACAATAATCGTTTTATTTAAATACACAGTTTAGTTCAAAACAAAGAAAGTTTGTCTTAACTAAACAGAATATTTATTACAACGATACAGTGTGTCTCATCAAAACTATTCAACCTTTCAATCAATCGTTACGTTACTAGCATTAAATAATTGTATTTACTTAATCCAAGACTTAATTTTTTTATTGAAATGTTTCTGAATTGCTTGATTCAACTAGTCATACTCTTGCTATGTAGAATATTTATTTGTATTTACCACAAGAAAATATTATTCTCATTCTAAATATACATTTATTTGCGAATATATAAAACAAATTGTTTTGTTTGTAGTTAAATTTATTTGACTAATGCAACTTTTTCTGAGCATGATATCAATATTTAAATTTTTGAAAATATGAAATTATTCAATTCATGTCAAACAATATGGCTGACACATGAGACCTATTCTATTGCTTAAATGACTATTTTAATCACATATTCCACAATTAAGCACTTTGTCTAAACACTTCACTTTCACTAAAAACTTTTACACCTTTTTGTCGAGTCCCATCAAAGTCAGATCGGACGATGCAAGATTATTAATTAATCTATCGATGCAGGAGTGAAAACACGCTTCATCTACAAACGCATCTAGTGTATGCTTCGAACGACACATGTCATAATGATTACGTGATTGGCCAATTTCAACAATGGTATGACTGAAACGATTTGATAGTTGCTTTGGGACAATCCTTTGAAAATGATTGGCTTTTTGTAATGTTAATTTAATTATTGGTATATATTGGCAGCAATGCAATATATTAGTTAACATAATATTTCCAAAAGAATTAATTTTCCCTCTTTATAAATAGTTCAGTTAACTGTATAAACTTTAATTTAACATCTGCAATATTCAACTTAAGCCTACTTTTTAAACAAATATAAAACTTGAAATAAATAAAATAGTCTTATTAATTTACATTTACCATATTTAAAATAATCAAATATTTATTTAAAACAATAATTTGTCTTTAAACAAATACATAAGATTAAATTAACGATTCTGTTTTTTGTGTGTAGAGCGTATTTTCTTTAAAATAGATTTTTAAGGTATCATTGTCTTGGTCGCTAAGACATCACTAAAATGAGTAACCGTAATGCCGTAACGTAATTATAATATAGCTAACAGCAAAAAGAAAATTGTTGTAGAGGGGTAATTTTATGCCGATGACAGTTAGGTCAGTTTAGGTGCAATTCTACGATCTATGATACAATCGCATAGTAGGCAGGGACTTGGACAGAATTGGAATCGGAACCTGTAAAACCGCAAGGCTTTTTTTGATTTAGGCTTTTTAGACTATCCGATTTTTAGGCTTCCGTAAAAAAGTCTCAGAATTTAAAAGCTAAAAATAATGCACTCAGCATTCCCAGTTTTTTTAAAAATATTTTAAAGACGACGCTGCCTACTTTGTTGTTTCGGCCACACACGGTTTATTAAGTACATCGACGTCATATGATCTTCATGATTATTCGGTACTGATTTTTATTAAAGTATGTGGTGACGTTGAGTACTCCTCATAAAAGCATTCAACAAAGGACTTGCAAAGAGTCAGAATCAGAACTGATAAACTTCATCAAGAACCGGGATTTTGTGTCTTACCGGAACTCTAATTTTCTTAAAAGT
This sequence comes from Agrypnus murinus, assembly GCA_929113105.1. Lineage (NCBI taxonomy): Eukaryota > Metazoa > Arthropoda > Insecta > Coleoptera > Elateridae > Agrypnus > Agrypnus murinus. The sequence continues at coordinate 66,503,676 of OV816025.1, forward strand.
AACTACCGCAATCAGAACCCGAACCCATATACATATTTTTGTTAAACTGTACCGGAACAATGATAAGGGTGCAACTCGATATAGGTTGTCCAGCAAGGTAAATCCTACAGTTTACTGTCTCGAGTCTTACTTCGTGAAACTCCATGATCATGAAATAAATTAAAAATAAAATAATTATTAAAAATTTCACAAGATCTATTGCAATTTATACACCTGACATTGTTTCGACAGAAAATGCCATTTTATCAAAAGTAAAATAATATCGAAAAGATAAATAAACTTAACAACTTTAGCAACGGAAGGATATAAATCGATTGATCGATTAATCGAATATTTAAACAAATCGTAGGTCCGTTAATCGATTATTATGCACAGTCCTACACAAGGCAGCACTATTTTCAATTTTTTTGAACGAATGTTAAAAAAATACATATACAATTTTTAAATCGGTAAATTAAAATTTACTATTACTGTGTAAGTTAAGGACCCCATTCTGGTTTTAAAGATCGATTAATCGAACCTTTTTTAAAATAGTAATCGATTATTGGATTGATCGATTATTAAAAAAAAATCGAAACCCCGATTAATCGATTATTATGCACAGCCCTAATCTAACCCCAGTTCCACACATGCGTTATTCGTTGACAAATGTTTGTTACTCTACACAAATACGTGAAGTGTGGATAAAAGATTCGTATTCGTATACGAATATTTGCTATTCTTCCACGAACACGAACACGACCCGTCTTGTAGGCGAGATTTCTAAACCTAATGGACTTTCTTATGGATCTACATTGTAGCGCCGTGATTGGCTGTTTACGTTCCCACTTGTGGACGGCCTTCGGCGCTTCGAGAAGTTTCATAACCTGCTTGCCTTCATCTTTACAATATAAAAGTCACAATAATTGGTGTCTAGTATTTATTAAATACTGTCGTGTTGTTGCGCTATGATTGTTGTGTGTTAATGATAGTGTTAATCGTACGTAATAATAATGGTACGTGATTTCCAGTTTTATGCTTTGCTAGATGCTACTCCTTATTAATATTTCTTATAACAAGTGCTTGTGCTTTATATATTTCTGTGGATTATAATTAGTTTTTTGGATTAAATGGGTATTTATTGAGTAATTAGATGACTACTTTATCTGTAGATGCATTTAAATGGTTTTTCTCCAATTCTCCGAAAATATGTATCATGATTTCTTTTTAATTTAATTTTTTATTCAACTTAATTAATCGTCAGATTTGAATTAAGAAACTTGTTACTAGTTTGAAACAATTCGATAGATTTAATAGTTTCCTGTACATATTATCTCACACACGAACTATAATTTATTTTAAAGAGCTTTACATTAGATTTCCTTCTTTTTTAATTTAAAATCCTTAATAATGTACTGATGACATTTATATTTTTTGATATATTCTGCAAGTTTAAAGGCTTTTTCCTTGCAAGCAGTGGTGATTAACTTCGAAAATTATTTAAAATATTGATATTTATGTCACATTTAATATTAAAATTAGTCCTATTTACATAATAAATTTCTAAAAATGTGAATGACCACAATCTTCATAATCATTTGAAAGAGATGATGGGTTCTGATAATTCTTGCAAAAAGTTTAGTCGACCCTGCTGTTTAAATTATTGTGACACAGTATTCGACAGCACGAAATCGATTATATTATTTATTTAAAATATCAAAGCTTCTTTTAATAGTTAAACCTTTAAACATCTATCGTTTTAATTAATTCTAATTAATTAAAACGACTTATTAATTAAACTATTATTAAGTCACAAAAAGGATTAATATGCACTCTATTATAAAACAACATTGAATTTATCTAAACACGTCAGTTGTTATGATAGTTTTCATTTCATATTTGTGCGCCACAGAAAGCTGACCAATCACGGCGCCACAATACACGTCCGTAAGAAAGTCCATTAGGTTTAGAAATCTCGCGTCTTGTAGCGGTAAATTAGCGCGAGTCAAAGGGATCAAACATTCGTCTTAACCCCACATGGTAGTAAGACGATTTCTATTGCGATCGACACCGGCCGTAGCTACTACACTCGCGTTCTGATTGCAACTATTCCGAACAAGAGTATAAGTATAACTATCAAAATAATTTGTCTACATAAATCGTAATAAATTTACAAATATATACAATATACATATATACACATTTAGCATACGAATGGCATAAAAATGTTTTTATGTAGTTGCTGATTATACCTGTGATATGAACTATATAAACAATTCCATAACAACCAGGGCATTATAAGCGGGAGTTATAGTTTATAACGTCTGCTCATCGTTTACTGCTATCGGAGGCGGCGTTACATTCAATAGTAATTTAGATCATTAGGTCAGAAACTATGTATCTTTGCGTACGAGTGTGTTGCAACACAACAAATACGTGTATTTGAAACGTTGAAACCTTTGCAAATTTAGTAAAAGTTGTTACCATTCGACAATTATAAAAATTCCTAGTTTTATAAATATAAACAACGTCCTTAGCAACGCCAACAATAATAATAATAATAATAATAATAATTGCTACAACCCATAGCCTGGAAACCAGACCCCAGAAGCTATAAGCTTGTGTGGGAGGGAGGGGGCGATTATTATTATTACGTAGGCCCTAAGTGCGGCTGCAGCCGACTTACAGATGGAACAGCGCAAATCCCACATTTGTGCCACAGCTAAGGAAAACTGCAGAGAACCTTAACCAGATCTGCCGGCACCGGGAATCGACCTCGGGCCGCTTGGTTGAAAGTACAGCACTCTAGACAAGCAGAGAAACCATAGGACAAGGAAAGTAAAGAAACAACTAAATTTATCATAAATACACAGATTGAAACTACTAAAAATCTTGTTAATCACTATCAGAATCTTTCAAAATATCTTCATCTATTTCTTCAGAGTGTTTGCATGATTTCTGTCCCATATACCGACATGAAGTTTTACTTCTGTAATCTAAAAATAAATATTCTTGTATAATAGTCCATAATTTAAAATAAATTAATAGAATACTTTTACCTTTTTCACACCCACATGATGTCAAAATATTTAAGTGTTCAGGTAATGAGGATAATGTTCGTAAAACAGGATTTTTAGCACGCTGTGTGCTCCGTTCTGCTAGAAAATTTGTAAGTTAGTTTTTATTGAACGTGGAATGAATAAACAGGTGCTATTGGTGTGGCAGAGGTGCATCTGAACCATCTATTTTTCTGTTAATACTTTTTCGGAGCTTTTCTTTAGCCGATAACTACCTTTAATGGAAACTTCTCTATAATGATCAAGAACTAAGTCTATTATTTCAGCATCATATTTTTATCTAAATATTAACATTGAGTTGAATATACGTGCATAATCATTAAAGATTTTGGCATTGGCTGTTTACCTAAATCATTACGTCCATTACAATGGACATACGGTCAATAATCTGACAGATTTTTTGTTAGAAGTTGATAGACTTGTATATGAGTTTGTAAATGTTTCTATATTAGCTCTTGGGGCACTTTTGTTTGATGGAATGCCCAATGTTCCATCTGCAGCTAATGGCATCGGGTATATACTGAGCTCATGGTAAAGAATTTGATTATTATAACATATATTTTATCCCATTTCCTTAGCTGCTAAGATTCGTTGTAAAAATTCTTGCCCCTTATCTTATGCCATTTATTTTTTTCTGTGTTTCCAGTTTTTGTTTTTACAGGCCCTTCTTTAAGCAAATTTAGTTTTTTTAGAGGCTTATAAAAATTGTTGGTGTCTAATATTGTAATAAATTTTTCTAATATTTTTTCTCCCTTTTGTTTTGTAGTTGTAGTAGTAACAATGACACTGCTACTTCTTTAGTAAAAAGTCAATTCTAGAAAATGCTTTGAATTTCATGAACTGTTCTTGTAACTTTACTACAGTTTGTTCATCAGTTAATAATATTTTTGGCCCAAGTTTAATGTTTTGAGTTTCTTTAATTTCAGTAGAAATTTTTTGTAATTCTTTAGAATTACACGATTACACCATGGCGCAATATATTGCTAATGTAATTATAAGGATGAATCTGTTAATTCAGATGTTACATGTTCAAGCATAAATAAATTATACATTGTGCATTTTGTGCTTACGAAATATTGAATACAAAAATGTTGAGGTAATTAAAAAATTGCGATTTACCGGGATTCATATACATAATAGCAGTCAAGTTCGGCCAGCCGACCCCAGAAAGAGAGAGAGAGTATTAAACACGGTAGATACTAGGTAGGCAATAGTGCATTATTTTGTTAACATAAGGGGGTAATAAACCTAACATAAAATTTTGATATAAAATGTGTTTAGTCGTTTGTTTGTAATGTTTTCCAGTAGGAGTGTTGAGATGGTGCATGTATTTAAAACCTTTTTATCGCGATGGAGAACGTAAACGGCGATGACTCTAAATAAATTTAGCGGGTTGTCTTGATGACGACAGTTTTTATCAAACAATAGCCTCTTCCCGCAACCATAGCAACATGATTGAATTTATTTATAAAAACGAAATTATTACTGATGTGGCCGAAATATATGCTTAAGTTTGGTTTAATTTTGTCCCTCCTGCCAACATCTGCATCCGTAGATAAAAGTTTTTCAACGTTAAACCGAATAAAATCATACAGCAGAAACACCATCTCCCAATCGCTTTTAAATAATTTATCATTTTTAGCAGTAGAACGCGAAACGCGAATAGAACGAGTTGGTTAAGAGCGCTCTCTACGCGCCGTATCAGCAAATTACCTATCACATCGTTAAAAATTAAGATAGAAAGATGCGGTTTTTAACAAAATGTTTTAAAAAATTTTCTTCATGTGGCAAAATATCTAAAAAAAATTTTAATTAGATTTCTGATTTTTATTTTGCTTATTTTTAAGTATTTCTGGCTTTAGGACATTTTGCCACATGCAGGTATTCATTTTATAATTTTCAAGCGAAAAATTTTGATCAGAAACCTTTTAACAATTAAATGGCACGTAATTCCCATAAATTCTTTAAGCGCTCAATAAAGTGGCGCCATCCTGTTATATTTCGAAACTAAACTCGGGTTAATTTTATGTGGCAACGCTGGACATGAAGGTTTGGCGTTGGGAGCTAAAGCGATAATTTAAATGTGGTAAGTTGCAGGATCACATTTCATTAGCTTATTAATAACAGTGATATAAATGTAATATCAAACAATAACCGCAGTTTAAAGATTTTATTTAAAAACACCTAAGTATTTTGTTCCTGCTTTGACTTCCAATCATTTTTGAAAATGATTTGATGACAAAAACATCTTTTTAACTGTAATTTTACGATCTCAGGTACTTGAGCATAATATACGAATTAACTACTATTAGCAGCAAATGAAAATATCTTAAACATAAAGCGAGAGTAAATTAATAAGGTTGAATAAAAAATTTAGTCTTATCCACGAAATATATTTAAAACAATAAATTTTAAAGTTGACTGCAGTTTTGGCTTACTTAAGATGAAGTCATTCTCAAAACATTATTAAACCAAATATATATTAGGAAGAAGAAACATTTTTTTATGCAATCCATGTTTGGTTATTAGCAAGTTGTAGAAGCAACTTGCACTTCTCATGATTTTTACTCTATTTTCTTTAATTATAAAAATCATGATAAAAAATTTTAAAAAGAGAAAGAAATGCAAGATATTAGATTATTCTGTTCCCAGATCATGTAGTAGTTTTAATTTTCTTTATAGGTTCTTTATATTTAAACATGCATGTTTAACTACACTCCATGGAGTGTTCAAAAAAACGTTTCTTCTTCCTAATACATATTTTGGGTTAATATTGTTTTGAGAATGGGTTCATCATAAGTAAGCCCAAACTAAATTCAACTTTTAAAATTTATTATGTTTTAAATTATTTCGTGGAGAAGACTAAAAGCTTTTATTCAACCCTATTTACTAACATTCAACTCCACGAAAAGAAAACAACAACTTTCGAAGATTTAATAAAGCGATAAATTATAAGCCACTACCCACAAGGTGCAATGGGTATTAGTTTATTTAAAAACTATAATTTTTCTACTCCTGGTGCCCATCGTATAAGCAATTTACCTATAACATGGTTATAAATTGAGATAGAAACATGCGGTTTTCAACAAAATCTTTTAAAAAATGTTGTCTATGTCGCAGAATATCTAATACTTTTCAAAAATAAATTCTCGATTTTATTTTCGATATTTTTAAGTATTTTTTTACACAACAACATTTTAACGTAACATTTTACTGCAAGGAGGTATTATTTTACAAGTTTTAAATCTAAAAACCTGTCCATAAAACGATTAGCAATTAATAGTTATTTATGTATTAAGGGCATAAAGAAGCTTTTATGGCCAGAAGCGTTATTTCTAGCCCGAGGCGTTAAGGTAAGTACCCACAGCAGCGGATCCGCAGGCGGATGTCATACGATTGGTCGGTTTGAGTTAGTGATGGATTCGCGATACCACCCGCGTATCACGACACTTGCGAATCGAAACCATTAGCCGTGTGAAGTGTCGACTCCTTCACGACTCTTTAACGATACTTCGCATTTACACATCATGCATGCGCTAGTTCATATAATATAATTGAAACGAGCAGTCAAGATTCATAGCTAATACGTAAATCATAAACTAGGGATTAAAAAACAATTAGGTTTATGAGTAAATTCTGTTATGGTTATATATTTATGCATTAAGTACATTAAAAGACATTAAATTATTTATACACCGCATTCGTTCTAACATTTGCTATAGAAAATTAGTATGGGAAATCTGAAATATGCCAAATAGTTCGTTCTCGAATAAAAGTCGGTGAGATTAATAGTTGCAAAACAATTTAAATAATTTGTTATTATTCTTTTATTCGAAAAACGTACAAGAAATAATACATTACAAATAAAAAATAAAGATACCCAATTAATAAGACAATGTCTTATTAATTGGGTATCTTTATTTTTTATTTGTAATGTATTATTTCTTGTACGTTTTTCGAATAAAAGAATAATAACAAATAAAATTTAAAAAAAAGTTATGCTTGTAACGGGGTTCGATCGTGCATTCTACCAGCCCGTATAGTTTAGCAAGCCACGGTTTGCCATCGAACCACGGAGGCGTTGCGTCAACTTTTCAGGTTTCGGCTTTTAAATTAATGTTTTGCAAATAATTTATGAATTTATAATTTTAACTAAAAAATCTACAACAAAATAGTTTTATATGTACGTCTTATTCAATGATTGTTGGCCAGTTCAACAAATCTGCCTTTAATTTCTTTGTAAGAATGATCAAGCAACTTCGAATTACACTCTAATAAGAGCGATACAGCGATACTGTTCGACACGAAGTGTCGCGACACTTCAAGTGTCACGACCACGAACAGTATCACGACACTCGACACCCAAGTTCCCATCACTAGTTTGAGTCGATTTGACTCAAACTGACCAATCGTATGACATCCGCTGCTGTGAGTACTTCCCTTTAGCCGAGGGCTAGGAAAAGGCTGTTGGGGCATAAAAGCAAGTTATGCCCGCTATACCTACACTATTTTATGCACAGATTAGGTTTTTATCTCAAATCTATTGTTGTGTAAAAAATATAATTAAATCAGTACGTAGGTACATCAAACCGCTGTGCGTATACTTATGTGCTTATACGAAGTACGTTACTATAGTTACTATTCCAAAATTTTTAATTTCAGTTTATTTTCATTGGTGATAAGTTTACAAATTATTTTAAGAACCAATCAAGTTCTACAACAAACAGCTCTGACATTTAATTGACGTTTCTTTATTGACCGTCGGACCATAAAGATGCCCTTGGGCCATAAAGAGACGGTTATGTTTAGATGAGTCTAGCAATATTAGGCTAATTATAATGTATCTGTGCATAAACATATTAATTTCCCTTATATACTGATTATATGGAATCTATGATTTTGCTATGCTAATATATTAGTTTATGCACAGATGCATTCTAATTAGACTATTATTGCAACACTCATCTAAACATAAACGTCTTTTTATGGCCCAAGGGCATCTTTATGGTCAGACGGGCAATAACGAAAAGTCAATTAAATGTCAGAAGTTTTTTGTAGAACTTGATTGGTTCTTAATATAGTTTGTAAACTTATCACCAATGAAAATAAACTAAAATTAAATATTTTGGAACAGTAACTATAGTAACGAACTTCGTATAATCACATAAGTATACGCACAGCTGCTTGATGTACCTACGTACTCATTTAATTATATTTTTACACAATAATATATTTGACATTAAGAACTTAATCTGTGCATAAAATAGTGTATGTATAGCGGGCATAACTTACTTTTAGGGCCCTACACCCTTTTCCTAGCCCTCGGCTGACGCCTCGGGCTAGAAATAACGCTTCTGGCCATAAAAGCTTCATTATGCCCTTAACACATAAATAACTATTATGTTCTTCTATTCTGGTAGAACATAACATGAAGATTTTTTGAGAAGTTGAAAGTGTTTCTCTTGAGACTTACTTTTATATAGGGTGTCTCTAAAAGGTCTGTACAAAATGCTAAGACATATTCCTGAGACCAAACTAGGACGATTTAACCAAACTTACCTCTATCCAAAAGTGCTTCGTTAATGCGCTATCGAATGTCAAAGATCTTGAAAACATTTATATTTTTCTAAATAACAAAATATTGCTTTTGCGCAAGATGAGAGTATGTACTGAAAAACTAGTTTTTTGACAACATTTTTTTAATAGTGGGTGTTACGTAAGATCATCTACATGTAAAGGAACTCCTCGTAGAGTTGAAACTGACCCTCCAGTAAGCGTTGGCGGGTTATTGGATGAACCCAATATCTTCTGTTTTGATTTTCTCGGTGTCTAAAGCTAAAATCGCGAAGCAAACTACCTCTACCAAGTTCATTTTGAGAATGGAATACATGACACAACACAACAGTTTACCCGTATTTGTACCAACCACACACATAGTGTGCCCCCAGGTGCGGTACACAAGAGGAAAAACTTTTTTATTATTAATTTTATAACAAAGTCATTCTCTATGAAAATTTTTGCTTGATTCAAGATTACTAAAAAGTATAACGGATTTTTTATATTACTTATAATAAAATAAAAAATTTAAGAAAATGCATTTTTTCTAAGGAAAAAAACGACCAATGTAAGTCTGTATTTACTATATTTTTTATCATGATGTCTTGCTTGAATCAATGCAGTAACAATCAAATAGCAATATTAATAATATTGAGAAATATTACCTTATTTCATGTTACATACGATTTATTCAAGCAACGAGATTTTATTGTTTGAAGAATATTGAACTTAGTTGTCTTTTCTTTAAGAAATAATGCATTTTTTTATTTTCTACTTTATTCTAAGTACCTAATATTAAATTTCGTTATACTTTTAAGTAGTTTTAAATCAAGCAAAAACTTTTATAAAGAATGTCTTTTTGTCATAAAATTAATAATAAAAGTTTTCCTCCTGAGAACCGCATTTGGGGACACACTGTATGTACTATTGGTTTCATAACTATCTATATCGGACAGCAAGGCTCATATGGTTATTTTTCTTTATTAGAAAAATGGTTAAAAAATATCATCATATTAGCATTGCTGTTCTAGATCATTATGATACCAGTTAGTGGCAATAGTACTCAAAATGCAGTTTCAGGATTAGTAAATATAAATAATAATAATTGTTGATTGGTTAATCAACATAGAATCACTGTGAATAGAAACAATAATATTTCGACTGACAAGCTCATTATGGCTTTTGTACGAACATATTTTTTGTTTAGTTAAAACGAGTGAAACAAATTTTTCATAATATGTGCTGTAACTTTCTTGCAGATTGATATGATGATTAGATTGATTGTAACGCGAAATTTGGTTAAAAAGCTTTAGAATTTACAACTGTCAAATGATAATTATAAATTTTTTGTTTACGATTGATTTCAAAAAACTTGCCTACTATATAACTAAAAGTTACCAAATAAAGTACATATATAGTAGTGCTTGATAGTCACTATAGTCACCTACAGCGAATTCCAACGAGATAAAGATGTAAAATAAAATAATATTCATTTTTCTGAAATCGTCAAGAAAGCTTGTCATGACAGAACTCAGGTTGGTCATGAAAGTGTCACTTTAAAGACTAGTCACTTTCATGATTTTTACAAGACTCCTGTCACTTTACAAGACTCATCTGTCATTTTTAGACTGCAATTGAATTAGAAATCGTCACTTATCTTATGAAACGTTTATTTAATATAATTAAAAACACTAACAATCAAATACAACAAAATATTTTTGATTTGTTGTTGATTCATTGTCATGGATATTAACTTCTCATACGACTCTGATGTTGATATATTTTTTCAGTTTAAATCTATTTTTAGTTTTGAAAAACGATTGCAGAAAAAATATAATACATCACTGGTCATGAAAGTGTCTCTGCTTGATTCGGAGGCTTTAAAGAGATACTCGGATGCTACGCATCCTCGTACTCTTCAATAAGCCTCCTCTTCTGCAAAGTTTCACTTTCATGACTTGTAATGTAATACACTATTAAATAATTATAACAGTGCACCTAATTATGAAAGTCATAGTTTAAAGAAAAAGAGACTTTCATAACGTGCTGTACACGACACTTTTTTGCATAGGTATTGTAAGCTGAGAAATTTGTCTTAAAAGGATTTATGCAAAATTTAAAAAATCAGGAAAACATATTATTCTTTGCCAATAATCTCCAAGGAGATTGAAGTTTGTTTTTTACAAACATAATTAAAAAAGGTGCTACTTTCATTAGGATTTTTCGTTAAAAAAACTTTCATAATCAATATGCAAAAAAGTTTTACTTTATGTTTAAAACTACGATTAAGAAAATGAGATTTCGTCATCAATATGCAAAAAAAGATATTTTACAATACTTTTTGTTAGGTGCTTATTACAACTTAAATAAAGTAGTATGTATTAAAAGGTTCTTTTTATAATTTGTCTGTTTTGCTTTTTCTATTTTTTCAATATTTTATGGTAAGCTGGAAGAACTATTACCTAGCATTTTAATTCAATAAGGAGGACGCTGCCACCTAATGACCTAAAGTACATTTTATGTATACTCGTATTAAAAATTGGTTGAAATCTCAAATCCGCAATACGACATCCACTAATAAAACAATTAGCATAACCCAAACAAGTTTCAAGTGTTACTGAAGTTTATCGAAGGATATAACGATATAAGATGCAGATTGCAGTCACGTGTTTGCGCTATTGCCGCTGTAACATTGACGGCCTTGCATCCGAACAAAGAAATTTAAACGTTACGCGTCTTCAGCACTCGATAATTTAAAGAGGAAGAAAGATGCCATAATACAGCAAACGTCTTTTCTTAATTATTGAGTTTGTGGATGGTGAGGGGTGTATTGGTGGCTTTCCATACCTTGATCAGCTGAGCTACAGCGCTCTTAAATAATTAATAAAACACCACATTCTATAACAAAATAATCGATGATTTCGCAACAAAAAAAAACTTGTAGAATCGATTTAATATATAAAAATCAATAACAAAAAAATATAAGAATATGGTTTTAATTTTGAAAATTTATTTTAAATGTTTAAGTGTTGTAACACCGTACTTTTAACACAAAAATTAATAAAAGTCCCGCGATTGGGCGTAAATTTGTAACAACATATTTCTCTAAACACAAAATATTTTATACTTACTGTACAACTCATAATGCTCCGGCTGCTGAAGACATATCTTTAACAAATTTAAATTCGGGACGCGGGTATTGTTTCCATAGCGCACAGATTATAAAAAAAGGAATAAGGCTGGTTATAGTCAAAAATAAGTATATTTGGGCGCCATCTGTTTAGGAAAGTCCGGGGTTTATGAAAAAAAATAATAAGATACTCGTAAACAGAAGCCGGTATCAAATCTATTAAATTTAATTCAATTACTAATCATATTCAGTTATATTAAAAGTCAAATTAGTTAAGATATATTTAAAGACTTTCGTAAATATATGGTCCAGTATTATCTAGTGTGATTGGATTCAAAAATAGATTTATTTATAAACAAAAAATAAAAGTCAAAAATAAAGTTTTCATTTAAAACATAATTATAGATTTAAAAAAATAACTACCCAACGTAAGAATTCTTAACGGCTGGAAAAATATATACAGATACAGGTAAAAATCAAAATTGATACATAAATAAGTATGCAACTTACTCAAACTCTAACAAAATAATATCATTCAGTTCACAGTACAATGATCAAGTTATTTAATTCGATAACACTTCACACCAATGATTAAACTTAGTGCCTTTTTGTTCACATATTAAGCACCAAATAACAAAATTAATAATTCGATGAAACTGCAGAATCTGGAAAACACCTTGATTACTAACACCGCTTCTTACTTCAGACCAGAAAATTAAAAGTCACAATAATTGTTTTGTTTTAAAATTATTTTTAATAAAATTTTCTTTTAGGTAACCGGAACAACCATATAAGTTCAATTATTATTTACTTTTGTTAAATAAAAGTTTTTCTTTAAACCACCACTGGTTAATATTGTTAATTGTAAACTGATTTTCTTTATCGAAAAGCAACACAACACTTAAATGTGCCTATTCCGAAGTTATTTAAATTTTAGAACCGTTTTTCTTTTAAATTTCTTTTAAAAACAGGATCCCATTTAGGCTTAGTTCACATTACCTTTTTAAGTCGGTAATTGTAATTTTCGTTAATAGTAATTGTATTATTAATCTGTGAAGATTATTAAAGGAAAGGGATTGCGATAACAAAATGCTTGTTACACTTTAGTTATAAATCAATAAATTATGCGGAACTACTTATTAAATTTCGGTACGATATTAATAATAGCGATTCTAATTAAATCAAATTAGATTTTTGTAATTTTCACAACAATTAAACGTTACTGTATTTTGGGAAGTGCCATCGGCAAAACAACCCCGGTAAGATGTACGATAATAGACAAGAGAGCTCCGCACTCTAATAGTGTTTATTACGGACTGCTTCAGTAAAAAAACTTCAACTGAAATTCTAGTTGCGGAATAGTTTTACACGATAATAACACGGAAAACAAAATACTGGAACAAGCCCGCTAACTTGGGGTAGAACACCCACTGTCGGAACGGACGCTACATTAGGGTACTAGACCCACTGCCCGACTGACTTGAAAATTCAACTCAACTTAGAGATCTGAATTCTTAAAGGAGTGACTACGTCACATCTTTCGAAAACAAATTATTTTAATCTACGGAACATTGCCCACATTAAAATTTGCCTCGTCGGAATAACTCAATATTTCTTTACACGTGTTTATCAGTGTGTTTTTATAAGTCTGGGCTCGGAAAAATTTGTTCAAATAACAGGTACAGGAAGCCATAAATAAAAACCTAATAAGTACATTTTATTAATATATTTTTCAAAGAAACCAAGATTATATACATGGGAACGTTTTAAAATGATCGTTCACATCAACGAAAACTTTGCTGAGATTTAAAATATTGTTTATAAATGCACAAAGGTGATTCTTTTGTACTTGAAAGAAAGCATTCTTTACTTAACGAAATATTTGCAGTTTTGGCACAATTGGATTTATTAAACTGCCAGAACCATACTAAGGATTTCTTTATTATTTATTTACATGTAAAATGGTATTTAGTAAAATTAAAAAAAACCGTATCGTTACAGTGTAAGGATCATGTGTTAGTTTTCCGTTTAGATAAGGGTTTAGCTTGTTTTTAGATTTTTTTACTTGTAAGAGCTTTAATACTTAATTTACGAGAGCTTAATTTATTTTTCCCGCAAAACTGTACCCTATGTCTTTTCCGTTCCTATCCTATCATAAATCCTATTCTATTCCTGACAAGAATGTTGTCTACTTCCACGCGGTTCTTGCTGAACAATGCAATTGTTTGGTTTTATATGAACCTCGCAGTCGGACTTATTAGTGTTGGTTCTGCCATTTAAGAATTTTTATACATAAATTCAAATATGTTGCAATATTGAGTACCAAAAAATTAAGTCGACTAACTAGACTCAGTTTAGTTAGTCGACTAAATTTTTATTACATTATAAAATTTTTAATTTATATAATTTCTGATTAAACTCGATGAATTATTACAACAGTATATACTAATAAGGTATTATAGTAAAATTAATCATTTTATTAATTTTTATTACATTATTTAATTATTTATTACATTATTTAAATTACATTGAAATAAAATAAACGTCTAGTTATTTTTTACCAACCATTATTCTTTGGTCGGCCACATATGTCAAGCTTCCCCACCACTGAACTAGAGCTTTATTTTGCCGACCCACGTTCTCAAGGTACGAGCCGTCACTGATACGATTTACTATTTAGTTCACTTTATATCACTTTTCAGCTTATTTATTTGTATGTAATATTCTTGTGACCTGTCGTTGGAAATTTTCTGTTGGTTACATACAATTAAAATTAATAAGTTGCATTAATAAGGTTTTGAATATATGTTTTTTCAGTTAATTACAGAGACTCACTTTTTTTTCAATAGCTCTAAAATAGTCTATTAAGTCATATAAGACTAAAAAGGTTCTACTTTTATTACTTTAGGAATAATAATATGAGATTGTCGTACGTTATGGCCAGGAATTATTTCAATAATATGTTCAAAATGGTTTTTTATTAATTTCACCAGAGTTCTTTTCGATTGACTTCCACCAATTTCTAAATATCTTTTATAAACGGATGTAACTGCAAATCCACTTCCTTCTGCAAATCCTTTTTGAAGTTCATCAAAAATTGGCTTTAAACCTTGATCAATAATTACTTCTCGAGTTGTCGGTTTAATATCTGCTTTTTGTGTCAATTTCACATATTTTCTCCATTCTAAATTGTAACAATTGACATGATATTTTACTTCAGCAGCTACTAAATCATCTGTACCAATTCGTTTAAGAATATCTGAATTTTTGCTGGATATGGCTTTGATCTTATTTTCGGCGGTTGTTGTAAGGACCTGTGATAATCTTTTATCGTTTATCCGTTTCTGACAAAACACGCACTTATTTTTATCAAAAACTGACTTTCCTAATACTATATCATCGTCCTCCAGTGAACTTGATGCTGAATCAAAGTTTTTCAACTTTTCATATTTTTTTCGAAGATGTTCTATATTTAGTTTGCTAGTAAAACTAGCATAACACCTAGTATGCCACACCAGGGACTTAAAATAATTTACGTTTATAGCATTAACCAAAATATCATGCAATTGCAAATAACTATTTTTTGTTATTTCTTCTCTTATCTTGAGGCATTCTGTAATTCTTTTACAGGATCTTTCAGAACCACTGATTAAAATGCTTCCGTTGTTTTTACAAAATAAACATGTGCTCGTAGGTACGTTAAATTTTACTTTTGATTCCAGTTCGCTGTCTGAACTATTAGGAGTATCTGAATTTCGCGCCAACATGTTCATGGGAACTACAAATGTTAAAATGGAGATGAATTTTCACTTTACATAGTTAATGAAAACATGATTACCTTGAAATATCTTGTCTTCTTGTCTTAAAATAATATAACAAATTGTAAACCAAAACACTCGTTAACTTTTGCTTTCAGCTACAAGTTTTCAACTGTGGTGATTTGTGCAGAACTCACAGCGCGGTAAAGGGAGGGATGCGAAGGCATTTCTTTCATCGAGCGAAGCAGCTACAGCTTGCAATCGATTGCAATGGAATCGTTTTACATTTTAATTTAAATATTTCGCTTAATACTTTTCGAAAATCCATAAATCAAGAACCATCATAATTGTGAAAGACAAGGTTCATAAAAATACTTTATTTTGCTAAATGAATAAATTATTTTGCTGTTGGATCTACCACTAATAAAAGAATAAAACATAATTAATATTATAAGAAAAAAGACTTTCAACATTTTAAAATGTAATTTAGAATTGTAAAATAAATCTCTGTTAAAATACTGTTAGTTTTTGTTAGTATTTACTGGGTTTTACCCAGTGGCGGATTTAACGCAAGCGTTACAAACTTTTGGGGCCCCACAGTATAAATCAATTACTACAATTTATATAGGTACCTACTTTTTATTTTTTTATCAAAAATTAAGTAGGACATATAATTAATAATATATATACATTTAATTACTTATATAAATATAACATTATTTTGAAATTAATATATTGTAGTGTAAGTGATATTTTTAATACAATAGGCAACCAAACTTACACGCGGCAGCTTGGATTATGATCGGCCTAGAAAAACAAGAGAGGCTAGTTATGTCAGAATCGATTTATGTAATGAGTAATGAAATAGTATATTAAGTATCAAGAACAGTAAGGACAGTTTACCGATCGACGACAATGTTTGGCGACTGAGAGAAGCGAAGTCGCCAATATTGGAGGAGATCGGAAAACTCCTTACTGTTTGAGATGCTTATACTATTTTTTGTACGGCCATTATGAATACAAAGGTATTAACTAAGTAAATATCCCGAAGATGGTAAAAAATAGATTTAAAATAATTTATTTTTACCCTGTATATCCACCAAACATTAAGCAGGTTTTGTCGTTACCATGGATACGTTTGTAATTTTATTTTTGAATGTCACGTTATTTTTGTCTTTACCATGGATACGTTTGTAATTACTATTATTTATTGGATATTTTTCACGGCAAATTTAAATAAAAAACATACATTTTTTTAAATAGTCACATTAAGTATTTAGAAAATAATGATTTTCACAAAAGAGACATCTAAAGATCATGCATTTATTTTATAAATTACATATAATTTACTTACCGTTCTGTTTTTGACAGAACTGAACGGTAAGTAATTACTTACCGACGCGTTTTTGCTTAGCAACCAGTAAATATAACCTACTGTTCTAAAACCAAGTATGGTAAACAATCCGAAATAGCATGGTCGTACAAAAAACTAATAAAATAATCGTTTGCTGAAGAAATAGCTCCATACAGTAGTTTTTTTTGTACCCGCACGGCTCAACCTTACAACATCAGGTGTGGGGTGTTACTGTTTGTCCCGGTGTTACTGTTAGTACTGTGGTGAAAACTGTGTTTTTGTTAAGATAACCAACTGAAAAGAAAAGTGCATTTAAAGTGTGGTATAGTTGTTAATTACATTTCCGTCAATTCTGATTTTAGTTTGTTGGACTTATTTTAATTTTTGTTGAATCTGCCCATCGAAATGATGAAATTAGGTGAAATCAATGATCTGGCTGAAGTGGTGAAAAATGTTCCATTAAATTTAGTTCGACAATTAAGCCATATTATTTTCGGAAAGGAAAAAAGACTCAACAGAATGAAAATTTGCAATTTTGAAGGTTTTGATCTAGAAGTAGGGTCTCCGCAATTTCAGTTGAAGGCACAGGAAATATCGGAGCGTTGTACAGTAGCTGAATTGACAGCTGTATGTATGCTTTTAGGAATTAGTTATGATGGTTCACGTTTAGAAATTTCTGGCCGATTATGCACAGCGTTAACGGACTTTGAGTTCCTGAACACGGCAAGAATCGTCGAAGATGAAGAGGATGAAGACGAAAATACGGAAAATATAAATTTTGTTAATAAAAATGCCCAAAATCTCGGAAATGATTTACTACCAATAATAAACGTAAGTAGCCATACTTCACTTCAACAATTTCCTGATGCTTCTGCTCCAATGAATGTAAACTCAAAGAGATAAGCTACATCAAATTTTACATTTTCGTTTAAAGATGTAGAAGATTCTGTACGTCCTTTCTCAGGCACTGATCCTTCGTATCCTGTCGCAATCTTTATTTCTGATTTCGAGGATTTGGCTGTGCTATTAGGGTGGAGAGACCTACAGTGTTTTTTGTTTGCTAAAAAGTCTCTATGTGGACTTGCAAGAATTTTTGTTCAAAGTTTTTATGGTCTTAAAACTTGGAACCATTTGATGTGTCATTTGTTAGAGAAATTTTCATCTGGGTAAATAGCGCCGAACTGCATCAACAGTTAAGAGAAGGAAAAACGAAAAAAAATGAAACAGTTTATGAATATTTTCTTAACATGAAGGAATTAGCATCAAGAGGAAACATAGAAGAAGCTGTTATCTAGTACATTATAGAAGGAATTGCTGATGAAGTAAAATTCAAAATCTATTTTTGATTATTGCGTTACTGACAGTAACGAACCAGCTTTCGACAGTGACTAGATCTACTTATTTCGAATATTTTGTTCAATTTATCTTTCTTCTGTAGCAAGGTCCATTCATGTGTATGTATACCTAGTACACATACATAGGTCATCTCATCAAAGTTTTAGACGGCCATATTTGAGCCCAAGTTCGATGTCAGTTTCTGACATAAGTGAACCGCCAAAGACTTTTTCCCAAAAAAATGACTGGTTGTAGTGCACCAAACTGTTCTAGCAACTCCCGAAATGGTGAACGTTTGTTTCTTTTTCCAAAAGATACGGAAATAAGATAAATTTGGTTAGATATGCGTAGCCGTCAGAATTGGAAATTACTGAATACTCAAGATTATGCGAAGTAAGCAAGTTTGAGTCTTAATAAAATTACATGTAACACTAATATGAATTATTTAAGCATAGAGAAAATGTAGTTTTTAGATTACGTACACTCTTTTATTGCCGTTTTACATTTCGACGACATTTAACGGCAACATCTGACGAGAAAGAAGAAAGTAATAACTCGGAATGAACATGAAATTGGAATGGAACATGGAAATAAATTAATAGCGGACGTCAAACGAAAAACCATCAATTTATTATAAACTGCGCAAAAGAAATTTGCATCACCTCAAAAGAAACAGAGACACTATTCACTTCAGGTTTAAAAAATACTGATGTGGCCGCTGGAAATTTCAGCTTTTTCAAATCACTTCTTTACATTGACATCATTTTCACGACATGCGATCACCGCATTGGTGCTGTCCATGCCCACCGCTGTCTGACGACTGTATTTCAGTTTTTCATTACATAAACTGCTTAGTGATTAATTTTCAGCTTTTAGAAAACACTTAGATGACACTAGTTCTTGTTACAATTTTCAAACTGCGCTGACGCCGAGTGTCCCCATATCCGAGTTTCTTTTGTGTAGGATATTTATTTACACCCTAAATATAGGCTAATTTTAAAATATTAGCCTTTACAAAACTCTTACACTTTTTGGTCGAGCTCTCGGGCTATAATGAAAGCATTGAACGACGAAACTCTATTGGAAAAACATGCTTCTTAGAGTAATTGAAACGATAAAATCGCTGTGTTCTCGGGGTCTAACAAGACGACGACATACTGACACATTTGGTTCTCCGTCAAATGGGAATTTTGGCAGCATTAGAGCTTATTGCTAAATTCATCCCATTTTAGCTGATCACATAGCTAGATTTGGAAACGCTGTCAAATGTATTCCAACATATCTGTCTTGTTGTGTCACACTGTCTATGAATTGATTATCCAGATTGAAAGCAGTTAGAACAAAAAATCGTAAATGAAATATAAAATACGAAGTACTACTCCATTATTCTTGATTCCACCCTGGATATGTCATGTAGATCAATTGACTTTTGTAATTCAATATGTTCTTCCAAATGGCGTACCTGTAGAGCGTTTTATATGCTTTATTTCTAACGTCGACCACAAATCCGAACAACTATGTCAATAATTTTTGTAAAATTAAAAGAGCTAGAGATTGATATTATGCACTGCCAAGGTCAAAGCTACAGCAATGAAGTAAATAAATGAAGTAAATGGCTGGATGCTATTCAGATTTGCAAGCACGATTATTCTATTGAATTTTAATTATTCTATTGAAAGAATTTAACCTTCATTGTCTTGGAAAATTAAAATTAATTCGTGGAAATTTAAAAAGGGTGAAATAATTCAATAATTCTTGGAACTATTTTATAGTAGTATTCTATTAAAAGAATTTAACCCACATTTTTACTTACTGATCTTCTTTCACTGTCCTTGAATAGTATAATGAATTGGCGGGAATTTAAAAAGGATGAAATAATTCAATAATTTTTGAAACACTTTCTTTTTTGTATTAAAAGGTTTAACTATTTTGTGTTCGTTAAAAAATGCAAAACATTATTTATCATCCAATTGTTGGTTAGAATAATGTTAACATCTGTTACTATTCATTTTTTTTCAAGAAGTATTAGATCATAGATACTTTTACAAATTTTACGGGACCAGTGTTCTACTGAATATAATTTTTTTTGCTGAAAGGGTTATTAATTATTTTCTAATTTATCTGAATCTAACAGAATTTGTATAAATATATAATAAAAAAATAAAAATTCATATTTTTAATTTAATTAATATTTATCAATTCACAATGAAAATGCATAACAAGGTCAACTAATTTAAAGACGAATGTTACAATTTACTTACTTAAAAAATTCACTAAATGTGAGTTTTGCTTAATTTACCTATAGTACCTGTAATTGATAATTGTTCATTATTTATAAGAAAATTAATGGCAAAACTAATAAGATGCTTTTAGGAATGTTATTTTTCAATACTACAAATGCAGAAACACACAGTTGACATTATTCTAACCAAGAGTTAGAAAGACAACTTTTGTTTTATATTTTCTGAAGTAAATATAATCTAGTACTTCTTAAAACTATGGGTAAAATTACAGTGTTGCTTTTTTAACAACTCCTGCCTGGTACACTATCACAAATGTGTCACTGTTGGAAAAAATGTGTAACTTTTGCCTGGGACACCCTGTACAGCTACCTGTGTCTGCAGGTACAGGTACAACATCATACCTATTACTTGTCTTAGTAGATAAAATTTGCAGGTATCTGCACAGATATATACTAAATACCTAATTTAATACTCTGGTGTGAACTGCCAGATGCATGCTTTGTGTAAGAAGCGCGTAACTACCATATTTGACATTTTTTTTACTCCTGTTCCCAAAGGCTTCCTAAAATGAAACTTACACCAAAAAGAGACTGCATCCAGCTGTATAACATATTGTTTTCCTAAAAAATTGAAGGTACACTTTCTTAGATATTCATGGTCAAAGGTCAGATCATGTGACCTTGTAATGAAAAATTTAATATTTTATTATAAATTAATTATGGCCTTTTAGCTTTAAAACATCGCTAAGATGAAAGTTCTACTATGATTGGAAGCAAAGTTATGAATTGTTTTTGTTCACCTTGTAAGCGTAAATTTTACATTTTTATCATGTTTGCAACCCTGCTGTAAGAATACCGTGTATCACCGATGGCTATAACTTTACAAACGTAAGTTTCTTTAGGTCCTCTATCATCCTTCCAAATTTCACTAAAATCTGATCTGAGATGGTCAAGTTGAAAAGTTCATTTTTTTGTAATGATTTGGCATGGAATAATCCGATAGTCATTTTCAAATTACACTGTTGCCGGCTTTAAATATCTAAAAGTGCTTACATCTCCTAAAGCAGCCAGCGGAGAAGAAAATGTTATTGGAGATTTTAACTCAGTTTTCGTCGTAGAATACCGTACGGTAGAGTTTCACCTATCGTATCATTACACCCTGTATGAATATGGTCTAATTGTCAATAACAGATATAATGTTGAGATCAATAAAAAAATATGAATGAGCCTTCAACAATTGAATTAGTAAGATGGGATGTGCATTTGCAATTAAAAGAAGTAAATCATCCGGTATCAAGTTGTTTCAAAGAATTCAACATAAACAGCACGCAAACAAATACGTGATTGCTGAGACTTAATCAGTGACAGACTTAATTAACATCAAGATCCACGTATAACGTTCGGGATGCATCGAGCGGAATCGTAACATGATTTATAGCTGCGTGTTGGCAATAGTAAAATATTTACCAAGTACATGGTGACTTTTTGAAATCTGCCAGGCAGTGTTGCCAGATCTACCGCTAAAACGGTATTTCTACCACTTTCACTTGCCATCTACCGTTCTCCCGTTTTAGCATGCCGACCTACCGTTTTTTGTATTTATAGCAAAAAAAATGTTTTTCTTTGCTGAAAAATTTGGTCAAGAAATTTACCAGTAAAAAGATGTTATGAGAAACGATGTACAATGTTATCGGTTTTGCCGCAGACGGTCCCTCAAACATGATGGGGCGTCATAATTCTGTGGCATCTAGATTTTCAGATGCCAGTTCAAATATATTTATTTTAAAACGTATTTGTCATAGTTTTGCTCTGTGAGCTTCCAATGCATGCAATAAGCTTCCCAATTTTGTAGAAACTCTTACTAAAAATGTATATAATTATTTTAGTAATAGTCCTAAGAGAATTTTAGAATTTAAAGCATTTCAAGACTTTTGCAATACCAAAGCTCATAAAATACTACATCCTTGCCAAACTCGATGGTCGTACGTTACGTCGTCTAATGACTAAAGATATTTATAAGGAATGATTATTTTAAACTTATTAATTAATATAGTTGTAGTGTTTCTTGTTTGCCTTTCTTTTAGTAAAAAAAACTTTATTCTTATTTATTTTGGTATTATTTTATACTTAGTATATCCCGGGCGTAAATTACGCCTATTTAATTTTAACTGCCTTTTATACGCTCGTTTTTTCAATCTACCGCTTTCTACCGCTATTTTACGTCCTCTTCTTCCGCTATCATAAAAAATCGTCTGGTAACGCTGCTGATAGGTGGGCTGCGGCAGCTAATGAGTGGCGTAGGGGTTGAAAAGGAAGAATGTGCATTACCAAATTTAACAAAAATAATGAAAAAAGAATTAAAATATTACTTAACACAAGAAACCACACCACAAGACATTCAATTGTCAACGCAGGGAGATGATAAATAAGCAACGGAACATTAATAAAGGTTAGGTTAAGAATAAGCGGCGCGCGTAAAGTTTACGTGCTTGCAGTGCCACTGAACTCAAACCTCCGCTGAAAGTTTGAAAAACGAATCGTCTATCAAAAACTCGTTTTTGTCCATTGTGTACGTCACATATTTAATACTCCTTATATTGCTAGTAGGGGTCTGAAGAGGGACGAAACCATTACGGTGCAGACATATATGCGTCTGTCTCTCTCGTAACTACTTCGAGTCTTACGCGCATGCCCGAGGGAAGGGGGCTTGCCCCGCCACACTTGTCAATTACCCCACCAGACTCGTGACGCTTGCGCACAACGGGTCGAGTAGTCTAAAAAGAGATAGAAGTAGTCGTTTGCTGTCTCACTTACTCCGTGACACTTCCACTTACGGGCGCTAAAAGTGTATTAAGTATATGGTGTACGTCTTTTAGATTGAGAGTATATAGTTTTTAATAATTTGGCAACAACATCACAGTTGGTAGCTTACATTTTATACTTGTCAAACGAAAAATTTCATTGTACGACTTCTGTTGTCGCTTCAGTTGCTTAGCAATACTTAAACATTATTGCACTGGAGAAAGACACTCATTATTGCCTTTATCCATTATTACTAGACAATAAAGCCATAAATCGTAATCATAAAGTATCAACCCTTTTATAAACGTTTACTAGAATAAAAGATGAATCCTACCTTACGTTGGATTATCGTAGGCATAGTTTACGTCGGTTTACTTTACGGTGCCATGATTATGAAAATAATGGAAGTTCTTGAACGTTGTTTAGGCTTAAGGAATGAAGAAGAATTTAGAATTAGAGAAAGACGTCCTCGTCGAAATCGTTATCGGTATAGACCAGCAGTAATTGAAACAGATGGTGATGATGTTTTCTGTCTCGCTCAACCAGGATATGACACTTCTTCAGGTATAACTTCTTTATTTTTAATTAACACGTTGGTCAACAGAAGAAATACAGCGGTAGCAAGTTTAAGAATAAAACAGTTATGTATTTATACTACATGGGGAGAAAGTGATACCTTTTCTTCCGCAAGGATCACAAGGGAGAAAAGATCCTTTCTTCCCAAGTTGTACATATAATATTTTTTTCTACCAAAAATATAAATACATATAAATTTTATCGGAAACTTTTAATTCTAGTATTTGACAGATATATGGCCGGTTTCACAAAGCTTGATTAAATTCTGATTAACTTAATTGTGATTAAATTTGAAATCTAGAAATATAATTGGATAATATTTCAGGTCTCTTAAATCTCAGCCAATGAAATTTACGAATTTCGAATTTAATGACAATTAAGTTAATCAGTATTTAATCAAGCTTTGTGAAACCGGCCAATAATAAACCAACAATATTTAGTATTTATCAGACGCCTTGGTATGAATAACAGAATAGAAAATGATTTTATTCACAATCATACAGAAATGTATTACCTTACATGTCAAAAGTTGGAAAGTATAAAATTTCAACTTCATTTGACAATTGAAATGAAATATGACAGTTCAGGTTAGAAAGTTGACAATTGAAATGAAATATAATAGTTCACGTGTGAGTGTGGTACCTATCTTAACACGTTTCGGGTTGGAAAGTAGCCATTTTCCAACCTATGTTTCTTACTGATTTTCTATTAATTGTAGCTAGTAGATTTCTGTTATTTAAGGAAGACAATTGTAAATAAAATAATATACAATTATCGTAGTCCTTGTTTGTTGCTTCATCTTCGTACCTCGGCTTAATGCTGACCTTCCACGTTGGTATGTAATCTACTATTCTTCTCGGAAATGAAAGAAGAAAACCTTACTGTTTGTTATATTAATAGAAAATGGTTCTTTATACTACAACTACAAAAACTTTTATGTAGTGTATGCAAATATTCTGATCTGAAAAAGAAGGAAATAAAACACGAGAGCAGAGATGCTTTGTCTACAGTTGTACTTTTTCTACTACCACTATAAGTACCTAAATAAAAATTTGATCGGGATCTTTAATTTCATTGACTGACATAAGTAATAAATCTACAATACGCGTTACTATGAAAAACGCAATGAAAGATTACTTTCTTTCCTTGGGAAGAAAAGTACAACTTTCTCCCGAAATAAGGGAAGAAAAGCTTACTTTCTATTACGGTGGTAAAATAATATATTTTACGACAAGAGATGAAATATTTATTGTTTGTGAAGCGAAAGTTTGACTGCAACCGCGTAGCGGCGAGTGAACAGTCTAACGAACGAAAAAACAAATTTCATGTCGAGTCGTCAATGTTGCAATCTTCTCTACATTATATATAACTATATATTATATATAACTATATACATAGCAGTTAAAATGCAAACGTTTATTTTTTTCGTAATCACGAATTAAGTAAATGAACTAAACGATTCGTTTAGTACTGTATACGAAAATTAATACTATGTGCAAACTGAAAGCTATTAATTGGTTAATCGTTTCCATAGCAACAGGGAATTAAAGATGAAAGTAAGATTTTCATGTAAACAGTGAGAAAATAGCCTACTATCATTTATAAACGGGTGATGCCTAAAATTTGAGACTGGACTCTTCGTATTATAAATCAAGTATTCATTAATGGTTTTCTTTTCGTTTGCTATTAATAAACAGTCCAATGAATTCTCTTGACATACGTAAAGTTTGGCTTACTTATAAAAATTGTTAAGGAAATTCTTGCATTATGGTTCATACCAGTCTCATTTCGAGAGTGTACGCGTATTGTGATGATCATATTGAAAAAGGAAAAAAGTCTATTGCAGATCAATTTATGGAAGAAGATGTACCAGAATCGACAATATATCGATAAATTGAACAATGACAAGAAGAAACTCTGCCTTTTCGCAAGTCAGGTTTTGGCCGAAAAGCGCTGAAGATGATAAAATCCAACATTCGTCGTTTGGAAGAACAGTTAAATAGAAAATGTTGAATATGAACCAGAAAGTTAGCGAAACAATTCAAATGCAGCCAGTTTCATATTGTCAGGGCCCTTAAGAGAAAATGCCGGATGAAATACAGAAATAAGATCGAAGTGCTTAATATATCTGAGCAATAACAGCAACAAAGTCGGCCAAGGTGCAGATGCATGTTAGAGAAGTTCACAGAAAAGTTTTGGACGATGAAAATTATTTTACTTTCAAAAATTCTAATGAAAATGTGATTGGGGAATTTTATACCAAGAACTCTCTTGCAGCACCTGATGATATTAAAATTTGAGAAAAAGTAATGATGTTGACAATAACACCTTCCGGGATTTCAAAACCCTTCTTCTGCTCTTCACGAATAATCATCAATCAGGAAGCACATCTAAATGAATGTATTAAGAGATGCCTTATTCTATTCATTCGGGAAAATCATTCTGATGATAATTACGTGTTTTAACCCGATCTGGCCTCATCACATTACTCAAAATCAGTAATTATCAGTTGTAGCTCACTTATCAGCCGAATATTGTGTTTGTGGCCAAGGAAGAGAATTCCTCTATGTGTCCCCAGAACTGCGATCTATTTAGAACTTCTGATTTATTCTAAAAGGTCTTGAAATGGAGAATGGTTGGGAAGCTCAAAATGAGGAAAATCTTAACAACAGAATTTTATATTGCTAATGAAAATAGACATGAACTTCGTACAGAGAATGGTGGAACGTGTGCTCAGAAAAACTTCATTAAGTATCTTCACCGTTCTTAAAAAGTTTATTAACTTTTATCATTCAAATTGATTAAAATGTAATTCCTGCTACAACGCAATAAAATTAACCAAATTAAATTTACTAAAATCGAAACATTATTGTAGTTTTACATGCATTCAAACACAGTCTCAAAGAGTGTGCTATTGCCTTCCGAGTGAGAAACAATTTTTAAAAATCCGGTGATATATTGGCCGGGGTTCGCACCCGGGTCCCCTGGTCGGTAGTCTCGCACGCAACTAACCGGACCACAATCGCTCTAATATATTATAGATATATGAGTAAAATTTTTTTATAGATATGACATTATGCTAACTAAATAATACTAAAATAGAAGGAAATAATATTTTAGATTACTGGAAGATTTTGATTCATTTTAATTGTTTTTAGACAAGGACGTCATGAATATCTTCAAAACAATTGAAAAAAACGACTTATTTATACATATTGGAAATGCAAGGGCTTGATATAGGAACGTGAATATTGCGACGATAAGAGGAAAAGTTCCTTCAAGAATATTCATTTTCGTTCATCAAGATTAATAGTAGACGTTTATTGAGTTAAGATGTGAGGGAATTTAAGCACCGGGGTGCGGGTTTTTAACCTGCATCGTTTTTTATGAACGGATTTAAAGTATTAATATCAAGTGCATGTATATCCAGTCAGTATACAACATCCAGTTTTTATTAATTGTTTCTATTCCACTACCTTCATGAACGCGTTTGTATCCATCTCTATATCAAGCCCATGCATTTCCAGTCTGTAGAGTGGAAACTAGCATACTAACGTCTTTTCATCTTTATCGAGTAAGAACTACTTTTCGTAATTTTTCCCATTGTTATTCAGTTGTTTCTTACTTTGTCTTACTGGACAAGAAAACAACTTTTCTTCTTTAAAACAACTTTGAAATTGAACATTCTAAATGTATTGGGAAAATTAGTTGTACTGGATGTACTAAGATTCCTAAATTGCACCATGACCGATTAATATTGAATGAGTGCAGTATATTGAGCCGCATTTGTAAATAAATGGCATTGTACATCGCAAAAATGTACGACCTTCAACGATTTCAATAACCCACACAAAGTTATTATGGCCATCCTTAATTTGAAGTAAAATAGAGTTTCAGAGTGTAAGCCTACAATGGACAAATCATAGTAGCACCAAAAAAGTACATACGTTACAAATTAAACTAAATTTGGAACATCCTTAATAACCCTGTACGAGTTATTTAATTTAGAAGGCCTTGTTAAAATGGTGTGTCCCAGGCAGTAAAATTGAACTGTCATAGTAATTGATGGCAATTGATAACCACTAACGTGGTACATCTATAGCATAGGCTCTAAAAGTTGTGTTTTACTGCCTAGACAGTAAAAGTGAGATTTTAGTATGTTAAGATACCGCTTTTATTGATTTGGCATTAGAAAAAAGATTGCTATAAAAGAAATCAATGTTAATTAAGAATTTAACAATAAAAAATAATTCTACCCTCAGCTTGCTTAGTTTCGATTGTAAAACCAGTTACTCCAGTAAATCTTTGTTATGATAGTCTTAATTAAAATCGATCCTACCATGAAGATAAAATACATAAAAAGAGATTAAACTATGCCAGAGATTTAATATCCCCCCCCCGCACCCTACACTAGTGCATTATTCTTGTATTTAAATATACTAAATTGTTTGCCAAATCATATAAATACTCTACATACAAGGACTTTAGTAAGAGTGAGTGACAGTTTACAAGAGTGATGAAGAAATCGTGTTCATTGTTAATTTGGTCATGTTACTTTTTATGGCATAATAATATTTTTTTTTATTTACGCCTACACTACGGGGGAACCAACAGCTAAGGTCATATGTCCCCCATCCAACATGCAACACGAATACACACACCCATAGTTGAGATGGCGGAATTTTCCAATTAGAAAAACCCCGTCGCCCCAAGTGGGACTCGAACCCACGACCCTTGGAACACGAGTGATGTACTGACACCACTCGTCCACCGCCGGCTCGATAATAATAATAATTAGTGTAAGTGTATTTTTCTTTTCAGAATGAAAGAAGATTTTTGAAGATGAACGCAAGTAATTATTGTTATGGAGTACTCCAGTAAATAAATTAACATAAAGTGATAGTTTAATTTAATTATATAGTTTGTTAACAAAATATGTAGTATTTTTAAATTATGTAATTTTAATAAACGTGTTTTATATGAAGAAAAAGACAGTACATAAGTAAATGGTAATGATGTCTTTAGATTTATCAGGACTCCTAGATTAAATTTTCCAATTTGTAATATTCAACATGATTAAATTAGGGCAGATGTATCTCCTGCTACAGCTAAAAGATTACTTTCAGAGATTTTTGACATAACTCTCTAACAGTTTATTAATACCAAACAGTTGGTATTAATTAAAAACACATATTCGGTGCGTCCCGGCACCTCGACACTGAAAGGTATAAGGGGTTAAAGATTATGTATGTATTTTTGCATCAGCCTTGAAAGAATTACGTCAATCTTATCTTGCTTTAGAATTTTAGAAGCATTGCTTTACCACCAAACATGGATTTACTTTTCTTCATTATGCTTCTATTTTTGAGTTCAGCAAGGCAACACATGGCTCTGATCAGAATGTGACTCACTAATAAGTTGCACAAAGTTCTTGTACTGTTGGAATATTATAGACAATTTTGAATCTAAGCTGTATGCCATTTTATAGATTATGGAAATGGCTATTTTTTAGTATATATTTTAGTTTTACATATTTTAATTTCAATCAAAATATTTAAAACTTTTGCCGTGACACACGGTACAAAATTTTGAAAATTGTTTTTTGCAATTTGACTTTTGTGTCACTTCTGTTAATAGAATTACCACAGTATTTCATTGGATACTTCAAAACTTTCTACTATTAACCTCTCAGAAAAACAACTGATCAAATTTGTAGATGTATTTACTTAACAGTTATGAGTACTTTTTGTCCGTGACTGACAACCAAATTAAACAAATTAATAATATTATGTATAAATGTTAACTGTAATTAACATTGTCAAACCATTGAAGTATGAATATATATTTGTACGTGATATAGGATGGTATTTATGACACCCACAGGTAGGTGTTTGTGTGCTTGTCGGGACCGACTGCTTAACGTGCACATCCGTCAGCAAGGCGAACTGTACTGAGGCTTGTATATCGATGAGAAAAATCTTTATCAATCTTTAGTTTCCCAATAATAATTTTGAAGAAATCTGGCTTTATTTCAACAACATTAATTGATGAAAACGCAGCAGCATTACAGAACTCATGAGCATTGGAACCGTTATTATCTTAATATCACTTCTTCTGTCTCATAAATATGACTGATAACTGATTTAACTGGATTTAGAAAAAAACAGTACCGTTTAAGTAAATTTTTATTTTTTGTCAAAAATTTTAATTATGAGTGATCAAAGCCATATGTAC
This sequence comes from Agrypnus murinus, assembly GCA_929113105.1. Classification (NCBI taxonomy): domain Eukaryota; kingdom Metazoa; phylum Arthropoda; class Insecta; order Coleoptera; family Elateridae; genus Agrypnus; species Agrypnus murinus. The sequence goes on from OV816025.1 coordinate 66,533,719, forward strand.
TTGATTTTAGAGGAGAGTTCAGAGTCAGACTAGCCTCAATAACTAGTCTTTAATATAAGTTAAAAATTACTAAACTTAAATAATAAATGCTTCTCTAAAATACTCCATTTTTTTTATATAAAACAAGTAAAAATTATTTTTATCTAAAGCTGCCAATAATAATAACAATATTAGTCGAGGAGGAAAGATTTCGCATAAAACTTAATTTAAGTTCATGTCTCGTAAGCGTAAATCTATGCTTCTACTATCCATTTTTTCTAGAGCCCTCTGACTTCGAAAGCGTATTGCTCATAAACTACTTAACCAAATTAAATATTTTATCCAACACCGTGAGTTATTAAGCCCATAACTATAGTGATTTTAGCAATTTAAAGTGACCTATAAGTCACTAGTGAGTTATAAACCATAAGTCACTCTTGCCATGGTGATCGCGTCACAGCCTTCCCATAAATTGAACTAATTCTTTCTCAAATAATTTGTCAAATAAAAATGCCACAACTGTCATCAGAAAAAGAATGCGTTTTAACGAAATTCTGACGGTGTTGGATAAAATTATTTATTCAGAACATATTACATTCATAACACAAAATATTACATACTCAATATAATACATTTCAGAACATCACTTATTAATATTGATATTTATATTAATGTCAATTGTACCGTTATTACTTCTGGTCATTTGACAATTTATTTTGTTATTGGAAATTTCATTACTTGATTCTGCGCTATTCACTACAGCACTTGGAACAGTGGCGATGGTGAACTCAGATTTTCCTTGAGTTTTTCTTGCCGTGTTAATTTTTTCTCCCAACGACTCTTCAATGTACCCCTCTGCCACGATTTCCATCCACCGTGGCGTTTAAGTGCTGTTATGTCGCCTCCACCATTAACCAAGAGTGTGGCAGAAGACCGTCTCAAACTGTGACCAGTGTAAGCCTCTGCTTGTGGTAATTTCAAGTAAGATGCGATTCGAAATGGCACCTTAGACAATATGTTTATTCCAACTGGTTGAATCGTGCATTTTTGATGTTTGTAATTAAAAAAAAATCTGCGGTGTGGTACCTTGGCAGGTCGTAATGAAACATACTTTCTATAGAGATCAATAGGACTGACAGGATATCCCTCGTTTATGATGGTAAAACTTCGAGGTTTGTTGGTTTTTGTGTCAGGAATGGAAATATACAGATACGCTCCCTTGTCTTCGATGTGCTAAACACTCAAATTTCTCAGCTCGTTACAACGGCATGCCCCCGCAATACCCATTATTAGTGCAACCTATAAACATATATTTAAATAGGAATTCCGAAAATTAAATAGACACTATCTCACCTTCTCCATCAGATATTCACTGTCCGGAGCACTTTTTAAAAACTGCTCAATATGTTCCTTTTCCAAAATCTTGGCTTTCTTGGGTTTATGAGCTCTTGACTCACTTTTCAAGAAATATATAAGTCTACGATATTTCGAGATGTCAACATTTTTATGAAGTTTTAACGTTGCTTTCAACATGGAGTATTTTGTCCACATTGACGAACCTATATTTTTCTTTCCAATGTCAACAAAATACGCCAACAATATTTCTTCGTTTATACCACTAACTCCTTTGTCTTCTCTCCAGGACTTGAATAGGATGAACTCTTTTTCATAAATATCCTTCGATTTCTTGGGTATTATTTTCGATAATGCTAGTTTAGCATCGTTTTGAATTTCAGCCGGAACAAACACTTTTTCTTCCATTATTCGGCGTCGTTTTCGCGTGATGAAACTTTTTTGGAACCAAACACGATTTTTGTTTCAATGTAAACAAAAATTTTATGTGCCATGGTGATCGCGTCACAGCCTTCCCATAAATTGAACTAATTTTTTCTCATGAACCAAATAATTTGTCAAATAAAAATGTCACAACTGTGATAAGAAAAAGAATGCGTTTTAACGAAATTCTGACGGTGTTGGATAAAATTATGTATGGAACTCGTGTGTTATCGGTCCTAAGTCACTCTAAAAAACAAAGCCACTCGCACAAAGTGCTCGTGGCTTACCCGTTTTTTCTCGTGACTTATTTCCCTTATAACACACATGTACCATAAATAACTATTAAAAACGAGCAAGTAGTAAATTGATTTCTACATAAAACAGTAAAATATTATAGTTCTAAATTGTATACTTTTGTTTTTATCGGGCGATACGCAATAAAAGGTACCTATTTTTAGGAACAATTTCATTAAAAGAAAGTTAAATATTTCTTTCTCAGAAAGTATATGCGATATATCTATGAAATTTTTGTAGGGGTTAGAAAGAAACCTTGTGGTTCTTATCCTATTGATTTCCAGACAAAAAAGTGTTTTATGTAAGATTTATATGAAAAAACAGCGAACTATGTTTTTTTATTTATTAATAGAGATACTGTCAAAATCTTTTCGCTAAATTAACACTTTTCATATGTAGACATTATTTTCTTTAAAAGATTGTTTTTAATCTGAACAATAGGAATGTTGTAACAAAAAAACAAATTTTAGTGACAAGCGGTTTAGACAAAAAATGAATAATAAACAAGAAAACACAGTTCGCTATTTTTTATATAAATCTTACATAAAACATTTTTTTGTCTAAAAATCAATAGCATAAGAACCACAAGGTTTCTTTTCAACCCCCTACACATAGATATATGGCATATACTTTTTGAGAAAAAAATTATTTAACTTACTTTCAATGAAATTGTCCCTAAAAATGGGTACCTTTTATTACGTATCGTCCCATAAAATCAAAAGTATACGATTTAGATAACTATATAATATTTTACTGTTGTATGTAGAAATAAATTTACTACTTGCTCGTTTTTAAAATACTTAATTTGTTTCAGTACTTTGCGAACAATACGCTTTCAAACTCAGAGGACTCTAGAAAAAAAATGGATAGTAGGTTAGGAAGAGCAACAAATATTACATTACGAGCTTGCAATATTTTATACCAACGAAACATGGTTAAAAGAAGATGAGAATTAACACTGGTACCTTTAAAATTCTAAATGTAATTAATTAAATGTTTATATACTATAATAATAGTCACCTTTAAACCTGGTCAAACCCCATGGTCACTTGGTAAAGTGGCTAGCACTGGGTGGTTACGCACTTACCGCTTATAATTACCACAGGGAATGATTTCCCATTTTTATTGGCTGAGTGGACCTAGAAGCCTTACATGTTTTTAAAAGTTCCAATGTATTACCCTGGGGGCCAAAATCTGATTCTTTTAAAACTCTAGATGTAATTAATTAAATGTTTGTATCTTTGTATACTGTAGATAGGGCATATACAATAGAAAAAGTTTGGATAGACGCAAATATTAAAACAGCAAGCATTCTTGAAAGGCTTTTCAACTGGCCTAAAAAACCCAAGCAAAAAGGGAAAACGTTTGATTATATGCCATATTGCTAAAAAAGATTTTCTCCAAGATGGCGTTTTCGTTTTTGAGGCTTCGAAAAGTGAAGGTGATTATCATAGAGAGATGGAAGTCGAAAATGAAAGATGGTTTAATGGTTTTTGCTAAAAACTACCCAGACTTTTATTGTAGTATTGGATAACACTTCATATTGTAGCAGACAATTAGAAAAACTGCCGACGACCAATTAGAAATAGACCAGTTAAAACACTGGATAATAATAATTTGGAAGTTGAACTGGTTGCCTAGCAAAACGACACCATGATGATTTCAAGGCATTTGTCATCGATGAAATTGCCAAATCCCATGACATCAAGATATCGCATCTATTTCTGTATCACTACGAGCTAAATCTCATAGAATTGATACGACTTCAAATAAAAAATGACGCGACTGCTTGCGATATAACTTTCCAAGTTTCGAAGACATGAAAATTCTTCTTCTAGAAGCCATTTCAAAAGTTACACCAGATAAGTGGAGAAAAAGTATGGACTACTTGATAAAAGAAAAAACAAAATGTAGGTATAAATTAGATGGTGTATCAGAAGTAACTGAGGATAAATTAATTATTATTAACCTTACAGGTGACACAGCATCAGATGATCAATACAAAGTAAGATAACAGTTTACCTTAAAATAGCTAATTGTTTTTTTAGAAAATGTAGGGCATAATCCAATCCTCCTATTACCACATGTATATGAACTGGCGAGGTTCCATACAAACTTTTATGGGAGTGCAATGGAGATAATGGAACTATCCTATACTCTAACAAACAAATGAATAATCTAGATCGCCGCGTGATCACCACCTGGTAAACACATAAAATATAAGATCAGATTTCAAGCAACACTGATATTATTTAAACTGTTAAAACTGTCGTTTTAACGTACGTTGCCCGCGTGATTCGCGATGTGGTATGCAAATTAGCCCTGGTGATTTCGGCGACCTAGATTCTTCATTTGTTTGTTAGAGTATAGCAAGTACATTATGCTCCCCCATGCTTTTCATTCATACCTTATCGTAATGAGCTCAAATACCATCGTGCTACATGTTTCTAAATTCAGTTGCAAACAAGATTTGAACCCATGTCTCTCTGATCGAGAAACAGCATCTCTACTACTCTATCACCGAGACAAGATTTTTGAGGGAAAATTTTGAAATGTAATTATTCACTGTTTATGTTAATTGTTTTTCTCCACAATTTTATATTAATTTATGTATGTGTCAACAGGATATAGTGCACCGCCATACAGATTTACACAACGTAAAATGCAAACCATGTAAGTTAGTGCTTATGACCAGCCATATTGTTTGTTTACATCGGTGTTCAAGTAATTTTTAATACATGTTAGAGTAACTGGATCAGCCCTGATCCAGTTATCTACTACCTCTAGCCCATTTGCCTCATTTCATCAGAACTAATGATGCAGCTAGACTACCATGCACGAGCATCAGACAGACAAACGAGTAAGATGTATGCAAAATTGGTAGGAAAACAAAGAGATAGAATAAGAAACAAAACATACAGAGAAATATTGAAAATACATCTGATAGAACACAAGTATAGGAAGTTAACTTATTCGGTAGGATACATATAAGTAAATCGAGAAGCAGATTACTCAAGCAAGTGTATAAAAACATGGGAAATTAATTAATTAAGTACGTACTAAATAATATTAAGTAAGTACTAACGTTAATACTGAGCTACATGTACATTTAAAAATAAATGCATAATGAAATGTAAACGTTTTTTAATGTCTTATCTAATTGTGAAGATATCTACATCTTAAGTTAGATCTATTGGATTGTGGATAGATTACCATAATTCAGTATTACCAGACTGGTGCTCTTTGGCAGATTTGGTATGCCTTAAAATTCTACGTTTTTTAATGTCTTATCTAATTGTGAAGATATCTACATCTTAAGTTAGATCTATTGGATTGTGGATAGATTACCATAATTCAGTATTACCAGACAGGTGCTCTTTGGCAGATTTGGTATACCTTAAAATTCTACAAGGTATTACCCTTTCCCTTTACTCCGAAAGAGAGGAACATACCAAATGAAAAGTTTTCACAATTTAAAGTTTCGGAGAAATTTAAAACATAAACAAGTATTGATTGACTTGGGCAGTAAAGCTGATGATAATACGCTTAGTAAGATTTTGCCGAATCAATAGTTAGTAATGTGGTAAAATAACATCTAGAATTAACACCAAAATGATAGTTGCTGCGAATCTGTATATGAAGGTTTACTGATCTTATGCTATTTATACGTATATGCTAAGCTTACGTAGTAAATATATACTAAGCTGAAACAACAGAATTCAATTTATGTGTTTTTACCACCAAATTTAGATAATTTATGCACCATTACTTTAACAGATTATACACTCATTCAGAAACACTTTGAGAAAGAACCCATCCTGGTAATCTTCAAATATTGGCTGGTATGAATAAAAATGAAGGAAAAGTAGAAGTAACAGCATTTGCTTCATTTTATATGAATAATGTTTACCTTATACTTACAAGCAAATGATTGACAGAAATAAGTAAAAGGTCGACAAATGAGTAGTTAAGATTACATTAAGATCTTCGAAGATTTTCAGAGATAGGATCATTTCCATTGTCATTGTTATCTACTTCCTAGCCTTCTTTTTAAAAAGGCATCTGATAGTATTTTAGCGATGTTGTGCAAAATAAAGTATGAAAGAACTAATCTTCGGACCATTAGTCAAGTTTTACATGAGAAACATATTTCAAAATTGGAAATTGTCTAAAACACCATTTAATTATTACACTTTCTTCTTTTAGAAGATTGTTGAAATTCTTTTGTACTGTAGTGTTTTGAAGACCAATGTAGTAATACACATTGTATGTATATATGTATAGTTTGTGAAGCTATTGATTGTTCAAAACCATGTTCTTGGTCTATACCATTCTATAATTCAAGATCTGTTAGGTATCTTAGACATAGGTATTTTTATTTTTAGTATAGAAGAGAGCTGCCACTTTGTGACTCTTTAGTAACATCTGAGAAATTATTCGCCAATTATTCTACCTATACATTTTATTGTTCAAACCAAAACAAACTTTTAACAAACTTGTGGTGATGAAAGAGATTTGTAATATTTAGTTTTTCTTAAATGCGCTACTTCAGTCATAATATAAATAAAAATTTACTTTTTCAATTCTTAAATTAACATTTTTGCTTTGCGAATCTGCATCTGACTAGATATAATAATAATAATAATATTGTCTTTATTATTTAGTTCCTTTTTTATATATACACAAATACAGAAATAAAAAATGTATTATTGATTTTATTTTACATATAGTTAAAGAAAAACCTTTTCATAGGCGAAGTTCAGCTTAACGACAAGATCGTGTTGCTGCTCTTCCACTTAACCTACAACTTAATTATTTAATAAAAAATATAATTATACAAAGCAAGTATACCGGCATGGAGCCTACTGTAAATACGGTTATAGAGAAAAAGAAAACAAAGAAACAAATACAATCCGCTATAGATTACGAACAAATTGCAAATTCACGTATATTGTTCATCAACCAGCAATTCATATATCGTTTTTTTAAAACGATAACTACTTAGTGATAAGACTGTGTGGGTATATATTTTATTGTAACATTTAACGATACAGTACGAAAATGACCTTTGGAAAAACTGTTTGCGGTAGATGGGGACAGTTAAAAGACCTCTGTGGCGTAAGTTTAGATTATGGATCTCTGTACGATATGCTAATTTCCTGTCTAAATACGGTGGACATTTATACAATAAAACTTTGCGATAGAGACAAGCAACATGCAGATATCTACGGTTCTCCATACTTAACCATCCAATCTCTCTACGTTTGTGGGACACTCTTTCAAACTTACGTATCCCGAAGATAAGTCGCAAACAAGAGTTTTGCAATTTTTGTATTCTAGTTTTATCTATTGAATCTAGGCAAGGACCATACACTACATCACAATAGTCGAATTGTGATAGTACCAGTGTATTACATAAACATGTCTTTATATGCGCACTTAGTATATGCCTGTTGTTATATAATAATTTTAAATTAATGTAAGCACGCTGGAGACACTTGTTAACATGATTTTTAAATCGTAGATTCTGATCTATATGAAGGCCAAGATTTTTTACACAATCTTGAAATTTTAATTGTGTGTTATTAATTACGACGTTTAGGCTATTAGTACATTGTAGTCTTGCATTTTTACTGCCGAAAAGTATAGCATTAGATTTGACGGCATTTAATTGAAGGCAATGTTTTTTTGATATTAGGTATAGTTCATTCAAATCACGATTTAGTCTAGCACAAACAATATCTTTCTCTTGACGTGTAAACGAAATGTAAACTTGAGTGTCTTCAGCGTAGGTATGGTAATGACTGTATTTAAGATGTTCTGTAAAAGTTGAAGTATAAATAATAAATAGAATTGGCCCCAATATCGAACCTTGCGGAACACCATTTACGACGTTAACAAATGACGATGTGTTGTTATGTAGAATGGCTCTTTCAACCCTGTCATTTAGATAGCTTTTAAAGAACTTTATTGCTGAATCAGCTAATCCTATATAATGGAGAACTGATAAGAGGATATTATGATTTATTGTGTCAAACGCTTTAGAAAAATCCAATAAAACAAGTATTGTGAGCTTATCCTGATCTGCAGCTTTGATAATCTCATCTGTTAAGTCTAAGAGAGCAGTAGGTACTACAGCTATAACCTGGTCTAAATCCGGATTGTTTATCAGGTAATATTTTACATTTCTGCAGGTGAGCACGAATCTGGTTTTCAACGGCTTTTTCCAAGGCTTTTGACAGGGTGGGTAGTATACTTATAGGACGTAGATCTTTAAAGGATGTAGGTGTTGTCAGTTTGGGAATAGGTATAACATTGGCCTTTTTCCAACAACTAGGATAAACTGATTGAGTTAGACGGAAGTTAATAATATGAGTGATAACTGGTAAAAGAAATGGCACGCTGGCTTTTAAAATAAAAATCCCTATATTATCACCGCCTACAGCATTAGACTTAATAGAGGTTAAATATTTTAATACATCTATTTCGGTGACAGGTTTCAATTGCAAAGATTGTTCTACAGTTGCTTTAACGTTGTTGTTATAAAAGTTAACAGTTTCATTGATTTCATTAGTTGTAGTATTTCCATTAATTGAAATAGAATTAATAAAATAGTCATTAATCATTTCTACATTAGCTAAGTGTTCTGGAATACCTGTATTATTTTTTTTAGTTTTGCAGATGTCCATATGCTTTAAATTTTTTCAAAATGGCTTTATGTTATTAGCTTGAAATGTATTGTCAAGGTAGCTTTTCTTTTCCTTCCTTATAGCTGTAGTAGTAAAGTTTTGCAACTGTTTGTTTTTTGAAAATGTGCTGTCTTGAAATTTTATATCGGTTTAAAGCTTGATCACGCAAAGACATTAACATTTTAATATTATCGGTCAGCCATGGAGCATAAACTTTACTAAACCGTGATGTTTTTAATGGAGCATGTATGTCAAGTAATATGTTTACATTGTTCCAAGGTATAGATCTGAGATGGTCATAGTAGTTACCATAGTTAAAATTTTTATAATCACGGTATGTGCTTATGACGGGAGTGGGTTTGATGCAACTGGAGAATACTTCACAATATGTCAAATCATGATCTGAAATATTATGCAGACTATCAACACCCACTTCTTTAACCAACTCCGGAACATTAGTTATAATAAGATCCAATAAAGAAAGTCCACGAGTTGGTTCAGAAATCAATTGTTTCAAACCCAGACCGTCAAGAAGGGATTTCATATGCAAGGCACCAGCACTATCACACTTCAACAAATCTACATTGAAATCCCCCATACATAGAATATAATCATGCTGAGGGAGCATAGTGACACAGTATTCTCAAATGCATTGAGAAAATTTTGTAAATTAGTCTTTGGAGGCTTATAAGTGACACCAAGTAAAACTTTAATTTTTTTAAGTCTACAGTGATCCATAATTGTTCTATGTCTTGTTCAACTAATACAGTTTTAAATTTAATATTAGTTTTTAGATACATACCTACGCCACCTCCGTGTGTTAATCAGTCCATTCATATGAAATTGTACCCATCTATAGCTATTACTTCATTCGTAATTTCTGGTAGAAGCCAAGACTCTGAAACTGCTATGATATCGAAATTGTGACTTAAAACATAATGACTGAATGAGTTAAACTTGATGGTTAAAGAGCAAACGTTGAGATGCGCTATTCTCATAATCCTGAGATTAAAAGACTGATTAATAAAAGCAACAAGATTAATTTAAATAACAATGATAATCGTAATATTATGATAAGGTACATATATGTAATGTTTACAAAGTTATTTGCTTTAAGAAGATAGGAGAAAAACAAGATTGTTACTTACGAAAGGCGGCGTTTAAAACATTTTCGATCCTTACAATTTGTTTATTTTGTAACATTCATATTTTTTCTTGCAGATATTACCTTTGTAATTTAAGTATTTGCATATGAATAGGCAACCCATTTTACACGAGCCAACATTAAATTAAGCTTTTTTTTGGCGTAGGTGGCTTTTGTGGAGAATATTTTTTCGAGTTTTTCAGATTGTCAAAAATAAAATCTATGAAAAAGGAATTTCTTTTTCCTGTAAACTTTTAACAAAGAAAAGTGATTAACGAGGTCGTTAAATGTGTGGTAGTTCTTTCTATTTAAGGGAGTAACTGGAGTGGAATCTGAGATTTTGGTGGATCTAATTAGTTACTCTCCTTATACAGCCGGAGTGCTGGATTATTTTGGGATTTTCCACAAAGTACCTTTTCTGATTTGGTCGCTCTGGTACACAACCTTCTGATTGGATTTTGGATTTTAACGCCTTGTTCCACTACAACTTATTAAAACCGCATACCATCTAAGGTTTATAATTTATCATTCGATTTCTGTAGTATTGTGTTGTATTGTATCAAGTCCTGTTTTGTTAGAAGTTCTCTTCTAATTTATAGTTTCCTGAGTTCTTGGTACTTATCTTAATTCCTTCTTTTGAAACCAATTTCTATTTACAGGGTTTTTCCTCCCTTCTGCTTGTTTGGTTCTACTTGGAACAACTCTATCTGACTGGTGACTTGGGGAAAGACAACCAAAAGCTTCCAGATGAGTCCTCTTTAGTTTGGACCTAATCTTGGCTGTGGATACCACTGGATAGAACGTACTGTGATAAATATAGTTGAATCAGTTGCATTGAGTTCTTTTATCACGTAGTAAACTTGAATTTGAATTAATAGTACCTTGTCTATGAAAGTCAATGTTAAGCGCTGTCAATATTATTTCATTTCTTTGGGGTTAATTTATACGTCACGCCTGATTCTATTTGTGTGTTGAAATTGTGACACTTAAGCGTTACTATTACTATTTTGTCATATTCTTTTATCAATCGGAACGTATGTGGTATTTATATACCGGTGCAACGTATGTATACATACAAGTACTATTTTACTGAGTCACTATTTGCTTTTTGGGTTACATTTACTGGAGTATAATAATAACGCAATTTATCGTGTCAAAGAATAATTTAATACTGCAAAAGATTTTCGAACTATTTAGTTACCACTCACGAATAATACAAACTTGGTTTTGTAGTTAACATTGTACTTGGAAGTACAGGCTGGCCTTAAATTAACTATTCTTGTTCTAGTTCCTCTTTCATTGATCATACATTATTATATAATAATTATTTGTGTTGAGTACTGATAACAATTGTTCAGATTACATTGACTATTTCCCTCGAAAAATTTAAGCCAACCAAAAAGCTGTAATGTTTTACATTAACCTAGCAACGATCAAATTTCAGCGATAATACTGCACTAGTGCAAATTATCGATAATTTGCACTAGATACCGATTCAAGACCAACATGATCGTCACCGACGGTGCAATAATTCAAAGAAAAAACCTTTTTTTAACACAGAAGTAAGTTTCTTTGTACCATTTAAATTTTTCTCGGGAAATAGTCTGCCAAAATGTCCTCTCGTGCATGTCAAATTGTCTCTTAATTTTCTCTCGTGCGCATTCGCGCACTCGAGAAAATTAAATTATCGACAATTTGACATGCACTCGGGACATTACTAGTGAGAATTGTTCGTTGGTCGAGAACTTATTCTCTTTAAATAATTAAAGGTTAATTTATTATTATAGAGCTTTCTCTTTTAAAAGTTCATTCATGAAAATAAGTGTATACATATTTTGAACTGGAATCAATAGTCCTGTTTTCATTTAGTTTTGAATAAAGATATCAAACGTCCTTTTGTTTCTTTTCCTGTCTTCGAGTTCAGACTAGAACGGGTTGTTGGGAACTAGCGGTAAGTATTTGTGAACTCGTGGCGCCCATTAAAAAAAAAGTATCAACTCATAAGGACCCATCCCATCTTCACTGTTGCTGGTCGGTGGCTGCTGCTAGTTTCGGGAGACAACCGAAATACAGGGTGTCGCATTTTCTGGGGCCCAACGTGGGGCAATCTACTAATTTTGGGACCGTTTAATTATTTACAGTCAGTCAATTAACATCAGGTGATTTAACTATGGCTATGCCATTTGATTGTTAGTAGGTCATGGTGTATGAACATTTATAAGGAGAAAGCTCTAAAGTTATTTTTTTTTTGGACAATTTTAATTTAAAACAAGTTTAACGACAAGGAACAGTTAATTTCAGTGCAAGCACTAGTGTGCCTGGTAAAGTTTAGGGAACTGAGTATGCTGCAACTAACAGGTGGTAAGTGGTTCCTATGAGAGTTTTCTTTCTCAGCTGTTGATGTTATTCATGTAACAATATTGTGATTACTCGAAATACGGATATTTCTTGTGGTTTTCTTAAATAAAAAAAATAATAAGACTTGGGAAAACATCATTGTTCTTGATATTTCCTTATTGCTGATTGTTATTAAGTAGATTAATCTTACCAAGACATGGATTTAGGATCGATCGATTTAATCGTTTGACTTCAGACGAGCTGAAGTTCGAATTGGAGTACCGTGGGATGGAGACAGGAACTGTAATGGAGATGCGCAAAGCTTTGCGCACAGTACTTAAATTAGAGAAGGTTGGTGGACTTAATAACGTTAAGAGTCCAATTCAATTTAGTGATGCTATTAAGTATGTAGAAATGTCAGTAGCTAATTTAGGGACGGTGTTAACAAGTTTCGATGGAAACACTTCCTCCTCAGTTTTTCAACGAGCATCATCGATTGTACAGCAGTGTAACAGATTGTTAGCATTATGTGGTCCTGGAAACAGTGAGGCAGAGATGACATCGAAAAATTTAATTTTAGTTAAATTTCACGATTTACGGTTGAGCTTTGAGTCCATGACGCGTCGTTATCAACGGCGGAACATTAATGTATCAATAATAGGTCTTGCAGGGCTAGGTATCCCTGAAGAAGCGAACAATGGTAACGGAAGTGAAGAGGATCCTTCTGAATTGTCAGAGAGCGATGAAGAACCTGTCGAGTCCATGGCATCTCCTCCAGTAGTAGTTACAGTACCAGGCCCGTCTGTGTCAAAACAAAAATCAATACCCACAAGCCAGTGGGGTATAAAATTTTCAGGTGAGGGAGGCATATCCTTAGGAGCCTTTTTTAGAGCGTGTCAAAAAGCTACGCGTTGCACGTAATGTTTCATCCTCCGAACTTTTCTTTACGGGAATTGATCTGTTTGAAGGCAAAAAAAGTATCAACTCATAAGGACCCACCCCATCTTCACTGTTGCTGGTCGGTGGCTGCTGCTAGTTTCGGGAAACAACCGAAATACAGGGTGTCGCAATTTATTTAATTTTTTATCTATTTATTTTCCTTCTCTTCCTTTACCTATTTAAAGCAGGCATCCTGCACGTAAGAAATTAAAGACAATCTGAAAAAAAGAATAAATCTGGAGATAAACTAAAAAACAAAATTTCTTTTACTCTAAACGGTAAACAATAACTGAAAGGGGTGCATGTGCCTTTAGCAATGTGCTTACATACTATAGCTAATAAACATTTTAAGAACAGAATGCAAATTATATTTGAATCATAACTAAAATTATATCCATCTTATTTTTATTTTTTCGAGTTCCTCTTTATTTGAAATTACGTTTCTTTTATTATTGTTATTAACAATAATTCGCCCGTCTGACGACCATACATTTGTACCTCCGAATTGTTTAGCGGCATCTTGAAGAAGCTGCAACCTGGTTTTCGTAAGATCCTCTCGTATGATAATACCAGTCCATTTTAACAATTTTTTATTATCAAAAACAGATTTTTGTTTCTGATAACTGATAAATTTCACTATTATTGGTCTGCATTTATTATTTGTTGCCAGCGATGTTTTATCTGGAATTCCAATCCTATGCGTGCGGTCGAGGTCATCATTTCGAATATTTAATTTTAATTTATTATTGAACACGTCCAAAACTTTTTCATCAGTGTTTTCAGTTTTTTCTTCAGCAATGCCGAAGATACAAATGCAGTTTCTTCTACTGTACTGCTCCTGCTGATCGAGATTATATTTATGTCTAGTAATCTCACGCTTCAAATTATTATTTTCTTCCTTCAATTGGACGTTTTCATTTTTTAACGTGGATATATCGGTTCTTAATTGCTCCATTTCTTGAGTGATTTCATTTAATAAGGCTTTTGATAAAGCACTAGCGATGCTCTGTACAAATTCCTCATTATTTATAAACAAATCCTTGATGTGCTTCGTACATAAGGTTTGTATATCATCCACTTGGGTTTTTGTGAGCGGCATGATCTAATAAATAATAAAAGGGTACTCGGAGAGATAAATAATAATGATATTAAATGTAATATATAATATAGAGATGAAGAAATATTAAACTCTTGAGTTTAAGCACACGCGTTCGCACAAATCACGTCTACTCACATCGAAGGCTCATGCCGGAATATATTTTTCTGAAGTATACGCTTGTAATTTAAAGTAAAAGCTCCTTTTTATTCATAAGAATTTCTTATCGCTGAAGGAAAACCTTTTGTTTAGAAGTATTTGCTTTTACTTACAAGTAGGTTTTACCTTACATTTTTATTCATACTAACAATTTGCTTCAAATTCTGCAAAGATAAGGTTTTTTTATTTATTTATTTATTTATAAATGTACAGCAATCAGAATTTGTATTCTATAAGTTATATTGCTAGGCATAGAGACTGGTAATAAGAGTCTCAATAGTGTCCCGATGAAGCTTCTCCATTGAGAAGGCCTCTTGGTCACCTCACAAGATGTCAATCGATCATCTTCGATTCAGTCTTCTGTGGTATGGCAATTCTTGCACAAGTGGCTGTAGGCCAATATTGGGGTGTATTTCAAGTTTATGATGATGCTGCCGGCTTCGTTGTTGAATTGTTTCTTGGACTGTTGATATATGAAGATCTTGATGTAACATTTGATTTGAGATGTACCAGGGTACATTAGCGATTTCTCTGAGGATCTCAGATTGTGCTCTTTGTATTATAGCAATACTGGATATGCTAGCGCAGCCCCAGACCTCAATACCGTAGGTCCATATTGGGATGATTACCTGTTTGTATATTAGGATTTTTTATTCTAATGACAATCTGCAATTTCTACCAAGCAGCCAAGGCAGTTCTCACATTTTAAGATCTATTTGTTTTCGTTTTCTGGATATGTGGTTTCTCCAGTTAAGTTTTGCATCAAGATGGATACCCAAATACTTGACACTGTTTGCTGGTGGCATTGTGGTACTATTTATGTACACTGGGGACAGGTGCCCTTTTTTAATGTGAAGGTTATGTGTTGTGACTTGCCTTCATTAATTTTTATTTTCCATCATTGAAGCCATTTCTCAATTTGAAAGAGATAGTCTTGGAGGTTTGCCGAAGCTATTATCGGATCTTCGTGGAGGGCTAAGAGAGCAGTATCATCTGCAAATATACCAATTGTGGTGGAGTCAGATGTAGGGAGGTCTGATGTGTAGATTAGATACAAGACAGGTTCAAGGACGCTGCCTTGAGGGACTCCAGATTTGATGGGGTGGAACTGGGAGCTTTCATTAACTTTTGTTCTAAAGAATCAAAGATCAGGTTATGCTTCTTTTCATGCATCAAATATACTGTGACTCTGTTAACAAGAGTTATTAAGTTATCTAATTATATACTCTAGCATTTATTTTATCACTTTAATTTTAATTAATTAACAAACTTTAATGAAATGTATAAGGAGCTAAATGTAGAGGTATTCAAAATAATTACAGAATGGCTTAAATCTCCTTTTTTTAAAAAAATAATAAATATGTATTAACAACTTTATGAACAAAATTTGAGTTATGCTTTTGTACATATACAAAATCATGTGGATCTATTACCCTGGTTTTTTCATATTCATAGCTTCTTCATAGGATGGTAAATCTAAAAAATAATATTGTCAATAAGAATGCTTTTTATTTACAAACAATGTAATCATACCTGATGTTTCCAAATGAGGAACTGACAAGGCACGAAAACTGAAGAAATTGTCTCTTCCCAGATTTGTGTTAGTTGTTTCTACATGTGGAAAACCTTCAACAGTAGGAGGGGGAGGATATGAATTTATCAGTAGTTGTTCTACTGGGAAATCTCGATTAATTTCTCTTGGAGGTATAGTGCTAGTTGTTGCTACATGTGGAAAACTTTCAGCAGCAGGACGGGGAGAATATGAATTTATCACTACTGATTCTTCTGGAAAACTTTGATTTCCTCTACTTATTAGAGATACTGTGCTACTTGTTTCTACAAGTGGAAAGCTTTCAGCAGTAGAAGGAGAAGAATATGGATTTATCACTACTGACTCTTCTGGAAGATCTTGATTAACGTCTGTTAGAGGTATTGTGCCAAGCATAATAGGGCAATTAATATTTAAATCTGTATATGGAAATGGTAGCACTACTTGTATCTGCAAAAATTTGTTATAGACATATTATTAAACCTCTAATTCATTTTGTATATTATAATCTTCTAAAATAAATGTCCGCATATAAACCTTAACAACTACATGTTTGAAAACTTTATACTTTTAACTTAATTTACATTTTTAAAACACTTTAACATAAAAAATTACGCAATGCACAGTGTTATTCAAGTATTCAAGACCAATTTAACATGTTTCTGGCATAATTAGTTATAGGCCAGTCAATGAATGCTCAAAAGGGGGGTGTAGACGAAAATGTCGGGATGGCAAGAGTTTACTTCAGGGCTTTGTTTGGACTAGTTAAGATGTAAACATATGAAAAGTGCTGGGATTTAGGAGCAGTGGCAAAGGGAAGAGGAGGTGAGAGAAGGAACACTCTGTATGATATTAATGTCAATTACTGTACATTTTTTTTATAGGTACTTGAGGTGCGGATTGTTTGCCACATGGTATGTTTTCAATCAGATACAGCACCACTATCGATATCAATGGCCAAAGTTTATTTCTTTACTTTCTAGAGACACTACTACTTTACTACAGCAGTGAGCTGTACATACGCAAATAGGTAGGTTGTGGCAATGCAAGATATACTGCTCCTGCTATCGTGCTCGTACGCAAACATTAGCTCAACATGTTGCATTGTGCAGCCTAGCCATTTTCGTATAGACAGCTTGATATTGCTTTACTAATAAAAACTGAAAAGTATCTACCTGTAGTTGATACTTTTTAGTTTCAGTTATATCTACCTGTAGTTGATATATTACATCCATTATTTTGGAAGCCATAAGATTCAAGACTTCGATAGAAGAAAAATCCAAAACTGATGTCCATGATCTTTCAGCATGAGCTAATATAGTATTTTCAGTACAAGTTGCAATAACATCCTGTGAATACCTTCTACTTATGGATGGGTGAAGAGTTTTATATCTAATTGTCTAAAAATTAACAGATAACAGCCATTACTATCATAAAGTTTTTTATTAACATATTAGTCAAACACTTAATAAGTATATATCTAATATGTAATTAAACTAGTACTACTAGTACTTTTATTTACTTGTATTTTTTATGAAGAATTAATATGGTATTTGGAGAAATACTAAAAATAGAGAGTATGTACTCTTTAGTAGGATTAACCAGCAAGCGGCAAATAGCAAACTTTGTATCCTGCTAAGCTGCCATAAAACCACTTATAAATCCACTTGCCACCCTCTGATTAACCCTCCTAAAGGGTAAGTATGGACCACCACTGAAAAATAAATTCTAGTTTTATCGCATGTCAGTAGTGTCTATTCCTCCAAAAACCTTAAACATTTTTGTTGGAAACAAAGCTTCTAAGTTGATATTTTTATATTTATAATTTCAAAACCAAAGAACTTACTCTAAGTAATTTAAATTCTACATGTTCTACATTTATATTTGATCCGTTTTTTATGCAAGTATGAATATTTATTTTCTGTCCACTTGCATAACCTGTATATGGTAATGAAATACCTATTGCCATTGGTCCAGAATTATAATAGCAAAATGTCATATTTCCTTTTGCTCTGTAGTGGAAGGGTTCCTAGAAAGATAAACATGTTGAAAACAAACAATATTATTTAAGCTGAGTTCGGCAATTGCATCAGATTAATCTGATTACTCAGGTAACTATAGCAACCTTTATTAAGACAATCGTCTCCTTAGTTACTCGAGCAATCAGATTAATCTGATGCAATTGCCCAACTCAGCTTTAAATAGATGCACTCACTTTCAGTTTTGGAAATGCATTCAAATCTATAGGAGAAATAACGTGAAATGGCAGTATAACTTCATTACCATCATCTGGTCGAAGCCTCACTTTGATTTTATAACAAATGTTGCCATATCTTCCTTCAAATGATGATGGTAATTTCGATGATAACCTACATGAAAATGGGTATATATGAGTACCAGCTGGAATTAATATATCTGTGCCATTTCCTATAATCAGAATAAATTAAATACAGGTATAGTTATACTTTTGAAAAACAAATATTGAAATTCTACCTTACTCTTGAGACTGTTGCTCTAAATAGTACCCATGTACTTAGCAGCAGAAATATTAATAATCTTACAAATATTCAAATATAGTTCAGAATCTTAAAGACTATGATAGTGTTACTAGAGTAACCTTTACCAAAGTTATACTGTAAAATACAATCTTTGATACTCGGAACCTTTGTTAATATACCAGGTGGGGCAATAGTGTGGAGAAGTCCGATAGCTCCTAAACGGTAACAGCTAGATAAATCGTTCTAATACGGATGTAAACAGAGGATAGAGGCGCATCTATAGAAATTATTTTCAAATATACAGGATGTTGCACAAAAGTGCGGCGTGCTTATGGTAATTTTTTTTAAATAGAATGCCCCAAATATTTTTGCATATTTAACACCTCTCTTGGCAGGTTTATGCATGTCTAAAATTTTAGCGCCATCTAATGACCGGTTTAGAAGTCAAAAAATTGAGTTTTACATTATCCCACTTAACTTTACCGCTTTCACGGCCGCAACTGTGAACACGAATTTAAGTAGGGATTTTGTTGCAGGAGCTTGTAGGGTGCTCTTCTTTAAAAGAAAATGGACCCACCATGTACAGGGTGTTCAAAATTAATTTTTAAATTTAGAGAACTTCAAACATTTGCGATGGCGAATTAAATAACGAACATTTTTTGTATGTACGTCTCTATAGCTATCTGTAACCACTTTTGATTTATTAAGAAAAAACTGCAAGAAATACACAATTAAAAAAAATTATTTATTTAAGAAATCAAGGTTTTTCAAATGAAATAAAAGAAAAAAACTATAACAAATGCTCCATATGTTGCCCATTTGCATGGATACACATTTCGATGTGCCTTTAGAACGATCTTTGTACATTTCTTAACATTGCCGGCGTGATACTTCTAAAAGCATGTATTATTCTATCCTTCATATTTTGGATTGTAGTTGGTGTCTCTGTATAAACAATTTCTCTCACATATCTCCATAAAAAGAAATCCATTTTTGTAAGATCAGGAGATCTCACAGGCCATTTAGTGGGTCCATTGATGTGGGTAGATATTATTTAGGTGGTCTGTTACTGCATGTAAATAATGCGGTGGAGCACCGTCTTGCTGAAGCCACATCTCATTTCGGATCCGTTGAGGAAGGTTAGCCAATAATTGTGGCAAAAATGAAGATAAATAGCTCCAGTTAATGTACCATCAAAAAAATGTGCCCCTATTACATGTTCTCCAATAATTCCCCCCAAACGTTTATGGACCATCTGTGCTGGTTATCAAGTTGTCTGAAAAAGTGGGGATTTTCTGTAGCATAATAATGGAAATCGTGCCTGTTAACAAATCCATTTTTATGAAACGTTGCCTCATCAGTGAACAAAACATTTGTGAAGGATGTAGCATCGTCTTGCATTTTACCTATGGCTCAATTACAAAACTGTAAACGTTTTAGAAAATCGTCATCAGTTAATTCCAGGTGCATTTGAATGTGATATGCATGAAACTTATTTTTTTTATTTAAGATTCGACCAACAGAACATCTACTTATTCCTACAGATGAACTCACTTCTCTCTGACTAACATGGGGATTCTCAATCGTTGCCAGCACAACAGATAACTCATTTTCTTCGTTCACAACATTGTTAATTCGTTCACTTTTTTCACACTGTACATTGCCGGTCCTCACAAATTTATCGAGCAGGTTTTGAAAGCTGTGAACTTTAGGGAGCCTCCGTTCAGGATACCGTTGGTGGTAAATTCTGTGGGCAAGCAAACAATTTATTTCCGACTCGCCCAAAACAAAAGTCATGTCTACAAGTTCTTCATTACTAAAATTCATTTTGAGAAACAAACACCTACTAGAACTAAACACTGATGGTCGATAACTGCGAGAAATGTACGTTTTGCATACGTGCACAACAATTATTGCTGGATGCTTTAATGTTTTGTTGAACTATAACAACCAGCACACTTGACAACTAAATAAATAATTGTTTTTAATTGTGTACTTCTTGCAGGTTTTTCTCAATAAATCAAAAGTGGTTACAGATAGCTCTAGAGACGTACATGCAAAAAATGTTCGTTATTTAATGCAGCACAAAGGTACAAAATATACAGGGTGTTACATTTGAAAAAGTTGTGAATTTTAGCTTTAAAGTTCTCTAAATTTAAAAATTAATTTTGAACACCATGTACATGATGGGTCCATTTTCTTTTATATATATTTGAGAATAATTTCTCTAGATGCGCCTCTATCCACTGTTTACATCTGTATTAGAACGATTTTTCTAGCTGTTACCGTTTAGGAGCTATCGGACTTTCCCACACTATTGCCCCACCCGGTATTTTACATTTAAACATACTTTAACCACAACTACAAATAATCAACTGAGGATTATACTGTTCTACACCCAGAACTACAAAAGGTGAACCAGCAATGTATGCCCTATTTGAATTCAAATCTTTGTCTCGATACAGCAATGGAAAGCTCATGATGAGTACTTTGCAAATATGTAAGTTCAAAAAACCTATGCATTACTGAGTGCCCTTTAGTAAATGCAAGTTAAAGATTTACTTAAACATACTAGTGCAATTTAGAATCTGGAATGAACATGTTTAAACAATATTTTTAAACAGCTTTAAAGATTCCAAAACCAAATGAAACCATCTTTATGCCAAAGTGCATGCAGATCAAATAACCTTAAAGTGACCACACTGGATATATTATTTTTTCCTTTTATCATTAATGTAAAAAATAGTATAAAACAGTTAAATATGATATTCTTCATCAAAAAATACTTAAATCAGTAATTATTACTTGTCTTTTGCTGAATTCTTATACCAGTTTAACCCTCATATGAATCTATAGATAAATATTAATTACCTTCAACTAGATTACAGTTATAATTCAAATGAGTTTCCTTCGTGAAATACTTTTTCTCTATCATAGGAATAAAAGTCACATTCCATTCAGTTACAGCAGTACCTTCTACTTGCACCCGTATGGCTGTAATACAAATAGTAAAAGTTTAATATTGAGCTCCACAGAAGTTTTCTTAAATTTAAACTAGTTTCAGTTGAGCAAAGTAAGTTGAACTTTTAAGAATAAAGTTAGGAATAACACAATGATCAATGAACACAACAAAGCTGCAGTAAGTCAGTGTTACAAACAATTGCAACTAAGTCAGAGCGTCATTTCAGGTTTTTGGTGGAGGTTTCAAAGTTTATGGTTAGTTATAGAGTATATATATAGTAAATGTTTAAGAGCTACAGTTCAGTTTTTTAAAATTGCAAAATTAAATGCTGGCATGATTCTTTCAAATTTTATGTTAAATTCTTCAATTTCAAAAATTGAAAGCTGTAGATGTTGCAGTTTCAAAATTTGACAGTTTATAAGTATCAGATTTTTTCAAATTCCAGAGTTAAGATTCAACAATGTTTAAATTTCAGTAAAGATCCATAATTTGCACAAGTTACAACATGTTAAAATTTCATTAATCATTTTAAGATTTCAAGATGTCAATGATCTAAATTTTGTTTTATTTTAAAGAGACATTGAGAAATACAAATTTTTAATGTTTGAAAATTGAAAATATATGTCCTTTCAATTAGATTTTGATAGATTTATAAATGCATGCACAATATTTCAGATATTTGAAGATGGAGAATTTCCAAGTCCAAAGATTTGGAGTTAACGATTTAGAGTTATATAGTGTTAAAAGTTTGGATTTTACAATAATGTGGGTATAAATCTCGCTATGCCCAACATACCTAGTTTAAAAGTTGATCTAGTGAAATGTTCTATTACCTCGTAATTTTTTATTTGAAGGAAACACACATTCTACATTGCCACTAAGAATTTGACCAGCTTTGTATGTATGATTGGAATGACCCAGGAGTATCCTTAAAGTTTCAGCCATTATCTGGTAGGTTATAAACAATTTTTATCTAAAATTAAAAATTATATTTTATAAATAAGTGTACTATTTTCAATATTCATGAAGTCATTAATTCTCTTACTAATATTATAGTTGATCTGATTTTTAATATCCACAGTTAAATCTAGAGGGATTATTAGCAATCTTTCTATACTAAGTTAAAAGCTGTTAGTCCAATCCTTTTAGGTTTGACCTTAAAAAAATATTGTAAATCTCAAAATTGGTGTGAGTGTTGAATTTAGTGTGTATAATAATATACTAAAAATCTTAGTCTCCTCTGCCGGTTTCACAGTGTTTTACATGTAAGAAAAGGCTGCCTAAGAAGTGATACAATTCACACCAGCAACTAAGTGCTTAAACCATTTACACCAGCTTAACAGTATTCTGCAAACAACAAAAGCACAAGTACCTACATTATATTTGAAAAATTTGAGAAATAAGGGTATTTTAATACTAGTAGTTGAATACGGTAAAAGTAGTTCAAGAAACACAGAAAAACAGTTTGCCATTAATTTCTGAAGTAGAAAAGAATTACTAGATTATTTAGATGTTGAAGTAAACGCACATCATGAAATAGGCGAGGCACACAGAATCTGGAAAAAGCTAATTGTTTGTCAGCTCTCAGTTCCTGGACTGCCATGTCAATCAACAGATTGCTTCCACAGTGTATCTGTTGGTAAGGTTAACATGGATTAGACAGGAAAGAATTATAAAAACATATGAGAAACTCTCACCTTTGTTGAAAAACTGAGTATGGACCGTTGCCTCAGTACAACCAAATCTTTTATGCTGAATGCATAAGACCCACTGTTTTACTCCATTCGCCATGCCTCGCATTTAATTCTTCCTTTTCTGGTTTACTATCGTATCATTTGAAAGCGATAATCTTAGGTACACCATTCGTTTGTTGAAAAACTGCAGATTATGGAACTCTGCTTCAGCACAATCAAATATTTTATTCTAACTGCATAAGCCCACACAGTTTGGCCCCATTCGTCATGCTTCTCATTTACTTCTTTCTTTTCTGGTTTACTATCGTATCTTTGAAAGCAATAATCTTAGGTACACCATTCATTTGTTTTTCGTTTTGTTCTTTGTTGGCAAGGGCAGTACATGTCTTCATAAGTTTGTTATGGTACACCTTATTGCAAGCTAAACACCAGGAAGCCGGTATAAAATACACTAGAATTTTGTTAGATTGTTTTGTTCTTCATGTTGTACTGCACACTAAATTCAACTCTTGCATACATTTTTTGATTTACAATACCTATTCCATTCATGGACAAAACCTAATATGACTGGGGTAACAGCTTTTAACTTAGCAATAATATATCTCTAGATTTAATTGTGGATATTAGAAATTCGACAACTTCAACTGGTTAATAGAATCACTGACTTCATTGACAGATTTACACACTGCATACAACATTTTCGCCAATCTTGGCAGTTACAATTTTTTTTCTTAGCTTTGGTAAAATTCCATCTAAGCTATTTAAATTGCCTAAGCTATGTAATGTTATCATTGATTGTGAGTTGTGCTTTTATCAAATGCTCTTTTCACTGATTGGCACTAAAAGTTTAATTTTATTGACAACCGATAAGCACTAAAGTCCCACTTTTACTGCCTAGGCGGGAAAAAATGACATTTATTATTTAATTTAATAAGTGAATTCACTTACACAAATAACAAGAGTGAAATAGTAAACAAATAGAATTAAAATTTCGTTACTTTTTAATTATGTATTTATTGTATTTGCATTAATACTTCAAAGAATTCATTAATATAAACATTTGCAATACTTACAAAATATGACTGGGGCAACATTAGAAATTTAGAAAACAATTTTCAAAATTAGAAGAGAATATGTGTACAACACGGCAAGAAAATAGATTTACCTAATTTTCTGCCTGGTTAAACAAATAACTATTGTATGTAACTTTCTTTGCAGCTTGTTTGTCCTTAAACCTTGCAACTTACTTAAAATTAAGCTGAAAAATGAGACTTTCAGGGCATGCATAATTAAGAAAATGTTAATGCTGTTTTTGGGACTTCCCATACAACCACCAAAATTCGAATTTAAAAAAATAAGTTGTAAATTAAATTTATTATTAAATAGTATATGAAAGTTTTACTTTAAGTCATACGAAATATATACAGGGTGATTTTTTGAAAACGATCCGCCGGAAATATTTCAGAAACCAAAAGGAAATTAAAAATTTCCGAAAACAGGTCCACTTATATGTCAAGGGGGAAACGGTTTGACCTATGATTCACACTTTTGACGTTTACCCCTGCGCTCCCACCAATACCTCCCCAAAAATTTTAAATGGAATGACCCATCGTGTGGTATCTCAAATGAAAGCTTATCTTATCAGGATTATGGTGATGTGTCACTTGCGCATTTTTTTATTTTCTCATACATTTTATGAGAAAATTTATCATTGCCACTTCAGGAGAACAGTAAGCGCTATCGAAACCTAATTTTAATCAGGTAGGTGTGAAAAAAAAAGAAATCAAGCCGTTGACGTTTTGTCTAACAAACTGTCACATTAGTTGTTTCCGTTTAGTCAACTTCACCTACATACTACATTGGTCTCCGTAAAAATGGTGTACTCTATTGCTGAAAGGATGGAAGTTATCTACATTTATGGTGTCGAGCAATGTGCTCGTGCCACAGCAAGAGTTTTTAATCAAAGACATCCAAATAAGCATATGGAGCATAAATATGTTCGCGAACTTGTGCAAAAATTTGAAGCAACTGGATCGGTAGAGAACAAGAAAAGGCATGCTAATCAGGTAGTAGATGAACTGGCGGAGATGGAAGTAACTGGAAATTTTACCATGGAGCCAACCAGTTCTTTACGTCAGGTTGCAGCATCCACCGGACTTTCTTACTCGTCGGTACGCAAAGTGACAAAGCTGCATAACTTTCACCCTTACAAGATGCAGATATTGCAAGAACTTAGCGACGGCGATTGCAACCGACGACTAGAATTTTGCGGAACTATGACCGAAATGATCATTGCAAATCCAAATTTAGTAAAAAACATTTGCTTCAGTGATGAGTGCACTTTTTACTTAAATTGGCACGTGAACAAGCAGAATGTACGATATTGGAGCGACGAAAATCCGCGTATGACAAGAGAGAACCATACCCAGAGACCTCAAAAGATTAATCTTTGGGCAGGAATAGTAGGTGATTCAATAGTTGGACCCATATTCATTAATGAAACGCTAAATGGTGCCGTCTACTTGAATATGTTGGAGAACATCATCGATCCTCTAATAACTGAAGAAGTGGAAAACCAGCTTGATGAAGAAGGTAATCAAATACTCAACGAATATCAATTCTTCTTCCAGCAGGATGGTGCTCCACCGCATTATACTGCGAATGTTCGTAACTGGCCTAACCGGAGATTTCCAAATCACTGGATTGGTAGACGTGGAACAATCGAATGGCCTCCACGATCACCGGACCTCACAAGTCTTGACTTCTTCCTTTGGGGTCATTTAAAGTCAGTAGTTTATAATACTAAACCCATAGATTTAAATGACTTGCGTCAACGAATTATCAACGAGTGCCGGAACATTCCACAAGAAACTTTTCAGAAAGTAAGGCAAGAATTTGAAAACCGGCTTTACTACTGCATGGAGGCCAATGGTGCTCATTTTGAGCAGTTCCTGTGAATGTTCTTTTTCAGTTTTGTTAAAATGTTATTTTCAACGCCTACTTAAATGTTTAAAGACTTATTATTCTTATCCTAATGTAAAATTGATCATTTCTCCATGCTAAATAAAAAAACTGCGCAAGTGACACATCACCATAATCCTGATAAGATAAGCTTTCATTTGAGATACCACACGATGGGTCATTCCATTTAAAATTTTTGGGGAGGTATTGGTGGGGGCGCAGGGGTAAACGTCAAAAGTGTGAATCATAGGTAAAACCGTTTTCCCCTTGACATATAAGTGGACCTGTTTTCGGAAATTTTCAATTTCCTTTTGTTTTCTGAAATATCTCAGGCGGATCGTTTACAAAAAATCACCCTGTATATTATTTTATATACCTATTTAGTACCGACCCACTTCATACTTTCTTCACAAAATATTGATAAAATCCCCCCTTCACCATGCACATTATAGTTTTTTACCTCTTTTTTTTGACAAACAATATTTTAAAATTAGTCCCCCCAACGAACAAAAATCCTGGCTATGGGCTGGTATATTCTGTATCATGTTTAACTATGCATACAACATTACAACTTTTATAGAAACTTTTCTTTTAGCTCCAATAATAACAAAGATAAAGAAATGTTCAAAAATATAATTAGTAACCCTGTACATACTTATTTAAACCAGTGAGTGGCGTAGCAACACCTTTTGGGGTCTAGGGATGATTCTTATTTGGGACCTTCATGAACCTCTCCAAATATGTATAGGTACTAACTATATCCAGTGTTCCGCAACATTTTTTTGTCTAGCGACCCAAAACTATCAATAAAATTATAAGGCTACCTTTAACGAGAGGGGGTTTACTTTACTTTAATTACAGGACCTTATAGCATATATTTTTAACATGAATCTAAATGATATGATATGATTTATACTATAAGGAGTATCCACACAGTCTTTTACCAATGAAAAATCAATAAAAACAAAGCTTGAAGGACTAATGGAATTTTAAATCCAAGTTTGTATGAAAGTACAGGTGTTTTAAAATAAATCTAAGGTAAGTCTTGAGAATGATATTTTGGTTTTTAACATTGTGTGAATCAGACTTTAAATTATATTTCACTATGATAATAACAAACATATCCATAGCAACCTTAACTAAATTCACAGTGTTCAATTTTAAATTACTCGGTACATTAATTAATTACACTCTCTATAACAACCGCCGTTACAAGGTGATCTGATGTACAGTTACAGCCAAAAAAATCTGGGCGCTTATTTGAGGTTACATAACTTTTTTTGTAAATTTGTTGTTTGTAGATCAGGCTTTTGATCTACTAATATTACTATCGATACACAGTAGCGTCGCCTACCTAATAATTTCCAATGAGGCTGTGAATTTAAGATTCAGAATTTTAATTATGGTTCATTGAATAACAATAATCTAAACCTCTTGCTAGATTTTTTTGGCCGTAACTGTACAGTATTATATACAGCTCACTGTATAATAAACTTAAACTATGTTCCGAATAATGTTAGCAAATTATCAATTCCGGATTTATTTGATATGGGGCCCTAGGCTGCATATATAAAGTCTTACTGTAATAATGAAAAGTATGATTAATCTATTTGGAGAACAAGATTAATCAAATTTTTATTATTATAATTCATATTTTGCATAAATACAATCAGTACTGTTAAGTAAGTTTTAAATCCAAATAGATTATTAATATATAATTTCTCTATTAAATAGAAATATTACCAGAAGTTAAATTCATTAAAACTTAAAAATTACTGTAATGTCAATGGTTGTGGGCCCTCGGTGAAACCTTTTTAGCGTAATGGTAAATCCGGCGTTGAGAATTATTGTGTCAAAAAACTGGTTAAAAATGTTCTCAAATCAAGTTAGTAAACATCCATTAACACCATTTAATATCCATTTTTAAAGAGAAATTCCGTAGTTTTCAGAAAATACGTATAATATAAAAATTGTTTCTTTTTTAAATTATTTACTATTTAACAGTAAATTTATTGACAATTCTTTAGGTCAAATTTCGAGGTACAGAGAGGTAATCAAAAATTATAAATAATCATAATTTATTTCAATATTTCTTATAACTTAAAAACAATGTCATCCTGCGGTTTTTATCTTCTCTTCAGGAAAGGTAGTTTTTTATAATCATTGTTAAATGTCTTGCATTAAGCATTCCTGAATTGTAAACAATATTGAAAAATATGTATAAAAATATATAATATAATATAAAAACATTTAAAAAGTAAATTTTAAAATATTTACAAAAAATATACAAAATTAAAAATCTTGTGGGGGCCCCCCTTGGGCAGAGGCCCGGGTCGGACGGTCCTCCCTCCACCCTTGCTACGCCACTGATTTAAACATTATAACAACACGTATTTCCGACCTTGTAGGATTCACCTGCTGCTCTGGAATGTACAAAACCTTTGAAATTCGCGCCAAACTACTAAAATAGTACAAAATCTTTGTTATTTTAAAACAGTTTTGTTAAGAAAATCCTGTATTTAAAATCCCTGCTCTATTAAAAATTAGACTTTTATAGTGTAATTTTGTAATAGTAATAGTACTAATTTGTAATAGTAGTATTGAAAGCTTTTCACTCGCAAGGTTGGCAAGACTGATGTGTACACTAATTTATATTCTATAATAATAGTTGCATGGAATACAGTAAATAATATTCTTATGTAAGTATGTAAGAACGGAATTCTCTGAATGTATAGTTACACTTATTATTATTTATTGCGCAGGAAAAACTAATGCCCTTGATATACCGAAACTTGAATTAATAAAATAGTAGCAAATCACTTTTAATTATTTAATTTAATAAAGTATTTTATAAGAGCGAACACTTATAATTAATGTATACATAAACAATAAAGCTTACCACTGTTGTAAATAATTTGGGCACCAAAAATATTTCTATTATATTGTATTTACATATAACTTGTGTGTTGACGCCAGAATACCGTTGTTGGCCACTTTCAAAGATATACTAGGGATATACTACAGACTTGACGTGAATGGTAGGTATTACTATTGGTGATTCATCATTTAAAACCGCCTCTGTGAAGTAAACACAGTTCTCTAGTAATTAGCAGTAAATAATTTTCTACGAATTAAAATAATTTTTCGATTATATTGTATATTTCTAAACTAATAGTATTTGACATACAATATAGCACGTACTGATGACAATAAGTAAATTTGAGACAAGTATTTAAATGTACTCAGTTACAAATAAGTTGAACTTCTCACAAAATTGTACCTACTTATTAGTTTATTAAATCCTATTATTCACAAATTATCTTATTTGACAGTAATGTGTATAGAATATTAGAATAATATAAGAAATAAATATACTACACAACGTTTTTGAAATAATTCGATTCAGAAAATTGCTGTTTGATGGACATTTTGGATGTATAGTTGTAACAGTAGCGTAACAACTAATTGAGGTCTCTTGTAAGACTGAAATGGAACCGTGTTGTAAACATCTATACTAGAGGGGTACTTCTTTTTGAATTTTTTTTATTTCAGTACGCACATCCCCTACATTGATTTCGTTTTGTTATAAAAAGAAATTTAAGACACCCCCCCCCCCCCCAGCCAGCACACTGACGTCATAATGTCGCTGTTTTTTCGGCAGTAACGACGTCAAATTGTTGCAAAGCTGATATCATTATGTCACAGCCCAAAGACGTCATTAAAACGTCCTATACGAGGACTAAGACAGGAATTATAAATAAATAGTTGAATATTCGAAATAACATTTATTATATACTACAGTCAAAACATCTGTATATTGTGACCACCTGCCTAATATGACTAGTATTCCTTGGCCCCTGTTAAAGTAATATCTTTTTAATGAAACTTGTACGTATTGTATTGTACGTCCGTAAAAGACGTCGTTTTGAAGACGTCTACGTACGTTCAATTACGTACGTTCATCATTTATTAGTCATATGACGTCGTCGACCAATATTGACTTAAAAATAACGTCATTATAACCTGAGTGTGCTTCTATACTTCTATACTTTTCAGTACCTAAGTTCAGCCTAATGTTTTCAGATTTAATAGTATGAATGCACATGACACATTTTAAAGTTAAAGGTGATCAACAATACTACTTGTTTTCCAGAAAGTGCAAGCTATCATAATAAAGTAATAACCCGTCTTTATTTTGACCAACTATTTCGTGCAATAAGAACAAATAAATGAATAAGAAACATACTCTCGTTTGATATTATGTTTCAAAAACGGTATTTTTGTTTTGTGATTTCTGATTTGTAAGACAATTTAATATTCTTTTAATAGACACGTTAACCCCTATGTGTAATACAAGCAGGTCTGTGAATAAAAAAAATCTCGTATTAATTTACTTTACAGTAAATCAAATAAGATATTTTCGAAAATTCGCTGTAAGGTAATTTAGTATTCTATTAGTAGTATTATGTGTTTTGATTATTAAATTTTTGGTTGTGTTATTTTTTGGGCATGCTGTACTGTATTATTTTGTACTATTTTTTATTTAAAATAATATTTATTCCCAGACATACATACTATGTAATAAATAAAGAGTCCCAATTTCTAGTGAAAAGCAATAAAATCATCACTGTAGATACCGTTACTCTTCCTAAAAATTGTGACTAATTGGCACAGCTGTATTAGCAATACAGCAACTCAACCGACAACCTTTATTATGTTTTTAAATCTTCGGCCAAGTTCAGAGACTAATGAAATGCCTTGACATTCTATTTTTTATTAGTAGAACAATAATAATTTCGTTAAATGACCGTTCGTTTTGATTTTGCAAGACTGTACTTATTTTTTAGCATGCAGTTTTGTATTATTTTTATACTATTTCTATGTAAACAAATTATCATCAACCACAAAACAATAAAATTTTTACTAAGCAGCAGTTTTGCTCCGTTGTGTTTGTAATACCAATACTTATTCCCAGAAAGTTTGTAAGAAAGGCGGCCAATTTCTAGTGAAATGCAATAAAGGTTTTACTAAAGGAACTTTGTACTACTGTATTTACATTTAAGACTTCCAATAAAATAAATAATAAATAAAAAATAACAATAGCCATTGATGGATAGATTAAATTAACCAACATATCTTTACTTAATTAATTAATATCTGTTTAATAACGAATAACAAATCAAATTGAATGATATCATTAAATGGATCGATATTAAAATGATGTCATTTCTTCATGCTTTTCCTACTATTAGAACACAGGGAAATCCCCCGGATTAATAGAACGTTTTAAAAGTTGTTTCAACAACATCCAAACTGGAATGTGCACCGTTTGCATCCTTGTTGTGTTTATTCAACGGATGTCACGTTTTTGTACTGATGGTGTCAATTTCTAAAGCGTTTGCATTTAATTCTATTAGACTTAAAAACTGACCGGCATCAATTACACGTAGTTTTCTGAAAACGTCGTGCAAAATTTTCGAAATTTTGGTCGAACTTCATTTAATTAAAAAATGTTACTAAGGTTTTATGTTTCTAATGACCAGAGAAGCTTATCCTCAAAGTTCGATCATTAGGTACTGAATCACCGTGTATAGGCGCAACTAGGGTGGACTGGAGGGTGCTAAGCGCTCCCAAATCAAAATAATTTTTAAATTGTATTTTGAATTTTATCAATTAGCAATTAAACTTGAAACATAATCCTCAAAACACATTCCAGTTTAAAAACTAAAAAGCACAAAAAAAGTAATCGAATTAATTAATAACATAGTCGGGTAGGCGGCTCAGCGGGCGTCAAAATTTCGATGAAGCGACATTGGGTGGTGGTCCGCCTCAGGTTCTTTGTAATTTAGGTATATTTAGATGTTTTTCTAAGTTGCTGAACCTAGGCATCTACTACAAGTGGTGACTCGCGTAACAAGATGACCTTGTAACTTATCTTGGAAACTAGGAGTTATAAAAAAAAGAATACATGAATACAAAATCTGGTTGTTGTATCTATATGGTTCTAGGTCAATTTATCCCTGTAAAAATGTCTCGAACAAAAATAATTTTGCAAAAATATCCCCGCAAAAATCCAAAAATGTCCAATCCATTGTTTTTCAAAGTAATTCAATAACGGCTCCAATGCATCTTCATGATCAATGTAAAATTCAGATGCTATCAGTTTATCATAAACTTTAGGAATATCTTCTTCAGGAACAAAGGCAAGTGCGCCTAAACATTTCAACTGTAATGCGTAGTTTCCATCAGATACATAATTATTTCGTAATCCTGATTGTTGAATATGGCGCCAAAGGCATTGCATATAATAAAAAAAACAACCTTTAACGGTAGCCTGACTGAATACTTTTTTAACAGAAATAATGAAGGCTAATTCAAAATCAGCTACGACGACGGTAGGATTTAATCTTGGCTCCAGAACAACGAACTGCTTCAAAATATCTTTATATACCTTTTCACTTTTACCATCGACTAATACATACACAAGAGGTATAACCTCACCTCTATATAACCCATGTATCGTATACATTTGATAAATATACTTGGAACAGTTTTGAATGTTCCGTCAGCGTACCATGTGTTACAAGTACCTACGCAATATATTTAAATTTCGATCAGTAGTAAATATTAAAAATCGACATCTGTAATTTAACCCCAAATCTTTGGAGTCGCAACGTAGGAATGGTATATTTTTTGATGTAACACTATACTCATTATCATTAACTAATTCATCAATATTAGCTATATTATCAGGTCTCTTATCATTATCATTACGAAGACAGCGTATGTTCCGAGTAATATTTGATAAATTTGGTAGCTGACCTAAAGTTGATGTTTCTGCTTCTGATACTGCATTAGCGATAATAGTAAAACTTTTTTCATTTGTCGTTTTTGCCTTTTCACGTATTTTTTCCATAATCTTCATGGCTTTTATTTTAGCAATATCAGGTGCATGGAGGTGATCATACTCTTCAATGACATTACCTACGGTTATAATATATATTGTAATCACTGGTACATAAAATTTAATTTATAATAAACTTACAATACCAGATTTACTTTTACTAGATGTATGACAACGTCCACGACATTTACCAGATGAATACAATACACATTTCCATCAACATTTACCATCACTACCTCGACGATCAAATGTATACATAAATCTATTTAAAATAAGGTTGGGTTTACCTTTTTGATTAATAACAAACTGCAGAGGCATTATTATAATATTTTTTTCACTACTAGCTTTAAAACATACTATTATCTAGTCTGTTGTCACCTTGTGAAGTTAGCCTTCTTGCCTAGTGGTAAATAATTTTTTATTATTGACTACTAGTCAATAATCCAGATTTTAGTGTAACACGGGGCAAAAATTCATCCCATTATACACTGGCATCCAGAAAAAAATCCGTGATCGCGATAGTACGTTTTTTATGTGAGAAGAATAAAAGGAATAAAAGTACTAGTAGTGAAAAAAATAATATATACACCACGGTTGTGAAGTGTTTTCTAGAGCCTCTCATCTTATATCCCTCGATGCTGCGCATCTCGGGATCTAATAATGCTCGGCTCTAGAAAAAACTCTTCACAACCTTGGTATATAATATACTATTTAATTATTAATTTACAATTGAAGTTTTCGATATCTGTAGTATAGTCAAAAATTTTGCAAATAGCACGCTATGATCGAAAATTTTGTTGGCGAGCTGGTAGCAACACTGCAGGCATAAACAAAGTACTGACATAACTTTTGGCTAGACTATGTATGTATATAATGATTTATTATAATAAAGAAGTACCTGAAGTCCGCCGTCGCATCCGGCGTAATGTAACGTACGGAAGACCAATGTGGTAATACAGGTTGCTTGTGTGTGGTCTGGTCTTGTACATTACTTATATGTTAACTCTTGTAGAAGACAATAAAAGACATGTAATAACTTCTATGAGATATTTATTTATATTCTTGTTGTTGATTACTGTTACGAGGGCGCTTACGGCTCCGTCAAACTGGCCGACGGGGGATCGGCAGGATCCGGCGGGGCCGCCTCCAAGAAGCCCGAGAAAGCTCGCTCCGCCTCGAAGGCCGCCGCCTCCGCGAAGTCTGCCGGCGGCAAACGAGCCTCCCCCAGGAAAGCCAAGGCCGCGAGCGCCAAGAAGCCGAAACCTGCAGCCAAAAAGGCCGGGGCAGAGAAGAAGGCCGCCGGTTCCAGGGGCAGGAAGCCGCAAGCAGCAGCCTCCGCCACGCCTGCCACCTCCGAGAAGCGGGCCTCGAAGGGGAGGACCCCCTCGAAAGCCAAGAAGACCACCAAGGTGCCGACCAAGAAGCCGAAAGCTCCCAAGCCTAAGAAGGTTCCGGCCGCCGCCAAGAAGGCCGCCTCCAAGAAGAAGTGAAGCGCGAGGGCCGGTCAACGAAGCGGCTCGCCGCCTCTTCCGAAAACAGCGAAAGAAGAAGACAAGTCGCTCGCGGTGCCGCCGTGGCGACATCTCCGCGGCCTTCGTCTGGAGGATATTTTTGTCAGGGATATTTTTCACCGGGATATTTTATTCGAAGATATTTTTTACTAGGGATATTTTTGCGGTGATATTATTGCGGGGTTATTTTTGCGGGGATATTTTTTAACGGGGACATATTGACCGGTCACCTATCTATATATGGTATATGGTAATAAACAGGGTCAACCACAAGCTTGCTGAATGGATAGTTAAGTGCACAATTTTGTATAGTCGAATGTATAGGTATAAAGTTTCGGCGATTCCAGGTTTTTAAACTGTAATAAAATATAAAAACTAAACCAGCTGCTAAACAATTCTTTATTATAGAATGAATTACCCAAAAAAGACAATTATCTATTGAAAAATTGGCAAGATACAAATGTAATGTATTTTGTTACAATGTGTAATAGTATATCAATTAGAATTCTTCAAAGCAGTTACTTACGGAATGCTTATTTTAGAGCAATATTTTGAAAACATACTGGACTTATCTGATATGTATTTCGCATGCGTGAACGATACGGCCCACACCGGCTGATAATGCAACTTATTCTTTGTTTTACATTAGTCGATGAGACGACGACGCCAATTTACGTATTTTAAATTATTCCATCTTTGTTAAAAAACGTAACGACCTGCTTTTTAATTAACCTTTTTAATTCCACAGACAGAAATGTTTATTCTCGAAAATTGATTTAAATTTTGAAATTTATACATCCTGAAGCATTCCTTCACTGTGGGTGAAAGAGCTGAAGAGGTGGAAAAATTATAATTTAAATTATAGTATGGAAAATATTAAACCTATATCAGGGACCAACCCATGGGGGGGGAAAGCTTCCCCCTCAAAGTTGATAATTTTGAGCGAGAGTTGGCAATTTCAGAATCTGAGAAAAATGTGTCCAAAACAATTTACTTCTTAAATTTAATATAATTGCCATGCATACACGTTGGAGAGTTTTAAATAAAAATAAGATTTGTGTAAAATACTAATTTAGCTTCATATTATGTTAGGTACAAATAAAAATATTTTCTTACTAGTAGTTGGTATTTTCATCGTAATAAGTTGGCAATTTTAAGGTCACCCCCGTCCAAAAAAACTCTTTAGGTTCGTCCCTGACCTATATCTATAAACAAATAGGTATTGTTTCATTTTAAACTAAATTTCTTAAATTTTTTTGAAACTGCATTTAACTAAATTATAATACTACGCGAAGCTTGTAAATACCTAAATCAACGTTATCTCATTGATCTATTGTTGAATATACAGTGTCTTTAAACCACTAGATCAAAGATCTTTGAACATGAAAATATCAGTATTCAAATGGGACATTCTGTATATATTTTATTTGATTCTGAACTAATATAACAAGTGATTATAAACTGTCTACATCTCAGTTGCTGTGAAAAATAGAACGGAGGTTTGTTTGTTTGTGTTTGGGCGAGGAATCAGGATGGCGGAGCATCCGTTTTATAGAGTAGCTAGAGTATGCTATAGCACGCTATACTGACATTGACAATTAATATAATTTTTCGTTGACCGTTTGTTAATGTCAATATTAATGAATGATTTTTTCTAAAAAAGGATGTATTAATGGACGTCATTAATACACTCTTTTTTATTAAGTAACTGTTTTGTGAAAAAAGGATGCATTAATGGACCTCATTAATACACTCTTTTTCATTAATAAACCCGTTTGTGATTTTGACGTTTTGATGATGTTTTACTTTGGGCAACCAGATATACGCACAAGTTTGGATTCGGTATTATTTGAAATTTTCTATCTTAAAATCGAAGAATTTTACGGTCAACGAAAAACTGTTGTAATCAATTCGTTTGTTAATGAGCAACTAATGATCTCAACTATTAAAGGCACTCACTCCCTATCGCTCGTTCGTGCTTTAAACAGTTTCGATCATTAATCGCTTTCATTAACAAACTAATTTATTAAATAACTATTAATAAATAGTAATAAAACACATACGTTTTAAATTTCACAGCAACTGAGATGTCGAGGGTTTATAATCACTCGTTAGATATTTTATATAAAGGTGAATAGTTGTGAAGCTATTAACGCGTTTTATACTGCATTGCTATTTCTTTAGAATTAATTTAGGATTATAAATGTCTGAACAATATACTCCAATTTAACTACACATTTAAAAAACCGTGTAAAAATAAAAAAATATTATTAATAGAAAATGTATCGACTTCGAATGTAGATAGTATATTAAAGTATAAGTGGATATTGAGGTCTTTAAAACACGCGCGAGTTTTGAAGCACGACGGCGTAGCCGGAGTGCTTGAAATAGAGCAAGTGTTTTAAAGACCAGTTATCCACGAATACTTTACGCTAGTTTTTTTTATTGGTACACTTTGAAATCATAAATAATACTGGTAAATATTACAAAAAATGGAAATAAGAACTATGGTTACGTTAGTGATGTAAAATCAGTATACCTTTCGTTGTCATGGAAAATGAAAAACAAAAATTAA
Organism: Agrypnus murinus; assembly: GCA_929113105.1. Taxonomy (NCBI): domain Eukaryota; kingdom Metazoa; phylum Arthropoda; class Insecta; order Coleoptera; family Elateridae; genus Agrypnus; species Agrypnus murinus. Next base: position 66,570,786 of record OV816025.1, read on the forward strand.
TTTTCAATCTGTCACTTGAGAATAATTTTTCTAACCACAGTTGTTACTGGTTGTATTTCGTTTAAAAATGAGTCATAATATTGATAACTTATACAGCAAAGCAGAATCGCGGTTAATACCCCTAAAATCGGAACACGCTTATAAAAAAGAATACGACAAGTTTATCAAATGGATGGAAGAGCAAAAGATAACAGATACAGATGAACGAGTTGTACTTGCTTACCTTCAGAAAATGTCGGAGCAGTACAAGGCGTCAACTATGTGGGCTATCCATTCGAAATTGCAAAGTATGTTGAGGGTAAACAAAGGGGTTGATATAAAATCGTTTGTGAAAGTGCATGCATTCATTAAGGCAATTAGCAAGAATGACGTAGCCAAGAAGGCATATGTATTCCAGGAAGACGATTTGCGGAAGTTTTTCATAGATGCACCGGACATTACGTATTTATTTTTAAAGATGGTAGCCATTTGCGAAATCTTTGGCTCTTGTAGAAGATGTGAATTATGCGATTTACGCTTACATGACATCCAGGAAGAAGGAAGCGTATTGCTTATTACAATCCGACCATCCAAGACAGTCAAGGGTCGACGTTTTACTGTTGCCGACAGTGATGGAATTAGTTATGTGCGTTTGGTGAAGCAGTATTTATCATTGCGCCCCCAAAATGTAAGTACAAACTGAGTTTTCTTACGGTATGATAAGGGGAAGTGCATCAATCAAGTGGTTGGTATTAATACATTTGGATCATGTCCCTTGCAAATTGCACGTTATCTTAAATTGGTCGATCCTGAGAAATACACGGGTCATACGTTCCGACGTACGTCTGCTACCATTATGGCGAATAGTGGCATGACAATAGATCAAATCCAACGACAAGTAGGATGGAAATCGGCAGCGGTGGCGGCTGGTTACGTTGAAGAAAGTATAAGCAATAAGAAGAATGTTTCGAACATAATTGGAAGTGCCATTAGTGGAAGCGGAACACAGTGAATTCCGAAAATGTTAGCACTGTTAATTTGAACAACATTTCTTCTGACTTAAAAAACCGAAGTATAAGTATTTCAAACAATACCAACTGTACTTTTCACATTCATTTAAAAAATTAAGATTGTTGAATATATGAATAAAGCTTTTAAAACATTTGTTAGTAGTATTTTATTTGACGTTACAAGGTACTCCTGTCAGATCAGTCATTGAAAAGTTCACATTTAAACTTGGCGTTTCTCGGATTGTTGATGTTGCCATGGAAACTTTAAAACGCGCGCGTTTTTGAAAGTTGGATTTATGCACGCTGAGGTGTACTTTAAATAAGCAAAATAGGTTACCAATAATAGCTATTTATGTCACAAGTACATAAAGTAAGGCTTTATTTGACGAGTCTGTTTGTTGCCGAGCGAGCTTGCGAGCGAGGCCAATAAATGACAAGTCAAATGAAGCCTTACTTCATTTACGCGTAACATACAAGATTTTATGTCCGATTGCATTATAAAGTATTATTATAATTTTTACTTGTACCTAATTGAATACAATAATAAAAATAAATTATTAAATTTCGTAGTTTACTTTGGTTGTTGCCATTAGCAGTTGATATTGTTTTTTTATTAGTTTGCCATTACTCCAAAAATGGAAACAACTATTTCTGTCAAAGAAGAAATTTCTGACGAAATCAAAAATTACGCTGCTACTGCTAAAGATTCCTTATTACCATCAAAATCCAGACATTTATACGAAGCAACATATAATGCATATCGCAAATGGTGTTCCAGTAAGAAAATTATAACTTGTGAAGACAGCATCCTAGCGTATTTCAACAGCGATCTTTCACGGTATAGAAGTTCTTCTCTATGGAGCAAGTATTCGATGCTACGATCGACCATAAGTTTACGTGAAGGTGTTGACATTAGTAAATTTCCAAGTGTCATTCCTTATTTGAAACGAAAAGCAGAGGGATACAAACCAAAAAAGTCCTTAACATTGACTAAAGAACAGGTAGATGATTTTCTGATTAGAGCAGACAACGGAGTACATTTATTTAACAAGGTAAACATTTTAATTCCGTTTTGTTTTGAAAATCTACTAAAAACATATTCCGTTTTAGGTTATCCTCATATTTGGTGTGGCTGGTGCTTGCAGAAGTCAAGAATTAGTGACATTATTGACAACATGTGTCGAAGATTTTAAAACGCACTTCATAGTCAATCTAAAAGATACCAAAACCAAAGTAGATCGATCTTTTATAATATTACCAGGTAATCTCGAGCATGTAAACCTACTTGAACTTGTCAGAGCCTATTAAGAGGCTAGAACATTAAAGAAAAATGTACCGTGCAACCAGTCGGAATACATAAAATTGGTGGTGTGCCAGCAGTGGTGGCCAGATATCTAGGCCTAGAAAATCATTCTTCGTATACGGGTCATTGCTTCAGACGCACCTCCGCTACGTTTCTAGCAAATGCAGGAGTCGACATGGAAGGATTAAAAAGACATGGGGGTTGGCGCTCATCTACAGTGGTAGAGGGATACATTGATGATTGTGTAAATAACAAAATCAACGTTGCAGAGAAAATCCTAGGCGAGGTACCTCCTGAAGAATCTTCTATTTCTAGTGTCTCTATAGAAAATAACGAAAAAACAAGAATTTCGAAAACAGTAAAGAAAAGCAACGACAATTTAGGGATGAATATTACTGGTAACAGTAATTGTGTTATAAAAATTAAACATTATCATAATTATCAACGCGGACTAGAATAATTACAGTAAGTAAACTATTATAGTATTCAGTTATAATGTAAATTTACTCAAAATAAACTATTGATATTTATAGAGATACCTTTGATTTTGACGTATACAACTGACGTACAGGTACTAGTGGAATAAAGTTACTTTATTTTACGAGTACAATAATAAGCCAGTTCACTGCCGCAAAACAATACAATAATAGTATATTATAAACCAAGGTTGTGAAGAGTTGCTTCTACAGCCGAGGATTATTACATTCCGAGATGCGTAGCATCAAGGGATGTAAGATGCGAGGCTGTAGAAAACACTTCACAACCGTGGTCTATATAATGGTTTATTCACTACTAATCTAAACGTACCATTTGGCCCAGGGCCGGCGCGAGGCGGGTTCAACGCGTTCACCGGAACCCGGCCCCGCGCTTTAGACGGCCCCGCTCTTTATAAGGCGCCATGTTACAACTTACAAATACGCGCGCTTTCTCTGCTGCTGTAGTCACACCGATATTTTCGTGTCACTTAACGACTGGCAAAGCAAACTCCTACCATTCAACCTACGTAAATCTTGATGACGCGATTAAAAACTTTGCAACAAAAATAGCCAGAAATAATTTTTTAAACTAACCACTTTCAAAATGACATTTTGCGAATGTAACAGTTAAAAGCAAACGTAGTGTTCGCGCACTAATGCTTCAAAAAGTTGCAAAAAGCACTGGCCCTTTTAGGCTCTCTAAAAATAATTCCCCTAGGAATTCCCCCGCCAAACATTTTTTGCCCAAATTAGTGAAATCTTAACGGAAATTTTATGCTGATTCCGAATATGTAAATCATAAACGCCCCGAAGCCTTCAAAATTGATTGCTACCAACCTAACCGCCACAAAAGCGCCACTACCTAAGCAATACGCTATGCAAAAACGAATTCCAGTTTTTTCAACGTAACCTAACATTACTTAGTCTAACCTAACCTATCCTAACCTAAACCTACCTTAACTTAAACCTAACCTAATATAAACTAAACCTAATCTAACTAAATTGTGTAATTGCAAATTAGACAATTTGGCAGTCGTTGAAACTTAGTATAATTATTATTCATTTCCATGAAGCTTCAGCACTTTTTTACTTTTGATACCCAAATTTGGGACCTTCGGGGCATCCGCCCCAAAAATGATTTGCATATTCAAACGCCCCTAAGACTCCAAAATTAATTGCTACCATCCTAACCTCCACAAAAACGCCACTCCTAACGAAAACGCTATGCAAAAGCAAATTCGGATTGTTCTCAACCTAACCTAAAACTAATCTAACCTAACCTAGTCTAAATCTAAACCTAACGTAACATAATTAAGGAGGTTACAGCGGATCTTTGCGGGGTGAAGGGCAAGGGGATATCTCCTATGCTTTTACATAGGCTCTAACAAGAAATACCAATCGATAAAAAAATAAATTAACATTCTTAAAACTGAACAAAATCATTTTATTATGAATGCCTATAATGCATTTATTAATTATTTGTATCTGTTAAAATAATTTAAGTCGATTGGAGTGCATTTGTTTAATTGTTGAAAGTGTAAATATAAATGTAAATAGGTTAAGAATCGTGGCAACACCTCAAATAAATCAATCGATTTTGTTGGTAGCAGTGTTAAGTTTCAGCTTTCGATTGAGTTGACATCCTAACCTCCAAATGTCAATCCCAAAATATAAGTGGAAACATGTTGAATGTTTTGTAATTTTGTATGCAATTACAGATGGGAATATTTTTTAACTTTTGTATAGTCTAAAGATTACAATCTACTAAGCAGATACAAGAAATATATAAAAAGTTGTTGAGGTTTAATAAATATATTTTTAAAATTAGTGTGTTTGTATTACTGATTTCGTGGATATTCTGATTGTGATGATAAATTGTATTCATCACATTGCAAAAGGTAATTTTACATTTTGCAATATTTCCGTCGAATTAACATTTGTATTCTGATTTTATTAACGCAGAAGACTGAATTGTTCAACATAATTTGATTAATAAAATATATGATTATTAGTTAATACAATAAAATATAGATTATTATAACAGTCATTATATGTCATCTTTCTGTTCTGTTATTTGAATTCGCGGGCTATGAGGTGTTGTCACATCTCTGCTGTCTTTCCACATATGTCGTGAAAAATTCTTGTTTTGTTTACTTTAAATTATTATTGTGCATTAACTAGACACAAGATTTCAAAAATATTGGGCAGCATTGTTCTTCGAATATGAGAGTATGTCATTTTAGTTTTTTATCAGATTCCCTACATTTCTTCATCATAATTTTTCGTTAAAACTGCTAAAGGTTAGATGGTCTCCATAAGAGCCCATGTTAAATTCTGGATTTTATTTTCCATTTTTCTCGGTAATGGTACACAAGAAGATTATAAAAAAAAGTTACCGAATAGAATAAGTGTCAAAGAACTCGAGGTTTAAATTTCACGTCATTCTCTACATTTTTACATTTCGCTGTATCCTCCTTAAATTGTGTAATTGTAGATTACACCATTTGGCAATCATAGAAACTTAATACAATTATTATTCATTTCCATGGAGATTAAGCATTTTTTTACTTTTGATCTCCCAATCCTACCTTTGGGCGTTCGCTTCAAAATTGATTTTTAGGAACCAGTTTGGTCAAGTGTTTGGTGGGAAATTCTTTAATAATTATACCTAAAATTTAATTTAGGAAATGCCATTTTCCCCATTTGGATATTAGAAATCACAAGAGAAGGATTAGTAATCTATAATAATTCCACTGACAAATGTACGAGCGCCATCTATTGGAAACAAGACAATACTACTGCCTACTTGGTTTTATGTTTATTTTGAATTCGAAACAGTATTACAGATTTTGGTTAATAACGTTTTTTTATTGTTAAAGTTTGTTTCAAAAAATTTTGTGCAAAGCCCGATGAGCGAAGCCATCTTCGACGCATTCGCGCAAATGAATCACTCGGTTCTTCATACGCGGCTTCGCGTACTTTGTAAATAATGCTACTTATGATCTTATTGTAATATATAATAATGTGTTTTTAATACATAATTTATTTAGAAGTTGTTTTAGGTCAAGTGCATTTTTAAACCCGGCCCCGCAAAAGCTTACGCCGGCCCTGATTTGGCCTGCACTTGCATTCTTTGGAAGCTGTCAATCATCATTATTGACTACTAGTTAATAATAATTTAATTAATTTTTCGTTGACCGTTTGTTAATGTCAATATTAATGAATGATTTTTTCTAAAAAAGGATGTATTAATGGACGTCATTAATACACTCTTTTTTATTAAGTAACTGTTTTGTGAAAAAAGGATGCATTAATGGACCTCATTAATACACTATTTTTCATTAATAAACCCGTTTGTGATTTTGACGTTTTGATGATGTTTTACTTTGGGCAACCAGATATACGCACAAGTTTGGATTCGGTATTATTTGAAATTTTCTATCTTAAAATCGAAGAATTTAACGGTCAACGAAAAACTGTTGTAATCAATTCGTTTGTTAATGAGCAACTAATGATCTCAACTATTAAAGGCACTCACTCCCTATCGCTCGTTCGTGCTTTAAACAGTTTCGATCATTAATCGCTTTCATTAACAAACTAATTTATTAAATAACTATTAACTAATAATTAAATAATAATAATAAGCTGTCACAGCTGTCATAACTATGGTAACAGTGTCAAGTAGGTTATTATTGACCATGGTCTATAATGGTTGTCATCTCGACCTAAACATAGGTCAATAATAGCATGATTATTAAGTTAGTAGTGAATAAACAGTACTTTATAATGCAATCGGACATAAAAAAATATATATTTTCTAAAATTCCTTCGATATAGTGATTAATTTAGCAACTCGGCATATCCCGTGAAAATAATGCAAAAAGCGTATAACAATTCAAAAAAGTCAATTATAGTAAAATATGAAGTAAGCGACTTACCAAATGTGACCGTTGACAGATCATGAACTCCAAGAGTTGAAATGGCCATTTCTCAAGAGCTCTTTTGCTGGTTTTTTCTTTCTTGGTTAAAATTCACAATTTGGGAAAGCAAAAGAAAAACACGCCGCAGAAAATCACGAGGTAAAAATTAATTGTATTTTCATAACCGAGAAACCATTACCGAGAAACCGCAACCGAGAAACTCAAGACCGAGAAACTCAAAACCGAGAAGCATGAAGTGATAATTAAAAGTTAGTGACATTGATAGATCTAAAACAGACAGAGGAGAATACATAGGGCGGGGGAAGGATAGAGAAAGACCAACTGCGTAAAGGAAACACTGCAGCAGAGGTTAGGTTATAAGTTAGTAAGTTTGATAGATCTAATAGGGACAGACTCCAATAATTAACGTGATAAACAGTGATCACTTTGAAACTGTATCTATGAAATAGAAAATATATGTAATATAATTAAATAGTCTTGGTTAAGGCTATATATTACCAAGCAGCATTTAAGTAGCACTAACTGAAATCGGAACTTTGATTGAGTAGTCGTTACGAAACTACTAAATTTATGACTTTGTAGGTTTAATTACTTCAGTTCGAATTATTTTAGTAATAGTAATTATGTAGTTGTTTCTACTATTTATTGGAACTATGTAGTTCCATTACTTCTGAGTATCCTTTAAAGTATGTGGAACGGTATTGTCACTGACTAGGGAACCTTGCAGTTGACGTGTTGCCGATTTCAAAATGTAAATTCGCAGGTTTATAGTTTTTGATTCATTTTTAGGAATACTTTAAAAAGCAATAAATACTAAACATTATGTCAATTATTCGAATATAAATAAATAAATCATTTTATTAAATTTATGGTAACTCTTAACTGTATATTATTCGTAGGTTCTCGTTCCAATTTTTTGCGTAATAATTAGAGAGAATTGCCTAAATTACGATTTAAGCAATACACGACTTATAATTGTAAATTTTTTTATTGAATTATTTAAAAGTCTAAGAAAAGCCCAACTGTAAACAGGGATGCACTTTTACTAAAAAAATAATTTAAAAAAAGTAACGAAGCCAGTGGGAAACGGACACTAGGGTCGGGAGACCGACCGTGTATAAAGGTAGTACGTTAACCACGTGTGCACCCTGTCTGTTGCGAGTAACGTTTTTATTCCAAGTAAATACCTTGCGTATTGTTTGTGATAATTTGTTATTTTTGTAAATAAACTATGAGATGAAATGCAGAAACGTTTCCTTATTTTTTACTTTTGATTAACTATTGATTTACTTATGATTTACTTTTATTTAAGAGAAGAATTTTTGAAATGAGCGACACGTCAGTTGCCAGGTCCCATTGTTAGTAAAATTACTTTAAAGTCGTAATTACTGAAAGTTCCTGCCACGTTTGACCTGTCTGAAACCATTGCTTAGACCTTTAAAGTCACAGAACCTTACAGTAGTATTGAAAGTAAAACTTACGTTTTAAACTATTAGTGACATAGACATAGACTACTATTTGTGAAAACACGTTAATTTTAACCTAGAATTTAATAATAAGTTTTAAACAATTTTAAGATAGTGATTATAAATAAGATAACCAAGTCAATGGTGTTCAGTCATAAACAAAAACATTTCAAAACATATTATGGTCCCCAATTTAAATACTAGACGATTAGCACAATCTACACAGCCCTGATGATGATAACAATTGATTATTATCGAAACGTAGGCATAAGTGAGAAAATGTAAGCTAATTATAAATAAACAGACCATAAACCCATCACAAGTCGTTTTAAATTAATAAGTATTGGTCATGAAAACAAAAAACTTTAAAAATTCTTACAATTTCCAAGATAAGGTACAGGGCAATCTTACGTGGGTCACTATGTTTTACCTACATTATGCATAAATACAATGCCTTTATGAAAAAAGAAAATAATTTAATCTGATATCCTAAAACACTTAGGTAGATAGGTGCATAGCTACTAGTTAGACATCAGGCACCTTTGGCACATTTTTTAACTTTTTTGGTGAGAAACCCGTGCCGTATTCAGCGGAAAGTGGTACATCATGTCGTTATAACTACGTACGTCGCTGCGTACTCCTGCATTTTTCCATGTGATATTATTCCAGATTTTTCAGGACCCTCTACCAGCTCAGCCGTGCTACATTTCTTCTTGTTGTTCCGTTGTAAATCTATACAGTAAGAAGGCTAACTCAGAAACGGAGAACCCCTGAAACTGTATGTAAACGCGGAAGGAAATGTTTCATAACTCCAAAAATAGTCGCTGCTCTCGACAGATGTCAGGTAGGTCAGTAAGATGCCGTATTCATTCTTGAAGCAGCAACCAAAAACAGCTACCGGTGAAGAAACAATTGAAAAAGTCCATGAAATCGTGATGAAGTATCGTCGAATAAAGTTGAGAGGGATAGCAGAGAAAGTAAGCATTTCATACGACTGTGTACATTGCATCTTACATCAATATTTGGAAATGAGAAAGCTTAGTGCTAGATGGATGCCGCGTCTACAGACAATCGACCAAAAGTGAGTTCGAATGACCATTCCTCAGAAATGTCTAGACATGTTCAAACGTAATGAAAAAGATTTTTTGCGACGTTTTATAACTGTTGACGAAACGTGGATTCACTACTACACTCCGGAGACCAAGGAGCAGTGAAAGCAATGGACAAACGTGGTGAGCCAACTCCACAGAAAGCAAACGTTTCCGTATGCTGGGAAAGTCATGGCTATTGTATTTTGGGATTCCCAAGGAATAATTCTTATTGATTACTTGCAACACGGGAGGACAATAACGGGCGAGTATTATGCGTCGTTATTAGATAGACTGAACAAAGAAATCAAAGCTAGAAAGCCTCATTTGGCAAATAAAAAGATCTTGTACCACCAGGATAACGCCCCATCCCACAAATCGGCAATTGCGATGGCGAAACTGCACGAACTACGATTAATGTTAATTGAACATGCACGCTATTCGCCAGACTTGGCTCCGTCGGATTTTGTCTTGTTCCCAAATCTCAAGAAAAGGTTGCCTGGAAAGAAATTTTCGTCGAATACTGAAATCATCGAAGTTGTAAATGGATATTTTGAAGGTTTGGATAGTTCTTATTTTTTGTGAAGGGTTGAAGGGTCTTGAAAGGCTTTGGACTAAATGTGTAGAGCTGAAAGGAGACTATGTAGAAAAATAAATACGATTTTTCCCCAAAAAGTTGTTTTTCCCGTCTTGTACTAGACATTTCTTCTAGCAATATCGTTCCACATACTTTAAAAGTTAAATAGTAGAAACAACTACATAATTACTAAAACGTTCTGAACTGAAGTAATTAAATCTATAAGTCATAAATTTAGCTGTAGTTACGTAACAATTATTCAATCAAAATTCCGATCTCAGCTACTGCTTGCTATTTAGATGCTGCTTGGGATGTAAAAACGTTTTGTAAGACTTTACTTTCGTATTTTAAACATTCCAATTTTCTACTTAATGTTCGCACTAAAAATATGATATGCAACTTTAATAATTTATTAATTGTATGCTGTATGCTAGTCGTAAACCAGTCATGACGGTTTTATTGAACCATGGGAGTAGCAGTTGGTTTGGCTGAATAGCTTTAACTTGATCAGCATTAGATACAATTTCAAAATTTCTATTTTTGCTCTTTCTTTTGTCGCCGGCTTCTTACTCAAAATCTTGGTATTATCATTATATTATAATATACTAATCCTCTGAATCTCACGACTAGTACTTTATACGTTTCTATAGTTTTTGTGAACAATACCCGTATTGTTAGCACTAAAATCTTGAACTGCATTGTTTGAAAGCTCCTACAACTTTTTTAAAATTAAGTTTGTTTGTTTGTTTTTGGGCGAGGAATCAGGATGGCGGAGCATCCTTCGTACCTCATGGCACCGATTGCTATGATCATTTGGCCGACCCTACTAGAATTTACCCGAATCTGAGGGAATTCCACCCCCAGGAAGGGATCTTTATCGTGCCAAACATCGCATTGACACGGGACCTACAGTTTTACTTCCTATCCGAAAAGAAGGCACGTTTTAAATTTTTCTCCGCTATGAAAAATTACCAGCTCGGCCGGGGATCGAACCTTCGATCTTTGGATTATGAAGCAAACATGCAAACCACTAATCCACCGAGACTGGCTTAAAATTAAGTGTGTCATTAAAACCATTTTCTTGAGAATTATCATCGCATCTTGTTTCAAAGTTTTGTTTCTCAACTGCGAAATGATAATTACATAAACTAGATCCAGCTGTAGTTAAGAATATTGTTGTTTTTCATCAAATTTCTTTTACGTCTGTATTTTAAAAGCAACCTACATATGAAATATGAAAAGAAAAGCCCAAATTTGTTCCACTTTTAAAATTAATTGTAGAACAGCCTGTTACGATGACAGCAAATAAAGTCAGAAATTTTGTTATTCAATTTAAAAAACAAATTGTCAGGTGATTTATAACATGTATTTATACATATTGTATTACTACTCCATGATACGGGATCCAAAAGTCAAAAAACAGGCATTGCACATGTCCCAACTCTTTGTATTATCATTATTATTAATTTATTATTATTATATAGGACTCTCGCGAGGATTTTCGCAAATTGTGAGGAAACTTTATAAAAAATAATTTAAAAACTGGAAATAATAAAAATTGATCCATAATTACATATTATAGTATTACACACTTCAATGTTATTGTTTTTATATATTGAGATTTGAAAATAGCGACATAGAGATTTATATACAAGATTTGAAGTTCTAATTCAGGATAATTCCTTACGATTCTAAACAATAAACCACCGTCAGAAACCATGTTGAAAAGTACAATAATAATTACTTCAAGTTAGATGAATTATTGTTTAAATAACTTATTGAAATTAATGCGCAACACAATTATTATGCATTTATTTAGAAAAAAAGTATTAGCTAGGTTTATAATTTAAAATAATTTTTGCGGCTAATGTCCATCTATACAAGAATAGCTAGAATTGCTGTGATTTCTGTAATACAAATTATACCAAAAGAGGGCGCGCTAGCTAATAAACAGAGATTACAGATATCTGCAGCCTTGACAAATATTTTCTATCTTTTATCATATGGGAGCGGCATTCTTTATACATTTCACTTACATTTTCTATTTCAGTTTATCAATGCAATTTCGTCGTATTAAAAAGAGATAGCTTCAATCTCTAGTATTTTCGTCGTACGGTAAACCAACCAACTAGTGAAAATAGTGTATATGCACTGTTTAGCAGTGTTGATTGTGTTTTCGCGATATCTGTCAAAATTTTATAAAAAATCGTTTTTAAAGGCTTATTTTACGGGTGTTTTTAAATACAACTAGTGAGTGTTGTGATTTTAAAATGGGTGCTGTTCGTGCGATTGTTTTTTTAGGTTAGGTGTTGGTGATTTCATTTGTGCTCCTGTTTATTAGATGTTACAATAAGGTGAGTTTTGATATCGACTTCTTTTTATGATCCATTTAAATAACTAATTGGTATTATGAACCACGAGAGGTTAGTTTATTGTTATCTTCACTTGAATCGGTGATTAACTTAGCACAGGACTTGGTTATTGATTTTAATTTTCTACTAAGCATGTTAGGTATGAAGACTATATAAACAGAAAAAAGGAATTATGATTGGTTTTTCATTTATTTATAAGAATATTGAATGAACATTTTATTATTATTCTTGCAGATAGCTAAAAATGTATTAGTTGTGATTTATGTATTACCTAATTTTGAATTAAATTATGTAAAAATTAAATTAAGCAGTTTGAAGCTTTAAAGACCACATGTATAAGTTGTGAGGAATATTCTTATTTATAAATTAAAAAAATAATGCATCTTTTATACGCTTGGTTACGTTTATTACCGATAATTCAAAAATAAATTGAAAAATTTTTGTTTCTTGACATTAAACATAACCTAATTTTCAGAAAATGTCATATTGACTTAACGCTCACACTGTAAAAATATTGAAAGGCTGTTTTACAAGAAACAAAATCTAAAATAAAGATTATTTAAATTAGTGTATATTAAATTAAAATTAGTAAATTAAGAAACTACATAAGCATTATATTATTGATATTTGATTTCCGATCAATAATAAGAAATCAAATTTATTAAACCAATTATTATTATTTAAGTTCAAATTGATAAGCCACGCTGGAAAGGTCTTGTATGTATAATATAAGCAGTAATCTTCAATCATAAAGCGTGACATAATAAATTGTTAACAACATTATATCGGTGTAGTATTATTAAAGATACTGTAAATTTCCGTGTAACTGACCGCTAATTAAGAATTAATTGTAAAATTGTTAGTAACTTAAAACTGAAGATAAAAGTTAATTATGAGAACAAATTTCTAGTTTTGCAGTAACTGCGATATAATATCATAAAAAAGTTACGGTTGGACATTGACTAGAGAATATTTTTAAGCCGGCTCACTACGTATAATAATCAATTATCGCTAACAAATTTAATAGCAAATAATGAAAGTTGGACCTTCGCTGAATGTGAATGTGAAGTCCGAAACGTAAACACAAAAACACCACCCATAATCTAAAAATTTAGAAATAGATAAAAAATGCACGACCATTCTATTAGGTGCCCTTGTGCAAAATGTATATTAACGCCCTTATAAATATCTCAACAGGAACATTCTTTTTTCTAAGAAATCGACAGTTTTGCAAGAATTTCTATTAAAAACAAGGATCATCAGATCGTAGTGAGAACTTTAAACCTCATAAGTTTTCTCGTGTGGGAAATGCGTTTATATGTGACTTTCCCAATTTTACTTTCACGTGTGACTAACAGAATATGTACTAACTGTATCGATATTCCCATAATTAGAGCGACATCTGGCCATGAAGAACCTATTGTTATGCCTAGTCGCCCTTTTCTTACCTTACCCTTACTACTATTGGTTTTCCCTTTTTTCCATACGAGTATTAGTTGGGGTCAAGGGGCACACTATTTTGAACTTTAATGACCCCTGGAGGTCGGAAACGTTAAAACCCTACACATTTGTCGATACAATAAGAAGTATTCGTTTACACTTTACAACAGAACGTGTGCCAACTTTCATATAAATCTATAGTGCAGCGTATGGCCCACAAGAAAAATACAAAAAAATCGATTCTAGATATTTGAACCCCCCTTCACAATATTTCTGAAATGTTAAATTTCAAGTGGTTGAGGACTACAGGGGTTTTTGTAGGAGGCCTCTAAATAAATTTAGTAAAAATGACCAAACACTATTTTTAGCTATAGTTCCATAATAGTACTATGTAGAAAGCAGATAATACGGTTGTTTGTGCTTTATGATTATGTCACTGTACCTTATATTGGAAACTATTAGAGTAACGAAAAAAAGTTAAATATCAAAGTTGATTGGTGTAAACCAAATTTTAATTTTATAATAGTTTTGTATATACAGGGTGAGTCATAATTCTGTGGCTACTATCACCTTTTTTATTTTCAATGGAACACCCTGTATATTTTTACTATTTTCGATTCTACACTTTATTTTAAGTGTGTTTGCCTAATGTATCTATCGAAATTCTGCGCAGTTTCTGAGAAAATCCATGTCAACGAGCAAATCTTCGTGTTGGCTCCAGGGATCGAACTCGGGCCGCCTGCTTAAGAGTTAGCTTCTTTACCGCGCGGCTATCCACATCATCATTATTATTATCATTTACTTCTCTCAATTTCCAATTCAAACTTTATAGGAATTTAACTTAAATCAAGTTATAGAAAACCACTACGAACCATTTTATATACAGCGTGTCTATTTAGTCATGGCAGAAACTAGCCTGCCATGATTTAGTGCATAATTATTCGCTATGTTCTAAACCATTAAATATCGCGAAAAACGTTTAGTATAAAAGTTTTGTGGTTGCCAAAAGCCCCACATTTGGACACTTACTTCTAAATGCAAGTAAATGCACGGGGCTATGTAGGGTTCGGATCTATGTATCAAATGTATTTACAGATAGAGTATTTCAAGCTATTTAAAGTTACTTAAATCTATTAAAGTAGAATTTAACTGTATTTAAATATTATTTATGTTTCACTTGCATATTATTGGCTGTTTCATACCTGTGATACGAACTACATAAACAACTCCATAACTACCAGGGCATTATAAGCGGGCGTTATAATTCATAACGCCCGCTCATGGTTTACTTTACAATCGGAGAGGCGTTACCTTCAATAGCAATTTGGATCATTGGATCACGAACTATATGTTTGCGTACGAATATGTTGCAACACAACAAATAATGAGTATTTGCGCGTAGTTTCTGGGCGCGTGATCCACGAATTCTTTTGTGCCGACTTAATTGCCGACAAAGATTTCTTAGCTAAAATTAACCTATATTTTAGATGGCATTAGTGCTGTTAGGGCTTTTTTGTTTTTATGTTGGTAATAACAACAAAAACATTTGAATTTAAATTGTCATTTATCTGTTTGACTTTTGCAAATTTAGTAAAAGTTGTTACCATCCGATAAACAATAAAAATTCCTAATTTTTGGCATGCTTAGTTTTTGGACTATTTTGAGATCTGCTATATTACAATTACAATTAAAATAAAATTTGACGGCGGTACAAAAACTTTATTTTTACATAGTACATAAATAATTATTATTACAACATGAATTTGATTACAATTATCAAAAGAAATGTTTGCATAGGTCAATTTGTATTCTTATTATTTAAGTTAAATGAAAATAAAAAAAGATGTTACCTTAGTTTGCTGTAAAAAATAAAATGTCAATTTAGTTTTATTACCAAAGATGTTTTAAATAAAGAAGAGTCACAATTTAGCATTTTAATAGTGCCAAAGAATCTTGTACCTCTATCATCATGAAAAAGTTTATTTAATTTGTATTACGAAAAATACGCCAAAAGCAAATATTCATTATTACAGGTTATGTTGCTGTAGAATGACAATCATGCTTGCGCCATCTATCAGAAATTTAGCTCGCGTTAAAATTGGTTGACGAAATGACGGCGAGTTGACATACCATATGTTATATATATCTTGTGTAGACGATATGTTTCATTAGGCGCATACTTTATAAACGTCAAATCCTGATCCCCTGTCAAAACCCTACACTTTTTTGGAATATATCCTCTTGACTTTTGCTTCAGAAATGAAATCAAGCGACTATAGTGAGAAATGTCAACGTTGTCATTAACAATTAAAGTCGATTTTAATATGGAATATTTTGTCCACAACGAGTTGGGACTATATTTGTCAGCCTGCAACGAAGGAACAAAATAAACAAACATATTGTAGGGAAGTCAAGTAGTAAAACACGATAATAACATACCAATTCCTGAAAGTAGGCCAACATCACCGTCTCGTTTACCATTTTAATCGCACTTTTCAACTTCCAGTTAACAAAAATTTTAAATTCTTTTTCATAATTTACTCTAGATTTTGTTGGCAATAAGTTTTCAGTTGCCCTTTTCGGTTTTTCCAAAATACCTTCCGGAACATCAAACTTTTGCTCCATCATCGTCACAGAACAAAACGTATGTATGAAGTCGACGCTACTTTCAACTGTTTCAAAACAAATAGAGAAACGAATCTTAGCAACACCAAGGTTACTATTTTTACGCGTTTATCATAATTTTATTATTATTAGATAAATTAAAAATAATTCTACATAATCTTGTGAAACATAAAATTTTGTATGCACCACGAGCGTTACTAGATGATAATGCCCATCGGGCGACTTCCAGCCCTCGGGCCCTTCAGGCTCTCGGGCTGGAACATCGTCGCCCTCCTTGCATTATCATCATAAATAACTATTAAATGTATTTATATCTATTTAAAAGTACTTATTTTTCGGGGGTAAATACACAAGAACTTGATTTTTAATCGGATAATTTTATTTTTACACGAAAATTTTGTTGCAACCGGAAAAAACTCAAGATCAAAAGCATGATAAAATCGCGACAGCTTTAGCTGGAGCGATTTTATCTTATGCTTTTGATCGAGAGTTTTTTCCAGGATGCAACAAAATTTGAGTGGATTAAAAATAAAATTATCCTGATTTAAAATCAAGTTCGAGTGTATTTTAGGGAGATTAATACAAGACAGTTCCACAAACACATTTATTTATATTTTACGCATGTTTAATTAACATTCATGTTTTGAATATTGAAAGAACAGTTGTTATACACAATTTTATTATTGCTTGAGATAGATTCTTCTCTGTTTTTTTGAACAATATTTTCTTGAATAGAAATGACTTCTTTATCTACTGTTTCCAAACCATTTCGAAGAGTTGAGACGAGAGCTGCATGGTGTTCTTGATCTAGTTGTAAATAGGGAGTTAGCGATTTTACATTGGCATGTCCTGTCATTTTGCAAAGCTGCTGCTCCCCAATTCCCGCTTTAGCATAACTTGAGACTGCACTCGATCGGTTTGAATGGTTTGTAATTTTATTAGAGGAAACATCTAACCCAATTTTTGAGGCTGCTTGCTTGGTCCAGTTTCCAATTATGTTGACTCCAAGTGGCATGCTTTTATACCATCCGACAGAATTTTCTTGGTTCCAGTAGCGATTTGGAGTTAAAAATAATCGATCTGTTGTAATATTTGTTGTACGATGAGATATTAGTTTTTTATATAACCGTACTGGACAGATTTTAGGATTTTCATAATTCGAAGCAAGCCACTTACTGTCCGCACACTTTTGTGACCCACCTTGGCACGTTTTAGTGAAGATTGGATTATACTCAATTCGACCTGATAAAGTCCCGTCACTATTTTTTTCTTCTTTGAAAAAATGGATTCGGCATCTTGCTGCCTCATCTCCTCTCCACGCGAGTTCGTAGGCTGCTACATGATAAAACTTTCTTTGTAGGCCTTCTGGTGTTTCTTCATCCCAAATGTTTAAAATTTTTTCGATATCGTTTTTATTCAGCGCTAATGAACTTTGCTTACGTTTATCTAGAATAGTTTGGAGCTCCTTTCGTTTTGTATTTCTGGCATCCCTTGCTCCTTTGAATTCAATTTCGGTGAAAGGATCGATTATTCGATTGTACTCATTAAAAAACTTTTCTTGCAACATTTTTGCTGTGATATTGAAGAATGTTTTTACCACACTTTCTTTGTAATTGTCTCCGTTTTCTTTACGCATGTTGTAGGCCCAGTCTTTTAGAATTTTCCCCAACTCTTCCTTCGAAGTCGTGGCTTGGATGGCATAATTTCGCTCGTTGCAAAATTTTGTGAATTGCTTCCATACCGATTTCCTTGTGTTAATAGTGCTTTTTGGGACAGACTTATCGACTGCCACCGCTATTTCACCCATAGAACACTGTCCAAAACGACTTGAATTCATTTTGAATAAATTGATGCAAATTAATTTGACAGTTGCTATTGTCAAACAATTTCCAAAGTACACTTTGTTTAGATGCATTTTAATCGACCTACTCGCATATTTATCGCTGATAAAAAGCTAGTAGCGTATTTATCGCTGATAAAAAGCTAGTAGCTTTTTAATCACTTAACAAATCATCTGATTGGTCAAATTTTGAAATAATCACCACGGTGATTGGTCGAATATTAATGGAGTGTATTAATCACTAAAAATAAGTTTTGCTTGAATTTTCGCCACCAAAGACAAAGCTTACAAACAATTTACAAAAATATTTTATTTTTAAGTAAACAGGGTACCACCTGTTGAAAACTGCAATGTCTTTATCTTTATATTAGAACTAGACTCAATTTGTTTTTTTAAGGAAAAATGGCTTTTTCGACCTTAAAAGCTCCTAAAAAACGACATATGGCAAGATATTTTCGATTTAAATTCAATTAATTCCTACCTTCTCTCTTTTCGCATCCTCTCGCAACTCAGTTAATCAGTTCAATATCAATTTCCACATAAGCGATTAGCTGAAAAATAATTGAGTTTAGCAATAACGTGTGTTATACTATGATATACAGATCGATCAACTTTTCAGGGCAAGCGGGAATTGTATGAAAAGTGAGGACAATATATTTCTCATAAAGACAGAGATAAAAAATGCACTTGTTTTTGTTGCTAAGTGTACTTTGTTAACAATGCTTTTCACTAGAATTTAAATTCTAGAAGACCACATAAATTGTTTTTTTTATAAATTACTCTCATTAAATTAGAAATTAATAGGTTATTAATTAATTAATTAATTAATTAATAGGTTAGTAAAAAAATTGTGTTATAGAGCAAGCACAAGCTTTACGTAGCTTTTTCCCAGCCACCACACTGAGGTTATAATGACGTTATTTTTAAGCCATTATTGGTCGACGACGTCATATGACTAATAAATGATGTCCATAAGACGTCATATAATGGGACGTACGTAGACATCTTCAAAACGACATCTTTTGGACGTACAATACAATACGTACAAGTTTCATTAAAAAGATATTATTTTAACAGGGGCCAAGGAATACTGGTCATATTAAGCAGGTGGTCACAATATAGAGATGTTTTGACTGTAGTATATAATAAATGTTATTTCCAATATTCAACTATTTGTTTATAATTCCTGTTTTAGTCCTAGTATAGGACGTTTTAATGACGTCTTATATTGACGTCTTTGGGCTGTGACATAATGATGTCAGTTTTACAACAATTTGACGTTGTTACTGCCGAAAAAACGGCGACATTATGACGTCAGTGTGCTGGCTGGGTTTGTTCAACGCAATGTATAGTTACCAAACAAATAAATAAATAAAATAAATAAATTTTATTCAATTGATGGTTGGTGCTTAAAGCTTAGGTGGGCCACGTTAAACCAAACTTTGGCATTTGGCACCTTTATAAAAAAATGATAAATCTTATCTGTCGTAGGGTTTACAAATTCTGACAACAGCAAACTATTTACCCTTTTTAGTAACATTGTTTAGTATCACTGTTAAATTTATTGTGTTAAAAGTTCCGTGTTTGTTGTGATAAATTCAAGACTACAAACTTTATATAGAAAAAAATTAAGTAGTCAATATCGTTTAGTGAATCCAAATACTAACAGCAAGGATTATTTTAACTAGAGAAGACATACAGGTAAGTTCAAAATTGATACATGATTTAGGGTAAAGATGAGACAATTTTGAATAACACATGTTGTGGAGACAATCGTTTGTTTAGTAAAATTTCGTTTTTTCCTTTAGTGTCTCAAAATTAACTTCCTACTGTAAATCTATTCACTAAAATAAAGCATGTGTTATTTTTACCCAAAGTATCTCATACGTTAGTGTAAATTTATTACACTCTAAAACAATTATATCTTTAATCATTTATGGTAACCGAATGGTAATTTTTTATGCTAAAACAGTCAAAAAATCTAATCGTTTCGCAGTTGTTACTCGTAACTTTTGAATCTTTTACTCTACATGGGAAAATATTGCCTATTTAGAATGTATTGTTATAAACCTTTTGTATACTTTGTTTTCTATTTAGATTAACATTTAGAGTGAAAATAAGTTTTCCACTGACAAGATCAATAATAAAATAAGCAATGTATTTATTTATTGCAACGCAAACATACATAAAAAGTATACATAAGAACGTATTGAAAAAAATACATATAAGCCCAGTTGGGACACTTCTATTTTGGTTAAAGGACACCCCGGAATCTTTACTTTGAAATTGATTTTCTTGATTCATAGTATGGTTGTTAATTGCTGCTAGAGTGAACTACTACTCGTGCTCCAACTCTCATGAAATTTCGATTAGGAGATTCCCTTGCAGCTTTCCGTGAACTCCGCCTAAGTTTAAAATTGCCACAATTATGATGTAATTATTCTTTTGCTCTGCGAATTAGATATAACTATAATTATTGCTTTTACTTACCGAATTTGTTAATTTCTCTGTTTATTGTTTGGAAATCAATATTAAATAGTTTACTGTTGAACATGTCTTATAAGTGCTCCCGTCTTACTTATCATAACTAATACTAATTACTAAAATTATAAAATAATGCATGTATTAATAAAATGTTTAAAATTTAAAACTGATTTAAGTTACCTTATATTAATTATCAAAACAAACTGCGAAAATTTACATTCACATGCAGTAAAAGGGCGAGAACATATTTGCACTAACAAGTGTTTAGTTATAACTGGTAAAACTTTACAATTTAAAAAGTTACTAAAATTAGCGGGAATTTCACAATTTATCAAATCTAAATTTAATGTAGGTACTATTATTTATGTACAGATCACTGTTTTTGGTCTAGTCAATATAATTCTGATCTCTGAATTTTGCTTAGTTGTTCATTCTGTTTTAAATTGTACCGCTATATTAAGTTATTTAAAAAGATTTGTAAGATTTTGAAATTTCTATCAATTTTGGTAACTTTTGAAATTGCAAAGTTTTAACAATTATAACTAGTCGAAGTCAAATACAGCAGACAGCTGATTGTCTCCATTTTTGTTAGTGTCGTTATTGCGCACATGCTTCTCTTCTCAACTATACTGTCAAGTATATATTGAGGCCAATTCGTTTTATTTACTCTAATTAGAGTGACATGAACACTAACAAGCATTTTTTTACCAATTTAGATCAGTTTTTAACGGGTTTTTGTTCTTTTTAAAAAATTTAAATCAGAGTGGAATTTGCTATACTCTTAAAGTAGAATACTATTAGATTGACTATTTCATTCATAAAGTTATGAACCAATAAGAATATGCACTTTTCTTTAGATACACGTATTCCAACAGTTATATTGCAGTAACTATGACGAATCGAATATACGAACCTTTGTATAATCGCTGTAATACAAACCTTTGTATATTCACCCGCATGAGACTCAATTCTTAAATTTCAAGATATCCATGAAAACTCCACAACAGTCAAATAATTTATTAGTAAACAACGCAATGATCCACAAACCTCATCTGGCTCTATTCACAATGTCTACTCGAAACTCGACATATTGCCTAAAAAAACACCACTCGTCCTTCGGTCTCGTGATGTTTCAGGCAATATGTCTCGTATAATCGTATATTTTCTATCATCTTGTTGTATAATAACAATGTGTCCCCGGATGGAGTTGACAAGAGGAAAAAAAATTTTATTATTTATTTTACGACAAAAAGTCATTCTTTATAAAAATTTCTGCTTGTGGAATAAATAAGTTTACCATCAGAAAATCTAAGATTAAATGTACAGAATGTCCATAAATTAAGATAACATGAAAAGAGAAGTACCACTTATTGCATTTTTTTTAGTTTAAATACATAATTTCAATTAATTAAGAAAGTCAACAAAAATTATTCAAGGCCACCCCCAACTTCCACACATATCTCCATCCTTTTAATAAATTCACCATAGACTTTATGTATGGTTTGTGGTTCATTTAAATTAATTTCATTCATTGCGTCCTGTGCTTTTAGTATTTCTAAATTTAAACTTCAATTTTGTATTTTAACTAATTTTATGTTTTTTTTGAACTTTTTCTATTAAAAGTAAACTCTAAAATGCAATAAATATGGTACTTCTCTCTTGAAAGATTTTCATGTTATCTTAATTTATGGGCATTCTGTACATTTAATCGTAGATTTTCTTAGATTTATTCAACAAGCAGAACTTTTTATAAAGAATGACTTTTTGTCGTGAAATCAATAATAAAAATGTTTTTCCTCTTGTCAACTCCATCCGGAGACACACTGTATATGAATATACAATCTATATAGAGTTAATTAATGTTAACTATTAGATTTCAGAAGTGAATAATTATTTTTGTTGTAAGAATAATAGAGTGAAAAGCTTTTCTACTCTAAACTTTAACTCTAAAATCTTTACTCAGTACTCTAAAAATTGTTCACTGGGCTGATTTTTTACTGTATACCTTATCCTAAGGAGCTCAAATACGTTTTTACTAAATTTTTAAAATTAGTTCGCAACCGAGATTTGAACCCCTGTCCTTCTGAATGAGATGTAGGATCTCGATCACCGAGGGTCACCGTTTGTTTAACTTAGAATAAAAACAATAAAAAGTCTACAACAGCTTTAGCGCCCTAGGACGGAAACTCCCTTTTTGCGGACTGTTTGTAGGCTGCAAAATGCATATTTTGAGAGCGAATGAGAAAAAGTTATTTTAATACAGACAGATATAGTTTATAGCTTTACTAAATTTACATTCTAATATAAAATCCTAAATTAAGATAAAAGTTGTTTGACTAGGATTTTAGGTGTGTGTTTTTACAACACACACAAAAAGTAGTTCACTAAATCAAAATTATATAACTTTTACGACGTAAATCTAATAAAAAAGTCAGTGTGTTGATTTTCATAAGACAAGTTATATATAATAAGAATTTTTAACATTTCTTTTTAGAGCCTTTTATTATTTGTGGTTTATTTACTGTTTATTCATAATTTACTGTTAGTCATAAAATAACATTAAAATTCTTTCGGTCGACTTAACTTTTTGACAATTTATATACATAAAACCACTATTATTTTTTTAATAAACCGCAATTTTAAATTTTTAAGTAAGTACTTCTGCTTTTTTCTTCCTTTTACGCACCAATTAAGTAATATTTATTAGTCGTGAGAATTTTTACATACATAACAACTCATATCACTATTAATAGTAGCAAAAGACTTTTTTTTCACATCGTCAGACAGACTGAACTTTTTTCTTCCTGGTAATATTTATGTAGGAATTACATAATTGTTTTCCTTTTATTCTATAATTATTTTCATTAACGCAGATTTTATTTTAATTCAATGTTAATCTTGTCACAGGTGTTAAATATACCGTACGAGTTAATTTAGTACGGCATATTCACTGTTTATTGCTCATAGTGATCAAAATAACTCCCTTTGTCCATCAAATTATCTTCCTATGTTTATTTTATGCTAAGTTCTATTTACTGATTGGATTAGTCATTACCATATTCTTCTATTTTTACTTAAGATTGTTATTTTTTGTTTTTAATATTTTTTAAATATTATTGAGGGGGATTAAAATGATAGTACAATTTACATAATATTAATTCTAATAGTAGGAACAGTTATTTTTAAAAAATAGAAAAAGTTGACCTAAATATTGCTTTTAGTTGAGATTCGTATTTATATCTTTGTTGTATTTACAAAGATTGAAGGTAAGTTTGTTCTTTATACTATAATATTATGATATATAATTTTAATACTGATTAGGGAATCTAATCAATAATCAATAACATAAGAAATAGAACAGAAAAGTCAAATATGTCTGTATTAAAAGATCAGACGTTAATTAATTACGGGATTTTATTAATATAATGCTCCAATTTTATTTAAAATAGATTCTAATCTTTATGTGTATGTTCAAAGTGGGTGTGTAGAGTGCGCACCACTAACAGACGGTGTTTTTCAAGTGGAAACCACTGAAGATCATTATTAGTATAAACATCACAGGACTTACTATTATGTATTATTGCAAATACAGGGTGTCCATTTAGTGTGAAATTATTCGATTATCTCCTAAACTATGAAATATCGAAAAGAACTTTTTTATACAAAAGTTTCTTGGTTGTCAAGGATGCATACTTTACAAATATTTACAACTATACAAAAGCGGGACAAATGATAATGCGCTTTTTTAAATAGGACACCCTATATATTTTACCCGGAATTTATTCCCCTATCAGTTGTTTATTCAACAATAAGACCCTTTTTTGAATCCGTTTCGACGTTGCCATTTTATTTTTTCTTTTTTTTTCTTTCGTTTTTCTTAAATTCTTGTAGTTTGTAAAGTTTGTATTTTAAAATCATTATTTGCATGCAGTTTTATTAGAGATCTACAAACACTATTAAAATATTTCCCAAGTTTTATTTATGTACAGGACGTTCATAATTAGTCCAGAATTATGGACTAGTTTAAATAGATTTTTTTATGTACTGTTGTTTTCATATTTCTACACATTTAACTAGTGCATAACTCTTGGGGGGGGGGTTATTTTCCAATTTAGATGATTTTAAAATTAGTTATCTGTCGATGATTTTCGTAAATTTTTCGTTCGTGGATAATATCTTACTTAACTCACTTGTACCATAAATAACTATTAATCATGGTACAATAGTATATTATTATACGAGTTGTATAAGACGGTCTTTTGTATAGTTGTCTCTGTTGAGTTGTTTGGGACACGACGAGAGAAGCGAGGAGTGTTCCAAAGGAATGAGTGCTACAATACGTCTTATAAAACAAGTATAATATACTATTTTTTATACTTTGCGTCATTAGTTTGATAGACATTGTAAATTCAAGCTATTAAAAACATTGCATTACAATCTAGTGGTTTTTGCGTTTAACATGTGGTAAAGCTATAACATGACTTTTCACGTTTTGTGAGGTTAGAATGTGTCAAGATTAAATGCATTTATATGTAATATGAAACAAATGTTACCAATCTTACAAAACAAATAGACCCTAGAAACGATATTGTTTGTTTGTCTGTTTGTTTTTGGGCGAGGAATCAGGATGGCGGAGCATCCTTCGTACCTCATGGCACCGATTGCTATGATCATTTGGCCGACCCTACTAGAATTTAGCCGAATCTGGGGGAATTCCACCACCTGTAGGGATCTTTATCGTGCCAAACATCGCATTGACACGGGACCTACAGTTTTACTTCCTATCCGAAAAGAAGGCATGTTTTAGAAACGATATTATACTAACCTTTATTATGAAATCGTTTTCGGTGCCACAATGATCCCATTGTGAACGCAAAGTACAAAAATAAAGATTTTGGGGTTATAAATTAGTCTTTAATTAGCACTAAATGGCAGCTAGGAAATCTTCATTTTTATGAAAGTTGGTTGCCAGTTTGCGCGCCAGTCTTGATATGTGAATAGCTACTATAGAGTTGTAGTTGCGAAAAAAGTTTTTGTGGTACAAATTTGTCCTTAATTAGTAGTTAATTATGGCTTTATTATTTTTCTTGGTCGAAGTGGCTTGAGCTCAAGCTAGCACTCCCAATTTTGAAATGCGATTCGTGTCTAAATGGTTTTAGCCACAAGAAATTTGTTTTTTTTTGGTACTTTGTCTTTAATCAGCACTAAATTATAGGCGGGTTTTTCGTTTTGCTTGTGGGAGTGTTAGCTTTATTGACGTATTCACTTACCGATTCTCAAAATGCCGCTTTTGGCAAAAGTACCTACTGATAATAAGTATGAATAACTATCGAATTTCCCCAAATTAATGATGGCACCACTTCTACTGTATTCGATTTCGACAACAGCGATGATGATTGCGGGATTACCATAGATTTCGCTTATTGCCAATAAAGACTGCAAGATTTCTGATGATTTCCTTGTGCTTGCTAAGGATTGCGTGCGATTGCCACTAAAATGTACATGTATTGCGGCGAGTGGTTGACCCCTCTGCTTTAACTAATTCAAAGTTGACATTATGTTGTATTATCGACATTTTTTCGTTTAATTTCATGACATTAGTCATGGGGGTTGGTTTTCCAATTTAGGAAATCTCTTTCAAGGTTGAAAAATAAAAACATTTAAATCAGATTAATTGCTTTTTTCCTCCTCGTTTACCTTACTTATCAAACCAGCCTCGTAAGTCGTTGTCACATTTATTATAATAACTTCATAAAAAATATGAAAAAAATTGACACCAAAACACTTCACGTAAAATCGTTATAAGATGGTGTCGTTAAAGTTTAAAATTTGTTAGGAAGATAGTTTTGCTCGCAAAGTAACAACATCGCAGTAAGGGAAACGAGCGAGCAGTTTAAATGTTTTATATAGCTACATGCAGCCCTACTGGCCGCTCGTAATTTACATCTCGAAAACAAAATCAGTTGTGTTAAATAAAAAATGCATGGTTCGAGAAATTTTTACTGCTACATTTTAAATGAATCTGAATAAATAATATGTTTCTTAATAGTGTCATATACATATATTTGTAATATTTGCACAAATAACCTCAAAACTTATGTCAAAGTCATTGACTGCATTAGTTTGTTTTCATCAGGACAACAAACAAAATACTGGTACCAATTCTTTTTTGTAATTTAAGACAACGTAACTTTTTCACTATTCTAGAAGCGTATAATTTATTTATATTCTAGAAGGATTTATTTATTTTTTAGTGTTTACATAGTGAGATTTTGTTTTTAGTAATAAAAAAGTAAACTTGAATGATATTTTTGATTCGAAGAATTATTTTTCGTTATTCTTTTACGTTCCTAATTTTGGACTAGACATTCAAAGGTTAATCTCTGCCTTTAAACAGACTAATAATTAATTAAAAACATAAATATTAACTAAATTGTTTTCACGTGCATTCTGATCAAACTAAAGCCATTATTTGAAGCAAAACTATTTAATTATTTCTATTTGTGAAAATAGCACAGCTCCATAACTTTTAGCTCAGACTATCCCACCACAACTTCCTTAATTATATAGTCCAAAATTATAACACGTCTTTTCCTCAATTTTTATCATTATTGGTGGTGTGGCATTATTCATGTGGGGTAGTTTTCTATTTAAGAGTTGATTTTGAAAATAAATTACATAGTTTTTAAGTATAGTCCAAAATTATGGCCTATCTAGTCTAAATTGATTTATTATTTATATTTACATATTCTAGCTTGAGCTTAAGTCAGCACTCCCACGTTAAAATTTTTATTTCTGATGAATAGGGGTTGATACAAAAGTTTTTTAATTGGTCCAAGATTAGTCCAAAATTATGGCACTAAAATTTTTGAAATTGAACAAACTAAGGGTGCTTAACTTTACTGACGTTTATGACATTCGTATTTGCATGGACGGATTAACTTTTATGAAATGATAACCTTTTAGTAAGGTTATTTTAGCAGGATGGTGTTACAGTGTCCGTATTTATGCAAAATTTGAATTTTTTTAAGGATAGAATAATACTTAAGTTGCAATATCTCTTATTGCTTGGCTATCTAGATCTTGCAATTTAATTCGGGGAAATTTATTTTTATATGGATATGTCGTGTGCAATATCTGATAAAGTAAGTAAAATAAAAAAGGAAGGTATCCTATTCTCGTGAGGGTTTTCTTGAATTTATAGTATAATGATATACTCTCAAGGTGCCATTGCTTTTTAAATGAATTGCCTTCTAATGGTTTCAAACAAGACAAAGACAAGTTCACTGTGCTTTTAAAAATAAAATACAAAATAAGTGCTTCCTTTTATATGTACAAGGATACCAGATACCAAAAACGGAAGTAATTTATAGCGTTTTTACGGAATTACTGTATAGTGTATAATAAATAATAATGAAAGACCATTCGTCAATTTGTGGTAGTTATACTTTAACTAATTTATTATGTGATGATTGTGAACCTCTATATTTTTCATGTAAATAAATTAACGTAATAGAATTATTATATCTCTGTCATAGATAGATATTTAGAATAATATTACATGTAGTTCTATACTATATTTACATTACTGTTATATGTTTTAAACATACAACTCATTCTAAGAAACAATGATGGAATAAACGATATGAAATGTTTGTATAGCACAAATGTCAATAATTCTCAAAATCTCTAGACTTACAACAAACATCTAAAGAACAATTTTATTGGTCGAATAATTAAAATACACGTTTCGATTGAGCAAACTCAAAGTTCCCGCCATTTAAAATTTATAATCAATATTTTTGAAGTCGATGGGGAAATAAAGAATGTCGTGGCGTAATGGGAATCTTTTATCGTGTCAACACAAGTGCCGTCATGGAAAAACCTTTAAAAACCTTAAAATAAACAATTAAAATGCAATTAGCCTCAGGAAAAATAAGTTGAAAAACAATTAAATCATACCCGCAAGTAATCCAAGATGGCCGAAAATGCCCTGGTTCTATTAAAGCCATCTGGTATCCACATTAAAATATGATTATAAATTGGTGCATTCAGGGATGCTTAGCACCTAAATGTTGACACTCAGCTTGCTGAATGTCAGCAGCTAACGGTTCCGTGTATGACGTGCTGTTCTATTAGAAAGGTAACAAAATCTTTTTTTTTTTGTTTGTGAGATTATAAATTTGAAAATATATTGGCTTTTTTGAAAATTATGGAAGATCTTCCCCAATAACTTTATTATCAAGCATTTGATGTACAACACAGAAGATTGAAGTCCTGTTCTCTCTTTTTACTGTTATGTACCTACTCTAAATGAATAGTAAATAACAAATGATTGACGCATCATCTGGTGAGAATGTCAAAGAGCTTATTTTCGCGCCTAGCAATGCAAAGAAAATTTCTACGCCTATAGAGGCGCGATTTTGACCTAGAGTAGAATAAAAAATAGTTTTTTTTTTGTAAAAATCCCGAAACACGTCGATTTTTATTTGTATATGAAAATCAGTTTCCGAAGTTTATTTGTTTTTAACATATCACATCATTATTTATTTTTATTTTTTTCTCATCTTTTGGTGGATCATTGAATTGTTTAGGTAAATGATAAAACTTGTTTCAGCAAACAAATGCAGATAATACCTAAATTATTCATAACCAGTTTTCGACGCGACTAACATCATCAGTTTACAAAATTGTTCGATAATTATGTTGTGACTTATTTAACAATAATACACAGCATAGAAATCTCAGTTTGACTTGGGCGTGAGAACCTAATCAGAATACAACAAGAAATTTAATGCAAAATGTTGACATTGACCTATCGCGCGATCAATGGTCAATTGAATTCAAAGAAAATTAAGAGAGGCAGAAAACTACGGTTATTTCAAAAAGTAGCCGTCCAAGAGTATGTAAAAATAAGAAAATCAACATGTTTTTACAACTGAAAGAACTAGTTACTGAGCTAAGTAGTTATACAGAATATCATATCTTTTTACCACACCAGCATGTCATTGGCTGTTAGACTGCTGAAAAACGAACAGGAATATAAATTCGTAGGTACAGTCAAAAGCGAATAAAGAAAAATTAATAAAAAGCTGAAAATTGGCATGAATGTTCACGAATAAGATGCTGTTTAAGAAACAGACGATGAAGGTGTGCTTCAGCCACAGGGACGAACCCATGGGGGGGATGGGAGGGGAAGCTCCCCCCTCAAAGTTGGTAATTTTGAGCGAGAGTTGGCAATTTCACAATTTGAGAAAAATGAGAAGATAAGAAAATGTGTCCAAAATAATTTATTTTTTTAAATTTAATCTAATTGCCATGCATACACGTTGGAGAGTTTTAAATAAAAATAAGATTTGTGTAAAATACTAATTTTGCTTCATATAATGTTAGGTACAAATCAAGAATTTTTCTTATTAGTAGTTGGTATTTTCATGGTAATAAGTTGGCAATTTTAAGGTTACCCCCCTCCAAGAAAACTCTTTAGGTTCGTTCCTGTTCAGCCATCATTTCCAAGTTGGCAGCTAATACGGAAACTTCTAAATAACTTGATTATGGAAGGTTTTACGTAAAAATGCTAGAAGTTTTTTATCGCTTGTACAGTCCCTCACCACTTTGTTTTTGTTTTGGCTAAGACTGAGATAGTTTGGGAGATATAGCATCAAGAATGTAGGCTGTATTTCCCATAAGAAATTTCACAAGAAAAGAATCTTGAAATTGATGGTGGATATGAAGCTAATTTGATTACGTAATAGTTATGCAAGTTAAGATGATCTCAAAACAACTTCATTAAAATCAAAAGATTCATTAGATATACGCAAACAACTAATACTTGAGCATTTTTTCTTTTTCTGGTGATTATTGGAACACTACTCATATTACAGTTTATGCCATGACTTTAACTCACGTCAATAAAGTTAGCACCCCCCACTTTGTCAAATTTCAAAAATTTTAGTGTCATAATTTTGGACTAATTATGGACTAATTTTGGACCAATTCAAAAAATTTTGGACCAACCCCTATTCATCAGAAATGAAGATTTTAGAGTGGGGGTGCTGACTTGAGCTCAAGCTAGCACCCCCACCATATAAATATAAATGATCAATCAATTTAAACTAGGCTATAATTTTGGACTAATTAAAGACTATTCATTAGCATGAATACATTTTAGAAATCAACCCCTAAATAGAAAATTACCCCACATGAACAATACCACAAAATTAAAAATGATGAATTTCAGGAAAACACCATATCATAATTTTGGACTAATTAAGGACTATTCATTGTCGCAAAACCGATTTTTGAAATCATCTCCTAAAATTGGTAAATCGCCCCTTGCGAGTAAAACCAAGAAATCAAATAACAAACGGTGCTGATAAAACCTATAACTTCAGGTTGATTAAGCACTACTGATTGACAGATAACTCATTTTTGAAATCAACCCCTAAATTGATAAAATCCCCTTTCCCATGAATCATGTCGCGATTTAAAGATGATAAAAATCAGAAAAAACCCTACCATCATTTTGGACTAATATGGACTAATTTTGGACTAATGCAAAAAAATTTGGACCAACCCCTGTCCATCAGACATAAAGATTTTATAGTGGGGTGGCTGACTTGAGCTCAAGCTAACACCCCCACCATATAAATATAAATGATAAATCAATTTAAACTAGGCTATAATCTTGGACTAATTTAAGACTATTCATTAGCATATAATACATTTTCGAAATCAACTCCTAAATAGAAAATTACCCCACATGAATAATACCACAAAATTAAAAATGGTGCCATTCAGGGAAAAAATATATCATAATTTTGAACTAATTAAGGACTGTTCATTGACGCATAACCCATTTTTGGAATCATCCTCCAAATTGGTAAATCGCTCTACATTACAAATCAACTACAACAATATGGAGGGGCTGTTCTTGATTATAATCGTATTTGATTATCAGACATAATGGGAGGTAATTGCCGATTGAAAGAATCTCGGATGAACCTGCGGACGCAAAAGGGCGATAAGAGATACCTCCCCACTCAGTAAGATGTCATAAAACTTGATATGATGTCATGTGTAAGATGTCATAAAATATAAGGTCAAAACCAAAGTCAGAATGGATTAACAAATCGGTCTTGTAGAACTCGTAAAGGAGAACTATGGCGATATGCAGGGGATTGTCTATACATCAGAGCAATTAGAATATTAAACACTCAATGATGGACGATAAAAGTCTAGACTCTAGGGACTGCAGCCGCCGACATGTGCTATGGCTATTTCTGCATTTGGAATTAATTTATTGTAGCACTTTTAAATACTGCACGCGTATAAATTAAGAAAAATGAGAATAACATCTAGAATCGATTTGTTTAAAAAAATTCTTGATCGCGTCTATCAGTATTTCAAAAACATCTGGCTTGTAAAATATATATTTTTTAAATTGGCAGTCAAACGTTGAAAGCAAGTTGAAACTATTGTTTCAACCAAAAAATTGTTTAATTACAATAAATATTAATAACTAGTATTTTTATAATGTAAAATCAATGATTTTGTTGTCAATATTGTTATATAAATACATTTATCGTAGTTTTTACAGTTTAATTGCACTAACCTAAAAATTAAATGTTAATGTTTTAAACTTTTTAAAACTTCACAATTACAGAAAAAAATATTCTTATTCTCTTATCATTCATGTGGTAATCTTATTAAAATTATAAATTATATTCACATTCGTTTTAAAAAGTCGCTTAATAATAATAACAATAATAACTACTACAACCCATAACCTAAACCAAGGCCCCAGAAGCTATAAGCTTGTGCGGGAGGGAGGGGGCGATTATTATTATTATGTAGGCCCAATGTGCGGCTTCAGCCGACTTACGACTTAATACAAAAATAATAACTATTTATCCTGTTTTTAATTGAGTTTTGTCTACTTTTTTCAGATTTATGTATTTTTTGAGTATTATAACCACTGAAATTTAAAACCATAACTGCTGGAAATAGCTGCAGCACATATCGATGTTTTAAGCCCCTAGACGCTAGTGATAGTGATGGAAGTAGTTGGACTATAAGTGTAATTCCAAAAGTTAACACGCTGGGATTCAAGATGGTGCTCTAAGTGGATGGCGTCTCAAAATGATTTTTTTAAATTTTTGCATTTAAAAACAAAATTTAACAATATATAAGAATTAAGTAGTGTTTACTAATCTACACAGCGAATTCTTCAATGTAAAAGAACAATCACGTAAATCGACCCAGTAGAACACTCAAACGAACTGGATCAAAAAGCAGCTTTGTGTTTTAAATATATAGATACAACGCACAATACAAAAATATAAATTGTACACAAAAAAAGAGCAAAATAGAATAAAATTTAGAAAAACTTTATAAAGTAAAAGTAAACGATTAATAAGAATAATACTAATAATAATTGCTACTACTACCGGGAGTCGAACCGGGCCTCTTGGTTAAGTGACATGCACGCTAGTCCCTACACTACCAATGTAGTTGTATTTTAGACTTCAACATTCTAGCTGGAAATTTCGTTTAATATTTGATAGTTAAATTCGCAAAATTAAGATCTGGTGCAGCATCCAATTTATTGCAATATTTCGTCTTTATATTTACATATATCAAAAGTCCAGATTCACATAAACATGTGGTACCACCACAAGGTAACAACAAATAAAATACTACTACTAATTATACTGCTATTGTAATATAGTCTAAACTCTATAAAGTTTCGCCCCTTAGCCACTTTGCATGTGACATCCTTTTGTTATATTATGAGACTCATAATTTCATATTTCAACCTTAAATTAATATAAAAAATTATTTCATAAAATTACATTTCAAAATATTATTGTAAATGATCTTCCTAATATTATGGCAACTCGTCCCGCGTAACCCTAAAATATTTTCTCGGAAACCTAGGGTTCCACGGAACACACTTTTGGAACTACTGGTCTGGAGCATGGTGGAATATTAGTATAGTTTTAGTTACTATTCAATAATGTCTTTTGGTTGACATTTCAAAGAAGCAAAAACTTACTGCAAGATTTCACACAATTTTCTTTCCGAAGTACTAAAGAATTCTTAGTATATATCCACTTTGCTTTGATGGTAAAATAGAATCCCCAATGCCCTGATTTCTAAAGGACACATCTTGATGCTAATTCCTTTGACTTTAGCGAAGTATTTATTACAGGGATCGGCGGCCCGCTGAGTGATTTCATACCACCCACTAAGTGATTTCAACTACTTACCGCCACCCCTCTCAAGCAAACTTCGAACTAATGCGCTGTAATAACATAAGTAAATATGACGGTGCATTCTCACCGGTGTATAGTACGGTCGGATGGGTTGTTTTTTCATAGGGGAACCGCAAAACATGGGACCAAATCAGATCGGACCAAACTTGGTCTTATAATGCCCACTTCGTCCAGTTGAATAAAAAATGTCCGTCGGGCTGGATATTTTTAAACCAAGTTTAATTCGATCGGTCTCGGTCATGTCTTGTGGTGTCTTTGTGGCTCGCAGAAAAATCGGTGAGATCTTGTTTTGTGTGTCGCGTTTCGTCCGCCTACGTATGACGTTTATGACTTTTATGACTCTTTAAATTCTTTTTACAAATCGCACTTGATGTATGAAGTTTGGGTATTTTTTGTAAAAACAACGAAACTCATCGGGCAATTTTGGACTTAGGTTAGGGTAGGTTGGGTTGGATTAGGTTAGACAAGTAAATCTAGGTTAGGTTAGGTCAAGCAATCGAACTGATTTAAAAAATCACATGATTAGTTAAAAAATTATGAGAAAAGTTATTTTTCTGGTCTAAATTAATATGCTTTAGAATTTTTGTATTTGGTGTGCAAAATAGATATTTATGCATTAAGGGAGATATGAATGTTTTTTCCCCCGAGGTTGACGTGTTACAGACCAAGGGCCGAAGGCCCGCGGTCTGTAAGTCTACCGAGGGCAAAAAACAGAATATCTCCCGTAGTGCATTAAATATTTTATTTTTTAGTAACATCATATTCTTTATTTTCAACTTAAAACGTAAAAAAACATTCAAAATTAAAATAAATTGTGAATATCAAAGGTGGTTTGACTGTGCCGTTGTTACGATGGTTGCTACAGTTGCATGAATTTGTTTTTCAATCAACAAAAAAAAATGTCTGAAAGCAGCAGCGTTATTCCTCATAGTGTGATTATAAAAGCGGAAAAAGCCAGTGAGTTATTGGTTCCGAAGAAGTCTGAACATTTGTACATCAAAGAATATGACCGATTTCATGTATGGATGGTGTTAAAACTCCCTTGGGAGATATGAGTTGCTTTTCATAGTTGGTATCTAGGACGAAAATAATCCATATCATGTTACTAAAAAATAAATATATAAAATATTGAGAAGGAAATCAACAATTTGTATGTATAATCTTATTTAAAAAAATATCCAGTCATCGGGTAAATTCTAGATCAGCGAACAAAACGAAAAGTTATTATACTTGGACCGCTGAACAGATATAGTAATAAAAAACGCCTACAATTACCCCCTCTTTGTAACAAAACCTTTCTATTGGTAGCATTCAAATATACCGCTCAAAAAACAAATGCATGTTTAATTGTACCAAAACGATATCAATTCGTTTACTGTCAAATATCCAGCAATCACTTGTTAGTTGTGCGTGACGCTTGTACACGACCTTCTAGATTTCACGAGACGAAGTCTCTTATCCGGCCTGCGCACTCCATTAGTTCAAGTGTTTCTCCGCTGGCGCCACCAAACACGAAAATGCGGAAACGGATATATAACACGTAAACGCCAATTTCAAACTACGCTAACTTCGCGCGCTTTTATACTTTTTGTCAGTTTTGCGCGCATCGTCAATAAATTATATTTTCTTAATCTTTTAAGGCAGTTTTCTTTATTTTTTAATATAATTACGTTATTTCCTTATTTGTTTAAATTTTCGTAGTTTTGTTGCTGTTTTTTCGTTCACTTTAGTAATGGCAAACACTAGCAGAAAAAAGTATAACTGCCGCAATGCAATGTGTAATAGTACTGATCCTACAATATCATTTCATGAGTTTTCTTCAAATTATACCTACCTTTCGAGAAAAATGGTTTCAAATCTTACGTTGGGGTTATGGACACCAACACTCAACAGCAAAATAATATATACTTCTTTATTTCGACAGATCAACAATTACAGATACCTGAAAGAGTCAATTTCTACATCGAACTTCCTAAAAATATAACAGAATTAATAAAAGAACTCCAAACCTTATCTATGCATCTCGATTGCGAATTCTTTCAGCATCTGTAGCCCTTCTGTCAGGATACATTGCAAAAAAACTGAAGAAAGGATTGAATGTCAATAGCCTATTAGATTCTCTGTTAGCTGCCTCGTGTTCAAATTCACTGATAGGATTTGTAAATCTTCAAAACAGACGTGCCTTAAAATACTCCACTAGAAGATTTACACTTTTAATCAACCAAATAATCGAACTTGTAATACATATTGTAGAACATTTACCTGGAGAATGTAATCCGTCTAATATTCTAACATCACTAGGTATTTCTAACTCCAATTGCTTTTTCGCAGTTTTTGGTTTGCCACGACCACAAGCAGGAACTTAGTAATATAATTCTTTAAAAATGGCTAAAACCTTGTTTGGCAAACAGAAACATTGCAAAAACGTGAACAGATAATGTACTTACTGCTCACTATCTCTATATCCTAAATCCAGCTCACGGGAAGTTATAAAATTGTAATTTCAATAATGTTATTGAACTTGTAAATTAATTTTAATAACATAAATAATTTAATTATATAAATTTATTTAATTAATTCGCAAAATATTTACGTAAACATGCAATGCTTGACATTTGTAAGGGTTATCTAACCTATATATCTTCAAGTGACAAATAAACATCAGCGTGTCAGCTAGCGCCAAAACGGCGAAATTTTGCGTTTTCTCAGAAACAAAGTTTATATGGGAAATCGTAAAAGTGCCCAGGCCGGATAAGAGACTTCGTCTCGTGAAATCTAGAAGGTCGTGCGCTTGTATAACTAAAATTTTCGTTCATTCATTTTCGATATTCTGTATTTGTTTGTTTGTTTAGTTTTCCGTTCTTTTCTGTTTTTAGTGTTCCCGTTTTCATTTTTTGTGTTTTGTTATTATTTCGTTCTTTACTGTTGTTGTTTTAAAATCCAAGAGATATGGCCCTTTCTCCTCCACAAAAACGGCCGCGAATGCATTTTTCGGTGTCTGATAAAGCATCCATCCTAAACATTTTTAAAGCGTGTCAAGAAAAACATCCAACTAATTCGAAAATTGAAAACGTCGAATTTACTGCAAAAGCGGCAGGTAGGCAATTGTAATTTTATTTTTGGCCTCCTGTATTTTAAAACGTTTGTTTCAGTTTTGTTTACGTCAACTGTAGCTTCATATTTACGCATGATGTCGTAAAATGACAAGCGAATGTGGTAAAAATACTAAAAAACACTGGGCAATTAGAGATATTTAAGAAACCAACTATTCTTGTAATAATTAAGTTTATGTAATAAAATACATGTTACCTAAGTTATTATTAAAAATATTTCGGGCTTTAATAGAAAAAATTAAAATTTAATTAATTTAAATCGCCGCAGCGCCATCTATTGTACGTTTGGAAACTACAAATGTCATCCAAGAGCACACTATTATGTGCATGTTTTGAATTATTTTTTTTTTATTTTCTATAAAACTTGTCGGCCAAAAAATCTTATACAAATCTCATGCGTCAAGTCATTTTACAGGGCTCCAACTAATAAGGCACTCGCCCTACGGGCTCGTGCCTTAAACAAAGTTGTCGCCCTGTAAAGTTCGACTTACCGCATTCGAGTGTAAATAGCTATTTTGGCCTCCTGTATTTTAAAACGTTTGTTTCAGTTTTGTTTACGTCAACTGTAGCTTCATATTTACGCATGATGTCGTAAAATGACAAGCGAATGTGGTAAAAATACTAAAAAACACTGGGCAATTAGAGATATTTAAGAAACCAACTATTCTTGTAATAATTAAGTTTATGTAATAAAATACATGTTACCTAAGTTATTATTAAAAATATTTCGGGCTTTAATAGAAAAAATTAAAATTTAATTAATTTAAATCGCCGCAGCGCCATCTATTGTACGTTTGGAAACTACAAATGTCATCCAAGAGCACACTATTATGTGCATGTTTTGAATTATTTTTTTTATTTTCTATAAATCTTGTCGGCCAAAAAATCTTATACAAATCTCATGCGTCAAGTCATTTTACAGGGCTCCAACTAATAATGCACTCGCCCTACGGGCTCGTGCCTTAAACAAAGTTGTCGCCCTGTAAAGTTCGACTTACCGCATTCGAGTGTAAATAGCTATTTGCTTATTACGTATTGTGTTATTTCTTCAATATCAATGTTGTAAATATTCATTTTATGACAGGAGTGGGTGTTGCAAGTGTTTATAACGTTCTTCGAGAATATAAGGCTGACCATAAATTCAAGCCGCCAAAGTCATATCATCGAAGTAAACCCATTTTGGACAACATTGATGAGGGCATAAAAAGTGGAGTCAGACGAATAATTCACCAATTTTATCTACGAAACGAACCACCAACAATAGCAAAAATAATGCTTGCTATTAATGATAACGAAGAACTGCCAAACTTCAAAAAAACTACTTTGAGGGCATTGCTGAAGGAAATTGGATTTCGGTGAATATACAATAAGTAGGTAATGTTATGTCATTATCTAAATTTATTATTGTTGAAGGTAGAGCAAAAAAAAGAAATGGAATGGTAAAGGGAAAAAATGAAATTGTGGCTTGGCGACAACATTATCTTCGGGAAGTGCGGAAATTGAGGGCAGAAGGGAAACAAATTTATTACTTAGATGAAACGTGGGTGTGTGGGTGCAAATAATTTGGCAAGACACAACCATAACTACAGCAAGGCAAGCTTTCCTACAAGGGTTATCTACAGGACTGAAGAATCCATCTGGCAAAGGAAAACGTGTTATTGTGTTGCACATTGGGTCAGAGGAAGCATTTGTAGAAAATGACCTACTTTTGTTTGAATCCAAGAAGACTGGCGACTATCATGAAGAAATGAACGCCGAAGTCTTTGAAAAGTGGTTCCAAGCAATATTGCCGGCTTTGGAGGAAGGAGCAGTGATAATTATGGATAATGCCTCATATCACTGCAGAAAAGTAGAAGAAAAAAGGCAGAGATTCAAGCTTGGTTAAGTAAGAACTTTGTTACATATGAAGCCGATATGGTTAGAGCTGAATTATTAACGCTGGTGCAACAACACGCACCGGCGAAAAAGAAATATGCTATTGACGAATTAGCTACAGCAGTTGGTCGTAAAATTCTACGATTGCCACCATATCACTGCGAACTTAATGCTATAGAATTAATATGGGCCCAAATAAAAGGAGAAGTACCAAGAAATAATACCAACTTTAAAATCCAAGATGTACGAAACCTACTACTTACTGCAGTTGCCAATGTTTCTTCCGAAAATTGGAAGAAAGCGATATCACATACCATGCTGGTAGAACAGGGCATGTGGGAAGCTGATTTAACAGCGGATATTGTGATCGAACCATTGATTATCAATTTGGAAAATGAATCTGATTCATCAACGAGCTCAGATTCTGATTAATATTTATTATGTAATTCATCGTGTGTACATATTTTATAGTTTTCATTTGTATCCTGTATTCGTTTAGTAGTTGCAGTTTCTGCTCTATATTTATATTGCTGTATAATCTGCATTTCTATTTTGTATAAAACATTTTGTGCCAAAGATGTATATACTTAAAGCATGTTTGTATGTAAATTCATTGTTTTATTAATAATTCACAGACAAAATAAATGCGTTTACAGAAATTTTTTAAAATGTATGGTTATTATTTATACTAGCATTTCTCGAAGTGCCATTATTTATAATGAATTAACAATTCATTTCTAAAAATGTTCTATGGTAAATTTAACTTTCACATAAAACCCATTAGAACAATCTGTGCTGCCTTGATTTTTTTTAACTATATCTGTTCAGCGGCCCGGGTATAGTACCGAATTTTATTGCCCTTCGAGTTTACGGACTAAACGAGAAGCTTTTATGGCTTAAGCATGATCGCTCACAAATCAAAAAATCTGTTGATGAATTCGATCAGCGACATACATACTACTTATTAGAGTATTAACTCTTTTTCAATAATATCTTATATATATAAAAGAAAGTCGTGTTAGTTACACTATAACTCAAGAACGGCTGAACCGATTTGGCTGAAAATTTTTGGGGAGGTAGCTTAGAATCAGGAGACGGACATAGGATAGGATTCCTTTTTATCCCGTTCCCGTGGAATGTGACATAAAACGTGGTATAACAAAACGCAACTGAAAGCAAAACAAAAAATTAATCAGTCAAAACATAGCCGTTCATTTGTTAAAAATGGTATAACAAAACGCAACTGACATGGAATAACAAAACACAACTGACGGCTAAACGTAATGTTGTCTATGGTTAAGTATGGTTGAAAATTTTATAATTTGAAATTTTGGAGTTGACTGGTTGATGTGTTTGTTTCGAGTTTCAATTAGCTTATTGTGCCGATATTATCATTAACAATACCATGCCGCGACCAAGACGATCAAATCTTTCTCGACAAAGCCGTAATGCAACTAGGATTCGAAACATTGCGAATGAAAGGACTGAAGAAGAACAAGAAATTGCACGTGAAGAGCGCCGCGTTAGTATGGCTCGACTTCGTGCTTCTCAATTATATGTGGCATGTTCACGGGTCGGAAGACCATCTGCGTTAATTGTTCTTTCGCCTGATAATAAAACGAAAAATGTCGTCTATCACAAGGTGCTTCACTGAAGAGTGCAACCCATGCACTAAAATACATGGCCAATAAAGAATCATTAAAATACTTTATTTTTTTTATTTATATTTATTATCCTAATAAAAAATTGAACTTAATAAAATCCAAAATATGCTCATTTATTGCCTCTAAGGCGGAACAAAGTTCGCCGGGTCAGCTAGTATTTTTATATAAGCTAACGTGTTACTATATGTAAAAACTTCATGCTCACTATAAATAACAAATTATTGTTTACAATGTTATTATTGAAAAAGAAAGTGGGCGCTAATAAATATGCAAAAAACGAAAGAAAAATCGTTTTCCTTTCCAGAATAACATTAGTAGGTTAAACATTGTGTGTGCATACAACCATAGATACAACTAACAAGTATGTAAATTAATTCTTCATTAAAAAGAAAATAAATCCGAATGCTTTTCTGTTTTTAACTTAAAACACTATAGCGGCATTTAATTACATGTAACTTACCCGGTGCGTATTTTTAACACCAATGTCAAATTGGAAATCTAATAAGGTTACAAAGAAACCGTGGTGTAATTTATAGGTTTAATACTTTTTTAAACATGGCGCAGTTAGTTTTAAATTTGAAACCTCCAGATGGTTTATATTATATGTATATTTGTTTTTAATTAAAGGAAAACATTTTAGAGTAGTATAATTTAAAATAAATTGTACTTTCTGGATTCAATCATCAATCAAGTTTCAATTTGTTTCAGACAAAATGTTCAACTTCATCAAGAAAGCCGGAACGGGAGTTGCATTAGATAAGGAAGACAGGGAGAGGAGGAAAAAAGACAAAAAGGAAAGGAAAGAAAAACAAAAACGTGATCGTACTAGTATGTCTGCAGAGGAACTCCTTCGTCTAGATGAGGTAATAATGCAATGTAGGTATTTTGACATTTGCAGGGAGTAGAGAATTCTCGGATGGTATCGTAATCTATAATAATGCAAAACCATCTAGAAGGCGATGAGCAAAGTGAAACCCACACCTTGAACTTTATCCTTAACCAATATTAATGAATGTATCATTTCTGTTTTTAGAGAATGCTTTTTGGTTGTATATGTAGTTGCTATCTTGTTTTTTTAATGCTAATTTCATTAGTGGCATTCTTTTTAGTTAAGAGGTAAAAGTGCGAAATTAATTTTTTCCTTTTTCTATCGAAGATGATCGATTGGTATTTATTTATTTACAAGTGATTCATTCCAATAGCATGTAATTTTGATTCTGATTAGATCAGTACCAACATAATATATATTTATATTACACTTGTTTGTTTTAATTGGCGCGTTTTTGTGGGCGTAATCAATTGAAATTGATTAATTGGATTCTGTAATTCAATAAATTCTTACGAGCATTAATTTATGGGTCGCACTTCGCTTATTTGTGTGGTCAGTTTGTAAAAACTGGCAATAGTATATAATTTTGTAAACCTACCGTCATGTAAGGTTAATTATTTGAATAAATCTTTCTGTACCTCCATTGAAAATTTACTTGACCTTTATTGGTTAGTCATTACCAATCATGCAAATAGCATTTGATTTCTAAGGTATTTCATGTTTTTTTTATTGCTTGCATTCTTAATTATTTGCATTTTCTACAATCTATTTATAGGAAGTTTTTAGTCAAATGAGAACTTTCTATGGAGCAATTTATACCCCCATTTGCTATAGTGCTATAATAAACCACGTTAATGACATATACTGGGTCATCAAATAAGATAGTTATTTTTAATTGATTGGTACGCCTGGTCAATTTGCAACGGTATATTATATGTAAGGGTAAAAATCATATAATGGGCGAATTGGAAAGTTATATATCTGAATTTTCTAAGTCGACGAAATCGAGATATCATCTTGGTAACGTATTACAGAAATGACGCGAAGCGCATTA
Organism: Agrypnus murinus; assembly: GCA_929113105.1. Lineage (NCBI taxonomy): Eukaryota > Metazoa > Arthropoda > Insecta > Coleoptera > Elateridae > Agrypnus > Agrypnus murinus. The sequence continues at coordinate 66,613,199 of OV816025.1, forward strand.
CCGAACTGTTTGGTTAAAAGTTAATTGCTCCATTTTTATAGTATTTTAAGTATAACTTTGAAAGCTCAAAAGGAAGAAATGATTAGCAAAACGATTTATTTTGTTTTTGAACAAGTACGTACATAATACATACGAGGGTGGTTTGATAAGTCAGTGACTTTTTGAATAAAAGATATTTATTTCAGCAAATAAGCGTTTTATTTCTCAATATAGTCTCCTTTTAGTTCGATACATTTAGTCCAGCGTTTTTCCAATTTTTTTATTCCTCCCAAATAATAGGTTTTCTCAAGGCCCTCAATATAGGCGTTTGTTTCAGTGATGACCTCTTCATTCGACCCAAATCTTACCACCCAGCCATTTCTTCAGGTTTGGAAACAGGAAATAGTCACAGTGGCTTAATCTGGAGAATATGCTGGATGGGGTAGCAGTTCGTAGCCCAATTTATGGATTTTTGCCATGGTGACTACACAAGTGTGCACCCGTGCATTGTCTTGATGGAACAGCACTTTTTTCTTCACCAAATGTGGTCGTTTCTGCTTCAAATCAATATCGAATCTGTCCGAAAGCTCTGAATAATATTCGCCGGTGATCGTTTTACCCTTTTCAAGGTAATTGATGTGAATGACACCGCGTGCATCCCAAAAAACTGTGGCCATGACCTTGTTGGCGGACAGACCCACCTTGGTCTTCTTTGGTGCACGTTCACCCGGAGAAACCCACTGTCTTGATTGTTCCTTGGTCTCTGGTGTAGTGTGATGGATCCATGTTTCGTCTACGGTAACGAAACGCCGCAAAGACTCGTTCGGATTGCGGCGGAACATCGCCAAACACTCTTTTGAAGTGGTCAAACGGTTGCGCTTATGGTCGAGTGAGAGCAATCGCGGTACCGATCGCGCGGATAGCTTTTTCATGTCCAAATATTCATGTAAAATGTGATGTACCCGCTTAGTTGATATGCCTACAGCCTCAGCCACCTCACGCACTTTCATTCTCCGATCGTCCAATATCATTCCATGGATTTTATCGACGATTTCTGGCGTGACGACCTCTTTTGGGCGCCCAGAATGTTTGGCGTCACTTGTGCTGGTACGACCACAACGGAACTCAGTAAGCCACTTCTTAACCATTGAAATTGATGGTGCAGAGTCCCCATAGTATTTATCAAGCCTTTTCTTGGTTTCGCACAAGAAATTTACAAACACAAACTAAATGACGCAACCTTCTCAAAAATTTTACAGTAGTCTATTCACAGATGGCAGTTGACGGGAGCAGGGTTGCATTTAAAGTTACTGCGCGGGAAATTAAAAAAAAGTCACTGACTTATCAAACCACCCTCGTATTATACAGTCTGTTTGACTTAAAGCGCCCCGCTTTTCAGCAACTTTATTTTCGGTCAAAAAGAGTATAAACCGTGCATATTATTAAATGGCATAAAATTCTCTATGTTTTGATTCAATTCTCTTGTCATGGTTAAAATTTTGTATTTACTAAATCGACCTGAGAGTGATGACGTCATCAAACGTTTTTTAAATTTCATGATAGCTAAGAACTAAGTAGAAATGTTTTGTTCTACATTTTTCCTAATTAAAGATCATCAGAATAACTAAAGTTTTGTTATTTTATCTAAGCTTGCTAGATAATTCTGTTTTATTAATTGGAGAACCAGAAATCAACGCCTACTAGTCGTAATACATTTTCCACGATTTTCTTAAAAAATTTCTTATATAAGAGTGTGAATATTTACTATCGTTAAAAAGAGAACGCAATATTCTATAGATTTCAGTAAAAATACCTATCATGTAATTTAAAAAAGGTTTGATGACTTCATGGCTCTCACGCCGATTTAGTAAATACAAAATTTTGAACCAAAACAGAGAATTTTATATCATTTAATAATGTAGGGTTTATACTATGTCTGACCGAAAATAAAGTTGCTACAAAGTGGGGCGCGTTCAGTCAAACAGGCTGTATAATAATATAAACAATAGTAACATAAATGAAAAACATTGTATTTTAATCGTAGAAAATAAATAAATACATAAAAGTAATTAGCTGTTCATACCTCTTTAAAGCAACTGAATCATTTCGCATTTACTGAACATTTTGAGTCTTAAGAAATGTAACAGTGAACTATACGAAGGTGAAAAAGTTTGTGATAAGAGTTGTGATGAGAGTTGGCATTGATATCTTTAAAAATTATGTATTTTTGACAGTTGGCAATCCTTTCTGGGCCCGTATTCTTGATGACGTAATTTTTACGTCATAAGATGCAACTTAGCCAATCAAATAATGTTAAAAAGTAATAGAGAATTACGTCATATCGTGTGCGAAACTAGTATGCGAAACTCAAGAATACGGGCCCTGGCCATCATACAAAATTCCATTCATTATCTATCAATTGGTGTAGTGGTGGTAGTGTATTGCTGCGTTCGGTATTTCAAGTCTTTTTGCTCTGAAAGCTCTATTGCCATAGTTACAATTATTTACATCTATGGATACCATGGAAATCGAACTCTTCGAGTAAATAGATCTGAAACACAGAACGCGGATAAGACAAGTTTTGTATTTGTTGTCGAAATGGAGAAAAAAGTGAATTTCGTGTTAATTAAACACTACTTTTTAAGGGGAAACCCCATTTTTCAAACGAAAACAAAGCTTGAAAAGTATTATGAGAAGAGATCGCTGCGTCAATACATCACTGTGGACGAAACATGGATCCACTACTACATCAGAAAACAAAGTTCAGTCAAAACAATGGATAAAAGTTGGAGGAAGTGCACCAAAAAAAGGCAAAGATGGTTCCATCGGCAGGAAAGTTATGGCTACTGTTTTCTGAGATGCGCATGGTATAATCTTTATCATCTATTTTGAATAAGTAAAAACGATAACTGGACCGACTAGACAATGAAATTAAGAAAAAAACATCCGCATTTGAGTAAGAAAAAGTACTACATTCATCTGCTGTTTCCGCTAAACTGCTCGAATAACGTTACGAATTGCTACCCCACCCACCATATTCTCCGGGTCTGGCTTCGTGCTACTTTTTCATATTTCCGAATCTAAAGAAATGGCTTGCTGGAAAGAAATTCCAGTCGGATTCTGAGGTAATAGCCGAAGCAAACACTTATTTTGCAGAGTTTGACATCCTATTACACACAAGGCATAAAAACTGGAATTTCGTTGAAATAAATAAGTGTATGGAGCAAAAAGAGATTATGTCGAAAAATAAATTCATTTTGTTCCGAAAAACTAATTTAAATTAAAACGAATTTTTCTTAGCTATTTCATGACGAATATGATGTCACAAAAAGTTCCTTGAGCAAATTTACTGGTGCAAATTGCTGATCGCATGGTATGACATATTTTATTTCTTCGATAACACAAAAAGAAGGCGAGGCACGAAAAAACATTCGGACATTTTTGGTAGGGAATTAAGTAAACTTTACTTTACTTCACCTCTTTCATCTCGTTACATCGAATAGTTTCCGAGAACAACGTCAAAAATCGTTAGGAGGCGTGGTTTACCCTTATTTTTTCTTCGAGTTCACTACCTGCAGGCGGTGACTTTTAGGAGGTTATTTAACAGCCCTCAAGGAAGGCCTAAGCAAAAATCCAAGTACTTACCTAACTTTCCGCTATTCATGAAAATTTGTTCTAAATTGACTGGACTATTAAATAGATTAACTTTAGTTTTAATTTTTTTCCCCAATTTATTTGATGAACTGTCATTATCAATTTTAGTGGTATTTGTTTTTTAAGCTGTTTTTATTATATATTTCCCATAGTTTGACAGACCCCCAAATTAAAGTTTTAATAAAATCTGTTGTTGATACAATACTGGAAAAGTTCATTATCTGCTTGTCGTTTTAAGGTACCACTGACACTATCCATACGGTTTTTTCATGTCCACTCTCGCTAAAATTACAACACCTATTTTATATGTTGCTGAAAGTTCGAAGAGTTTTTGTTAATAAAATGTATATATTGGGCCTATTTATGTATTGCAAAGTCTGCAAGCTGTGTTAGTGAGAAAAAGTTTAAGGTCTTGATATTTGGAAATTCAGAAGCTATTTGTTTCAAAATTTTGTCTAAGTAAGCCCATACAGTATAGGCTTGATAGTCTAAATTATTATTTGTGTATTATAGTTTTGTTGCAACGTAGAAACTGTTTCTCTGCTGCAGTTCTTCCATTTGCTGTTTCATTTTGAACATATGCTTCTCAAATGAATTTAACTGCGAATTCAATACATAGAATAAATCCTTTATGGTGAGCTCTTTTAATATTTCCTGACTTATCTTTTTCTTTTCTACTATAGTTTCCCACTGTTGAAATTTGAGTATGCAATTCACTCAAATTGTTTCTAAAGATTTTGCACTGTTTCTTCTTATATATACATATTACATACTCAGTTGAGTGCTACTCAGAACTGAGCTCAGGACTGTTGTTCGTGTCGAATCGGATACACTTTATCCGGTTTACATGAGATTTTCTGAAATGGCACTTTTAAAATGTTTATAACATTTGAAATTTTTAATTAATCCATGGTTTTATTGATAGTTATGTAGAGAACTCTTCGAGGGCTAGCCAGAACTCAGCTCAGAACCATCTTTACAATTAAAAAATAGGGTTTTTCTTATTTTTAGCATCATTAAATTGTTTGTAACAATTACTAGTTATTTACTGCCAAGCTTTGCAAATTAATCTTTACGGGCGAGCTGGAAAGTTTATGGGGCGAGCGACGAAAGAGCGAGCCTTCATAATCCAGCGAGCCCAGAAACGATTAATTGCAAAGCGTGTCGCGTACAAACTTTTATTTCCACCTAACATTGAAATTACAGTTAACAATTGTTTTATGCATGTTGTAAATTGATATTTACAAAATCAAACAAAAACATACATGTTAAATGTTCATAGCAACGCTTTAACATCTTGGTTACGCTTTACATGCATGTTTTTCTTACTTTAAAAATCTAGCCGCTGTAGTTGTTATGTTATTCTAACAGCAAGCTACGAAATAAAACCATTGAAAACATTTGATTTTGGCTGATTGACAATTTTATAATTTATTCGCTTTTAATATTTCATTGTAAAATAACATGAAAATATGGTTTTAGTACTGCCGGATATTGGCTTTGAAAAGGTATTCGATGACATCTGCAAAAGTATTTCTGATGAAGCTGCTGTTATGAAATCTCTTTGTTGCCGAAAAAGTCTAAAAATCGGTATGAAAAACAATACGTTGCATTTAACGAATGGCGAAAATGGATTAAGGGTGTCAACGAATATTTAATTTTAAAGGTTATTTTCGAAGGTAACTATTATTTTAACTTCAAAGGACTTCAAGCTATCATCGTTTGTAGACTCAGCAGTGGCGTGCGGTCCATGGAAGCAATGCTTGCCTTGAGAATTTATTAAAAATAAAAACAATGCTAACAAAAATACTTTTGTAAAATTATGGTTATCGTTTATTTAAATTGAAATATTTATCAAATTAAAGCTCAATATCAACTCTGTACAGCAAAAAGTATAATTATTTAGAGTACTATTTTAAATTAGGCTCATTAAACTTGCACGGAAAGGTAATACCGATTCAAATGTGACACATACACTTAATATAAGCACTGATTACAAATGCTCTTCTCTTAACCTTGGCGTGAATCAGCGAGCGCGGGGTGTTATAATAGACGGATGCTGTTTGACTGGTTAACATTGTTTGGTCGTAATTTTTATTGTGCTTCGTTCCCAAATGTTTATTTATTATAATTTGGTTATTTGTTCGATTTAGTGTTACTTAAGTAATGTAAATCTGCGAATGAGACTGTATTTTGTCGCATTTTATTATTTTAATTTATAAGTTGTATTTTTTTAAAGACAAATAGTTCTATTTAGTTTGCCTGTATGCAAATTTAAAATTGCATTATCGTCACGACTGCAAATTCAACTGCTTCGGTGAAAGGTTCGAGTACCTGCGATATAGCCGAATCGGGACGATTTTTTGTTCAGTTTGTAAATTATTAATAAGGAATTTTTCGTATACAGTTTTGGAGAGAAATTACAAATTATTAAGAAAGGCAGATCAAAACCAGATCTTTCAAATTTAACAACAAAGATTAAAACCTGTACCGGTATTTTGCTAAGAAAGACCGGAAAATTGATACGTAGTAGTAGTTTTTTTTTTTAAATAAAGAATGATAGTCAACAAATTCCATAAGTATAAAGTGTAAAAGTGCTTCTTTGAAAAACTTTTAAGCTTAATAATTATAACACTGTTTTTTATTGTACCTAGCAGGGGCGGATCCAGAAGTATTTTGAGGGGGAAATCTTTGGAAAAATAATTGTTTTAATAAATAATAATTAAACAAACATTATTTGTTTCTATTCTATGTAAACTTATTTCTAAATTGGGGGGGGGGATTATTCCCTCCCCGTTAATCCGCGCCTGTACCTAGGTGTATTATAATTAAAATCGTGGTTGCTTCCCTAGCCTAAATTCTCACCGCACGCCACTGAGACTCAGTAGTCAATAATGAAATGAACGTTGCTGGTGAAAGAAACTGTAGATATTGGAAAAGTATGTGGAAGTTATGGCATTTTTAAAACGGACGTCTGTGAGCTCAATCAAAAGAATTCGTCCAAAAAAAGATTCTTACCACAGATGAAATTGAGAAATCTGTGAAGTATGCGCCTAGTGCAACGTACCTAATGATCAAGGCAATGTTTTGTAACTTTGATTTACATTTTATTTAAGTGTGTTATTACAATACAGGTGGCAATGATTTTTGTTGTTGCTTGTGCATGCCGCCACAAAGAATTATTTCATATGAAGGTTCACGAAATCGAAGACAGGGGATTAGTTCTTTTCGTATACCTCAAACAAAAATACAATTTAGAATGTTAATCTAAAGTTAACTGTTGATTTTTAAGAATAAATACAAAGTTGCGTATGTCTTTGTGTTTTTTATTTTCAAGGCTAGTATACAATAAAATTTTGTTCGCAACTGGCACGCAACTTGACCTTAACACGCCTCGTTGGATTTTATCTGACTCGCTCGCTTCGCTCGCTCGTGTGACAATTATCCAACTCGGCTGTAAAGGTCAATTTACTGTGCACGTTGCGTAAATAACTATTACAATGTGGGGTTCTAATAATAGTTTTGTATAGAAGTATTCGAGGGCTACTCATAACTCTGCTCAGAACTATTGTTCGAGTTAAAAACATCACGTATTTCTCATTCACGCAATTTAAATTGAAATTAAATTAAAAGTTTGTTTAATTAGGAGTTCTAACAATAGCTCTGTACAGAACTCTTTGAGGGCTACGCAGAACTCTGCTCAGGACTGCTGTTCAAGTTAAGAAATAACGTATTTCTTAATTACGAATTTTAACTTGTTTAGAATAATTAAAAATATTCTTTAGCGTTTACTGTCTCCAGCCTTACTTTGTGGAACTCCATAATCATGAAATATAATATAAATACAAAGATTAGTTAAAGTTTCACAAGTTTTATTAATATCTTAATCGGTTTCAGGATGTAATAAGGTTCTTAACATTCACAAAAGTTGGTTTGTAATGTGCCTCATAACCGTATTAGTAATTTAAAATGACATATGAGTATTGTAATATTTTTACAATACAGGTAAAGGTATTGTAATAATTTTACAATACAGGAAAAAAATATTTAATAAACCTTTATATTATGAAAATTTTAAGTAACAAAATGGAACATCTTACAACAAGAACCTAATTATACTTTCCATAATAGTAATTATTTATCTTCACCGTGAAATCAGAACAATTCGAAATAGAAGCACTAGTAATTTGTTCGGTCCCCTTGCTCATGGCAATTTCATTATGACTGCTAACACCAGTGTCTTCTATAATTGCTGGACTATTACAATTATTTTCTGAGGTAGAAGAAGAGGTGTCGCAATCAACCATTCTGGCAACACTAATCTTACGCTGCACGGATTCTTCCACATATGATTCGGCGATACTGGAACTCTTCCACCCACCCAATCTCTTCAGATCTATAATGTTGCCACCCTTATTGGCCAAAACTGTTGCTGAACTACGCCTAAGAGAGTGACCCGTATATCTTTCAAGTTCCGGAAGTTCCAAGAACGTAGCAATTAATTTGGGAACCGAAGAAATCTTATGTATACCCACTCTCTGAGTACTACATTTTCCACGGCTGTAGAAAACAAAAAAGTTATTATGTAAAGTGTGATGCGGTCTCAAATTCTTATATTTCATCACAATATCAACATGATTAACCGAACCCTCCGGGACGACAGTAAACATACGCGATTTGTATCATTCACAGTCAAATTGTAAATTTCATCGCATCGGGTAGCCCCAAATAAGCCGAAAATGGCCACTACCTAAAAACAACGTTAAACGTCAGGCATGTATTTTTGACATTTACTTATTTCTACCTTGCACATTAAAAATTGATCATCCTCTGCGTTCCTAAGAAAATTTTTCAGGTTATCACTCGTCAAAACTTTTGCTTTTTTTGCTACGTGTCCAACATTCTTTCTTTTTAAAAACGCAAATAGTTTGCCAAAGTATTTTATATCTACGTTCTTATTAATAGCGATGGTGCTTCTAAGCATTGAATAATAGACCCACAAAGATGAAGGGCTGTGGTTTGTAGACTGAAAATCAGAAAAACATAATTAAACATTACGTGCAATATCAATAAGCCTACCAGTTGTTGAAAATACGCCAAAAGAACATTTTCATTAACTATTTCTGCACAATTATTATTTTGCTGCCAGTGTTGGAAGTCAGTATAACATTTTTCGTATCTCACTTTTGACTTGCTTGGAATAAGTGCTCGTATAGCCTCCTCAGCATTTTCTAACACGTTTTCAGGCAAATCAACGGCACTCATTTTAGAAATTATTAAGTCTTGTAAAAATAAAATGTTTGTCAACAAATAAACATCTTTGTGACTACCTAGCAACCAACTTGCATAACGACTTTGATTTTTACGGAAAAAGTTGCAACAAATTTTTGATTCATTAATTTTCACAGTAAATTCAAATTCGGAGCTAGTCACCTGAAACCGATTAAATCTTGAACATACCTCGGATGTAATCATGTCATAACAGCCTTAGAAGTCTTGACATCTGCGGCAGTTATGACATTCATTACATCCTAGATATGTTAATAGCTATAACCTGACAATATCGTTTCGACACTTTGTGTCATTATCAAAGGTCGATAAGATTGATACACAAACACGTTGCTAAGGATAAATACATACAGAAAATAGGTAACTAGATACAATACATAACAAAAACTATTGTATTGTATTGTATCTAGTTACCTATTTTCTGTATGTATTTATCCTTAGCAACATGTTTGTTTATCAATCTTATCTACCTTTGATAATGACACAAAGTGTCGAAACAATATTGTCAGGTTAAGATATTAATAAAACTTGTGAAACTTTAACTAATCTTTGTATTTATATTATATTTCATAATTAAAAATATTGTCTGGTCGCTTCGGCTATCCATGCAGTAAGAAAAGAAATCAATTTATAAACGTTGTATAAATATTCTTCAAAAGGTCTTTCGAGAGTCGAATAATGAGCAAAATGTAAAAGAAATAATCAATAAAATTGGCAAAACAAAATGCTTTACGCTGCAAAAACGGTAACGGATAAAGGCAAACCGTAAGTGAACGAATTGTAGGTCTCAAAAAGATCTACAAAAGCGTCTGTGGTGACATATATGTATCTCTTACAAATCACTCACAATCAAGGTTTCTTTAATAATCTTTTTTTCGGAAAACTCTTTTCTCCCTGGAATGTTGTCTTATTCCTCCCCCTGGATGAGATTCTGGTAATTTCTGTATTTCCTTACCTTTAGAATTGCTGCAAGTATAATCTGTGAAAATTTGAAGCTTGTAGCTTACACCATTTAAGAGATATACTCGTATAGCCATAATGATTTTTTAAGAAATGTCTCCTCCTGCGACCCCTCGTTTTTTTAGGATTAAATTTTTAATCAGTTAATTGAGTGTATTTACACTCATACATTCCTTTGGGGTAAGGTCCACCTGCCTGTAAAATTTCAACTTCTAGTTTTCGAGATATTTTTCGGTGGGCATCGGACATCGGAACTGGCTATTATTAAATGTTTCAAGATCATTATCTATTACCATCTATTTCCAAGTATTTTCTGGTATTCCCATTTATTTCCAATGTATTGCCGGCAGAGTGAAGCCATCCTAAAACCTCCATCGAATAATCTCATTTTAATCGATTTGAGATATCTCTAAATTTGTTGAGCAATAATTATAAGCTATTTTCGGCACAATAATTACAGGCAACTTTTATTACGGATCACGTTACTATGTGCCTTGCTTATGTGTTAGCGGACCGCTGTGTTGTGCAACTGCACCACTTACGCCAGGTAATCGCAACGAGTAATAACATTTCGTTAGTAAAGAATATTGGCTAACTTTGCACATTGAAAAAGATTTCGTCTGTCACGTATTACAACGCCGTTACTATCTCGCTGCCAATGTACTTATCTCGAATCTCTGCCTGTTGATTTCTGATTCAAATTTTATTACCATAGTTAAGTTTTGACGCAGCGGAGTATGTTCCTTGTTTCCGAAGATCACACGTTTATCTTAATTTGGCCATGAAACAAGTTCTGATGAACAGTTCTAAATCCCTGTCTGCCACTCAGAAATAGTTCAATCACATTAAATTCTGAACATATGAAGGAAATCCTAAAATGACCATTTCTTAATATTATCATTGATCCTTCTTAACAAAAGTTACAATAAAACTGAGCTGGACTGTTTCTACCTCGCGACCTTTAAACCAAAGAGGAAGTGAGGAGTCCCTTCCAATTCTAGAAACTTTAAGTTATCTTCTAGTTAACGATTTTTGCTATTATGCTGGCAGTTGGTGTACCTGCTGGTAACCTAAAAACCGCGACTAGGAGCGTTATCAAGCCTATAAATAGTCTGCAATTATTGCACAAGTATGTTTAACACATTATTTGTGATCATGCCATCAACTGTAGTAACTTTTTTAACACATTACCTAAACAAATCTAGAGAATCAATTTCAGAGTTTTGAAATGAGGAATAATTGAATGTTCTGGATTGTCGTTTCCATTCAAGTAAATTCCTTGTTTATATAAAATTAATCTTTATTTTCTTGTAGGTGAGAAGATCGCTGAAAATTCGAGGGCGACGCAAAGAAAAGGACAAACTACCCTTAGGGATAACTGCAGACTACACAGCAGACTTTCTAGCAAGTTTGGACCGTGTAGATTCCCCAAACTCAACAATATCAGGTTCTCCATTCACCTTTAACAACCACCTACAAGATGGCTATACACAGTCGGATAGTTCAGAAGCAAGCTTAAATTCATTAACCAATCCACTCACTCAAAAGGTAGTACCGCCAGTACCACCGAAACCACCAAAAAGGGGAATTTTAAAAGGGCCTAGAGTTAGTATTATTCATGATAATGGAGAACAAAACGGAACTGATCATAGTAGTTTGGTTAGAAATACACTTCAAAATGAAGTCATAGGATATCAAAATGTACCTCCACAAAACGGAGTAACCAAAGAAAAAAATTTGTTACCGCCTAGTTTGGGGAATAACCTTTTAGTTATAACATCCACTTCACCAAGTGCTGATTCGTTAACGGATACAACGAATTCGTCTTTTGCCACACCGCCCTTCTCTTTGAGTCCTGTGGGTGAGTCTCAGGGTTTCCATCGATGGTCCAGAACAGCAAGCTTCGATGAGTTTAATCTTCCGCTACCTCCGATAGTACCGTTAGTTTTACCAAAACCGCGTACCTTAACTATACAACGGCAAAAAGCGCCTAGGAATGATTTCGGGTTTTCGTTAAGACGTGCAATGGTTGTGGAACGTAGTGACAGTAGTAGCAGTGGTGTGACTATGAGAGCGGTCGTTTTCGCGGAACCCGGTACGATAGTGCAACATAATAATGAGACTGGACTTTTACCTGGAGATAAATTATTAGAAGTTAATGGAATTAGAGTGGAGGAGAAAACTAGGGAAGAAATTATAGATCTCATCAAAAGTTCTAAGGATTCAGTCACTGTGAAGGTAAGTTCTACAGATATGATAGGTGTTTTTAAAGCCTTGAAATTTAACAGGGCATTTATTATCCAATTTATTCGACCTGTTATAAGATTTTGATAGTATGGAAAATAATATGTGACTAAATCTCTAATTGTTTTACTTCAAAATTATAATTGGAAGTTGTAGTATAGTTCAAAATAATATTGAAAATATATATTATTTATGATGTAACGATCTCAATTCTGAGGATATTGATTTAGCATCGTTAAAAAAATATCTGTATTTGTTAAAATAAAATTATCGTTTGTGTAAATAAAACTGTCTTCTCACGAGATCGTATTCTTTTTTAGTCACGTATGTAAAATATTTCTGGTCATTGTATCGCAAAAGGACAAAATAAAAGTTAATTATTTTAAAGTATTGTAAGAAATTCGCTTTTAACAAAAATATATCGCATTCTTATGATCGCCTTCTAGACAAATAGACAGGCGATATTTCTTCAATATTAAAATGTTCACAAACAACAAAACGCTTTTAGAACTATACATTCATGTTTTTACGAAACATCATTATAGCTACATTGCACTTTGGTAAGTTGGTTTCTGGTCTTTGGTGTGCATGTTGATAAACATACAGGAAAAATTTTTATCTAAATTTGGTATTCGTAGTAAGAATGTCATGTGTAACATGTGATTAGGTGAATAGTTCCGGAGCATGGTCGTCCTTCTTAAATTTTAGAAGGATATACATTGCTTCTAGGGAACAGTCTCGAAGGGGTACGTGAAGACACACGGCCAGCAGCAGCACCCGACTGGGCGGTTTTGGCCGCCTAGCCCCTATCAATGAATTTGTTTCGTTTTTGGCTAGTAGAATGCGAGCGACTAATACATGTTACCTTGAAATATTCGGTTTGGTTTTAAGACAATTCTGGTTGCGCTGTCGTTTAGTTGCGTTTATTGTTTAAACTCTTGTGTGTGTAAATCTTTGCCGGAATTCGTTGTGCGATCCGTTTAATAATTTGAAGTAATGAAACGTATAAATGGTATAACCTATCCTATTATCTTCTTTAATACTTGTTAAAGTTTCAGTGTCCTTTGTTGAGTTTTTGAAATTAATAAATAGTATTAGATTTTGAAAACTTTGTGTACTAGAAATGAGTTAACTTTTATACTTTTTTTTAGAAAAGTCATTAATAAGTGTGGAACCAGTTTTGTTTTGGTGTCAATTCCGGTCACCGTACAGTAATAACTAAATATTTAAAATATAAATAATAACGAGGTTAACAAGTCCAAGAAATGAAATGATTTCAACGTACGCAGTTGCAGCTTTTATAAAAGAGGTTCAGAGTTCAACTACAACCGTTACGTTCCCGCATCTTTAGTATGGATAGTGTTTGGTTTTTGGGTTATTGTGATGATTATTCGTTACATGTGTTAGTGTCAAAGTGGATTAAGGTTAAGATCAATGTACAAGTATAAACCGATTATTGGCAAGACATATCTTCAGTGAATTACTTTGTAATTTGAAATTCATTAACGACAGTACTAAAGTAAATTTGGTTCTCAATTTAGAAAAACGTATAATTGTATTTAGAATGGGATTCCTAAGTAAATTAATGTGTTTAATCTCGGACTGTTATTAGGTTACATATGTGTAATTAAACGTTGTTTCTGTTTTATGTTCACAAGTTGTGCATTGTATTTGTTGCTAACCGATTTTCATGTAGTTGAGTTCATAAACTAAGTTAAAAATCACTAACCATTGTGATAGCGTGGCACACAATTGGTTGTGTCCCATTTAATAGAAATTAAAAGAATCGCAATAAATGACAAAGAACTTAACGTAATTCAGATAGAAGTCTTTTTCCGAATTGTTGCTTTTAAACAATAGCAACAAACAATTTGGGTGGCGCCTTTAAAATTGTTGAACCATTCCTATAGCCTATCTGAAATTAGTGAATAACACCCACGACCGCTGAAAATAATTTGAATAAGTAGGAAGTCCCTGTTTTGTTTTGTTCTTTGTTTATTGGAAGTTTGTTGTTAAAGAAATTAGTGTGCTACAAACATTGGTTAAATTGTAGAGCAACATAGGAGAAGAACTCGAGCGTATAACAATAACAACACGTGGAAAAACCCTATACAGTAGTTCCTTTATTCTTTTTTAATCTGGATATCCTTTTTTTATAGTGCACATGTGTGGTGTTTGACCGGCCAGACAGCCAAGATTGTAAGTACTTTCAAAATCCTAGAATAACTGCATTAACAGGCCTCTAGATGCTCGCGTGATCCGTCAGTTATCTCTAGTTAATTTTATGTGGGACTATTTATTGAGGTAATATTTATCACCAATTCTGCATTAAAATGTTATGTGACGCAGAAGAAAACTTATAGACATAACTTTCATTGAAACATTGAAAGAAGTTCAAGCTTCCTACACTTAATCAATAACTATACGAGGATGAATTGATAAATCTCCGGCCTAACCCATATGGGATACAAATTTTTGCAATGTTTTTACGGCATTTTATTTTTTCATAATTTATCAGTATGGCTGTGAAATAACAAAAATTTCTGTCAAACAATAATTGTTTGGCAAGTTGTCAAAGTCGATAAAGTTTTGTGTGGTGTTAAAATGGAAAAAGCTGAAATTCGTGCGGTTATTAAATATTTTCACATTAAGGGTTTATCCCCAAAAGAAATCAAAGCTGAGCTAGACGGGACATTAGGCGAATCTTCTCCTTCCTATAGCACAGTTAAAACCTGGGTTGCGGACTTTAAACGGGGTCGCAAAAGCACAGATGACGCACCGCGTTCAGGAAGACCGAAAACTGCCACCACAACGGAAATTGTCGAAAAAGTCCATAGAGTTGTGTTGAATGATCGGCGATTGAAGTTGGCTGAAATAGCAGATACCCTGGGCATTTCAACGGAACGAACATATCATATCCTAACCGAAATTTTGGGAATGAGAAAGTTATCGGCACGTTGGGTGCCGCGGCTGCTCACAGTGGAACAAAAGCTGACTCGCAAAACAGTTTCAAGTGAGTGTTTAGACTTGTTTAATCGAAATTCAGTGGACTTTCTGCGACGGTTTGTAACAATGGATGAGACGTGGATTCATCACTACACACCCGAAACAAAGCAGCAATCAAAACAGTGGACTGCCAAAGGAGAACCTGCTCCGAAGAAAGCCAAAACAGTTCCGTCAGCCGGAAAAGTTTTGGCTTCAGTCTTTTGGGACGCCAAGGGAGTACTTTTCGTTGATTATCTTCAAAAAGGTAAAACAATCAACGGAGTATACTATGCTACCTTACTGGATGAATTAAAAAAAAATATTGAAGAAAAACGACCTGGATTAGCAAAGAAAAAAATTCTGTTTCACCAGGACAATGCACCTTGTCACAAGTCGGCAATTGCCATGGCAAAAATCAATGAATTGCAATTTGAATTGTTACCCCATGCCCCTTATTCACCAGACTTAGCCCCATCGGATTTTTATTTATTTCCAAACCTAAAAAAATTTCACGCTGGAAAGAAATACGAGTCCGATGAAGAAGTGATTGCTGCCACAAACGCCTATTTTGACGAGTTAGAAGAAAAGGCTTATAGGGACGGTATAAGAGCACTTGAACAAAGGTGGACCAAGTGCATTGAACTCGATGGGGACTACGTAGAAAAATAAAATTTTTGTTAACCTGATATTCTTTTGTTTTATTGCCTAGGCCGGAGACTTTTCAATTTATCCTCGTACATCAAGATATTTTATGACACTTTGAGATTGCATTCAACTTCTTCAATAGTTAGTGGTTAGTGATTAGTCATGTGAAAGGATTCATTGATTAGGTAATATTGACCCAGTGATCAGATGAATAACGACATTTGAAAAAAAAAAAAAAAATTTATCTAAGTCATCTCTGACTTGTGATGATCAGTGGCGGTTGCTGCATACGTCAAACTCGGGGCACACGACAAACTGGTATCGCGTGGCCCGGGTTTACGTATGCAGCGACCGCCACTGGTGATGATCATTACATTACCACAGTAAATTCAAAGAGAGGGTTGGAGATGATACACAAATAGGCCAAAATCTTAGACACGACCAATTTGCAAAATCTACTGAAAATAGTGTCACGCCCTTATGGTGTTTTATGAATTTATATTTTGTTAATCTTGTATTTAACACTCACAATATCTATGTACAGATCTATTTTTATGTACGAACTTATTTTTCTTTATTTGTCACTTTTCATGTTGAACTATTAAGTTATGAATTACTTTTTTTTGACGCTTGCTATGAATACGGACCTATCTGTAGATTTAATTATTTGTATTTTTAATCATTTTTGTATTTTTGCTTTGCTTTACTTTATAGACTTATACACTGTTCAAAGTAGGTTCATTGAATCCCTCAAATGTTCACTTTTCAAAATTTTGTTTTTGCTGTGTTACTACGTACTGTTTCTCTCTTCGCCTACACAAATGGATCTTCCATCGGCATTGGCTGATACTAAATGACTTTCACCTGGATAAATACAATGGCAGTACCGACTGGTTCCAACCAACCGTCACCTATGGTTACTATGGTTACAATTTGAAAATAGTCATCACCAGACCAATACTGCAATCAAATAGTTTGGTCACGAAGAATCATTCTATATAACATACGCTGTACAGATGTGTCCTCTATATTAAACACATCCTATGTTATGGAACAATAATTTTTATGGAACCTTAACCAACAACCAGCTCATGATGCCACTATGGTAGCATCAAATTGCTTCGCGTCTATGCCATGCACACTTCGGGCAATTCCAAGCCAAGCAGTTCTCATCTTCTTCATCTTCAACCCTGGAAACATCTTTCACAATATTCACTTTTATTTTTCACGATATTTCTTTTTCTTTTGTTGTCTGCATTATTCTTTTAACGTACTTTTACTTAGTTATTAGTTACACCTGTTGTATTCTCTGAATCTTTTGAATGTTTACATCTTTACTATCAACTTGGTCACACCTTCCACGACACCTTGCTCACCACTCTTCCGTCGAAGAGGGGGAAAGTGTCACAAACGGAATTATTTTAAATGAAATCCTTTTTGTAACATTTCAACTTGCATTCATTTAGTATCAAGAGTAGTGCGCTAGCCACCCACACGCCGCCACGCGCGCTACACAATCTGCAAAGCCTTGAGAATAATTTATACAGTTTGTATCTCATTGGAATAATTTATACAGTTAGTATCTCATTAGAATAATTTATACAGTTTGTATCTCATTAGAATAATTTATACAGTTTCATTAGAATAATTTATACGGTTTGCATCTCATTATGCATTCATGTATTCTTTGCATCCCACTTAATTTATTCAATTATTCGGTAAAGCTTCCGCCTTCAGCAGTATATAAACCCGCTTGTTTTGGCTTCAAATCACTCTGTGCCAGGACTCACCAGAAGCCTCATCAAGAAACAAGCGGGTAAGTGTCTTTTGATTAATTATGGCTTAGTCTGCTTAGTTGAGTGGGTGGCGCTTAACACCCACTCTCTGCGAAATTATGGGGAGTTGTGACCAGGCTACCCGGCTTAGTTATAATTACTAGGAGTCTAGCTCCTACGCTTAGTTAGTAGATTTAGTGCTAGAACAGGGTTGGTTCCGACCTCCCTTTGATTGTACCAGTTTTGGAGGACATATACGTCCTCACAATATGTATCAATATGTCAACATGTATGTTAACCTTTTGTACTCTCTTTATTGTCTTTAGTATATAGTTGTTTTTTACAACTTGTGTTTAATTTCCCTCTACCTCTGACTATGTCCTCCAGTCACGAAAACCCCACGTGACAATACTGATTTGAGGTATGAGGTATGAATATAACAGCATTCACTAGGCAATCAATTTAATCACTCCACTATTTATAACAAGAAAATAAATGGCTTTTTTTGTTACTTCATATCAATGCCACTAACAATTTAATTAAAACAATTCAAATCGGAATTTTGGGTGCGATCAATCTGAAACAAATTCACTAATATGTAAAAGTAGTAAATTCATTGTATATGTACCTCTATTCTTCTGAATGTTGTCATGCAGCTACCTTGAAAACTTTAGTTGGATAATAACCAAAGTGTAAAGCACTGTTTAATAATAAGCTGATCGTTGTACCGCATAGTAAGTTGGAATAACGGCAGATTTAAGAAGCAGAATTTCGATAGGTAGGTATTAAGTAGATTCTCGAAATATTAAAAGGAATTCCATTTTCATTATAATTAAAAATAAATTTTATGTGGTTATTTTATTTGCTAGCTATCTCTTGTAATTATACATCGTGTAATCTTCATTACTTTGTTTTTAGAAGATAAAACCGAGTTAAATTGCTTGAGATAACGCTTAACAGTAAAGTGTTCCCTAACAAAGCTTAACCAAGTGTATATAAAAGAATATAAATTAAAGATGAGATGCATCTTGTGTTGTTTTGAAGTAAGTATATAGTAAATATTTAATTTACTAAATATTTAAATATAATATATATTTAATTAATTAATTAACCTAGTTTTATTACTCTATAATAAACGTTTAAATAAACTACAAATAGATTCTAAAATATGAAATTATTTTTAGGTTTTTACTGTAGGTACCTACTGTTTTATTTACGTATAACCATCATAAATAACGGAGGGAATTATTAACGTTTTGTTTACAGCACGTTCAACTGTAGAAAAGCTTAAAAAGATAATTACTGTTGATTTAATTAATTATTATTACCAAGCCCGCCTATGTTTACACTGTGCTTGTGACTCATCCTTGTTAATATTATTATGATGATGAATACAACGTTTAAATATATGCAGCATTTTAATTTATGAAACATTTTCAGCTACTTATAAATAAATAGTCTGGTTGGTATTTAGAAATAAAGGAGTGATCTTTAGCTTCTGTGAATTGCACATTTCTGATATGTAAATGAATATAGAATCCCTTTTTTCTGCATATAATGACCTAATAGAGTGGAATCCGTGAGAATTTCGCACAATTCGGCAAAGATTATATGAAAAGGGGGGGGGGGTTATCATTCTAGTTAAGTAATAACTTAATGGGATAATTAGTTAATGCCCGTTAAGAAACTTTCATCATTACTAAAACAAGCGGGATGAAATTTCAGCGAGGGGGTTGGTTTTTCACAATAGGGTTATTATTGTTTGAGTTAAGTGATGACACTGCAGCATAATTAGTACAATATGGTCATTTAAGTTAAAGTTTTGCATGAGAAATGGCTCTGAACTTCTGAATAACAACAAACAATACCTTTGTTTAGTCGCTCATCATATTAAGCCTTTGTCAATGTTATACAGCCACGTTCTACACCAAGAAAAACTACTCTGCCATGTTTACATAAAGAGTACGAATAAGTAGTCTTCGTTTTATTTAGTGTTAGATATAGGTCTGGGCTGGACAATGACAGGGGCAAGTCGTGAATTTATACTTCTATCGTAATTCTTAAGCAACCGTCAATTCTAATCTCAATGTTTTTGGGTGGATAATTAAAAGTGAAGTTCCAAATTTCCTATAAACCCAACCACTTTTCAGTTAACTGCAATTACTTATTCCTGACTTTTGACACCAAAAGATTGGAATATTAGCAAATTATTTTATTACTAGAGAAACTCCGTCAAAATATTTCGGCCAAAAGGCTAATTTATTGAAGGATTTCCTTATATATAAAGTTCGTTGTGTGATTACAATTTTTCGGGTTTCCAAGCGTGATTATTTAATATTATTTTTTATTAAATAAACGCAATCGATCAAAAATAGTTCAAAATACTAAGTTTACCATTCCCAGACAAACTTTTGAACGCGTTATTTAACAAAAACCCCCAACTTATCCCCCCCCACCTACTTCGACCCTACCTTCCTCTTACTCTTTTTCCGGCTTACTCCCCCAACTTATCTCTTCCACAAAATTACCTTCCGGTTTATACACTCCTCCCGACTTATCTCCTCTCTGACTTACTCCCTCCACCTAACTCCCTTTCGAACTCCTCCCCCGACTTACTTACCCATTCTTATCATAAAGTTCTACATTAATAATAATAATAATAATTGCTACAACCCATAACCTGGAAACCAGGCCCCAGAAGCTATAAGCTTGTGCGGGAGGGAGGGGGCGATTATTATTATTACGTAGGCCCTATGTGCGGCTGCAGCCGACTTACAGATGGAACAGCGCAAATCCCACATTTGTGTCACAGCTAAGGAAAACTGCAGAAAACCTTAACAGGATCTGCCGGCACCGGGAATCGACCCGGGCCGCCTGGGTGAAAGTCCGGCACGCTAGACATTACACTACCAAGGCTGTTATTGAATTCATATAACTATCATATGCTTGATATAGCAGATTTCTAGAGTTTGTCGGTCATTTTCTCCATGTCCCTTAAGAGATAAAACATTTTTCTTAGACATTCTTAGTTCTTAGACATTCTTTTTCATCAAATATCCCAATCTGCAGTCAAAATTTAAAAATTCCGAAAAAACTGACACAGAGACAGACAGAGATATCGAATTTCGTGAATAAACTCCATATATTTATTAATTGTTGGTGGCATATTAAGCAAATATAGGGAGGATGTTTAGTTCCAAAACGCGAAGCAAGCGCTGTAAGTGGATAGTCGGCCTAATGCATCGATCACAAGTAATGTTTTTAAATTAAAAAATATATAAATAATTTAAAAATCACAATACTAAAACTCCACATACTACAAAAAAAGACGATTTTAAAAATATAAAAATTAAATGAAAATAAAAAGTAGTGTTGACTAATCTACAAGTCAAAACTTTAATATTTACTGGAAACACGATAAGTTTGATCGCCAATAATGAAATCTTTATAATAATCGCTTCAGTCAATTACAATTTTTGCAACAATTTGCATCTAACGATGATTTGCTTGTCCAAACAATAAATGAAACAGCTATAAATAAGCAATTGCCATCAGGATTACATCATCTGAATTGACAAATTGACATCACCTAATATTTGTATAATTTGTCGGCGCTCTATGGTTTTCAGCTATGCAAACTTTTATAATCGTGAATAGTTCCAAAAGTTATCAACGCTGAGGACTGAGAGGGCGCTGCACGTAGATGGTCGATCTTTTGCGTATCTAAATAAATGTTTTAGATTTATTTATTTAAAAATATAAAACTTAAAGAAACAGAGATATTAAGTAGTGTTGACTAATATACACAGCGAAAGCGTCAATATAAAAAATCACGTAAATCGGTCCAGTAGAACTCTCAAACGAACTGGAACAAAAATGAACCTTTAGTTTTAAATATATAGATTATTTTATATGCATCGTAGGATGGAACACGATGGGCACACCATATTAAAGCCAAAGAATAATGTGAAAAAGTGTCGTGATTGTTGTCCTCTCGCGGATAGTGAATGGGCCTTATAAAATCGTTGTATGGCTTAGTAAATAACATGAAATAAGTACACTATTTTCTCCAATGGCCTAACTGACTTAATCGCAAAAATTTCCGAATTTTCAAAAATATTGTTAAATGACATCCTGACAATAAAACTCTACAAACACCTAAACCACATGGTTTCATGATAATAGATTTTAACATGGAAACACCTAACTCCTCATTGAGTAAAGCAGCTACTTTTTACTCTCACTTGTGCGGGAGTAAAGTAACGATATGTAGGTGGTGCAAAAAATATACAGTATTGGTAAAGTCTCGCTTTGGGTTTGGGTTTTCATGTGCGAGCAAAGGGAAAATACCGAATAGCGATACATCTGAAAAAGAAAGATATCGCATGCTTGCTAAGCTTTTCGGATTTTTTAAGCGAACGAATTTTGAAACATAATTGACGTTTGTCATTTAGACACAACTGAAAATTTAATACTGTATACTTTTCCTTCTACCTTAAATTGTATTTAAAAACTTTTTAAAGTCAACAATACTTGTAGGTTTAGTAACTAAAGATAAAAATATTTAAACACGATCAATAAGAATATCAGTCTTACTATCTCAACAATCAGGCGGTAGTATGTTAATGTTTTTGCTGTCAAGTAGTAGGTATTACAAATTTTGCCAACAAATTATTTTAAAATATTTGCTCACATAGCAGTTGGCTGTCCTATTATGTAGTAGTCAACTCCTTTGTCGCCTAGTCCGTAACATGTTACTCAACTGCAAAATTCCATTTCCAGGACTTATAACGTAAATAACTAAATTATTTCTTACTCACTCGTAAACGTCGTTTAATGTAACAGGACACAAACAACGAAATGTTACTTTTATGGTATACTGACTCGTAATCATCTGTTTATTGAGCTCTGTCTCCATAGGTAAAGATTCTTTTTACGGGCTAGCCCGATATATTTATTTGTGTCGTAACACGTATTCAGGACCGAGTGAACTATGTCGACCGACAAAGGGTTTTATACAAGTTTATTTTTACGTAAATATGGATTTCGTTCTAAAGGATTCTTCTGCACTTCCTAAGTCTTAAATACTGTAATGGTAAAAAAGAATCTGAAAATGTAGTAATACATTTCAGGAAATTTTTTCCCTGAATCACCATGAAATGGAGGAAATCTTCATCACATTCATAGTACAGTTGTACACTTCTTTCTATAAGACATTTCGGATCATTTGATTTTAGACTTTAGGGCCCATCCCTTTTGGGACCAGCTATCTCTGGAACATTTTTTTATATTGAACCCGGGTTATTGGATTCAGCTCCATATTGAAGAATGAAAAAGTAAAATTTTTGAACCTATTCCAACCCTAATATACGAGGGTGGTCCCAGAAGTACCAGACCCAACAAAGAAAACACAAAAATTTTGGAAAAAGATTTATTTATTTTTCAACGTAATCTCCTTTCAGCTCACTTCACTGACATCACTTCTTCATCGTTGGAAAATATTTGACCACTGAGCCATTTTTTCAAGTTTGGGAACAGAAAATAATCCGAGGGGGCTAAATCTGGCGAATATGGTGCATGAGGTAGCAATTCAAACTTTAATTGATTAATTTTGACCATTGCAATAACGGATTTGTGAGCTGGCGCGTTGTCGTGATGAAACAACACTTTCTTTTTAGCCAAATGCGGCCGTTTTTGCTTGATTTCTTCGCTCAAACGTTGCAATAAGTTTGCATAATACTGGCCGTTGATAGTTTTTCCTTTTTCGAAATAGTCAATAAAAATTATTCCACGCGCATCCCAAAAAACCGACGCCATAACCTTGCCTGCAGATGAAACGGTCTTTGCCTTCTTTGGAGCCGGTTCTCCCTTTTGAGTCCATTGTTTCGATTGTTCTTTTGTCTCGGGTGTGAAATGATGGACCCATGTTTCATCCATTGTTACGAAACGGCGCAAAAATTCTGCTTTGTTGCTGTGAAACTTCGCTAAACACTCAATTGAAACATTTTCACGACACTGTTTTTGCTCGAGTGTGAGCAAACGCGGCACCCATCTTGCACACAGCTTTCTCATCTCCAAATTTTCAGATAATATGCGATGTACCGCACTTTTTGAAATGCCCGTAATGTCTGCTAGCTCGCGCACTTTCAGTCGACGATCATCATGTACCGCTTTGTGGATTTTCTTCACCATTTCTGGAGTCGTCACTTCATTTGGTCGACCACTGCGATGTTCGTCGTGGCAGCTCGTACGGCCTCGTTTAAACTCAGCTACTCAAAATTCAACTGTTGTAAACGAAGGAGCAGACTCACCCAGAGTAGAATCCAGTTCAGTTTTTATATTGGTTGGGCTGAGGCCTTTCAAATAAAAGTATTGTATCACATAACGATGACCAATTTTCTCCATTTTCACAAATTCACTGACAACGTTCACTATTGATTGCTGCCAAACAAATACTGAACAACGTGGCGCTTTCAAACTTGAAACATATGCTTTATAGACTGCGTACTTTCCAATACAGTGATATTTTCAAATAACTACCGCCACATCTTGGTCAGGTCGGGTACTTCTGGGACCACCCTCGTATACCGGGTGATGATGAAGCTAAGTCCAAGCTAATGTATTTTATTTATTAGTAGGTATTCCGTCAGTTGAGCTGACCCCCACTCCTTTTATGCAAATGACCCGCGATCTAATTAACATTCAAATAAGGCGTGGTCTAATTAAATGCGCGAATTAAATTAATTTATCTGATTAAATTAAATTAAATTAATTCACGGTATCATTTACATATCTCATCTCTCATTTACATATATCATTTCTCATATGCATGCGCGAATTAAATTAATTGATCTAATTAAATTAATTCACGGTATCATTAGCATATCTCATCTCTCATTTACATTTATCAATTCTCATATGGATGCTCGAATTAAATTAATTCACGGTATCATTAGCATATCTCATCTCTCATTTACCTAGCTGATTTTTTATATGCATACGCGAATTAAATTAATTCACGGTATCATTAGCATATCTCATCTCTCATTTACATTTATCATTGCTCATATGGATGCTCGAATTAAATTAATTCACGGTATCATTAGCATATCTCATCTCTCATTTACATTTATCATTTCTCATATGGATGCTCGAATTAAATTAATTCACGGTATCATTAGCATATCCCATCTCTCAAAGACAAAGTGTTTTTATAATAACTAACAGATTTCTTTGTGTTATTTTAAAAATAATAATGTTCATGACGTACTAATTACGCAGACGCCAAAAACTAGTATAAAAACACCTAAATTTCTGTTTCCCTATCATTCCAAAAGTGTTCTCGATCAAGATAGTTACATCTAGTGCAGTATTAAAATCAGGTATGTTTTATTTTTGCTTATATTTTAAAAACTATATGTAAATGATTTACGATTGTTTTTTAGATTAACTTCCATTTAGACCGTCTATAATTTCGTATCTTTGAGAAATATTAATTTTCTTTATCTGAAATTCATCGAGTAAGTTGCTTTTATTTTTAATTATTTTATGAAAACTAATCATTTTGAAATTTGTTATAGACTGACTGTAGTTTCTATCTGCGTGAAACTCACATAGTTTTTTATTCCAACAGGTTACTGTATCAAGGAAGTCGAAGACGCGAAATTATCAACGTTTGATAATTCTATATCCTGCAAATTTATTTGAAATATATCAATCAGGTATGTTTTATCTTCATTTGCTTATATTTTAAAACTGCCTGATATGTAAATGTTTTACGATTGCTTACAGTAAGAAATGGAATTTTTAAACGAATTGAATCGATCAGCCGGAACAGCAAAACCCGTCAAGAAATTGCACGAATACAACGTGAAGGAAGTAGCAGAGATATCAGAGGTCAAAATTATCACCTGCAGGGACGGACGCAGAGCTGTGTTCATTGTCGCTGAAAAACATATAACATATCTACCCAAAAGATTCGCCGACAAACTTACTGAAGATAAAGTGATCGATCTCAACCAAAAGATAGCGAATAAAACTCTGTCTCTAGGATTGGTTTACCTAGGTAAAGTAAAGACAGAAAGATATCAACCGTATGCTGACTGTATGTTTATCGAAACGAATAAAGTATGAAATGTAACAGGTAGGCTATTCAATGAACATTGCCTAATACTTTTTTCTGATTCTTCTTCTAGCCTATGGATCCACAGCTAGAAACACGGGCCTGCTAAATGCCTGCAATTCACCTACCCTATCAATATGTTGTACAATTTTAGATATGTAATGTATACGTTTTGTTTCTTACTTAAGTCTATTTTGTTTGTATGTTTGTAATATTTAGACATTTACCAAGATTAAATCAAGTTGAACAGCAGATTACTATTTGAAATTTAATAGATCATACGAATTATCTTACCCTGTTCTGAATGACTGCTTTGTATAAATTGTGCATTGTTTGTAAATGCTCTCTGAACTAAAATATTCATATATGAGAGAAATGTTATATAAGTAAATACAGCCCTATATCTATCATTTATTGAGCTATACAAAGAGATTTATATCTACGCTAAACTAAAGATTAATAGAAGTATTGCATTCCTGATATCATAAGATAACGATAAAACACATGATTATTCTTAGGCTAAGGTCTAATTTAGGTAGTCAAATTGTAGGTAATCGAATTGTAGGTGCATATCATGATATGATATCATACAATTATATTCTAGTAAGAATTGTAATAAAGTCGCTGTTATAAATAACAACATTCTTTATCACGATCATCTATCATTATCATAATCATCTAATGTCATGCAGAGTCAGCAGCTAGCTCCTAAGTCCGTATATGCGAGAATCGGTATTATATAACACACATCAGTTACATTAATTGTTCTAATATTGATAGAAACTTTCTAGAATCTATAAAGTTGTACTACATATATTCAACTAATTTGAATATACGATAACGGGTACTCATTATACTTCAATGCACACAATCGACGTATCAGTACACTCCAACCACGTGATCAAGATTGTAGTATTCAAATCAAGCTTCCTAGCCCCTATACAAGTATTCTAGAACACAGAGTATTCATCACTAAACGTATTCTTCATATATGAAATCATAAAGTTCGAGTCTAACTACTGACGAGGTGAAAGAATAGGTGCAATCGGTTTATGCCCATACCAGGCTCCCTATGATTATTATAAATGTCTTAACAGAATAAAAAGGTTGAAATGAATATAACTTATAGGATTTAATCAAACTAGAAAAATATCGATATATCCTACGTTGAGAAAATAATTATACTATGTAAGCATCGATACGCTACATATGATTGCGAGCCTGAGTATAAGCACAAACCCTATACTACAGATTTTTATCCTTTTTCATTATATCTACTACAGACGAGGTGAAAGAATAGGTACATTTAACATGCGTATGCTACAATTATCTAATTTTCTAGTTTTCTAGACGTAATGTAATTTTGAACAGATTTTAACCCTTTTCGTTATATCTACCACCCCTGTAAGCGATTTCTACATATACGTTCTTATTGTTTATACACCATATAGATATTCGTAGCATCTAAAGTAAACTCTTATTTAAACGTTATTTTACAATATATCATACATTTCAGCAACTCCGAAATATGAAGATATGTAATAATATACTATATACTTTTGTAGGATATTAACTCGTATAATTAATACTAATTTGTAATTATTTTCGATACCTTCGAAATATAAGTCTATAACATATCTACCCAAAAGATTCGCCGACAAACTTACTGAAGATAAAGTGGTCGATCTCAACCAGAAGATAGCGAATAAAACTCTGTCTCTAGGATTGGTTTACCAAGGTAAAGTAAAGACAGAAAGATATCAACCGTATGCTGACTGTATGTTTATCGAAACGTATAAGGTATGAAATGTAACAGGTAGTCTATTCAGTGAACATTGCCTAATACTTTTTTCTGATTCTTCTTCTAGCCTATGGATCCACAGCTAGAAACACGGCCTGCTAAATGCCTGCAATTCACCTACCCTATCAATATGTCGTACAATGCAAACATTTAATATTATTATTATTAAAATTTTATAAATAAAAAACGATAAAAGAAGTTTATAGTTTTCATTTATTTTTATGTTAAACATATACGGTAGCAAGATCTAGATCGTTGTATACAAATTCATATATGAGAGAAATGTTATGTATCTCAATACATACCTAAAACGTATTCTTCGTATATTCAGTAAGAGCTACCCATTTTTTCTAGACATTCGAATTTTGAACAGCTTGATAACATGTTTTCTCATTTATTCATAATTAGGGTTAAGTTGAATAAAGTACATAAAAGTTAACAGGTTAAAATAGAAATTCATTTTCCATAATTTTATATGTGCTAAGTAAAATAATAGATATTTCGAAAATTTTATGCATTCTTGAGAGAACTGGGGTATAATATTTAAAAACACAATGTAGAAAACATATCAGCAGAGAAAGGGAATACATAAATACAGTATGTTTTGTATGATGAGGCGTCGTCAGTTTTAAAAGAAATAAGTTCGTCGCCATATTTAAACGTTATTTTCAAAGTTCAAACCCCGTCATCGTATAATTTTTTTTGTTAATTGTATTGCTTACTAATTATTATTTTTAGAACTTTATTACAAGGATAAACTTTCTGTCTTTACTTTACCTAGGTAAACCAATCCTAGAGACAGAGTTTTATTCGCTATCTTTTGGTTGAGATCGATCACTTTATCTTCAGTAAGTTTGTCGGCGAGTCTTTTGGGTAGATATGTTATATGTTTTTCAGCGACAATGAATACAGCTCTGCGTCCGTCCCTGCAGGTGATAATTTTGACCTCTGATATCTCTGCTACTTCCTTCACGTTGTATTCGTGCAATTTCTTGACGGGTTTTGCTGTTCCGGCTGATCGGTTCAATTCGTTTAAAAATTCCATTTCTTACTGTAAGCAATCGTAAAACTACATATCAGGCAGTTTTAAAATATAAGCAAATGAAGATAAAACATACCTGCTTGATATATTTCAAATAAATTTGCAGGATATAGAATTATCAAACGTTGATAATTTCGCGTCTTCGACTTCCTTGATACAATAACCTGTTGGAATAAAAAACTATGTGGGTTTCACGCAGATAGAAACTACAGTCAGTCTATAACAAATTTCAAAATGATTAGTTTTCATAAAATAATTAAAAATAAAAGCAACTTACTCGATGAATTTCAGATAAGGAAAATTAATATTTCTCAAAGATACGAAATTGTAGACGGTCTAAATGGAAGTTAATCTAAAAAACAATCGTAAATCATTTACATATAGTTTTTAAAATATAAGCAAAAATAAAACATACCTGATTTTAATACTGCACTAGATGTAACTATCTTGATCGAGAACACTTTTGGAATGATAGGGAAACAGAAATTTAGGTGTTTTTATACTAGTTTTTGGCGTCTGCGTAATTAGTACGTCATGAACATTATTATTTTTAAAATAACACAAAGAAATCTGTTAGTTATTATAAAAACACTTTGTCTTTGAGAGATGGGATATGCTAATGATACCGTGAATTAATTTAATTCGAGCATCCATATGAGAAATGATAAATGTAAATGAGAGATGAGATATGCTAATGATACCGTAAATTAATTTAATTCGAGCATCCATATGAGAAATGATAAATGTAAATGAGAGATGAGATATGCTAATGATACCGTGAATTAATTTAATTAGATCAATTAATTTAATTCACGCATGCATATGAGAAATGATATATGTAAATGAGAGATGAGATATGTAAATGATACCGTGAATTAATTTAATTTAATTTAATTAGATCACTTAATTTAATTCGCGCATTTAATTAGACCACGCCTTATTTGAATATTAATTAGATGGCGGGTCATTTGCATAAAAGGAGTGGGGGTCAGCTCAACTGACGGAATACCTACTTTTATTTATGAGCCGATTTATGTGAAATTTGATGCAGACATATTGGACACAATTTTAAAATTACTGACAGGTCAAATGGCCGATTTCCGGTTTTACCGAATTCTGATAACTCTTGATAAATCACAACATAACCTTCAAATTTTAAAATTTTGCTCTGAACGCAAGTGCACTGCTTGAAATGCTGAAATTTACAGAGAGTTTATCGTTTATTACCAGAACGGATGCTGTTTTTATATCCTTTTGAAAACAAAATACTGCTATGGTGATTTTTCTGGTTATAAACAAAAGCCAATTTGGAACTAAATACTATAGAACCACATATTGGTTTATAACTATTATAACTATTGTTTAAACAATTTCAATAAATAAACAAAGAAAAAAAAATCTCTTTAATGATATATAATTCTTGTACTATCATAAAATAAAAAGTTACCTATAACTTGTCAAGCAAATCATCTTTCAAATGCAATTATTAAATAACTAAACCTAACTTAATTACTTTAATTTGCCTTGTTACAACTTCATATCTTTACAAAATGCATCCTTACATCTTAATTAACATTATTTAGATTTTTTTAAGATATCCAACCATGAAATAACAATTAAATTGTTTTAATTGTTTTAACATTGTTTTAGATTGCTATGACAAAACCGCAGAAATTTGTATCTTATTTTAAAGATATCTTCTATAAAAAACAACCACACTTCATTTATGTCAGAATTGTGCCCTAGTAACTGCTTGACAACAACTCAATGAAATATTTTAGCTACAAGCTAAATTATCTTACTATAGAAGAAGTTTTTAACGAATTCACCAAATCGTTAACTTGAAACGTATTTTTTTTGTACAAAAATAAATAACGATACGTACCACATCGCTAGCTGAACAATGACAATTTATCAAGATAGAAAAAAAATTAACTCTAACCTTTTACTGCCTAGTGTGTTCCGAAATGCATATTTATTTATTAAAACCTTTTATTTGGCTTTATATAAAAAAGAATTTATTTAAATATTTTTCACCTTGAGATTATGCAACCCATCAAACATGTTTCTAAATAGGGGTACGTTTCTTAAATATGTCAAAAATCATAACAATATGTAAAATCAGTTAGTTTTATTTTTATTTAACATTAATATACATAGACTATATGACTATAAAATTAAGGGATAATTGTATGTAATTATTCCTTTTTATGTTTATTTATAAGATAAACAATTCCTTAAAGAAACAAACAAAAAAGGATAACAAATAAGAGTCATTAAAGAAGCAAACGACATCAACAAACATCGTGGTCGCGTGGTAGCCGCACTGTGTTTACGACTACATAACTCGTGTTCTATCCCTGGATGGGGTAATTTTTTAAAATATTTAATATATTTCATAGACATTTTTTTTATAATTATAATATTTATAAGAAAGAATAACTTACAAGTAAATACTAACATGGTGATGTATAATGAATTAGTTTTATTTTTAATTAACATAAATATTATACATACATACTTCAAACAATGACTGTAAGATTAAGGGATAATTTCATGTAATTATTTTTTAAATCTAATTTAAAAAGAATTGTTTATTTATAAAATATTTTAAATATTTTATTAAAAAACAATTAAACGAACTGGGATTTGAACCATGGTTTTGTAGTCGGACATCCAGCGATCCTTCCACACGGCCATACTGTCTGTTGACGTTGTTTGCTTGTTTAATCAATTTATCATTATTTATTGTTTATTTTTTTATTAATTACTTACATTCACGTATTAATTGATTAATAATAGTTAATCAACAATTAATATTAATTCATTTACGCACGCTGTTTCTGGTATAGAGAATCTCATAGTCTCTCTAGATTTATCCCTCTCTAAAAATAATATATGGTGGGGTCCTAGTTCGAGAGGTTCCCCTATCGTAGTCCCCTTACCTCTGTCCCCCCCGCAGATGGTTCAGGACTATTTGAATATAGCTATAAGCCCAAAACGTACATTTATCTGAAAGTTATGGTTTCATTCTCACATTATACAGCCCTTTTTTTAGGTTACTTACTGTTAATAGTCCATGTGCAATGCCCACCAGAAGATTGAGAAGGGAACATCTACTTGCACTTCAAAATTTCATTCTAATATAATATGAATCAATTTTGTGAAAGGAAAAATTAGAAATATACAGCCTCTCGTTATTGCTCAGGATTTGAAAGAAAAGTTGAAAGTAAAAATTTACATATACTACTATAATACTACCATAGTGTAGTACAATTCGATGTTTTCTTGTTTTATTTGCTTTTCTTAGTAGGTGTCTTGTTCAATAATTAATAACATTAAGTGCAAAGGATGTTAATTATTGCAACAAAGTGCTTTGAAAATAATTAGAGCAAACAATACCATTGTATTTATGTTTTGAGGAAAGTTCAAACTAATTATAAAAGTATGTCAAAGTATTTAATTTAGGAATTATGAAATTGTATCACGTTTTATTGAATATCAATCTTTTTTCTTTATTTTTTATTGTATAAATTCTTGTCGTTACAATCTTAGTTACACACCTTTATTATTAGACTAGTAATTGAGACTTGAAGGTGTGAATAGAAAAATATTTTTCTTGCTATTGAATGATAGATAAAAAATATAATTGCATTCAAAAGAAATAAATTATGTATAACTGTCAAAACTAGCCCGCGAAAGAATGCAATGTATTTTTATACAAAAGTTTAATTCGATAAGAATCATTCTAAGTTCTTTAAGGTTTCTCTCAGATCTGAATAGTTCTGGCGGCGTGCCTCATGTATAATTCTTGAATCATGATATAGTACAGTCATATAAGGTGCAATAAGGATTCAACCTCGGAATGAAAGTAAGAAAGCTGTATTTTTGCATGAACCTTTGTTTTGACGTTCTGAAGACTGGCTGAAAAGTCTCCTAAAAGTCGTGTCCGCGTCACAAGATATTAAAGGTCAAAGGTAACGAAAATCGGTTTTTCGCAATTATCTCGTTTTCTATGCGCCATATGATATTTTAGGTTAGTATAAAACTTGTAGATCATAAGTATCAGTAGATCACTTGTAGTTCTCGAGGTATAGCGCCGTCAGTCCAGGTATAGCGCCGAGGTATAGTTCGCTATACAAAGTTAATTATTGAATAAAATGGCACAATAGTGAAATTATTATTTTTTATTCTTATATTATTAATTAAAAACTGTCAACATGATCGTTGTTAGGTTTGAAGTTTATTAATTTTACTTGAAAAATTAAATTCAGAATCTCATAAAAATTTAATTATTATCATATCAAAAAGTTTTCTTTAAATCGCAACTTTAAAAGTTATCTATCACATAATTATAACAATATACTCTTACATTGTGATAAAATGAACTAAGTACCGCTTCCACATAAAAAATAGGAAATAAAGAACCCACCTGGTTATTACTATCAACTTAATTTGGTTTTCAAACGTTACTTCAAATGACGACTCAGTACAGCTGCCTACTTAAAATATTTTTTAGTTTTTTAACACAAGTTTTAGAAGCAAAATTCGGATTTAGTACTAAAGAATATGTTAGAAAATTGCGTTATATTGACTTTGCACCAATCTAATTACTATTATTTGGAATCTTAAAAATCCGTACAAAAACAGTGTATGTGCCATAAAACATAAACACTAGAACATCGTAGGAACAGAAAACTATAATAGCAAGTCTATAAATAAAACAAAACAATGAACAAAAGAAACAGGGCATTTAAAAAAGTGTTAGTGTTTATTCTAGCTCACCATTGTGGAACAGAACGGCATCTGTTATTGTTTCTGCACCTGTTTATGCTTTGTGGGACACTTTGTACATAATGCCTACCAATCATACCGTAGGATGACAGAGAGTTGCTGGGTAAGAGTAAAGAAAAACACATTCCACACCGAATCTTATCCCCAAAGCTATTCTTTGAGTTAATACTAAGCGGTTGCTCAATATGATTATATTATAGGAAAATCTGGTGAATCTTCACTTCAATATTCGTTTTGTTAGATGTATAACCGCAAAATTGGTATGCATATAACTGAAGATATAGTCTTTTCCGCGTATGTACCTAATTTGACATCCGCCAAATCTAACCTTAAAATTTACAATAAATTAATGCTTTTTACAATTTTGTGTTAACGAATACAAAAAATATTGCTCGATACGCGTGCGCCGACAATTTACAGATTCTTGACCTCTTTTGCAGTACTCCGCAACGCATCATGCTTAAATCTCGTCCTCGAGCCTAAAAATTTACGTAACAGCGCACTTTATAAGCGAAAATAACTATTACTATAAATATAGATACGCTTATGGGAACAATAGCAGTTATGCCAAGAAACATCCAGTTATAATTAACCAATTGTTAAAAAGCTGACTAGAAGAGGTTGTACTCAAGATCCGTCAAGTTTTATAGGTTAACTCAGTAGAGCAGTTGGTAGAGCACTCCTAAATACGTCAGAGGATGACCTGTCGACCTATTTGTTCTCGCTTGCACTCATTGTTGCCTTAACGCAGCACTCGCAGTCAGTATCTGCTTTTTTGCTTTTTCAAATTTAATTTGTAGCAAAAATGTCAGCTCTTGTCTGAAGTAACTGCATCATCTATTAATTAATTCCTAGTATCTAGTTTTTTCCAGATAAATTTAAAAATATTATTAAAATTGAGATTTGGCTTGAATTTTATTAACCGCATTTAATTCCTAGTAAGTTTTTTAGTGACATCATTTAATTCCTAGTAAGTTTTTTAGTGACATTTTTTTTATTGCTATTGTACAAAGCTTTTACACAAGATTAATCATTTTGTTTTATAGGAGAAAGATGTGCAATTGGTGCTTAAGAATATAATTTAATTTATAAATACAAAATCCGAAGAAGATCAGTATTTGCTTGAATAAAGAAAATAAAAAAAAGAACTGAGATGTTTTCTTGGCCTGCAAACGGAGAAATTGCCTAGAAGCTTGAAAGTGCTATTTTTAGTAATTGTGCTTTTTATTGGTGCTAATGTTATAGGTGTTGTATTAAGAAAACATAAATTACTAGAAGCTTCGTATTAATCACTTTTGTCGTAGAAATAAACCGCTTATGAATACATTTAACAAATGGAATAACTTTTGGTGGTTATTTTTACATAAGTAGGTTAATAAATGGGGTTTTTGTTGCGTAGTTTAAGTAAAGGTTAAAATTGACAAAGTAAATAGTATTGAGTGATACCTGCAAACCAAAATAATTTGTTCCTGTGAATAATTAAAGAAATTTTAGTTTCTTTAAGTAAGGCTTCAAGTAAATTATTTAATAAAAATAAAATTCATATTATTCCATAGAAAATATTTGGCATAGAAGACAGTTTCTCATTAAAATACACCTTTTAAAAACTCGAGTAGGTACAACGGAAAAAGCTACAAGACAGCGATGGATGCCATATAGAAAATGAATATACATAAGTGAGATAGCATGGGTAGCCTTATGACTAGGTATAGGATTTGTATGCACTTAAAAATGCTGAAATATGCATGCACTTATTCACTATAAAAACGTGAAATATGCACTTATTAAATATGCACTTAAAAATCATGAAATATGCGTTTATTAGAAATTTTTAATAAATATATGCACTTTCATTATTTAAAAAACACCTGTTTAGCGTTATTTACATTTTATTTGCAGAAATTATTTTAATTAGACTATGCAATAATTTATTTAATTATATTTTCTAAACATAGAGCGTTATAGTTCACAATGCCGTACATTTAAATTTTCAAAAGTAAACATATGCCTATTATCCCTAAATATTGTTTTATATTTTGAGAAACTCCGTTCCACATCGCAAGACGTAATTGGGGCATACTTAAAATTATCTTATCTACCTTTGATAATGACATAAAGTGTCGAAATAATATTGTCAGGTTAAGATATTAATAAAATTGTGAAACTTTAACTAATCTTTGTATTTATATTATATTTCATACTTAAAATTGTTTAATCTACAAGCGAATAATGTTTTAGCTCGTCTAAAATGTCTTGGCCAGATAATGCATCGTTTATGCTTTTAATTAAGTGAAAACCAGGATTTTTGTCTATAACGGATTTAAATTTTTGTTTTATAGTCAAACCCTTTGGCCCTTTTACTTTATTCAAAGAAACACCTTAAAATTTTACATGCTCAAGAGATTTATCTAATGAATTTCTCTGACTTTCTAATTTCTGAATTACTTTAGCTAAACGCACAAAATTTGTCAAAACAAACAATAATTCTGCCCTCACCTCCTTAGTATTCAAAGCATCCTGTGCGCTTTGTATGCATAGTGCATCGTGTTTATTAAGTTTATTTACAAATGCTTTAATAATATCAAAATAAGTTGCATAATATTCTGCTGCAGCAAGCCAAGTACCCCACCTTGTTATTAAAGGCTCAGGTGGGAGAGGCACTTCTTGAGCATTTTCCCTAAATATTTGTATGCGATATGGAGCTTTACAATTTTTTTTACATCTGAAATTATAGAGTTTACGTTAGGATATATTTCCCGCACTTTTTCCGCAACTCTATGCATTGCATGGACAAGACAAGTTAAGTGGATCATTTTTTCGTACAGAACTTGTAAGCCTGCTCCAGCCTTGATCATGTACGGTGCTGCGTCGGTGACGAACAGGAGTACTTTGTTGTACTGTATGCCGTCCGGCCACAAAATAGCCATCGAATCATTAAACAATTTTGCCACAGAACAATGATTGGTGCTCTTGAAAACGTCCATTGCTAATAGATAGGATTTGGGATTGTTCTCCGAATTTAAAACGCCAATTATAACGTTAGGCACGTATCTGAAAATAAAAATTTGATTTTTATTTTATCGAACTACATAATTAGTCGGTTACAAACAATTAGCGCAAAACAGTTATTTAAAAAAAATTATATTTTAATCAAGCAAAAATATTGTTGCGATTAAATATGTAACTAACAAAATAGAAAATAAAACATTCGTAAATTGCTCTGCTGTCTTTAATTAGTTAAACTTTACTAACAAAACGAAGGAAATGAAGTGTCTACGCACCTTCCAGTAGTGTCAGTAGATTCATCAATGGAAACCCATATGAATAGTTATTCGCTACATGTTCTAATTGATTTTATGGTCTCTTCGTATAAACGAGGTAAATATTTTTCCTGAGTGTAGACTCGTCGGATATTGGCATTTTTGAAATTTCTTCCTAAATTACGAAATGCTGAGTGATTAATTTTACTTAACGGGATATTTGCAGCCACTAATGCACTATATAGTTTTTTATTAAATTCGATCGATTTGCTGGACTCACCGCGCGAATTATTAAGGTACCACGGTAACAATGTTTGTTTTTCGATTTCAGGGCAACACACTTTTGATGTCGAACCGTGTTCAGATGTTGTGTAACTTGAAAGCGTTTCGTTGCAGTCACTTTATCGTCGCACACTGTACAATACAACACCTTAGCGTCAGTTGTAAGAACACTGAATTCCTTAACATAACTTCGAAGTGTAACAGACACAGACCGTTTTTCTTTACCCATCTTTACACTCTAAAACTTCAAACTGAAATGCAGTTTGCAATTTCTGAACTGTCTTAATTGAAAGATTACAAGATTAATAAACAAAAGTACAGGCAAATTTTTCTATGAACAGGAAGTTGTCAAAGGGTCTTTGGAATTTCCTAATACCTATTTATCACAATACCGCAGGATGTAAGTATTTAAATTTTAGTTGAAACTTTTTCTTAGAAAATATTAACAAGTACACAGATGGTTAAGGCAGTAAAATTATGGGTTTCCCCTAGACTCAACTAAGCCGACGTGGTTGGTTGTCTAAAATGCTAAAATTATTTAAAAAGTATTAGAAATTTCTAGAAGTTAACTGTAAAGTTAATGAACCTTGGGTACTAACCTAACTAACCTGTTAATGAAAACCAAAGTAAAAATGGTTCTCTTGAGGCTGTAACAAAACATTGTATTGTAGTATGAACATTATTTAACTTATTTTAAAATTTCAGTCCGTTTTGAGGTTAGTTTCGAATTACTGAAAAATGCTCTAAAACGAAAAGTAGCTAATATTAAACAATATACGAGGCACATCCACAAACTAAGTTCCGATTGGTCTACAATAATTTTTTGTTTCAATTTTTTTATTATTATTTGCTTACATGTATCTTAAACCACTTATTAACATAATTGCCATTTAAACTTAAAAATTTATTGTAGCGTGCTACAAGCTTTTGTATACCACTATCTAAGAAATTTGCGTCCAACTTTTTCATCCAATATTTAACCACTGTTTTTACTTCATCATTGGTGTTGCATAGCTAAAGATTTCTTAACGTGAAGAAAAAGATGAAAATCACTAGGTGCAAGATCGGCGCTGTGGAGTGGATGATCAAAAATTTTAATTTTTCCAAGAGTTGTCGTGTAAGAACGGGTGTGTGTGTGGTCGTGCATTGTCATGCAACAAAACAATTATGGAACTGAGAAGACCTGGCCTATTATTTTTTAAGGCTGTTTGCAGTCTTTGTAGTGTAGATCATAATTTTCCTGCGCCCAAAAATCTTTTGCATTCAAAAATTTAATCACGGATCGTGTCTTCACAATTGCACGGGTTTGGTATAACTTTGTTCATTTTGACACAACATGGCAAGTCTGCGATTAACGAGGTACGAATAATTTGTTGTCCATGGCCTTCTTATTTAGTAATGAAGCTTTTCTGCTCAGATTTGCTTCGTACTGTTGTGATCCTGGATTATAACATACATCTGCAGGGCAAAAAATAAAAATAAAATGTCAGTTATCAAAAAAGTCTAAGAAAATATACACGTTTTAATCTACTGTTTGTCTGTTATTAAAAAGATCAACTGAAATATAATTTATAATTTATATTTATGCGACATAATTAGCAACACTGGTGATCTCTTACAATCATCACGCATAATATTTGGTGACCCCGACGTTTGTGCAAAACCGACGTTCATAACTTCTCGGACGTCCACATCAAGTATTAAGCCTCAAAACATTCACAGCATTTTTATAGAGCAATTCTGAATCCCCGAAGTCATCTACACCAAGAGATGGCAAGTGCATTGTTTCTGACATTACTGCTAGCCTTTGAGATGATGTGTTTATAAAAGCGAGTTGCATACCTTGGCTACTGCATTTTCTTTGTGCATTTAAGATAAATATTTTTCTATTTTATTTTACAATTGCTTCCTGCTTTTTTCCAAAATGACATACATCACTATTTTTACTTTTTTCCCAAATAACATACCAGATTTCCACCTCTAATGCAACATTCCCCATAATCATTTTCATGTAATCATTCCTATACCAATTCATCTCATGTTAACGCTTGTTCTTCTTTTGGTGTTGTTGAAACCATTCCATGGTGTCTGATTTAAAACACCAAATCCTTCAAAGTTTATTGCTTCATCTGTCATTAATTCATCCACAAACATCATATAACCTCTTTCCAAACATTGTTCAAACTAAACCGCCAACTCAAGCAATTCCTTCTGTTATGTTATTGCAAACCAGATCATAGTATCTCATCCAATGACAAACCTTTTCTTCTCTTAGTGTTATGGATAATCAGACTATAACATCTGACCCGCGTACCATTACAAACCTCCATTCTTTTAATATACCATCAACCCAATTACCTCTCACATCTCAAATTACTTCTTCTGATCGCTACTTAACTACATATATGAAATGACGTTCCAAACTTAATCAAAGCTGTTACCTCTGACACCAGTCAGATAGAGTGCATAATCAGACAAGACAACACTTAATAAAACTTCAATCAACTGGTATTCTTGAGAGGTCGCACTCACCATATGCATATCCGACTTATATGATCTGTATACTTCTGATACAGTGCAGCAACCTCAACCAAGACCCTATGCAAAAAAAATTTTCAGAGGCGCCTCAAAGACTATAAAATGAGAGCATCTATAGTGAAGAAGAAACTTTGTCTTTTAAAGCTTCTACTGACATTGCTCAAGAACTTCTTTCCGAACAAGTTACAAAGGAATAACTCAAGAAAGCCAGAACAAAAACACTAAGAATCTTTTCTCAATTCCTATGTACTGTTGCACTTCACCATCGTCCCTGGGGTAATGTTGTGATCCTGGATCATAACATACTTATCCAGGACAAAAAATAAAAATAAAATGTCAATTATCAAAAAGTCAAAGAAAATATACACGTGTGAATCTACTGTTTGTCTCTTATTAAAAAGATCAACTGAAGTATAATTTATAATTTATATTTATGCGATAATTTATAATATTATTATTGGTGATCTCTTACAATCACCACCCATAATAGTACTTATAGAATAAGGAATAATAAAATGACTACATGCTTCTAGAAGTTAAAACTTCTTAGACGGTAATATTGTAAACATTAGACAGTTGAAACTATCACAGTCTAATAGTTATAGGTGTACTAGCGAATACCGCCGGTTTTTCGAACCTTTAAAAATTAAATTCACTTAATTAATATAATAATAATGTGTGTACGAATCTTGAAATTGTTTTCATAGCAAAAGAAAGCTGCTTTTATGTCAGGCTTTTTCTTCGCTTAACCTTTTAGTGACTGATATGTGAAAAAATTAATTTTTCATCTTTAGATTTTTAGAGATTACATGTTGAATGGTATTAATTAACGAAACAGTTTCGAAAATAGCATCTTTGTTTTAGTTTTTGTAAAAAACATGTTCCCTTTTTGGGAACGTTGGACATGTTGGTATGGAATAATGTATATTGCTCATTATACAGGGTTATGATAATGTAATGCACAAAATTCATAAAACGTACAACGATCACTTTGGAACAAAATGCAAAAACACGTCAAATGTTTTTTTTTATTCCGCATCTTTTGACATAAGTTACAAAAATAACACGTCAAATTTGTCAAAGTTATGACGTCATTAACATATTTTTTTAATGGGAAGCTAAGATTTTTATTACATTATTGGAGAAAGCTTGTTTTGTTACACTAGGGAACAATAGTTGCAGTAGGGCTCACATAAGAAAAAAAAACGAGAAAAAGAATAAAAAACGAAATAAACGTAAGTTTCATAATAATCGTTGTACGTTTTATGAATTTTGTGCATTACATTATCATAACCCTGTATATAAAACAAGGGAATATGTTTTACCTTTTATTCATGTGTACAATCATATTGTATTCTACTAATTGTTTTTGAAAAAAGTGGGGCTTCCATATCTACCGATCTGGACCAATAATAATCGTTTCCTTTCGGAAGACTGTGATAGCCACTTATCAACAGTAGACCTAAGAATTGTGATATTTCTTCAGCTGGTAACGTAAAACTATGCTGATTTTTGTCTCTTTTTGCATGAAGGTTTCTTTCTTCCATCAAGTATGACATTAGTTATTTACTCCAGAATAAATAAAATATTTCATACTCATTTTTTCCACATGTTCTCTTCCTACTTTTTTGGGTCCAACAGCAGCAGCAGTCGCAATTACTATATTTTCACATTTCTTCCATTGCAATTTTCTTTTTGCGGTGGGATCTATATCCTCTTCATCTTCCTTGCTAGACTTGCTTTCTGTAGTTCCACTTGTCCTGGGCATTTATCGGGGAGGATTCATTGATTCTAATATTTCATCATCAATTTCCTCTTTATCGTGTCCACTTCCTTATCACCCGATTCTGGAGGTAGTAATACAATATCATGCATACCCTTAGATGCAGATGCTTCTACGGCATCTAAAGCATCACTCAAGAAACGGTATCTAGTAATGGACGAACTGCTAGTGAAAAGTTCCAAAAATCATACCCATAACATTTTCTTGGATCCATTGTGAAGTAAACGCACAACTGACAATCACCACAAAAACATTGCACTCTATAAGATGTCTAAATCACAAATGAAATAAAAAAAACCCTGTAAATCAGATTGTACAGATAATAGTATTCTGGGAAATAGTGGAAGGCTCATAGTCGTGACCACCCCTGACAGTCCAACGTTCCCAAAATGGGTCAGCCCTAA
Organism: Agrypnus murinus; assembly: GCA_929113105.1. Lineage (NCBI taxonomy): Eukaryota > Metazoa > Arthropoda > Insecta > Coleoptera > Elateridae > Agrypnus > Agrypnus murinus. The sequence continues at coordinate 66,654,756 of OV816025.1, forward strand.
GTTCTACGAAAATATTAGAAAATGCGGAAAGCTCGAGTGCAAGTAATCACTCTACATGATGATTCGTATTATAAGGAATATAAACCCCGTAGGAAAGAACAGCAGAAACAATAGAGTAGCAATAAAACTGTCAATATACCAACAATCAACAAAAATGATAAAAACAATTAAATTGATAAGCTTATAACTTAATTATATGCTTACTAACACCGATGAAAAAAATTTATATACAAATTAGTAGCTTACAGATCGTTATTTACTACACGAAGAAGCTAAATATAAATTATAAATTAAATCAAATAATAATGAAGTAATGTTCTCATTTTGGGAACGTTGGCCACTAAAAGAAACTAACAATTTGCACCGCGTAGTGACGCTAACTACCAGGACCACCCTGTAGGATATAAACCCCGAACAAGCTCGTTATATTATATATAGATTATTAAAAGTCTTATTAGATTTGGAAAACTACATGCATATAATTTCTTGACATTAATAAACCATTTCCTTTAATTTTTAATAAAGTATATGAATATTTTATCGACCATAAAAAATAAATGAAATTTGTATATCATTCAGAAATTTCTAACAATAAGTAAAAGTAGAATATTATGAAGACGCGTTTATTAATAATATGTGTGTTGAAGAAAGTTGATGATGGTCAATTTTCTTATTTTAATTTTTACAAATCCACTCTTACTCACGTTATGTCTGCTTATCTAATAATACAATCCTATATGAATAGAAAAAATAAGACTCGTGGTTGTACTATTATTCAATGTTATTTTTTATTAGAAGAAATAACATTAAAGCAAACGCGTAAATAAATAACATTTGAATAAAAATCAATACTATTATATAAAAATAAATTGCATTCTTGAAATTCTGTATGAAAAGGAAAATGAATCCTTTAACGAGTTGTTCTTTAATCTGAACCTTTCTATAATAGTAGGCTAACTGTAAAAGCAGCTTTGCTGCTAACGGAACACGTAGTAGTATTTTTATACATCTCTGGATGTTTTTTTATTCTTATCAAATCATCTATGTATGCATATATTGCTAGAATTCATTTGAATACAATTGCTTTTTTATAATATACTTCATATATTATGTATGATGTTCTTTTACACTCTTACCGTTTTATTTTACTTCATTTCCTACATTTTTACATTTTAACAACTTAAGTTGAATATAGTATATTATAATGACTGAATTCTGCAAAAATTATTCCAATGAGGTCATTTTGTGGGCGAGGTCAGTTCATTTAGAGCAGGTTAGCATTCCGTTTTGTTCGAATATGGATCAACGAGCAGCTGTTTTAAATTCAAGGTTACATTTCCTGAATTTGATTCGTATTTATTATTTTACCTTTTACTGAATAAAAACACTATTATATTATCTTCTATTGTGTGCACACTTTTAATCAATTATAATTACAAACAGAGCGCAGATAATTAGGTGTTTTTTTAAATCGCATATTTCCAATTTTATCAGATAATACGAAGCAAGATTGAAGTGTACATATTCACAATGGTCTATATTAATCCAATCATCAATCCCACATTTTGTTGTAATACATCAAAGATGTAGGAAGTCCGTGTCTGAGGTTTTCCTATTTTTGTGGTCTGCTTAGCAGGTCCCTTGGTTGGAGATTTTATCAACAATGAATGACGATGAATTTCCGTTGAATCCACAATAATGTAACACTTTGTTTAAATAGTAGGATTATGTAAGCAAGGTGTTGATTTTTCCTGTAGAACAGGAGATTCAAATTAAGATAGTTCTTTGTTTTAATTGACATGCTTAGTGCATTTTTACCTTTTGTATTGTTTTTGCTTCTATGCATTTGTAGAAAAACTGAAAATTAAATCTGTCATTATAGTTCATAATTTGATAATTAATTTTGAATATCCTATTTATACTTTTATAAATACTTTATTATATTAACTCGAACTACTGAACCGAATATCTTCAAATACAAATTAGCAGGGCCGGCACACTGTGGGGCGAAAGATCGAGAAGAGCGCGCAAGCCCTATAATGAAGTAAAACAAATAATTTTTACCGATTTTTGTTGTTCATATGTGCTTTTTAAGTTATGGGAATTTATATAACAATGTTAGAGCATTATTTATTAAGTGCAATTAATAGTTTATGGCGTTATGCTTCATATTAGTTAGAGGAAGTTTATCTATTTTCTTCATTATACCTGCAGTTTATTAGAAAAAGTGAGGATTTATGTTATTCCAGCAAAGGTATTCTATAATATCTCTATTGTAATCTTTTTAGAAGTATATGAGAAGACGTTCTACAATTAATAAAGGTAAAATAAATAATTTTATATTACAATGAGAGATTTAAATAATTAAGAAAGAACTTAGAAAATATTTTTAAGTCGGTATTTTTTAAAGGAATTACTATCCCTTAAGAAATAACAGTACTTGTAACTTTTTACAATATTGCCAATACAGTGAAGTCTCGTTGATCCGAATCTACGTTAATCCGAATACCACTATAATCCGGACCAGAAATTTATTTACATTGGGTTTATTGTAATCCGGATTTTAAGGTTTTGATAATCCGAACTTTCAAATTAATTGTTTTTAGTTCTCAAGTTTTGTTTATAGTAACGAATGCAGTTGATATTCAGATGTGTAATTTGATACAAAACTACCGCTGTAGATAAAATAAATGACTTTATGTCCGATTGCATTATAAAGTACTGTTTATTGTATTGTTTTGCGGCAGTGAACTATTGTACTCGTAAAATAAAGTGGTAGTAGTAAAATAAAGTATGACAACTGTCAGGATAGCTCGTCGAATGAATAAAAACCAATGGGCGATTAAACAACTTTATTAATTTTATATCCATTTTTTTTTGTTCTAATCGTATTTGCAATTAGCCTACAATTAAGTAACTATGATGATGATCATGATGATGCCCGTTGCTGTCCTAGTTTAACTCCTCAGGGGAAGCTGCAAACAAATAGAGAAAGCCACCTGAGTATTTTCTACACTCGTTTACATGTCAAACATTTCATCACTTCATATCATTAACTCATATAACCAAAATAATACAAATAATCGTAATATTCATAAGATAACAATAACCAATAAGAATTTGTTCTGATTCTGTTTATGCTGAACTACTGCTACTGCTAAGCTACTCTACTTCAAACGTCAACAGTCAATTCGAAGAGTGATATCATTTCATTAACATCATATTCATAAGCCTCTGTTGCTTCATGAATAGAACAATAACATAATACATTCGTTGATTCGTCGATATAACAATAACATAAGGCATTCGTCAATATAGCCATAACATAATGGATCCACTAGCGCAGGTATCTCACCTAGACCTCCGAAGAAGTATAAAATGGGTCCACAAGCACAGATACCTCACCTAGATCACCGAAGATTCGAAGATTCGAAGATACGAAGATTCGAAGATACGAAGATTCGAAGATTCGAAGATACGAAGATTCGAAGATACGAAGATTCGAAGATTCGAAGATACGAAGATTCGAAGATACGAAGATTCGAAGATTCGATGAACTCAGTCGGTCAAGTCAAACTACTAATTTACTCTAATCAACCTATAAGCAGTTATCATGCATAACCTCGGCGTACCTTGAATCAATTAATTAATCGTAATTTAAATAAGTGCATATAATAATGTAATACAATTAAGCAACGACATATCACCATTATACATCGGTATCACATAATAACCAAATCATTATATAAACAATATCAATAATTACTGCGGGTTGCTTCGAAGGCGAATCCCGCTTTACCAAAACAAATCAAACACTTTACAATGTGTAATAATTCTTTGAACCCTCTTGGTTCATATAAAGCAATAAAATCAACTCGAAGTCATATTTAGTATTTCATAATAATGCACATAATATACATTTGATCAGCATTCACTCATAGTAATAGAAAAATACCCGTGAGATAACTCACCTTTGAATAATGAAATAAATTCAATGCACACACACTAATTCACTTTCTTTTTACAATCTTCACACTTGAAGCGTTTTGTCGAACTGACCAAAAACTAAATGTTTGAAATTAATAGGGGTCCCACATCCCCTTGAAGAATTCAGGTCAGCAGGTCAAGATGTTGGGTGCTATTTTTAGAATATTTCCCTAGTTTACAAAACACATGTTAAAACTCAAAAGTATTCAAATATTATAAGGGAACCAGATCATTCAATTTATTAGAAAACGAACACATCAGTAGAATACTATTTATTAATATTATTACATCTAAAAAAAATATAAGACAGAATTAAAAATATGTTTTACACAACTGTATATTACATGTCAAATTTCCTTCTGTCAAGAATAGATGTCAAATTTATAAACTGATTTTTTTTATAATTAGCCAATTTTAGGAATCGAACATAAAGCTTTGTATGCAACTCTTACATAATCGGACCTTACAGACTCGCCCTTTTTATAGGTTGTTACATAAATTACATAAATAGCTATTATTTTATTTATGTTTACGTTATATAAATTTGTCTGGCAAATTCTTATCATAAAAAGTCACGTATTTTTTAGAAGTGGTTACATTGCAACTTCACAATTCGTATTATAGTTACAAAGGTTTATAAGTTAAAAAAGAATTGATACTTCTTTTACGAATTACGACTTTATGTATCTCCGCCATACATAAAAAGATTTTCTGGTAAATTAAATTGCTAAATGTTTAAAGACCGCATTGTAACTTAAAATATTAAACATTTCCAGATTTGTTATAAAATCTGAAGGATCATTTAACAACGTTAAAAAACTTTAAAACCTGCGGAATATCTGGAGATGGAAGAAAAGTTGTTTGGATGGTTTTTGATATGTCACCGATATCCTCCGGAATTTTGGACGAAAAGGCAAAGCATCATTATCCAGCAGCGTGCGGTGCATACGAAACAGTGGAAGCAGTCGCGATGCAACGTATGCGCTATCACACTCGTACGCTATGGTTCCACTGATTCCTATACTCTGCACGCTACTGTGACTTTATTAGAGATGGTTTCAAGAGATGACGTCAGGGCGAGTAAAGATTGGATACTTAATTTTAAAAAGACAATTTGCGTGTGTTAAAAATCGCGGAAGAAAAGCTGTTCAATGATTCATACGCCGTGAAGCCCTTTGAGAAATAGTTGCAAAGCGGTGGCTTTGCAATGGGTAATAGAAAATTTGAAACAACTGTGATGCTGGAAGGTTTAAAAGAAAAATCTATCTAACGTATTAAATTCAAAAAACAGGAAACAAGTAAAAATCGCCCGTTTTTTGGTTAACGATATATTAATGCAGAATATTATTTCTTGTGTTTTTGAAACAGTTTTTGCGTAAATATTTTTGTAGTTATTTTTGAATAAATGTTTTGCAGAATGTTTTAAATGCATTTATTTACAAATAAAACATTGTAACTCTACAAATGCGGTAATCCGAAAACCGCGGTGATTCGGATTACCCCTGTTTTAATTAGTCCGAATTAGCGAGGCTTCACTGTATTTCATTCATAGCCTCCATTTTACTAAATGGTTTCAATCATGCTGTTTGTTATGATGCTTTCAGCTTTGTTAAATTTTTATTAGCAGTTATTAGAAAACCCCATTCTGCGTAGGTAGCGATCATGGTAACACTTAAATAATACCAACTTGTTAAGGGGTGGTATTTAGTTGTTTCTAACAGTTGAGATATAAGGTGCAAAAGCACAAAGTTGCATCATCAACAACTATGCATGGAGTAATACGAATAATACCGGTAAATATTTCTTGCAGTGCCTCTACAGTAACGGTTTTTAACTTTTCAAGTTGGATCGAGTTGGATTTGGTTTTTGTATGAAAATAACCAGGAAGCTTTGGTTCTTTCTTCGACTTAAATTTTAAAGCAGGCATATCCGGGCGTTTTTTTTATAACTCCAGCAAAATTTGAATTTTAGCAAAATAAAAGCTCTTACAATTTAGAATACTTTAGAATAAAAACTGCAATACATTTTCATGTTTTTTTAAGTTGTGTAGCTACAAATACTAGGTCTCTTTTTTATTTTTTATTTTGGTATCAATAAGTTTCAATAAGTGTTAATTCAAAGTAGTGACAACTTTAAGCATCAAAATTCTTAACAATAACAAAGATTTTTAAATTTTGCCACCGGTTCTAGATGCTTTGAACATTTTATAATCAAACACCAATATGTTTTTTATTCATTACACAAGTTGAATTTTTGCGTCATTGCGCGGATGTTGTTAAGGCTCGCCCCACAGTGCGGCGTAAGCTTTTGTGGGGCCGGGTTCAAAATGGCCTAAAATAACTTCTAAATAAATTATTTATTATGAACACATTATTATATATTACAATAGGATCGTCGAGTATCATTATAGTTATTTACGAAAACGCGAAATCGCGTATGAGCGCATTTTTTTGAAGCACGAACGACGAAGAAGCGAGTAATTAACTTGTGTGAATGCGTTGAAGATGACTTCGCGCATCGAGTTTTGCACAAAATTTTTTGAAACGAACTTGAACAATGAAAATAATGAAAAACATAATTAACCAAAATCTGCAACACTGTTTCTAATTCAAAGTAAACATAAAACCAAGTAGGTAATAGCATGCTCTTGTTGCTAATAGATGGCGCTCGCACATTTGTCAGTGGTGCGACCTAGGTGACTAGATGTAGTGACTATGCCAGTGTAGAGACCCTTCAGTTAGAATATGGCCGAGGAAGCCATTTTATATCACAACACGCTGCGCCAAATCTGAAAAGTGAAGAAATTGTTACACGGTCAAATATTGGCGCGCATGTGAACGGTATTTGATTCAATTAAAAAACACGAAATAGTGGATTGTGTGTATAAAATATTATTTAGCAGTAAAATGTTAAAATCCATGTCATTGACCCTATTGTGATATAAAATTCTGGGTAACGTGACAGCGCATTGGCCAGACTCTAGTTGAAAGGTCTCTATGTCAGTAAAATTATTATCGATTACTAATCTTTTTTTTGTCATTTCTACCCTACCTTCTAAAAACCCAAATGGTTTTTAAATTAATCTTTGAGTATAATTAAAAAGAATTTTCCCCAACAAACATGTTTTTACCAAACTGGTGTTATTTTAACGAATTTTATGCTGATTCTGAATATGTAGGTCATTTTTAAGTTTGGGGATCAAAAGTAAAAAGATTTCATCTCCATAGAATTGAATAATAATTATATTAATTATATTTGGAGGCCTAGGGGCGTTTGCTTCAAAAATGCTAACTTCGAATATGTAAATCATTTTTGGAGCTAGCGCCCCAAACACCCCAAATTTGTAAATAAATAATCAGTAAACTAAATTTCTATGATTGCCAAAATGTGTAATTTACAATTACGCATTTACATTACATTACATTTATTTCTTATTCTTATTACTTTATATTTACATTACATTTATATCGCCCAAGTCAGCAGAAAACGTAATCCGCAAAGTGCAAAACTCGATACGCTGACCGAAGCTTACGATTTCTTTATAGATATCTTAGATATCTACCAGGTTGATAGTCGACGTATTTTATGTTTAATTTTTAATCTATATTTACATAATTTAATACTACGCGCATTAATACTTCTAATCATTGATTTTACATAATTTATATATTCATATTTACTATTTAAATTCATATATCAAACATAATTCTTGTAAATTACTTTTATTGCTTCTAACATAAGCTAACTAATACGCCTATTAGCCTAGTACGCTCTGTATAACAATTACAGTTCCCCAAACACAACCTTAACTTATTGGGAAGCATTAGTCTTATCTTTTAAATGACTCAAATGAGATACTACATTTATGTAACATATATTCATAGTTATAGATATGCATATTTGTTTAAAACGCCCTTTTCATAGAAAAAATAATTTACGCAGTTCTAACAAAGGATTATATATGCTATCATAGGATGTGTCTTGTTTTTCTTAAAAACACTATATATTATAAAACTCTATAATTGACAGCTCAGCAATAGACACGAAAAACTTCTATGTACCTCTTCTCCAATAGAGATTTTCACATTTTCAAAGTCAAATATGCCAAAAAGTATTAATGATACACCTATACAATCAGAATCAGGAAAAGAGGACTATTCAAAAATGTAATAATATACAGGGTGTTTTATTTAAAAAAAATATATATATATATATATATATATATATATATATATATATATATATATATATATATATATTGAGATGTTATATACAAAAATAAAAAATAAAATGATTGTACTAGAAATACCTCATGTTCGAGAAACATTAAACTATGCGGTGATATTTATGATAATAAAATATAAACTTTGATTTGAACTGAATTGACTAGCTTTAATAAAAGTGAAAATATAACAACCCAATAGCTTTCTTTTTCCCAATAAGCTGACTCAGGTTTAATTCGATTGAGCATGAGATAAAAAAAAATATAAAAATCTTATTGATTCCTGTTCCTGGAAGAAAAGCACTTACTACAAGCCACACCTGGACTGCTACATCTGGACGAAAAATAATCTTTAACCCTGTATATAAATTGGATATTTGCGTCCACATCAAAACAAATAAACACTTTTATAATTTTAAAACACAGATTTTTATTTTATTAAAAATTAATAAAAATTTATCATATATAATATCACAAGTGGTCTGATTTTTTCCTACAAAATTTGTCGTTTCAGATATGAGTAGCTTTGCAACGAAAATTACACGAGTCGACGCAGGAGACGAGTGTAATTTTCCAAAAGCAAAAGCTACGAATGTCTTAAAGGATAAATTTTGCAAGAAAAAATTAGACCACGAGTTGTATTCGGCTTGACAATCCACCGAGCAAATTTTTATTTAGCGTGTGTAGTTAATATTAATTTAATTAAATTTGACATTTCATTTTGACAAGTGGTTTTTTTCTTAGTGAAAAAACCACTAGTGGTTTTTTCACTATAAAACTAATTTCATTGGTCCCAATTTGAAAAATTCTGTAATTTGATTGGTTAAAAATTTTCGAGTTGGATTGTCATATGTATTGTAGCAAGTGGTCTAATTTTTACGACAAAATGTGTCATTTCAGAAATGAGTAGCATTTGCAACGAAAATTACACCTAGTAATTACACAGCGTAATTTTCCAAAAGCAAAAGCTACGAATGTCTTAAATGACAAATCTTGCAAGAAAAAAATTAGACCACGAGTTGAATTCCGCTTGACAATCCATCGAGCAAATTTTTATTTATTACACTACGTTTTGTTACACGTGTGTATGTAGTTAATATTAATTTAATTAAATTTGGCATTTCATTTTGACATACATTTTTTCACTGAGAAAAAACCATTAGTGGTTTCTTCACTATATACTAATTTCATTGGTCCCAATTTGAAAAATTCTATAATTTGATTGGCTAAAAATTTTCGAGTTGGATTGTCATAAAAAACAAATTCCTTAAAAAGAAATTGAAAAGGAAAATCTACCTTGAGTCTGTTTAAATGAATTAAAGGTAGTTGTCGACCTGACATGGGGGTTGTAACTGGTTTCATTTGAACAAACTAATATCAAAATAAATTATTGATACACAAATTGAAATGTAAAAAAACAACAAACTTTGTTCATAAAGAACCTCTTGAAATACTTAGACATGAATGATTTAAATTGTTCTAAAATTGTTCCCAACAGGCAACAAATCTTATGACCCACCTTGTATATCAAAATTTTATTTTAATTCGTTCTGCACAATCGGTAATGACAGCTTTTATCCAAATCAGCTAATCCATACAATGTCAATATAAAATCAATACAATTTGTTAGAGCGGAAATCAATAAAATTACCTTTTTTGATTTATATAATATATTCGATCACAAATCCAAGATTTGTGTTGAAAAACGAAAATAAATCTTCTTTGTTTCGAATTTTACAGGTGAATATCCAATTCCAATATTATTGAAGTTTGTTTATAAACGAAACACATGGGTTAAACAATAACCTTACTTTTAATTTACAAATTTTATCGTGAGCCGACGTGGGTCTCGCCCTGAAGCTTTTATCGACTGAAATTGTTCTTTTTCGAAAGTATTTTTATACGTTTGAGCCAGAAACAAACATAACATACTAAAAAACAAACATCGCGAAAATCATGACGTCACAAAACCGAACATATGTTCATAATTAACACTAATCTTAATTCTAAAAAGATAGAAAAATAGCTGGCAAAAGGACGATTAAATTAGATTTATGGTCTAAATTGAACAATAACAAATAAAATCAATAAAACGATCAGCTGTCACCAATCTCATTAAAAACTTAATTACATCAAAACACAAGAATTCCCAATTATCTCTGTACATGAAATATATACATAATATATACAAGGTAACCTACTCACATGGAGTTTACACAAATTATATTCTTATACAAAAAGAACTTAACTTAGAAATCTGTTTACAACGTTTTAGAAATCAAACGATGCTTCTGCAAATTATAAGTAAATAACAACATAAACTGAATAAAACTGACTATTCTCGTCCAGAGTCCAGTACTCTGAAAGTCAGGTGACTGATTCAAAACAATGATGAAAATCATCACATCAATACCAAAATTTCCCAAAGCAATAAACATCAATACTGCCGAATACCTTCATTCAAATGAGATCACTTCTACCAACAGGATTCAGTAAGTAAATTATAACATCATAAACATCAAGGTACTGATCTGTTTTACCCACCCAGTAAAATATGTACCCGAAACTGACTTAGTTTTGGGGGAGAAAGAAAAATCTATCCTGCGTTGACTAAACGTCAAAACTCAAATCTAACATGAAAATAAACACCCAAGAAAAGTGGATAAACTATTACTGTGTTACATACAGTGTGTTTTACTATAAAACATGATACATGATTAACTTATCCTTAAAAAAAAACTTTAAATCTTATATAAGAATTGAGGTTATGCCTCCATGATCTTCTTGCTTTAAATTCTATTTTAACTAGATAAATCTATCTGTAACCTAGCATGTAACGTTTAGATTAAATAAAACTAGTATCCTAGCATGTCTATCTTTCTTTTTTTGCATGAATTGATTATGTCTGTGCTTACGATCAAATCGTAGCCTTTAAAATATTCTTATATCGTTATTAACTAAGTTTTCAACCCGATGATACGATATCATCTCAATATATAACATTAAATTATAATTTGATTGCAAATTCATATAGAAAAATGTATCACCCCGGCTGGGAGTCGAACGCGGAACCCTCCGCTATCTAGGCGGTCTCTCTACCAACTGAGCTATATCTAATTCATATGGAATTTTGTCACTTTGCTGATAGTCGTCTTCCGGTAGTTCAGTTGGTAGAGATACCACCTAGATAGCGGAGGGTCTTGGGTTCGACACCCAGCCGGGGTAATACATTTTCTATCAAGTAACCTATGCATGCAACTGTTTTTTATGGCGTTTTAGAAAAATATAGGCAGAACAACAAACAACTTTATAAACAGAATAACTTTAATAGTAACAAAGATAAATGGGTCGTCAAAATATAATAAATGACCCTGTACACACCATTATAATTATAATACAATAATTATTATACTTATCAGGTGTTATTAGTATTGACAACAGACTTTGATAACGAAATTTATCTACTACAACATAAAAAGTCAAAAATGCTTTATATATATTATATCTTATTCATTATACACCTCTTTTCAAAAGTTTTATTTTTTTCATATCAGAAGGCTACTCCTACATTAAACTAAATCAGGTGATAGATGTGGGCTCATTGTCCACCCGATTCCTTATAGTTCTCACGTAATAAGACGAGGTCAAATCAGGACAAATTTATTTCATTTTTGGGATGATACTTAGTATTAATGAGTTGGATAAATTTTGATGCATATCTTTGAGTATTCCTGATTTGTAAGATATGTATAAGGTTGCGAAATTCAATAGTGACGTGACATCGGAGACCCGTAAGATCTCATATCCTGCGCATGTTTATCTGAACTTGTGATTTAGTTATCGACAGCAGTTATAAATATTAATAGTATGATAATATTCAAAGCATCAACTTTGCAGGACTACCGTTTAAACTAATGTGCTCTTCTGATGCGAAACAAGGATGTTCATCCAGATCCAGAACGCCTCAAGCATGCATTGATTATTATTCTATTATTCTTTTTCTCGAATAGGCCGACGACAGCCTTCAGATAGAGCTAAAATAATAATAAAATAGAGCTAAATTTAAGTTTTTAACCTGGCTAGAATACAAATAATGCATAAAATTAGCGTGACGTAGTTTATGGACGATCCCAAACGTATTTGTTGTTGTGACATTTAATTTGAATCATTATTTTACTGTTGGTCGCAATAAATAAATATGTTCCGGATTTTAAATGTAGAATAGGTGATAGTAGTGGAAGGGAATGCATACAAACGAAATTTTTCAACACCTCAGCAGTTCTTTCAACAACTCAATCATCTAATGCGATACATCAATCTGTCGAAGCAAGCATCTGTTAGCATACAAGTTTAAAGGAAATACGTGTCTACAGCCAGAAGTTAAAATAACAGCTTATCGAACGAAAGAGAAGGAAATCCATCCTTATACTTCAGCCAAGATGAAGTAGTTGCAATAACATTCCTAGACTTCTCCAAATGGTACTACTTACTGGAACTCTATCAAACCGTAAACAAGAATATGAAAACATCAAGATGTTCTTCATAATTAACTAAATTATCTCATCACCAGATTCAGTACTACTACAGCCTCTCTTTAGGGAACTATAATAGTCTAAGCCTAAAGCATCTTGATTTATTAGAATATGATATTATATGCAATATAAACTTGCCAAACAATTTTAAAAATTAGACTAAAGAATACGTTAATATAAAAACAGTGGTAAAGAGTAAAAGAAAAGAGCATAGGTCATATTGGGGTAAAATCGGGAATTTGAGAAGTATCCATCACGTCAAATATTAGAGCTAATTCGGCAAAATTAGGGATTCATCATCCCAAAAATATCCTATATAAATTCGTTGAAACATCTTTGGAATTAAAGTTTTTTCTTTTTCATTTAAATAAATATCCTATAAGTAACTACAAAAAAACTTTGTACTATACGGTCGATCTTATTCAGATTGAGAAAGACTTTCTTCTGTTATAATTATTTTACAAGCATTTTTATAAATGTCTAAATAGGATTATATTGTAATTTTAGAGTGACTGAGACTGGTCTACCAATAATACCAATTGAGGTTAGGCGAGAGTGTTATTTTTAAAGATGTTAATTCTGAAATAAAATAAGATTAATTGAGAAATTTACAAGATTAATAATAAAAATAATCCGATTATTTTATACATATATACATACATACATAATATTTACATATATTGTAAAGTTCTTTTTAAAATAATAACAAAAATGCTGTTTAATCGTCTTTTAACAAGAGAAATATTATTTACATACACTAATTCAATCTTAACTAATTATTTAACACTATAATTATAAATTGTTAACGAACCTAAATGCTAGATATTCACAAACTTAAAGTAGATTATATAAGGACTATTTATGTCCAGACCTTAAACAGATTTTTACACAACATTCTAACAGTGTAACTCGTGGTCATTCACAAAAATTATATAAATCTTCTGTTAATAAACTACCAAGACAACACTACTTAAGCATTATTAGAGTATGTAATGACTGGAATAACTTATCCGAAGTTACAGTGTCTGCTGTTTCATTAAATAGTTTTAAAAATTCCCTTGACAAAGAATTGAAACAAGGTTCACAAAATTAAAATTTTTGATTTATGATTTATTAACTTTATCTACCTATTTCTCAGTTTTTATTAGTATTTATCAGTTTTCCTGTTAAGCTTATTATTTTTCACGTGTTCTAATCCTAATTTCCATTATTAGAATGTTAATGATAATATTATTTAATAAACAATATTATTTAATATTTAATATTATTTAATTTTTATTGTATTGAAGATTTACTTTAAGTTTTTGTTTTATTTAAGTTTTGTAACGGGGCTAAATCAGCTATGCTGCCTGCCCTTCTCTTATAAATAATAATAATAATAATACTAATAATAATAATAATAAGAAAATTTATTTATTATTACAACGTTTATTTATACATTTATTAATTCACTAATATTACTAATTACACAAAGCACATTTCAATTCACCGGTTGAACACTAGTTGATTTCCCTTCTATGCGCGACGGTCGATTTATATTCCCCATGTAAACGTTCTAGAAGACGTTGAAACATACTCGTGTTTTACCTCGTCGATGTGTCATATATTTCTCGAACGTTCTAGTATGTTCTTCGCGGCGTATAGGGAATTTCCCCATTCGTTACCATATTATATTTATATTGTGCATATACTTCATACATATTTATACATGGCAAGAGAAGAAAAGTACCTAAACAGTTATAGAATAAAACATGTAGAATTGTATATGATTCTATAGTAGAATTGTGTGTGTGCGCGCGTGTGTGTGTGTGCGCGCGCGTGCGCGTGTGCGTGTGTGCGCGCGCGCGCGTGTGTGTGTATATATATATGGCTGCAATTCGATTTCGACCCACACCCTACTCAACCATCCAACAAATTAGGGTGTATTGTGGGGTAAATTGTGCTGATTTAGTCAAAGACATCGCCTTAAATTGCGATTTTTGATCAAATCTTTGCATTGTGGTTGTTGAGAGCGAAGTTGCTCTAATGTAGGATCTCTGTTTTCTTGCACGCACACTTTCTGCAGACTCTGTGACAAGTTTGACACATCTTTCAACAGCTTGAGTATGTCATGGACAATTTAAAGTGGACTACAGACTGTGATCCGCGTTCTGGTTGCAGACGTGAACGTAGACGTTCTCGTCCAGGATGTAACCCGAATAATCACCGGACATGTAATTTATTAAATAAACAAGTTGGAGTTTGAGATTGTTTAATAAAATTATACGTATCGTATTTCTTTAAAACGTGTATATCGAAATGAAAGAAATAATTATTGAGTTCATAATAAAATGTCTACTGAAATCTCTTTCTTTAATTAGAAGTATTTACTATTATGCCGTCAATAATGCCTTTCATTGTGGTGAAAATGTTTTAACGAAATACTGTACTTATAATTTTATTCTATAAACCACCTCGAAGCTAAACTTATTTATGCAATAAATTACAGCAAACATAAACATTGAGTGATTACCCGGTTCACGTTCCAGACGAGAACCTACGTTCACGTCCGCGATCAGAACGCGGATCTTTAGTCTACTTAAGATATGAAACTCAGGTAGAGTTTTATTTTGCAGAACTGACGAAATAGTCTCTGTTGTCAAGCTTTACATCATTGGAGGGGGCGACAGCTTACATTTTGTTCAATCTATCAGCTGACTGTAGTCCGTGGCATCAACATTTATTGAGGGAGTCGTATAAGTTCTAACATACTTCCCCTTCGGATTCTTAGTTCTTCCCTTTAGCACCCTCCTGTAACCCAACTCTTGTATATGTATGTTGTCTCTCATCCACTATCATAGCCAACAACATGTTTTCTGGGTGACAAAAAAACGCGTTTCTCTCAATTACAGGATCATGGTTCTTTTAATGTCGTCTGGCAAATGTCTCGTTGTTTGAATAACCCTGGATATATGTTTAGGGCCATATTTCAGTGATTGATATCTCTTAATGTCGAATTAGACATGAGCATATGTCTTTACAATGTAGTTTATAAGCATCTTAAGTTCGTTTGTAGGACTTGTTTGTGAAATGAATAACGGTAAAACCCGGTATGCACATGTCAGCCATCAGGAGTGACTAAGAGGTCCAGGACCTTTTAAGCCAGATCTGGAGCACATTGTCATGTCTAGATTGCTATGACATCAGTTTCATTTATATTGATATATTTTCTTAATTTTAATTTTTCACGAAAGTTCGGAAATTTTAGCCTTAACGAGCGAACTGAAAATGAAGCGTGTGATTTTAAAAAATATTTTTTCTATTATCACGCATCACAAATAAAGTACTTAGATGATATTAAAAACCAAAAAACGTTACAGTTTTTTTCTTTTGGTTTTCCTCTTTTGTCAAATGTATTTCACTATTTATCAAAAGTATTTCCCATCTCTATTAAACAGTTTGCTGTGTATGTCAAACTATTTCCCCTTGTGTCAAATCTATTTCCTTATTTGTTAAATCTATTTCACATTGATATTAACATTGATTATTAAGAATGAATGCTGAAAGAAGGCAAAAGAACAAAATCTCGAACGAGGTACGTGCTTTAATAATCAGAGGAATGAACGATGGTAGTTCTTCAGTCCAAATAGGACGACAATTTAATGTTTTGCCGAACACTGTAAGAAAAATTTACAAGACGTACAAAATAACGAACGAAGTGAATAAAAGAAGTGCTGGTCATCGCCCCAAGAAATTTACTCAAGAGGAGCAAGAAGAAATCTGCAATTTAATGGATGAGGATTGCACCTTGACACTAAAACAAGTAAAAGCCAAATTGTTGGAGCAAAATCCACAACTAGAGGTGAGCTTATCGACCATTGACAGAGCGACAAAGGCATTTCACTATTCTGTAAAACGCGATTCTTTTGTGCCAGAAAGGCGTAACACACCAGATACTATCCAAAGTAGGTTTGAATATGCTGTTCAATACAACAGAATAATGGTTCACAGAGAAAAACTATTTTTTATTAATGAATTTGGGATTCAAGTAAATTCTAGAAGAGCTTATGGAAGATCACCGAAAAATACAAGAGCCAACAAAGTGAAGGCCCAAGTAAGAGGCCGTAATTATTCGATTGCTGCTGCAATGTGTATTAATTCATTATATTTATTCACCATTCAAGACAGGCCTTACAATGAAGAACACTTTGGAGAATTCTTGACATCTTTGATTGACCACTTGGCCGCAGATCATATACAAGGTGCATATTTTGTCATGGACAACGTCGGATTTCATAGAACGGATGAAATTCAACAACTGATCAGAGCTCATGGACATGTACCAATATTTCTGCCTCCGTACAGTCCTTTTTTAAACCCCATTGAAGAGCTGTTTCACCAATGGAAAACTATAATAAAAAGAAGTCAGCCTACGGATGAAGAACAACTATATGTTCAAATTCATAACGCTTCTGAAGCTATTACACAAGAACATTGCCAAAATTATGTTCGACACATGGAGATATATTTGGGAGATTGCCTCAACAGAATTGAAATTTTGAATTAATTATAAAACATTTTTTTTACAAGTATTG
The DNA here is from genome assembly GCA_929113105.1 of Agrypnus murinus. NCBI lineage: Eukaryota > Metazoa > Arthropoda > Insecta > Coleoptera > Elateridae > Agrypnus > Agrypnus murinus. The sequence continues at coordinate 66,672,071 of OV816025.1, forward strand.
CGTTACATTATGTAATATTAGTAGGTATATTTAGTAAATTGTTATATTCTTCTTTTTCTAATAAAACATTAAAAAAGAGGAAAATAATTTGCAATAACGTGAAAGAGTTTTGACAAATAGTGAATTTCATTTGATTATTAATGTCAAAGCTACATAGGTGGGAAATACTTTTGCTAAATAGTGAAATACATTTGACAAAAGAGGAAAACCAAAAGAGAAAAACTGTACCTGTATATTTTGAGCGTAAAGGTAAAAATTGGCGTTTTTGTCATTTTTTCCAAACTTTAGGCCCTTTGCGCGAACTGAGGACCCAACATATCATTTTTTCAATATTTTTCCGTTGGTTAGCATACAAATACGCAACTTTTGAGCCCTATTAGAATTTGATAATCGAAGAATTGACTTTTTCGACCCACCATAGTACATATGGATAAGAAATTTATTTGATATTAAGAATAAAAATGTATAACATAATTATCCGAATACTTGTTAACACTCAAGCAGCTTTAACAATTATGACAATTTACAAAACATCCTCATCGACACTTAAGGGAAGTAAGGTTTTCCCGTAATAATGTTTCTTTAAATCCCGTATATTATGTATTGTTGTTTCATATTGCAAAATTTAATTCTGTTGTGGTTGTCAAAGAAATTGCAGGTAATATTAACGGTATATAACAAAGTAGGTATTAGTCTATCTAAAACGGAATTCTTTAAAAATGATAAATTCAAATACGATAGAACTTAGAATATTTGACAGTTTTGATCAGCAGCGTGCAGTGCATACGAAACGGTGGAAGCAGTCCCATATACGTCGTATGCGCTATTACGCTAGTACGCAAAGTGTACGAACGTGATAGTGCATACGTCATATCGGGACTGCTTCCACTGTCTCGTGTGCACGGCACGTTGCTGGTTTTGATATTTCTGTGCAAAGAAAAACACTATGGATATATGTAATATAAATAATTAAAACATTCTTAGTTTTTCAGTAAAATTATGAATTGAAGGAAATTTAAGTAAAAAAGTATACTTAGTCTAAATTATCTACTTTCCAGCTGATCTTTATTATCCACAAATATTCTAAATTTAGTAAAGTTTCCTTTTGTTTTTAGCGCTACTAATGGTAAACAAATGATGCTTAAATCTAAGAGAGTACCAAAGAGAGAGAGAGAGAGATTATTTGCTTACTTTTTAGCTAGCTCTGTGTTGGCTGAAATGTAGAATATTAAAGTTACTATCATACTTGATATTCAAATAAAATCAGGTAAACATGTGCAGGTAAATAATGCACGAAATAAGAAGTCACAAATGTCATCATTTTAATTCCGCACGAAACGAGAAGGATTTAAACATCCAGAAAAAATCTAATTACGCTAAACACCTCTTCGAACAGAACTACCTAATGGTACCTCAAACAACATTAAATTCTTACATTTTTGCAACTATATAAAAACAAATTCGTCATTTTAGTAGCGTTTGAAATATACAAACAAACGTACAGTTACTTTAATGAATGAACAAACCGAGCTTAGTAATTCTCCTTTATTAGGAGAAGTGTTAGATATTTATTATTTCTGTATTTATCCTTAGCTAGTGTTTGTTTATCAATCTTATCTGCCTTTGATAATGACATATGTTATGAAACAAGAGTCAAGTTAATAAATCTTGTGAAACTTTCAATTAACCTTTTTATTTTATTTCATGATTATGGAGTTTCACAAAGTAATGCTGGAGACAGTAAACTCAATTTTAATTATGTTTGTTTTAATTATCTAAATGTTATACGTTTGGCTTTGTTGAATTATAATTATGATATTCTAATTTTATCTCCTTTATTATTTCTAATTGTTTGCAAATCATTCGAATTGCTGCCATCATTAACAACTACAATGATACCATCATTAACAATTTACCAACTGAAAGCAATACCAGGTAGCTCATTTTAAAATGATAAATTGCCTGTTATGTAGTATGTGAAATCGAAAGTCTTGTAAAAAGAGCTTCTTTTTCTTGTGATTAATCCTATTATCACTTAATAATATTAAGAATAGTTGGAATAAATGAGACATCAATTTATTATTATTGTCGGGTACATCCATAATAATGTAGGTGTTCAATACCGTGCGTTCACCTTTCCCCTTATTTTAAGTATGTAGGTAGATCCTGTTATCTTCTATAATTTATTTAATAATAGTATGTATTTAGATGCTCATTATATACCAAAAAAGTCAAGGAAATTACTTTTTCCTACTGTTATTTTGTTCAAGTTTGTCATTTCAAACAACCAATCTGCAAAAAACTCGGTCAATTAAAACTGATTTAAAGTTTTGAAATGGTAAACAATAAATTAATATTATGTTGTTTATAATTCATATTACACAACGTACATATTAATAAGCTTTATATAATGCAATTCGAAAACATAACGGTAAATAGAAAAAAAAAACAGATAGACTTTTATTGTTTTAAATTCTGTTTTAGAATTTGTTAATATTGATAGGTCGAGCGGATGTGTATGTTATGTGATACTATTTAAATGATGCACTCCTTCACCTGTTTAAATATGCTAAAAAAAGATAGAAGCATTTATCCAATGTTGGTTCGTTGATCTTTCTATAGTAGTTGTTTAACCTAAATAGTTTGCATCTCTTCTTTTGGAGGATATAAAAACTACACTTTCTGCTGTAGACGGTCAATCAGTCAATGAAAGAAAAAATTATAAAAGGTTGTTAAATCATTGATATTAGTAACTTATTACAGCACAAACCCATTAAAGTGAAAGTTTTTAAAGTTTGGAGGAATTAAAAAAATAATTCGCCTAGAAAGAAAAGAAAGGAAGACGTCATGATGGGAAATATTTTAAAATACACAAACAATTTTATCCATTGTTTACCATAATGATGAAACCATAAAGTTCTAGTATGGGAAAAAATAAAAAAATAAAGATTATATGGTATGATTATACTGTTTGTTCCTTAGAATATATGGAATTTGCTTATATCAACATTTGCGTAAAGGCATTTCTCCTTTTTTATTTATGAAAAGATTAAATTTTTATCTTACAAAAATAAACATATCTGATAATATGGATAAATTGGTTTCACATGGCTTAGTTTTATTATCTATAAAATGATTCGAAGACTAATTAATTCCTACAATCATCATCGTTGTATTATTGATCTCATACTACCACAGGAAAATATGTTATTTTTCATATAGTAGTGCAAGTATGTAACAAAGGCAAAAGTAGAGATTTATCAGTAAATTGACTTTTACCCTGACGTTTAGTTCTAATTATAAATAAACAATACTTTTCATCTATGGAATTTGAAACTTTGAGGCCTTGAGAATTACAGCACAACAGCCATTTTGCACGCCCCCCAGTTTCATGAGTCAATCAAAATACCTGACCCAAAAATTGTTTTGGAAGAAAATAATTAAATACTTGTTTCAACGGTATCAAAATAAGGTTTTATTAAGGTGTCACGCTTTTATTGTGACAGACGTTTTATCAGATTGAATATGGAATTGTGGGTACGTGGAGAACAAAATTTATTAGGTTTATCATTTATTACTACTAAATCTTTTGAACACATTAACATCAAATGCGGTATACAGTTTGTAAATTTTTGAGTCGCTTGCGATGTTCACTAACTTACTGGTCAGCTGTTCCTTCCCTACCATGTTTTGTACTGGTACCGGGTTGATCGCGTCTATAAAATTAAACTGGATCGGCAATGTCATGTCCGAGCTCACTATTTAAATTTATTAGAAACTTGTGCGATATGATAACGGCTTGAAGTTATTAATCTGTATCAGGAAAAGTAATTCAGATTAATAACCAGAAGAAACAAAACATATAACACAAGAAGAAACTTGAAAATTGATTGAAGACTAGAATTTTTATTTATAAAATACAATATACAAGTTTATCAAATAAACTCTACACTTTCAAGTTGTTTCTACACTTGGAAGTATCTTGTATGCTTTTTACATTTCTGAGTAAGAATGGGGTTCGGGTTCGTTTATCGGTTATCGGTCTCTTCGTCGTGTCGTTCCCCTTTGTTCAGACATGACTTTGAACGTAATCTTCAACAATTGCAGAATTATGGTGTCAGCAGAAATGACCACATCAGCCGGATGCAACGAAGGTCCTAGCTACATATGTATATCTAGAGAAAAGTGGCCTTGGAACAACTCTGAGCGTTTTAGAAACTTTTCACAATATACCATACAGTGGTCCAGAGGTACATATTGATATATATATATATATATATATATATATATATATATATATATATATATATATTGCAGTGATATTGGTTAATTAAAAATAAATATGATTTTAAAAAAAATTTATTATATATTTTGAAACTGTGAATAATTGCCGTTTGATCGTAGATAATTACTTTATAATAAATTGATTTTTAAAATGACTGAACTTTGGATATGCTTTTCAACTTCCCTCTTTTATAAATTCTAATATGATTTGAAAATACCTTTTAATAAATTTAATATTGCAATGGTTATATAAAATTAATGTTACGTTAGTTCTTGACTAACTCAAGTTTACGTAAGAGAGTTGGGCGCCAGTTAAATAACTTAAATTAACAGAATTATATTTAATAAAGACTCATCTCAGGGTGAATGTGGTTTCTTGTGGTATTAAAAATATACAAATTGAAATTTGAAATTACTTTTAAAATTGAAATCTTAATTAATTTTAACTATTACTAAATTGTTCAAATCACTTTACTACAATTTACAAACGATAGTCTTTTCTTCAGCAATGCCAATACAAAAAGGAATAACTTCCTACCTTTTTTATAATACTTCTTTTTTTCCTTTTAGTATAGATGTCCTCTTTCCCAAACCATTGGCAGAGTAGATCACTTTATGTTGGCACAAGGCTGGCTTCCAATTCAGGGTTGACTTTCTTCCTTTTGCATGGATTTTCCATATAATATCATCCACACACTTGACTTTGGAACTCACTTTTGTTTATTAACTGCGGGTTCAATTTCCCTTTTTCATAAGATACTTATAGTTGTTTTTGTGTTTAATGAAATAAAACACCCGTTTAAGGTTTTAACGTAGATTTATTATCTTGCTTAACTTTAGCAAGTAATTTATCTTAAAGGTGGTTCTTTATAATCATATACACTTTTACAATTTATACTTTTTACACTTTCGCCGTATTCAAATCACCAACTATGCTTAACTTGTCTATTTAATTCTAGACTATTTAAATTTTTACAATATTATCAGCCACGACTTTACTCTGTCGCTTTATATTGGTAAGTGTTCTTTTATCTTACACGACTTTACTCCGTCGCTTTCTATCAGTAAGTGTCTAAAATTATTAATTTCTAAGCTTATATACTATTGACTATTTACATAATTATATTACACAATTTGACGTCACCTTATCATCTAATACAAACTGTACACTCATATAATACATAATAGCAGATTAATATTCTTTATAAAAGTGACACATCTATTACACATTAATTACACAATACTTTTACGCAATAATAACGATCTATTTACATTAACAAAAACCTTAAAGAATCACATAACCCGTCGATATACACATTTGAAATTATACATAAATGAATTAGATAATAACAATAACTTTCAAACAACTGGATGTTACGTACACTTAAGTAATCGGTGAGTAAGCTATTTGATAATAAATAATGAAACATGTATTATTTAACCTTATTAAAAAGTATACACATTGATTGTATAATCAATGACACACCATTAAATAACTCAAATTTATTTTTAACTGGAAAAGTTGATAAAAATATTTCAAAAGTGTTAGTATTTAACAAAGATTTTATATTTTCACAAAATTTTCAAAATTTTCCAAAATTTTGAAACTACCATCCACAGCAATATATATATATATATATATATATATATATATATATATATATATATATATATATATATATATATATATATATATATATATATATATATATATATATATATATTATGATGAAGATAAAACATTTATTTTGAATACTATTGTCCGTCTCACGTTGGGACTGAGAGCGAAGGAAAGGTAGCCAATGTATATGGGAGTTTGTGCTTCGTTGTTGCCACCTATTTCACTGTATGAATCTATAGAAATGTGGATTAAGATTCCAGAAGTTCTAAACCTTTGAAAACAGTAACTGAAAAACTGTAATCGTAACCATACAAAAGGAGAATTTAAAAGAAAGTCTTATTAACATGTATTTGTTATTTTATTAAACATTACTTGGGATTGTTACATCGTACATGTATCTAAATATTCGATATTTTATTACTTATACTTTTTGTTTAATTCTTTCGTCTTCAAATTCTTTCAAAATAAAAATAACGTCTGGTTAGCTTGTGTATGATCTTTTTGATCTTTTAATAATTAATAAATAAAGGAAGTCCCAAACGCAATTTTGACGGTAAAATGATTCATCATGATAAAAGCATTTATTTGATCAACTTGTTTCAAAAGAAACTTGCAAAAACGAAAATTTAGGATTAGCAGCAAATGCAAAGGATTTTAGTAAACAATAAATCCTTCTGGCTTTTTCTACTTTTACTTCGTGGAACTACATAATACAGTTTGTACTTACTGAAATTATAGTATAATGTTTTTTTGTCGGCACTATTATTTGTCACCGAACGCATTTTAGCAAATTTCTTAATACAAAAATAATTATTTGTTTGATAAATTTTGATAACTTGTGCGTCTATAGATCTTCGCTTAGTTGTTTGGGTTTTATCGTTTGTAATGATTGTCAACATTGTCGTGTTGTTTGTTGTAACTATTTGTATTGTAGTATTACATAACGCACATAGTACATTATACATAAGTATGGCGGATATTGTTAAGAAGAGAATGAGTTGTGTAGTAAAGGTTGATGAAAAACAGATTTCGATAGTTCCAGACTTTATACGCTCACTATATGAACAGCAAGTTTTGAAATTTTGTTTTACTACCGCTGTCAGAAAAAGTGACTACCTGCAATATAACTTGCTCGAACAATAGGGATTATAAAGGTTTATGCAGTTACAACTACAATATTTAGAAAGTGTTTTTAAAAGTTGCTTGCAAGATGTTTGGCAACCCCGTTGTCCATAAGAACACACACTGTAGTCCCAACCTGAGACGATTAATAGACACAGACATAGATGCGATTATAACAAAGATGAAATACACAACTTACTACTTGCTTACCTTTAATTGAAATAAATGTTCCGGCTAAAGATATTGTAGTTGTGAAAAGTCCACCAGCGTCAGACTGGCGACATTGGGGCCCACCGGGCAAACACCGGAGGTGGCCCCACTATTTTTTGTTAGTAACTTGAACATATGTCAAATCGCTTCAATAACTTAATAAATATTACGGTTATTTTTGCAAAATTATCAAGATTTAGCAAAAAGAGTGAAACGTAGAGCATTCTGAAAAGTGCTACTTCAGACAAGGTTCCTGTAGCTGAAGAATTTTGAAAATTAATAGCATATGTTAAGTAATTTTTATTGTACTTTTGTATTCTCTATTATTTGAGAATTATGTTTTGTCGGTTTTCTAAGATCTTTATTTATTAGTTTATAGAGTCCAGAAATCAAAAAGAAGTTGAGTTAACTTTATTTCATTCATAAAATTCAATTCAATTTTTAAGAATCTTCATTGAATATCATCACGGTGTTTATGACTCCGGTCTCTATTCAATCATCAACTCATTAACACAGCTAACATTCATTTCCCTCTTACTTTTGCCCAATAAAATATGCAAAAACAAATTACAACGAATTAAACAATTTGTAAATTAATTAATACTAGTTTTAAAAACATAAAAAGATACAAAAGAATGAAAATAGTATAAGAAAAGACGAATTGATATAAAAAAAGACGAATAATTGAAAAACAAAGAAATTAGAAAGAAATGCCAGGAAACAGAAGATAAGAAATTGAGAGAACAATTTGAAGAAAAAGGAAAGAAGAAAAATGGAAAAAATTTAAGAAAATGTGCTAGAGTCAGCCAAAGAGTGCCGTGAGATACCAAGAATAGTAGAGACAAATGCAAAAAGAACGGAATCGTGGAATAAAAAGTGAAAAGAATTATAAAATTCCTTAGTACAAAACAGACCTGACATGAAAAATACAAAGAAAAGAGAAAAGAGTAAAAAGTTGCAAGTTCAAAATAAGAAATATATTAAGAACAAACAATGAAGAATCAAAGAATTTTACAATAGAAAAAGGAGTGAAGCAGGGATGTGTCCTCAGTCCCCTATTGTTCACGTTAGTGATGGATGAGTTAATTAAACTAATTAAAGATATAAGAAACAATATGAAAATTTAGAAATAGGATACTATAAGACGGAGGAAATGAAATTGACAGATTTAGTGTTCGCAGATGACATGATCACTTTAGCTGATTCAGAACAAAACCTACAATTTAACTTGAACGTATTAAACCAGAAATTACAAAAGTATAGAATGGAAATAAACGTGGACAAAACAAAGAACATGATAATATCAAGTATAAAGAAAACCCATAACGTACAAATACAGGAAAAAAGAAATGAATAAGTCGAAAGCTATAAATACTTAGGATCAGTAATAGAAGAAAATAGTAATATGGTCAAAGAAATAAGTGAAAACTGGGAAAAGCAGGGAAAGTATACAAGATAATGAAAACAACAGTTTTGGGTAAAAGAGAAGTACCAAAACATATAAAAACAGAAGTTATCAAGAAAATACGAAGATAGACAATACTATATAGCAACGAAACATGGACAATAACAAATAGGAATAAATCAAGAATCTATGCAATGGACATGAGATTTTTTAATGAAAATAGAAAACAAAACAAGAAGAGACAGAATTATGAACGAAACCATCAGAGAACAATTCAAAATCAAACGAATATATGAAAAGTTAGTAGAAGGAAAATTGAGATAGATAACCAGAAGAATATATGGAGTAAATATGGATGGTGAGAACTGAAAGGGAAGACTGGAATGAGGGAATCAAAGAAGAGGCAGACAGAAAAGGAATCGAATGGAAAGAAATAATTAATAGAAAGACATAAGATAGAAAAGGATGGAGAGAAAAGTAAATAGAAAAAGTAAACGAAAGAATAGTAAAGCACATATGGCATTACACGTAACGATAGCAAGGCATGGAATTAAGAAGAAGAAGAAGAACTAATGGTCTAGTTCTTTGTAATTTGTATATTCTAGGTCTTGATAAAGTAAACAAATCCTTATCGAAACGTCTTAATGAATTTGTAAAAAATTAATTTGAGGATTGAATCCCATGAAGTCTTATTCAATTTCAACAACTATTACTAATTAATTATTTAAGTTTTAATTTAATCTTAATTTTTGACAGTTATGTTTCTGTATTCACGATGTCTGGCTATTCGTCAAAAGTTAATAAAATCTAAATTTTGCAAATTGCTCTTGGGGTGTTGGGGACCCACTTTTCAGTCTTCAGAGGGGCCCACCGGGCATTTGCCCGGTTGCCCGGCGGCCAAGTCCGACACTGCTTTCCACAGAGACTCTCTCAGGCGGGTCGCTTTTAAGGTTTGCTATATTCTTATAATCATTATAGGCGAACAATAATAAAAACACATAAAAATAAATCTCATTGATGAAAACGACACAAATTGATTCTTTATTAACATGTAATAATGAAACAATAAATAAAACGAAAATTGATACCATCAAAGAAATTTTTTCTTTTATATGAAATAAAAAGACAGAAACAAAATTTTAAATTAAATAGCAAAGGAAAAATATGATTATAATATTCTCTCTGTCCTTTTCAGTATCATTAACATTTCTTATTACTAATTAAACTAATTACTCTAAAAATACTCACAGTTTTTAATTACTATTATTGTAATTCCTTCCTTTTGATGTTTAAAATTTCCGCCTTGTAATACCAACTTGATATGCTGAAATCCCTGGTATCAGCTGTTTGCCATCATTAAACTCGACAAAGAATTGAAGAAAGAGATGTCAACAAACCATTGATAAAATATTTTCAAATCAAAAATATATCCAACTCTTAGAAAAGGAAAAGGCTTAGGTAACAAAACAAAATTCCAAATCCATACAATTCTTATTCATCAATGGCGAGTAAAAATTATTTGTTTATTCATTTCCAACTCCATTTATTATTCGTTATGTTTCATTAAATATTCTTGTTCTCAAAATTCCATCGTTGAAATTAATTAATCATTTTTATTTTAATTGAGCCATTTCTTATATAACACTTTTATTTTCAAACTGTTAATTAAATCACTTTGACGTTTAACATAAATAAATCTAACCTCGAAACTTTGACATTTCTAAATTAGGTAAACAGAACATTAAATTTTATTAATCTGAACAAGGCTTGCACTTTTTGCAAGATGTAAATTGAAAGTTAATTTGTTTCAAAAATGGTTTTCCTTTTATATCTTTTTGCCGAAACAATTGAATGTGATGTGATTTTTACATAAAACAAATGCCTGTTTACCTCAAAACTTTGACATTTCTAAATTAGGTCAACAGAACATTAAATTTTATAAATCTGAACAACACGTGTGCACTTTTTGCAAGATGTAAATTGAAAGAGAATTTGTTACAAAAATGGTTGTCCTTTTATATCTTTTTGTCGAAACAATTGAATGTGATGTGATCTTTACATAAAACAAATGCCTGTTTACATTACACTAAATATGCTTAACCCTATTGTTGTTTATAAACCTTAATTAACACTTAAACTAATTAGATAAACTTATGGATAAAAAATTCCCGTTCTAATGATTTTACATGTTTTTAGATGACAACAATTCAAATAATAAACCAATTACGGTATTTCAATGAACGTACCAAAGATGCAACATAATTATATGTTGTTTATCTGAAATCATTAATAAAAAGCAACCCCTACATTTAAGATTCTATCAGTTGTGTGGTAAAGCAGCTGCTTCACAAATTTGCATCGCAATGCTTTAGCTGAAAGCTTTAAAATTCTGAAATACAAGAAACATGTACAACCGTGGAATCTCATTGTCATGAAAACACATTTTTAACTATTAATTGATAAGATAAGCTAAGAAATACTTGCATACCTCCCATTACAATATACCTTGTCTGTTTTGGATTAACGTCATCCAAATCGCAGATAGCAAAAGAAGCTTAACTAAATTTTATGAAAAATCCAATTTTCCAGATATCCTTTTTATGCCTAACGTGTTCAAGTGTGCATGCTAATTATAATTACCTATATGTTAATTCATCAAAAGAAAAATTACTCAAAATTATAATTTTAATTAAATTAAATGATTTATATTGATATAAAACGGTCGGTTATTTTCAATTACTCGGCATTGTACATAGCAAATGTGGCTTAGCGATAACGTGACTAATATTAAAGTTTCATACGTAAATGCCCGTCACTAATTAACGTGCATAAAGAGAGTATGAATGACTAAATAGTCCAGGAATTATACAGAAATGGAAAGGAAATTTCGGTTGGAAATGGAATGGGTTGCGGAACAATTGCCAGTTCAAGTACATCACAAGAATAGAATTATAGAAAAGAAGGATTCGATAGTACCTCAACGTCCTAAGTATTGTAGTATCTACTACACCATAATTCAATGTAATAGAAAAATAGTGGTACAAGTATCATTATTATAGAAATCCGATAAATTAGAATTCTTTTATTTATTAACTAAGAATTAACACTAAATATTAATGGGAATTAATCTAAAAAAACAATATATCTAATTTAGATACTTAAGTAAAAATTGAAGTAAAAATGAAATAAAAGTGATAAATGAAATAAATACAAAACGTGGATTTGAAGAATTGCGCTTATTATTGCTTCAATAGCAATCTATTTTAAAGAAAAAAATAAGAATGCATTAAAAGATAAAACCTAGTTATACAATGATAAGATAACATGATAATATTTAAAAAATATAAAATTAAACAGAACAAATGGTTTGTAAGCTTTTATAATTCCCATTGTTTAAGTAAGATAAGGACAAAAATTGAAAACTTCCTAAAAGAAACAATATTAAAACAAAAAGTTAAGCCAAGCCGATATTAGATGTTAACTAGATTAGCAGATTAGTTATTACTTATCTATGTACTTACTCAATTCAGATTAGTTACTAAACTATGTTTAATATTATAATTTAAAGTGAAAGTTAATATTTTTTCAATTAACATTTCACAGTAAATCATATTCTGAATGCATATCCATATAGAAAAATTGTTACCCGGACTGGTAATCGAATAGCGGAACGAGGACCTTCCACCTTCCAAGCGGGTACTTTACCTCTGAGCTACCTAAGGTGATTTCCATCAGAATGACAATTTTTCCATACGAACTAGATAATTGGAAACGTACTAGGTGAACTAGTACTAGGTCCTGAGTTCGATTTCCAATCGGGGTGATAATTTTTTGATATGGATTTGCATTTAGAATGTGATTTATTGTAAAACATAAATATAAAATTTAAGGAAAGTTCTTGTAATAGTTACCGAAATACTTTATATAATATTAAGGTGTTATAAATATATAGAAAAATTCTCATCTCCGTCCGGGAATCGAACACCGAACTCTCTGCAATCCAGGCAGAAACTCTACCGCTGAGCTATTCGAGATGATTACCATCGGAAACGACTATTCTTCTACATAAGTTTGAAATATGTGTAAACACTTTAAGTATACTAATTATATTTGCTATATTAATTAAAAAATTAACTTTTACTTTAAATTGTAATATTAATATCCTTATAGGATTATTCAAACAAATCTAGATTAGCTTTGACAGTAGATGTGTCGTCGGCGAATTAATTAACTGAATGAAGCAAAATATATCTAGTACACCTTGTACGGAAACATTGTCATTCTGATGGTAATAACCTTAGGTAGCTCAGAGGTACAGTACCCGGAAAACGAAAGGTCCTGTATTCTATTCCCAGTCGGGTTTTTCATTCAGAATAATTCTGAGTCCTATTAGTTGCTTTGATACAACAACCGGTTAAATTTGCTTAAAATTTAAAAAAAACAACACTTGTTTAGATTTTTGGAAAACAAATTAGACGGAATCCAATCACAATACACGGTAACAAGAATGTAACCACAATAAAACACTGCATCCTCCTTTGAGTGTCTCATTCAAAGATATATATATTTTATATCATATTTTGTATCATCAAAAGTGTCAAAAGTACACATGGAACAGTTTCAATAACTTTCTATTCCCAAGCGTCTTGAATATTAGTCTGTTGATTCTTCTGATGCAGACCAACAATCTACTGCAACCGACCCAAATACTGCCTCCTGGCCAGATAGATCCTTACCGAAATAGGTGCATCTATCTCTTACCCTTAGAATACTTATCTTTAGAGTGAATTTAAAAACCTTGTGCTAGTTCTAGAGATGTTCAAGGTTAAGTCTCAACTTCTGGGCTCAACACTTCAATAAAGAATCCTTCTGGAAGTAGGTTCAAAAGTATCAGTGTTCGGTACCTTATTTTATACTGCAACGATATAAACGCCCTTTTAAAATGTATTACACAATAGTCTTAAGAAAAAATTTTGTATTTAAATGTTTCCATAAGTTATTTAGAATGCTCTACATGTGTTTCGGTTCGTTAGACCTATTTCATAGAGCTGCTCGTAAGCTTCTACTACATTACATAATATACTAACCCGAGGAGTTGGGGTTGTTTATAGACTTGTTTATAAACTACACTAAGTAAAAGTACATTTCCTACTCATCAGGGACTTGGACCCAAATATAATTTTGACAACAAAAATATATGTTCCGGGTAACAAAAATACAAGATTTAAGGTTCAGATTCTGGTTCCGATACGACACAAAATATGCGTTCCCTGTGATTTTTAGGTTCCGGTTCCGATTTTGTCCAAGTCCCCGCTACTCTCCCACTTTAACTATTTCCCGGGCAGTTGCGGTACTCTAAGTTAAGAACATTTTTCCACCAACAAATCTTCTGTATGCTACGATGATACCAAAGAAAGTGGAACGCAGCTATGCTTAAAATAAGCTTAATAGTATGCTAAAGAACGAGTTTCATAAGGCAAGATTTATTGTAGAATCCAAGTTTAGAAAACGAGCCGCTTGTATGTTTTCTAGGAACGAGTGCAATAATGACTTATGAAACGAGTTTTTTATGCTATTTTTTCTATTTTGCGCCTTTTATTCCTTTTTTAAATAAAAAAATCGTAATTTCAAAATTTAGGAAATTTTGTGGTAGTTGGCAACACTAATGTGACATTTGAAAATTCAAATTTTAGAGTAAATTTTCTGTCAATTCCCTTTTTTTAATTTTTTTTCACTGCTACCAACTTTGAAAACGTTGGGCTATTAAAGCACTCAAATGAGCTATCTACACACTATTTTAGGTGCTTTAACATTTTTGTTGACACTATATAGAAAAAATATTTAAAATATTTATATTTAACTTTTTATTCATTAATTATTATATACCTATTTGTTGATAAAAAAATTTTCTACAACTGCCAAAAAAAGTTGAATTTTATGTCATTATCATATCAAATCTGATAAATGTCTTGTTTTAAGTTACCTATTTACAAATAAAAGTTGGCCAAGACTGTACTGGACAGTTTACAGACATAGAGGGTGACACAGGGGTGCGTACAAGCTCCATAACTTTGTTTCTATATAAGCTATCGATTTGATCTTTTTTTAAACGATAGAGCCGACAATGCGGCGCATTCTAAAAATATTTCTATTTATATACAGCATGTTCCAAAATAAAATACACAAATAGATTCTGTTTTTTTAAATGGCAACTATTGGCAATTTTTGTTACATTTTTGGATTCGCCAATAGATTCTGGATATAACGCATCCAGTTTTTTAGACCTATCTGCAATAGTTTTTGATTTATGTCAATTTAATGTGTCAAAATGGTGTCGTGCATAGACCCATAGAAAAATTCATAACTTCAGAACCATTCACAATTAATTAACCAACTTTTTTCTAGTCGATTCCTTAAACTTTAGCGCATCTTTTGAGATCTAGGCGAACTCATAGGCGACGTTCCAACGCCTACTACGATTTTTTGAAAATGGCAAATTACAAATATCAATAACTCGATGTTTTCAAATGGAACACCCTATATTTTATTGCACCATTGCATGGCATTTTTTAAGAGCTTTTTGCCAATATAGGGTTTGTAGGGTCTACCTTGTAACATTACCGAGATTTGTAGCAAAATAAGAATTATTGATGGTTTTTCGAAAAAAAAAGGAATCGACTAGGCCGCTGTCATTAAATTTGACACAGCCGTGTAATTTTAATAATTGTACACGCCTAATTGTTGATAATGAATTTCACTCGCGAAGAATTAGTGAATATGGTATACTGTATTGGCGAAGCTGACAGAAATCATTTATTAGCAAGCAGAATCTACCATCAAAAATATCCAGAAGCAAGAACTCTTCATTCATTCAAGGCGTCTTCATTCGAAAAGTTAAGAGATCGGTTTGAACTTACTGGTAGTGTGTCTTATACCAAAAAGGAAATTGTTGGTGGTCGAGTAACTGAGGAAAATGAGTTGCAAGTTTTATTGATGCTACAGGAAAATCCTCACTAATACACTAAGCAGCGGAAACGGGTATTTCTCAAAGTAGTGTGAACAGAATAATATTGAAACATAAGTTTCACCCTTATCATCTGAACCTACATCAAGAAAATTGTATGGCGACGATTTTGTGAATAAAGTTGCGTTTTGTATTCAAATGAATGGCTTAATTGAGGAGGATTTTAATACTTTAAACAAAACGTTTAAGAGCAACGGGTCGATCAACCGACATAATATGCATTATTATGCAACCGAAAATCCTCACTGGATGAGGACTGTTGATCTCCAAAATCGATGGTCGCTTAATGTTTGGGGAGGAATTATTGGAAATCACACTATTGGTCCCTACTTTTTCGACAATGTGCTGAATGGTGAAAGGTATTTACATTTTCTTGGCGAAGATCTTCCCAGAATGTTAGAAGAAGTGGATTTGGACACCAGAAGGACCATGTGGTTGCAGCACGATGGTGCTCCAGTGCATAACCACAGGATAGTGCGAGAATTTTTAGATCAATCCTATCCTAATCGTTGGATAGGCAGAGGAGGTACTATTCCTTGGCCCGCGCGATCCCCAGATCTTACTCCTATAGATTTCTTTCTTTGGGGGTACGTGAAGGAAAGGGTTTTCAGAGATCGCCTAACAACTGCAGATGATATGAAAAACAGGATCACGGAAGCCTTCCGTTCAGGGCTCATTTACTAGAAGACTAGCAACTTGTGTGGTACATGATGGTGACCTATTTGAGCATTTGTTATAAGTAGCCTTTCTTCAAAATTTTTACATTGTTTCCTTGGTGATGTACTCCTGTTTCTATTACAATTTATTTTTTTTAAACATAGTTCTTTTTAGAATTGTATGGATGTGTCAAATTTTGTGACAGCAGCCTACACGATTCCTTTTTTTTTCGAAAAACCATCAATAATTCTTATTTTGCTACAAATCTCGGTAATGTTACAAGGTAGACCCTACAAACCCTATATTAGCAAAAAGCTCTTAAAAAATGCCATGCAATGGTGCAATAAAATATAGGGTGTTCCATTTGAAAAAATCGAGTTATTGATATTTGTAAATTTGCCATTTTCAAAAAATCGTAGTAGGCGTTGGAACGTCGCCTACGAGTTCGCCTAGATCTCAAAAGATGCGCTAAAGTTTAAGGAATCGACTAGAAAAAAGTTGGTTAATTACCTAATTGTGAATGGTTCTGAAGTTATGAATTTTTCTATGAGTCTATGCACACCATTTTGACACATTAAATTGACATAAGTCAAAAACTATTGCAGATAGATCTAAGAAACTGGATGCGTTATATCCAAAATCTAGTGGCGAATCCAAAAAGGTAACAAAAATGGGGGGTTGCCATTTAAAAAAAACAGAATCTATTTGTGTATTTTATTGTGGAACATGCTGTATATAAATAGAAATATTTTAGAATGCGCCGCATTGTCGGCTCTATCGTTTAAAAAAAAAGATCAACTCGATAGCTTGGATAGAAACCAAGTTATGGAGCTTGTACGCACCCCTGGGTCACCCTGTATAATAGTTATTTACGTTATAAGTCCTGCAAATGGAATTTTACGGCCGAGTAAGGGTTTACATCGAAATGAGTATTACATGTATTACATTAGGTATTGTAATATTTCCAAAGACTTTCCATGCTTTTGTCAAATGTTTGCAGCCTGATCAAAGATTAAGTGGATAATTGAAAGAAAGTTTTGCCACTGCCCTTTTTTCTTTGTTGGGAAAATTCGAGTTTGTTTCTGTTGGTGTGTAATATTCGTTCTGAATTCTACAGAAAATCTATAAATAACAAAATTACAAAAAGAAAGCTTTAAGCAATCTTTTGTACTGGGAGTTTCGGCTGTATATGCCAACAGGACAAGTGTCGTATCTAGAATGGGTTGAATTTGGAATGGGATGGAATATGTCACAGCATTACTCTTCTTCAAGAAGCTTTTCTCCTTTTTGTTAGAGGGAAGCAGTATCGAAGAATAAAATCTTATAGTCTTGAGCTGGACACAGTCGGTGATATATTGGTCATAGTTTTACTAAAGGCACTATCTGGTAATACTATTGGGTTGAAGCATATTAATACTACAATTAATTGTATTTATTAGACCATAATAAACCCTGTAATAAAAAATTACAAATAGTAGTTTTACATAGTTATTAAACTGTTAATAATCGATAACATGAAGAATAGTACAACAAATATTATTTATTGTCGTTAAAAAGGACATTTCCTTTTACAGTTTCACAAATCTACATTTAGAAAATGATTAAAATAACTATCAAATAAATTAAGAACATATCATACACTTTTTTTAATTATTATTTGATTATGAAATAAATAAAGATTATTAAAAGTTTCACAGTTTTATTAAAATATACCTGACAATATTGTTTCGACAGCTATGCTGTCATTATCAAAGGTAATATAATGATAAACAAACACGTCGCTAAGGTAGATACAAAATAGGTAACTAGATAAAATAATAATAATAATAATAAAAATTAATAATAAAAATCATAATTAAACATCTAATACTTCCAGTAACGGAGAATTACTGAGCTCAAGTTGTTCATTCATTAAAGGTACCCTGAGTTTGTGTTTGTATATCTCAAACGCTTCTAAAATGTCTAATTTGCGTTTGTTATTACAAAAATGTAGGAATTTAATATTATTTTGAGGAGTCATTGTGTGATTTTGTTCTAAAAGGTGTTTGGCGTAATTCGATTTTTCAGGATGTTTATTTTTGTAATGACGTACGTGTTCTTTATATCTTATGTCAAAATTTCGAAGTGTTTGTTCAATATATACCGAACTACAAAAAGAACAATTTAAACGGTAAATGCCCGATTTCATGATATCATGTGTTCTGTCTTTAGCATTAAATAAAAATGAAAAAGTGTTAGTGTTGGTTTTAAATGTTATTTTATAATTGTTGGTTTTTCTTAGTATATGTGCAATTTTTTCTGATATTTTGCCAAAATATGGTATAGATATGTAATTTGTGTCTTCTGTTTGATTGTCAATGGGATATATTCTTTTGATAGCTAACCTATAATCTTTTTGTTTAATTAAAGTGTCAATCATGTTCGGATTATAATGATTTGCATGTGCTAGTTGTTTAATGGTTGATATCTCTTTGCTAAAATCTGATTTTGTTAGTGGAATAGTTAAAGCTCTGTGTACTAATGATCTGTATGCTGCTATTTTATGTGTATTGTGGTGACAAGATTCATTTGGTATTGTTATGTCTGTTTGTGTTGGTTTTCTGTATATGGAAAATTCAAATAGATTGTCTGCGTTAATCTTGATATTTAAGTCTAGAAAGTTTATAGCCCTGTTTTGTTCTGTTTCTAGTGTAAATTTTATATTAGGATGGATATTGTTTATAAGAATTAAAAATTCATTGATAACCTCAAAAGAACAAGTTTGAAGATCGAATATTTGAATTAAACCTCTCTAAACACATTATCTTCTGGTTTCGTTATGTTGATGACATTTTAGCTTGTTTTGACAGTTCTTTTGATAATTATTTAGAGTACTATTTTAAATTAGGCTCATTAAACTTGCACGGAAAGGTAATACCGATTCAAATGTTACATACACTGCATATAAGCACAGCTTACAAATGCTCTTCTTTTAGCTTTGGCGTGAATCAGCGAGCGTGTGGTGGATATAGTAGACGCCTAGACGGATGCTGTTTGGCTGGTTATAACATTGTTTGGTCGTTATTTTTATTGTGCTTCGTTCCCAAATGTTTATTTATTACAATTTGGTTATTTGTTCGATTTAGTGTTACTTAAGTAATGTAAATCTGAGAATGAGACTGTATTTTGTCGCATTTTATTATTTTAATTTATGAGTTGGATTTTTTTAAACACAAACAGACATAACAATACCAAATGAATCTTGTCACCATAATACACATAAAATAGCAGCCTACAGATCATTAGTACACAGAGCTTTAACTATTCCACTAACAAAATCAGATTTTAGCAAAGAGATATCAACCATTAAAGAACTAGCACATGCAAATCATTATAATCCGAACATGATTGACACTTTAATTAAACAAAAAGATTATAGGTTAGCTATCAAAAGAATATATCCCATTGAGAATCAAACAGAAGACACAAATTACATATCTATACCATATTTTGGCAAAATATCAGAAAAAAATGCACATATACTAAGAAAAACCAACAATTATAAAATAACATTTAAAACCAACACTAACACTTTTTCATTTTTATTTAATGCTAAAGACAGAACACATGATATCATGAAATCGGGCATTTACCGTTTAAATTGTTCTTTTTGTAGTTCGGTATATATTGGACAAACACTTCGAAATTTCGACATAAGATATAAAGAACACGTACGTCATTACAAAAATAAACATCCTGAAAAATCGAATTACGCCAAACACCTTTTAGAACAAAATCACACAATGACTCCTCAAAATAATATTAAATTCCTACATTTTTGTAATAACAAACGCAAATTAGACATTTTAGAAGCCTTTGAGATATACAAACACAAACTCAGGGTACCTTTAATGAATGAACAACTTGAGCTCAGTAATTCTCCGTTACTGGAAGTATTAGATGTTTAATTATGATTTTTATTATTAATTTTTATTATTATTATTATTATTTTATCTAGTTACCTATTTTGTATCTACCTTAGCGACGTGTTTGTTTATAATTATATTACCTTTGATAATGACAGCATAACTGTCGAAACAATATTGTCAGGTTATATTTTAATAAAACTGTGAAACTTTTAATAATCTTTATTTATTTCATGATTATGGAGTTCCACAAAATAAGGCTGGAAACAATAAACAATATTATTTGATTGATAAATGTTACAGTAACCCTGATTGGAAATGCATATGTAAATTTTATTTCACACTCTTATGATTAATGGTTATGAATGATTGAAAATACTGTAGCATTGGTTCCCAAACTTTTAAATTCAAGGACCATTCAAAAATTAAAGATTTTGTCGACTCAATAATATTTTAAATTTAAAAATGGCTCCTGTAGCATTAGCGGCTTTAAGTAAGAAAATATGCTAGAAATAATTTAAAAATAATAAAGCACATAATGGTTGGTAAATAATTAATTAACATGTATAATTTCTGTTATTCGTCCCTTTCGAACTTGTTACGGAAATGTTAAGTGGTCCGCAGACCCACTTTGAGAACCACTGTACTATAGAGATTAATTTTATAAATTAATTAATTTATATGAAAGTAAATCGACAACTAAACCAGTATTTCCTTTGAATAATAAAAAATTCAAATTTTACGTTTCAGGTTTATTAAAAACTGACCTTACGTAAGATGTAAACTTGAAATAAAACGAGCAGCACCATTTCTGCATTTAATTTCTCAGGAACAAAATTAATTTTGGTAATTTATTTAATTTTTCGTACATAAAATCTTTTCAACCTACCTTTATACTTGAATTTTTACCATGGGAAACTCATTAAAATAACAATCTTTATGTTATTATTGTGCATAGAGCTCATCGTCATAAAATTGACTTATCAGCTGCATACTATTGACAAACTTTTATAGTTTTCAATTAATATGAAAATGCGAGCCTTGTAATAAGCGACTTGTAATGACATTATATGGTGGTCTTAATAATATCGATTTTGAATTAATACGAGGGCTAATTGATTACAGCTAATGTAATAGAAGTACAGCATATCAACTATACGTGCCTCTAATTATGTGTTCTTAAAAAAATGTAAATATTATAACTAAACTGGAAATTCATTATCATCAATATTTATAGCTCGTCGTTTTATTTATTGAGAATGATTTCCTTAATAAGCTCCCACTTTTAAAAATTGCTATCGAATACGAAAATTGCATAATATAACATTACTAGCATGGTAAGAGGGTTTTTACTGGCGGACAGAAGGATATGACTGGCGAGTCGTAGACGAGCCTGTCACCTTCTGGAGCCAGCAAAACCCGTTACCTTGCGTGTATTGTTATATATTTTATTTGTTATTCATTTGTAAATAAATGAAAATACCTCAGATACATATTCAAATTTCGATTACAAAAAATTCGCAATAAATTTGTGGTAAGCTCTGGAAACGTTACCATGATTGCATGTTGTTTATTTCACGATTTATTTATTTTCACAATTTTTATATTACAGGAAATAACAGTTGTACCATGATTTTTAACGTTTATGATGCAAATAAAAGAGAATTTTCTAATGTAAATAATGCTACTAACTTGTAAAACTGACAGTTAACCTGTAAAAATTTTACAAGTTAGTAGCTTGTAAAAATAAACTTTCTTTATTAATATGGTGTTTTGATAAATTGAGGTTTACAAATGAGTAACAAATAAAATTTATTATTATTTCCCTATGAAATTATATTTTCCTTGTGCACCTTGTTATCTCGCTTATTTAATACACTGCCTGTTTTATCTTTCGTACTTATAATATTTGTTACTAGCTTTATGCAATACTATTGGGGCACGCCAAAGATTAACCTGCATTCTAGCGGAATTTTATTAAATCTTATTATGGTATAATAGTCGAGTTACTTTAGGGTTATTGTTCCAAAAAAATTCAACTTTTTTTGTTCAACTTGTTTTATTTTGTCGTTTTAAACAATATATTAAAAATCGAGAGTGAGATCGCGCCGGCTATTAAAGGTAAAGTTTCGGTTGCGACTATCTCACTTCCTGTGGCTCGGAGGTCAATTAAGGGAAGTCAATAGAAATAAAACATAATTAAATTTCCAACAAAAAATAAGGTTATATACATTTTTTACATACAGCGAACCATTCACGAGATAATATACGTTGTATATGTTTTCGTGCTACCTTCGACGTAGAATACAAGGTGCATTTTATTTATATGTACACATTCTTTGCTGTATATCTCGCAAGCGGTTCGCTATACGTAAAAAATGAATATAATTGTCTAAATTAAGTAAATTTAATTATTTTTCTTTTTTTCAATACGAATTTTAGTTACCTCATCATCGTATCTGAAGATGCTCTCATTTTTCCAAATGACGTCTTATGTCATCGCGACTGTGACATTTGTGAAGTAAACAGAATCAGAATACACGTAAACAAACCATGAATCACTGTACTGTAATGATCACCGGTCAAGGCAACGAATGTAAACAGAGAAAAAAATAATTCAAAAAACCAAATAGTTCAAGCATTCATTTATCCCCCACCCAAAAAAAAACAAGGGGAAGAAATAAAGTAATGATCACCGGTGTCTTGGATGATTGGTAGATCCAAGCAACGAATGTAAAACGAGAGAAAATTATTCAAAAACCAAATAGTTCAAGCATTCATTCTCATACCGTGCCGTCATATAGCGGCCGTAATATTACGATGAATGACGTCACAATAAACGTTTTCTTAGTTTTAAATCGTTGCGGTTATCTCGAGAGCGGTCACCTGCGCCGTCACGTAAAAACACGTTACCACTGTAACGTCATTCTTATTACGTTCATTAATACGGCGAGAAGCCCTTGTTGCAACGTTTTAGTACGGTACGGTGACAATAGCGGTGAAGTATTTCTACGCAATGTCCCAAAATATTTTCTGGACTAACTAATAATAGGACGAAATATATTGATTTTGTGACAAACCGAGATTATTTACATTGTAAAAAGTAAGAAAATAACCGTGCAACATCAGAACAAGTGATGGTAGCTATGGTGATGATTTGGGCGATGTGTTCTCTCCTGCGTCATCACCTTTTAAATATGTTATAACGTTGAAATTCACAACCCATTTTTTGTTTGATGGTCACTGTTTAAAACCACGCTTCTCCGTCCGTTTGGTTGTCACTGGTTGCCCCTTTCCCTCTGTTTATCGTGAAGTCGTACCTGCGCGGTGAAGCGCTTGCTCGATAGTGCCGTGGTACAACAAAATGGCTGTCTTGCATTAGAAGTTGAATGTGCGAGATATATTACGAAATTGGTTTTGGGTGTAACTCGCTTCAGCGGAGAAAATCTCGCATTCAACAGAATGATCGCTTGACTATTTATATGCGATCAATCGTCAAATTAGACGGATTACGTTCTAGTGCAAACCATTTAGGTAAATTCTTTTTGTTTTCTCCAATGTGCTAAAATCTGATAAAGTCTCACAAAATGTCTTTCTATTTTAGGTAATATTTCCCTAGCAGTCACCTTGAGGGAATTGTATTGTAAAAGACCTTTCAGTTTATAGAAAGGTAAAATTCTGTTTTAAATAGTTAATATCAATACCATATACAGGATGTCTTATTTGTAGGTCTTTTTTTCCTTTGTATTTTTCGTTTGGGTTTTGCTGCTCAGTGTCTTTTTGTCTGCTTGCCGTTGACTGGGTTTAATTAGAAGGTCCTTCCCTTTGGATCCGTACCTGCATCTATATATGTACCGGGTCGTAACAAAACAAGAAAATATCGAAGGGTGAAGCGAAAACCCCTAAGCAAAGCTTTAAATTATACTAAAACAGCCGTGGGTCTTCGAATGGTGGGATGTTTGTCTAAAATTGTATGTATTCTGTGACATTCTATTTATGTTTATATATATTTATTAAACGTGTATACAATTTATTCATGCATGTTAATTTTAAGAACTAGTTAACACGAGATCTCGAGTAGTGAAATTGTCCTAGGGTAGTTTTTAAGTTTACAATCTGCTGTGATACAAATCACCATTCATTCATTTTTTTTATTAGACATTAAAATTTTTGATCAGCACAATAATTACAATTACAATAAAGCCCTACTTAGAAAGTTTACATTTCACTACGTGTGTTTTATTTATTTAGTATTTATTTATTCGTGTGATTATAATATTGCTTTCCAGCTCGTCAATTGTAAGTATATATGCACTGTACGACCAAAATTGTGGAAGTTGCCCATATTTTAGTAAAACATCTATTTCTTCGTTTATCTGATAAGCTTGAAGCTTTAGTAATAAGTAGTGTTATTTAGATCAAGCTGATACTTCCAGCACAGCTATATTTTGGTAGGTTAGGTATTTATCTATATAAAATAGCCTTTGTGTTTCTGTAGGTTATAATGTCAAATTCTTTTAAACGTTCTATCTCTTCTTCTGGTGACTCTTCACCTTCCAGAAATATTAATAATGCTAAATCAAGATTATCCATTATAATAATTAGAATAAAATACGTTTTACTTCTTTCACGCACCGTCACATTTCTATTCCTAGCTTTACATCAGTCTTCATTGCATAACGGTCGTCTTTTTTCATTGCATAACGGCTCCTAGGAAACCTTAGCTCAAGAAGTAAAAGAATAAAGCTTTTATTAACCACAAACAGTCTTTCCTTCAACAAAAACGCAGAAGATATTACAGTACGCCTCAAGAACACGGAATAATTGTGTCAGTGTTTTTCACAAATAATTGGTCGGTGGTTTTGGCTCAACGGGAATTTCGTCGTCGATTCCCTGGTCATGTGGCACCAATTAAGCAAAAACTGCGGCGTTTAGCAGCTCGTCTCGAGGATACTGGCTCAACGAGAGACCGTAGCAGAGGTGGCCGGCCTCGAAGCACCCGTCCGACCGAGAATATCTCTGCTGTGGCTGCAGATGTCCAAGAGGACCCTCAAACATCAACCAGACGACGGGTCACGCAATTGGGCATTAATAGACGGTCTTTACAGCGAATTTTGGGGATGTTTCCGTATAAAGTGCAAACAGTGCATTAGCTACTGTCTGCCAATCGCGTGTAAATTACAGCCAAGCCCTCCTAAACCTCGACCGCGATGAGGATGATTTTCCATTGAAAATTATCATCAGCGACGAGGCGCATTTCCACCTATCCGAATACGTGAATAGGCAAAAGTATATCTCCTCGGACACTGAAAATCGACGTGTAATGCACGAAGAGTCGTTACATCCTCTGAAAGTCACTGTTTGGTGCGGTGTTTACGGAGGTGATTGGCCCATATTTTTTCGAGGACGGAGACGGCAACACTGTTACTAAGACTGGTGAGCACTACAGAACTATGATCAACGACTTCTTGCTGCCGCAAATTGACAAATTGGGTTTGGGAAACATTCGCACGCGCGACAGTGGACATTCTGAAGCAAGCGTTTCCCGGTCGCTTAATTTCTCGTTTTGGTGATTTGCACTGGCCCGCAAGATCGCCCGATTTGACCGTTCCAGAGTTTTTTTTTTGTAGTTTTTTGAAGTCACAGGTCTATACGACCAAGCCACAGACGTTAGCGGCCCTAAAGGAGAGCATCCGACAGGAAGTATAGAATTTTTCGCCAGAAGTTTTGAGAGACGTAATGGAAAATACTGTAAAACGAGTCCGAATGTGCATCAACTCTGGCGGCGGACAATCAGGGTTGTTCATATTTTACCCACCCAAAAAAAACCACGTGGGTTTTTTTGGGTAAAACCCACTTAAAAAAAACCAGTTTTACCCACTTTATTTTATCCTAGGTGTGTATAAAAAACAGAGTCGTATAAAGGTAGATAAATATATTTTATGTCCGATTGCATTATAAAGTACTGTTTATTGTAGGATTATTGCCTGTCTCTATCTGCGACGTATTATATCTGTCGCTCTGTCTTCTTTCATTAAAATTCCAAAGGTTGCTAGATTACGAATTTAAATGAACATGCGTTATTGTTTTGCGGCAGTGAACTGGCTTATTATTGTACTGGTAAAATAAAGTGATAGAAGTAAAATAAAGTATATAGTAGTAAAATAAAGTATGACAACTGTATATTACATGTCAAATTTTCTTCTGTCAAGAATAGATGTCAAATTTATAAACGGATTTTTTTTTTATATTTACCTAATTTTAGGAATCGAACATAAAAGCTTTGTATGCAACTCTTACATAATCGGACCTTATAGACTCGCCCTTTTTATAGGCCTTGCTCGCTTCGCTCGCTCGGCCATAAACTGGGCTTGTCTATAATGTCCTACATTATGTACTTGTTACATAAATAGCTATTATGAACTTTACAACGTAACCGCGCGTAGTTTCTTTACAACATAATCTCGTAATCTCTTTACAAAACATTGATCTTAAATTATCACAATACGGTTCGAATCACAATGTCACACAATCAGCCTACTTATCGTCATCTTTCAGTCGCAAAAAACGGTATACTTTTACCAACTTTTCAACCTTTTCTAAACTTAGCTGGTTACGTAGTTCCGTCCATACTACTCCAAACGCAGAAAATATCCTTTCAATGGACGCGGAACTAGCTGAACAATTGCTGACGCACATCATGAATTTGAAATAAGTTCGACATATGATTTAAGATGAAATGCTATTTGTCGTGTTAAAATTAGTGTTACAAAATGTGATTAATTTCGAATCCTTTGAACAACTACTTTTAAATGTACTTTTAATTTAAATATGAGATTTCATGTGATATTGATGCACACAATAAACACATCAAACATATAAACTATATAAATACAGAAGTAATAGATTAAAATTAAAATTTCTACAAATGAATTTAATTCCTAAATATAAAAAACCCAAAAATACCCAAAAAAAACCCAAAACCCAAAAAACTCGAAAAAACCCAGTGGGTTGGGCTTTTTAAAAAAAACGGGTTTTTTGCAACCCTGCGGATAATTGACCGATATTATCTTGTGACTTAATGCAAAAAAATTTAAACGTCTAAATAAACAGGACCCGTTATTGTTATTTACTCTTGCGCCACCTAGTTCGTATATGTCTACATTAGTATTTGATTATTCAACTAAACATTTGAACAAAGGTGAAACATAATAGTATATTATACAAGTTGTATAATAATCATGAAATATAATATAAATACAAAGATTAGTTAAAGTTTCACAAGTTTTATTAATATCTTAACCCGACAATATTGTTTCGACACTTTGTGTCATTATCAAAGGTAGATAAGATTGATAAACAAACACGTTGCTAAGGATAAATACATACAGAAAATAGGTAACTAGATACAATACATAACAAAAACTAAATATCTAACACTTCTAATAAAGGAGAATTACTAAGCTCAGTTTGTTCATTCATTAAAGGTACTGTGCGTTTATGTCTGTATATTTCAAAAGCTTCTAAAATGTCTAATTTGTGTTTGTTGTTGCAAAAATGTAAGAATTTAATGTTGTTTTGAGGTGTCATTGGGTGGTTCTGTTCCAAAATGTGTTTGGCATAATTCGATTTTTCTGGATGTTTAAGTCTATAAGAGCGTACGTATTCTTTGTATCTTATGTCGAAATTTCTAAGTGTTTGTCCAATATAAACCGAGTTACAAAAAGAACAATTCAAACGGTAAATGCCGGATTTCATGATATCTTGTGTTTTGTCTTTAGCATTGAATAAAAATGAAAAGGTGTTGGTGTTAGTTTTATAGGTTATTTTGTAACTGGTGGTTTTTCTTAGTATAGTTGCAATTTGTTCTGATATCTTGCCAAAGTATGGTATTGATATGTAGTTTGTGTCTTGTATTTGAGTGTCAATTGGAAATATTCTTTTGATAGCTAACCTATAATCTTTTTGTTGAATTAAAGTGTCAATCATGTTATGGTTATAATGGTTTGCATATGCTAATTGTTTGATGATTGAAATTTCTTTATCAAAATGTGATCGTTTCATTGGAATAGTTAAAGCTCGGTGTACTAAAGATCTATAAGCCGCTAGTTTATGCATTTTATGATGACATGAATCGTTAGGTATAGTGACGTCTGTGCTTGTGGGTTTTCTGTATATGGAAAAATCAAATTCATTGTTTGTATTAATTGTAATAGTTAAATCCAAAAAATTAATAGCTCTATTTTGTTGTGTTTCTAGTGTAAACGTGGTATTTGAGTGAAGACTGTTAATAAGAATTAAAAACTCATTGATAACTTCAAAAGAACTGTCAAAACAAGCTAAAATGTCATCAACGTAACGAAACCAAAAAATAATGTGTTTAGAAAGATCTAATTCAAATATTCGATCTTCCAAATTATCCATAAATATGTTAGCTAATAGAGGACGTAGAGAATTACCGATAGGTAAACCATCTTTCTGTAAATAAATTATATTATTAAAAGTGAAATAATTTTGACTGATCGCGCGCCCTCAAATAGACCCAGCACGCGCCTGTCAACAATAAACAAACACAATAAACTCCCCTTCCTCTAGTCCAGTAGATGTCAAGCCACTATTCAATAATTTTCACTGCTTCGTACATGTGAATAGTATTGTTAACAAATCTTATTCGTTTCTCGACGAATTCTTTAAATCTCAATCGGTTGATATAGCCATCATTTCTCCCCCCACCCTTTTCAATTATAATAGCACGGTGGCAGTCATGGAATATGCGGCTTATTATAGTATAACGAAGATATTTCCAAAATTCTTACAAGATTTGTTTAAAATTTGCTTGATTTATAGTAAGGCAATCTTTATACGTTAGAAAGTCAAAGAAGAATCTCAGGAGTACCACAAGGTTCAAACAGTATTCCTATACTATTTATAATTTTTTTGTTAATAATTCGCTGCTGTACTCAAATGTTTGTTATTTGTAGATAATATTTAATATTTGCAAAATTATCAAAAGCATTGGTCGATTTCGAAATTGAAAGCGTATACACGGCTTTCGGTACTGTATTCTGTTGCGCAAAAACATAATGTCAATGAAGTTACACAAATACGTAAATGCAATTATAAATAAATATTAGTGTGACTCTTCTGTATATAATAAGATGGAAATGAATATGTCAAGGTGCGTAGTAAAACTCGATTAGGTAAATATTTATTGTTATACTGTTATTATGATTGTTACGAATAAATTATATGGTAATAATAATATCATTGCAAAATTAAAATAATAACAAACATTGCAATAGTGTCATTCTTTTTATCATAATTTTTTCGGTAATCTATATGTAGGTTCTAAATGTTACATATGTGTATTTGATAAAAAGCAATCTTCGTTACAATTCCTTTGTTTCGTGATTAGGTAGGCAGATTGTATAAGAAACTGCCCTCATAATCGAAAGTCTGATCTTCGATGTTTATTTATAGCATCTTTGAAAGAATTGCCCATTTGAATAGGTACTCTTGTTTCTGACAGTTAACTCATAAATTGATATTTTATGGTTGTAAATGGGCGTGATATGATTAAATTACAAAAGGAAATAAGTTTATTGTATTCGGAAGGATCTTCAAAACATTAACATTTGCTGTAGTAATCAAAGGGGGGCTAATAATACATGGTTGTATTATTACTGTGGTTATTTTTAAATCGTAGCCGTTTGGTTAGTTATTTTTTAAAGGAATTGAAAGTGGAAATAAAAAGTACTTTTATTACTTTATACGTGTACAGGCTTGGACTATAGTAATGAGTCTGGTGGCGTGTAGCTATATGCAAATTTTCTAAAAATTTAGAACAAATGCATAATTTGAATATATAAATAATATAAAAATTATATACGAAAACAATAATATAAAATAAATTTGTCCCATGACTGTTCGTACTATATTACATTATCTATTGTTAGTATTAAATAGCGTTGTAGTGAATATTTCAGGAAAGATAAAGTGTAAACCGATCTCTTTTGCTAATCATAGTCCTAACAACAAATTAATAAATATAAAAACAATACAGCCGCTTTGTTTCTAAACAATTATTAATGGTGTCATAAATCATACCTCATTTACGTGTACACTTTTATCGCATTATTAATACAAATATTACTAATTTTTACCTTATTATAGCAGTCAAGTATACACGATCTTTTATATCAAATTCGTGCCGTCTACCATTTATGACATAAAGCACCGGGAGGTCGTGATGAGGAAACTATTATTGGTTTAAATGTTAAATAGCTGAAAGGGTCTTGAAATATCACTATCAAGTGTTGGTTTAGGTTGAATAATTTCTTTGAATAAAAACTATATAAGCCCTTCACTTTACATAAGCTCTATTTATCTTACATTTTTTTAATTGTAAATTCTGTTTATCTATACCTTATCTTTTTTAATGATGCATTACATGACATGGTAATAAATTGCATAATTATTATATTTTACAATGTAAAATTACTTTTGAAAACTTTTTAATAGATTTTTAGTCTCATAAATTTAATTATAGTAAAAAGCGATCTTGTTAATTTAATACAATAAAAAAAGGTTTTTCCTTGTTTTAATAGTCATTTGAAATATATTTCAAAACTGGTTTTTGTCATGACTTTATTACTACTCGTTTAAAATATTTGTGGTTATACAATATTTGCAGCAATTTTGTTTTTATTTGGTTTAGGACATTCTATTTCTTGAATTAACTTTCTCCAATGACATAGAAAGGTGTATTTTTTCAACTTTGCTGAACTATTCAAACTATTGTTAATTTCTTCTATTGTGACTTTTATTTTTCAGAACTATGTAATGATTAAAATGAGTAAAATAAAATTAAGAATATTTAGATAAATTAATATACATTTCTATTTCAGAAAATTTTCTATTTGTTTATTTTGTAATTGTTACTAAAAAACAGATTTATTTCTGTGTAAACTAGAATGATTAATTGTGTGGAAATTTTATGTGAAATAAATGAGAAGAGTTTATCACATTTGAAATAATTATTCTTTATAGACTACACCGCTGAATACCAGAGCAACCAATATTCGTAGTCATTTTTAGTTTATGTTATGGAACGAATACAACCTAGATTCTAAATATTATGGCTTATAAATACAAGCTCATTATTACTGTTTTTATCAATTCGTTTAAGAATTTATATTGCTATTACTAAGTTTATTTTGAATTTAGTAAATTTTTAAATATGTTTGAAAAACTCATAAAATGAGACATCTATTGAATATAAAGACTTATAATAGCCGAGATTCATTTAAAGATGTCTGTTACAGCGTCTAATATAGTTAGTTGGTGTTTAAGCCATTGATTCATAGATGGCGCTTTAGCATGTATAGTTTTAAAATAATATAAATTCGAATTTTAACAGCGTAAATATATTATTATTAATTTGAATTTCGAGTTTTGACTCGGTTAACTTGTTCAATAAATTATTTAGTAATAATTGTATTTTGAATTTATCAATAAATCATTATCTAGTTTTAGATTGAGATATTTATTTAATCATTTAGTTACAAAAATTAACGATTTGTCAATGTTCCTGTTATTACATTTCCAATTCATTAATTTCTTTTTCTTTTCAGTTATATTTTTCTTGTACTTTTTTTAAATCATATTAAATCACACTTCACAATTTATTCAAGAGAACATTTTGAGCACCGGAAACGGCGATTATAAGTAACTACATTCCTCGGCATTCATTGGCTGTCATATTTTAATATTCCGTTCACGCATTCGTCGGTTATTTATTGAATGACACTACCAGGAATTTAATGTATATAGTTTAAAAATCACTATCAACACTATGAATGAATTTAATCAGATTTTATGTAAATAAAAAAATACAAATGAATTTGCCTTAACTGAAAGTTCATTAATACTTAAGTCTAGGATACTGAGAATTTTTCTCGAAGCTGAAATTAATAATTCTTGAAGGAAAATATTTCCTTTAGGCGTTGAAACCGTTTCTAAATAAGAATTTAAATAATATCTAAATGAAAGCTCATTTTAAATATTTCCTGTTTTCTTCCATAATATTCTCAACAAGAAGAAAAGTTACATATATTTATTAATTTTCTTTAATCATAAATTTCTAATCATAATTTTACTAATTAATAAAAGATCGTTAAAAGATTAAATAGAAATATTTGTGAGGAAGTTTTCTTTAATTTCGAAGGCATCTGACAGAAATTTGTTTAAAATTAATTAGGAAGTTGATAAATTAGTATATTTAAATGTTTTCTTATATCTGCATATGCTTATGTCTTATGCTAGATCTTTATCTAAAAGGGTATTCGCTTGTAACTTGACATACTGTACGACAGTGTTTCCTAAAGTGTGGTACGCGTAACTCTGGGGGTACAGGAAGATTTTGTAGGGGGTGAATTCTGTAGGTAGCTGCATTGATAGCATGTAGCAAAATTTGAAATAATGAATATTTCTTGGTCGTACATAAAGTATATCTGCTTTTTCCTAACTAAGGGCACTCATTGTTACGACAATAAATCATAAAACAGGTACATGTACACCTATGTCCAAACTTGGGAAAATACTGCTATATGGTATTCAGATTGAGCCAGAACGAAAGCTATTCAGAATAATATTAATGAAAATAACGCTTTATAATGCATTCTTCTAAATAAGAAGTTGCGTGCATAGGACGGTTCGAAATAAAAGGTTCTGATACATTGTTCTGATCACCTAAAGCTTGCCATATCAGGTATTTTTTAGAGAACTTTGTTGATGATTGTTGTTGAAACTAATATACAAAATCATTTTTGATAGAGTCGAATATGCGATAAAGCATTCCGGATACCGGTACAGGATCTTCCAGAACATAGATTTCGTGGTCAATAATAACAATTTTACTTTTTGCACTATTGCAACACGTAACGGGATCCATTCCTTATACGTCAAATTGCAGAGGTTAACGAGGAAATTCACCACCACGTCTGTGATTGTATGTAGTCTAATTACCATAGTGTGATGGAAAAATGTCAACCGCCGACTGTAATCTTTTTGAGCGGTTTACGGTGACGAACGCACTATCATGCGTTGAAACGTGCTCAACTTCGTTTTCAACTACGCGGCCTCAACAGAATTCTATTTTATTGTTGTCACTGTCATTTTTCTGAAACATTTTACACCACTCTATGGTTTTTAATGTACCCATCAACAAAAACGCACTGGGGTGTTTACTGGCTAATCACCGTAACTTTCCGTATATTAGCACGATATTTGTTTGTTTCTCGGGGAGGGGGGAGGCAATGATTCATGCCAACGTTTATTTTTCAGGTGAGATTACCATAATAGTATGTTAGGTACGATATTATTCACATTATTTATAAATAAAAATGTATTGAGATAAAAAGTCATAATATTTGGTGAGAATTTTGATAAAGTGCGGTGTTGTAATTTCAGTAATAACCAGGGCCAACCAGGGCATTGCTGGATAGATAGTTAAGCGCACAGTTTCGTCACAGTATATATAACAATCAGTAGGTCTACTTGTGTGCGGCACCTTTCATGTCGTTAATCCAGCTTCGAATATCACGCCCATAAACGAAGCAGTGCACCGAAGTTTATCGGTCGGCATCGCCTACGAATATCGGTAGATAATATCCAGAAACGTATTCAGGGGCACTCTCATTGCACAATTGGGGTTATACGGCACTGGCTAATTTGATGTGCTCGGTCGCGTGTATGAAGCATAACTGCTCTCTATGTACTGCCGGCACATGCCAGCTTGTGTGGTGGATGGTAATTATTTGCGAGAGTCACGTTGCTGGATGTTATTATACTGTGATTTCGTGTAGTCGAATGTATACGTATAAAATTACGGCTATTCCAGGTTTTTAAACTATAATAAATAGAAAAAGTAAACCAACAATTCCTTATGATAGAATAAATTACGCAAAAAATTAATGCATTGAAGGTTTCATATTTTTCATATCTATAATTATAATTTAAATTATAAATTTTCCACCTCCTCAGCCCAGGAATGCTTTACGATGTATAAATTTCAAAACTTAAATCAATTTTCGAGAATAAACATTTTGTGAATTAACTCTTTTTCGTTTTATTACTATACTTTTGTTTATCGGTTTATATTTTATCGACATGTGTCAGTAGTGCTAACCAGGGGCGGGCTAATGGGAGATTTCAGGGCTTTTCAGGAGTACAGTTTACTCGGACCCGGAGTTTTAGGGGGCCCGGGATTTAATTCGGATAGGGGTTCGCAACAAAAAGAGCCTCCAAAGTCTAGAGCTTCTGGGCTCTAGCCTACTGTGCCTAATGAATATTCCGCCTCTGATGCTAACCACAGGAAAACCCTTATATGGCATACACTATTCATGAGCTGCTATATCATCTTCAATGGGGCAGTGCCCTACCACAATTTAGCAAGTTATTAATTTAACATAGCTAAGTAGGTATTGGGCCACCTGGCCCAGACATTTTTGCGGGGATGCAGTCGTCGTTAAGTACGGAATCTGCATTACCGACATTCTGTATTACCGGCATTTGGTTCGTCACTCGGCTAAATGGCAACGCTGTTGCTAGGGGAAAACAGATGGCGCCAGTGTCGTTTTTGTACCGACATTCTGTATTATCGGCATTTGGTTCGTCACTCGGCTAAATGGTAGCGTCGTTGCTAGGGGAAAGCAGATGGCGCCGGTGTCGTTTTACGTGATTTTTGTACCGACATTCTGTATTATCGGCATTTGGTTCGTCACATGGCTAAATGGAGTTAGTGTTACTAGGGGAAAACAAAGGGCGCCAGTGTCGTTTTACGTGATTTTTGTACCGACATTCTGTATTATCGGCATTTGGTTCGTCATCATGAAGAAAGCTGTATTACCGATTACGGGCGTTCTACTGATTGTTAATAGGGGGAGCCAAGGTTTATCATTTTATATTAATAAATTTTACCGATTTCTTAAAATAATTATCGTCGTCATTAATACTTTAATTACATATAATAATTTAAGATAATTAATTCAGCATTAAAATTTTAAACGAAAATCACGGAACAATTTACGGATAATAATAATAATAACAATAATTATAATGTCTTTATTTCCCTTACAGGCTTACACCCAAATAGGGAAAAATATGAATTTACAAATGTTTTCATCGTTTATGCTATTCTCCTGTAATATCTCATGGGTAATGTGTAAAGAGCGGAAAATATGCAATGTGCATTTTATGATGTTGATGAAATAAGAATTATTTGTAGATTCAATTAAAATGCCTAAAACCTAAAATTTAAGGCTTTAATATTATTGTTTATTGTATATTTTATATCAATAAATGCGAAACTCCGTGTAATGCCATGTAATAATAATGCAACAATGTAACATAACTGTATACATCGGTGTATACATAAAATAAACTTGATGTTGATGAAATAAATAATAGAAACAAAATTTAATTTATGATTTGATTTATTGAAATTTCCTTATTCTTATAACAAATAAGTTTTTACTAATAATATTTAGTTATTACTAGTTAGTTAATAGTATATTATATACATATTTGTTGCATTTTTTTTTGTCGAAACCCATGCATTTTTTGTCAAATTTCGTTGCATTTAAATGTGCATATGTTTTCTTTTTGCCTTGCATTTTTCCGCTCTTTAGTAATGTGTATTGTGGTGACAAAATTCACTTGGTATTGTTATGTCTGTTTGTGTTGGTGAATATTTCACCATTTACAACATAATCATGAATAAAGTGGTTGGTGTATTTTTGCATACGAAACAATGGAACATTTATTTACGTTTAAATTTAGGCGATTAGCTTTACACCAATCACATAGAAAGTTAATGTTAGACTGCAAATATAAGCAATCATTGATATCTCGTACTTGATGATATATTTTTAAATCGTCAGCAAATAATAGTTTCTCGCAGTGTATAGATTGATGATGATGATGAATACCACGTAGACACGTCCATTCGTGACGGGTATCTTGGAATACGTTCTGCTTGGTTCGGACATCTTGTATCCCAACCCTCTGGCGTTTAATGCCATGCTTACCTTGCTATCTCTCTCTCTCTCTCTCTCTCTCTCTCTCTCTCTCTCTCTCTCGCTCCTTCTCACTCTCTCCTTATCATCTATTAGAGAGGACGCATTAAAGAGTCTTCTCTCTCTCAATGTCTCCTCTCTCACTCTCTTGCTCTTTCGCTCTCTCCTTATCACCTATTAGAGGACGCATTAAAGAACCTTCTCTCTCTCTCACTCTCTCTCCCTTCATCCTAATGCTAGTAAATGAAACAGTAATGGATAGAAGTAACCGTTACGTCTACTGTTCTGGGACTGGTTCTGACGGTTTTGTTATTCAAAAAGGCGTAAAAGCACACGATGTTTACTAAATTAAATGCGGGCTGATTACGAGAAGTCTCAGTACCGTCTACGATTATGTCCGAGAACATCCGACGAACTGTATAAATCTCATGACGTATTGAAATATGTACATCATTGCGCTATGAAGATCTCAGCTATAAATACTGTGTATTCTGTTCATGCATGACAGTTATTTGTCATACGTCATCATGAACACAATAGACCTCTTCGGTAGAGCTATGATGAGTATGACAGATGAAGCAATGGCCGCAACAAAACGTGGACCGAGAGGTTATGGTTTCAAATTAACACCAGAGGGTAATTTCGATGTTGAGAACCGACGTATAACTAATGTAGGCGCTCCTATCAACGATAACGATCTTGTCACGAAGCGTTCTGTACTAATGTTATCAGATAGCGATGAAGGTGTAATTGATGTTAAGAAAAGAAGACTTGTACATGTTAAAGAACCGCTTGACAACCACGATGTTTGTACGAAAAAGTATACCGACGAGCTGGTGGACGATGTTGAAAGAAAATTACTCTCTAATTGTTTGAGACGACGACGAGAGGATAAAGGACAGGGGTCGTACTATGATGCTAAAGATGGAAGGATAATCTCTAGGCAGTATTTTAACAATCGGGCTATGCATACAAACGATCAAATGCAGTTTAATGCAGATGGTAAACGTATTGTTTCAGTAAGTTACCCTATAGATGGCACGGATGTCACTTCTAAAGCTTATGTAGATGCTCAATTCGACTCTGCTGTACAAACCTTCATTACAATGACTACCGACACTCAGAACACTATTAAAGATCTAAAGCAAAAGGTAACAAAGGTTGACATTGAAACTAGTAAACTTAACAGTTTGCTAACAACATTGGAAAAAGAAACAAAGAGAAAAAATTATTAGATAAAGTACAAGTGCTCGAGGATACTCAAAAAGTTATGCGATCATCGTTTGATGCCCTAATAGCCGAATCTGCAACACGTACGAACTCTTACAACATAAAGAGAGTGTACAATACCGACTAATAACGGAATTTACTACTACTATCGGTTGACCTAATCATATTTACACCATTTTTTATGCTAGTTTTAAGTGTATTATATCAAATGCCTGATTAGCGCAGATAGGAAACGTGGTGAGCCTTACGGGAATGCTGCGCAAATGCTTAGTTTGCTTATATCTACGCTAATCAGTTATTTTTTTTCTTAGCCTAAATGTATCGTTGAAGAAATAAAAAAAAAATGTATTTAAACAAAGTTTTTAGTTTTACTAATGTCAATAACTCTCCAAACATAGCGATTTGTAGCAACAGCAGCAGCAACACATCGATATGGTAAAGAAAGTAAGTTTCGCCGACGCAAGCATGAATAATATACATCATATGATAGTATGGGAGTATGCATACAGAAAGGCAAGAAAGGGAGACTGGCAAACATTAACTCTGGACAGATACCGTTTTCAAACAAGAATACATAATGTTGAAAAGCATCTGTGTGAAATTCTACAAGCTGATCATAGAGACTTTATCTATACGCAGAGATTTCAGAACACAGATTAGTCCGGCTGCAGCGGTGACCGAGTATAAATACAGGTACAAGCAGTCTCTTCTCTCAGTACCAGATGTTAGTTCACGAAGGTAACGGCTTTGTTAACAAGCTCATAGACAAGCTGCCTATTGAACTACATCTTCCTTCCTATCAGTACTGTGGACCTGGTACTAAATTATATAAAAGATTACAACGTGGCGATAAAGGTATAAATCCTTTGGACCAGGCGTGTATGCAGCACGACATCTCGTACGCTCAAAGCTCCGATTTGAACAGTAGACACCGGGCAGATCGTGTATTAGAAGAAGCCGCTTGGAAGCGTGTTAAGGCTAAAGACTCTAAATTAGGGGAAAAAGCATCAGCTCTGTTTGTAACCGGTATAATGAAGGCTAAAAGAAAGTTGGGAATGGGCGTAAAGACAAACAAACTGTCGGCGAAAAAGGGTCTCGCTAAAAAGATGATGAAGAAAACTGTCACTTTCAAAGGTGGCGTTTTAAAGAAGCTTGTTGGTGTAGTGAATCGTGCAAGCAAGAGACTCACGGGTAAAGACTTAATACATCATGCCCTGAGCGCTGCCAGAAGAATCATTCAAAACGTAGGCGGTCGAAAAAACGTTAAAGTACCCCGAATAATTCCTGTGCCTACAGCTACAGGGGGTATTTTACCACTCATACCAATTTTTGCTGGCCTCTCGGCTCTCGGTGCAATTATAGGAGGCGCCTCAGGGGTAGCAAAAGCTGTTAACACTGCTAATAGTAATAAGAGACAGCTAGAAGAAACTACACGGCATAATAAAAGTATGGAAGCTATCGCTTTAGGCGGTAAGAACGGGAACGCCCTTTACCTGAAGCCGTATAGAGCTGGCGGAGCTGCATTGTACTTAAAACCATATGTCAGGCGGTCAAAAAACTGAATAACTTGCCTCGGAGACCACTTACAGACCTAGATATAATAAAACATGCTAAAGACATTCCCTATTTTAGAGGTGTCTATATGAGAACAAGTCTACCTGCAACGAAACCTTTGCAATTCGAAAGAGCTATTGTTAATCTTGACGACGCTGGAGGACCGGGTACTCATTGGGTTGCCTATAGAAAGGATCGAAACGTGGTTTTGTACTATGACCCCTTCGGAGACCTGAGACAACCAGCTGAACTTGTGAAATATTTAGGACCTCGCTGCTCCGTATACTACAACGTAGCCCAAGAACAAAAGTTCAATACATACAACTGCGGACATCTGTGTCTACGATTTTTGTATAAAAGAGAGGTGAAAGTGTAAATCGGTTAAGTATGGCTAGGACCATCACGGTGTACGGTACAGGAAACAGGCTTTCTACGGATCGTATTTATCCACCTATAACACTAGATCACGTGCGTTACGAATACTCACTAGGTTTAGTCGGCTTATATACAAGTCACACGATACGGAATATATACCCAGGCAAAAATAAATTTTATTACGGAGAAAAGGCGATAACTAT
This sequence comes from Agrypnus murinus, assembly GCA_929113105.1. Lineage (NCBI taxonomy): Eukaryota > Metazoa > Arthropoda > Insecta > Coleoptera > Elateridae > Agrypnus > Agrypnus murinus. The sequence goes on from OV816025.1 coordinate 66,711,737, forward strand.
TGAACCGGGTAGCTACGAGTTGTCTGAAATCGTTAACTATATAAACAATCAAATTAGTGGCGATCCCGAAGAGGGAGATCTACTACTACTACAAATCAAAGCTAACACTAATACGGGAAAGTGTGAGATTGAATCAGCTACCGAGTTGATTGATTTTACCAAACCCGATAACATAGGATCACTACTAGGATTTAAGAAGCGTGTGCTAGAACCCGGTAGTAGACACGTGTCAGATCGAGTTGTCGATATACTTTCAACTCCAAACATCTTTGTAGACACGAATATTACAGGCGGCTCATATAGAAACAATCAAACAGGTCATACAATCTTCGAATTTGGTGTTTGCGTACCACCCGGTTATCTGATTGAAAAGGAGCCATCGCATGTGATTTACTTTCCCATCACCGTCACCGAGATCGACAACATTACCATTAGACTGGTAGACGCGAGAGGAGAGTTGATAAATTTGTCTGAAGACACTTTCACGAGCATCAGGCTAGAACTTAAACGTGAAAAATGGGAATAAACTTTAGCTATAAAAACATCAGCATATGTCCATCAAAGGTCATTCACCGTCGAACGTCGGCACGTGCAGACCTTCGATTAAAACTAACTAAAGCTCGTCGCCTTTTTCTTGAATCTTTAGGCTTTAAAGTACGATAACAGCAGCAGCAGCAGCATGTCAAAACGAAGTAAAATGCATATTAACACCGACACCTTTACCATTGATAAATTAAACATATTTGGGAAGCCTCGCGTCGATACAGATATAATAAAAGAGGATTTTTATACCTATCTGCCGTTTACGCTAAATGCCAATCATTCCGACACCATTAGAATCAGCATACAAAATTCCGATAACGTTTTAGCTTTGTATGACAGCTATGTACTTGTTAAAGGTAGCATAACGCGTGCAGAAAACAAGCAATTCCTTCTGGTAAACAATTTTGCCCACTTTCTGTTTGATGAAATTCAACTAATATTAGGCACAAACCAGCTCATAGATGTCTGTAAACAGCCCGGCATTACAAGCACTATAAAAGGTCTCGTTTCACATGGCGCCGAGGATAGAGCTTTAACCAGCACAGCATGGAACTTAGGGATTACTAGCGATAATGATTTGTTACATAACCAAGGGAATAACGTCTTTCATTTCACGTGTAGAATACCATTAAAAGATATCTTTGGATTTGCAGACGATTATAAAAAAGTAATACCTCATATGAGTTGTCAGCTAGTTTTAATTCGCGCCAAGAACGATTTTAATTGCTATAAAAGCGAAGCAGGTGATGCAGGTACCGACGTAGATATCAAGATTGATAAGCTCTCGTAGGAAGTTCCGCATATACTGTTATCAGATGAAAGCAAAGTGAACCTGGTGGAGAGTTTAAGAGATAATTCTTCTATTATCGCTCCGTTTAGACGTTGGGAATTACACGAGTTACCCTCGTTGGGAACTACTAAAAACCAGGTTTGGCGTGTAAAGAACTCCAATGATGTAGAGAAACCGCGCTGGGTCTTTGTAGTTTTACAAGACGAGCGTCAGCTGAGTATAAGAACGGGTAACCCGACTACATTTACTCATTCGAACTTGGTCGACGTTAAGTTGTATTTAAATTCGCAAGTGTTCCCGCATCAGCGTTTAAATCTCGATTTCGACCGTAAGGACTACATTCCTGCGTATCTGAATTATATTCGTTTTCGTGAGAACTACTATGACGGTATAGGTAGAGGTGCGGCTGAGAGCTGTTTACTCAGCTACAAATCGTTTGAAACGTATCCCATTTTTGTTATTGACTGTTCAAGACAGGTAGAGAGTTTTAAGGATTCCACTGTCGATATTAGACTAGAGCTCGAGTCTTCAGCCGCATTTACGAACACAACTAAGGCGTATTGTTTGATCCTTCACGACGCATTAATCGAGTATAATCCGTTTAACGAGACCGTGACTAGACACGTACGCATACCGTAATGAAGATCGTTAAACAAAATAAGTCACTAAACATATGTAACCTAGACGACTGCGATGATACATCTTTACAACGACGATCAGGCGAGGATGTTAGGAAACATGGCGATCTGTTACCTGTATCATGTAGAGCAATATTGAGCGGTCCATCTTCCTGCGGTAAAACTAATGCTATGTTAGGTTTACTTATTAGCGAAAACGGATTAAAATTTGAAAATATCTACCTATACGCCAAGTCTTTATTTCAACCTAAATATGAATTCTTAAGACGTGTTATGAAACCACTTACGGGTATGGGATATCATGAATTTAGCGAAAACGATGACGTAATCAGCCCCGGTGATGTTAAACCTAATTCAGTGTTCATTTTTGATGATATAATTTGCAGCAGGCAGGAAAAGATTAGAGAATATTTTAGCATGGGTAGGCATAAGGGTGTCGACTGTTTTTATCTAGGTCAAACGTACGCCAAGATACCGAAACATCTGATTAGGGACAATGCAAACCTAATTATTCTCTTTAGACAAGACGAGTTGAACTTAAAACACGTGTTTAGCGATCATGTTGTAGGAGACGGTATTAGCTATGATCAGTTCAAAAACATTTGCTCTCTGTGTTGGAAGGAGCCGCATGATTTCTTGGTAATTAATAAAGACAGCTCTCTAGACCGTGGCAGATATCGGAAGGGTTTTGATTCATATATAAGTTTATAATTAGAGTCGATTCGTTTAGTAGTCTCTGCATAGCCGACATGTCTAACACGTATGATCTGAGTTTAAAGCGTAAAATAATACACGCTCGTAATGCTATACGTAAGAAATTTGCATACTTTCGTCGTGATAGAGCAGAAGCAGAACGTATGTATCGCGTCACGCACAATCCAGTTATATCGCCACTGGAAACCATTGCTAAATCAGTTAACACCTCTAACGTATCCCTATTGAAAGTTAAAACACAACCATCTGCTGCTACTACTACTACAGCTAGTTACATTCCCCAGTTGAAAGTTAAAAAACAACCTGCTACATCATCATCATCGGAAGCAGACGAAGAAGAAGAAGAAGAATCTAATAAAACTCTTGATCTCCCTACTCATTACGGTATGCTGATAGCTAACGCTGTCGGAAACAAAAATATAGATAGAACTAGATTCGGTATTAGATATAAAATTGATCGAGACGCGTGGACATTTGCATCTTCCCCTGTGACTATGCGTGATACAAACATCATAATTAAAAACAACGTTTTCAAAGCAACACCCGGTCTGTTTGACTTACTCACGTTTAGTGAATTAGAGTCTATACCAACGCAAGCTGATATCAATAATTATATGCAGATAATAGCCCTTACTAATGCGCATAAGAAATCATATAGACCACAGGGTAAACTAACAGCTGTTAAACATTGGAAGTATGATTATATAATTAAACCGAACTTACCCAGAATCAAAGGTTTAGGCATTAGACTATCATCATCATCATCGTCAAATTTTAAAAAATTAAGCGATTGCAAAGTCGAATACGTCTACTGGAATAAGGCTAACGAGCTAGTCGACCGGCTTCGTTTGTTATATGCTGTAAAGAGTGCCGGCAACACTAGTCCACAGAATGAAAACGAAATAATATCAATTATAAGCGAACTTAAGGAGGAAGGCATCATAGAATAGAATATTTCGGGGGTATATAATGATATATTGCTTTAATATTGTTCAGTATTCATCAAACACGGCTGCTGCCAATATAATTATTTGAGACGTTGCTCTCTCGGTGTCGTTGAGATTAATTGTATGATAATGACTAGTGCTAAACAAACCGTTGTTGATGAAATACACAGGGCTGCTAGAAAAAACTTTCAAAGACGTCGCACTATAATAAAAGATTTCCAGGACTTGTTCCAGGCTGACTTAGCCGAGTTTATACCCTATGCTAAAGTAAATAAGGGGTATCGTTACATACTGCTGATGATAAACTGTTATTCGAAATATCTGTATGCACGACCGTTGAAAACTAAATCCGGAGAAGAGGTGACAAAGCAGGTCCGCAGCATCTTTAAGAGTTCAGTCATACCCAAGAATCTTCAGACGGATCTCGGGAAAGAGTTTTACAATAAACATTTTAAACGATTAATGAAAGAGCACACTATAAATCATTACTCTACATATTCCGTAATTAAGGCTTCGATAGTTGAACGCGTTATCCGTACAATTAAGCAAAAGTTGTATAAAGAGTTTAGCTACCGAGGATCATTTAAATGGATAGATATATTACAGAGGGTAGTTGACAGCTATAACAACACCAGACATAGAACGATAGGTCGAGCTCCTGCTACTGTTACACCTACCACCAAACTAACCGTTTATGACACTAATGTAAAAGCAGATGTCGCTGCAGGAAGTAAACGTAAACTAGACTTGAATGACCTCGTACGTATTAGTAAGTTCAAGGGGGTCTTTTCTAAGGGATACACGCCCAGCTGGTCAACTGAATTATTCAAAATAGTTAAAGTTCAATTGACAAAACCTGTCACATATCTGCTGGAAGATCTTCATGGGGTTGCTGTTCGAGGAGCTTTCTACGAGTTCGAGCTACAGAAAACCAATCAGCCAAACGTTTACTTAGTTGAAAAAGTACTTAAACGCCGCAGCAATGGTGACATGTACGTCAAATGGCTCGGCTTGAATGAAAAGTCCTGGATAAAGGCGGAAGATGTTGTTAAATGACAGTTCTTGCCTATATAAAGTTTATATTACTAGATTAAATAAAGTATGTTGTTGAGGTTTAAGTTTAATATATAGTTAATATTCTATTAAGTAAATGTTAAGTGTTAGAATATATATATATTTATAAGCTGCTCTAAGTTATTTTGTTAGAAAATTAATTTGTAACATTCTGATATAACATATCTAGTTTATATTGAGTAATAAAGTAATATACTATATAAAACTATAATCACCTAGTTTAAGCTGATTTACAATAGAATATTAGTAATATTGTGTAACTATACGAAAAATAATAAAAACAGTAAAACATTTATCGATGTTTTTTATTTTCACGTATGAAATAACAAAGCCGTCCGAACCAATCCCAGAACAGTAGACCTAACGGTTACCTCTATCCAATGGTGTTTCATTTACTAGCATTAGGTTGAAGGGAGAGAGAGAGTGAGAGAGCGTGAGAGCGAGAGAGTGAGAGAGGGAGAGAAGGTTCTTTAATGCGTCCTCTAATAGGTGATAAGGAGAGAGCGAAAGAGCAAGAGAGTGAGAGAGGAGACATTGAGAGAGAGAAGACTCTTTAATGCGTCCTCTCTAATAGATGATAAGGAGAGAGCGAGAGAGAGAGAGAGAGAGAGAGAGAGAGAGAGAGAGAGAGAGAGAGAGAGAGAGAGAGAGAGAGAGAGAGAGCAAGGTAAGCATGACATTAAACGCCAGAGGGTTGGGATACAAGATGTCCGAACCAAGCAGAACGTATTCCAAGATACCCGTCACGAATGGACGTGTCTACGTGGTATTCATCATCATCATCAATCTATACACTGCGAGAAACTATTATTTGCTGACGATTTAAAAATATATCATCAAGTACGAGATATCAATGATTGCTTATATTTGCAGTCTAACATTAACTTTCTATGTGATTGGTGTAAAGCTAATCGCCTAAATTTAAACGTAAATAAATGTTCCATTGTTTCGTATGCAAAAATACACCAACCACTTTATTCATGATTATGTTGTAAATGGTGAAATATTCACCAACACAAACAGACATAACAATACCAAGTGAATTTTGTCACCACAATACACATTACTAAAGAGCGGAAAAATGCAAGGCAAAAAGAAAACATATGCACATTTAAATGCAACGAAATTTGACAAAAAATGCATGGGTTTCGACAAAAGAAAAATGCAACAAATATGTATATAATATACTATTAACTAACTAGTAATAACTAAATATTATTAGTAAAAACTTATTTGTTATAAGAATAAGGAAATTTCAATAAATCAAATCATAAATTAAATTTTGTTTCTATTATTTATTTCATCAACATCAAGTTTATTTTATGTATACACCGATGTATACAGTTATGTTACATTGTTGCATTATTATTACATGGCATTACACGGAGTTTCGCATTTATTGATATAAAATATACAATAAACAATAATATTAAAGCCTTAAATTTTAGGTTTTAGGCATTTTGATTGAATCTACAAATAATTCTTATTTCATCAACATCATAAAATGCACATTGCATATTTTCCGCTCTTTACACATTACCCATGAGATATTACAGGAGAATAGCATAAACGATGAAAACATTTGTAAATTCATATTTTTCCCTATTTGGGTGTAAGCCTGTAAGGGAAATAAAGACATTATAATTATTGTTATTATTATTATTATCCGTAAATTGTTCCGTGATTTTCGTTTAAAATTTTAATGCTGAATTAATTATCTTAAATTATTATATGTAATTAAAGTATTAATGACGACGATAATTATTTTAAGAAATCGGTAAAATTTATTAATATAAAATGATAAACCTTGGCTCCCCCTATTAACAATCAGTAGAACGCCCGTAATCGGTAATACAGCTTTCTTCATGATGACGAACCAAATGCCGATAATACAGAATGTCGGTACAAAAATCACGTAAAACGACACTGGCGCCCTTTGTTTTCCCCTAGTAACACTAACTCCATTTAGCCATGTGACGAACCAAATGCCGATAATACAGAATGTCGGTACAAAAATCACGTAAAACGACACCGGCGCCATCTGCTTTCCCCTAGCAACGACGCTACCATTTAGCCGAGTGACGAACCAAATGCCGATAATACAGAATGTCGGTACAAAAACGACACTGGCGCCATCTGTTTTCCCCTAGCAACAGCGTTGCCATTTAGCCGAGTGACGAACCAAATGCCGGTAATACAGAATGTCGGTAATGCAGATTCCGTACTTAACGACGACTGCATCCCCGCAAAAATGTCTGGGCCAGGTGGCCCAATACCTACTTAGCTAATTTTTGTTTAGGATTACAATATTATAAAATAATTAATTTAAAATAAAATGAATAATTTATTTTATTATCGCGTAATTATAGGATAAATACCGACTAGTATAAATAACTGCAACCGAAGAATGTGCTATATTTTCATGTGTACGTAGCAGCTAGCAGCAGAAGAGGGAATAGTAGCAAATGCCCTCGCTGGCATGACAACAATGAACGCAAAGACGGCAAGAGAAATATATCGGAATATATTGGAATCTCCATTACGGAGAGAGCATTTCGTTCAGGGTGCCTTCGAATTTAGACTTCAGGTTTTCGCTTTTCATTACACAGAATTATGTCAATAATATTTAAAAATTAATTGATAAAAATAAAGTTAAAGACAATAGCAAGATTACAACCGATACTACTGTTAATATTAGCAGTGCAATTTAAATAAGTCATTATTTTACATGCAATGAACATTTGCTTTGGGAATTGTATGAAATATTTTTGTAATAAATAATTAGTTTACATTTTAAAAAAACAACAACCAATATATCAATTGTGTTTATTGTTGATCGTGACATAAACAAACGCTATATTAATTTAAATAGCAATACTTCAATCATTTTTAATGCTAATCACGTTTTCTATATTCTAGTAGAATGTCTGTAAGTTTGGAAAGTCATGTCATACTCGTGTTTTAGGTTAGCTCGGATATTTGCATAAAACCCCCTTTTTGCAAGTTACAAGACAGCACAGTCTATATGGATATGTAAAAACGTTATTTTGCATGGTGTCGAATCCAAATTCATAAAAGTTATAAAGGAGACTTGTAAATTTTTGAGCTATAGAAATGCTAAATCGCATCATTAATTTAGTCGCTATGGCAGGATATATGAAATCTATTGACTTTTTTTATATTTTTTAAGTTTAAACAATCGATCGGTAAAAGCCCTTCTCTGTTATGGACAATTTCATTACCAAAACTTGTTTTGTGGTAGTTATACCAAATTTTTTTAAACTGAAAATCTTGCTTTTTCTCATTTTTTACATTTATTAATATTTGACAAATGATGACAACATGATAAGACATGACAAATAATGTTGAATAAAATAGATAAAATTCAGATTTAATACTGTAACCTAAAGGCCACCATTATTTTATGATCTTAAAAGCTTCTGACGGAAATTACACTTCGCTAAAAGCGACTGGCAATTGTTGATTGGAGTTTGTAATGTTATCCAGTTGAGCATATTAAAAAAATCAGATTTATGTTAATATTATAACGTTTTACCTTGCCATTTTTATGTACCTTGAATACCTGTTTCTTTCCGAAACCCCCCTTACTCAAGGTTCATAACCCACGAATGTTCTTACCTGCTATAGTGTGCAGGTGCACACACACACACATCATACGCTTCATACCATACCGTATGTCTGGCGGTCGCTGTTTTTTAGTCTATTAGGACAGAACACAAAAATCATGAAATCTGGCATTTACTGTTTGAATTGTTCTTTTTATAACTGGGTTTATATTGGACAAACACTTAGGAATTTCGACATAAGATACAAAGAACACGTACGCCCTTATAGAAATAAAGACCCAGATAAATCTAATTATGCCAAGCACCTGTTGGAACAGAACCACCTAATGACACCTCAAAATAACATCAAATTCTTACACTTTTTTAACAACAAACACAAATTAGACATTTTAGAAGCTTTTAAAATGTACAAACATAAACGCACAGTATCATTAATGAACGAACAAATTGAGCTTAGTAATTCTCCTTTATTAGAAGTGTTTTTTTGTATGTATTGTATCTACAGTCAAACTTCCATATTACGAACTTCTATATAGCGAATTTCTCTATATAACGAATTTTTGTGCTGTACACTGCCTTTTTAGAAAAAATACATATAAAAGTGTCTCTAAATAACGAAGTAAAATTTCTATATAACGAGTTTTTTAGGCCAAACTAAAATACATTTTTCCAGGTAAATGTATGTATTATGCATCAATCTTTCTTTCTTAGCAGCAGTAAAAGATTATAAATTTAACCCATCTTCCAAGAAGCCTGCACACATTTCTAAAAATCTGTAAACCTTTCAAAAGGATTTTGTAAATTTTTTAATCCATTTTTTAAATGGAATTAATCCTTCCAAGAAGGATTAAAATTGCTATTAAAAGGCCTCCTATAACTGGTTTATCTTTACATTCTTACTTTTTCAGGGGATTTCCGAAAATTTACCTGAATGAGAGTTCTAGGAAAGATTCACCTTGGATGCATTATACACATTGTTACTTGTCTAAATGGAGATAAGAAAGACTAAAATTCAATTAGCATTTAGGTAAAGTTAAAAACTCGCATTGCAAATTTTTATTTTAACTTTAGTTTTGTGGGTGAACAACCCTGCACTGTAGCACAAAAAGTCAAAGCGAAAGTGTTAAACCATTACTGAGAAAATCAACGTGTTTCGGGAAATTGATAACTGTATACAAAAAAGAAAGACATCGCGGCAAAGTTTGGTATTCCTGCCAGTAGTTTATAGATTATAATAAAAAATCGCGAATCAATTTTAAAATCAGTTAGTGAACTTACAGCAAAACGTGCTAGAACTTATGTTTACGACGATGTAGATGAAGCAGTTTTAAAGTGGGTGCATTTAATTGGCGACAGAAATGCACCATTATCAAGACAATTAATTAAACAAAAGTCGTAACAGTTTGCGGAATCACTCGAATTAAAATTAAAGCATTAAAATAAAATTTACAAAAGGTGATATTTCTTTATAGCGAAATTTCCCTATAACGAATTTTTTTTCGGGATTTACCGACTTCGTTATATAGAAGTTCGACTGTAGTTACCTATTTTCTGTATTTATCCTTAGTAACATGTTTGTTTATCAAACTGATCTACCTTTGATGATGACATTTAATGTCGAAACAATTGTAAGGTTAAGAATTGTGAAACTTTAATTAATCTTTTGATTTGTGTTATACTATCTGTAAGTAGGCTGCAGCCGCACGATAGGCCTGGCTACCCAAGCAATGCAATGGGTAGTAGTAATTATTATTATTGCTATAATTATATAAGATAAAAAGCCAAAGTTCTAACATTACTACGTTGAACCTTGGTAAAACTATCTCAAGATGACAATGAAAGATGAAAAAGCGAGAAATAAGCCAACGTCAAGGTTCTACTTCGAGGCTATGCTTTTAAGATCATGCTTTCAAGGTAAAGGTTCAAGTCACAACATGTTGTTATCACTACAAAGAGGTAAAAGAATTGGAGGTCATACTCACCATATGTCAAAGGAGCAAGGGTAATAACTTTAGCTATGTCCCTATCAGAGGTCAGTTTTGGATGTCTGCTTAATCTGACGCCATTTTCGATGAAAAAATTAGAAACTTTCAAAAATGGCAAATTGTTGTTCTCAATTTTGCTCGAAATTGAAGCACTCTAGGAAAAAAACGCAGTGGACAAAATTTATGTATTCTATGACGAAGAATGCGATGCCGTTAATAAAAGTTTTAAAAAATACTTCTTTTTCTAATTATTTCCACTTTAAAAAGAAATTTTGGAATTGCATACGTGTTTACCCTGTTTTAGGGGTCAAATATAAATTTCTTCATATAGGAGACATGTGACATTCGAAAGTAGAGGTTTTAAGCTTTAAAATGAGCCCCCGCAGGCCTTTCTAAGTTGCGCCAATTTTTGGATTTAGCCGGTGGTTGAGTTCAGAAAGTATGACCCATTTACAATATTTTAATTTCATTATTCTTAGTTATACGCTTTCTCGATAGTGTTCTCAGGTAAAACTTTTATAGGTACTTGAAAAACATTTTAGTTCTAAAATGCATAAATCATGGTCTTGTGGCTGTGACATATAAAATACATTTTTTTAATATGTGCTTGGTAATTATTTCCTCGCTAAGTCACAGTGCTTCGGTTTGCTTTACGAGGTGTTAAAGATTTAACGTTGCTCCTTCGTAAAAGAATCACGCCAGCCGCCACTGCTTTATAACATGCTGTTGGGTTATTTGTAGAATCCTAACCACAAGCTATGTTTTTTATGTGCATCTTATTGAGGAAATGTTTTTTTTGTGTTTTTTGGAAATAGCATATTATTTAATATTCTAGTATTTCCAAATTCCTTTATAAATCGAATGACTTATTCTTTATATTCGTAAAAGATAATTCCATTCAATTCTATTAGCACACAAAACATTTACTGTTTCCTTAATTTCTTCTTATTTACTTTCGGGTTTGAAGAACCCAAGAGCAATGAACGTTTTTAAATAAAGATATTGTAACAGTCGAAATATATCAATGAACTCAAATCTCTTCGGTTTGAACAAATTTGATAAGAAAATCTTATCGAAATTCTTAACCCTGTAAAAACCCTTAGAAGTGACAAGTCCTTAGTGGAAAGAAACTATAGAAATTGTGACACTGTTTAAATTATTTTGGCAGCTGTTTTTGTAGTTTTGATAAGCAGTATTGGTCTTCTTCTAATTTAATTGTTGAAGTTTTATTGTTTACTTATTTAATTACTATGTTGCTGGTAAGTACCCATTCTTTGTTTATATAGTCAATTAAAGATTCATTTGAATGCAAAAAACCTTAAGGTGATAACATATTAAACACCTGCAACTTTAACATATTTAATTAATTGATATGTTTAAGTATCCATTCAGTATCGTTAAAATCTTAAAATTATATAGCAAACAGCATTTCTAATCGGAAAATAATTGAACATATATTAAAGTAATTTATTGCATTTAATTAAGCCTTTGAAGGTAGGATATTTAATTATTATTGTCAAAGTATTGATTATTGTATTACTTAAAGCAAATTATTATCTACTATGATGGAATGCACGTGGAAATTAATTATACAGTAGTGAATAATGGGTATAAATCATAGAACTAAAATGGAATTTGTTTACTTGTAATTCAGGGTTGTATGTGAATAAAGGAATTCCTTGTTGAATTAGTAAATATATAATTGATGCTGAAATTAATTCTGAGGTTCTTCTATGAAGCCTGTGCCACATACCTTAAGTGATGTTTGATCTACTATTTTCTTAATTAAATCACCGGATGTAATTAAAAGATCAACGAAATTTAAAAAAATTCTTGCGGTGAACATAATCATTAATAAGAATAATGTCCAAGAAGAGTCCAAAGAAAAGGTTTGCAGTTTTTAAACAGTAAAATGAGCCCATTGAATCGTTAGAAAATTACTCAGGCTATTGGAGTAAAGATTATTTACTCATAGCTTACAATGAGGTGAAAACGTAAAAGAGTAAGAGAACGATGTTATTCTTGCTGATTTAGATTGTTTACTTCGGCAAATGTTTTCGTCTTTTGCAATGTGACTAGCTCCAATTAGGATGGTCGCTATATGTTATACTTTTTCATATTTTATGGAGATAAATAATGATGAAATATAAATACTAAAAACCCTTTTCAAGAGATCGAGAAGAGCGTCAAGATCAACATATTGGAAGCCCAGTGAAAGTTTGCATAAACCAATGAAACTTGGAGTTCAAGGAATTGAGAAATTTCAAAATTTTTAGACTCCACAAACTTCTGGGGTTTTCAGATATTCCGTTTAAAGTTCCGAATGTCAAAGTTATAAAGTCAATGATTAGGAACTATTTAGATCTCTAAAACCAGCATATCAAGATTACATTCATTTATCTAGTTAGAGATATGAGCTATTAAGGCTTCTGAATCTAAGAGTCTTAGCCAATTATTTCAATCTACAGAGACTGGGAGTTTTAGAGTAAATCAGACTTTTAAAATTTGCAGTTTTAAAAGATTTGGATCTTAGAGTCATGTTTTGGATTGTATTCTTTGAGTGTTTTCAATTGCCAGATATTCATTATACTGAAGATAAAATGTTTCAGTACTAACTTCAAAGTTTCATAGGTGTAGTATTCAAAATACCAAATTGTAAAAACGGTGATTTGCTCGGTATCCTTTCCTCCACGACTACCTTTTGGTAAGAGACCTATGAAGATCTATGATGTTTTTTTGGGGGGGGGGGTAAGGAGAGTTCTTATGAAGTTGGTACGGGGCTAGAGTCGGTGCGTGAAGGCTCTATGAGTGCCAAATGCTATGTGGCGAATTTATTTGTTCTCCACACTCTTGTAGCGCCTTTCGCTTCTCTACCTGGTAAAGAATTTGTATTTATACGACTCGACACAAGATCTCACGCCGCAAGAATAGCAGTAGACTTCATGAAGCGACAATTCGTCGTACGGGTAGGCCACCGAAAAGTTACAAACCCTTTCACCAGCTAACCCTTTCTAGCTTTGGATTCGTTGCATTGCTATATAAGTTTAACTTTAACTTTATTGAAAAGATTATGAGAGTCTATTTTTTCATATGCGAGCTAAGTATTGGAATCAAATTATGCATTATTGTACATTGATAATAATTGTACATTGTACCAAGCAAAAAAGCTATGTAAACACTTGTGCTTGTCCTATACTATTTCATATTACACAGTAACTACAAAACTCATCTAAATAACTTAAAAGGGATAGTAATAATAGATTGTAAGGACTGTGTCTATCACAACACTATATTTTAAACGGTATCTCCTAACCAACCACACAGTGTTTTTGACTAATGCCAATACGTATTTCGGTAACAATGTTACCTTTGCCTCGGCTTAAAACCGCCGTAGACGGTTTTAATCCGTATTGGCAGTGGTCAAATACAATAATGTATGGTTAGGAGACACCGTTTAAAATATAGTGTTTAAGGTATTTTTTTGTAGGTTTTTCGTAACAAAATTTGTTCAGAGTTCATTAATAAATTAATTTAAACTGCATTCTGAATAGTAAACAAGAAAATACTAAACTTTTGGCTATCTTGCTTCCAGTATACTACTTTCAGGTCTATTTATTTTTATTAATATAATTCTTATAAATTCTGTTTGACTTTTCAGTATGGTAGCTGACTGTCTATTTAAATAATCGTCCTGCGTAAATAATAGAAAGTTAGTCCTTGTCTGTTATTCGCTTACAGAACATACTGTATAATCAAAAATAATTTTAAATGCAAAAGCGAAAAGTAAAAATCAACGTGTTGAAACGATTTTTAATACAAGAAGATACTTCAACAAATCTAAGTTTATTGCTGCTCTCCAAGTGTTTCAAAGGCATGCGTTCGTAGAGCTGCAAAAAATGGCAACAAAATATCATCCGCAAGTGTGTATGCAGTTAAGGCAGCCTGTTACATCATTTTTTTATCATAAATATTCAATGTCTCGCATTGTTTTTGATCTTCATTTTGTTTTATTGATTTAATCAATAACACACATTTATATCAAAAAAAATAAAATTAATTAAACTTAACTGAATAAGTCCGTATTATTATAAATCTATCAATTTTAATTAGATAAAGATTAAATGTCTTAAATATACAGGGCTTATTAATTATCATAAAATAATAAGTATACAGTAAGCGGATGTTGAGCCAATCTATGATCTTTATATGGTAATCTGAGTAATAACAACAATATAATAAAGTTCGTGCTTAAAGTAAGTATATAGTTGGGTTCTCTATTAAAGTTAATTGAATCTTTTTATGTAATAATATAATAATAATAATTTAAGTTAAATGACATTTATATTATAGAAATTATTACGAAAGAGATAGTGTCGTCTATAAGAAGAAAGTTTTAAAACGTTCATTTTATTTGCTTTTTGTATTGGCTTTGAGCAGTTCTAATTATTGGTCAGGGACGACTTTAGATATTTAAGATACAAATTAGCGAAATCGACATTATTATCTTTCAACCAGTTTGGAATATTTAAATTGTTACCATATCGCTTTCTTTTTAAGTGCTGATTATTATCGGTTATTTAATGTTTATTATTATTTAAATATTTTCATTTTTGTTCGTTCCGTTCAAAGATATTTTAGGGAGTGTTCAGTGACCTTTTGAAAGTAGTACTTAAAATGTGAACAATATTTAAGCAATTTTCATGCTATTATAGTAGAACACGGAAAATAAATCTAGAAAACGATTAATTTCCATATTTTATAGAATATTTATTATTTTAGCCTATAGAAATCTTATATTTATTTCCTATTTGAAATTTGAGATCAGGTTCAGGTTTTAGGAACTTATTCAGATTGCGTCAAGCCTATGAAATAAATCGTAGATATTGGTTTTTCTTAATTTTCTTTATTCTTCATCTTTTTTTTTTGTTTTAGTTCGCATAGGTGATTTTTAATGAAACTGTTGCTTTATTTAATTAAGATCTTTAATTTCCTCTCCATACGTATACGTTTCGATTTTTACACAAATCGTTTTATAAAAACTAAAATAATGCATGATATTTACCTTAAGTTAGGATTATAAAAAAATCTGCTTTTCTCAATTATATACTACTAGTACTATTATTATTTACATGATTTTTGCATTTTTTTATAATATTGAATGTTTTACATTTTAATTTTGTGTATTCTAGGGATTGGGAAAATCAATTTTAAATAATTTATTTGTTATTGGATATATAATTGTTTTAATAAAATTATTTATAAAAAAGTGTATGATTTACAGCAACTATATTTCTATTTATAATAATTAATTCCATCTAAAAATTAAATAATTTAGATAGTAGTACAAGACAAGTATAATCCGGTTTTTATACATTAGTTCTATATTTTGTAATGGGATTATGTGACTTAATTTTTTATATTATATATATAGTCATACACATAGCCATTTAGTTAAAGTGCATACTGGTTGCAATATTGGTTCTATTTTTTATTGAGAATTTGTGTTGCGATACTCTATTTATAATTCTGTTTTGTATAATTCTGTTTAACCTATACAGGGTGTCTCAAAAATAGTAAAGTCATTGTAAGTACATTGTAAAGTGATACGTGCAGAGTTGCAAACAAATTCCGAGAAGTCGATTTAAAAAACACGAATATTCAAGGTCAAGTCTGTATAAAAACCATAACATATCACCGTAGTAAGCGTTTTGGTTATAAACTGCATAGTTGCAAAAAAGTTTCAAACATTTGATGATAGTTCATCAAATTAATTATTTTTATTATCAGAGCTTATTCGAAGGGTTTTCTGTTTTAATAAAATGGATTAATGGTAAAAATTGCTCTTATTTAACAAATCATCATTTAATTTAATATTAATGTAACGTTCTTTTTAAATAATACTAAAAATGATGTTTAATCGTCTATTAACCAAAGAAAATATTTACACTTAACACTAATTACAAACACAATTGTAAACTAACTATTAACAAACTTTAAACTAGGTTATTTACAGGCTATTTATTTAACTATTTATATTACAAAGATATTTATTTATTATAACTTGAGCGCGTCTAATTACTCGTTGTTGACTGACTGATTCCCTCCTCTGCGCGGTGGTGTATACACGATGATAAATGCACGACTCAAGTGATTTAACTGATAATAATTCAGTAGCGTGAGTAGGGCCCCTTTTTAATTGTAAATAAGACGAGTAGCAAAATCAGTAATGAAAATAAACATCTGTTGCTTCTATCCTGTCATATCGCACGTCGCTGAAATTTTTAATAGCTTGGATAAGATTAGGGTGTTGTTTGCAATCTGATCTTATTTTATGTGTTAACCAGGTGGTGATTACGCGGTAACCTAGATTCTTCATTTGTTTGTTGAACCTAATTTTCTTATAAAGTCCAATGCTTTTTATGTTTCTAAAATTAAATTCAACGCCGCACACACAAATAAAAATGCCGTTTAATTTAATGAAATATGATATCAAATCGTCTCTTTAAAAATAAGACGTTTTAAGCTGTTATTAGACCTTGAATTTTAAAATAAACAAACTGCAACCTGAGCAAAAATGGCATGTGTTTCATTTACGAATTCCTTCAAAATCAACAATTCCATTCGGGTATTTTGCGACATTGACAAAATTGTGCTGTACTGACAAATTATTTAGTACAAGTTCAGCATACTACAGTTTTCGGCATTATGCCGCATAAGTTGAACACTTAAATAACTTGGAAAGTAAATATTTTAGAAAAAAAAGTTATAGGAAGAATCTTCTCTACACATCATCAACTATCTCGTATTCACACATTGTTTGTTGTATTTGGAACACCCTGTATAAGTATCTACTCCTTGCGAGTTATTTCATATCTTTATTAACTATGACTGTAAATGTTTTGTATAAAACTGGTTGATTGTATTAAAATGATATAGCTATTACTAATAATTTACTAAATTAATAGTAGATGAAATATATCAATAATATTTATATATTGACATTGGCTGTATGAATTCTGAGTTAGTTAAAATGAAAATCGAAATAAATGCACACAAAATAAAATGAAACTAATTAGATTCTAAATCAATCACTGGATCATACAACGAATGATCTTTACACAAGTACACACTAAATGTTTAGAATATAATCATCTATTACCCACGAAAGTCCTTGCATGTTATACCTAAGTCGTTAAAAATACAATAAGAAAAGGTAAACAACACGATAAAAATCAAACATAAAAACCGCGTTTATTATTGCTAATAATCCCTAAAGGCAACACTCGCACGAATTAACAATCAGTAAACTTTACATATATAAATATTACTGCAGCTGTGTTGCATTAATATGAATTTAAATACATACAGGTACAATAAAAATCTAAGCGTGATGAGTGATGATAAAGAACGCAACTAATACAAACTATAAAACAGGAAAGATTATCATATATTATACAAGACGATCGAAAATACTCGATTATACGAGACCGAGGGGTCAACCATTCGCCCCAATACGTGTACATTTTGGCGGCAATCGCACGCAATCCTTAGCAATCACAAGGAAATCATCAGAAATCATGCAGTCTTTATTGGCTATCAGCGAAATTTTTCGCAATCCGGCAATCATCATCTCAGTCGCCGAAATCAAATGTAGTAGAGGTAGGTAGAGCCATCGTGAAAATCAATTTTCAAACATTCACATGTCAATAAAGAAAAACTCGCAATTTAGAAATCACCTCGCAGTCCTCGGAAATCACAGGTGCTGCGAAAGCAATCTTTGGAAATCGTAGAGATTGTGAAGGCAATCCTTGGAAATCATAGAGATTGCGAAGGCAATCCTCGAAATCGTAGAGATTGCGAGGAAATCCTGGATTTCGCCACGAGAGGTCAACCACTCGTCGCAATAAATGTACATTTTGGCGGCAATCGCACGCAATCCTTAGCAATCACAAGGAAATCATCAGAAATCACGCAGTCTTTATTGGCTATCAGCGAAATTTTTCGCAATCCGGCAATCATCCCAGTCGCCGAAATCAAATGTAGTAGAGGTGGTGCCATCGTGAAAATCACTTTTCGAACATTCACATGTCAATAAAGAAAAAACTCGCAATTTAGAAATCATCTCGCAGTCCTCGGAAACCATAGGTGTTGCGAAGGCAATCTTGGATTTCGGCAATACATGTACATTTTTTGGAAGAGTTCTTGACCTTTCGTACGAGGCATTGCCTGACACGAGACCGAAGGTCGAGTGGTGTTTTTTAGGCAATACGTCGAGTTTCGAGTATTTTAGATCGTCGAGTTGTATATAGGTAGACTATTTCATGAATAAAAATATACTAACAACTTCAACATGTATTTATTATTTATATTGAACGTACAATTATTGTAGACATTGTGGATAGAGCCTGATTAGTTCATCGATATTTTCTGTAGAGTTTGTTCTAAAACGATTCATTTTGCAACTAAAACGAAAACCACAGTCTAAAACGCACAATTAGAAAAAAAATGCGTTGTTTATATAAGGGTCATTCTTATGGAAACCATAATACACCCATCTTTAACAAACTATACAATTACAGTTCAGCTCACAACAATTACACCAAAACTAAAGCACTATTAAACTATATTAAATATCATTAATACCTTGTAATATTTGTATATATTTTTTTTATTATTATAACCTCATAACGGAAGATGAGATTTCACCTCCGTGAACTGTCTCTCCTCCAGAAATCAAGAATATTTCAGGTATTTATGGCAAGGCTAAATATTACTGATCAAGTTTAAGGATGGTATACAGTTACAATGTAATGTTTAACTGCATCTGTTATAAAAATTTATCCTGAATCTAAAGGAAAACATAAATACTTCTAAAATTATGTTGTCTCCCAAATAGTTCTCACCTCCGGCTCTTTTTTAATTAAACTAATATAAATTTCGTAATTGATGCGCCATATATCTAGCAGGTGCTGTAGTTAACTCACAAGTATTGCAAATTCATTTTAATGGTGAAAGTTGTGGTTAATGGTGAAGTGTTTTGTGATAATTTATTAAAAAAGGTAAGGAAATATATTTGTTCAAAATGATTTGTCACCTCCGTTAGTACATTCTAAGACAAACATTGTTTATTTAATTTGCTCATTATTTTGTACATAATTAAAATACATATATAAATTCATTTAACCGCATGCAAAATCTTTCTAACCTGAAAATTATTTCTTTTATAACGGAAATTATCAAAGTTTCACACCTCCGTGAACCTCACTTCCGTAAATATTTCTGATCACGGAGATAACAGTATATCCATGGCGGTGAGAAACTTTTAATCTTCTAATATAAAAATGATATGTATTTACAACTTTACAGTCAGTTCACCTAAAACGGCACGAGCCAAAGCGAAGAGCAATAGCACAGACAAAAAACGAAAAATAGTAAAACAACGTATGAGAAGAATGCGAGAAAGAATAAAAAGTGACCCCGTAAAATACGAAGAAGCAAAGAGAACAGAAAGGGAGCGCTATTATGCAAGAAAAGCAGCAGGCAAAATTAAGGACGTCAGTGAGATGCCTGAATATGAAAAAAAAAGAGCAATACGAAGAAAGTGGAGGGAAAGGCGTCAAAGGTGTTACAAAAAAAAGAAAGAAAAAATACGCATAGAACCATTTTTAACTGACCAAACTTCACCAGCTTCTCCTGTTCAGGAAGTGTTGTCTGACACCTGTGGAGTTTAACAATTTTGACAATACTCCTAGAAGTGGTAGAATATCGTCCACAAGTTCCAGAAGTAAAAACTGATATTCAGGGATATTGTTTACCTCGGTTTTCTGAGCAATATTACTCGTTTAAACTTGAAACTGTATAGTGTTTAAGTTATTATGCAAGTGCAGATTGTATCTTAACAACGAATAAATACTTACTACTAACAGTAGACTGTGTACTACATTTTTGTAACTTAAACTCCGTCTTTTGTGTTTTTAAATAAAGTATTGTTTTAAAAACACTTTTCAACGTCAAGAAGAGTTAATTCCCGTCCGCGTTTTTATTAAATTATTATTTTCTCAGCGAAAATGTTTTTTCCCACATGATTTTGTGTGATTTTTTTATATTTTGTTTCAATTGCATTTTTTCAAGAGTCTTGAAAGTAAATAGTATATTGTACAACTAGTGATACAATGACGATGTTTGTAATACGAGTATAAGTTTGCTTAACGAGCCGCGAAGCGGCGAGTTAAGCTATATACGAGTATTACAAAAAGGAATTGTAACACGTGTTTTACATACTACTTTGTCTATTTCGCCTTAATTTACAATTTACTTTAAAGAAATGGGAAAATGTACACGCGGGTATTTTTGATGTGGTAATGTTGGTAATAACTGATAACGCATACAATGACATCCACTGTCATTTTGAAAAAATCACGTAGGCAGGGAAAAATTCAAGTTTAAAAAAAGGTGACAGCTTAGTTGTTTCTTCTGATATAAGATAAAAATGTATTTTTATTATAAATAATTATTTTGATAAGACAATCATGTACTCAATCAAGGTTTTACTGTTTCTATTACAATAAACATTTTAATACATCAAAACTGCTTAACATACAACAATAGAAAATAACTAACCTAACCTCTAAATCTAAACAATGAAAATGAAATTTGAGTAGGGACGGACGACCATCAACTTGATCCGGAAAACCAACAAGCTTTTCAGCGCATTTTCGTAGGAAATCCGCTATTAACCGCGCTTTGTTTTAATTCAAAGCTTCTTAAAATGAAATATGTTTCATTATTCTCGCTGTTATTTCTGAGCATCATAACATTCAAATTTTCAAAACGGCGCCAGTTAATGAATACTTATTAGTACCTATCACGGGAAAGTGCTTTTCTTTTGGATAATGTGCCCCCAAAATACTTCCGCGGGTTGGTTGTCGAGCATTATTCCTTTCCTTTTTATATTCTTCCTAACACCTTGGTTATGTTCCCATTAGTAGGTAAAAACTGAAAAAAATATTTGATGAAATGGAGGTGTACATCATTCAACTCAATTAAACTTACCTCAATATCGACAAGCGATATACGTTTTGGCTTTTTAATCTAATTTTGATCTTGAAATCAGAATATAGCTGTGTTATTGCTTATTACGCATTTACGTCTGACACTGGACTTCGTTGACAGAATGACATGACAGAGTAGGCTGGCAGCAAAATTTACTTACTACTGCCAGCCTTACAAATAAAAAAATCACTACTTTCAGTTGCACAAAGTAGCACTTTGTGTAACTGTTTTTCGCAAAAACAGTGTCACAAAGTAATCTTTGTATACGCGAAATAGACAAAATTATTTTCTTTTATAAGCTGATTTGTAATGTAACGTACAGCTACATCCGTACAAGCTAACGTACTAACGTACAAGCTAAAGATTCCGTACATCCTCCGAAATTGTGTGTCAATGTACAAACTCAATCGACTAAAACAAAACGACTCCTATCGTTGCATAGTAAAAAATTTAGTGTAAAATTCGAACACTAGACACAAAAATCTATTAAGGGGGTGTTTGTAAAGCTTGTTTGGTCATTTACAATGAATGTGTTCTTATTATAGGATTTTTTAATTTCTAATTGTTCTAGCAAATTTAACCTCTTACCATTCTTTTGTAATATGCAATAGGTCTACCTATCTACATCTACTAAATCATTATTATCTATACAATGGGCGGCTAGTCCGGGCGATTTGTTATTATATAAAATATCAGGTTTATGTTCAGCTAGACGTTTCTTAACGTTTCTCCCGCTTTGTCCGCTATAAAACGCTTCGCAGTCTTGGCAATACATTTTATACACAAATCTATCACACTCACACATACATAATATTATCATATTATATCTTTAATCATTTATGGTAACTTTTTGACACTGTAACAGTTAAATTTCTAATCGTTTTTGCGTAAGATTTTACTCTTGACATTTGAAGATTTTATTATAATTTGTTTTCTATTTAGATTGAAATCTTAGGAAGTAATAAAATTAAGAGTGAAAGTAGTTTAGTTTTTTTATCTGGGGGTGGAGTTCAATAATAAAATAAGTAATTTAAGTAAGGAAAGAATGGGGGTTCTATGTTACATTCCTCCCACTACCACTACAGAGTTTCTGGAACCTTCCCCATCACTTTCTGCCAAGGTCACATTTTCTGCAACCTCTCCCCACCACTTTTTTACACGGTTTTTTGTTTTTGTGTGTTTGTTTTATGTATTTTTTAATTTTTTATTAATCCTCACGGGGACGTTACCAACCTTGCAGAAAACAAGCGTACACTGTTTCGGGTTTTCCAGCTGGCCGGTCTATCATCTCCAAGAGCCTGGGGGACATTATTTATATGACCTAAACGAATAATGAAAAGCGACTAAGCAACTTGCAAGATGCATAGACATTTTTTCGCTTACGAACTGAGGTGAGAGATGCATGTAATATGTAGTTTTGAGCCAACCATCACATCGATGTGTTGTATATCATTATTCAGATTTTTTTATTGCCATGCAAAACATACATAAGAAGTATACATAATTAAAACATAAAAATGTATTGAAAAAATTTAATTCATAATAGTTTGGATGCTTCTATTTTTGTTAAAGCTCACCCCGGATCTTTTACTTCGAAAATGTTTTTTTGCTAATAATTGTTGCTAGAGTGAACTATTGCCCCTGCTTCATGCCAACTTTCATAAAATTCTATTAGGAGATTCGCATCAAAAACTACTCTTTTGTTCTGAGAATTAGATATAATTATAAGTATTGCTTTTACTTATCTAATTTTTCGATATCTTTATTTATTTTTATAAAATGTTTATTTGCTATATCAACACAATTTTTATATTATACATGGCGTTGTTAATATACGTTACAACTTACAACTGACTAATATAACTTATGAAGTATCTTGATTTCTAGGTCTTTGTTTTATTCGTGTGTTTATTCGTCTTCGTCTGATAGGAATTGATCTTGGGGGAGTCTTCGCTTTAACCGGGTGTGGATGTTTCGCTTGCCTAGGTTCTAGTGAGCTGCTCCGTCGCATGCCTTGATGTTAAGAAATTTTTTTGTGCTTGTTTTTATATACCTACTCTTCTATTGTTGGAATTCCTAGTTCGTGGTGTAATTGAGTATTTCGGATGAACCATGGCGCGTCTACTGAAATTCTTAGGACTTTATTCCGAAGTCTTTGTAGCTTGGTTATGTTTGTTTTTGATGTAGTACTCCAGATTGGTACTGCATAAAGTGCTAGTGGCCTTATGAGAGAAGTATACATCATGATTGCGCATTTGGTTTTTAGCTTTGATTGCCGATTTAATAGCGGGTATAGCTGTGCAAGTCGTGCATAGCTCTGGTTGAGTTTATGATTGATGTGTTGCTTTCATGAAAGTTCTGTGTCTAGAAGTATTCCTAGATATTTCACTGTTTCGTCGGGGGTATTCCATTCGATGATTTCGTTGTTAATATGAATGTTGGGTGGATTGCTGATTCTCCTTAGTGTGAATATTTTTGCCTGGCATTTGCTCGAGTTGATTTGGATGTTCCAGCTATTAAACCATTTGCATATTTTGTTTATTGCGGCCTGTAGTAGTTGCGTTGCTTTTGTTAGGTCATTGCCTAGTGTGATTATAGCTGTATCGTCAGCGAATGTTGCTAGAGTGGCTTCAACTTTTGGCATGTCTGATGTGTAGATGTTAAATAAAAGTGGATCCAATAGGCTGCCTTGAGGGACTCCAGCAGGTATAGTTTTTATATCTGAGAGTTCGGCATTTATTTTCACTGCGAAGCATCTGTTCACAAGGAAAGAGAATAGTATTGCCTTTAGGTAGTAGGGTATTCTTAGGTTTAGTAGCTTTCTTTTCAGCCTCTCTAGCCAGACCTTATCAAAGGCCTGGACTACGTCAAGGAAAACGGCTGTTGCGAACTGTTTGTTTTCGTATCCGGTTTCTATAGTTTCCACTATTCTCTGGAGTTGATGGGTAGTTGAGTAGGTTCTTCTGAAGCCAAACTGGTATGGGGGGGAGTATGTTAAGTGAGATCACTTTGTTGTTGAGACGAGTGTAGATGACTTTCTATTTTTGGTATGAAGCTATTCTCGTTTCGTCTAACTCTTTTTTTGAGTTGGTGTGTTAGATCTTTATTTATGTTTTGCAAATAAAAAACTGAATATGAATTGTATGCACTTTATTTGTAATTATCAAAATGAACGAAGTCTAATACAGCTGCTGCTTGTCGCCATTTTTTGTTAGTGTCGTTATTGCGCACACGCATCTCTTGTCAAATACGTTTATTTATCGTTTATTTACTCCAACTAGAGTAACATGAATACTAACAATAAAATCTAGAACTTTTTAACGGATTTTTCTCTGAAAAGAATTAAAATTAGCGTGAATATTTTTATACTTTTAAAGTATAATACTATTAGATTGAATATACAATCTATACAGAATTAATTAATAATAAAGTGAGAAAATAGATTGCATTAGTGAAGAATTATTTTTGTTTATAAGAATAGAGCGAAAAAATGTTTTTACTCAAAAATCTTTACCCAGTACTCTAGCAATTGTTCACGGGGCTGATTCTTTACTGCATAGAGGAGAACACATGCAAATTTAGGTTAATTTCAGATTTCGAATCAGTAGTTACTACTTCTGACTCGGTCTATCTGTAATGGTCCAATACCGTTAAATCAATTTCAAATGTAACAAATTTCAAATTAAACATATCCAATGAGGTGAATGGGGGTTAGTAAATCAGTAAAATACAATAAATGGTGCTGTCATATTGAGTAGCACCAAGACGAAAATCGTTAGTTTATAAAAATTACATGTAATAGCATGGATCATACTTAAGTGTGGTTTTAACAAATTTCTTAGAATGTCTTGCTCGCTGGATTTTTGATATGATGTATTTCTTATTAATATGTTGAGATTGTACTGTAGTCTCGATCAGTGGCGTAACTACCACCCCCCCCGCCGACCCTGCGACGCAGGGGGGCTCTCCGAAGGGCGCTGCTTTCGTGAAATTTTATTTCAGATTTTAAAACAAGCATGGAGGTAAAAAACATTTTATGGACTATTAATACGGTAATGAATTATTATTAATTATCAAATATTTTATTTTAACAAAAGTTACCTATATAGAGGATGTCCCATAATTTTTCGTCAGTTTTTCCTTTGAAAGAAAACTAACAAATTAAACATGTTTTATTAATTTTTGCTTAAATTACATTAGTTTTACAAACAATTAATATAATTAATTAGTTATATATCGAATATGGCCCTTCCTTAAATATTATTTTTAAATTTTTTATACCCCGTTCAATTAAAGATTTTACACTTAAATCAGGTACTTTTCTAGAATCGATTCGATAAATCCTTTTAAAGGAATTAAGATTTTTTGCTTTTCGCTTACGCTGTGCATATTGTTGTTTCACTAAAGCCCAATACTTTTCGATTCCTCTTGCAGCTGGAACATTACGAGGATTTTTATCTTTAGGTACTACATAAATACCTTCCTTGTGCAGAGTATTCAAAACTAACTTGGTGTAATGACACGTGGCTTTGTCTGGCCGGAATATTATATCTTCTGTTTTGTAATTCTTTTTTAAGGAGGGAATCAATTTGGCTTTAATGCATTGTTTTAAATAAATGCTGCTGTTCATAGTACCGGTGCAGATGAATGGATTTAAGCGCCTTCTATCACTGACTAGAGCCTGCCACACTAAATACTTTTTGGAAAATTTTTCCTTCGGTTTGACTTTAATTTCTTGTTTACAGGCTGTTTTGTCTGAGCACTGATAAAACTTTAATTCGGGGACTTGAACAGGATCGTTGACAAAATAGGATTCATCATCTATTACTAGAATCTTTCCAGATTTTAACGAACCGAGCTTTCTTACCAAAAACTTTGCACCACTTTCAACTTTTGGTAACTGCTTTTCGGAATACTTTGGGGCAGACATTTTTCGTCGAGATCGTATCCCTAGGACGTCTTTCTTAATCCTACCTACAGTGGTTTTTGGAATTCCTAATTTTTTGGCCGCAGAACGAACCGAATACTTATCTGAATTTTCAAACATTGCCTTGATGGTACTAATTCTTCGAGCGAGGGCGCCCTGTGTGTTTCTTCTCTGTAATAGTTCCAGTACCCAAATACCTGCTGATTATTCCTGTAGTAGTAATGTAGTCCTGTAGTCTGGGAATTCCCATTCTTACAAAGTATTTCCAGCACACATATTTATTCTCACCACCTTCATTTGATAAAATGAAATTACTTGACGGCTTTCACGAGTCTCTTTTTCTATGATTGATTTATTGTACAATGCAAATAAATAATTTTCATTTTGACAGAAGCCAACTATGTTAAGTAACGAAAAAAAAGCGTTTTCATATTCCAAGGCTACTCTTTTTTCAGATATAGAATTAAAATAAAAGTGACAAAAAATTATGGGACATCCATAATTGATCAATAACATAGTACAATTTATTTTCATGGCCAACTTATTTTCCGGAAAAATATTCAACTTTAATTTTTTAAATGGAACACCCTCTATATTTTTGCGGAATTAAGTTCCAAATAAATTTCGCTTTACAATGATATGATATGATATGATATATCACAAGTGGCTTTTTGCTTTTAAATTACACTGTGCACTCATGCATTTCTAAAACGTTATACTGTCCAGAATGCGAAGGAGAAACGCCAAGGGATCCAATTTTCACAGAAATAAAATTTTTAATGAAGCTTAATTCGCATTATTGGGATGATGAGAACCCTTGCAAAATTGCTCAAAAACTCTTGCACAAATACATTTTTCAATTAATGTATGGATAGGATAGGATACTTGGCAACGAAATTTTAGGGCCTCATTTTCACGATAGAACTGTGACCTAGAACAAAATTTATTATTTTTGCATTAATTTTACACGACGTCGCTGCATTAACAAATTGTATAAAGCTTTAAACAATGGATTTGGTCAAAAACGGATCGGTAACAGAGGACCCGTTTTACGACCTGGGTCACCTGACTTGTCTTGTCTTGATTTCTTTGTATGGGGTTTTCTGAAAAACCAAGTGTATGAGATTCCTCAAAATGTACAGGAACTTCAAAATAAAATCACTGCAGCTAGCTTGTTAATTATGCCTAAAATGCTGCGAAAAGCTGGAGGAAATCTAGTAAATGGCCCAAATAGGTTTAGACTTTCATGGTGGACAATTTGAGCAGTCATTACGAGAACATTCATTGCGTATTATTCTATTTATTAAATACTAGTAATTAAATAAAAGCTGCTATAATCTCGTAATCGAAGAGTAAATAAAAAAATCATAGCAAATCTGATAATTTTATTTTTTGAACTGTAAGATGTAATTTCAAGGCTAAAAGCCACTTGTGATATATCATTGTAAAGAGAAATTGATTTAGAACTTTATTCCGTGAAAATATACAGGATGTTCTATTTAAAAAATTAAAGTTGAATGTTTTTCCGGAAAATAAGTCGGCCCTGAACAAGAATTTTGTGTTATTTCATAGATCAGGTTATGCTAAACAAGTCTCTTATTTAACTTTTTCCTCAACTTTTAATATTTCAGCAGATATAACTTGGATAATGAAAAATTAGCCACCCTGTATATGAGGGGCGCAAGCGTAAGTCTGGCAGGGGCGCGCAATCTTACGTAGTTACGCCACTGGTCTCTATGTATTATCCAAAACATTAATAGGCATATTTCTACGAAAATCAAGAACACAAGCAATTCATTGCATGTACCCTTGTTTGTCCATCGTTCTTTATTTGGTCAATACAAAAAGTCACTATGATTAATCGCCAAGTGATGCGCATTGCATGTTGGTAGGTGTACTTAATGACAATTCTGGTCTTCCAGTATAATAAAAACAAGTTAGTGGAAGTATTAAAATGTATCGCGAATTGATCTTTTTGTAAGTTTCCTGAAATCCCATCTGACATCAAAATGTATTAATTGGCAAAGAAAGCTTACTTTAATAGGTTATTGTATCAAACTGTTGCCATTATTTAAAAAAAATGATCTATAATAACAATGGCTGAAGGAAATGAATTACAAGGATTACTCACACTTGTTTTTATAAACAATATAAAAAAATATCTACATATACATATTATACCAACATTTCGTAGGTGGAATTTTAGGTAGGTGTATATCTCGTCCTTGCAGGTAGTGCAAGATTTAATAACATTAGCATTTAAGAACCTGTTCACATGGAGCGTTTTGAAACGCGCGTTAGTTTATGTATCGCGCGATTCGAGATTCCCCATACTAACGCGCGTTTGACGCGCGTTTCGAGGTACATGTAATTGCATTGGATTGTACACATGAACGCGCGATTTTGCATTGTACAGTGTTGGGACTAGTAGTGAAATTCCATTTCCATTTCCATAAAATAGGGTGCACCCAATATTTTCTGTTTTTTATACTGTTTATAAAGGCGATACAAGATTATAAGACAAGTTACTTCTTCGAATTCCATTGTGCTACTGACATAATTAATCTGTAATAATGAATCATGATACATTATTGACACTTAAAACGTCGCGTTTAGCGCTTACATGTGTACGCTCGAGGGTTTTTGGTGACGCGCGTCAAACGCGGCGACAAACGCCTTCATGTGTGCAGGCTCTAAATGTTGGTTGGTTGAGAAATCACGTGCCAATATACCTTACCAAACAACAATTTTGTTTAACGAACCCGTGCTATTTTTATATTTTTCCAATTCCAAGTTTAGCACATAATTTGTGTATGTTAAATTAATTTTTTTACTAAAACGTTGTAGTTGACTAATGGATTTTTGAGTTAAAATATGTGAATTTTATGATGTTTGAATAATAATTATTAAATACTATACTTCCTACTATTTAGTATAAAAAAAACTTATTAGATAATAATATTTGAGACTGCACCTTTGCCATTGCTTAAGTATATTAGCGTTATTACACATAACTTCCAAGGTCTTGCTCAGTGAAATTATAAGTGTACCTACGTTATTTCTAACCTAACCACTTAACATTAATTCAGGAACATTCAAAATTAAAAAGGTAGGTGTAAATCAAACCAGAATGGACTGTATTAACAGTTTATTATTATAACTGTTAAAAAATCACGTCACCTTAAGGAACTAACAATGAAAATAATAAATTACAAGATATCTATTCTAATTCTAGAAATGTGAACTTTTTGTACGCCTGCAGTCATTTATGGTCCAAAGTAGTTTTGTATGGAGAAACCAATTATTGATAGATGAGATCCACCAACTGATTTACATGCTAAGTGTTTGCTAGTTACTATTTAGAATGCTAAAGTTGAGGGAACCGGAAATGTGACAACTGTTGCCTTGCATACCTAACGCAGTAGGCTCTTGACTTATTTTGTCAACTGTCTAACTAATCGTTTTACATATTTAGTATTCTGTATAGCAGTTTTTGGCTCAGATTTAACCGGACCTGGTACAACTGTTACCTAATTTATGTCTACAGATTAAATGATAGGTAATAAGTTTGAGGGGGGAGGTACAAAAATTAATAACATCAGGGAAGCATACACTTACAAATAATAAAATAGTGGTCATTCTTAAAAAGCTAAATAAAGAAACTCAGATTTTTTTCTCGAATTTATTGAAATATTATTATAACGAATGTTTAAAGAGTCGAAGCCATATTTAGTTGGATAGCGTAGTAAAGTAGAACGTGCCCAGTTAACGTTTTTAAGACGCTCTTTAAAGCTTGACTTCTGCACATAATAACATCAACTTTAAAGCACATTGGGAATCATCGAAAAGCTTTCTATCTTTCGAACCGATGTTAGTTATAAGTTTATGTAAAATTAACGAGCTAGGTATGACAAATGCATGATGTTACCTCTCCCTTACAATGTTTCGAGATTCATATTGAATAGTTTAGTACATTTGAAGTTCGTTTAATGTAAGGTAACCAGATGTCCCGCTTTTGCTTCATCTATCCCGATGCTCACAAATTCTTCAAAATGTCGCGCTTTTTATGGATAATCACGATTTTACGAACATAGACCGCAAAACAGCTATATTACGTTTACTGGTTGAAACAATTTAAACGTAAATGAGAAACAATTGCAGTATATTGCAACTATATTTAATATTGGTATCCAACCGAGTTATACTTCTTTTCAAAAACTAGATATCATTATCTTATTTTAATTTGACCATGCCAATTATAAATAAATATTGTACACTTTATTTGGATTTAAATACAAACGCTGAATTAACATTAATTACAACAAATAACCGTAGCGGCATGTATATAATGCCAATCACACTTATAATCAAACAAAAGTAAAACAGGGGAAGCTGACTCAACTAACAACTGTGTTCTTGGCAATGACGAAGACATGAAAAAGATATATTTTTTACATCTTAATTGTGACATGCAAAAAGAATTAGTGGCACGTAATTTTCATATGAATTTCTATTCTAGCGCTACTTGGGCATAAAGCATCTGGCTACCGATAAGCATAAAAGATATTTAAATGTTGCTGCCTCTTCTTCTAAGTTACAAGATTTTTTTCCGTAAAAGTAATTTTGAAAATAAAGAAAAGCAGTTAGCGTTAAGACTGTTTGAATTTCATACTAAATACTAATAAAAACCGGAGTTTCCGCTCAAAGGATTGCACATCTAAAAATCATTCTAAAATTGTTCGAATAAATTATTTATGGGGGTATCCCTAATTTATTGATTTAGATTGATTTAGAAATCTGATCACCTTCTTTTTATCACTATCGTGAAATGCATTTCTTTATAAAGAAATCCCTTAAAAGTTACTACTTATATAATATGCAAGTGCCTTGATTGAAGTAATCATTGGATAATGTAATTGGTGTTGTTAGTCAAGATAGGTCAAGAGATAATTACGACACGATTACGAGAACGTAAATAACTATTACGTGGCAAGCTTTGTAAATTAATCTTTACGGGCGAGCTGGCAACTTTGTGGGGCGAGCGACAAAGGAGCGAGTCCATAATCCAGTGACCTTAGTAAAGATTCATTGCAAAGCGTGCAGCGTACAATGTCTTATTTCGGTCTGTACCAGCATATATTAATTTATTGTATATTTTGTATAAAAAGACATGTTATAATCAAAGGCAGTAGGACAATTTATAAATAGACGTTGTGATTAACCGACAAATTAGTTTCCATTAGCATTTTAGTGATGAGCATTGTAGAACTTTGCAAGTCTCTTTTAGGATCCCGTAAGATTTTATAAGGGCTGTAGCTGTAACTTTTTTGCTTCATATCAGAAAAGAAGACATGTTTTAATTTTTCTACGGTATGGGCAATTCAGTCGGGGATCGAGCTAATCCATCGAGGCTGGTTAGTCGTTCGTTCATTATTATTAAAAGAAATTAATTCATTCATCAACGCATACTGACTGTTTGGCATCGATTTAGTTTAATATTAATACAGTGCGATCCAAATTGGCTGAAGACGGTTTGAATTTCGCGTCTTAGGTTTTAGTGTATTTCACGTTGTTAGTGCAGCACTATTGAATTGTGTTGTGTCAAATTACAGAGTCAACGCGTCACTTTGTCGTTTACATCGTTGTACTTTGCTACGTTGTTCGGGTTTTCATTGAATTTTCGCTTTATTTCGATTGTTTTCTTATTTTGCAAAACAGGTTTTTTCAGAACTACGGTTTGCTACACAATTTTATTATCAAGTAAGCTGATTATTTAAAATTAATGAAGTTTTTCGTTGACCGTTTGTTAATGTCAATATTAATGAATGATTTTTTCTAAAAAAGGATGTATTAATGGACGTCATTAATACACTCTTTTTTATTAAGTAACTGTTTTGTGAAAAAAGGATGCATTAATGGACCTCATTAATACACTCTTTTTCATTAATAAACCCGTTTGTGATTTTGACGTTTTGATGATGTTTTACTTTGGGCAACCAGATATACGCACAAGTTTGGATTCGGTATTATTTGAAATTTTCTATCTTAAAATCGAAGAATTTTACGGTCAACGAAAAACTGTTGTAATCAATTCGTTTGTTAATGAGCAACTAATGATCTCAACTATTAAAGGCACTCACTCCCTATCGCTCGTTCGTGCTTTAAACAGTTTCGATCATTAATCGCTTTCATTAACAAACTAATTTATTAAATAACTATTAAAAGCTATATTATTTTTGAGACGCCGCTGTAAAATAAAAGAAGCAGAAAAGTATTCATGTTGCCAATGTGATAATAATTTAACGTGGCGGTAAATTCAAACTGTCCTCATTCAATTTGGATCACTCTGTATTTTATACAAGTGACTTCCCATATTCGTTTTTAATTTATTTGGTTTGAAAATTAGACCTGAACTGAAAAATTTCCAACAAGTCAGATTTTTGTATGCAACTTTGTTTAACACGATATGCATCAGGATTTTTTGCAGTTTCGTCATTTTTCGACCTAATTTTTCTGACTTATAAAGCTAACAATATTATGCAATGAAATCAAATATACAGTGAGAATTTTATTTCACTGAACATAGGACTATTGACATTCCCTATGTTCAGTTTTAAAAAAGCCAAGTCAATGCATTGCGAGCAAAGTCATTAGAAAGTGTCAAAACTGTGTTTTTTTTTCAAAGTTTTTGCCAAGACAGCTGCAGATCCTAACCTGACCTGAAGCTGTCTTTGGCATCAGTGAGGACTTTATGCCTTTATTATGATTAATTAATGAATATTCGTGTCGATAATTATTGTCAAGGATTACAATCATGTCGCAAACATTGTCGCTGGGTAGGCAACCAAACTTGCAGGTCTGCTGGTAGCTGGTGTTTTTTTTATTGTACATTCTTTTGACACAACTGAAATTATTTAGTTTTAGGTTAAGTATAATTACATCCAAATAGCAAGTTTAAACAGAAACTTTTATTTAAATTACTAATTTAAAAATAATTAACCTAAAACTAAATAATTTCAGTTGTGTCAAAAGAATGTACAATAAAAAAAACACCAGCTACCAGCAGACCTGCAAGTTTGGTTGCCTACCCAGCGACAATGTTTGCGACATGATTGTAATCCTTGACAATAATTATCGACACGAATATTCATTAATTAATCATAATAAAGGCATAAAGTCCTCACTGATGCCAAAGACAGCTTCAGGTCAGGTCAGGATCTGCAGCTGTCTTGGCAAAAACTTTGAAAAAAAAACACAGTTTTGACACTTTCTAATGACACTACGAATAGCAATTGTTTTATAGGTTGCTTGGATATGTTTTAATTGCTCGCAATGCATTGACTTGGCTTTTTTAAAACTGAACATAGGGAATGTCAATAGTCCTATGTTCAGTGAAATAAAATTCTCACTGTATATACTTCCATCAGACGTTTCTCAAATTCTACAATGATGTACGGATCCAAAGTTACCTTTTTTTTTGATAAAACTAAACTGTACATTGTTTTCAAAAATATTAATATCTTCTGGGTGCACATGAATAAAATTGGCCTCATAATGTTCGCAGCTATTTGATTGGTCTTATGGAATTGTTTTTACTCTTGTGCACCTAACAAATATTTTGTCAAAATGTGTGTTAGGTTTATGTAAAAAGACAACTTCTGGCCCGTAGGGCACTCCAAACTTAAAAAAAAAGTTTTTTCGTTCCGCTTTACTGCATAGACAACAACCCCTATTCTTAGGTCATACAGGATGTTTCACTTAACTTTCGTATAAATCTAATGTGTGACAGTACTAGTCAATAGTAACAAAAAATCCTTATATCATTTTTGATTTTACGCAATCGAAAAACATTTGCTAAAAAGATCAACTTTTGGGAACAGATGGGAATAATAGTCAATTACATCACCTAGCATCAACTACAGCAATGTATCAGATATCACGTTGAAAATGCAGTTAGGTACATTCGCATCCAACTGTTATTCTTAAACCAGTGACCACTAACCCACATTTCAAAAACTTTTTTTTTAATTATTAGTCGTTATTATGAAACACGCACTAATGATATTAAGCTATTTTGTTGCTTTTTATGTGTACTATCGCCTGTCCAGAGGATACGAATTATAAGTGAAACACCCTGTATATTGCCGAATCAAGACTTCTGTAGAATGCAACAGCTCTAGATGTCGTGTAATCTAATGAATTGTCTCAAATTAGACACTTGAGGTTAACATTAAAAATGTCTTTGGTATTCTATGAGATAGTTTTTTATACAGTCAAAATTTAGAACTTGACCCGAAGCTGTTATAATGTAAAAATTTATAATTGATATTGAAGATCAATTCTAATAAAATTTTTGAAATATTGTGTATATACAATTTCAGGCTACATCAATGCTATTAACGTACAAAATAAAATGTTATGTAAAAGAGTACCTGGCAACTGCGTTTTATGATATCCAGGATAAACAAAAAAAAAGGGGGGGGCAACAAATAATTGTCTACATGATCTAGCTTAACAAAAACAAATTATATGGTCAACCCTCATCGAAACGACATTGGAAAGATGAGTTGGAACCGAACACTCAGTTTTTCTCAACTACACAGAGCTGTAAATGATTAAAGTTTTCAGAATGCGGTCATTCCATCGGCATGTAGTCAGATTGGTAAATGAAATCCAACAATAATAGTGCCTTGCTAGTTTTCTAGCATTATCGTATAATTTTGAAGCATGCTTTTAATATTCTGCACAGTTTTCAACTAACTTAAGGTGACTCATATATCATTTTTATTCAATATTGTACCGAAATTTGGATTATGTATTAAATTAGCGTTGCTTCATCTAATTCGATTCCACCTTAAAATTTTTCTCGTGAGTTAGGGATGAGTTTCTGGAGAAGACGGAGCAATCTTAATAAAAAGAGCAACAGGTGACCCAAAAAGGCAGGTAACTTTACGCTAAAAGAAAACTGAACATAAAAAAATATGACAAAAACAACAAAATGATAGAGGCAGCCAAAGTGAAGAAAAGCAAATAAGAAAACTATAGCAAGAAACACGGGCGATATGACACACTCCATAAGCAACTTCATCTAGTTGCTTTTAGTCTTAGTCTACTTTTTTAATTCTTATTTCTTAAAATCTGAAACTACAACAATTAGGTGTAACAGGGATGTATGGATTTAAAAGTAAGCCGAGGAGCAAGAACATTCATGTACTTATTACTGGCAAATTTTGTATTTAATTGAAGCAGCCGGGCAATATTTAAAAATTCACCTGGACATGTTCTCACTTCTCAACAACCTATCATCTGAAAAAAATTAAGTCGGACGTCTGGTTATGACTACCTTTAATAACGAACCCCGTGTAATAACAATAAGAGAAGAAAGTATTCGACTAAAGTTGCAAAATATTATAACTATTCCAGTGTTCCTTGAGCTGGGGTACGCGAACATCTTTCGGAGGGTAGGCAATAGGGTGGGCCGAAAAAAGGTTTTATTTTTTTATCGATTCGCTATACCGCGGAAAACTTGCCCCTAGGACAGACAAGTAAATTAAAACAAAAAAAAAAAACAAAAATCGGTTGATGTCTTCCAGTATGATTGTAGATGAAAGAAAGCATATCAAAGAATTAGGGCTTAGAAGAATAATTCAGGCGAGAAATAATGTTCCTAAAGGGAAGTCAATTAGGAGCTTTGTGACACCAAAACTAAGCTTTGCTGCTACCGACTACAGCGAAATGATAGACTGGAGTACATGTAATCTTTCACCGCCATCTTTGCTCCGAAGATTAAGTGATGAGGAGATTTCATCTATAATAAACACAGGAACAGAATCTGAATGGAATTTTGTCAAGTTTCCATGTCATACACAAGCAGTGGGGCGGTGTGTAAAGCTGGTGACTGAAGCGTCACAAAAAGTCGTTGGTGCCAGGTCCAGGGATGGGTTCATCAGATCGACGCTTCTTTCACGATCCATCATGTCTAGTTTTTCGCATAAATCGGAGTTTAAAATAGCAAGTACCAAAAACAATGAGTAAAACACTATTGCCATAAAGCTATAGTTTGTAAGATGTATTTATAACTATTTTATGTAAAAAATTAAAATTTGCCATTTTAATGCTAAAAACATGTTTTTCAGACGCACTGAGCGACCAATAAATGTTGAAATATCTATTATTATTTAATTTTTTTATCTTCCCTGTGCTATTATTTACTTACTTAAAGCTGTAGTATTTAACTATAATAGAAAAAAAATTTCTTCTTTATTACGAAAAATTGTTGAAATTTATCATCTTTTGTTATTTTCGAGGGCGATGCGCGACCGGAAGACATCAACCGATTTTTGTTTTAATTTACTTGTCTGTCCTAGGGGCAAGTTTTCCGCGGTATAGCGAATTGAAAAAAAATAATACCTTTTTTCGGCCCACCCTAGTAGGCAAGTCTCATATAAATATGTGTAAAATGCAATATTATATCTTATTGCCTCAGTAGTCAACCAAGTTAATTATCTTATTCAATAAATGTGGACAGAACATATTATACAGAATTATATAGGAGAATGATTTCAAGACCCTATGGATTTTACGAGGGGGCGTTTTTATATTCGCGGAATGGGGGGTTGCTGAGGGGCGGGGCTTGGTAAACGACTCGTAACATCTAGCTTGATGTCTTATTACTATAAATATCGAACTGGATTATTATTGAATTAGTGGTATTGGAGTTATTTTCATTTACACAAGTCAAAACGTGTAGAGATTTTCGAAAAAACCAGCAAAAAAACAGTGGAAAAACCAGTGGCATAACCTGTTTAAACAAGGCAGAGAATCACTGGAAGACGATCCGCGCCCTGGACTTCCCATCGAGCTGACCACGCCAGAGTTGTGGAAAAGTTGAAACTTTAATATTGGAAGATGCCCGTTTGAAAAAGAAACAACTTGCAGAAATGGTTGAAGTATCAGATACAACCATTTTTAAAGTTCTGAACGCTCATCTCGGTATGACCAAGGTACAAGATGGGTCCCGAGAATGCTAACGCCACCTCAAAAACACGAACGAATAGCATGTTCACGGGCGTTTTTGAAGCTCTGCAGTGAAGACCAGGATGGAGTATTAAGTTGGCTTGTTACAGGAGATGAAACGTGGGTTCACCACTATGAACCTGAATCTAAACAAGATTCAGATGCATCAAGATCTTCAAGATTCAATGCAGCACACCCCCGCCAAAGAAGTTTAGTTAGAAGTGCAACAGTCAGCTGGAAAGCTCATGGCGACCATATTTTGGGACACTGAAGGCATCCTGGTCATCGACTACAAAGAAAAGGGTATCTCTATAACGGTAGAATATTATGCCACGCTTTTAGAACGATTAAGGGACTCCATCAAAGAAAAGAGAGGAGGAAACCTTTCCAAAGGTGTGCTGCTTTTGTACGACATCGCGCCCGTTCATCGAAGTTGAGTTGCACAAGCTGCCCTGCACAAGGCAGACTTACAGGAATTAAATCATCCACCCTACAGTCCAGACCTGGCCCCCAGCGATTACTATTTGTTCCCGAATATGAAGAAAGAACTTTGAGGGAAAAAATTTTCGTCCAATGATGAAGTAAAAGCTGCAGTTTCAGCATATTTTGACGACAAAAATGAATTATTTTTTCACTGGTATAAATAAATTAATTACTAATAAAATAATGTAAATAAAATAATGAAGATATTTCGACCGATATAAATATAATTTAATTATATTTATAATTAAATTAATTACTAGATCTGACAAATGTATTAGAGTTAAGGGAAAATATATTAAAAAAGAAAAATAATTCTCTGTTTTTATTTACTTTCCTTACCCCCCATTCCGCGAATATAAAAACGTACCCTTGTAATATACACTGGAACAGTTGGAAAAGGAAATGCTTACTCGAACTTTAACTCGCATTGCACTTAATCTATTTCAAGCTTCTTGTCGAAGAATCGTGATCTCTTAGTTAATTTTCGAGAAATCTTTGGCCATGTGTTAACTAATTGACGTGACGCCATTACGGCACAAATTAAACAAGTTGAGTACATTTTTGGACAATTTCTTAAAATCCTGTGGTTCTTACATTACGACATATCACTCTTTATTATAATCTATAAAAATTGATAAATTATGATATGAAAAAAAAAGTTAAAATAAAGTTCATATCCTTCTTGTTGTAGAAAGCGTTACTTAACAGTGAGAATTTACATAAAAATAGGATAATGTTTTTTATTTCACCTACAATAGCAAGGTGTTAATATAAATGTAAAATGAATCATAGAAATAAATGTTTGAATACTAGAAGTTCTTATGCAAAAGATTATTAGATTAAAATAAGAAAGCTTTTAATATCGTAAATCTGAAACTAACTGTTATTACGTTATCCTTATCAAGCAAAGTAAACGGATATCCAGAATTATACTGCATAATAAAAGGAATCAATTGGTTCTAGCTAACTCCTCCAGCAAGCAAGAAGAATAAATAATCAGTGAAAATTAATCAATGGAAAATTTCATGGGAAATTCGTCTTAATTAGTTACTCTATCTAATTAGAAAAAATTAAAGAAAATAAATCGAATTAAATTCGGTGCATTACTGAAGAGATTTTGCCTGGTCGAGAATCAATATCAAATAGAATTTTTCCTATAGTAAGGCTATCAAAGAGCTGCAAAGTATCATAAAATTGAATAAAATATTTTCATGAAAGTAAAATTTTTCTATTTTAAATTGATGTTTGCAATTATTGAAAATAATACATAATAATATTATTATTAAATACGAATGACAAATATTAATTTCAATAGATTTTTAAAAATTGTGGTTTTTCTGAAGTAAATATTTTATATTTAACGTCTTTATGGAAAGTAGCTGTTTTATTGTGATTCTTGTTGAAGTAAAAATGTACTTATAAACTTTTATTGGATATAATTATTTAATAAAAAAAAAACTTTGTAATTTCTACTCTCAATTTATGTCATGGAATACGCCTCTCCTCTCAATTTATTGTTACTGTTTATAAAAACATACTCGAAAACGACCATTTTGTAACTGTATAACTCCGGAGACAGTTTGATTGACATTGACTTCTCATGCGTCTTTTTACACATTTCAATACCTACGCATCGAAAAAATATTTAAAACTGGATCTACCTAAAACGTTTTAGGTAATAATATTAAATCATGTTTAGATTACTTTAGTCGGTACCAGGCTCAGCATTAATCCATCCTACTTGCTATACAAGACACGAATAGTAAGATGAAATGGAAGTTTTGTATTGGTCACTCTCAGTTTCTCGTTGTCGGTTGTGATAGTGGGTTGCAAAGATGTGATTGTTGTGTGTTGCACCGTGAAATCGTGTTTATCGTTTTTCAGTTATGTTTTTCTTCTGAAACGTCTTTTATGATTTGTTATTAACATTTATAAAAGTTTATCTCTTCCGTGCTCAAAAGTGAAGTGATGTTATGTAATGATAAATTGTTTATGTGCAATTTTAACATTTACCTATAGTACTTCAACCGAATGTTGCGTAGGAAATTTGCTTTAAGGGTTTATTTATGTGATTTCAAGCAAAATAATAAATAATAAAAGGCATATATATTTGAAATACGTAGAAAATAAAATTAGCAATGTTAGTTTTTATTCTTCTTTTAATTTTCTGTTGGTTCAGTTATCAGAATCTTTTTATAATATTCACACATTTATCTATGGTAAAGTGCCAAATTTACGTATTAGGCTAATCTAGGTTGCTAGCCTAAGGGTGCCGCGCCTCGATAGTTTGTTTACTAGCTTGTTACTCCATAACACTATCAGGCATAACCAACTAACTCGTTTATTTTGCTACTTTATAAAAGTCTCGTTTTATTATATTGGTTTTATTAGTTCATTTTTGAAATTTGATACTGTTCCAAATGGATAGATATCGGGTTTCTGATAAATCGAATCCAATCAAACCCCAGTTATAGCGAATGGAAGATTTGAACATAAAAAATGAAATTGTTTTCTTCTTATTATTGGTATGGAACGATTTTTGAATTTGTCGCTACTCTTCAATCATCTTATCTTCGAATCTGCATAATATTTTTGAAGATAGGCGGATTAACGCATTTATAACCTCACACTTGCAAGCGTCTTTTTCTCAATCTTTTTTAACTTAATTAGATATAAAATTTAAAAAAAAACGCACTTTTAGTTGCCAAAACTGAAAAGGTTTATTTATTAATTTTATCTTTATTATTACCAAATTTCATAAGACACGTTTCTGCTCTTGATATGTTCAGTCACCTTTTCTTATATTAGTGGGTTTTAAACATTCTAATAATATAAAACTCGTTCTTAAACTTTACCTTATTTATTTCTTTGAAAATCAATTTATCGGTCGATTGATTGGCTTTTAACAATGATTTTTTGGCTTATGTTACCCCACCGCATATTTTGCACTATTTCTACTTTTATTTTAATATGCCTTTTTATTTTAAATGTGTTATTATTATTATTATTATAAATAATTTCAAGTTTTATTTATGACATGCATCGATAGATTTTTACAGGTTTGCTTAGTAATTTACAACTTTAAATGACACATATAAATCAAACTTTCTTTATCAAAGTAAGAAAGGCTTAAATGTTAGTATCCAAGGCCAGTTTTGCTTTTAATTACGAAAAAATACGAAATGCGAAATATGTTTTCCGCTTACAAATATACATTGTATAATACAAACACATTGTGTTCCACTTCATTACTACATTATTGTACCTGATCATCAATATTAAATAGTTGTAGTCCAGACCGACAAAAAATGATTTGCGTAACTTTAGAATTTACTTCATTGCAAACTCTAACCAGCTGTGAATAAATTAAAAAAAACATAGACCTTACTGCATCACGAAAACTTATTAACGAAGTTATTCAGAATCAATATAACCAGAGCTAATTAAAGCTTACGAGCGTAGACTTAGTATTGGTGACGTCACGATAGTCGCCGTGAAAATGACCGAAAAACTCATGGAAGTTAAGCCGAACGCGCAATTTTTATGCAAAACATATTTTCGTTTGTCTTACTAGTGCTGAGCTTTTGTAATAATACTAACTACAACAAAATATATAACAATGCTTTTAAAAATAAAGGTTTTATTCACGTAGTTTAAAAAATAGAACATTATAATTAACCCTGTAAAACTATAAATTCTGGTCTTAATTAATACAGCTGCATGTATACATCCCTTATAAGAAAAATTAAACGACAGCTCAAACAACATTCATCATAATGGCCGAAAAATACATTGATAAAAACATAAATCGTATACGATACACGATATATGATACACGATAAATGTTATACGATAGACGATGCACGATACACAATATACGATACACGATCTTACAGTATGCATTTTTAAAAAATTATTGCACTGAGTTATAATTGATATACAGTGTGTTCCACACATTTATACAAATGGAGAAAAGGTTTATCTTACATTTCACAAAAAAATATTCTTGATAAAAAGCTCTGCATGACTTGTAGATCCATAATCAAGTACACAATTTTTAAAACATTGGCTGGCATACAGGGAAAATCAAAATCATGATTTGGAGTGAGAGTAAAATGTAATGTAACATTTGAGATTTGTTGACAGTTATTAGATATTCCAAAGTACTCTATCAAGAACGTGTTTAAAAAGGACGAGTAACACAAAATCAGGCGCTTATTATAAACGGGATCTTACGATGTTTCGTATTGCGCATTAATCTAATTGCTGGCGTGTTTATTAAAATTATCTTTTAATTTTTATCTACAAGTGTGCGTAATTTTTTGCTACTTAATAACAATTTCAATGAACATTTTGCTCTCTACTAAAGTTTGAACGCATTTTACTCTCACTAGAAATCATGATTTTGATTTTCCCTGTATTCCAGCCAATGTTTTAAAAATTTTGTACTTGATTATGGATCTACAAGTCATGCAGAGCTTTTTATCAAGAATTTTTTTTGTGAAATGTAGGTTAAACCTTTTCTCCATTTGTATAAAATTTTTTGGGACACACTGTAGTACAAAACATTTTTATTAATTGCTAAATTTCCCAAACTTTCATTTTTTGCCTTTGCCAAAACTACATTTGTTCTTTTTCTATTTTTCTGTAGTTATTCAATAAAATATTTGACGTAACACCAATAACGGTTTTATACCCTATTTAATAATTACCTGTTTAATATTTATTAACGGCAACACAGACCGGATAATCTTTAAATATTTATCAGTTGACAGAATTTTGCTACAATTTAGAAATTTATTTTATGCGCTAAATCAGTTTCTGAAAGCACTTCCTGTGGATACAATTCAAAATCTTCAAGATCTTACTTCAGTTCTGACTCACTTTTTGATTTGTTTTTGAAAATTTTCAGTAAATATCTTACTATCAGTAAAAATCTTTTTTATATAGGTATACTCGCATATTTTAAATTAAGAACAAGTAAGATTTTAATTTTAAGATTAGTTTATAGCTTATTTTAAATAAAATTATTAGTTTTCTGATTTACTGATTTTGTTAATTATTATTGGTTGTTTTATTTTGATTTTTAATATTTTACATTTTTTTTCTTTTATTCTTTCTGAAATACGTCATCGTTTTGCTTCATTAAAAACCAGAAAAAAAATCCAATGTGAAATCATAACAATTTTATACATTTTAATCTATTGTACAAAAACAATCTAATATCCATCCATCATTGG
The DNA here is from genome assembly GCA_929113105.1 of Agrypnus murinus. Lineage (NCBI taxonomy): Eukaryota > Metazoa > Arthropoda > Insecta > Coleoptera > Elateridae > Agrypnus > Agrypnus murinus. The sequence goes on from OV816025.1 coordinate 66,754,733, forward strand.
GAATATACATAAATAACAATAAATTAAAAATTAATTACTAAGTAATAGTAAGAAATGCTCCTATAAATTCCAAAAAATAAAGCTTCTCTCTGATAAATGCATAAGAAACTATGGTCAACCCTCGGCTGCTATCGTGACGTCACAGCCGATTTTTGATAAAACAAGTATTACTATGGTCTTTCAAATGCTTGCATGTGCTGTTGTTTGCAACATTCCTTAGTTTACAAAATATTTCACTTCTAGGGTTGTAATTACAACTGATAAGAATCGTATGTTATCCAAGTCCAAAATGACATAAAGGTATGTAGTTAGTAAGAAATGCTCCTATAAATTCCAAAAAATAAAGCTTCTCTCTGATAAATGCATAAGAAACTATGGTCAACCCTCGGCTGCTATCGTGACGTCACAGCCGATTTTTGATAAAACAAGTATTACTATGGTCTTTCAAATGCTTGCATGTGCTGTTGTTTGCAACATTCCTTAGTTTACAAAATATTTCACTTCTAGGGTTGTAATTACAACTGATAAGAATCGTATGTTATCCAAGTCCAAAATGACATACAGGTATGTAGTTTTGAGACGAAACATACTATATCAATCCCATGCAATAATGCTTTTGGCGACTCTGATGTGAGCGTTATTTCGTGAAAACATAATAATGTTATTATCTGTCGCCGTATTTGTCCAGTGGACTGGGTGGTTTGCCTCTAAATTGACAAAAGAGAAATAGGTTCCATTTCCATCGCAGATCCAGTTTAGTCATCGCCCGACATCAAACGCTGGCCACATTTGTAGTTCTATATAGTTCAGTTTAAATAATTCTAGGACTTGGGCAATCTTTGAATTTTGTCTCATTGCGGTGCAGGACCTTTAGAGTTGATATTAAACTTTAGGTCTTCTTAGGTAGGTCTAGAACACCATAGCTAACATCATATATCAATCCCATATAGACATGCCCAACAAGCCATGGGTCCTAGAACTTTCATTTACTAACTTATTAGAAAGAATTTTCCTTCCTCATTTCAGGAAGAAAAATGTACCTCTCCTCCTAAAGAGAGGAAGTAATCTTTCTATCTCGTTATTTATCGCACCATATAATATTTATTTACTTACCTACTTAAGCATTCTTGATTTATTATATCTATCAGACAGTCAAAATTAAAGTTTTCAATAGCATTTTTTGTACTTATCTTTTTCAGCAAAAAAAACTTTTTTCTCGTATGTAATAAACTATACAGACTGGAGGGGAAGTTTTACTTTCTTCACAAATAACTATTACAACTCCTTTAAAGAAGTCGATGTGATACAATACATTCACAATTGCATATAGAATTTCGTGGAAAGTGGGAATTGTATCAGTTGAAGAGTGAAGGAAATATATTTCTCAAAGGAGCCACAGAGATGGAAAGCGCATTTGTTTTTGTTGTTAGGTCTACTTTGTTGACAAGTTTATGACTTTTATAAATTTAAAATCTAGAAAACCACGTAAGTTTTTGTTGTATGTTATATTTCTTTCTCAGAATCTGATAGGCGATTCTATCCAATTCGCACTTTCCGCGCAAAGTTGGCCAATCTGTATAACACCAATGCCAAGAAACTGTAGTAGTTAGATTGCATTCAATTAAAAGTTGCAATAAAAAATGATTTTTTTTCCTTATAATAGAAGGAAATAATAATCGATTTAAGTTTAAAGGTACTTTTCTAATTAAATAATAAAAATATAATGAACTACTCGTACTATGTTTATTGGAACTAATAATAAGTTTGGAGAATCACAAAGAAAAGTTAATTAAAACGACTTTTTAATGTTGTTACTAATAACTACATTCTTAAAAGCATTTTTTAACAATTTATAATACAGTGCATCAAATTGTTAATAGGTTACAGTTTTTAATCTTTCTTGTAGTTTTATGGAGTTATTTTCTTCACTTTACGTTTCTTGCCGGACTTATAATTACACTGTAAAACAAAATTGCACTTTAAAACAATTTCCAGGTTCTAATACACTTTTTCTAGAGGTTTTTAAGATGCGGATCATGAATCTGCTATGGGTTTTTTCGGGCCAGGTCAAATTTTAGTTATATTCCAATTTATTTTCAAATAAGATCGTTTTTAAATACACGAGAAGGGTAGGCAAACTTTTACGTTTAACAACTCCCTGTATAGGTATCTGGAGGTACAGGTACAATATCATACCTATACTTGTCTTAGTAGATACGATTTGAAGGTTTATGTACAAATATATACTAAATACCTGATACAATGCTCTTGTCTGAACCAAATTCATGTTTTGTGTTCGAAGTGTGTTACTATCATATTTAAAAAATTTTTTACTCCTATTCCCAAAGTCTTCCTAAAATGAAACTTACACCAAAAAGAGTCGACACCTGCAAAGTTGTGAATTGTTTTTGTTCACCTTGTAAGCGTAAATTTTACATTTTTTATCATATTTGCCACCCTGCTGTATGAATACTGTGTGTCACTGAAGGCTATAATTTTACATACGTAAGTTACTTGATGTCCTCTACCATCCTACTAAATTTCACCAAAATCTGAGATTGTCGGGTTGAAAAGCTCATTTTTGTGTGATGATTTGGCATGGAATGACCCGAATGACATCGAAACAACAGTATTTGACCTGACACGAAAAAATCAATATCAGATTCGTTATCTTCATACCAAAAAGCTGTCGAAAACCATATGAAAACCTGGAAATTCTTTTTGTGTTGTACCCTGTTATTAATAGGTAACTACAAATATTCGTTGATCTAACCCACATTGCAGATTTTCACTCTTGCTAATTTTTAACATTAAATCATAAACAAACAATTTTTTAACTTGGCCATAAGTTTGTATCATCCATCATGTTCATCGTTTCTTCCGCCATATATTATTACATAGACCTTGAAGAAGACGCAAAAAAGTATAGAAAATAAGATTTTTACAAAAAGTGCCGATATTCAATGTTAAGTAGTCAAACTCTTGGTCTATTGAAATCAATGTTTTTATCATTGCATGTATTAGTGATTACTAATAAGCAACAATTGGTTGTATTGTAGTATCTCTTCATATCTCTGTTCTTTGAACAAACCGAGGAGCACATGTACTTTCTATTCTGTGAATGTGTTGCGATAATAACTTTTAACATTGAACAACAATTTTACGAAAAATGAACAGATCTATTTATGTTATTGGAATGATATTCTCCTTATTTTCATATAATCATGATGTGTTACTTTCGAGTTAACAACACCTTCAATAAAAAATACCTTGTCCCCTAAAGACATTGGAAGAGTAGCATTTCAGCAAAAAACCTAATTACATTTAAATCTACTATAATAAAAGGTTAATGTATTCACTTCTTGATTATACAGTATACACCCATACATAGTCAAACTGTGCATTAATGCAACGTGATTTAGTATAAACATTCTGATTATAAATAGTATTTTTAATAATGCCATTTAACATCTTCATCGTTTTCTCATAAGAACTATTGGAAAACTAATAAGAGTTTCTCAAATTTCAAAAAAGGTTAGAATCCTATAAATTTAGTTTTTGTTATGTAAATAATTTTTTGCTAATTAAACTTTAATTTATTTATGGTTTTAAATACAGCAGTAAAAGACTATAACTAAAATTAAAAGAGAAACAGTTTGAATAAATTAATTTGGCCAATATTCAAAGAAAGATTCTATTTGTAAAAAGTGAATTTGCAATTAAGGTCAAATACTTTGATCTTTAACCTGTACTGCTATAGCAAACCTATGTAGGTATAATGTTTATTAAACACACCTTAAAACTATTTAAATAACAACAATGCATTCGATTTTCTGTATAATTTATGCTCACGTAGGAGTCGGTTTGTAATATTTATTATTGTGTATACTATGTAATGTTTCTCTAGTTTGCGTTCTGATTAAGTTATTAGTATTTAAATAAAGAAAAGTGGGTTACCTATTTCTTTATAAAAAAAATAAATTTGAAATTTATCCTTAACATTAGAACATTATTGTTGGCATTAGAAAATATATCGATATTTATTGCCTTATATGTATAAAGTGTGACTTTATTATTATTCAGTCGGTAAATAAAATGTAACATACGTTCGTTGAGCTAATTGTAATGACATTTGTAATTTATTTACAAATGTCATTTTAACGAAATGAGCTAAACTTACGGTTTAGTTGCAAACAATCTTTATAACATGTGTTCAAATAAATCGCCATTTGTCTGTGCACACAATCGCGCACGACCTATTCGTTTATGCTAGCAAACATATCGTCATTTGCTCGAATTTCTTCTGCAGCGGCTTCAATGCGTGTGCGTAGCTTGTCTTCAGTATGTTTTAAAATATCCCTAAATACAAGAATCGAGGGGAGTTAAGTCCGGTGATCTTACAGGCCAGGCGATGGGCCCTCCACGTCCTATCCACTACTTAGGGTATTCGTTATTCAAAAACTCCCGTACCTGGCGAGCAAAGTGTGGTGGTGCTCCGTCACGCATGAACCAAAGCCGTGAAGTGTCCTTCAAACACTTCATTGTCCAGAAAGTGTAGGTATCAGTCACCGGTTAATCGTTGAGGCAGAATAATAAGTCATATTAAACGGTTTTGATAAATTCCCGTCCATACACTTACCGAGAGACGTCTCTGAAAATAATGTCTTCGGGCAGCATGAGGATTCTCGTCAGCCCAAATGTGGCTACTATGTGAATTGAAAACCCTCACCCGAGTAAAACAGCATTCGTTTGTCCACAGTACATTTCTGCAAACTGAGGATTTTCGTGGTTGCGTTCCAATAGCCATTGGCAAAAATGCCCTCGCGGAATATGATCTGCAGGTTATAATGCGTGTACTTTCTGAAATTGGTATGGGTGTAGGGAGTTTTTTTTTAAATACGCCAAACGCAAGTAGAAGGTGCACCAGGTTGTGCTTAAAAACACGTACTACTATTTTGTTTTGGTTACAATTTTTGAAGAATTTAGTTTCTCGTCTACATTCTTAGGTTTGTTATCCTTATTTTGTTGATAGCCTTTAAAAGTTTGTAGACATAATTTCCATGTACTTTGCAGTGGCGTACTTTTTTTTCTAAGATGGGTTGTCATTTCACAGGGGCATTTCAGTAAATTATTAGTAAGATGTTACTCTACACATGTTTCCCTACTGCTCTTTAACGGGATGAACATATTTTTCAAAACATCCAATGCTCTCTAGCATAACAACTCTTTCTCTTCTTTGATATGCTATCCATCGTCTCTATTTAACAAAGTATTTTCCAGTTGACTTTCTTACAGCATGCTTTGTTCAGTTATAGCAGATGCCCATTAAAGGTTTTCTTGCATCCGAAAAGAGAAGGTAAACCAAAAGGAAATTGTGGTGTCGCATCCGAAGAATTCATTGAAAATCTTAACACATTGCATAAACTTAAATTACCTAATAGTATATTATCCAACGAGTGTGTATTGATGGCTATTATTCATGAGGATGATGTACACGCGAGTAGGATACTAACTAAATACTTTTTCTACGACTATTCAATAGGAAATTGCACTTTGCGGTCAAGACAATTAATTATTTATTGTTTTGAGCTTTATTTGGTGAACCTCTATAATCATGAAATAAATAAATCAGATTAATAAATATTAATTAATTGCCAGGTGGATTATAGTATATTTGTACAGTTTAGTTTTCTATACTGATGTTAGTTATGTTTATTGTTCTTTGCAACATAGAATAAAGCGCTCATAATGATGAAGATTTGTAAATATATCTGATAATATTCTCCAAAATGAGCTAACAGAACGTTCTCAGAGAACGAATTGACAATTTTGAGGCTTCGTCAATCCTTAAAGGCCTAAAACCCTTAAAATATTTCAAACCCTTTAAAATAAAACAACTAACACAGGCAGAACATGCACGGTACGGTTTCGTTTGTGCAATCAACGCCCGTGCTTCTGCGTTTTATTCTTATTGTACAAATTGTATACAGATATCTTTTTTCTATGAAAGCGAAGTTTGGATTAAATGAATTTGTGTGTTTGTAGGCGTAGCTCTTTGTGATTGGTCACAGCCCGGGAGTAATAAGTTATTACTCACGGCCCGTGGGCAATGAATGCTATTACTAAGAAACACATTTAAAATTAATGTATTATTTATAATAATGTATTATTAATAGGAGTAGAAAGAAGAATTTTAAACAACTTCTGTGCTACAAAACTGTATTGGCATGTATACTTCTATTGAATAGAGGTTTAATGCGGATGCGACCTTTGTTAGGTGTGTGAAATTTCACCTAATAATACACTAACAAAGCTATTTATTAGTACCTACAAAGAAATTTACATATTATTCGACATCATTAAAAGAAATGTTGGAAAATTCACTTTGTTTATTCTTAATCATGTTTTGTCAAACCACAACTTAACCTAACCTAACACTTTGTTGGTAGTGGTATTGTTAGTTAAGCAAAACTTTATCAGGCTTACATTGATTAGGCAGTAGTATCAATAGGCGAAATTTGAAAACTGAAAATCACAGCCCCATTTGTTTTTGTTCTTCTGCGGTAATCTCTTCAGTTTCTGCATCTATTACAATAAAATTTAAAAAACGGTCATAACTTGATTATTTATATACCCATATGTACGTATTTGGTAGATGAATGTACTGGATTTTGCAGGTAACAAGATTGCTCTACTGTTCCCCTTCAAATGATAAATTGTGACAAGAGACTGAGATCAAATTTTAGAAAATTTGTCTTCAATAGGTAATGGCGAATTGGATAGATCGGTTGTGGTGGGAATGGGAAAAAAGAAAAAGAAGTGTATATTTTGAGATAGCTTTTAGAAACTATATTGTCTTCATAGAAGATGACCACCTCATTCCAATTTCTACCTTATTATAAAAAATAAGCCTTATTGAATTGTGATATAGCTACAACCATTTTCAAGTTGAGGATTGTGCGGTCGTTTTACATGAGAATAATGAAGGTTGCCACCATCAAAATTTTCTTTGTTCATCTTAAATCACATCGCACCTGAAACGCAAGTACAATGAAGTTTTTACGCAGTAATCTTAAATAAATTGTCAAGAATTGTTGGAGAAAAATGAAATTTTGAGGATTTAGGGATTACGAGGAATTCAGAAAAACTCTAGGGAATTGAAAGAAATTATAGACAGTTCAGAAAATTTCACCTCACTCAGTTTCTCTAACCCAAAATTTCATTTCAGTAATTTTACTGACGGTCTGCTCTTCATACTTGGTGGGTTTGTTAAGTTAGTATCAGTTGATTGTAACAACGTTTGGAAACTTAAGACTCCAGTTCTTAGAACTTTTAAGCCCTCTCCATTCGATTGATTCTAACTAACCCTACCTGAAGATTTCATTATAGAAGGAAGAAATAGAAGATCAGGTACCATCACAATAGTTCTAGTGAATATGAAAACTAGTGTGATCTTGTAGGTAGTTAACTGATTCTGAAAATGTAGGTTAGAAGGAAGTGTTTCATCTGCGGAAATTCCTAGTGCGTCTTGCAATTTTCATGCCCATTGAGTGGATATATTTATCCAATAATTTTAAATCTTTCATTACCTGTTTTATTCTATAGCATTTAGGTAGGAATCAGAAAAAACATTTTGTTTTTTTGAGAAACCACCATAAGCTATCCTAACCAACTACTTTTTTCAACACAAAACATTCTTATTTGCAAAACAATTTTGTTTGCTCGCCGTGCAAACATTTCTTTATTTATTGCAGAAGCCAAGACGAAATATTTTTGAAATTCTTTAAAAATTAGTATTCGCTAATTTGTTGGAATTCAAAAAATGCAAAAGTTAGATTTATTTTCAATGTATGCCTTTTATTTATTATAAAACGTAGAGTTAGCTGAACATATTAAAGGAATTTGATCTTTCTTGAATTTAGGTCTCGTTCATGAACATAAGCTAAATTAATTTAAAGTTAGAAAAGTGCCATAAGAAATATATTATATAAACTATGTACCATTTGCAAAAAGCTTTCGAAAATTCATTACGATGTCCGGAACCATCACCAAAAGCACCAAGGAAAAACATCGCTTTGCAACACCGTTCATGCAAGGGAACTGCTCACGCTTGTGGAAATTACACCAAAAACATAAATAATTGTAACGACGATCCATTAATAAACACTTTAAAAGTTAACAATGTAAATGTAGATACAACTAATAAGAATTCACAAGAAAATGGTCAAAACGTAACTAATAAATTAGAGGATTTAAATAATAAACATAACAATAAATTTAAACGAAAAAATTCCAAAACTTCCAGTATTAGTTCTGAAGGTCATAGCGAAACTGATTCTTTAGATTCGCTAACTGATAATAACAAAAAGCCTAATGGTATTTTACAAGGTGTATCTTCAGATTCCACGCCGAAAAACGCAAATGTATCCGTTGTGGATCGGTTACATTCGACCGCCACGAAAGCGTCAATTGCAAAAACAGCCAAAATGCGTTATCTAGAATTAGATGATGAGGAAGATGCGTGTTGGATTCAAGATCTCAGGAAAGAAGCAAATAAAAATGATAAAAACGAGACAGATAAAGAAAAGAAACAAAAAAGGAGAAATAAATTGAAAAACATTTTAAACAATATGAACAATAGTTGTTCCGATAATTCTAAAACTAATGGGGTCGTTACGCATGCAGACACAGATATTTGCAATGAAAGTACTGTAAAGAATGGGGATATAAATCAGCTTAATAATGTGCGTAAAAATAACTTCAAAGCCGTACTGTCACACAATAATGCTAATAATGTAAAACCTCCATGGAATGCAAATAGAATTTCTGTAAATAGAGCTTCATTTAGAAGAAGAAGTATTAGAAGAAATTTCAACAATGTGAAGGCTGTAACGTGGGAAGAAGCAGTTTCCTTATCCGAGAAAAGAAAATTTAGTGTTGTTAATGATGATAAAAATAATTTCTTGAAAGATTGGCAGGAACTTTTAGCCCAAAAATATGATTCTGGAGTCGACGAGACTGATAAGGTAGTTAAGGTTGAGCATTATATTATTTTTTACAGCAATAATATAGTAAAAAGAGTAGTATTTGTAATTCAACATGAAGAAAACTCTATATAGAGACTTTTTTAATTATAATCTATTACTTTATTAATTTGTTTAATTGGTTTCAGGCAAAATCCGAAGAACAAGTAGCGATCGAAAAACAATGGTTAGATGCAGAAAAGGTTTGGCTAGTTCATCGGGGAGGATTTGCAGCTGCCAGAAAAGATTCATCCATTATTCCAGACAATGGAAAAATAAGAATTCGCCTAGAACATACAGGAGATATATTAGATGTAGACGAAGATGATATTGAAAAGGTTTGTACAGTTGTCGTATTACTTTATTGTTTTAAAAATGAAACGTATAGGGTAACTCAAAAAAGTTGATCATGAGACTGTTAGATTAAGGTATAGTAGGATTCAAAGTGCATAAAAATAATGGTCAACTATCGTCCAGGTTGATGCGAGTCATCCCTATTTCGGACAACCTTACTTCACCTGTCTTCTTCTCCTACCACTTGTTACTATTGTACTGTTGTTTCTGGGCACAAAGCTTAAACAACAATTTGCTCGTTCTTATCCTTTTCATTTTCTATCTTCTTTCTTTTAAAAGGAACAAGTAAATAATCAAGAAACCTGTACTGCATAATAATATATGCTTTTTAATGTATTATGCAGAAACTGATTTGGAGCACTTTGAGTATGCATAACTTGAGTATGTAGTATGATGCAGTATAATTCTGTGTTATAGAGCAAACAGGGCAGATGTCCATTTTACAAAACTAGGCTTTTTGTGTGCAAGTTGTCCATCAATATAATGTACACTATTACTGATAAAAAGAATGGTTTCATAAACAAAATTGGAGTGTGCCCTGGAATACAAAGCAATGGAAAATTTTATTACCTAGTGAAATAAAACAATATAACAAAACACATCGCTTATCGCTCAAAATCGAATCGAATATAATATTAATTGTAATGAACATTACCAAACCAGTGAAGTAAATGCATACTTGTGCGTTGTATAGGTCAATGTTATTCTTAATGGCAACCATAGATAAATGTTTATGTGGTTGTCGAGACCGACTGCTTAATGTGCCCATCTGATACCACGGTGAAGTGTACTGAAGCTTTACATTGATGAGAAGAATCTTCTCGACAGTTCCGCGGATGGAACATGGGCCACCTGAGTAAGAGTTGGAGTCTTTACCGTGCGGTCATCCACTTCACTTTTTTAGTATTGTTCATATCATGTTTTTCATGCCTCTATATTTATATTGGCATCCATCTGTGAGTCCGCTGCAGCCGCACGTTGGGCCTACGTAATAATAATCGCCCCCTTCCTCCCGCACAAGCTTATAGCTTCTGGAGCCTGGTTTCAGGTTATGGGTTGCAGCAATTATTATTATTATTATTATTGGCAAAGACATAGCCCCTATACTACAAATTGTAGTGACGGTTGTTCATACATTTGACTATATATCGTATGAAAAATCTAGGGCTAGACCGATACATTGACATTGGCATTAACATCGGCGGTGATTGTCCAAAAATTCAAACATCGGCAAATGTACACCGATGTTGCCGATTTATTTCCTAAGCACGAAAAGATTATCTTGAAGTAAAAAAGCAGTCTTTACTGGCAGTGAGTGAAGTTCGACAGAAATAATCATTCCATTTTTGCATTTACCGTCGGCCGACGTCTAAGTAAACATCGGCCTATCGGCAAAGTTCTTCCATCGGTCGAGCCTTAGAAAAATCACATTTTTGTTAAAACGACATTTATATATATATATATATATATATATATATGACAGCACTACAGTCCTTAAAGGTCCTTGGCTTTTTGTACTATTTTCTTCCACGCTTTCCTGTCTAAAGATTTACTTTCCCAATTATTTGCCCCTAGTTTCTTCAAATCTTGTTCGACCTGCTTGCTCCACTTTAATCTATGTCTACCACGTCTATTTCTTCCTTCTGGTTCCAATTTGTATGCTTCCTTCACTGTTCTTGTATTTGGTAGTCTATTTATGTGGCCTATCCATCTTAACCTATTTTGTTTTATAACTTTTAATATTGTTATATCTTTGTACATTTCTTCTATTTCTTTATTTGTTCGTCTTCTCCACTCACCATTTTCATTTATACCTCCGTATATTAGTCTCAACACTTTCCTTTCCCATGCTTCAATTTTGTTTTCTTCCCGTTTTGACATTGTCCAACACTCACTTGCATATAGAACTACCGGTCTTATCACTGTTTTATATAGTTTTGTTTTTGTCGCCCTAGAAAGCACTTTTGATGATAACAATTTTTTATACACTCCCACGCACTTGCTCCCTATCGCTAATCTTCGTTTTATTTCGTTACTTGTTTTACCGTCTGACGTTATTTCTGTTCCTAGGTATGTTACACTTTCCACTGTTTTTATTTTAAGCACTTCCTTATTTGTTTTGATGTCTAATGTTGCATTTTCGGTTTCTTTTGTTTTGCCCATTATTATAAATTGTGATTTTTGGTCGTTAAGTTCTAATCCTACTTCCTTCGCATTCTTTACTATTTCGGATATAATTTCTTGAAGTGTGTGTTTGTTTCTTGTTAGGATCAGTACATCATCTGCAAACGCTAAACATTGATGCGGGCCTTTAATTATATTACCACTTCCATTAATATTGCTTTTTCTGATTATTCTTTCTAGTACTAGATTGAAGAGTGTGCTTGATAGTGGGTCCCCTTGTTTTAGTCCTCGGTTTGTTTCAAATTTCTTCGTTTCTTCTTTCCTCACTCTTACTTTACTTGTGGTTTCTTTTAGAGTCATTTTTATTAATCTCTGCAGTTTGTTAGGACATTTAAATTGTTTTAATGTTTCTATTATTTCTTTCCTTTTTAAGTTATCATATGCTTGGCGAAAGTCTATGAAGTATGCATAAATTTTGATGTTTTTCCTCCAGGATTTTTCTTGTACTTGCCTTATGTTGAATATGTGGTCTATTGTTGATCTATTTTCTCTAAATCCACATTGGTATTCACCTAGCATTGGGTTGGTTATTGTTTTTAAAACGACATTTATGCTTTGTATAAAAGATTATAATTATGAACATGATATCCAGCTATGAAATTGTAAATTTTAAGAAAACTTTTATGACATTTCCTAAAAATTTGGATGTAGTTGTTTTTTTATCTATTAAAGTTTGTGTCTGGTTTGCTCCAGGACGTAAGAGAAATAATTTCCTAGTATAATTAAAGGGGAAAAACATCTATCGTTCCTGTGCTCAAATGAGCTTCAGGTGACACTCCAACAGTGTGTTGGACAATTGACCCTTGCAACCCCAATCTATAATGTTTTATTCACTATAAGTATTGAACTTAACACATTGTGACACTTTCTGGTGGAACTTTGATCTCATTTATAAAGATAAAGGAAAATTACAGCACAGGCAACATGTAGATTGCATAATGCACTATGCTAGCATGTATTAAACATAATTGAGTCAGTTGGACTTCATTTGAGTGCAATTGTGACATTGGGTCAAAGTTAGCCATATAAAGTAGGTTGAGCTAGTTGCTAAATTAGGGCCAGGTCAATTAACCTGCTCTCAGATCAGAATTAACGTATAGTCATAAATGTTCAGGTGGCTGGACTAGGGTATACTAATTTTGAATTTTTGACATTATTGACCTGTTTGGGCTTTTGTAATATTGGATTTGTCAAAATGACCATTACCAAAAGAAATGTCATCTAGAAATCAAATTATCAATGGAGTGCTTTCTTATTTAGAAAATTAATTTGATATCTATAACACCATTGAAAACCAATTACTATAACAGTATTGCCATGGTGAGAAAAGGCAACATTAACTATTTAATCAACGGCAAAGGATACTGATGAAAGCTTCTGTTTTTGTTGAATTTTGAATTTGCCAGTGACAGATTAGCAATGTACAGAGTACACAAACGCTCTAGCTATTAATATTGCAAGATTGCATTTTATAGTTATTAATTTTTTATTAATTAATGATTAATGGACAGACAATATTTGAAGTTTGAAGTAAGGAAAATGTCAAATTGACATAAGGTGACTAACAGAAACAAAAGTTAAACAACTACTATGCCACCTAGTCGAGAATATTTCATTAATGATGCCTTGCAGTAAACTTTAAATGTGGCAACACTTTGTTATGTGAAGTGGCTTTGATGCATTCTAACTAGTATCTGTTGTTGTCTAGCACCATTAGAAGAAAACAGAAAAAATCAGAAGAACAAATTATTTACATTTATATGAGCCACATATATACAGGGTGTTTTTAAATAATGGTTTTTGGCTTAATGGGTAACATATGAATAAAGGAAGAATGCAAAAATGCATAAAATTCCGCACTATCTCAAAAATAAATTTTCACTAAAAATTGTTGAGCACCCGGAAAATTAAGCAAACTGAAAGCGACCCTGGTATCTGGAGAAGGTATTATTTTTATGCTGATCATTCATTTAATTTATTCCAAACAAAAAGATGTTTACTATTTAAACTGTTTATAGGTAGTAATAAATACATAAATGTGTCAGCAAGTAGACTATACAATGACAGCACCTAGATAAATAGGTTTTTTTGTTATTACAACTAGAGTTCCTAAATGAAAACTTTAACTGTGTTATTTTAGAGTTAGGACACGGATGTCAAAATCTATCTTTTTCTAGGTCAAAACTAAGCTGTTTGAAACAGAGCTACTTTTTTCTCTCTTTTTACTTTAGTGACAACATTCAGCAGCTGTCAGTTATAAATTTTAGGTTATGTTGCCATGTTTAATTTTATGCATGTGAAGTTGTTTTAATGTGCACATTATCATTTATTTATTGTTTGTAGAGAATTTTTAAAACTACTATAATACATATATGAATTTTACGACGGCTATTAATAAAGTATTAATTGTACTGAACTTCAGATTTATACAATTGTCACACTGACAGTTTAAAATATTAAACCAATTTTCATGATTACCAACCTTCTAATAAATGGTTTGAAAATATGAAATGTCACTAGGAAGATTTGACATACGTGACTTAACTCTAAATAATACATAGCTCAGTTCATATTTAAGAACCCTAATTACAACTACTGCACTTCCGTATTAGGTTGCAAATTGTTATTCTTATTAATGATAATGAATTTGAATTGTATTTAATCTCAGACATTGTTAGAAATAATAAGTAAATCGGTTGCTTAATAAAATCAATTAACAGTTAAAATTAAATGCTGTAAAAAAAAGTACAAGATCGTTCATTTTAAAAATAACAATGTTATGGTAATGGTATAATACGATCATTTCTATTGATTAAAACAGCGTAATAATTAATGACATGATGTAACCCTGTCTGGTGGAGCTATTCCACTATGCTGATCATTCATTTAGTTTACTACTTTTATTTAAACTGTTTATTATAGGTAGTAAGTAATAAATACATAAATGTGCCAGCCAGTAGACTAAACTAAAGTTTTTTGTTATTATTACAACTACTACATTTCTGTCAGTGTTGGGGATTAATCAATTAAATTCTGTATCAATTAATCAGTTGAACTACCCTACTTAATTCCAGACTGCAACTAAATTTAATTGCAATTAAACGTAGTTTCAATCTTGTCCTTGAATTTAAAACATTTCTAAACTGATGTAAGCTAATATAATCTTATTTCTAGATAAATTGGAAATCCACAAGAGCCTATACGCTGTATTATTTTTTTGTAGTTTAGTGAGGAATTTCTCTTATCTTACTAGAAATGACTGTTGCATGTTTTCTTTTAAGTATTCAACTTCTAGATCATTGACCACATGATTTCGATCCAAAATTTGAATTTTTTTTCAAATTGTGCCTTGATTCACTAAGTCTTTTACCCGCTGCTTCCTGAGAGGTACCATTTACCTACATGAAGGTCTCCTGGGCAAATGTTCTTGGAAATGAAAGTTGAACCTGTACAATTGTATGGCAAAATGCAAACATGTTATGGCAAACATGCAGTCATATTGTTCAACTTGTAGTACTATGCTAATGAACAAGTGATTATTCTGTGCAGACAGAAAAAGATACTAATGCAGCAGTGATTCCAGAATGGGATGGGTTACGAAAATTCTGTCTGTCAGGTCAGCGATTCCTCACTATGCGCTGGCCAGAAAATGTGTGCAATGTATGACAGTCAAACATGCTTACTGTTTATCTATTTTTTATCTTGTTATACCTGTTCTTATCTATTTTATTTAGTGAAAATTATGTAAAACAAATACGATTTTTATCTTAAATTTGAATAGCATTTATGAAACTTTATGAAAATCTTTAATATCAAATAAGAAAAGTAATTTGAATACTAACAATATGAATATACATAAGTACAACTGGGTGTTTCTCCCAAAATCCACAATTTGGATGTGAAAAATTCTCAGAAAAGAAAAATGTTGAAATCTGTTTTTCTAAGAAATAGTATGATTAATTGATTGTATATAACACATACTGTTGATTAGTAGAACTTAATCTGGACATTTTCGACTTTTACAGTGTTAAAATCCACGTAAATGATCCATGCAAATGACAGAAAAGATTATATTTAATAAAAAAACTGAACATTAATATTGTAATAAAAAGATATTTCTAACACGATAATGCTTAATAATGGCTTAGTACTGGATAATAAGTAAAATAAAAATTAGTAATTTTTATTTTACCCATTTGTTTCTTTTCTGGATCATTTTTAATTTTTTCTCTTCTTTTCTTCTTTTCCACATTTTCTTTGCACCTCATAATGTAAGAACATGAATGTATGTAGGAGTTGTCATTTACGTGGACAAATTGTATTACGTGGAATTATAAATCCACGCAAATGACGCAATGAAAATGCCACGCGAATCACTATTAGAGCATTAATATAACATAGTGCCTAGACTATTTTCTTTGGAGGCTTCCTACTAGCTATGATTAAACAACACCGGTAAGAAATTATGATAACCACGTGAATGACGCTAAATAAATGTACTCTTACATCAAACCATATAAACTACCTCTATAAAGTTTATAGATCAACTGAACAAGACACTACATGTTGATTTCATTAAAATTACATATGCAAGCAATACATGTGCAATGCTGATATTGTAGCAATACTGATACTATACGTGAAATTTAATAATGTTCTTCTCTCTTAGTTAGATCCACGCAAATGAGAAAAATATCAGGGACAACATTTTATTGATTGTGTAGTAGTCGATGCTTAATATTTTATATATTAATTGGCTCTGGATGAGAGCCCTATACTTGTTTTACAATTCTCCTTAATTAGAACAATAATGATTAACTGATGCCGTAGAAAAACTGCTTTTTACTTTGAGAATACATACTAGGGACATGCCACGTGAATGACATATGACATAATAAAGTTTACTTTTTATTGTTAAAAAAATAGGTGAGTTGTTAATATATAGGTACCTGGCTAGATAGATTGCTATTACTTCTTCACTGTACTGAACTAACAGGTAAAAAGGTATTCGTAATAAAATATTAATTGAGCAGGGACAGTAAATGTAATATTTCTGAAGAATTACCCAACTACATACTCAAGGATTTGCTTGTAACTCTGTTACACCCCCATCCCCCCATTACACAAAATAATCTCTCATACATTTGCCCAGTACTAAACGCTGAATGGTACATAAAATTAATTTTAAGAAGAACTTATGTGAACGAATTTATTTTTTATTAGAACGAATGAAGATCAATGTACAATAACTGATAATTTTTAGTGCTTAACCAATACTTTACAGTTAAACAAATGCCTTAAAATATAACATACTGCAAGAATTACTGGACTTTAAATAATCATAATCTTATATTGTGTAAATTAAAATTTAAGTGTGTTATAATAATAATATAAGATATACCACTGACCATTATTTGATGTATTTTCAGGCAAATCCTCCCCAATTTGATAGAGCCGAGGACCTTTCAACTCTGAGAAACCTAAACGAATCGAGCCTTCTTCATACATTAAGGCAACGCTATGCAACGAATCTTATTCATACATATGCAGGCAATAGTACTTTACTTGTTGTTAATCCAATGGCACCCCTTGCAATATATTCTGAAAAGGTTAGTATATTTACTAAGCAGAACACAACTATTATGTTTAGCATTTGTCCATTGATTAGGTTTACCAGAAAAAAGGACTTTTTATTATTAGTTGTATAAAAATAATTAAGATTCTTTGTAAAACAAACTTTTTGAATTGAATACTATGATAAATCCATATACAGTGCTATTTATTATATTAAAATATAATAATATTTATATGGTCTATAAAATAATCATCTCAAACCATTGTATTTAGTGTATGTTTATGCAACCAACAATACATAACAGCTCAAAATGCGCTAGCTTCTCTTTCATTTCACTATATTATGGATAATTTAAGACTAATTGAGTTTTTAAAAATACAAACGTAAATGAAAATACTATTTATTGTAAAATAAAAAATGCAAAGGAGTATTTTTTATAACAAACCCCGTCTGTTCAAGTACTTGCAACAACCAACCAATTTAACCTAATGCTTTTACTTGATTATTTTCAAATGCAATATAGAGTAATAGTGTATGTTGCATTTTAATTTAATAGCACTGTATACATCAATATAATAGAAAATGTATAAAAATTTTAATTTTCATTATATTTCTGCAGGTAATAGCTCTTTTTAAAGGATGTAAAAGTGAAGACATGCCACCTCATATATATTCAATAGCACAATCTGCTTATCATAATATGCTATCATCGAGACGTGATCAATCTATAGCATTTCTAGGACGGTCAGCTTCTGGCAAAACCACTAATTTCAGGCATTCAATACAGTATCTCGTCACGGCAGCTGGCACTGTTAATAAGATTTTAACTGTAGAAAAATTAACAGCAATCTGGAACGTATTAGAAAGTTTCGGAAACTGTAAAACGGTTATGAACACCAATGCAACAAGATTTACCCAAATATTTAGTTTAGACTTTGATCAAAGTGGTGTTATTGCTTCGGCAAGCATACAAATTTTGATGTTAGAAAAATCTAGGATAGCCAAGAAGGTAGATTTAGAAAGTACATTTCATATTATGTATCGCATGCTTGCTGGTGTCGAGGGTAATTTAAGAAAAGAATTATTCTTAGAAAATATATCAGGAAATGAGCAGAATGCTTTTATTACATTATTACAAAAACATGAAGATAAACAAAGAGCACAAACAGAATTTATTAAAGTTTGTAGTGCATTTGGTATATTAGGAATAAGTGAACAAGAACAAAAAGCAATATGGTCTGTTTTAGCTGCAATTTTTCATCTTGGCTGTGCTGGCGCTACCAAAGGTAAATTTATTAATTAAGACTGTTATTTCTTAAATCTAAAATAACTTTTCATTATAAATACAGGAAATACTAATAATCGTTACCAGTTTGTAAATCCACAATCAGCTCAAAGAGCAGCACATTTACTAGGAACCACTGTTGAAGAGATATCACGTGTTATTTTTGGATCAGCTTCAGGAGGGTTAGCTACTCCTAATGCACCTAGAGCTCCATTTAGAACACCATCACCCACAGAAAAAGGTCTTGACCGTGATGTAGTTGGCTTAGAAGCTTTAGAAGGAATGATTGTTGGTCTCTATGCTGAAGTTTTTAATTGTGTCGCTTCTTTGATTAACAGGTTTATTATTTATTAATTTACATTTAACAAATTAACTAAACATTTAAATTACAGATCAATATCTGCTTCAACTCATACTGTTACATCGCTACTGTTGGTTGATACACCTGGTTTCCAAAACGCAGCATCTTGTGGTAAACAAACTGGTGCTTCATTTGAAGATTTATGTCATAATTATGTTCAAGAGCGACTACAGTTACTATATTATCACAGTAATCTTGTAGCACCACGTGATCGTTATATTCAGGAGAACATAGAATTAAGTTGTGATGAAAATGATAGTGAAAATTTAATAAACCCGTTACCTCTAATAAATCTGTTAGATAAAACTGCCCAAAATAGTGTTGTGCGTACTTCACAAACTGATCTACATGACTGTGATCGACGTGGATTATTATGGTTACTTGATGAAGAAGCTATTTATCCAGGTTCAAGCGACGACACATTTTTGGAACGTTTGTTTACTCATTTTGGAGATAGAGACCATCAATTGTTGTTGAGGAAAGCACCAGGAAATAATCAATTTATATTGCAACATTTACAAGGCACCAATCCAGTGTTGTATGCTTGTAGCGGATGGCTCAAGTATAGCAGAGAAAATCCTATTTCTCGTGCTGCAGTTACCATTTTACAAGAAAGCTGCAAGTGAGTATGCTTTATTTTGTTGTTTATTACAATAATGGTAAAAAAAAAGATGAAGTATTGTTATAATTTTGTTGAATTTGTTAATGTACATAAATGTGATTTCTATAAAGGATGCTTTATGTAAAAATATTCTTAAGTTAATGTGAACTTGATTTGAACTTGATGTGAACTTAATGTAAAGTTGATCTTCAACCAACTTTTGCAGTCGATGCATAGAATGAGAGTATGCTAGATAATAACGAGCTGTGTTTGGTAAATGTATTATCAGAAACATACACAGATACATGAAAACTGCGAACTTACCATAATTCTTGCCAGTAAATGTCAACTGACTCAAATAATCTTTGACAAACTTGGATGTCAGTTAAGCATTTGATGAATTTGACACTGGTTGTCTTGAGCCAGGACACCTCTTAGCAGAGCAGTAAACTATTAATTAAATGGAGGTTGTGACTCTGTCTTTGCTATGTAGTCCAGTCAAATTTAAAAAAATAGCGGAAAGTTGAGGGAAATCCGTGGATTTTTGCATAGGCCTTCCTGGAGGGCTGTTAAATAACCCCCTAAAAGTCACCGTCTGTAGGTGGCGAGCTCAAGGAGATAATGAGGGTAAACCACGCCCCCTAATGGTTTTTGTAGTTTTCTATTAAATTAAAGTTTATTTAAATGCCTACCAAAAATGTCCGAATGTTTTTTCGTACCTCGCCTTCTTTTTGTGTTATCGAAGAAAGAAGATATGTTATACATAAATGAGCAATTTACTCCAGTAAATCTGCTCAAGGAACTTTCGGAGGTAGCGTTTTGTGGTCACATATTCGTCATGAAATAGATAAGAGAAATTCGTTGAGAGTAGAACGCGATTGTGGTCCAGTCGTATTTTACCTTAGCATCTCTTTGGCAAAATCCACCAGGCGATATTATCCTTATCCTTGGTGCCAGTCGTATGAAAGTTTCGTATTGGCAAATTAATTCTTAGGAGAGTACACTGTGCTAGTCATATCATGCATTCAAACATTGGCTTCCCTAAATATTTTAACGAAAATATTAGTAAGGTTTTTGAAGAATATTTCAAAAGGAGGTCGTTTACCTAATTTAATTTCTGTCTATTGTGCTTATTAAAAACTATTCATAAAAATGTATTCACTTGTTTATGCTGAAATCTTTGAAAATCAGCAAATATATTTTCAAGAATAGTTTTTAAATGGGGTAAAAGGAATAAGTGAAATAAGGTAAACATAATCCTTTTCGAAAATTAAAAAAAACTTTAATAACATTTTTTGTTAAGATATGTGTATATGTCGCAGGCAGATAGTCAAATCCGGCAAATAACTATCTGCCTAGTCACTTACTAAGTGACGGGGCAGATAGTAAAACGAAAATAAATCTATACGATTTTGCTACATGCCTAGGCATTTACTAAATGCTGTTGTTTAGAACAGGCAGTTAGTAAATGGCTTAAAGTCGGCAAATAAAGTAATAACATGCACATTTCTTTGTAGAACATTCTTTTTTACATGACCACTTGGAAACTCTTTGCCCTTGCCTAAATGCCGTTATTTAGAACAGGCAGTTAATAAACAACTATTCAAGATGTTCCTACAAATAAGAAATTTCTTTGCGGGGGCAACCTCTAAGTACTCTCTTTACAATGGGCAAAGCTTCTACAAGTGCTCCTGTAAAAAAGAATGTTCTGCAAAGAAATGTGGATGTTATTATATTATTCGCCGACAGCACATGAAGTTATTTACTAACTGTCTGTTCTAAACAACGGCATTTAGCAAATGCCTAGGTATATAGCAAAATCGTATAGATTTATTTTCGTTTTACTATCTGCCCTGTCACTTAGTAAATGATTAGGCAGATCATTATTTGCCGGATTTGACTATCGGCCTGCGACATATATAAAGCACTAAAGGCCATTGAGGCCTGTGGCTTGGTGGGTTATTCTCCTCCACTCTTTTCTATCTCCACTTTCTACTTTCTGTCTCCAGTTCTGTATCTGCAGTCTTGTTAAGTCGTCAGTTTCTTGGTCAAGCCATTTTATTTTAGGTCTTCCTCACCTTCTAGGGTTGTCTGATCTTATATCCAATGCTTTCTTTGTGATTCTGTTGTCTGGCATCCTTTGAACATGGCCCAACCACCGGAGTCATTGTGCCTTCACCACACCTACTGTGTATACCCCTTAATATAATACTACTAGCATAATACCCATTGAAAAATCAACAGTCCCCTTCTGAACATGTCAGCTATCCACGAAGTAAGAAAACAGATCTACTTATAAATGGTATTTTTTGGGATCCCATAGCTCAGGATGTGCTACTGCAGTGGAGTTTTTATTTTCCTTAATAATAATGTCAATCGGATCATAACATGTAACTATAATTTAATATAATCACGTTTGATTCATAATTAGCAATGCTTTTCTTCATAATTACTAATAAGTCCCACAGCTTTTTTGCTCAAATGAATGTTATAAAAACACATAAGTTGGCCGTTTTTCAAAATAACTTAAAAACGAATGGTAGGCGTGTTCAAAGAGAATACATAATATAGTTATTTTAATTATACACATATGTAGTTTATTATTAATATATTATGTACTTTATATAGCATAATATTCGTTGGAAAATCAATGGCGTGTGCAGGCACCGCAGTAGAAAACGCGCCAGTCGCTGGCAATCAGTGCGTGTTCCCATCAACTTTGCAGTTTTTGTCAAAACCGGTGAATCTCGAGAACCACTGAATAGATTTTGATGCCATTTTCACCATTTGATAGCTTATTTCTTAGCAAAGGTTTCTATATACTATACAGATTATTGAGAGGATTTTTGGAGAGTCCAGAATAAGCAAAGTATGAAATACATACTTAAGAAAATTGGCTCTAACAGAGACAAAACTCATTACTCTGCGAAAATGGTGACAGATAAAGCCAAACTATAAGTGAATGAATTCTACCCCTCAAAAAGATCTACAAAAAAGTCCCGGATGGCATGTACGTATCTCTTACAGATTACTCACAATCAAGATTTTTATAATAGTTATTTTTGCGGAAAACTCTTCTCCCATCTGGAATGTTGCCTTACTCCCCCTAAATAAAATGCCGGTAATTTTTGTATTTTCTTATCTTCAAAATTGCTTCAAGTATAATCTGTAAGAATTTGAAGTTTATAGCTTACGCCATTCAAGAGATGTATAGCCATAATGATTTTTTAAGAAATGCCCCCCTGCGACCCTTTCGGGTTTTTTAGGATTAAAAATATACTATGCACCCCTTTGGGGCAAGACCCACCTGCCTGTAAAATTTCTAAGTCTTCTAGTTTTCGAGATATTTTTCGGTGGACATCGGACACCGGTCTTTGGAACTGGCTATTATTATATAGGAGATTTTTAATTCCCAGGCACAGATCTGGTGTTGAAGATTTTGTGTTATCGTCCTTGTTTCACGAGCGTAGGTCACTGTAGGTCTTATGACAGATTTATTTATTTATGAACTCTCAGTTTCACTTTATTTAATATGATCTTTGAGGTAAGAACACTCTGTAGAGCACTTGCACTTTTGTTACTGCACTTTTGTATTCTTACTTGAATGTCGACTTCTTGGCTATATGTTGCTGACAATGTTGCACCTCGGTACACGACTTCTTCTACTTCTTCAAAGCAGTGCTGCTTTATGGTGCCTTTATTAATAATGTAACTACCTGCTTGTCATCCCGATTTCCTTCCCAATCGCATGTAATTTCTTTTTGGTTCGTTTATTGTTATACCGTATCTTCGTTCCTCTGTTTCTAGTTTCAGGAAAACCTCTTCTATACCTAAACCAAAAAATGAAAAAACTAAACCTAGCAGGCGCAGACTAGCAGTCGGAGTTGATTGTGAACGAGCCTTGCACCCAAATTGTCAAATTTAGACAGTTTGAAATTAAAAATTGTCATTGCAACCTGTTAAAGTTTTAAAAGGTTTTTCACAACTCCAATTGTTAATTATTAAACTACTATTAATAAATATTAATTGGAGTTGTGAAAAATCTTTTAAGCAGTACGAGGATAAATTGAAAAGTCTCCGGCCTAGGCAATAAAACAAAAGAATATCAGGTTAACACAAATTTTATTTTTCTACGTAGTCCCCATCGAGTTCAATGCACTTGGTCCACCTTTGTTCAAGTGCTCTTATACCGTCCCTATAAGCCTTTTCTTCTAACTCGTCAAAATAGGCGTTTGTGGCAGCAATCACTTCTTCATCGGACTCGTATTTCTTTCCAGCGTGAAATTTTTTTAGGTTTGGAAATAAATAAAAATCCGATGGGGCTAAGTCTGGTGAATAAGGGGCATGGGGTAACAATTCAAATTGCAATTCATTGATTTTTGCCATGGCAATTGCCGACTTGTGACAAGGTGCATTGTCCTGGTGAAACAGAATTTTTTTCTTTGCTAATCCAGGTCGTTTTTCTTCAATATTTTTTTTTAATTCATCCAGTAAGGTAGCATAGTATACTCCGTTGATTGTTTTACCTTTTTGAAGATAATCAACGAAAAGTACTCCCTTGGCGTCCCAAAAGACTGAAGCCAAAACTTTTCCGGCTGACGGAACTGTTTTGGCTTTCTTCGGAGCAGGTTCTCCTTTGGCAGCCCACTGTTTTGATTGCTGCTTTGTTTCGGGTGTGTAGTGATGAATCCACGTCTCATCCATTGTTACAAACCGTCGCAGAAAGTCCACTGAATTTCGATTAAACAAGTCTAAACACTCACTTGAAACTGTTTTGCGAGTCAGCTTTTGTTCCACTGTGAGCAGCCGCGGCACCCAACGTGCCGATAACTTTCTCATTCCCAAAATTTCGGTTAGGATATGATATGTTCGTTCCGTTGAAATGCCCAGGGTATCTGCTATTTCAGCCAACTTCAATCGCCGATCATTCAACACAACTCTATGGACTTTTTCGACAATTTCCGTTGTGGTGGCAGTTTTCGGTCTTCCTGAACGCGGTGCGTCATCTGTGCTTTTGCGACCCCGTTTAAAGTCCGCAACCCAGGTTTTAACTGTGCTATAGGAAGGAGAAGATTTGCCTAATGTCCCGTCTAGCTCAGCTTTGATTTCTTTTGGGGATAAACCCTTAATGTGAAAATATTTAATAACCGCACGAATTTCAGCTTTTTCCATTTTAACACCACACAAAACTGTATCGACTTTGACAACTTGCCAAACAATTATTGTTTGACAGAAATTTTTGTTATTTCACAGCCATACTGATAAATTATGAAAAAATAAAATGCCGTAAAAACATTGCAAAAATTTTTATCCCATATGGGTTAGGCCGGAGATTTATCAATTCATCCTCGTAACTAATGTCGTGCACACTTTTGCTATCAGAAGGTTATTTATATTAAAATTTAACAATATTTTAAAGAGATCTTATTTTTTATTATAAGTAGCTATGTTTGCATTAAAGGAGATTCTGTGGACTCTATTAATCAATAGCCCTATTGCTATGTAAGCATCGCTAGCAGTCTTTGTAAGCATAATATAACTGAACTTCTTTCCTGGTTTTAGCTCTAGGCAGCAAGGCTGAGTAAATTTGGGACAATAGTAGGTTATTTCGTGATAGATGGTGAATAAGTTCGCGATAGAAAGACGTTTGGAAGTTTATTAACAAAATGAAAAGAGTAATTAATTCAGGTAAAGGTAATTCAATGAAAGAATTAATTATTCTCATTTTCCTATATTAGGACGCAACGTTCAAATCTAATTAGATATTTTGAATGATGGTTTAATGGATCACAGTTGTCAACAATCAACTTAAAGAAGCAATATTTAATTAGTAATCGTACATAGTTATATTTAATAGTTTCAGCTTATGTAGAAGAGTTGTCATTTCCGTTGGGAACCATCTCAGATAGCTCAGCGGTAGAACTTCTGCCTGGAAAGCAAAAAGTTCTGGGTTCGATTCCCAGTTGGGGTGATAATTTTCTATACGTTATTATAACATCTTAACATTTAAATTAAGATGAAAACAAGTTTATCAACAAGAATTTATAAAAATATAAAATGTCATTATTTCCAATAAATAACACATCCATATACAGGGTGATCCAAATTGATTGAAGACTGTTTGAATTTCACGCCGTAGGTTTTAGTGTATTTCACATTGTTAGTGTAGCACTATTGAAATGCGTCAAATTACAGCGACAACTCGTCACTTTGTCGTTTACATCGTTGTTCCAGGTTTTCATTGGATTTTTGCTTTATTTTGTTTGTTGTCTTGTTTTAGAAAACAGTTCTTTTCAGAACTACAGTTTTTTAGACTATTTTATTGTCAGGTAAGTTTATTATTTAAAATTAATGAAGTTTATAAGCTATATTATTTTTGAGACCCCACTGTAAATTAAAAGAATGTAAAAAAATGCCTGAAAAATATTTGTCTTGCCAACGTAACAATAATTTAACGTGGCGGTAAATTCAAACAGTCTTCAATCAATTTGGATCACCCTGTATAAATAATGAGTTTGTATGGGGGTTTATATCCTACAAAGTGGTCCTGATAGCTAGCGCCTCTTCGCAGTGCAAAATGTTACTTTAAACGAAGGAAAAAATCTTACATAAAAGCAGCTTTCTTTTGCTATGAAACACCGTGGGTGTTCGTTAGTTTCTCATAATCTACAATCCAATTTCTGCTACAGCAATATTATAAATAATCAACTTACCGTTTACCTAAAAACATCATTATCTAGAATTTGGTCACAAATAATTGACAAATTGAACAAAATTACAATTACACTGAACTTTAAATTTGTAACCATTACAGTGTTTGTCTCTAGTAAACAAATCCATTATTTATTTTTTTGCTTTTATTTCTTGTTTATTTTGTTTTAATTTATTTACTATCATTTAATTTTTATTTTTAGGGAAGATATTAGTAAATTATTTGTTGGTGCACGAGGTCTTGGTGCATCAAGCTTTAGTGGATCTGTGGTAGGAATTGAAGGTTCACAATCTCTCAGAAGAGCTTCCAGTATAAGAAGAACATTTACTGCTGGCACAGCAGCTATTAAACGAAAATCAATATGTTTACAGGTATGTTTTATATTATTATCATTACTACATAAAATCTCTTTATAATGTCAAAAGGGTTTGTGTTTTGTCTTGGTATCACACAGCATTTTGACAACCCTGTCTATGCAATGTGGACAATTAGTCTTCATAACCTAAAACAGTTAGTAGACATTTACATAGTTCACATTATAGCCCGAGCGCTGACGACCAAAAAGCGTAAGAGTTTTATAAAGGCTAATATTTTAATATTAGCTTATATTTAGGGTGTAAATAAATATCCTACACAAAAGAAACTCGAATATGGGAACACTCGGCGTCAGCGCAGTTTGCAGTTGTAACAAGAAGTAGTGTCATCCATTTTCTAAAAGCTGAAAATTGATCACTAAGCAGTTTTTGTAATAAAAAAACTGGAAAACAGTCGTCAGACAGCGTAATGATCGAACGCATTGCATCAGCACCAATGCGGTGGTCGCATGTTGTGAAAATGAGGTCAACGTAAAGAAGTCATTTGAAAAAGTTGAAATTTATTGAATATAGTTTATCAAAAAAAACAGTCAGACTTCATTTTGCTAGAACCGAGCTAGTCAGCAGTCGCTAGAAGTAACGACTGCTGTTTTTTATTACATAAACTGCTTAGTGATCAATTTTCAGCTTTTAGAAAACACTTAGATGACAGTACTTCTTGTTACAACTTTCAAACTGCGCTCACGTCGAGTGTCCCCATATCAGAGTTTCTTTTGTGTAGGATATTTATTTACACCCTAAATATAAGCTGATATTAAAATATTAGCCTTTACAAAACTCTTACACTTTTTGGTCGTCAGCTCTCGGGCTATATTTTGTGTTCTTCTTTTTCATTAGGATTGATTGTGTCTGTTTCTTTTTTGTTTGTCTGGTTTTAGCGTAGAACTCTCTTAATTCATTTTGTCTAAAATTTTCCTCCATTTGCTCGACTAAGATTGCTACGATTGCTGGATTTCCGTTGGTCATCTGCATATAATAAAAAGCAACTGTTTAAAATACATTGTTTTAAGTCATTAATAAAGTACAAAAATAGCATAGAACCCATACGAGAGCCCTGAGGCACTCCAGATGGAACCAATATTTCTCATGATTGAGTATTGTCTATTCTGACAATCTGTTTTCTGTGTTTCAATTCGTTTCAGGGCGTATTCATTAAATCTATATGACCACAATTTATTAATTATAAACCATGGGTTATTTTATCAAATGCCTTTGAAAAGTCATATAGACAGCATCTACCTGTCACTGACCTACCAAAGACGTCAACAAATAAGTGTAATATAACTTTAAATTAGACATAGATTTGCTGCTAATAAAATAATGCTGTTCCTCAATAATCATATTTTCAGGCTATATGTTTTTCCGAAATATTTTGTAAAGTAAAACTTTTACGGACTCGTTTGTTACTTTTATTTGCATTGTTTCACATGTATTTGACATATGTCACAAACAGGCAACTGGGTTGCCTACTCTACTGTTATTAAAAACACATTTTGTACTATAAATTCTTAATTTCACGATTTTAGAAAAAAACGTAAAGAAAATAACTATTACATTAACAATTAAAATTAAAAAAAGTTAGTCAATGCCAAGTATAGTATATTAGACAACAAAGATTTGACATTTATTGTATTGGTGTTAAGTTTAAAATTTTTGTTTTCTTTTACTTGGTAATTATGAAGTCATGGATGACATGCTCATATTCTTTATTGTATTTCAAACATAACATCACAAGAGGAATTATAGATTGAGAAAATCATATTAGTATTATTATTATTATTATTATTATTATTATTATTATTATTATTTAAAAGAAATAATTAATTAAGACTCAAAACTTTTATTTTTCAGACAAAGTTCACTGTCGATGGCCTAATAGAAACATTACGTAGAACAAAGCTACGTTTTGTACACTGTCTACTTCCGCAACATGGTGCAGGTCATTGTGAGACTACCACTGCCCTTTTAGCTGTTAAGTCTGTTTCAAATCAAGCAGAAGATGCTGTTGTTAATGTTCCTTTGATGAGATCACAGGTAAGCTTACATTCGTTTTTGCAAAATTGGAATGGTATGTGCAGTTAATGTCATTTTTAATTATAGATACGAGGTGGTCAAATACTAGAAGCAGTAAGACTGTATAAGCAAGGATTCCCACATTTCCTTCCATTGAGTGAATTTAGAAGGCGTTTTCAGTTGTTAGCAGCTGATTTTAAACCTAAGAGCCCAATCATAGATGAACGAAAAACAGTTGAAGATATGATCTTATGCTTAGATTTGGACTTCTCCAGCTATCGTGTGGGTTTAAGTCAGGTAGGTGAATCTTTTCTACTTAATGTGATTTGTTGCAGTAATAACAGATCACGATTTTAAATATCAATATTGAATTTGATACTAGACTTACCATCAGACGATGGTTTTAATGTCATTTGTAAGTCTGGTTTATAGAGAGAATTTTTTTGTAGCGATTTAGAACTTTGTAACAACACATAGTAAATTACAACAGAATTTAAGATTTTTCTGATAGAACATCAGATGTATTGGTATATAGGTAGAATGATATTATTAATCCTGATTTCAACTGGAATCATTAGATGTAGAATATACAGGACTATCTACCAATCATTAACAGAAAACCCCCTATTATCAAAAATAGTTTTAAAGCATGCACAAGTTTAAAATTAAAATCAATATCAATATTCAGCCTTAGCCAAAATGTGTCGCTATCTACGATTAAAAAACCAATAAATGTTGTGAACCAAGAAAGGCAACTTAAATAATAAACAAAACTAAAGCTTATTTAAATAGTCCAGTCGGCAGGGAACCAAAAGTATCTGTTTTTGGTTCTTTCGTGTTAACAGTTATTTTATTGCACAAACCTACTCAGAATAGTGTGTGAATAGTGCTCATCAGGATGACTTCCTACGAAAAAATGTTCAGTATATGATTTGTTTGTAATATGAATAGCTACAAAAATGACACCAGTCCGATTGTTATAACTGCAGCTGTAAAATTGAAGAAACTGTCAAAACCTTTTGTTTTTTATGTTGCTATAAAAATTTAAATAATCAACCAATATTGATGAAATTTACGTTAAATATAGTTTAAATTATGTACAATAAACACGCAAAATCGGTATGCCAAGCATGCAAAAATTTTTGTTTAACAAGATTTTATAGTATATCTACTGCGCCTAAAACTTTTGGAATACTATTGCAACTGTGCATATATGTATACAGTGTGGGATTAAAGTATGGAATATTAAAAAAAAAGTGAACTCAAACGGTTTTTTTTTAAAAACACATGCACATTAATATGTGCAATTCACCTTCCGACTTTCATTTGTTAGTTATGACGTCATCACAAAAAAATTTAAATGACAATATAGATTTTTAGTAGTGGAATCCAATAGTGATTTTTATTCCCTTTATGATCATGCTAATAAATCATAAGGTTGCATAACAAAAATTCTGAAAAAAATCGAGCTGAACATTTAATGTTGATATTATAGTATTTAATCGATTGATTTATTCGAATAACTGAAATTAATAATTATGTATTTATTAACTACTAGGGAAACCTCGTCAAGACATGACGGTCAAAAGCATTGAAGGATTTCCCTATATTCATTCATTCTATATACAACATTCGATGTGTGATTACAATCCTATCGATTTTCGTGAGTGATTATTTAAATAAACGCGACCAAACATAACCAGTTGAAAATTCTAAGCCTAGTACTCCTCTCTTCCGACTGTATTCCTCTTTGGCTTACTCCGCCAAAGTGAAAGGTTAAGTTGAGAGGAAAATTTAGGAAAATAAGTGTGATCAATATACATGCCCCAACGGAAGAAGACGAAGAAAATACTAAAGAAAAATTTTATGAAGAGCTAGAAACTATCTATGATTCCATTCCAAAATTTGATATCAAGTTAGTTATTAGCGATTTTAGTTAGTTTTTGCCAACACAAAAATCTGAAGAGAGCCAGAATTTAAGAAAATTATATGTGCAAACAGCAAGCATAAAATCAGTAATAAAAATGGAAAAAAATTGATATCTTTTGCTATGTCAAGGAAACTGATCAGAGTAAAATCAACCTTTCTTACATGCAGGGGTATATACAAGACCACATAGGTTAGTCCTGATAAGAAAACACTAAAATCAGATAGATCATATTCTTATTGAAGAAATCCATACCTATTCAATGAATGTGGTACGCTCATTTAGAGAAGCAGATATTGACAGCGATAATTTTATGGTTCGGTCATGCATTAAACAATGTATACCAAGAATGAACACAAAAAGAAATGATCATGATAAAAGATTAGACATCCAAAGCTTAAAAGATGAAAACAAACAAAGAACCTATATCAGTAACTTAGAGAATGAGGTAGCAAAGAAAGTGGAAGAAAACAACATAGAATTAGAATCGAACACAATCAAAAGTAGTATAAAACGAAGCGCACAAAGGCATATATAGGTGAAAACAAAAGACGGGTTTGATAGCGATTGTGAAAGAGCTATAGAGAAAAGACGGAAAGAAAAATTAAAACTCTTGCATAAATATACACATCAAGCAGAAAATGAATATAAGGAAGCACGAAACCAGGCAAGTAGTATCCTGCATAAAAAGAAAAGAAAGTTTTTATCATAAATGGTGGACAAAATAGAAGAAAGTTTTAACAAACAGAATACGAGGCACATTTACAAGAACACATCCGAGATGAGTAAAACCTTCCAAAACAAAACTTTGTTTGTACATAGTAAAAAAGGTGAAATAGTGGGTGATAAAGGAGAAATCACAAAGAAACATTATCAACCCCAGACGATGAGCTTAAGAAAGTACACCAAGAAGTAATACCAAATGAAAATGAAGAAATAAACCCACCAACGCTTGAGGAACTAGAAGAAACCATTCATTCACTAAAAGATAACAGAAGCGCAGGTAGCGACAATATAACTGATGAATTACTTAAATATGGTGGAAAGAAGCTAGCAGAAAGAATCTATAAACTACTAATAAAGATATGGGATAGACATAAAATTCTGGAAGAATGGACCAAATATATTATCGTACCAATTTACCATTATTATCGTACATTATCGTACCATATTTAAAAAGGGAAATACTCTTAAGTGCGAAAATTACCTACTAATATCTCTCCAGAATGTAAGCTACAAAATACTAGCAAAAGTAATAGCAAAAAGATTGGAAGTTTTCTCAGAGAAAGAGTTAGGAGAATATCAAAGTGGTTTCCGACAAGGCAGAACAACAACAGATCATATCCATACACTAAGAATTATCCAAGAAAAATGTGAAATGAAAAACATACAACTGCACATAGCTTTTATCGACTTCAAACAAGCGTATGACAGATTAAAAAGAAATGGCTTATGCTAGGGACGAGAAGAGCATGATCATTAATGAAAATAGTAAAAGCAAAAAATATATCGTACAATACCAAAGTACGTATATATACCACTGCAATAAGACCAGTAGTCACCTACGCGAGTCAAACGTGGGTTCTAAAGAAAAAGGTTGCTGTAAAAATAGAAGTGTGGGAGAGAAAAATGCTGAGATTGATATATGGAGGTATAAAACATAATGAAACATGGAGACGAAGAACTAATCAAGAGCTCAAAGATCTCTACAAAGACCACAGCTTAATATCCAGGATTAAACGTGACAGTGTAGAATAATTATTTTGGTATATATTATATTTTGACCTTTAATTTTCTAAATGGTGTAATTCAACAAGCACAAGCTACAGCTTCTTTGTTGATCACATTGTATGATTAGTTGAAATAAAGTTGAAATAAGTGTAACAAGTTAAACAAGGCAGAATCAAATATCAGATAGGGAATCAGATAGGCCACGTCATAAGAATGGGAAGCGCCAGAATACCAAATAGGGTGTTAGTAAAAGAACCGCATGGAAGAAATCGAAAAGGAAGACCAAAAAGAAGTTGGCAAGAATATGTTGTGGAGGATTTAGAAGAGCTTGGCATCAAAGATTGGAAAAACAAAGCGAAACAAAGAAGCCAGTGGAAGAAAGTGATTCCAAAAAGCCATAGGCCTTAAAGGCCCGCAGAGCTGATTTATATATTATCGTATTTGATAGGAAATGATTCTAAATTACCATATTAAAATACTACAACATAAAATTAGATTAAATGTTGGCAATTTTTCGTTTATCATGTTTTAGAAGTTATAAGTACCATATCAACATTAAATGTTCAGCCCGATTTTTCTCAAGATTTTTGTTATACAACGTTATGAATTAGTGCATGATTATAAAGGGAAGAAAAATCACTATACAGTAAACTGACATACTTAAGTATCCTATAAAAAATAGCCGTCAGTTGCCGCCTTGATGTGAAAAGCTAGTTCGTAAGAAATGTGAATGGGCTAGCCATATGGAACTCTTTTTAGTGTTCTATTAATTGTAGTCAGTCATGTTATAGACATAATTAATTAATTTTAATAAAATCTTAAAATTGATTATGAAATCGACCCTTAATTTCTGCTCAGTATAAACTGATGGAAAAAAGTTAGAGATAACTATATAAAACATGTGTATAAAGAAATTGTTGTACAAATTGTTAATAGGTGCGCTTTATAAATTAATAATTAAGTACAATTGAGAACAGATTGAAGCAGTATAAAGATCTACGTAGTCTAGGTAAATGAAAATTTGAAAACAATTAAGTACTATTTAACAAAACTGTTTAATAACATATTATTCTGCCGCTTATTAAAGCTGCTCTATAGGTATGCTTGGACGTATTAAAATTGTTTTGTTGACGAGATTTTGATCCAACGTATCTCACAGATCTGGCAATATTTGTCTTAAATCCTGTAGTCCTGAAGCCGGTTGGTAGTAACATAGTGTATTTCCCAGCATACTTCAAACGTTTTCAATCGGCCCCAAGTCTGATGATGACGATGGAAGAGGTAAATGCTCAATATGATCTTCCTTGAATTGGTTTAGTACAATATTAGCCTTATATATAATGCAGCGCTTCAGGCTTGTAGGCCTATGGATTAAATCTTGTCCTTCCATAGCTTTCTATTTTTTGCAGTTTCTTCCCAATTTGGTATTTCCAGCTCTCGTAGATCATCTCGTACTCCTTCCCACCAGGTTTTGTTTGGTCATCCCTTTCTGTTAGGTCCTCCTATTTCTGTTTTGTACATTTTCTTTGATAGTTGAATTTCGTCCATTCTTGTTACATGTCCTAACCATCGGAGTCTGTTTTGTTGTAATATCGTTTTAATGCCTGGTTCTTTATAAATCTGCATTAGTTCTGTGTTAGTTCTTCTTCTCCACTCTCCCTGGCTTTTGACACCTCCATAAATCTTCCATAAAATCCTTCTTTACCATACTTCTAATTTATTGCAATTTTCTTGTGTTAATACCCATGTCTCGCGAGCAAATGTAACTATTGGCCTGATGACAGTTTTATAAAGTTTTACTTTTAAAGATCGCGACACATTTTTATTATTTAGTACATTTTTATAGGATCCCGCACATCTTAACTGTTAATTTCCACACCTAAGTATATTGCGCTAGGAGCATACTGAGATTTATATTCTTTATCTGCACTTATATTTTTTATTACTAGCTGTTGTTCTTCTTGCCTTTTTTTTCCCTAATATCATATAGTGTGATTTTTCTTCATTTATGAGCAGTCCCCTTAACTTCGCTTGATGTTCTAGATTCTTTATAAGAGTTTTTAATTCCTCACGGGTCTTCGCCATTAGAATCAAGTCATCTGCATAGGCCATTCATTGGTATGAATGTTGTAGTATATTGTAGTTTGTACGTATTTGACTTTTCCTTATTATAATAATAATAATAATAATAATAATAATTGCTACAACCCATAGCCTGGAAACCAGGCCCCAGAAGCTATAAGCTTGTGCGGGAGGGAGGGGGCGATTATTATTATTAAGTAGGCCCTAAGTGCGGCTGCAGCCGACTTACAGATGGAACAGCGCAAATCCCACATTTGTGTCACAGTTAAGGAAAACTGCAGAAAACCTTAACCAGATCTGCCGGCACCGGGAATCGACCGCGGGCCGCTTGGGTGAAAGTCCAGCACTCTAGACATTACACTACCAAGGCTTATTATACTTTCTAAGACAATGTTAAATAAGATTGTAGACATTTGATCTCCTTGTTTTAATCCTAGGTTAGTATTAAAACTTCTTGATAAACTTCCATGACATTGTATTTGAGAAGAAGTTTCTGCTAGTGTCATTTTTACTAGCTCTATTGTTTCTTTTTTAAAGTTCAGTTCCTGAAGTGCCGTTACAATATTTCTCCTCTTTATTCTATCATAAGCCTGCTTAAAATCGATCAGTACTATATATATTGATTTGTTCTTCTTTTTGCATTTCTCCTGTATTTGTCTTAGTATAAAAATGTTATCTACCACTGATTTTCCTTTTTTAAACCCACTTTGGTACTGTCCGATTTTACTGTCAGCTTCTTCTTGCAGCCTTTTTCTAATGAGATTTGCTAAGATCTTGTACACTATGTTTAGCAGAGCAATCGGTCTATAATTTCCTGGAATTTGTTGGTTACCTTTCTTATAAACTGGACAGACTATTGCTAGGGACCATTCCTTGTGCATTTCTTAATTTTCCCATATTTTCTTGATTAATTCATAAATTCTCTTTTGGAGGTTATCTCCTGCATACTTGATTAGTTCGGCTTCTATTCCATCTGAGCCTGGACTCTTTCCATTTTTCATGTTTCTGATAATGTTTTGGATTTCTTTTTCTGTTGGTTCATATGTTTTGTCTTCTTCACTATACACTCTTGTTACTGGTTCTATTCTATTTGATGGTTGTTCAGAGAGGATTTCCTCATAGTGTTGTGCCCATGTTTCTAATATGTCTTTTTCTTCTATACATAATTCTCCATTCTTATTTTTTATTATTAATGATTAGGACTTATGCCTTTGTTTTTCAATTTTTAACTTTTTATAAAATTCTTTTA
Source organism: Agrypnus murinus (assembly GCA_929113105.1). NCBI lineage: Eukaryota > Metazoa > Arthropoda > Insecta > Coleoptera > Elateridae > Agrypnus > Agrypnus murinus. The sequence continues at coordinate 66,790,204 of OV816025.1, forward strand.
TGTCTTTTTTGTTATATGCTTCTTCTAATTTTTCTATTTTCTTCTTTTGGACTTTCCTTTTCTTTTTTCTGCATATGTCATGTGCTGTATTTCTTGCAACCCTGTAGTAGTCTTTGTTTTCTTGTGACTGGTCCTGTAATAGTTTAATTCTTGCCTTTCTTCTTTCTTCTACCGCTTCTTCACATTCTTTATCATACCAGTCTTTATTTTCTGTTACAGGGCTTTTTCCTAACTTTTCTGCATTTTGTGTAATAATAGTTCTTATCATATCCCATTCTCTTTGAACATCTTCATACCTTGTTGCTTTATTGATTTCTCTGTCCGTCGCCTCCATGTATTCCTTCCTTTTGTTTGCATTTTGTAATATTTCCTTATCCCATTTTATCTTTTTGCTTCTTTGTTTCCTTTTCAACTTTGGTATTTCTTGTCTTACTATAGCCTTGATTAAGAAATGATCAGAGTTTATATCTGCTCCTCTATAGCTTCTTACTTCTTCTACTTATTCCTACTTACTACTTACTTCCACACAATTAGCTTGAGTTTTTTCTATTATTCTAATCTGGTTTGTTGTGTTCTTATCTGGACTTAACCATGCACCTTTATATATTTTTTTACGTTGTAAAAACGTGCTTTGGATGATCATACGTTTCATAGCTGCAAAGTTGATTAACTTTTGTCCATTGTTATTTGTTGTTTCATGTAAACCTTCTTTACCTGCGACAGTTTGTTTTCTTTCTTCTCTACCGATTTTTGCGTTTTGATCACCTATTATTATTTTAACGTCAAAGTTTGGAATATTGTCTACTAGTTTTTCAATTATTTCATAAAATTCATTCTTCTTCTCTTCTTCAGCATCTTCGGTTGGCACGTGTACATTTACATTAGTTAACTTTCTATAAATTCCTTTCACTCTGATATAACTCACTCTTTCATTCGCTACTTTGTATTCTGTTATGTTGCTTTTTAATTCTTCCTTAATCAGAAATCCTGTCTCAAATCTATTCTGCTCTCCTCTTCCATTGAACCATATATATCCATCTAATCTCGTGCTTGTGATATCTTTAATGTTTGTTTCTTGGATTGCTAGAATGTCTAACTTATATTTTTTAATTTCCTTAACTAATCGTTTCACTTTTTCCTCTCTGTTTAAGCCTTGCACATTCCATGACCCAATTGCTAGTTTTCGTGTGTTTTTAGCCCTTTTATCGTCACTTGCTAATTTGCATATTCGTTTTGTGTTAGTTGCTGTTTGTTTTCCTTTCTCCATTGCCATATTCGTTTCCGAGAGACCATCAATTCCTTCTCGCGTTAGTTTTTTGAATCGGCAGAAAGTTTTAATTTATTATATTTCTTTCCCATTTAAATAATGAATTATTGATGACCATTTTTTGGTAACCCATTTTAACTGTATTCCCTTTGTTTCTTTCTTCCATTAGCCTTATGGGTGCTGCATTATCATCCAAATATTAGAAATTTGGTTCTAAAGAGTAACAGTTGCCCATAATACAACAATGTCCTGAACGTAAACAGCAGCTATAATATTCGATTGGCACACAGTTCTGTGAATAGAACAGCCAATTCTTCATCCCAATTTGCTTGTTCATGGCACCATTTTAATCTTTGTCGTTTATGTTTCACTCATAATAGAAGTCGGCATAAAGGTCTTCTGCAATATAAACCATGCTCATTAAGGTGGTTTAATACTGTTCTGCGATGTATTCTAGTTTTAGTAGCATTCAGTAGATCATAGAAGAGTATGGAGATGTAGCTCAGTGGTAGAGTATTCGATTGAGAATGTACAATTTCTAATAGGATTCCTTTGAGCTGGTAAAGCCATGATGTCACACTTTGACTAACGTTAAACATATCTGTACCATCAACTAGTCTGGCACCATTTTGCAACATATCAATTGCTTTATTTGCAGAATTTGAGGATAAATGGCTTTTTTAAGTAAACTATAAATAATTAGTTTGACAGTTTATTAAAACTGCTGACTAAATGAAAAACAAAACAAAAAACTGGTTATACCAACTATTCGTAAAAAATGAACACAATGGATAATATATGTTGTAGATTACTTTACGAACTTGTTGTAAATACATCATATTTTTTTTATATCCTTAACTTTTTTCCACTAGTGTATACATAAAATTAACATGTTTAAGAGTTTCTTTACTTTTCGTTTCTGCTGGTTATGTTGTGTATTATTTATTGTAGTTCCTTATTTACATTTTAACATAATTGTTCATTAACCCCTACTGCACCTGCTGTTAATTAATTTCAACTCTTTCAAATTTTTTGAAACACTAAACTGACGAAACTTTCTTATATGTACTTAAATATTATTCTGCTTAAGAAACCGCCTAATTAAAATGCAACTTGTTTTATTGAATTTGTTGAATTTAAATCAATCAAGAAGTTCTGTAATTTTTAATTATTCTCTTTAGAGGTCCTTATCTCACACTTTCTACTTGTTAATTAGAATTACTTTAATTAAAACTGCATGAAAGTGGTCATTCAACTCAAATTTTTATTTACTTTTATTTAGGGACGATTATCTTATTATTTATATAATAAAGAGTAGGTGTAGAAACTCGTATAACAGGTTTAAACTATTTCTTGTTAAACATTAGATAAATTTGGCACTTGTTTCTTCTTAATACAATTGTTTTTCTAACTGCAAATCTTACATAAAATTGAATATCGTATTTAAGTTTTTGTAGCGTTGATAGTTGTTAGTGTAAATTGTCATTTATTTACCGTTTGATTATAATAATATTGTTAGTAAGGAAAAGGCGCATATGGAACTATTAGTAAATTGATGATTGATGATTGAAATTAATTTGAAATAAAACTTTCAGGAAGCACAGCTTTTGATGAGAGAGATTTTATAGACGGACAGGTGTAGTTGATACAGTATTTATAAGGTTCCTTATAAAGCAGTATTTCATTAAAGTTTTCAAATGCATGTTGATTTTATCTTTTTCTTATGTTCATGAACCTTAGAATATGAACACCGTTTACTTAAGAAGTTTTGAATTCAGAAATAATTATTGAATAATGGATTATCTGTACATATGCTTTTTATAATTATTTTTTTGCAGCGCTTCTAATAAATCAAAAATAATAAATGCAAATATATTTCTATACACATAGATGCATTAATGAGTTTTTAAAATGATTTGTACAAGCATACTTATTGCTAATTTTAAAAATTAAAATTAAAATTATAAATTAGATTACTATCAGAATTGAGAATAGTATATTAGAAAGCTAGTAAATTTAAATATTCAGTTTTTAATCTGCTTCATTATAAGTCATTATGAAGATTTAAATGATTGATAAGTTTATTAAAGGAATGCTAAAATTTTAAATTTTGTCAGATATGTTCAACAGCAAATAAGTTATCTCGTCTCTACCATTAAAGATCTAACTAACTATTAATGCTGCTAAATTATATAAGAAACTAAGATATAGCTAATGATTAAAAGGCATAGTTAACACGTCTATATCAGAACTTCATATCAAATATGTGTAATTTGATAGCTGTAGTTATGAATATGTATTATGAAAATGATATGTAAATTACAGTATAATTTTTTTTTATTATTTATTTATTTAAGATATTAATATAATAATAATAATAATAATAATAAATCCTTTATTTAGCTCAATTAGCTATTTAAATAATAATAATTATTATAATTCAGTGCAACAACAATATTAACTAAAAAAAACAGACAAAATTATTATATTTTTGTTGTTTATTGTTTCCAGCCTTACTTTGTGGAACTCCATAATCATGAAATAAATAAAGATTAGTAAAAGTTTCACAGCTCTACCAAAACACAACCTGATAACACTGTTTCGACAGCCATGCCGTCACTATCAAAGGTAATACAACTACAAACAAACACGTCGCTAAGGTAGATACAAAAAAGATTTTTATATCTACCTTAGCGACGTGCCCGTCTACAACTATATTACCCCTGATAATGACAGCACAGCTGTTATTATTAATCAGGCATTAACTACCAAAACGAGATAGAGTGCATGTTTATTATAACTTGTGTATAAGTTCTACTTATGCAAATGCATTGGTTAGATAAAGATTAGGTGATTTTTAATGTATCTGTCGCAGGCAGGTAGTCAAATCCGGCAAATAATTATCTGCTTAGTCATTTACTAAGTAACGGGGTAGATAGTAAAACGAAAATAAATCTATACGATTTTGCTATATACCCAGGCATTTACTAAATGCCGTTGTTTAGAACAGGGAGTTAGTAAATGGCTTAATGTGCTGTCGGCAAATAACGTAATAACATCTACATTTTTTCGCAGTACATTCTTTTTTACAGGAACACTTGTAGAAGCTTTGCCCTTGTAAAGAGAGCACTTAGAAGTTGCTCCTAGCAAAGAAACCTGCTTATTTGTAGGAACATCTTGAATACCTGTTAATAACTGCCTGTTCTAAATAACGGCAGTCAGTAAATGCCTAGGCATATAGTAAAATCGTATACATTCATTTTCGTTTTACTATCTGCCCCGTCACTTACTAAATGACTAGGAAGATAGTTATTTGCCGGATTTGACTACCTGCCTGCGACATATCTATACAGTGTGGTGATAAAGTAAGGAACAAAATTCATAACTGCGTTATTTAATGTTTTCAAGCAAAACGCTTGGACATGTCAATTTTATTTTTTAATTAGCCACCTTATGACAAAAATTTTACTTATAATGTCATGTATCTTTGCACAATGACGTCATCACTGGTTTTTTTAAATGACAACTCCAATTTTTTTTGCTGGTTTTTATAGATGGTCCAACTACTTAAATGTTGGTGTAAAAAGATTGGTACCTTAGATAACTATTTTTCTGAGAAAATAACATACCGTAAGAAATAAAAATGTAACTTTAATGGAAGAAAATCTTAATTAAACCCCAAAAACAAACAAAATTTAGCGCAAGTGTTCAAATTGCTCTCAATCAACCATTTGGCACTGATCAATACGAGTGTAAACACTTTGTGCACTTCACTCAAGGACTTCAGGAGTAATGTGCTCCACTTCAGCGCGAATTCTTTGCCGTAGCTCGTCTAAATTATTGGGCCTATTAAAATAAACCTTTGATTTTAAATAACCCCACAGAAAGAAATCTAAGGGAGTTAAGTCTGGGGAACGCGATGGCCACTCAATTGCTCCTCGACGTCCTATCCACCTTCCAGGAAATGTGGCGTCAAGATATTGACGGACGTTTATTCCAAAGTGAGGAGGCTGATCTTGTTGAAACCAAATATCCTGATGGGGTACATCGCCTTTGTGATCATTTGGAAGCATTGCTGTCAGAGCTGGCACTAAATCAAACCACAAAAAGTCCAAATAATATGCTGCTGTAAGGTTTCCTTCAAAAAAGTAAGGTCCTATTAAACGCCGTCCGATTATTCCAATCCAAACATTTAATTTCCCTTGGCGTTGACTGTGAGAGTCTTGAGTCCAGTGAGGATTTTCTCTTGACCAATACCTGCAATTGTGACGATGTACTGTCTCATTCAGGCAAAAAGTGGCTTTGTCAGAAAAGAGGATATTATTAAAAAAAATTGTGGTCTTCATAGCATCGTAACATTAGTTCTTCGCAAAACTGCAAGCGGCGGTCTGGATCATCCTAGTTTAATTCGTGAATAAATTGAACTTTGTAAGGATGATATTTCTCTTTCTTGAGCAACTTCACGACAAAAGAGAGGCCCACGTTGTTATTTAAGGCTAGCTGCCTTGTAGAATGGCGAGGATTTTCTTCAGCTTCAAGTAACACATCTAATGTGGTTTCTTCGTTTACTCGAGGTCGACCTTGCCGAGGTAAATCATGGACGGATCCCGTTTCAGTAAATTTGGCAACCAATTTACTTACTGTCGATCTTGCAATAGGCGGTCTATCAGGAGGCTCTTGGTCGAATAATTCACATGCTTCCTCATATGTTCTTAGCTTATCACCATATCTAAACATTATTGAAATTTCTATTCCTTTCCGTTAAGTTAAATGTGCCATTCTTTGTTAACGGCAAAGAGAATTCGCTTTTAAAAAGCTTGCAAAATGCCTCTTTCACACTCTCACTAAAATACTCAAATGCTGTTTTTAAAACCTCAAATTTATGAGTATTAGTTTTTGTTTCATCCGTCAAAAGTGATACAGACGTGATAACGATAATTTGCAAAAGCAAGTTTAAATTTTTAAGTGTTATTTTCTCAAAAAAATAGTTATCTAAGGTACCAATTTTTTTACACCATCATTTAAGTAGTTGGACCATCTAAAAAACCAGCAAACAAAAATTGGGGTTGTCATTTAAAAAAAACCAATGATGACGTCATTGTGCAAAAATACATGACGTCATAAGTAAAATTTTTATGTCATAAGGTGGCTAAGTAAAAAATATAATTGACCTGTCCGAGCGTTTTGCTTGAATACATTAAATAATGCAATTATGAATTTTGTTCCTTACTTTATTGCCACACGGTATATTTAATATATTTAGTATAAGTATTGTTATTCCAACCATTTAGATTAGGAAGTTTTCGGATATTTTTGGTTAGGATTTATATATATAGTCATAGTCTACTTTGTTTTGATATTTAATTTGTGTCAATCAAATATTCAGGCAAGTTTAGGCAACACAAAAAAATCACCAAATATCTAAGAAGATCCCCACTATAGGTTCTAGAGCTTATAATGGCTCTAGCGATACTAGTTTAATCAGAATGCATGTGAAAACGGTTTAGTTAATATTTATATATGTTTTTAATTATTATTAGTCGTTTTAAAGGCAGAGATTAACTTTTGAATGTCTAGTCCAAACTTAAGAATGTGAAAAATTGACGAAGATAACAATTGGGACGCGCCAATTAATATAGATGGAGTTGTAAAGTAAGAAAATTAAACAAAATGACTTCGATATGCGGTTGGTGATTATGCAGACAACCAATGAGACATATGCTTTAATTGTAACATAACTTTCAAACCTTTTAATTTGACCTTTTAATGCAGATCAATCTTCTATCAAAAATCTCATTTAAATTTACTTTTTTATTACTAAAGATAAAATAGTAGCACTATGTAAACACTAAAAAATAAAGAAATCGTTCTAGAATATAAATAAATTATACACTTCTAGAATAGTGAAAACGTTACCTGAAATTATAAAAAAGTTCGTTGTTCTTTTCGTTTGTTGTCCCGATTGAAAACAAATTAATGCTGTCAATGACTTTGACTTAGTTTTTGAGGTTATCTGTGTAAATATTACAAATATATGTATATCTAAAACGATGGATATAGTAGTTTGTGCAACAAGGGTGGATATGATGCCTATATCGCACGAAAACGAAGTTTGAGGCACGCGCACGACGCCGAAGGCGAAGTGCCTCAATCATTCGAGGGCGATATAGGCATTCCACCCAAGTTGTACAGTATCTTTTTTCTTCGACTAAGTAAAACAATTGCAAAATAAATTGCATGTCTCCTTGAGAAATCGAATATATGGATTAACCTATGCTTTTATCCATGCTAGAATATGGTTTGTAAAATCCCCCTGTCATTGTAGAATTTTTAAGAGAATTGTTAAAACTTTGCAGAAATTAACATTTTCGAAGAAAAATTATTATTTTAAATTTTGTTTTATAAAAAAAATTAAAAAAGAATTATTCTCCCAGCTGGAATTGAACCTACGTTGGTCAGCTTCAGTTTATTTATACCTATCTTCTACAGACTGAGCTACCAAACTCCGTCAAAACTCTGTCTACTATACTTATTATAAAAGTAGGTTGTACTTATTTAAATGATTTAATATTTATGTCTTTTTAATTATAAAAGTATTATTGTTAAAGCTATAATTTCACAAACCACGTTATTTTCAAATGCTTTAAGTGTTATTGAAGGAAGGAAACATTGATTTAACTTACTTTTACTTCTATATTTATGACAGGAGTTGTCAATAAATTAATTATAACTAAGAAGTGTCAAGTTGGACTGCTTTGATTGGCTGTTTTCATATCCGTACACTGTACGGATATGAAATTATATCCGTACACCTTACTGGAATTGCATACATTTCCATTGCGCAAAGCGTGAAGAAAACGGGTGATTTACAGGTAGGAGTAGAAAAAAACATATTATTTATTCAGATTCATTTAAAACATAGCAGTAAGAATTCTTCGAATCGTGTCTTTTTATTTAACACAACTGATTTTGTTTAGTGGTGTAGTAAGCGTTAATTCAACGTTTTAGAACGTCACGCGCCTCATATAGTCGGAGAGCTCGTGACCCATTTTTCGGTACGTGTTTGATTCACTTAGGAATTTTGCAGGGTGGTACCTTTAGGATAGGTAAATAAGAAATTGAAAGTTTTCCTGCCATTTTTTTGTACAGGAGATACTGCGCATTGAGCAAATTTGCAAAAAAATATGTACCAAAACATATGTTTGATTCACGAGCAGACTACAACTATATAAAAGTTAAGTTAATTTTGAACACACAAATAAGCAAGGGAGGCAATTTTGGAAATGTGAAAATTGAACCAAAGTACCCCAAAGTTGTATTTTTAAATACTGAAAAATATATGTTTGATTCGCGCTGAAACTTTAATAGCGTTTTAATTACATATGTTTAAGAATTCTTGCAAAAAAGCAGACGCTTTTGTTAATGTTTAATAGTTGGCAGACGTTAAAGAAATGTTACATGAGCTAGAGTGAGCAGCGCTACGGGCAACAATGAATGAGAGTGAGAGCATTTATCGGCAACGTCAGGCAGCGTAGTCGGCTGCTGCGCTCTTCAATTTTATTCTCTGACTTTTCCTAGTTTTCCAGTTAAACAATTTAAATATTATCTAATTATAATTAGTAAGATTTAATTATAGAAATTGTTTGAGTAACAATATATATGAAAATAGCTCAAATCAAGTTAATAAATAATAAGTTTAATGGGAGTGCAGAGCGTCGAACCGACTACGCTGCCTGACGCTGCCGATGATAAATGCTCAACTTACACTAAATTACTCATTGCTGCCCGTAGCGCTTCACATTTGTTTTAACGTCTGCCAATTATTAAACATTAACAAAAGTGTCTGCCTTTTTGCAAGAATTCTTAATTAAAACGCTATTAAAATTTCAGCGTGAATCAAACATATATTTTTCATTATTTAAAAATACAACTTTGGGGTAGTAGGTACTTTGGCTCTATGTTTACATTTTCAAAACTGTCTGTCTTGCTTATTTGTGTGTTCAAAATTAACTTGACTTTTATATAGTTGTAGTCTGCTCGTGAATCAAACATATTTTTTGGTACATATTTTTTGCAAATTTACTTTCTGCGCAGTACCTCCTGTACAAAAAAATGTCAGGCAAACTTTCAATTTATGATTTACCTATCCTAAAGCTACCACCGTGCAAAATTCCTAAGTGAATCAAACACGTACCGAAAAAAGGGTCACGAGCACTTGGACTAATATGAAAATCGTGTCGACTGCGATGGCATGGCGGCATTGCGACGGCCTATATTTCTAATAGTTTGCTTTACATCTACGAACCTTGCTATATAAAGCATTTGAATTTCTCGCTCGTTTCATTTTCTGCGACGTTTTTACTTTGCGAGTTATATCAATCGTTCAATCGGCAACTTTTTCGTATTAATTTTTTTTCTCCCTAACAAATTTGAAACTTCAACGACACAATCTTACAACGTTTTTACGTGAAGTATCATTTTCTATGAAGTTATTATAATAAATGTGTGTATAATAAATTATCCTATACAAAAAAACTTTTTTTCCCATTTTTTAATAAAGGCAGTTGTTTTCGAGATAAATGGCGAAATATAAAAAATGCCATTTGGAGGTGGTTTTTGGGAGTTGAATTTGCCAGAAGTCCAACAAGTGGGTTATGTTCTACGTATTGTCGTAAAGAAATCAAAATTAACATAAAATATGGACGAACACTGAAATGTGACCGGACTATATTTTGGGTCACTGAAAACGAAAATATCCTTACATTTAAGACATTTAAACTTCATGATTTTTTATGGCAGATGGTTTGCAGTTTCACGAAAAAGTCAAAGGATATTTTTTAAATTGTCTTAATTCTCGAAAAAAAAATTATGTTATAGGTGATTAACAAAAAATCTATTCAGTTGGAGATTAGTCAATTTTCATTTGAAAATCCTGTCCATACATATATGTCATTTGGATGAATAATCGAATATTACTTCCAGTATCCTGCAAAGAACTTCAAATTTCGTTTCAAACCAATTTCCAATTTCGTAAGACTCCGAACCAAAGAATTCAAAGTACAAAATGTCCAGTTGTCCCTGCGCCCACTTGTCTTGCCCCCAGTTGTCCCATCTCGGAGGAATGTATCTTCAGCATCGCCTAAAGGCAATTCGATAGATGGAGAATTGTAATAAGGGGGTATGTTTTATCTTGCCTGGGTGTGCTTTTTGGTCATACATACTTTCTATATGGTAGGTCTGATTAATCTTTAGATGTCCAGAAGTAGAAATGTACTATTTAATAGACAATCCTATGAGATCATCTGTAATAAAATGCACAGTTAGAATTTTAATTTTATCAGCCGCGTTAGTTTATCAGTGTTTAACTTTAATTAAAAATTTAAAACTACTTTTTTTAGTTTTACACCCAAAAATAATAATAATTAACGAATTCCAATGCGTATTTGGGTGTGATTCGTAAGGCGAATGTAACCGCAGGAACGCCTTTTATAAAATAATAACGATCTCGTTTTGATAACCAGAAGAATTTACTTTACTTTCACGAATGATCATCTTTTAATAAATTTACCATCCTTTTATATAAGTGAATTTATTTTCTTACCCTCGGGCAGTAATTTCACTTAAATGGAACCGAAGGTGATGTGTACCGAATGTATTTTCCTACTTTCTTTTTTTAAGTAACAACCAATAAGCTGGTAGTGATGCTAACAATTAATTTTTACAGAAATGGTACTTAATGATCCTTGTTACGAGAAGTGTTTTCTAACGCCAAAGAAAAACCTGATCGGTGATCACTTTATATTATGGTTTTATGCGCTAAGCATGACGATGATGCTCGTTGTTGTAGTATTATGTAGTTTGGCGATTTCGAAATTTTAAATTGAGGAAATAGCAGTGTTTAAATTTCAGAATCTTATTAAATATTTGTTTTTTTTATTCTACAGATTAGATAATGTAACCGAATAACGGTTAACAAATACATAAATAAAAATTGGGATTCCAAGTTTATTTTACCGTAATATGTTTTTCAGTTCCATGTTTTTGTCACAAAATCATCAGAAGAGAGAATTCTAATTAAATTCTGTTAATTTGGGTTAGTAGAACTTACAGTAATGTTTAAGATGTGTTTTTTAATTACAAGGAGTAATAAAAACAATACTATTTCAATGCTTTATTGTAAATTTTACATACTACTTAAAAAACAAAGAAAGTACATTTTTATAATTTCACATTACGTAATATCATAAACTTTGTGAGTTTTTGCAATATTGTTGTTAAATTGCGTTGTAGACAAATTATTGTTGGTTTTAGGGCGAGGAATTTAGTTGCATACAGCTAGTAGAAAGCTTCACGGGAAATTCCATCTATTGTAAAGCTTTTTTAAATGCCAAGAAATGCATTGACGCGGAGCCTATGGATTGTCTTCCTTATCCGAAAAGGCTTGTTTTAATTATTCTGCACTATAAAAAATTACCAGCATTAGCCGATGATGAAGTAAATGTGCGAACTACTGCTCCATCAAAGTTCTTAGACACGTCATTATTACCTTTTTAATTTATAACGCGACTTTGATTGGAAGCTTTACTTGGGATTACAATTTTTAAATAAATAAGTAGCATGTGTCTATGATATGATAAAGTTAAAAGTTAGGTTAATTGCTTACGTGTATCCGTCCCGTATAGTACATTTTCTTTATTTTCCCCAAATTGTGTTGCAGAATTGCTGTCTTTGTCGTAATTAAGAAATTTATAAATTTTACTAATTTAACAAACAGATTTTATTTAACACCCTATATTTTTTTCTGCGTGCGGTGCTCTGTTGCAGAACGTTGGCATTTGCCCCCTATACTTGTGTTGTGCGTGTTCAGTGATCACAAGTATAGGAGACCTATAGTTTAAGGTGGACTCTGAACCACCCCAAGTACATAGTACTTGGATTTTTTATTAATTTCAGGGAAATTTCTTCGGCAAAGTATACGGTGGTTTGTCATTGCCTTCCGAGGGAGATGCACGCATCTAACCGAGCCACAATCGCTCTCACCCTATATTTAATGGCCCATAAAGTTAGACCGCCAAATAAAGTTTCGTTAAATTTTGAATAAAGAGAGAAACACCATAATGAATGAATGAAATGAATGTTACAATTTAAAAACAGGTGATAACATCATAGGTCGAAATAAATAATTAAAGATCACACTGCTTGTGAAAGATATAAAACAATCCATGCTAAATTTTTATTATTTAAATTAAAAAAATGTTCAAGCATTTCTTTTAAATTTTTACTTGTTTCTATTTTATATATTGAATATTCCAAACTATTTAGTTACTCTGCATATAAAATTTACTGAACGATTCTAGATTCAGACGTTAAAAAACATACTAGCAATATGGTCGTAGAAAATGCATTTTAAACAACATTTTATAGCCGAAGAGGTAACAAATATTGCATTTTTTACACCATCCTAGTTGACAAATTTGCCCCTACCTTGTGGTATCTCCATTGCTTCATATAAACACGTTATGTCTTATTTATAAGATGGTTAAAAACAACATAATAGCTTCGTCAATTCAGAAAATAAAATCGGAGCGGCCCGCTCGGTGCTGCGCGACCGGAAAGTCTCTGGGCCGGACCGTTGTTGCACCCAATAGGGTACTTGCACAAAAAATAAATATTGCTAAATTTATACAGCTGAAATAAGTGTCAGAATTCTTTGGGCGAGTAAAAGTGTACAGATGTGGATCCAAACCAAATTAAAAGTTAATCAAATTATGAAATTCGAAAGTGCTTGCAAAACGCCTACGAGTCTGCGCCAATCGCGTGACGTCACGTAGCGTACAATGCTGTATCAGCTATTCCTGCAACGTGCTTTACTTGTTTTGCCGGTGCGTTTAAAATTATTTCGTTTTGTCTTGATACGTGTTCGTTTGTTAATTTTGAATTTATAGAAAAACGGCCTTTTTCAAGGCTACATGCAGTAGGAAACCCGAGAAGAAACGTAAATTATCAACGCATTTATCGCATTTATTTTTATTAGCAATTAATTTCTGTGTATTCATATAAAAGGCTGCTGTATTCAAAAGTAAGGTCGTTGTCGTCACAAGAAGGTTTGATTGTTAGCGCAATACAGATCTAATCGCCTAAGAAAGTTCAAGTTTTCGAAGCTGTTCCCCTCACAAGAAAGACCGATTTATTACATACGTTAATTAACAACTGCTGTGCTTTCATTGTTATATAATAAATGATTAAAAAGAAACTGAATGCGTGTGTATTTTGTAGTTTCAAAATATTGGATACATTTGTCGTTATACTTACGTTAAAATGATCTTCACATACAAGCATGAAGTTTTCTCAAGATCGGTATAATTCCGCCTGCCGCATTTATCCACAACTTCGTTCTTTTCTCGTCAGTGGGAACGCGAAAGATGTGTTTGTTTATTATTAATTATAATAAGATGAGGAGGAAAATATTTTGTAAAATGAAAAAAAGGAGTATATGTATTAATGTAAATAAGTTTTAAGAAGTTGGGACTTTTATTAGTAAGTATTGTAATTAAGTTTATTATTGGTAATCGTCTAAGGATGGCAATACAATTACTTTGAATGCCGAAACATATGTTTATGTTACGTTTTTATATTTCTAATGGTGAATAAATTGAATAGGGTGAATATACTTGTGTATTATTATTTTATTTTATGAATAATAAGTAAGCATACGTTTATCGGTAATTCAAAAGTTACCTTTCTATAATCCCTCTTGCTTTTATAGTCTTAAAAAACTGTTTTTTACTACAAAGAGCAAAAACAAAACACGTGGTAACTTAGAATACAAATAAACTTGAAATTACAACACTTAATTATATGGCGTAAGTGCATTTGCAAGACGAGTCTACGGGTGGTGACGTCACGCCGCCTGAGCCAGCGTAAATGCGTTTCAAGGGCCTGAATAATTAGGCCTAATTAATAAACAGTTATTTAGCAAAAATATTTGGAATAACAGTAAAATATGCAAATCTGAACTCGTTGGGAATAAATCTGAAAATCATGCAAGGACCCATTTGATGTAGATTCAGCGCGTGTTTGCTATCCAACTTCTATAGTCTCTAATAGCGTGGCTCTTAGGTAGGTATATTAATAGCCAGTAGAAATAGAAGTAGAAAATGAAGAAAAACACGTTAAATAGCATTTAACAACAACAAAACAGCAGTGGTTTAAAGGGTAAATGTAAGAAATGCAAGTGGCAAGTTCTCAGCAAAGACAACTTTGAATGGCCCATACATGCGGGCATCCATTTCTGATCAAACATTGACTCAATCTTACAAACATACTGTCTCTTTGTTTAGTTCAAATTTTTATTTTCAACTATAAATAATTTAATTTTAGAACTATTAGAGTAAGTTTTATAATTATCATTAACTCGAAGCATTAGCTTTCAGTTTTTTTTACTTCACTTTGTTATGGATCCTGCTATCATATATGTACATACATATATACGTCATTACGGATCTTGTTAAAGATTACTTACACAACTTATTTTCACAGAGGACTGCTTTCGAAGAGCACATACCGCTGTAGATGCGTGCAAGAGCACTTAGTAGTGAGCGCATTTTATCATGACTTTTAGAAAAATTTGATTGTGAAATTATTCACAATAAATCTCTGAATAAAGATACTGTATTGCACGTCAAAGATTCTTTACTAAAATTTTGTTGAAAAATCTCAGCAAAAATTTGGTTAAGAATTTCACATAAATTCTCGTATGTGTAAAACAGCTTGGTGCCCAAATTACTGCCGCCGCTTGTCTCTGCGTGGACAACTGTAATCCGTCTCAAAATTTTAGGTCATTAGCAAATTTCTTTGCCTAACATTTCAGTCAAAAATTTATTCACGTTTTGTGCTGACAGGTTTTTGTTTTGTATTGTAAAAAGCATTAATATACTCCAGACCCTGGAAGTTGCAGTGCACTTCACATCCTACGTCATAACCTAAAATTATGTCATTAATTTAGTATGTTTACATTCTTTAAATAAGTATTTATGCATATGCAACCAATTTAGCATATATAGTATGTACAGTTGCTATCATTCGCTAAGGAACGATGAAAAATAGTGATCGCCGGTTTTTCATTTTTTCTTGGTACAATGTACGCTGTAATTCGACCTGATTAATGAACTGGATAATTATAATGTTAAAAAATGAAATGTTCTTGAAGACCATATAATAAACTTACAATTACATGGTACAAAAAACTGAAGAATCGGAGGTTATGATTTTTACATCGTTCCTTAGCGAATGATCGCAACTGTATGTATTACAATGTATACACAAATGAAAAAAAAAGATTTTAGATTGATATGTAAACGAGAAACAGCAGTACTGCCAACAGTCTAGAAATAATGCAATTTAACCAATCCAAGCGAAATTCTGGAATTAACAAGGTGTATGTGTGTGCATAAAAATAAAAAGGATACACTGATAACAGGGTAGCTATCCCAAAAACAGTAGACTAAGTTTTTTTTTTAATATCTTCGGAAGATTTACTCTAATTTGCCGCGGAAAATTTACATGCACCGAACTGTCTTTTTGTCGAAGTGTACCTGCGCCTAACTGTCCCGCGCCAAACTATCCTTGCGCCGAAATGGCCGCGCTTAAATGTCCTAGACTGAAAGGCGAACATATCAACGTAAATTAAATAATTTACAAACGGGGTAATGTACCTGTACTATATAGCCTTTTTTGCATCAACCCAACGTGACAAAGTTTTTATTGTGTTACATTTACGAGTATATGCAAAGATCAATTTCCTACATAGATGTTATAGGAATCTTTAATTTTACAGAACAGAATATTACATTCTAAAAACTGCAATTTTCTTATTTCGTCATGAGAAAATGGCACTAAGTACATGTGCTACTGATGTACTAGTGATGGCGTCATATGGATGACGCCAACCAACTTATGAGCTTTGCACTAGGCTTAGTTTCTCAAGTCTGTTAATGAAAATGAAAACTTGAAAAATTAGATTTATAACTATTAGGATTCGAATTAGGACACTACAAGTGCACATTTATTCCGAATGAGGGTAGTGGTTTGCCATTTGCATATTTTTAAGATTAAATTATATCAAACATTGTGGCTTTTCTCTTGATGAGGGTAGGTGTTCTTGTACTTTTCTGGGTTTTGTACCTTTCCAATTAAACAATAATTGAGAATAGAAGCAACAACGAGGCTAAGTTCCAAACTAACCAAAATTAGAATTACCCATATATGTATAGTATGTACGAGTACCTATTAAACAAAAGTGCTAAGTGCCTTGCAAATGTGCAAATTTGAAACATGAGGAACTAACATTACATGTGTCACTTTTGTCGAAGTATTTGAAAGGATACGTACTACATATGAATGGAAAATAGTAAATTTGGCCATTATTGGAACTTAACCCCTTTATTTCTACCCCTCATGTTGTACATCATGAATCAGTATAATACTTTGACATGTTAAAAATCTTTGTCAAATAAGTAGGAAAAATAATATTAAAATAGTAAATCTAAGTCTCATAAATTTGTTTTTGGAGTTGAGTGTAACGGTTTAAGGTCAAGGAAATAATTAAATAATTAAAGCCACATATAATTAGTATATCTTATTAATAGATTCATACATATTTTTTAAATGCTTTTCCATAGGGAAACATATATAAGAGAGTGGTATTTCTTTGGCACAGACAATCGTTGCAATATTTATTTTAATAATTCACTTATCATCTTATCATCAAGATTTCAAGAACAATACAAATGAAAAGGCTTTTAAAAATTAACTTTCTCACTTGTACTTATTAATCCTAAATAGATTTTTAACGAAGTGATTTATTTGTAAAAGCGACACACATGCGACAAGTCATTTCAATTTGCATATGTAGGTATGTATCTGAAGGTATTAAATTTTCACACAATACGGTATTTGTATTGAAGTACCTATTTCAAAGCACTGGAATTTCAATATTTTCACTTTGAATACCGCAAATAAATAATTGTAAAACAGTTCACATTACTTTCTTTTTTATCTATACTTTTTACATTTTTTATTGCTTTTGAAAGAGTAACAGCAATGTTTCAGTTAAAAGTGGATATTCGAGATCACATTTTCTAGGATAAAAAATTACATAAGTTGAATGTTGAGAATGTCGGAACTTTAGACGAGCTTATGGAAATAACGGTGTTTTGGTGTTTGTAAGATACAGAAAACCTATTTGGTATTATATAAATTACGTTTTTTGGTTTCCGACAAGTATGTAGATGTACTATTTTTTACACTTCCGATTGCAAAGCAATTAATTTTAAAGAAAAGACGGAAATACCAGCTGTTAGTAGGATGCATTAAAGTCAATAATAATTAGATAATGAAGATGAATATTATACAAAGTGCTTTTGTTTAAATGAATTTAATGGAAGCTATTAGTTAACTAAAGTTATATTGTCTGTCACATTAAACAGACTTTGCCTGAGAATAGTTTAACTTTTCCTTTAATCCTATCCAACTACATTGCTCAATATGTCTGACACTTTCTACTTTTTGAGATTTTCTGCTATTTCGACGTAAAGATATAGTGAATATCAACCTGATATGTTGTTCATGATAACTTTCTGAATGTGGTTCCTTTTTTTCTTCGCACTATCTTCGCAAATTTTCTAATCTTGACGTTTGCCTGTCTACTTTCGGTAAATTCATACGTAGTATTCCCGGTCTAGGACATTTGAGCGCTGCCGTTTAGGCGCGGCCGTATTTGCGCGAGGACAGTTCGGCGCAAGGACACTTCGGCGCAGGTACACTTCGGCGCCGGGATACTTAGGCGCAGGCACACTTCAACGAAAAGACAGTTCAGGGCATATAAATTTTTCCACGACAAATTAGGGTAAAACTTTCAGATATCTTTAAACAAAAAGGGGACACGGTACTCTATTATTATTAGAGTAACCGTTTTTTTATTTTTATGTATACACATACACTTTTTTAATTCCATAATTTCGCTTGGATTGGTTAAATTGCGCTATTCCAGTGCTTTTTGTCTTTAAGCACTAGACTATAACCACTAAGCAGCATCCATTTATAAGTGTTACCTACTGAGACAAAATTCGTGGAGTGGGACATGTATTTATCAGTGGTACGATATTCATTGTTAATATCAATTTTCCTATGTCATTTAATTGATTTTATAAAATCTTTGATGTTTTAAAAGTTATATTAACTAGATTATCAAACATGATATTCTTATAAGCACTAAGGGTAAATTTTTATTACAAATTATTCCCTTATGCAGAGATTTTCAGAAGAATTTTGATTTTAATGTTTTAGTAGCTTAGAAAATTTTTTCTTAAATCTGGCAGTACATACGAGCTTTTGTGAGTGGTAAATATTGAGTTTTTTTTCTCATCATACCGTATTTATCGAATACTGTATTTCACCGATCATACTGGATTTATGATCTGTAAGTACTTACATATTTTGTTCATTACAATAGTATTAGACAATTTCTCGCGCCGAAGTGTCCCTGCGCCGAACTACATACGTTAGTATAATTAATTTAGTTTATATACTAGTTTAGATATTCGTTTATATATTAGTTTATATATTAATTAGTTTATATAAGTTAGTATAATTTTGGTAAATGAGTACATGGAACCAGAAAACGGTAATGAGCAATTGCAAAAATGGTTTTGAAGCTGTCATAAATGTTGCTAACCTGAGTTTTTGTAGAATTTGTGATTATTGTAAACTCGCAACTGGTTCACATCACAACTGGTAGGTAAAGTATGGGCTAAAACTTATTGTAAATCAGTTTATATGGACAAGGAATATCGTATAATGTTCTAGGAAAACTGTTTTTTATTTACAAAACTACAACATTTAAGAAACAGTTTAAAGTAATTATAATTGTAAACTGACGAATAATTATTAAATTCGAAATTCAGAGATTTCATTGGCTGAGATTTAAGAGACCTGAAATTTTACTCAATTATATTGCTAGATTTCAAAAATCACAATTAAGTTAATCAGAATTTAATCCAGCTTTGTTAAACCGGCCATAAAGAGGATTAACAGCTTTTAGTACATATTTCTAGATTAACTACCCTTGCGACACACCAATCTAATATTCTGCAGTTCCTCTAAGTTGACAGTGTTGGGATTTACTGAAGCGTCGTGATCGGTTTTGGAAAGTCCTCATGCTCAATCCCATTCTCATACTTGTTAATTGTATTGTAATGGTACTTCATCACGTGCAAAGTTTTAAATACTATACTTTTCGGAGCCGGACATTTGGGCGCGGCCGTTTAGGCGTGGCCATTTCGGTGCGGGACACTTCGGCGCAGAGACACTTCCGCACGGACCACTTAGGCGCGGGAACACTTCGGCGCGAGAAATTATTTAGTATTATTGTAATGAAGAAAGTCTTTAGGTAGTTACAGGTAATAAATACAGTATGCTCGATGAAATATAGTATTCGATAAATACAGTATGATGAGAAAAAAATTCAGTATTTGCCAATTACAAAAGCTCGTATGTACTGCCAGATTTAAGAAAAAATCATTTTTTGTAAGCTAAGTACTAAAACATTAAAATAGAAATTCTGCAAATCTCTGCATAAGGGAATAATTTATAATAAGAATTTAAAAATAAAAAAAGGTTATTCTAATAATAGGGTAGCATGTCCCAAAAAATTAGACTAATGGTTCAAAAAAACGTTTTGTTTAAAGATCTCCAAAGGTTTTACCCTAATTTGTCGCGGAGAAATTTATATGCACCGAACTGTCTTTCCATCGAAGTGTGCTTGCGCTTAAGTGTCCCGGCGCCTAAACGGCCGCGCCCAAATGTCCTAGACCGTATACTTTTTGATCCAAAAATATCACAGACACGCTTTCCTAAAACCGCTTTTATCTTCATTATAAATTAATAATTTACGAACAGCAAGTACGCAACGTAAGTACCTGAATAGAAGGACATCTTTAAATAAAGACTAACGACAGCAATTGTTTTGAGCAATAAGTACAATAATAACTACAAATAATTTTAGTTACTTTTAATCCATACTTTACATTTCGATTTTCGGCTATGACAATCTCTAACACGATGTTCTAGCTTTTATTACTAAATTACATCCAATAATAATTACTATGTAACTGGAGAAAATTACAGATTTTGGTGTATGTTACTAGTGGGATAAAGGCATCATACAAGTGTGAGATTTCCACGACGAAGTCGTAAGACCGAGTCGTGAAATTTATTATACGAGTGCTATTATGCCTATATATCACGTGCATGTATCATATGACTGCCTCATTATGTCCTTAATTTAAGTTAGATAATGAATTAATTACATAACTCAGTTAGGTAATGAATTCATTACTTTACTAGTGATATAATGAACTTCATTGACTAATACGTTGAAAAAATGAATTGCCTAATTGTATATTTGTTAAACAAATGTCACCGCAAATAAATACATTACAAAAAATAAAAAACTATGATACAAACGCTTTTCTCGTAGTAATACGTATTCAGTTTTAGTTTAGGTGTAGACAAATTATTTATTTTCACTATGTATTACCTTTTCGGTTGTTAATATATGTTAGAAGGTATTGGGCCACCTGGCCCAGACAGTTCTAGGGACCCTAGATTCTCTGTCTCTCTCTAAATCTGGTGACTTTTTGTCTGTCTCTCTCTAGGTGGTTAAGTACGGAATCTGCATTACCGGCATTCTGTATTACCGGCATTTGGTTCGTCACTTGGCTAAATGGTGTTAGTGTTGCTAGGGGAAAACAGGTGGCGCCAGTGTCGTTTTTGTACCGACATTCTGTATTATCGGCATTTGGTTCGTCACTTGGCTAAATGGAGTTAGTGTCACTAGGGGAAAACAAATGGCGCCAGTGTCGTTTTACGTGATTTTTGTACCGACATTCTGTATTATCGGCATTTGGTTCGTCACATGGCTAAATGGAGTTAGTGTTACTAGGGGAAAACAAAGGGCGCCAGTGTCGTTTTACGTGATTTTTGTACCGACATTCTGTATTATCGGCATTTGGTTCGTCATCATGAAGAAAGTTGTATTACCGATTACGGGCGTTCTACTGATTGTTAATAGGGGGAGCCAAGGTTTATCATTTTATATTAATAAATTTTACCGATTTCTTAAAATAATTATCGTCGTCATTAATACTTTAATTACATATAATAATTTAAGATAATTAATTCGGCATTAAAATTTTAAACGAAAATCACGGAACAATTTACGGATAATAATAATAATAACAATAATTATAATGTCTTTATTTCCCTTACAGGCTTACACCCAAATAGGGAAAAATATGAATTTACAAATGTTTTCATCGTTTATGCTATTCTCCTGTAATATCTCATGGGTAATGTGTAAAGAGCGGAAAATATGCAATGTGCATTTTATGATGTTGATGAAATAAGAATTATTTGTAGATTCAATTAAAATGCCTAAAACCTAAAATTTAAGGCTTTAATATTATTGTTTATTGTATATTTTATATCAATAAATGCGAAACTCCGTGTAATGCCATGTAATAATAATGCAACAATGTAACATAACTGTATACATCGGTGTATACATAAAATAAACTTGATGTTGATGAAATAAATAATAGAAACAAAATTTAATTTATGATTTGATTTATTGAAATTTCCTTATTCTTATAACAAATAAGTTTTTACTAATAATATTTAGTTATTA
The DNA here is from genome assembly GCA_929113105.1 of Agrypnus murinus. Lineage (NCBI taxonomy): Eukaryota > Metazoa > Arthropoda > Insecta > Coleoptera > Elateridae > Agrypnus > Agrypnus murinus. The sequence goes on from OV816025.1 coordinate 66,812,217, forward strand.
CTAGTTAGTTAATAGTATATTATATACATATTTGTTGCATTTTTTTTTGTCGAAACCCATGCATTTTTTGTCAAATTTCGTTGCATTTAAATGTGCATATGTTTTCTTTTTGCCTTGCATTTTTCCGCTCTTTAGTAATGTGTATTGCGGTGACAAAATTCACTTGGTATTGTTATGTCTGTTTGTGTTGGTGAATATTTCACCATTTACAACATAATCATGAATAAAGTGGTTGGTGTATTTTTGCATACGAAACAATGGAACATTTATTTACGTTTAAATTTAGGCGATTAGCTTTACACCAATCACATAGAAAGTTAATGTTAGACTGCAAATATAAGCAATCATTGATATCTCGTACTTGATGATATATTTTTAAATCGTCAGCAAATAATAGTTTCTCGCAGTGTATAGATTGATGATGATGATGAATACCACGTAGACACGTCCATTCGTGACGGGTATCTTGGAATACGTTCTGCTTGGTTCGGACATCTTGTATCCCAACCCTCTGGCGTTTAATGTCATGCTTACCTTGCTATCTCTCTCTCTCTCTCTCTCTCTCTCTCTCTCTCTCTCTCTCTCTCTCTCTCTCTCTCTCTCTCTCTCTCTCTCTCTCTGGCTCTCTCCTTCTCACTCTCTCCTTATCATCTATTAGAGAGGACGCATTAAAGAGCCTTCTCTCTCTCTCAATGTCTCCTCTCTCACTCTCTTGCTCTTTCGCTCTCTCCTTATCACCTATTAGAGGACGCATTAAAGAACCTTCTCTCCCTCTCTCACTCTCTCGCTCTCACGCTCTCTCACTCTCTCTCTCTCTCTCCCTTCATCCTAATGCTAGTAAATGAAACAGTATTGGATAGAGGTAACCGTTAGGTCTACTGTTCTGGGATTGGTTCGGACGATAATTATTCAAAAAAGCGTAAAAGCATACGATGTTTACTAAATTAAATGCGGGCTGATTACGAGAAGTCTCAGTACCGTCTACGATTATGTCTGAGAACATCCGACGAACTGTATAAATCTCATGACGTATTGAAATATGTACATCATTGCGCTATGAAGATCTCAGCTATAAATACTGTGTATTCTGTTCATGCGTGACAGTTATTTGTCATACGTCATCATGAACACAATAGATCTCTTCGGTAGAGCTATGATGAGTATGACAGATGAAGCAATGGCTGCAACAAAACGTGGACCGAGAGGTTATGGTTTCAAATTAACACCAGAGGGTAATTTCGATGTTGAGAACCGTCGTATAACTAATGTAGGCGCTCCTATCAACGATAACGATCTTGTCACGAAGCGTTCTGTACTAATGTTATCAGATAACGATGAAGGTGTAATTGATGTTAAGAAAAGAAGGTTAGTACACGTTAAAGAACCGCTTGACAACCACGATGTTTGTACGAAAAAGTATACCGACGAGCTGGTGGACGATGTTGAAAGAAAATTACTCTCTAATTGTTTGAGACGACGACGAGAGGATAAAGGACAGGGGTCGTACTATGATGCTAAAGATGGAAGAATTTGTAATATAGGGGAGCCTCTAGAGGATAAAGATGTAATCTCTAGGCAGTATTTTAACAATCGGGCTATGCATACAAACGATCAAATGCAGTTTAATGCAGATGGTAAACGTATTGTTTCAGTAAGTTACCCTATAGATGGCACGGATGTCACTTCTAAAGCTTATGTAGATGCTCAATTCGACTCTGCTGTACAAACCTTCATTACAATGACTACCGACACTCAGAACACTATTAAAGATCTAAAGCAAAAGGTAACAAAGGTTGACATTGAAACTAGTAAACTTAACAGTTTGCTAACAACGTTGGAAAAAGAAACAAAGAGAAATCACCTAATAGCGAATGATGAGATGGAAACTAATCATTCGAGTGTGTTGACAAAGATAGAAGAAACGAATAATACCCTAGATAGTAATTATAAAAAATTATTAGATAAAGTACAAGTGCTCGAGGATACTCAAAAAGTTATGCGATCATCGTTTGATGCCCTAATAGCCGAATCTGCAACACGTACGAACTCTTACAACATAAAGAGAGTGTACAATACCGACTAATAACGGAATTTACTACTACTATCGGTAAACCTAATCATATTTACACCATTTTTTATTCTAGTTTTAAGTGTATTATATCAAATGCCTGATTAGCGCAGATAGGAAATGTGGTGAGCCTTACGGGAATGCTGCGCAAATGCTTAGTTTGCTTATATCTACGCTAATCAGTTATTTTTTTTCTATCTTAGCCTAAATGTATCGTTGAAGAAATAAAAATGTATTTAAACAAAGTTTTTAGTTTTACTAATGTCAATAACTCTCCAAACATAGCGATTTGTAGCAACAGCAGCAGCAACACATCGATATGGTAAAGAAAGTAAGTTTCGCCGACGCAAGCATGAATAATATACATCATATGATAGTATGGGAGTATGCATACAGACAGGCGAGAAAGGGAGACTGGCAAACATTAGCTCTGGACAGATACCGTTTTCAAACAAGAATACATAATGTTGAAAAGCATCTGTGTGAAATTCTACAAGCTGATCATAGAGACTTTATCTATACGCAGAGATTTCAGAACACAGATTAGTCCGGCTGCAGTGGTGACCGAGTATAAATACAGGTACAAGCAGTCTCTTCTCTCAGTACCAGATGTTAGTTCACGAAGGTAACGGCTTTGTTAACAAGCTCATAGACAAGCTGCCTATTGAACTACATCTTCCTTCCTATCAGTACTGTGGACCTGGTACTAAATTATCTAAAAGATTACAACGTGGCGATAAAGGTATAAATCCTTTGGACCAGGCGTGTATGCAGCACGACATCTCGTACGCTCAAAGCTCCGATTTGAACAGTAGACACCAGGCAGATCGTGTATTAGAAGAAGCCGCTTGGAAGCGTGTTAAGGCTAAAGACTCTAAATTAGGGGAAAAAGCATCAGCTCTGTTTGTAACCGGTATAATGAAGGCTAAAAGAAAGTTGGGAATGGGCGTAAAGACAAACAAACCGTCGGCGAAACAGGGTCTCGCTAAAAAGATGATGAAGAGGAAAACTGTCACTTTCAAAGGTGGCGTTTTAAAGAAGCTTGTTGGTGTAGTGAATCGTGCAAGCAAGAGACTCACGGGTAAAGATTTAATACATCATGCCCTGAGCGCTGCCAGAAGAATCATTCAAAACGTAGGCGGTCGAAAAAACGTTAAAGTACCCCGAATAATTCCTGTGCCTACAGCTACAGGGGGTATTTTACCACTCATACCAATTTTTGCTGGCCTCTCGGCTCTCGGTGCAATTATAGGAGGCGCCTCAGGGGTAGCAAAAGCTGTTAACACTGCTAATAGTAATAAGAGACAGCTAGAAGAAACTACACGGCATAATAAAAGTATGGAAGCTATCGCTTTAGGCGGTAAGAACGGGAACGCCCTTTACCTGAAGCCGTATAGAGCTGGCGGAGCTGCATTGTACTTAAAACCATATGTCAGGCGGTCAAAAAACTGAATAACTTGCCTCGGAGACCACTTACAGACCTAGATATAATAAAACATGCTAAAGACATTCCCTATTTTAGAGGTGTCTATATGAGAACAAGTCTACCTGCAACGAAACCTTTGCAATTCGAAAGAGCTATTGTTAATCTTGACGACGCTGGAGGACCGGGTACTCATTGGGTTGCCTATAGAAAGGATCGAAACGTGGTTTTGTACTATGACCCCTTCGGAGACCTGAGACCACCATCTGAACTTGTGAAATATTTAGGACCTCGCTGCTCCGTATACTACAACGTAGCCCAAGAACAAAAGTTCAATACATACAACTGCGGACATCTGTGTCTACGATTTTTGTATAAAAGAGAGGTGAAAGTGTAAATCGGTTAAGTATGGCTAGGACCATCACGGTGTACGGTACAGGAAACAGGCTTTCTACGGATCGTATTTATCCACCTATAACACTAGATCACGTGCGTTACGAATACTCACTAGGTTTAGTCGGCTTATATACAAGTCACACGATACGGAATATATACCCAGGCAAAAATAAATTTTATTACGGAGAAAAGGCGATAACTATTGAACCGGGTAGCTACGAGTTGTCTGAAATCGTTAACTATATAAACAATCAAATTAGTGACGATCCCGAAGAGGGAGATCTACTACTACTACAAATCAAAGCTAACACTAATACGGGAAAGTGTGAGATTGAATCAGCTACCGAGTTGATTGATTTTACCAAACCCGATAACATAGGATCACTACTAGGATTTAAGAAGCGCGTGCTAGAACCCGGTAGTAGACACGTATCAGATCGAGTTGTCGATATACTTTCAACTCCAAACATCTTTGTAGACACGAATATTACAGGCGGCTCATATAGAAACAATCAAGCAGGTCATACAATCTTCGAATTTGGTGTTTGCGTACCACCCGGTTATCTGATTGAAAAGGAGCCATCGCATGTGATTTACTTTCCCATCACTGTCACCGAGATCGACAACATTACCATTAGACTGGTAGACGCGAGAGGAGAGTTGATAAATTTGTCTGAAGACACTTTCACGAGCATCAGGCTAGAACTTAAACGTGAAAAATGGGAATAAACTTTAGCTATAAAAACATCAGCATATGTCCATCAAAGGTCATTCACCGTCGAACGTCGGCACGTGCAGACCTTCGATTAAAACTAACTAAAGCTCGTCGCCTTTTTCTTGAATCTTTAGGCTTTAAAGTACGATAACAGCAGCAGCAGCAGCAGCATGTCAAAACGAAGTAAAATGCATATTAACACCGACACCTTTACCATTGATAAATTAAACATATTTGGGAAGCCTCGCGTCGATACAGATATAATAAAAGAGGATTTTTATACCTATCTGCCGTTTACGCTAAATGCCAATCATTCCGACACCATTAGAATCAGCATACAAAATTCCGATAACGTTTTAGCTTTGTATGACAGCTATGTACTTGTTAAAGGTAGCATAACGCGTGCAGAAAACAAGCAATTCCTTCTGGTAAACAATTTTGCCCACTTTCTGTTTGATGAAATTCAACTAATATTAGGCACAAACCAGCTCATAGATGTCTGTAAACAGCCCGGCATTACAAGCACTATAAAAGGTCTCGTTTCACATGGCGCCGAGGATAGAGCTTTAACCAGCACAGCATGGAACTTAGGGATTACTAGCGATAATGATTTGTTACATAACCAAGGGAATAACGTCTTTCATTTCACGTGTAGAATACCATTAAAAGATATCTTTGGATTTGCAGACGATTATAAAAAAGTAATACCTCATATGAGTTGTCAGCTAGTTTTAATTCGCGCCAAGAACGATTTTAATTGCTATAAAAGCGAAGCAGGTGATGCAGGTACCGACGTAGATATCAAGATTGATAAGCTTTCGTGGGAAGTTCCGCATATACTGTTATCAGATGAAAGCAAAGTGAACCTGGTGGAGAGTTTAAGAGATAATTCTTCTATTATCGCTCCGTTCAGACGTTGGGAATTACACGAGTTACCCTCGTTGGGAACTACTAAAAACCAGGTTTGGCGCGTAAAGAACTCCAATGATCTAGAGAAACCGCGCTGGGTCTTTGTAGTTTTACAAGACGAGCGTCAGCTGGGTATAAGAACGGGTAACCCGACTACATTTACTCATTCGAACTTGGTCGACGTTAAGTTGTATTTAAATTCGCAAGTGTTCCCGCATCAGCGCTTAAATCTCGATTTCGACCGTAAGGACTACATTCCTGCGTATCTGAATTATACTCGTTTTCGCGAGAACTACTATGACGGTATAGGTAGAGGTGCGGCTGAGAGCTGTTTACTCAGCTACAAATCGTTTGAAACGTACCCCATTTTTGTTATTGACTGTTCAAGACAGGTAGAGAGTTTTAAGGATTCCACTGTCGATATTAGACTAGAGCTCGAGTCTTCAGCCGCATTTACGAACACAACTAAGGCGTATTGTTTGATCCTTCACGACGCATTAATCGAGTATAATCCGTTTAACGAGACCGTGACTAGACACGTACGCATACCGTAATGAAGGTCGTTAAACAAAATAAGTCACTAAACATATGTAACCTAGACGACTGCGATGATACATCTTTACAACGACGATCAGGCGAGGATGTTAGGAAACATGGCGATCTGTTACCTGTATCATGTAGAGCAATATTGAGCGGTCCATCTTCCTGCGGTAAAACTAATGCTATGTTAGGTTTACTTATTAGCGAAAACGGATTAAAATTTGAAAATATCTACCTATACGCCAAGTCTTTATTTCAACCTAAATATGAATTCTTAAGACGTGTTATGAAACCACTTACGGGTATGGGATATCATGAATTTAGCGAAAACGATGACGTAATCAGCCCCGGTGATGTTAAACCTAATTCAGTGTTCATTTTTGATGATATAATTTGCAGCAAGCAGGAAAAGATTAGAGAATATTTTAGCATGGGTAGGCATAAGCGTGTCGACTGTTTTTATCTAGGCCAAACGTACGCCAAGATACCGAAACATCTGATTAGGGACAATGCAAACCTAATTATTCTCTTTAGACAAGACGAGTTGAACTTAAAACACGTGTTTAGCGATCATGTTGTAGGAGACGGTATTAGCTATGATCAGTTCAAAAACATTTGCTCTCTGTGTTGGAAGGAGCCGCATGATTTCCTGGTAATTAATAAAGACAGCTCTCTAGACCGTGGCAGATATCGGAAGGGTTTTGATTCATATATAAGTTTATAATTAGAGTCGATTCGTTTAGTAGTCTCTGCATAGCCGACATGTCCAACACGTATGATCTGAGTTTAAAGCGTAAAATAATACACGCTCGTAATGCTATACGTAAGAAGTTTGCATACTTTCGTCGTGATAGAGCAGAAGCAGAACGTATGTATCGCGTCACGCACAATCCAGTTATATCGCCACTGGAAACCATTGCTAAATCAGTTAACACCTCTAACGTACCCCTATTGAAAGTTAAAACACAACCATCTGCTGCTACTACTATTACTACTACTGCTAGTTACATTCCCCAGTTGAAAGTTAAAAAACAACCTGCTACATCATCATCATCGGAAGCAGACGAAGAAGAAGAAGAAGAAGAAGAATCTAATAAAACTCTTGATCTCCCTACTCATTACGGTATGCTGATAGCTAACGCTGTCGGAAACAAAAATATAGATAGAACTAGATTCGGTATTAGATATAAAATTGATCGAGACGCGTGGACATTTGCATCTTCCCCTGTGACTATGCGTGATACAAACATCATAATTAAAAACAACGTTTTCAAAGCAACACCCGGTCTGTTTGACTTACTCACGTTTAGTGAATTAGAGTCTATACCAACGCAAGCTGATATCAATAATTATATGCAGATAATAGCCCTTACTAATGCGCATAAGAAATCATATAGACCACAGGGTAAACTAACAGCTGTTAAACATTGGAAGTATGATTATATAATTAAACCGAACTTACCCAGAATCAAAGGTTTAGGCATTAGACTATCATCATCATCATCGTCAAATTTTAAAAAATTAAGCGATTGCAAAGTCGAATACGTCTACTGGAATAAGGCTAACGAGCTAGTCGACCGGCTTCGTTTGTTATATGCTGTAAAGAGTGCCGGCAACACTAGTCCACAGAATGAAAACGAAATAATATCAATTATAAGCGAACTTAAGGAGGAAGGCATCATAGAATAGAATATTTCGGGGGTATATAATGATATATTGCTTTAACATTGTTCAGTATTCATCAAACACGGCTGCTGCCAATATAATTATTTGAGACGTTGCTCTCTCGGTGTCGTTGAGATTAATTGTATGATAATGACTAGTGCTAAACAAACCGTTGTTGATGAAATACACAGGGCTGCTAGAAAAAACTTTCAAAGACGTCGCACTATAATAAAAGATTTCCAGGACTTGTTCCAGGCTGACTTAGCCGAGTTTATACCCTATGCTAAAGTAAATAAGGGGTATCGTTACATACTGCTGATGATAAACTGTTATTCGAAATATCTGTATGCACGACCGTTGAAAACTAAATCCGGAGAAGAGGTGACAAAGCAGGTCCGCAGCATCTTTAAGAGTTCAGTCATACCCAAGAATCTTCAGACGGATCTTGGGAAAGAGTTTTACAATAAACATTTTAAACGATTAATGAAAGAGCACACTATAAATCATTACTCTACATATTCCGTAATTAAGGCTTCGATAGTTGAACGCGTTATCCGTACAATTAAGCAAAAGTTGTATAAAGAGTTTAGCTACCGAGGATCATTTAAATGGATAGATATATTACAGAGGGTAGTTGACAGCTATAACAACACCAGACATAGAACGATAGGTCGAGCTCCTGCTACTGTTACACCTACCACCAAACTAACCGTTTATGACACTAATGTAAAAGCAGATGTCGCTGCAGGAAGTAAACGTAAACTAGACTTGAATGACCTCGTACGTATTAGTAAGTTCAAGGGGGTCTTTTCTAAGGGATACACGCCCAGCTGGTCAACTGAATTATTCAAAATAGTTAAAGTTCAATTTACAAAACCTGTCACATATCTGCTGGAAGATCTTCATGGGGTTGCTGTTCGAGGAGCTTTCTACGAGTTCGAGCTACAGAAAACCAATCAGCCAGACGTTTACTTAGTTGAAAAAGTACTTAAACGCCGCAGCAATGGTGACATGTACGTCAAATGGCTCGGCTTGAATGAAAAGTCCTGGATAAAGACGGAAGATGTTGTTAAATGACAGTTCTTGCCTATATAAAGTTTATATTACTAGATTAAATAAAGTATGTTGTTGAGGTTTAAGTTTAATATATAGTTAATATTCTATTAAGTAAATGTTAAGTGTTAGAATATATATATATATTTATAAGCTGCTCTAAGTTATTTTGTTAGAAAATTAATTTGTAACATTCTGATATAACATATCTAGTTTATATTGAGTAATAAAGTAATATACTATATAAAACTATAATCACCTAGTTTAAGCTGATTTACAATAGAATATTAGTAATATTGTGTAACTATACGAAAAATAATAAAAACAGTAAAACATTTATCGATGTTTTTTATTTTCACGTATGAAATAACAAAGCCGTCCGAACCAATCCCAGAACAGTAGACCTAACGGTTACCTCTATCCAATGGTGTTTCATTTACTAGCATTAGGTTGAAGGGAGAGAGAGAGTGAGAGAGCGTGAGAGCGAGAGAGTGAGAGAGGGAGAGAAGGTTCTTTAATGCGTCCTCTAATAGGTGATAAGGAGAGAGCGAAAGAGCAAGAGAGTGAGAGAGGAGACATTGAGAGAGAGAGAAGGCTCTTTAATGCGTCCTCTCTAATAGATGATAAGGAGAGAGTGAGAAGGAGAGAGCGAGAGAGAGAGGGAGAGAGAGAGAGAGAGAGAGAGATAGCAAGGTAAGCATGACATTAAACGCCAGAGGGTTGGGATACAAGATGTCCGAACCAAGCAGAACGTATTCCAAGATACCCGTCACGAATGGACGTGTCTACGTGGTATTCATCATCATCATCAATCTATACACTGCGAGAAACTATTATTTGCTGACGATTTAAAAATATATCATCAAGTACGAGATATCAATGATTGCTTATATTTGCAGTCTAACATTAACTTTCTATGTGATTGGTGTAAAGCTAATCGCCTAAATTTAAACGTAAATAAATGTTCCATTGTTTCGTATGCAAAAATACACCAACCACTTTATTCATGATTATGTTGTAAATGGTGAAATATTCACCAACACAAACAGACATAACAATACCAAGTGAATTTTGTCACCGCAATACACATTACTAAAGAGCGGAAAAATGCAAGGCAAAAAGAAAACATATGCACATTTAAATGCAACGAAATTTGACAAAAAATGCATGGGTTTCGACAAAAAAAATGCAACAAATATGTATATAATATACTATTAACTAACTAGTAATAACTAAATATTATTAGTAAAAACTTATTTGTTATAAGAATAAGGAAATTTCAATAAATCAAATCATAAATTAAATTTTGTTTCTATTATTTATTTCATCAACATCAAGTTTATTTTATGTATACACCGATGTATACAGTTATGTTACATTGTTGCATTATTATTACATGGCATTACACGGAGTTTCGCATTTATTGATATAAAATATACAATAAACAATAATATTAAAGCCTTAAATTTTAGGTTTTAGGCATTTTAATTGAATCTACAAATAATTCTTATTTCATCAACATCATAAAATGCACATTGCATATTTTCCGCTCTTTACACATTACCCATGAGATATTACAGGAGAATAGCATAAACGATGAAAACATTTGTAAATTCATATTTTTCCCTATTTGGGTGTAAGCCTGTAAGGGAAATAAAGACATTATAATTATTGTTATTATTATTATTATCCGTAAATTGTTCCGTGATTTTCGTTTAAAATTTTAATGCCGAATTAATTATCTTAAATTATTATATGTAATTAAAGTATTAATGACGACGATAATTATTTTAAGAAATCGGTAAAATTTATTAATATAAAATGATAAACCTTGGCTCCCCCTATTAACAATCAGTAGAACGCCCGTAATCGGTAATACAACTTTCTTCATGATGACGAACCAAATGCCGATAATACAGAATGTCGGTACAAAAATCACGTAAAACGACACTGGCGCCCTTTGTTTTCCCCTAGTAACACTAACTCCATTTAGCCATGTGACGAACCAAATGCCGATAATACAGAATGTCGGTACAAAAATCACGTAAAACGACACTGGCGCCATTTGTTTTCCCCTAGTGACACTAACTCCATTTAGCCAAGTGACGAACCAAATGCCGATAATACAGAATGTCGGTACAAAAACGACACTGGCGCCACCTGTTTTCCCCTAGCAACACTAACACCATTTAGCCAAGTGACGAACCAAATGCCGGTAATACAGAATGCCGGTAATGCAGATTCCGTACTTAACCACCTAGAGAGAGACAGACAAAAAAGTCACCAGATTTAGAGAGAGACAGAGAATCTAGGGTCCCTAGAACTGTCTGGGCCAGGTGGCCCAATACCTACTTATGTTTAGTTTAATAGTTATTTATATGTGCCCAAAAAAGGAACCACCTGTTTTATGATGCTCTTATGTCTCAGCCTCCTGCTTCGTTTTGAACCCTACTAATACCATTAAATCCGTTTTAGCGCCCATATCAGACAACACTTTTCTACAATCCCAAATATTAGAAAATATGAAAATATTCCTATTCACTTAACCACATAAGAAAGAATTTAAAAATCATGGTTTTTGATACGAAAATAATTAATTAATTAATTAATTGTTTATTAGTTAGCTACTTTTGTATCTTTGAATATGACTAAATCATATTTTTTCATTTCATTTTTCATTCGTCAATATAATGTGGAAAATATTATTTCTAATAGGAGACGTAAAAAGATTTGTTTAATCCCTCCTGAATTAAAAGCACTTTTAACTAATACTTTTAAAATACTTCTGTCTTCCATACCGGCAATTAAAATGTTTACACAGTTTACGAGATGGTTCGAAGACAAATTGGACAAGTAGGTCATAGTCATGGGCACTGACTACAATTATCGTGCTCTCCTTATTTGTAAAACTCAATATGTAACTATAATATGGATACATGGAATCTATGGACGTGCCACAGTTAGTGTAGTACAGTAGGTATTACTACATAGCTATTTCTTTTATTATTAGATATAGAATCTAATGGAATAAAACACATAAATCTTCCCGTTATGTCTATTTGTTTGCAATGCGACGTATTTCTGTTACACAGATTTAGGACACAGGAACTAAACAAAAGGCCAATAGTAAATTATATGGTCCAAACTCAATGTGATGGAATTCATTGAAACTTGGCACAGCCCTGTGTGATTCAGCACTTTTGTTAAGGCCAAAACTGGAATATCTCAACTTGTGATATCCATAGATTATTAAGGGTCAGACTGATAAAGTGTCTAAAACTGGCAAATAAGTTGTCATTCTAATCCGACTACATTTGCGGAATCACTAGTATGTCAGATATAGCTATCCTTCTTGACTGAGTCGTTAAAGGTCGGCGTATGAATTGCATTGTTGAACCTTAGCAAGTAGGGTGTCACTCTAAACCTTACGATCTCGAAATTTTATTTTTATTGCAATAGTTATTTCTGACACGCCTATGATATTGTGCCATGTCATGAAAAGTATTTCTTATTCACCTAAAATTTAAGAAAAATCAGCCTACTTGATAAAAATGGTGCGAAATTTTTCTGACGGAATAGTACATGATTATCCGAAAATCAGTCTAAACATACCAATATTAATGAGTCTAACAAGGAAGACATAAGCGATATAGGTAGCACAACAAAGATAGAATGTAATTATGGCTAGGTAAAATTTTAAACTAAGGATCTCTCTCCAATAACAAGCAATGACAGATAAAATATTTATGACAGATGCTTTTGCTTGCTTGCTTGTTATTGGAGAGAAATTAGAAATTTATCTAGACATGATTGCATTCTATCTTTGTTGTGCTACCCATATTGCTTGTGTCTTCTTTTATTGCACTCATTCGTTTTTGGATGTTTAGATTGGTTTTCGGATAATCTGTATACGTAACCACAGCTGGCCGCCAGAGGTTATCAAAGTTGGTGTTAAATGAAACGTCGTGATGCTGCGAGGAATGTTTACCCGTAGGCCCGCTTTATTAATTAAGAAGGTAGTATGTACATGCATTTCTAATACACTATCGTGTTCAATTTGATATTTTTTAATTTTTTTTTTCATAAATCAAAATATACATCGTGAAAATGGCCACTCAGTCGATCATGAACAAACAGCCTATCAATAATATCTTTTTGGACTTGTAGTGTACTGGACTGGAGTGTAAGCACCAATGCGATTTTTTTGGTTGCTGAGGAGAAAATCTATATACGTATAAAGAATCTGAAATTCTAGTAGCACTTAGTTTTTTTCTCTTCTGTCGTATTCTCATGTCTGAGAAGTCGCGCTATCATGATTATTTGCATTTGTTTATGGTGTTTCTCCATGATTGCCGATCTTGAGCATCCCTGAGCGTATTTTGTAGTGGGCATCCTGTTATGGTTTTTACTTGGTCGAGCATCTTGTTGGTGCTCTTCTGCCCCTTGGTCTTTTGCCTTCTACTTTGCCCTACATGATGAGTTTCTCTAGGCTGTCTGTCTTCTAACTGTGTGGCCAAAGTATTGCAGAATTTGTCCGCGACATATTGGGAAAGCCTGACTTTCTCTTCTATTTCCTTCAATATGGATGCGTTAGTGCGTCTTTCCATCTATGACACACGTAGCATTCTGCGCCAGCACCACATCTCGAAAGCGTCTATTCTCTTTAAGAGGCTGTCTCCGAGAAACTGAAATAAATTTGCATTGAATAGAAATAGAAATAATTTCATGTTTTCCAATTTGCTTCAAACTTTCAGGTATGATTCTTTAACACATAAAGGCCGTACTGACCGAAGAAGGCATCACTTATATTGATAAGCTGGCCGTAGCAGGGCGGTAAAGGTCAAAATGCTAACTTTGCGTAGAAGCATCGTATACTCACGTACTATAGCTCATCTTGACGGGCTCGGCGAGTAGAACAAATTTTGTCTTTTGGTGCATTTGGAGATTCCTACTGTGCACAAAGTTATGCCAAGAAAACTACTGAAAAATGGTACATCTTGGTAGTTTTAACCATTTTCTCAGGAATTCAGAAGGTTTGCCACCATAAGCTGCATATCTTTAGAATCTACGATAAATTTCGCTCCAGATACACTTACATTTATGCACTGAGTCCGGGTCGCCTGGGAGAACTAGTTCAAAATGTACGGTAGAAAAGTACAAGAAAATCTTCTTTCTTGTCTGATTCAACAAATATTACTCCAACTAAGCATGTTATATGTCATTCGAAGCGTCTCGACCAGAGCTACACCATGGAATACAAAGGCATTATGGTTTTTAGGTTTTGCCATAATATGGTAACTAGTGGTAAAAAATGTTTTTTGATAAATGACTAGCAACTATACCTTAATCCTAAGGGTAAGCATGACATATTATACATTTTCAGAATCCGCTCGTTTAGATGAATAACTTTCTCTTTGTTTTCGAGTTTTTTTTCATACGTTAGTATTTTTGTTGAGTTTTCTATTTTTGTCGTCGTGCCGTTTATTAGGAATTAGTATAATTTTATCACTACCTTTGCTGTCGAGGTTGCGACCTACAGCATTTTAGGCGTCGAGGTGATTTTTACTAATAGTGCACTGAGAAAAATGTTATAGCGTACTTTTGCACAACGTTGTTTAGTTGTGATTGTATTATTTTCTTGTACAATTGGGTTCAATTGTTTTAAAGCGTTGCGTATTCTTACTTAATACGATTGTTTGAAGAGGTTGTAAGATTTACTTTAACAAATTGTGCAAAGCAAATTGAAGTAACTGAAGAAATTAATAGTTCACAATATTGTGCTGCGTTTTTCCACAATCATGTTGTATCTTTTGATACAATTTGTTTAACTGTAATCATGCACAGTATTGTGCAGCTACACAAATAAAATTGGAAACTGTAAAACAATTTGAGCGAAACCTGTCAAGGTTATTTTTAATATGGGATTGACCAATTGCATCTATTCCCTCTCAGAGCAGACTCCAGACATAAACAAACTGTAATAAACGCTGTGCTGAGTGGAAATGGAACATATTTGTTTAGTAGATTCATGATAGTAGTTGCAGACTACGGATGTAACGTAGGTGAATAAAAAATTAATTAATGCATGTAAGTATTTTTAATTTTTACCCTATATTTTAAATCATTATTATTGTGATTGGGGACGCATTCAAATTATCCATTTATTTTAGTGCAAGTGCTATGTAATAAATAACTTATTTATACATTCATTTTCCAGACGTAATTGGGTTCCGAGTTTTCTCGTCTTTTTGGATCAACCACTTTTAGGAACGTTTTACAAACCAAATTTTCCATTAATTCGAAAAGGGACCGACCGATGATCTTCCAGTGTTTGGCATTATTGAGAAAATAGAATAATAAAGTATTGCCTACTCCATTGTTATGCTCTAGAGGTTGATGTATAGAATCAGATGAAGGTCCATGTTTCCAACTTGAAATTTGCACTCTTATATGCCATGGTTTGTTAGTAATTTAAATAGTAAATCGTTTATTTCAGTTAGATCTTTTGTTTAATTTGTATTTTTTCTTTATATGAATGTATTCTCTTTGTATTTTTGCGTTTAAATTAAATATATATATAACTTTTTGATAAAATTATGCACAATTTGTATCATTAAATCACCCAGTGTTTAGCGTTTCTTTCAGCAATATTAAAGGTTAAAGAAAAATAAGCACAATATTGTGCAAATAAGCACTAAACTACTATAGACACATTACTCCAATATTCATAAGTGTTTCCAACAACATTATGCAAAAATTCAACATGAGAGTCGCAAGTGTTTAATACAGCATTGTGCAAAACTATGCTACAAAATGTAGAAGATTTATTAAACAAATTGTTTTAGGTAGTAACCTATTTGGTATGGAGATATAAATAATAAGTTGTTTGGTTAAACATTACAATTTGTTTTGCACAAACCAATGCAATTACATTGCACAAATTGTTCCTGTCACCGTTTTAGACCCAATTTGTTTTTATTTTCTCGACAATTGTGCACGAAATATACAAACATTTCTCCCTGTGTGTTCCTTACTTATTTACTAATATAGTATGTAGTACTAATATTCCTTATTTTCAGATTTTTCTTAACGACCTAATACAAATATTTCTCAGTTTTATAAATTGAACATTGCTGAGAAATCTGTTGTTTAATTGTATAAATATTTTCTCTATTGTTGTACATATTTATAATTTCTCCTGTTACGTTTATTTCCCTCTCCAAGCATGTCTCGAAATCAAGTCTCTACAAATGCCGTTCAACTTTTCAGGGAATGTTTGGATCAAGATGGTACAAAGAGAAAGTTATTCATCTAAACGAGCGGATTCTGAAAATGTATAATGTCATGCTTACCCTTAGGATTAAGCTATAATTGCCAGTCATTTATCAAAAAACATTTTCCACCGCTAATTACCATATTATGGCAAAACCTAAAAACCATAATGCCTTTGTATTCCATGGGATAGCGCTCGTCGAGACTCTTCGAATAACATATAACATGCTTAGTTTGGAGTAATATTTGTTGAGATAGACAAGAGAGAAGATTTTGTTGTACTTTTGTACCGTACTAGTTCTCCCAGGCGACCCGGACTCAGTGCATAAATGTAAGTGTATCTGGATCGAAATTTATCGTGGATTCTAAAGATATGCAGGTTATGGTGGCAAACCTGAATTCCTGAGAAAATGGTTAAAACTGCCAAGATGTACCATTTGTCAGTAGTTTTCTTGGCATAACTTTGTGCACAGTAGGAATCTCCAAATGCACCAAAAGAGAAAAGTTGTTCTGCTCGCCGAGCCCGTCAAAATGAGCTATAGTACGTGAGTAGACGATGCTTCTACGCAAAGTTAGCATTTTGACATTTACCACCCTTTTACGCCCAGTTTATCAATATAAGTGATACCTTCTTCGGTCGGTGCGGTCTTTATGTGTTAAAGACTCATACCGGCAAGTTTGAAGCAAATTGGAGAACATGAAATTTTTCTGTTTCCAATTTTGTGCAGTTTCTCGGAGACAGCCTCTTAAGTCGTCTGCTTTGATTGTCCATGTCTCTGCTCTATACATAAAGATTGTGAATGTGAGTGATTTAACTAGAGCTATCCTACTGTTTCTTGTGATTTATTGGTCTTTCCATATCTTTTGTCAGGTTGGTCATAGCGCTACGAGCCATTATGATGCGTCTTCTGATTTCTTTCTCGCATCCTCCTTTTTTAGTAATAATTTCTTTTTAAGTAAATGTAATATCTCGACTTATGTTATTATGCGTATTACTAAGATTTCTATGATTAAATATTGTGAAATTGTGCCTGCTATATCTAATTCCATTTAGATAAGCTTCTAGCTACTGGCATCCCTTTGATGAACTTCTATAGATTTATTTATTTAGGGTATACTATGAGTAAGTGTTTATTAATATTATAAATGAGTACAAAACCTTTCTGAATTCTTTGTAAGAAATTTCTTCATCAATTAATGTTAAATATTAATATAAGTTTTTCTTTTTATTTAACATATTTTGTAAACAAAAATAAGTAAAAGTAAAAAATAACCATAGCACACTTTATAGTAAAGTATTTTAGGTGTAAATAATGGAAGTTTAAAACTTCATAATTTTACAACTTGCAAATTAAGTAAAAAAATGTAAACAAATAAGAGAAAGTGTCTGTTATTTAATTTTCTTGTTATTATTACACTTTTTTATTTATTCATAAATTTTCTATAATTAAGAACTTTAATCAATTATTACTAATGAGTTAATAATGGGTATAGGTAGGTAATACAATTTTTCACGTCTAAAATACATTCGTGCTGGGCATTTTAATCAACAATTATCATAGTACTATAATATCAATAATAATAATAATAATAATAATAATAATAATAATAATAATAATAATAATAATGCGTTTTGCAACGGTTTTGTGTCCCGTGTAATATTTATAGAAATATTTATATAAATGTATCTGGGCTACCCACATCGGTAAAACTCACGGTATATACATGTAGTATACGTTCTACAAATAAATACAATGCCAATCAAGTAGTCTGTGACTGGTCAACGGTTATTGACTCGGAACACTCGGAAGCGATTTCTATTTGTGGGGTCGTCAAATATATTTCAAATTCTAATTAATTTATCCTAAATATTATAAAAATGGTATTGAAATTGTAGAATTTTTATATGGAAACCATAATTACCTTTTTTTTGAGAAATTTTCCCTTTGGGTACCTACTTAAAATCGAATATAATGAACATCAAAGCATTTCTCCTTGCGAATTTCAAATATTTAAAAATATATATTTTATTGTAATATTTAACATTGTCAACAAATAATATTGTATTAATTAATGTCTTCAATAAGATTAATGTGAATTTAAAATATAAGCGTTGAATAGATTTTAATATTAATATAATATTGATAAATAAAAATACGAGAGAAGAATGTAGCATCACTGTATAATGATTTTTATGTTAGAAATGACCCGAGGAATCCGTGGTGTTTATAGTTAATGCACAGGGAAGATAGTTCTTCGAGAATGCAGAATGTACGAATAAAAGTAGTAATTGAAAAGGCGATTTTAACTTTTTATTGGAGTAATTCAAATACGTTCACCTCTTGTATATGAACAGGTGAATATAAAAGCCGCGCCTTCACAAGACAGGTGTGTTGTGTAGTTGTATGGTGGATATGATTTTTGAGATTTATATGTATACCGTCTGCTATTTTAGTTGGTTAGTTTAGTATAACCAGTTTAAACATGTTATGAAGATTATGTTACATATAATCTATGAACTTACCAGTAAGACCAATGACAACAGAATGAATGACAGATCAGATGCACATAACCTAAATACAGATTGTAGTTTTCTTTTAATATAAATAACAGAATCACAACCACAAGAAGACCAACCTTTGTAGTTATTGAAAATTTGCCATAGATAGCTTTAGCTATAGCAGTTGCTATGCCCGTAACGAAATGTAAATTTTATAGATTAATATTCAAATATAGATATAACATATTTTCAAAAGTACCTACGTAATATAGTATAAGAGATAGTTAATACTGTACATATTTATTATCAAAAAATAAATGATAACTAACATGGAAGATACAAAATTAGTGTTTATCATTAATATGTCAAAAATCAAATTAATTTTAATTTTTTTTCTATGTATCTGACCTAATACACCCTTATATGGAGAAGTACTTTGACTTTGATAAATGGTAAAGTGTAATTCTCATTACACTAAGCATCTGCACTAAACAGCGCTAATAAATATAATCCTGATTTATTCCACCGATATATCCAACTTGTTAACTGTTTTGTCAATTTTTTTTTCTAATTTACAAACATAAAATTATTAAAAATTAAGTTTGCTTCCAGTTTTAACTGTAAACTTTTACTGGTCTAATTTGACCAGTTTCATAAACATAATTCAATCGTTTTTCTTACAAAACGGCATTTTACGTGCCCATAAATGGAAAATCTCTTACCGTTTTGTAAAGTCTCTTTTTCATGTATATTGTCAATTTATATAAAGATGCAATAGTTAATATATAAGCGAGCCGTTTTTTCTTCTCTTTTCTCATTTAAAAAATCATCCAACTTGTTGCTTGTTGAACGTTTCGACGATGATAAGGAGTTTAGCAAGTAACAGGTTCGTTAAAGAACAGTTATATTTAAGATCTAAGTAAGTTGCTTTCCATTTTGAGCACGTGCTCTTTTTTAATCGATTATTGATGATCTATTTTATCGAACTATTAAATCAAATCTTTTAATATATTGAGTTTTAAGTTGAGATTTTTGGCAAAGATTTCAGTTATAATTTTTTTTAATGATCTGAATTCCGCACATTATATCAATTTTTACATTCTAAAATATTTGGATGAATAAACAACTTTCAGATTTTCGTTTTTTTTAAATAGTTTATAAAAAAATTACTTTATAATAATCTAATAGATGTAACGCAGCAACTAAAGAATTTGTCACCTGACCAAACTAAATTTTGCATTTACGTCATTTCTCCATTTGTGTCTCAAATTCTCAGAAATAAGAACAATTGAAAAATTAATTTGCCTATTATTAGCTTATTCTCTATACACCCATCTTTTTGTAACTACATATATGTTACAGCAAGAAAAGATTAAACTGACATAAAAATCATTTCATTCATTATAATAATAAAAACAAATAAAGGGGTTGGTGCAATAATGGACTACCCCATATTTGCATAAATTTGAGATATTTTAAAGGTTCAGTAGATATTTTCTGAAAATTACTGCTCTTACTCTTTTTCAGAGATCTTCAGCTCTAGAAATAAAAATTTAATAATTAAATAAATCATTTACTATATTTATAAAATTGTGGGTTAGTCCACTATTGCACCCAGGGCCTTAAATGTTAGTCCATGAAGAATAAACATAAAAATATCCAAAGTTGGAAATAATTTGTAACTGGCTGTATTTTTGTATACAGATTGTTATTAAGGTTTCAAAGAATATGCGAGAGTTCCTCATCGATCCGACACCCGCGGGGCCCAAAGTCACGAAAAACGGTTTTTTGCACGTATCTCGAAAACGGTGGTTTTCATTTAACATAATTTACTACCAGCGGCGGCCATGAATTGGACGCTAAATATCTGCTTCCTTTTAATCCTATCCATGAATTGGACGCTGACGAAGGGATTAACGTCTATTTATTGTTGGTTATTGATATTCCAAGAAGTTGTTTTTAGATTTGCGAGAGGCCAAGGAATTATGAGCAGAGTGCAGTGATAGCATAGAACAAAACACAAATGCGAGTCTTTCCACTCTAGATTTAATTCTAATTTTTATTCTATAAGATATAAAAAAATAAAACATCAAAAATATAGAAAGATAGTTTCTGTTCTGGGTGAAGATCAACCCATTTAAGAAGAGCGTCTCAAAAACTCCCCTGCCCGCCCCTCTGTACAAGCCAATAGGGAAAACATGCAGAGAGAAACATTATAGAAACTTCCTTAATTTTTAAATATTTGATCTAAATTCGATTTTGTTGTAATCCTGAAACAAGTGCGCCGTTTCGATGTTTTCCAATAAATCTAATAATTAAAAGATTATAGGACAATTTATTCTTACAGTAAGATAATATACCAGTACATCCCCTGTAAAATTAAGATTATTGCATTTACTACACACAACTTGTACGATCGTACCAATCCTTCTTTAGGAATACGAACTCATTTACGTAGGTAGCGTCGAATTCGTGGTGAGGATTTCTAGCGTCCAATTCATGGCACTCTTCACAGGTATACTTAGCACAATAAGGATTAACTAAATTCTTAGCGTCCAGTTCATGGGCGCCCACTACCAGATTTGTAACTGAGCTGCTACAAAAACGGCCTGAGAAGTTTTGGTCGTAGGGGTAACCGTTCACGAGATATAGCGCTTCAAAGAATCGCAAGTGTCACACTATAGTGATTATATTCCACTCTCTTCCACACCACCTTAATAGGCCTAATCCACGGTTTCTAAACTTTACAACGATAAATAATTGTTGAAACATCAACAATGATAATTATTATATAATCTGCACAAATCTAGTAGCACATGTTTTTGTCTAAAAGTTCACCGCTTTCGAGATACATATTTGAAAAACCATTCTTCGCGACCTTTGACCTCGCGTAATTATCCCTGTGGGTGTCGAATCGACGAAGAACTCTCGCAATTATTTAGAACCCCAATACAAAATTGAGTCTGTTACAAATTATTTCCATGTTATGTATAAACTGTACAACATGATCATTTGAATTTTATATAAAAGGTGGCTGGGGAAAACAAAAACGATATATTTGATTACTTCAAACAGTTGTAAGGTAATTTTACTATATAGTTGTGGTCTCTGTCAACTAGTCTTATAGTTGCAAAAATACGTTTTTTATCGACGATTTAATCCTATCTTTGCAGTGGTTTTCAACTAGATGCTGAATGAATGTTCTGTGAATTCCTTTAATACTTAATATATTATTAACGTACTACATAGGAAGCCCTTAATGATATACTACTTGAAAATTTAACCAACTAAACCATGAAAACATCACACATCTGCACATAATAGGGTTCAGTGGCGTGCGGTGAGAATTTAGGTTAGTGAAACAACCACGATTTTAATTTTAAGATACCTAGATACAATAAAAAACTGTTATAATAATTATTAAGCTTAAAGGTTTTTCAAAGAAAGTACTTTTATACTTTATACTTATGAAATTTGTTGACTATTATTCTTTATTTTTAAAAAAGTACTATTTATTTATAATGTAAATCGATTTTCCTTTAGCAAAATACCTGGTGCAGGTTTTTAATCTTTGTTGTTAAATTTGAAAGTTCTGGTTTTGATCTGCATTTTTTAACAATTTGTAATTTCTCTCCAAAACTGTATGCAGAAAATTCTTTATTTCATAATTTACAAGCTGAACGACAAAATCGTCGCTATTCGAATGTATCGGAAGTACTCGATCCTTCCACCAAAGCAGCTGAATTTGCAGTCATGACGATAAAGCAACTTCAAATTTCCGTACAGAGTAAACTAAATAGAAGTAAGTATTTGTCTTTAAAAAAAATCGAAATAATAAAATATTTCAAAATACAGTCTCATTCGCAGATTTACATTACTTAAGTAACATTTAACAAACACTAACCAAAATTATAATAAATATTTATATATAAATAATATTTGGACACGGAGGAAGAACATTAAAAATAACGACCTTCCGATGTCAACCGTATCACCACAACACACCCTCCCGCTAACGAAGGCGAGGAGTAAGCAACGAAATCAGTGCTTATATGCAGTATAACACATTTGAATCGGTATTACCTTTCCGCGCAAGTTAAAATAGTACCTACCCTCATTATACTTTTTGCTGTACGGAATGATATTGAGCTTTAAGTTGATTAAATATTACAAATTTAAATAAACGATAACCATAATTTTATAAAAATATTCTTGTTAGCATTGGTTTTTATTTTTAATAAATTCTTAAGGATAGCATTGCTTCCATTGCTTCCGTGGAACGCAGGCCACTGATAGTGTTATCGTATAAAACATCAAATAACGAAATAGTCATTTATGTGTTAAGGGCATAATGAAGCTTTTATGGCCAGAAGCGTTGTTTCTAGCCCGAGGCGTCAGCCGAGGGCTAGGAAAAGGCTGTAGGGCCCTAAAAGCAAGTTATGCCCGCTATACATACACTATTTTATGCACAGATTAAGTTTTTAATGTCAAATCTATTATTGTGTAAAAATATAATTAAATGAGTACGTAGGTGTACATCAAGCAGCTGTGCGTATACTTATGTGATTATACGAAGTTCGTTACAATAGTTACTATTCCAAAATATTTAATTTCAGTTTATTTTCATTGGTGATAAGTTTACAAATTATATTAAGAACCAATCAAGTTCTACAAAAAAACTTCTGACATTTAATTGAGTTTTCGTTATTGCCCGTCTGACCATAAAGAGGCCCTTGGGCCATAAAAAGACGTTTATGTTTAGATGAGTCTTGCAATAATAGTCTAATTATAATGCATCTGTGCATAATAGTTATTTGTATGTCAAGGCCCGAAAGAACAACTTTGCTGGACGAGTCTGAAGATTGCGGGATGAGGGAGCGCAGCGACCGAATCTTGCAACAGGCGAGGCCAGCAAAGTTGTGTTTCGGCCGAGGCGTACACAAAATTTTTTCGTCAACTGTCACTGTCTTCGTCCATAATATTTAACTTCGCAAATAGGTATTCATATTATTAACAATAACCAGCACCAATGTGACCAAGTTAACGACAATTTGAAGGTTATGTAACATAATTTGACAGATTAATATTAAAATGATACAGCATTAATCAAGCAACTTACAATTTACAGCTATATATCAAGTTGCCTATATCACCCTGCATGAACCGAAAGTGTTTTTTCAGTACAGAACTGTCATTTTCGGTTCATGCTCCAGCAAAGCGTCGTTTTCGGTATTTAAATTAGTACCGAATAGACAACTTTCGGATATGGTCGACGAAAAAAGGATTTTATGATGCATGCATCCATGAGATGAAAGTACACTCCTCAAAAAAGTCTAGGGAACAACTTTTTTCATACGCATGAATGACGTTTGAGGTAAAACATAAGACTGAAATAGAATTATTATATGAATACCTGAAAGCTAAATATGCATATTTTTGAAAATCTTGGCGTATTATTTTATTTAATAATATTGTCAACAATGGTTTTTAACATTTAACATAACAAACATCTAATATGCAGATTTCCACCTCTTGCGTTAATTACAGCCTAACCTCGCTTCAGCATGCTGAAAATAAAGTAACTGATTTTCGCTCTCGGTATTAACGCCTATTGGTGTTGTAAGGCATTCTAAAACTCGAGGCGAATATGTACGACATCCATGATGGGACTAATACTCAAACATGCTCGATTGAATTTAGATGCGGAGACTGTGCTGGGCAACTTAAAAGAGTTACGCTTTGCTCCTGAAACCACTCCTGGACTACTCAGCAGTGTTACGGTAAAAGTTGTGCATTGTGTATATATATAAGATTTCCACCCTCCTATTGAGCAAATGGTTGCACTGTGGACTGGAGGATGTTTGTGATGTATTGATTTACATCAAGAAGTGTTTCCTAGCGAGTTTCCAACCGTAAAAGTTCGAGAAGCTTATTACTCATATGCTAATTAACTAGAGGAGTGTTTTGTAAAATGTAGAAAACCATAAAACTTCACTCAATATTGAAATAATTGCGATTAATGACAAACAAAAGAGTATATATGATATGGCATAGCACAACTATGACAAATAATAATAATTAGTGGTCCACATTTATTAAATTATATAACAATAAGCATTCTTATGAGTCAAAATACATTTGTTTCTTAGACTTTTTTGGCAGTGTATTTCATGCATTATTGCTACTGAACATCATAGCTGTGTAAGTAGTTTCGCCCTAACCGCCGTACCTTAATACATAATAATGAATTACTCTCCTGGATTTTCTTTTCTGATAAAACTTACATCTTTCTGTTGATATAACTTTGCAGACTATGAGTATGTTAAGTGATGACAATCCACATATATTGCTTCTAGTTCAAATCCATTCAAGTTAGTGTATGATTGACAATCTCTCGAAGGGGCAATACTGGACTGAAATGTTTCGAAGATATCGTAACTGACAATGAATTGTAGCTAGTACACTTTTAACAAAATATACTATATACTACTTACTACTATACTACTTACATATACTACTTACTACACATAATACTGGGCAAATATTTCAATATTTACGTGAATATGTTAATACTGAAAAATTACCAATTGTACTATGCCAGAATATCGTCCAACCTCCGTGGATTTAACTTGTTTAGACTTTTTTGTTTTTTTCCTTAAACAGAAGATAAACGATAAACGTTCGCACAATCGATGAACTAAAAGATATGGAATTTCAGAAGAAGCAGAATGTGTTTGAAAGCATTAAACACAAGAGTTAATTTGTGTTTGCAAGAAAATGAAGGGTAGTTTGAACAACTTTGGAGAACCTGTTTGATTTGTCACTGATATTAAACAGATAAAAACGAATGATAACCATTTTCTTTATTTGAATTATATATGTAAATTGTAAAAAATGTTTAATAACAAAAATTGACAGATGTAAAAAATATAACGCAATAATAATAAATAGTAGTTTGAATAGTAAATGCAGCTGCAATAATCGAAATTAATCTGCAGATAATGAATTAAAGAAGAAGATAATAAAATTGAATTAACAAGTCTCCAAAGATTGATAATTATATGCAGAATTTGTAAACATCAGGTCTTGAATTATTAGATTTTAAGTGAATACAGAGAACAATATCAAAATATGAGTTCATAGGAAAAATTATACCTTTATCTAAAAAAGAAAAAGAATTGAACTTTAATGTTACTGGCAAAGGAAATATAATGGAGTTTCATACCTGATAAGATCGAAGTTTTTTTTTGTGAAAATCCATACGCTCGAACAGTAAAAGCAATAGACAATAGCAATAGCAGCAGTTAGCCCATCACGATCACCATTAATAGTATATAATTCATCTATAAACCTAGGCTTTTTCACGTTGATTTATACATGCATTTTTAGGTTTGGCGATTACTTTTTGGCTACATATTGTTCTTCCACCTAAGTCTCCAAATAATCAACATATTATAAGTTCAAAATTAGTTCCAAGACATTACTGTATTATATTATAATATATTTTTTTAAATATTTTAAAAATCAAACACAAGTTAGGTTGTTCTAATTTAAAATATGAAAATTGTAACTCTGCCAGTAGAATGTAAATTAAATAGACTTTAAAATATGTAATAAATTCTATTACCTATATATTGAAGTAACTATAGAGAATTATTTTTAATAAACCTTGCGTGATTGCCATCTGTAATCTCTAATGATGATTTATTATATTTTTTCATAATCTGAACATAATTTACGTTTTATTTAATTACTATGTTTTACATTGTAGATCTAAGAAATACAACATAAATAATGCAGTAACGTGTGTTTATATTGTTCAATCGAATTCTCGCGTTTTATATTTTCTATATTTATGGTGTTGTGCAAGCAATTTCCAATACATGGCAATAATAATTTTATACTTCCGATGTAAGAAATAGGCAATTAATATTAATTTATTTCCGTATACTGTCAACAGTGACAAAAGTTTAAACTCGCAGTTATGCATGCTACTGAAAGCCAAACAGTCGTAAAATCTGAAAAACTTACAGTTACAGATATCAATGTTCTCAGTTCCCTATACAGTTATGAATGTTATTTTAAATTAAGGAATTAAGGACGTTTCTAATTAAAATCATTATATCATAGCGATTATTTATGTTGAGCTTCCTATTATAATGAGTAGCAACATTATTTGGAGTATTAGGTTCTTGTAGCCAAGGTTCGGGAAACTACACTATATCATAAGAGTTTATTAAGCAGTGAATGAATATAAGTTTAATGTGTAAAATTATTATAATGTGAGAATTTATTTAGTTATTTCTATTCTAAATCTTTAAAATATTTACATCTAAGCAACACAGTGTCAAGAATTTGTTCTAACTTCTAAAGAGATTCGACATTTATTAGATATTAAAAATATTGATATAAAATAAATAATAAATAAATAGTAAAAATAACTAGTGCCTTTATTTGGTTCTCCATCTACTGTTAAAGCTGATTCAACATAAGTTACCTTTTTAAGATAAAAGGGAGATAGTATGTAAATTATATTAAAGGTATTTTAAATATAATCTTGATAAAACATTTAAATAAATTAACAGATACTATCGCTACTTTATATTAAAATTTGTGTGTGTTATTTATTTGTTTACTTTTATAAGTAATTCGGACTTCCGTGGGCGGTCCGTATTTATTAGTACATATATAATAATATATGTACTTTCAAAAATGTAAATAAATTTAATAAACATAAAATAATACTATAAATGTTATTTTTAAATATACAATAATAACAGAAATAAAAATATTTCTATTTTTATTCTTTAATTAAAAAGCTATCAAGAAAATTAAATTAATAATAACCCTCTTCCCCCCCCTCACCAGAACTGTCCTTTATTGATTTTATATTTCATGATCATTTATTTTATTTATTTATTTATTTAATGATCAATTTGTTGAAATTTGCAAATTATGAGATGGTTTCCATCCTGTCTCTATTAAATACTGTATTTTAGACTTTTTTTTATATAGAACCGGATCAGACCTTTTTTTTCTTACTATGACATCCAAGACGCGCCTTGCACTTCAGCTACTCTTTTATGTTGTTACCTCCTCTTTTTTTACCTCTACTTACTTTTTAACTTTTGAATCGCGCGTTTCACCTGCCAACGGACGGTTCGGGTTTAGTTCTTCTTCGCTCGTTGAAATCTTCGCTGCAGTAAAGGTTTCAACAATGGTATATTACTGAAATAATGCACTGCAAGTTATCTGAATCGATTCAATTAACTTTGGCGTTTGTTTATATAATAATAGTTATTTTTGGACGAATTAAATTTTGATATTTCTAGTTTTTAATTGTTGTGCACGTGAATAATTAAATTAAAGTGAATCCTAAAAATGGGGCTAAATGATTAATTCCGAGTGTTGTTCATGAATAATAAAACGCGTTATAGAAACCTATAAATTAAACGGGCCATAATTGTTTTTAAACTTTGTATATAAATATAAGCTGTAACGTTTTAAATTAATCACGTTCGCTAGTTTAGTGCGCTCTTTAACAAAAAAGACAGCTACGGTTTATGTTTAAGTGGATCATCGTAACGCTTTAACTAGTGCAATTTTATGTTTATTCATGTTACTAATGTATAAATAATTAAATTCATATATAGCTTTTAAGATTGCTTTTAAACCTACTGTTAATACCATGTTGCAACCTAATTGAAGCAGAGCAATTAAATTCTATCCATTATTATTGACATAAGAATAATCAACGAAATTTACGATTGTAAGATGCCTTCATTTATAGATAAATTACATACTAAAAGTTCAACAACAAAACCTGTTCTTCAAAAATTATATGCGACTCCTAAAAAATGGCTAACTAGTAATCAGAAAAAGAATACAACTAAAACTGATAAAATACAAGCGGACGATATACCTAAACAAGGACCGAACATAATAAAAGTACGTGTTAGTTCCGAACATTCTTATGAGAACATAGAGTTTTCGAAAGAAAACTCAACAACAAATAAAGCTGAAACTATCTCTAATGTAACCGTAATTGAAGTCGTCCCATCAAAACCTCAAGACACCAACAAACTAAAATCGGCAATTGATAATTTTGATAAGATCTTGAGTGAATATGGAAAAGAAGAAAAATCTGGAAGAAGAACAATGCCTAAACTTCAAAAGTCAAGAACTTGCAGTATCATAGAATCAAAATGCATTTTAAAGAAATCTAGTTTGCAAAATCTAGACAAAAAAGGTTCTAGAAGTTTGGAAAATCTGACGAGCCTAGATACAAATAGCAAAAATGTTGCAAAAATTACAATAAAGAAGAATACAGACAAGCCACCAATAAAAACAAATAAAGCTCCTCAAACAAGTCCAATGACAAAATCTAACTGTAAAAATGGAATCAAAGTTAAAGAAGTCGTAAAGAAGATAAACAGCCTTTCTGATCAACATTCCAAGAAGGAGAAACCACCACCAAGCAAAGATAATCTGGTTGAACAAATAGTTGAAAAACCTAAACACAAACTTTCTTTGCCAAAATCTGTGAGTTCCTTAGATATTTCATCACAAAGTGCCAAGAAATCCTTTGCGAGTAAAATACCAGTGAAGTCATCTCTGAATAGGACATTCCCGAGTACTCCAACCGGTCTAAACGTTTTAGATCGCAAGTTAGGTAGTACCCAAAACCTAAACGGAAAAATTGAAGATAAACGGAGATTATCTGAAAGTGTCCAAAATTTAAAATCTATTAGCACTTCTTCAAAGCCCATCAACAGGTCCAACAACAATTTGAGTGGAAAAACATTCAGGGTACAAAGAATGGTGAAGGCGAATAGTGTGCATAACTTAGGAGCAAAATTCGTAAAATCGGAGTTATCTTTGCCACCTGGTAAAGAAGATCTACCAAATAAATCGAATTTGGTAAGAAAATCATCAGAGGTTGCAAAAAATAAATCGACTCAAAATCTATTGGATATAAATAGAACATCTCCAAGCTGTAATTCATTTAAAAAATATTTTGAAGAAGACTCAGCAAAAACACAATCAAATCTAAATTTAACCGAATTGTCTATTAATAAAATAAACACAGATATTCCTACTAAGAAATCTCGAGTCGAGAATTTGACCAAAACCGCCAATCAGATCCATTCTGGTAGCAAAGCTGTGGCAACACCAAAAAAGCATTTGGTGAATTCCGCTGTAGAGAAGTTTGAAAAGAGCATTGGAAGTGATAAAAGTATTAAAGCACGACTAAACACCGATACATACAAGAAAATAACTCCAAAAGTGAAGAGAATTGAAGATGATAATGATACATTTGGAGTAAAGAAGGCACAATATGAACCTAAATTCGCTCAAGTATCACTCAACAAAGTTAATCAGAAAAGTAACATAAACAAGAAGTCTGAAACATTTAAAAAGCCTAATAATAATAATGCAGTAGATGGAAGTTTAACAAAGTACACAAAGAAGGATTGGTCGAATATAGAAAAGAACGATCTGAGAAAAGCACGTGAATTTGTCGAGACAATAAATTTTGTAACAACTTGTGATAATTCACCGCTCAATAGTAAAGGTAGCACAATCGTTGATGAAATTCTTGTTAACTTGACCGCGAAGGAAGAAGTCAAGGACATGGATGGGAAAGTAGATGAACAAATCTGCTCTAATAATTATGCTAAAAATAACATTAATAATAATAAAGTAAATTTAAATAACAATAAAGTTTTAATTGGCGATGAAATAAGTAAAGTGAAAGATTATAGTTCGGATGATAATTCAGATGATTCTGGTAATATATCAAACGAACATATAGCGGATTTAAGCAGTTTGACATCTTCAAGTCGTAATAATTCTTTCGATTCCCTTCCGAGCATCAGCCGCAGCAGTATGAAATTATCTATCACTCCAAACAATGTCGTCTTTAACAACCTTAATAATTCCTTGGACCGCAGTATTGATGAGGAAGAGGTATATATATTTTTTTTACTATCTTGTTTTCTATGAGGTTGATAGTAGTGTGAGAAAAGAGGAAGTTAGAAGAGAATGATGTGAATTGAATCAGATAATGACACTATCTCATCTATTATCTTCATCCTGGAGTATATGTATTATAAATAAGTCTTTTGAAACCTTATCAAGATAGTAAAATTTAATACTACAAACATTCAAATGATTATATTTAATCGTCTTTTAGATCATATCCGCCTAGTTGCAGAAAAATTGGAATAAATTTAAATATTAGAATAGCTTTCAATAAATATGAATATATTCAAATAGGGTAGAGCAATTGAATGGAAAAATGAAAGCAACAGGAATCTAATATAGATGTTCTATTATATCATAATAATAGTGAGACTAATCTATTAAGTCAGTACAAAACAGAATTTGAATAAGATTTCATCCAATTAAGTTACAAAATAGTTACATAGAAAGCAGATAGATTATTATAATTCAATTTGCAGATCGGTTAGGAACCAGTTGGCTAATTCCAAATGAGAATTATAGAAAACCTAATACAAACGCATAAGAGATAGATATAGATATTTAGAATAAATTCTAAAAGCAAAAAGAGGTTAGCGACCTTTAATATACTTTTTATATTTGCGTGTCCTAATGGCTTCGTTAGGACACGCATTTTGCGTGTCCTAATGAAATTTTTTAGAATACTGGAAACAGTAACATTTTATTTTTTAAAGTTGATATCACTGTTAGACAGCTGTTCTTAGAATGTCAAACTTATGTTATTTACGCAGTGAACTATTATAACTGGAATGCAACGCTTGCGAAACTAGCATTGCAGGCTACATAAATGCGCCGAATAATAATTAGTCTTAATAAGGGCGTAACAGTTTTTACTTTATTATTAACGAAATTGTAAATTTTGATACTGACATCGTAAGGATGTGTTGTGTATCTGCAATTAATAGCTCACGATAAACTTAACGTAATAAAATTAAATTTTATAAAATTATACATATATTTTTACCTTATAAGTTATAATATCCAAAAGATCCAATGAATAATTATTTTGGATAAAAAAAATAAATCTTTGCTGAAAATACTATGGCATTTATAGTTACCTCATTAATTCCTTTAACAAACAAGGTGTTTATTCTATGAAATTAAATATAATTATTCCTATTTCATCCAAGTTTTTAATTCATTAAGTAGCAATTATTTATGTCACAAATATATTAGCATACATTCTACTTTGAAATTATAATAATTTTCAACAGTACGTATAATACACCTGGCAAATTTGAACGAGATCCTGGTGCTTAGCGGGCGTTGTGTGTATGAGATAAGAATGGGAATTTCTACGTCGCGCGGATTACCTAAAGTTAAGAAAGGTTATGTAAAAAACAAAATTGCATAAGTTCTAGTGTTGCCAACAGCTATGCTACTTACCAAAATATCCCTAACAAGTTTTATTTAAAACTAAGTAATTTTTTTAATTATTTAATAACGAACTAACGCAAATAGAAAAAATAGTATAAAGTATTCGTTTCATAACACGTTTTTAGCGCACGCGTCCGAGTTTAGAAAACGACCCGCTACGCGGGGAGTTTTCTAAACTCGGACGCGTGCGCTATAAACGTGTCTTATGAAACTAATACTTTAATATACTATTTGGAAATGGCATAATGGCAAACCAAATATAATCACGAATATGATATTGAATGCATTTGTGTGATGCTATTTTAATAAGACATACAGTTTTCCTAGACAGGTTCTGTAATTTTGAGATGATATTGAAATTATTGATAACCAATATTAATATAATCATATTACCTATGAGTTATTATTTTGTATTTTAGAATTATGTGACTATTTGAAAACGCATGTAATAAATTAGCGTTTGCGTTTACATTAGGAATGCCTAATAGCTTTATCATGTACAATAAAATTAATAGTTTCTAAATACATTCACAGTAAGTTTCTAAATAGAAACGTATACATAACTGTGTACTGTATAGTAATTGCAAATTTATTAATGTTTAATGAGGAAAAAAATCAACAATCAGAAATGGTATGGTATTTGTATTAATAAGTAGAACATACTATTTTAACTTTTTGTTTTTTTTTAATTTAGAATATTTTGGAAATAGGACTTACGTATATAAAAAACTAGCCTACCAAATAGCCCAAGAACATAAATAGAATGTTTAGAAATTTTAGTTTTTCACGCATCCATTAGAAGCAAACATTCAGATTCTAGTTAAAATTGAAGTGTTTAATTTGGCTAAAAAAACATTTGGTTTCCATTATGTATCAATACAAATAATTATGACTCGATAATCTTATTATGCTACGAAGTCAGTCAGTTTCCGAAACTAGTCTTATAATAGAGTGCTCCGTGCTCTGAAACTCGCTTAAAATGAATTATGTGTGGGTCTCAGAGTTACAAGCTGAAAATGATACCAAACGAAGCTTAGATCCTAATTGTTCTAAAGCCGAGAAAATAACGAACACTGAAAATTTGAAACTGAAAACAAATCAAAATAATGCAAATTGATGAACATGTTTATTAAAACGTAGGAAAGTGAGATGCATGATAGTGGAACGCGGACTGGCCAAGCGATAGTGTGTTTGTCGAAAAGTAACATTTTGTACATTTAATTGAATATTTTCTTTACAATTACTCGTAAAAATATAATTCACTATTCACTGTCTTCTACATAGATAGGTCACAATTTTATAACAAATACTTTTTTCGATTTAGACTTTCGTTAAACTGCAGATTTATTAAAATTGAAACGTATTTTAAGACAGTTCGAACCGAGATATGCATTTGTTTGTAGTGTTTCGCCTCATAAGCGCCAATGTTATTTTAAAATTTTAAATCCTTATAAAAATGTATACCCTACAAAATTATTTTTAAATTTCATACAACACAATGCTTTTTTGCTCTATTTTACGGCCATGTACATATCTCAAATTTCGAGTTTAGTGCCCTTTTCCATGGTCCAATTTTTGACAAATTTCGGATTTAGAACCATTAGGATCTGAGTTTCATAAGTTCTGCCGAATACTCTACTATTAAGATGGTAAAAACAAAATCAAAAGAAAGTGCAACAAATACAGTCCAATACTGGCAATGTTGTCCGATGCAACTATGATCTTTCCATATTCTTAAACATATATTAGTCTTCTTCTCATTACTGTATTCCCACAACTTCCTTTACTACTACTGAATACTCCATAAATACATCAGATTTTCATTTAATTTCAGTTTAAAGAATTCAATTTGTAAGAAAACTGCAGCGTAGTCAATACTTTTGAGCGTCATGTTAAAAATTTTTGAATATTGAAATTGCGCACGTGTGCATTTTATTTATTGTACGTATTTTATAACTCCTATTTTTGTTATTTTCTTCAGATATCCGTGATATCTTTAATTATAATTCAGTTTTCATACTAAAACATATTATAGCTTCTTACAATAAGGAACTCATTCAACGATTAGGTGCATAATACAAACAGGACATAACTCATAAGAGTCTATCCAAAAGTGATTTTTCCCTACGTGATCCAAAGAACACGATGACGCAATTAAATTTGAGATATCTTCAACTGTTTTTCAAATAGTAAAAGGTACAAAATGTCATAAAAAGTAAAGTAAATTTTTACCTGTAATCTAATCTTTATGCTGGCCCGGTCACCAACCGCCACAGGGCTCGAACATTGATTTTGTAGCTTTAAATCTATTTGCCATGTTTCGTCCTTTGCGATATTTTCTGCGATGTTTTTTTACCACTTTTTGACCGAGTGCCATGTTCGAGTGTTGCTAACAGTCAGACAGAATACACCTATTTATAGGGCGGCAATTTTCTAAAATTGAGTGAGGATTGTCCACAAAAGAATTTTGAGATTGATTGTCATATTCGACGCACTCGATGCATTAAACGCTATGTCCTAGGTAAATATGATATGTGCGGTGCGGGAATCGTACGCACCGGAAAACGGATGCGACGATTGCAATTGCGGCAAATGCAAATACGACAATAAAATAATAGCGTGTTTGTATTTACGTGTGTTTGCGATAACGCACACTGCATATCAGTAAATTATTATTTTATATATGCATTTCCCAATCATGGCTCTGCCAGAAACCACACGTACAGTGTTATTGGTGGATATTAGTTTGCTAAAATTAAAAATTTTAAAGAAAAAAAAAGAGAAAACCCACACAGAATTTATAAAGACGGATTGAATTTTGGAAAATTCCATAATCTGTATGGACAGTTGCGATCAGATGAAAATGCATTTTGTCAGTACACAAAGATGACCCTAGCTATTTTTGATTACGTAGTGGAAGCAATCTGTGATTTTTGTTACCATTGTTCAAGTAATTTTCAAGTACCTATCACAGTAGTGGAAAGGCTTTTTCTAAATCTTCTAACCTAAGTAAAAAGGTAAATACAACAGGTTAGTTTTATAAATTTATTTTTTAAACAACTATTCACGTTGTGTGGATAAAAAAATAAAAGAAATTTAATGTAAAAAAAATAATTTTATCTTTTAGAATAAGAAACCTTTTGGCAAATATCGCATGTAATAATTCGTTTATCTCTCATGTAAATATTTTACAAACACGGACGTATTGAGAAGTAAATAAGCCCTCTTTCGACACAGTAACATTTCTTAACAATTTGATTATTGTATTATGTGTGATTTTTACAAATATAATACAGAACCAATTGTTGTAAAACATAGCCTCTAATATACAGGGGTAGACTGAAAACTATACGCACGTGACACGGTTGACTATCTCAATAACGAAACTAGACAGAGCCCACCACCAAAAATACGTTTAGTTTCGTACAGCTATTCTCGATCAGTACACCCAAAAATGGAGTCGCTCACGGTCACTACTATGTTAACGAAATTATTAAAACAATTTGCAGTGAATGAACTGTTAAAAGCTGAAAATATTACTCCTATTGGAATTGATCGTCGTTTACAAGATATCTACGCACGGCGAGAAAACTGTTGACCAAATCATAGTGAATTTCTGACCAATTACTTCATCGACTTGAATTTGATGTTTTGCATCTGTCGTAGAAATTGACCACCTTGGCTCAACCAGGTTTAGTTTCACGAAATTCTATTTTAACAGTTGCACCAGTTTTCTCGCCGTAAACAGCGTGTAAGCGACATGGGTTTGAGTATGTGTAATGTTTTCAACCCCTAAATATGCACGTTGTTTTAATTTCGTGGATCTAACGCATATGCTCCATTCCATTTAAAAGCGTACTGATTGGGGACATGCAACCAATCCAACATTTCGTTTAACGTGGTCCATCTGCATGGAGCTTAATGCCCATGGCCCAGACACTTAGCTAGGATAGCTTTTAATAAACAATGTACATTTTTAGCGCGTCACTTACTTTTGTAAGAGCTACCAGTACGCATTGGTGCGAGCGAGGTTGCCAAATTCTCCCTCTACTAGCTCTCCAGGCTAGTGCCGGAGGTATTTACGTGCTCACCCATCGGGGTCCGACTCAGAGCGAGTCCCATCACTCCTAGTCCAGAATGCGGACTTTTACTGCCCGGACTAGTCCTACCAAAGTTTAATCACCCCACCTTACCGTAATTAAGACTTGGTGAGCGCTGACAGAGCCCCGCCCGACTTTACCTAAAATGAGAGACCTGTATTCTGTATTCGCATCAACTCTTATAAAGTGATCCCCCGGGGATTCTAAACTACACCAGGGTGAAGTATCTGGTGAAAAGGTTTCCACTAAGATAGTTATTAGGGGGTCGCTGCTAGGATAAACCTTGCTGCTAGTATATAACTCTCGTATTGGAGTCTAGCCATGTTCCTGGACCATCCCCAAACTAAGGGATGGGAACTCGACTAGTCCAGTCATAGTGAAGTGATACCTAACGCCGCCCACTGATCGGGAACGCTGAAACCTGGCATTTTTAAATTGGGTTATAGTAAGCTATTAATTTGTTCCTGAAGATAATATCAAGCACATTAGTTTCCAGCCTACACTCGTATATACAGGGTGTCCCAAAATTCTTTTTACACGCAATATCTCCATTATTTGAAAAGATATAGAAATCAACTAAGAACTATTGGGAATGACTCAAAATGGCCCTTCAGAAAACATCCTTAAACGCTGGTTGCATAGCAACGGTTTTAAGAGATCGTGCCAAGTTGATTAGTTTTTCAAATTGCACCCTCTATTTTTTTTTCATGAAAATGTATTCTTCACTTCATTTTGCATACGGTAGCATATCTCAATTAATTATCTAACAGCCTTGGTAGTGTAATGTCTGGCGTGCCGGACTTTCACCCAAGCGGCCCGCGATCGACTCCCGGCGCCGGCAGATCTGGTTAAGGTTTTCTGCAGTTTTCCTTAGCTGTGACACAAATGTGGGATTTGCGCTGTCCCATCTGTAAGTCGGCTGCAGCCGCACATTGGGCCTACATAATAATAATAATCGCCCCCTCCCTCCCACACAAGCTTATAGCTTCTGGGGCCTTGGTTTAGGTTATGGGTTGTAGTAGTTATTATTATTAATGTGCGTTTAAGGGTTTACAAATTTTTTTATAAATTGTACACTTCGTATTCACTACCTAAATTATTTATTCAAAAAATACTTTAAATGAAACAAACTACTTCAAACTTTTTGCAAACCACGAACTTATTTTAAACTTAAAGCAAATGTTCAAAATGCCCTTCTGTGGACTCTACATAGGCTTCAAAGCGCCTCAGTAATTCTCTTATAGACACGGCTGTAACCATAGCCAGTGTAATTCTTCGACACGCTTACGAATTTGATTCTGCAGGTGATCTAAATTTAAAGGTTGCACTTGGTAGACTAGATCCTTGAGGTAGCCCCAAAGAAAGAAATTTAATGGCGTGAGGTCGGGTGATCGAGGGGGGCACGCAATAATTTAGTTAGTGAATATTAAGTGTACAATTTATAAAAAAAATTTAAACCCCTAAATGTACAGCGTTTAAAGTTGTTTTCTGAAGGGCCATTTTGAGTCATTCACAATAGT
Organism: Agrypnus murinus; assembly: GCA_929113105.1. Classification (NCBI taxonomy): domain Eukaryota; kingdom Metazoa; phylum Arthropoda; class Insecta; order Coleoptera; family Elateridae; genus Agrypnus; species Agrypnus murinus. Next base: position 66,849,779 of record OV816025.1, read on the forward strand.
GTTTGATTGATATCTTTATGTTTTCAAATAAGGGAGATATTGCGTGTAAACAGCATTTTGGGACACCCTGTATATAAAAGAATTGACTATCCTCTTGTCTGGCTGTCTGTCCTTGGTAATATCCGAAAGTACTGGGACTATCTTGATGAAACTTCGACTAACCCATATTTTGGGATTCTCGGAGTGTCATAGGTTATATACCATCACGATAAGTAACGAGGTGGTTCTGAGACGGACGCGCGGCTGGAGCGCTAATATTTTGAAAGTCGTCTGGCAGATCTTTTAATGCATAATGCTTCTGCTTCGTTTTACATAACTGTATTATTTTAGTCGTGAACCAAGTAGGGTAATTTTTCTTTTAATTACTTTTGGTATAGTTTGATCAATAATTTGATTAAGAATATTAGAAAGATTTTGAACAGCAATGTTTGGGTCGCGACTTTGTAAAACAGTATTCCAGTCTGTGTCTCTTATTCTAATCGATAACTCTAAAAAATTGCATTTTTTAAAATTATAATAAACATTGTTAGTTTTAATTACAGAATTACTTGGTAAAGAGTAGGGTATATCTTTATCTATATTTAGTACCGGGCGATTTGGATATTCCCTTACAAAAGGATTCGCTTCTCTCGACACAGATATATTGAAACTATAGTTGGTTTTTAGAATTACTAAATGTAGCGTCTTATCGTTTTCATTAGTGATGCTATTTAAAAGACATGTCATGAAAGTTAATAAAATTATGTAGTAAGCAAATAAAGTTATTATTATTATTGCATTTTAGGTTCGAGTTTCTTTACTATATCGTAAACTTGTCTTACTTTTTACTTTGAAAACTAAATACTAATAATAAACATGATAAATAAAAATAATTAAGTACAAATTAATCGTAATAATACGAAATTAGTGAATCACAATATCAATGCATTCTTTATAACATTACATCAAATGTGTTTTATGTAAAATTTACTTTGATCAAATAAATAATCACAATGAAAAACTACATTTATCCAACACCTCTATATAAATACCATGTTTACTATGGTTATTTTAAATAAGGAAAGTGATTGTTTACTCTTATGTTACATTATAACCTACGTTGCCCCTAGCAACGTGGGTTATTTTCAAAAAACTCACTCCTTCAAAGATAACAACCAATCACCAGCTTACGTTACTTAATATTATTAAAATCCAGTCATCGTGCTAGAGTATTAAATTTATTACTGTCAAAACTATAGACTACATTTCAATATATATATATACGAGGATAAATTGAAAAGTCTCCGGCCTAGGCAATAAAACAAAAGAATATCAGGTTAACAAAAATTTTATTTTTCTACGTAGTCCCCATCGAGTTCAATGCACTTGGTCCACCTTTGTTCAAGTGCTCTTATACCGTCCCTATAAGCCTTTTCTTCTAACTCGTCAAAATAGGCGTTTGTGGCAGCAATCACTTCTTCATCGGACTCGTATTTCTTTCCAGCGTGAAATTTTTTTAGGTTTGGAAATAAATAAAAATCCGATGGGGCTAAGTCTGGTGAATAAGGGGCATGGGGTAACAATTCAAATTGCATTTCATTGATTTTTGCCATGGCAATTGCCGACTTGTGACAAGGTGCATTGTCCTGGTGAAACAGAATTTTTTTCTTTGCTAATCCAGGTCGTTTTTCTTCAATATTTTTTTTTAATTCATCCAGTAAGGTAGCATAGTATACTCCGTTGATTGTTTTACCTTTTTGAAGATAATCAACGAAAAGTACTCCCTTGGCGTCCCAAAAGACTGAAGCCAAAACTTTTCCGGCTGACGGAACTGTTTTGGCTTTCTTCGAAGCAGGTTCTCCTTTGGCAGTCCACTGTTTTGATTGCTGCTTTGTTTCGGGTGTGTAGTGATGAATCCACGTCTCATCCATTGTTACAAACCGTCGCAGAAAGTCCACTGAATTTCGATTAAACAAGTCTAAACACTCACTTGAAACTGTTTTGCGAGTCAGCTTTTGTTCCACTGTGAGCAGCCGCGGCACCCAACGTGCCGATAACTTTCTCATTCCCAAAATTTCGGTTAGGATATGATATGTTCGTTCCGTTGAAATGCCCAGGGTATCTGCTATTTCAGCCAACTTCAATCGCCGATCATTCAACACAACTCTATGGACTTTTTCGACAATTTCCGTTGTGGTGGCAGTTTTCGGTCTTCCTGAACGCGGTGCGTCATCTGTGCTTTTGCGACCCCGTTTAAAGTCCGCAACCCAGGTTTTAACTGTGCTATAGGAAGGAGAAGATTCGCCTAATGTCCCGTCTAGCTCAGCTTTGATTTCTTTTGGGGATAAACCCTTAATGTGAAAATATTTAATAACCGCACGAATTTCAGCTTTTTCCATTTTAACACCACACAAAACTTTATCGACTTTGACAACTTGCCAAACAATTATTGTTTGACAGAAATTTTTGTTATTTCACAGCCATACTGATAAATTATGAAAAAATAAAATGCCGTAAAAACATTGCAAAAATTTGTATCCCATATGGGTTAGGCCGGAGATTTATCAATTCATCCTCGTACATTTCAAATTCGATGTTTAAACTTAAATAAACAGATGTTGGATAAAATTTTGTATGGCACGCGTGAGTTAAGGATATTATCCACTCAGAAAAATTAATCCTCTCGGGCCTGCCGGCCCTCGAGGGTAAATTTCTCGTTTGTGGATAATATCTTACTTAACTCACTTGTACCATAAATAACTATTATTTAAAACACAACGAAATGAATTATTTCTATTTTAAATATCTAATAAATAGAAAATTAGTGACTGAACCTTTGTAGGAATAATTCTCATCTGCCTAATATTACTACCTTGAGGAAAATTAAAAGACTTAATTATAAATAAACATCTTAATTACTACTTTTATTACTTTGTAAAACTACGCAACCTTTCAGGATAATTTGAAAGTTAAATGTTATTGTATTCTACGAAGGAACATTTTATTGTGTTTACAACATCTGTTTTTGTTTACAAAATTTAAAAATGTGCTTTTTTTCTATTAAAGAAAACGGCTTCAGTAATAACTAAATAATAAGTAAATCTTTTGAAATCATGTTTATTTACTCTTAAATTACATGCAAATAAATTAATCTCCTCAATTACTGTTAATTATCCCTTGTCTTATAGGTACATTATTTTAAACATGAAGAATATATCAATTAAAAATAGATTTAATAAAGTCGGTAATATTTCTTGCTTTGTCAAACCTGCAAAATTCAAAACAATACTGTAAAACCTACTTCCTGGAAGAAATGATGACCACGTGTAAAGTACATAAACATTAGCTGCCATTGAGTTTACATAAACTAAAAATGACGAAACCAGATAATACCTAGTAGCATCAACTGCATCAATGTATCGGATACCACGTTGAAAATGCAGTTAGGTACTATTCGCATTTTTTCCTTTTGTAAGCGAACTCACATTCAGTGGCATGTTGTACTTATGTCAAATTATTATTTTTCTATTTATTATTTTATTTTATGTGTACTATCACCTGTTCAGTGGACACGAATATTAAGTTAAACACCCTGTAAAACCACATACGAGGTGTGTAGATTAAGTAATGAGACTGATTTTTTTCAATTTTTTTTATTCGAATAGAATTACAATTCAATATTGTCTCCCTCAAAATAACTTCAGCGCTGGAGACGGTTCTTCCAATCCTCATAGCAGTGCTGGAACTCGAATACTGGAATAGCCTTCAGCTGGTTGGTTACATCCGTTTGAATGTTTTCGAGTGTCCCAAAATGAGTTCCCTTGAGGTGATTTTTCAATCTCGGGAAGAGGAAAAAGTCACAAGGACTCAAATTAGGCGAATAAGGAGGCTGAGGAGCCATAGGAATGTTTTTACTGGCCAAAAACTCGTTTATTGAAATTGCTGTGTGACAAGGCGCATTATCGTGATGCAACACCCAGTTGTTCTTGTTTGGTCTCACACGAATGACCCTTTTTCGAAGTTTTTCAAGAACCTCTCAAGAAGTAAAAGTGTTGATTGACCGTTTGGCCTTGAGGCACAAACTCTTTGTGGACGATTCCCTGGCTATTTTCATCGGTTCTTGAAGATGAAGGCCTTCCGCTTCGTGGTTCATCTTCAATCGACTCTCTTCCTTCTAAAAATGCCTTAAACCACCGAAAAACCTGGGCCCTTGACAAAACACTGTCTCCGTAGGCCTATTGAAGTTTTGCAAAAGTTTCCGTTGCACTGTGCCCAAGTCTGAAGCAAAACCTGATAGCACACCGTTATTCGAAGTTGATGTCACTCATTTTTAGAACGCACTAGAAAAAACTGTTTCACGGAAAAAATCGCTACGGATAACCAAATGACTTTAGCGAGTTCAAACTCGTACTGAAGGCGTATCACATGTTCACCTGTCGCTCCTCCAAGTCCCACGTCCCAAGTGTCGCCAGATCGAACGCTAGATTGCCAGTCTCATTACTTAATTTACACACATCGTAGATATTTTCTAACAGGTCTGATAGTACTGGAAGTAGAAATTTCTTATAATCTGTACCTTCAGTAAAAAATTCCAAATAAAATTATAAATATGTCTTAATTGACGACTTTAATTTTCTTTTTAACTAAATTGTTACATGTATACTAACTACCTGTAAAACTAGCTTATCAGGATTTTTGTGGTATATTTACTTATGGGTGATGCAATAGTATATTCATGAAATAAATAAAGATTATTAAAAGTTTCACAGTTTTATTAAAATATACCTGACAATATTGTTTCGACAGCTATGCTGTCATTATCAAAGGTAATATAATTATAAACAAACACGTCGCTAAGGTAGATACAAAATAGGTAACTAGATAAAATAATAATAATAATAATAAAAATTAATAATAAAAATCATAATTAAACATCTAATACTTCCAGTAACGGAGAATTACTGAGCTCAAGTTGTTCATTCATTAAAGGTACCCTGAGTTTGTGTTTGTATATCTCAAAGGCTTCTAAAATATCTAATTTGCGTTTGTTATTACAAAAATGTAGGAATTTAATATTATTTTGAGGAGTCATTGTGTGATTTTGTTCTAAAAGGTGTTTGGCGTAATTCGATTTTTAAATAAGGCTGGAAACAATAAACAACAATAGTATATTGTAATGGTTGATGCAATAGTATATTGTAATACAAGTATAGAAAGGGTTTATTGCAAAACAAGTATGAAAGTTCTTCAAGAGTTCTTCGATCATAGAAGTTTTACAATGGTTCCTTCTGTAAGCTTGTTACATACAATTTTTTCTACGAAAGTGTTGGTTGTTCAAACTTAATAAAATTTGTTATAAAAAAAGTAGTCCTTTACATGTTCTTATTAGCGCGTGGAAATTTCTTTGTACACTCATGTAACAAAAGTCCCTATTCAATGTCAATATTTTTTTCAAATAAACTGTTTTTCCGCATTTTCGTATAAAAGATACTTTGCAAGGTTCGTATTTTATGAAAACTGTGTAAAATCACTAAATATATCTTTCTAATTTAATTTAATTAAACTTAAGGCAAAATCTGTTCCACCCTGTAGGTCAGGTCAAGGAAATGTGAATTTTTCGAGGATTTTAACTAATTGCAGCAATTTGCCTACAATTTGTTGTTAATAATTTACACATGCATAGAATAAAGAAAGAATGTGGAAAAGTAGGCAGAAATAAATTTGAATCAGTAAATAACCTGAAGAATAATTATTTCCTCTGTTGAAGATGTTAACAAAAATAAAAGAAATTGATTGATGCATTTAGTAAACTAGTAAAATCAGTCTACATAATTCAGATTCCTAAATATTTAACAGCCATGAACAATTTATCCTTTTCATGTACAAACCTTTCAGTAAATAACGTCTAGTTTAGCTTCTATCTTGGCAAACCTAATTATACTTTTGTACTGCACGAAACTTCACCGAATAATGTCATTATTTAATTAAGCAATTAATTGACTTAAATGTTTTATTTCCTAATACCATTAACGTAATAAATGGACATTTAAAACCACTTCAGGTTTATTATTTTTTTTTGCATTGAAAAGAAAGTTGTTTTTATTACCACATTTCCGGTGAAATTTCAAGTGCAATGAATGAGTATAAGGTGTGGGAAACTGTTATTAAAGTCATTTATTGATTCTTGATCTTTATGAATACCAGTAATGTCGCGTCGCTAAAATTACATAGCACAACTTCTTTTGACATGTCTCTGATTGAAATTTCTTCTTTTTTCAGATATTCTTCCGAAGCGGTGTCTTGACACAATTGGAAACACAACGCGATGAACGTTTAGCAGGGATGGTAATAAATCTACAGTCTCATTGTCGAGGCTACTTGGCGAGAAAAAAATTAACTCAAAGAAAATTGCAAGACTTGGCTGTTAGATGTATTCAAAGAAACGTTCGAAAGTTCATGGTTGTCAGAGATTGGCCGTGGTGGAGACTTCTTGTAAGGGTCACACCGTTACTTAACGTACATCGTACAGAAGAAGAATTGAAAAATAAAACGGTTAGTATTGTAATTAATTTCCTTTTCCCATACAATCTTACCCATTTATCAGATTATTTTAGAATAGCTTCAACAATTAATTGTTCTTGTTTCTTTCTTATTTGTTAATTGATTTTTGTGACCCGATTAAATAATGTTTTTAAAAGCGTAAACAAGGCGCACAAGTGGTTCGAAATTGTGTTAGCAGTGCTTATTACCGTTATTTACTATCGTGAATCGCTATTTTACGTACTAGGATTAATATCTAGCGATGAATATTAAAATATCAGGTGGAATTTTATGAATGGAATGACTTGATTCCATGCCAAAATCGTGTAACTGTAGCAAAATGTTTTAATTAATCATATTAGGCAAGTGAAGAAGGTCTACTTGTAAGTCATTTTTTATTACAGCATGAAACTTAATTTTGATTTAGTCTTACATAGATTAACCGTTAACTAGTTAATAAAGGACTTAAGCAGTTGCTCTTATAAATATTATTCCTATTATTTAACCGTGAAATGGTTAACTTAGAAGTGTTTTCTTTTTACGGAAAAAAATAGTAGTATTTTTTGCTTTCATTATTGTATTATTGTATTTCTTGGCAGTTAACATTATTTGCATTGCAGTGTGTAAATAACTAGAGCAAGTGCCAAAATCTTACGGCTTATTTAAAAGTGTACTTTCCATTTGGCTTCCAACTGAAAAACCAATAAACATGCCTTTCACATTTTTTCTCTTTATTGATTGTTAACATTGTATCTAATTTTATTGCACGTCTCTTTTTTCTGCACAACAATTATGTGCTGAACTGAACCATAGCGATTAGTGATTTATCGGCTAGAATCAAACCTAAATATCAGTATTATTTCAATATACTAACTTTATTGTTAAATAAATAAGCTGTAGACACGCTTCAGTATTTATTCATTAGAAAACACGCAAGCTTAAAGAGTTTTATGTACTGGAAGCTTACTTTTAGGACGTTATGGCCGAACACCTTAAAAATCACGCTATGGGTGAAGAAAGAATCAACATAGCGTTATGGATCGTTATAAACGACTATAATATAGTGATGTTCATCATTTATTTGCTTCGTGGTCTGATATAAACATCCAAACGCGTTATGGGCGATTAAAGAACACCCAAGACGCGTTCTAATATTTATCAAACTGTTGCCACAAGCTAATTTGTCATTCTTAAAATACATCAGAAAAACATTAATGTTGCGTGGATCGGGTTAACTATGTCCAATATTGAATAGGCTTTGTGATCGTAATCACGGCTCTGCCAAAATTATATTATAGCTATAATATAATTTAGCACGATAACATAAACACTAATAACAGGCTCAATATTTACTAGATTTGGCTAAAAAATTGAATTAATTTATGAGCCATACAAAGATTTTTGACATAAATTGGAGTCATTTCGTTTAAACATTTCTTGGTTGGTTTCGGGAATGATTACAATTCGTTTACTTGTTTACGGACGGGTGAATTTCTGATGGCTTTATCATCACTTATAAATAAGGAATTAAAAAAGTAACATACAATAACAATAATATGCTTTATTTTGAAGTATGGTGTTTAGCAGTCCAGCAATATATTAAGTTGAGCTTATGCCTTTTTTTAACACTCTTCGCTTCTTCAGACGTTCATCGGTACTGAACTTTTTGATCGACAAAATTTTCAATCTCCAATTTTGAAAAATCGTTTAGATATCCAAATAAAAGCTTCTGCTTTTCTGTAAAAATGTGTTCTCTTACTCTTACCTCCTTCAATGGAAAGGAAGGAAATATCTTTCTAAAATAGGATGGGAATTGTATATAGTTATCTTACACTCAGTACAAATTTATGAAATTCTATTTGAATAACAAATAACAATTTTACTAATCAGTAACAACTATAACAATTTAAATTGATTAGTAGAGAAAAAAAAGCCATGTTAATCCAGAACTAGCGATATATGAATGTTGGAGTGTTGCATTGTGTTTCTTAGTTAAAAAGTATTTCTGGTAGAGGAAGGCGTGATGCTGATGTACGTATTCGTTTTGATAAAGGAATAAAACCATTTCTCTTCTTTCAAGAATCATAACAAACAATTCTTATTATTTATGTAAGTAAACGATCTGATTATTTCAGAACATTAGAGCTTTAGTTCTCAAGAGTTTCACATTTTGTCGGAAGGCAGCCTTCAACGAATTTAAATAATCCAAGATTTGAGTATGCTATTCTTATCATTTCTATCTTCCAGATCTGCTTCCAGAAGATTCCAAATGTTATAAAGATATTTTATATTTGCCCCAATCTATAGCTATACTACTTTTTCTGCACTACTTCTTTTTCATTGTTTCTGATAAACGTAATATATACAGTGCTATTTATTTACCATACAATATATGTAAAGCGTATAAAAGAGCGTACTATATAATATATGTGCGCATAGTAGTTTGACTCGATTACTTTCAAATACAACATGTAGGGAAATTCACATATTGCAATTTAATTTAATAGCGCTGTGTAGCGTTTTGGCTGAATGGTAGATAGTTGGAATATAGTAGAGCAAATTTTCCTTATAAAGTTTGTTCTTGAAACGAATAGTTTTCGAAAAAATGAATTTTAAAGTTCCGACCCTGTAACACTAACCTATCTTAATTTGTACAAATTTAATTTAAAAATGTGATACCCTTTTAGATGTACCTGCCTTTTAAAAATTGTTGTTGTATGTCACATAAAAAAGCTAATTTCTGGCTGTCTCTGCATGTTTTAACGTAAATAATGTGGTCAGAAGTTATTACCAAGTAGTAAATACTTTTTAGAAATACGATCCGATTTGTGTTGATATTAATAAAACAGATGTTGCAAAGAAACATGGTATTTATTTGTTACATCTAACGGTAATTGTAATTAGTAATTACATATTGTTATGTTGGTTTTCCAATTCGTCTTTTACCGCAATTGGGTGTAATTAATGCTTACACACGTTCTGTCATATTTCCAACGATTAGCAAGTAGATTAGAAATGTAAGAACACATTTAAGGAACTTTTATACAAATCCAGATGACAATAATTTCAGAAAACTGGTAATTCGATAAACAGATCGCGGCACTTTCCCTTCTGCGAATTCTTAATATGTATTTTGTTTAATATTTAGAATATAACTAAAGTTCTTTTTAATGCGGTAGACTTTCAGAAAAACTCATATAAAACTGTTTGTAATTTCCGTTTTAAAAGCATACAAAATATGGTAAGCATTGTCAATTAACCCTCTATATTGCAACTAATTTGGGTTTATCACTTACTATTTATTGTTAATAAAATAAAATAAAGAGTTATGAGTTCAGTGAAACCGGAAGTGTTTTTTACATCTAACTAAGTATCTTCTAAATGAATTAATTATTAGGTCACGTCATTAATTATTATTACGCTGTTTTAATCGATAGAAATGATGGTATTATACCATTACCATACCATGGTTATTTTTAAAATGAACGATCTTGTACGTTTTTAGTAGTTTTATTGCAGTTATGCAAATGAATAATTTCTGGATAAGGACATGTCATGTTTTTAATATTTCGTTTTACAGCAATTTTAACTGTTCATTGATTTTATTAAGCTACCGATTTACTTATTATTTGTAACGATGTCGGAGATTAAATACAATCCAAATTTATTATCATTAATAGGAATAACGATTTGCAACCTAATACGGAAATGCAGTAGTTGTAATAATAACAAAAAACTCCTATTTATTTAGGTGCTGGCATTGTTTAGTCTACTTGACAAATTTATGTATTTATTACTACCTATCAACAGTTTAAATAGTAAACATCTTTTTGTTTGACATAAAATAAATGAATGATCAGCATAGAAATAATAGCTCTCCAGACACCAGAACCGTCTTCAGTTTGCTTTATTTTCCGGGTGCCCAACAATTTTTAGTGAAAATTTATTTTTGAGCTAGTGCGGAATTTTAGGCATTTTTTGCCTTCTTCCTTTATAGATATGTTACCCATTAAGCCGAAAACCTTTATTTAAAAAACACCCTGTAGAATAGCTACATAGGTAAGAAATAGTTAATCGATTACAACACTCCAAACGTTGAATCTTTCGTCTACATAGTGACGTCCATTTAGGATTCTAACAGCTGTACCCCACTTTCACGAACTCCTGAAAGAAGTACGTATCTGACTTTAAGGTATTTGTGTGTATGTATTCGTTTTTTCGGAATTTTTATATTTTGACTTCAGATTCAGATATTCGATGAAAAAGTAGAATAAGAATGTCCGAACAACTAATGGTCTATCAGTTAAGGAACTGGCTGACAGATTTGAAGAATTTTGTATATTAAGGAGTATACTACGAAATGTAAAAAATGTAGAGAATCGCGCGAAATATTTAAATCTTGAGTTCTTTGACACTCATTCTATTCGGTGGATTTGTTTTATAATTTTTGTGTGTTTGGCTGCGCGGTAGAGTCTTACTTACAGAGTCCAACTCTTACTCAGGCGGCCTGTGTTCGGAACCGATGAGAGGATTTTTCTCGTCGATAAAAACTCAGTAAACTTCACCGTACTTTCAGATGGGCATGTTAAGCAGCATAACCATCTTTCTGTGGTTGTTAAAAATAACACCGGCCTATAACACGCACAAGTATGTATTTACTTCAGTGGTTGAGCAATGTTAATTACAATTAACATTTATATTTATACACGATTAATAAATACGTTACAGGCAATATCGGCATTTATAATAAAAATTCTCCCTTCCCCTTCCCTTGCTTTTCACTCCGCAAAGATTCGCAGTATCCTCCTTAAGTATTTAAGAAACATGAATTCTTTAGAATGTAAAATTTCATGGAGAGAGTTAGGTAAATTGGAGGGGTGGGATTAGTTGGTTAAGTCAGAGGGGAGTATGCAGGAGAAAGGGGGTAAGTCGATGGGCGGGGTTAAGTCGCAGGTAAATCGAGTGAGTGGTTAAGTTGGAGGTCGGGTGGGAAGGCGTCCGGCGGAGTCGTTGTAGGGATAGGTGCGGTGGTTAAGTCCTGAATGGGTTGGTAAGTCTGCCGGGGTAAAGCTGGGTGGGAATAATTCGGGGGATTAAGTCGAGGGGGGATAAATCGGGGGTGTTTGTTAAATAACGCCTGCAGTTCGTCTGTGAATGCTAGGCTTAGCATTTTCAACTGGTTATTATTTTGGAAAATCACAAATTGCGATATCTTCACCAGAAATCTTTCACCTAGCTAGAAAGTGAGTGGTAAACCTTAATCGGCTCTGATGTGAAAAAACAAACATCACTCATAGATTTGCACATTTATTTTATACAGTGCTATTAAATTAAAATGCAATATGCTACATATCGCATTTAAAAATAATCAAGTCAATGCATTAGGTTAAATTCGAGGTTAAATTGATTGATTGTGGCAAGTACGTATGCATATTTTACCATGAACAGACGTAGTTTGTTATAAAAAGCACACTTTTGCATCTTTTATTTTACAATAAATGGTATTTTTATCTGCGTTTGTATTTTTAAAAAACTCAATTAGTTTTAAATTATCCTTAATCGAAATGAAAGGTTAAATGGCTAGCACATTTAATTGCGCGCTTGTGTATTGTTGGTTGCGTAAACAATATATCCGTACAATAAATACAATGATTGGAGATGATTATTTTAAATTGCAACATACAAACTACACCAGCATATTGCATTTTAATTTAATAGCACTATATACAGTTGGGATTTTAAAAGTACTTGAAAATATTACGTACAGATCTATCAATTTTTGTACGGTTTTCATCTTGTGTTTACTGGCTAGATGTAAGTAGTTCTGATTATAGTTTTTGTTGATAATTAGCCAATAACAGCTCTTCAAAACTTGATAGTTACTTATTGAATTGATAAACACTGTAATGAGCCGGGGTCCTTACCCACTAGACGATCACGGCCCATCTTACTCTACCCGCGTAAAATTCAAATATTTAACAAACCGGAAATTGACACAGTATTACCAACCTTACAAATGACAAACTTTATAAAGATAAATATAACAAAAAGAACAAACTTGATATTTAACAAACTGGATCCTACGTTGTGATTTTTTTTATACCATGTGACCAAGGTTGATAACGATTGATCTACTTCACACGGACGGAGAAAGAGAAATCACAAGTAAAAGAACACAAATAAAAGAACAATTAAATATGATTGTATTATTTTATTAATTTATTCTTAATCTTGAGCGAGGAGGGACGTATTTAAACTGATACAAATAATGGCTAGTTCTTTAAAAACCTCCTTGAAATTATATGCTAGCCCAGCTTAAATACGTACACGCTGCAAGTTTTATATGTGATCAAATGATTATTTAGTTTGGTTACAATAAACAATACAGATCAATAAATCAATTTATCAAGTTGATACAGTTGTGTGATAATACTAGGCATTTATAAATAGACAAACGCAAATCTCTCAATAACATAAAAACATCAAAATTGAGTGAAATAGTCAATCACAAAGATTTACGGATAAACCAGCAAAGGTAAATGTGCCAAATTAAAATGAATACACAAGGACTGCTGAACAAAAATTATATCATATTTGACATAGCAACATATACGTTGTGACCAAACCCACATATGGTTATATCAGAACACGTCTTTTGCAAGACATAGTTTTACTGTCAACAACAGGGAAAGCTCGTATCTAGATACCTAGACAAGCGAGAGTGTGTTATAATCACTGAAAAGAATAACATAGCACATATAAATAATATAAATATGCAAAACAAAACAGTTTGAGAGTTCTACGACACGGCCTATCAAATGGACTTAAGCCACCGTGGAGCCTTCGTCTCAAAGAATAATAAATCAGTTTTTCTCTTACACGGCCTATCATGGGTTTTATTACCACCGTGCAGATTAATACACTTTTAAATAATAATAATTCTAACCTTAGGGTATCATAATCTCTTGTTCTGGACCAAAAGATTATCCCTTCATTTTTTTAGTCACAAAGTAAAATGTTTTGTTAGGTTATAAATATTAACCTAAAAACTCAATAACAACTGACAGTAAACACATAACAGCCGTAGTCATATTTAAACACTAATAAAATATCAAATTGGCAATAATTAGCTGTAATGCTAAGACAAACGTTATAAAACATTATTTTCTAATCATATTTTACCATAAAAGGGACAAATTTATCAAATATTAAAAAGTATCAAACGAATCTAGTTACTGTATAGATTTTGATTTATATATAGATTCAAACGAGAGATTTGGATTTCAGATTAATTAAACAATACAAAAATTACATCACACAACTAGAATCAACATACATTAAATAAACAGAAATAAACTTACATGAATTTATATTAAGTTTTAAAACCAAGCCAATATGGCTACCTACTACCCGTTTTAAATCCCCTCATCCCTCCTTTCAAAACAAAAACCAATCGTCCCCTAACTACAAAAAAATCAAAACTACCAACATTATAGAATCTGTAATAAATATCCCTAAACATAAAATCAAGTTATCAACCCTAAAGAAACTGTAATAAACATCCCCAACATTTTATATTGAAACAAATAGTTGATATTTTTGAAATTAATTACATATTTTGCCTGAACCTGTATGTAATAACAGAACTAGGTAAATTGATTATTATGAAAATTGTTTTGTGAAAATGACTTGCTACAGCTACTTTGATAATTTTGGTTGACTGTTGGTCTGACCACTACAACACATACACTAATCTGATGACTTACGTTGATCTACATTTTTGTACGCTCTCTATAAAAGATTCATATGCTCTAAAAGCTGTTCAAACTAAAAAATAAAAACTATAAATATAAGCTTTAGTAATGTAAGATTACACAGAATAAATCTCAGATTTCTAACTTTTTTAAACGGATTTAACGAGATACGAAGCATTTTAAAGGATCTACAAAACTTAAATTACTGATTAACAGGCCTGGGCGTGGCCTTGCTGATTGTGTACTAGAGTACACTATTATGCCATGCGATCGTGCCTAGAATTACGATCTTCGACCTTCCTGATTTTATACGTATGGCTTACATGGAATTGTTATTTAAATACACAATATTTACTTTCGACTATTATTATGGAGAAGAGGAGACACCAACTTCACTTCGAACGCACAAAAACCACAACTACAGTGCATTTCTGGCACACAGCCTTGCTGGTTCAGGTGCCGGATTAAACTGGGAATATTTCATAGTACATAGAAATTTAAAAGAATTGCTACTCGAATAAAAGGAAGTAAAACCGTGAACCTGTCACGCAAATGCAATATTTGGAACGTTAAAGATTCCTACTGATGATGGTTTTGTCCAGGTTTAGTTAAATGTTAATAGGGTCAGCCAACCAACCGTGGCAATCGGTACCAAGAGATACGACGGATATTCCATCATATTGATGATTTGCCGATACAAAGAAATTTCTTATCAAATTCGCGTGTATAGAAACAACGTTAAACTTAATGATAACGTAACGTGGAAATAATCTATTGAAGACCCACTACAATCTACAATACAAGACTCACTACATCAAACTTTACTGGCAACGACTGTTTTCTTGAAGTAAATTAATTTGCTAGGGACGGCGGTAGACGAATGATATGAGAGCACTACTCGCATTCCAAAGGTCATGGATTCAAATCTTTTGGGGCGACAGAATTGCGAAATTCGGCCACTTATGGGTATGTGTGTGTGTGGGTGTGTGTGTGTGAGAGAGAGATTGCGCTGGATGTTAGATGCCTGTTAGACATATAACCGTAGGTGTTGGTTTCTCCGTAATATAGGTGTAAAATAAAAAATGAATATATTATGTAGGAAATCAACTTTTCACAGTTCTCAGCATACTAATGGTGCTTTCGTAAGTGCTATTTTTCTTCTTATAACTACGTATTCTAATAACACTAAGATACCTAATAAATAATGGGAAAATAATCCGCTACGAACCATTCGTCATCTATTTTCGTTTGTTTGTTATCTCTGGGATTACACTTTCTTTAGTTAACGAAGCATCCTTTCCACTTATTCGCATAGCTATACTTTCCGGAAATAGTGTAGCTAAGTAATTCTTGTACACCTAATATAGTAGTTTTTTCATAAAATATCATTCTCAGATGCGGAGTACAACTGCTTTCGACATTAAAAACCATATAGAGAAATGAACCTTCAATAGCAGGTGTAGAAAAATGTCATTGCGATAGATTTGTTAAATATGCAAGTTTCAATATGAAAGATGAACCTTATATTGATTGATTTTGTTCAATTTTATGACAAAAATGCTTTACATAATAAAGGCCGAGTTTTGCTGAATTTCGCAGTATGATAAATTAAGCAAGAACCTCCATTAGGATAACTTCAAGATTTTCGCTTCAGTCTGCTTATTTTTCATTAGTTCATTTCAATCTTTATGCAAACGACTGAAAACTGCAGGACATCTTCTTCTTCATAAAAATTGAGGAGAATCATGGTTTTCTTAACGCTATTAATAAGACTATTGAAGATAATATGCCGGAAGCAAGTTATATAAACTGTTCAGCTCGATAAGGCTACAGTTACATTGGTTGCGTGATAGTCTTTCAGACCTTTGTTGACTTACTTTGACTGGTACGACAAAGGTTGTTTTCAAAAACTAATTGAATTAGTTTATCGAGATCTACTTTTTTCATAATCACTCTTACCCAATTAGTTATTGTTAGCCATTTTACCCATTTGTTTAACCCATTTTACAGTAAAAAGACATGCAAGGTCACTGTTAAATAAAATTAAAATCCCGTTGTAGACAAACGTCTTGTAAAAATTAAAAGCTTAATAAACAATTTTGTATATTTACGTTTTGTATTACAATTAGTCATCATTTGAGACGTGCATTTTACTAAAACAAAAATCACTATGACAACGAAGCGAAGCAATTTAATTTGCAATATTACAATGTAACACAACTGGGCGCTTGGAAACAGTGAGTTTGGACTAGAAAAACACACAGTGTAATGTGATCATCATGTTTGTCTGGCTTTAAAATTTCTAACCTTGCACTTACATATACAATTAACTTTATTTTTTATCAAGGATATTAATATCACTATCAGCGCGTTATAATTTTATACGTACTTTTGTAAAAACGTCGGTCAAAATTATTAAAAATTTGGACTTTCTCTAATTAAAACACTTTATGAAGATTTTTTGTTCCAAGTACTATCAGAAATGCACTGGTCAAGTCTGGTGCATCCTTAATGAGAGACTCGATGTATATATCTAATCTAGATCTTAAGGAGGGTCGTTATTTGAAAAATACGGGGTGTTCCATGTGAAGTAACTAAACCTTTACTATCACTCCTTATTTTCCATTTTCCATCTCCTTTTTCCCTCCTTATTCCAATCTTTTAATTCATCCTATACTATATTTAATAATGCCTGCTCGTTTATCAAAATGATTTTCATTCAATATTTCCGTTATTGTAATTGATTTTGCGGTAGATTGAGCATTTTGTTTTGCAATTATTCCAGTAATTAAAGGTTTGGACAGGATTAGATTTTTGGATAAGTTTTGCATTACTTGTCCTTTATCAACATCGTTCTTGTAATATACAGTCACCTATTTTTATATTTTATCAAGATATTGTAATATGGAATAATTACAACATTATTGTTGTTGGTATGTCATTTTTTCTCAATTCCTCGTTTTTGTAACCATTCTTATAAAAATAAAATAATAGGCATTTAAGTGAAAGGCAGTACGGCCTTAATCAGACATACGATCTGAATTCTCGTACCAAAATAACAAGAAAACCATAATCAACATCCCATTTTTACCGCAATCACGAAAGCTTTTTTTAAATTACACTATATTAACTACTATTTTGTAATAATGATGACATGATGATGTTCCGTTTTCAGGGGCGTATTTCCAGTTTTAGATATGTACAAAAAGAAAGTTTATTGTTATTAGAAACAGCTCAAACACTCCTTTATAGACTTTTAGTTAATGTAACGACAAAATATTTATTTTTTTTGCTTTTCTTTGTAATTTTCCGTATAGCGGTGGACATATTGGATTATTCTTTAAATACTATTTTGGAGATATAAGAAAAAAGTATGATTTGTGCGCCCGTAGTAAGTACACCCCTGATTTAGTTCGTTTAAAATTTCACATGAACCATAATCGTACAAAGAATATTTTTCTGCTTGTAATTGTATATAATGATCGAATTATAATAATTCCGATTTCTAAATGAAACATGCGTTCATGACCTTCAACAAAGAAAAAATCTGAGCTATTCATGACTGTTTACTTTGTCATATGATAATAATTTAATAATATGAGAGATTCTGTTTATTATAAAATAGTTTATAATGCAGTGAAGTTGTGATTTATTTATTATTGTTAATTTTTTTTCTTTGCAGGAAGAGTTGGAACTTTTACGAGCGAAAGTGGACAAATTAGATTCTGAAAGGACTGCTTTGAAACATGAAAATGATAAGCTGGAAGCTAAGGTAAGCATTTTAAAATATTTTCTTGCTCTTGAATTCCAGCCTACATCTTGCTGTAAATCAACTAGAAGAATTACGATTTAAGTGAAAGAAAAATTGTTGAATTAATCTTATGAATATGATAAAAAAGAAATGTTGTCAGGTTAGGCCATAATTTATTTTTGAGTTTTTTGTTGGACGTTGTCCAATTTTACTAAGATTCAGAACGTTTTTAACGTCGTCTTTTGGCTTGAAGTCAAATACAATACAACTTTGTTACCATTTAAATGAAAATTTATATCAAAATATTTATTATCTACTTTCAAATTGTAGTAATTTGTATGAGCAGAAAAAAGTTTTACAAACATACAAATTGTATTTAACGTATGTATTCGGACATTGACAATAAGTAAACTAGGTAATGCATTTGATTTTCATGAACAGCAGAGAAAGCAGTGTTTAGTATTTCCAAGAAAACTTTTATTTTATATTGTCATTTTAAATCTACTTTATAAGGTGATTTCTAACCTGTTGTTAGCTATAACATACATTTATCAGGTAAAGACCATGATTAAATGTCTTCAATATTTTATATTGTATCGAGGATGTTTACTTAAAAAAATTCCTCCCTGAATATCTCATAAACTAGCACAGAAATTGAAATGAGAATTTCAAATGCCAATATATTGATGGAGAAGGAACACGCGGTGTAAATAATGGTTTCGCCAAAAATATTATTACAAAAAAACATATCTGCAAAATCTTACTTGTTTTATTAAAATAAGTGTTGGTAAAATAATCTTTAGACCAGAAAAAAATCGGCTAAATCCAAAGTTTCAACACAGAGCGTTTAACCCTATCAGCTAAAATAACAACTGTGAAAATAAATGGGTACTTTTATTTAATACTTTAGTGAATTATACAGGGTGATTTAGAAATAAAGGTAATTCTTTAAATAGTAGGTAGAGGGGAGGCAGTAGAGCTAATTTACCTGGAGAAGTATAGGTCAAAAACGAAGTTTTCTAGAAAATTAATTTTAAGGTTCTATTGAATTTTGGATCCGGTCCTGACCTTGGATCCTTTTGGGTTCAAAATTCATTAAACTTTAAAATTAGCTCTACTGCCTCCCTTCTACCTACCATTTGAAGGATTACCTTAATTTCTGAATCACCTTGTATAATAATGAAAAACATTTAAGCATTTCGATACAATTTCTTAATTTAAATTTAACAAGTGTAGTCTAATACGTCATACCGATGTGTTAAAGGTCGCTATACTGCCGTGCTCAGCAAGAAAGCATTATCTCCAAAACAGCACCTTAAGAAATATACCATATTTTTTATGGGTCTAGGCCACAACGGCCAATGACCACAACGGCCAATCGCTATTTTGGCCGTTGTGGTCATAACCACAACGGTCTCCGTGACCATAACGGCCAACAGCCACAACGGCCAATTTGACCATATCGCCCAACTCGAAACTTGACCATAACGGCCACCATGACCACAACGGCCAACTAGAAACTCCACCCCATCCGCCATTTTGACCACAACGGCCACCGACGCTTATGTATTGGCGTCGCTGGTGACGATGACCACAACGGCCAAAATGACCACAACGGCCAACTAGAGTGAGTGACCACAACGGCCAAAATGACCACAACGGCCAACTATGGAGCGTGACCACAACAGCCAAAATGACCATAACGGTCAACTGTGGCGAGTGACCACAACGGCGAAAATGACCACAACGGCCAACTAAGGTGAGTGACCACAACGGCCAAAATGACCACAACGGCCAACTATTGAGCGTGACCACAACAGCCAAAATGACCATAACGGCCAACTGTGGCGAGTGACCACAACGGCCAAAATGACCACAACGGCCAACTAAGGTGAGTGACCACAACGGCCAACTATTGAGCGTGACCACAACAGCCAAAATGACCATAACGGCCAACTGTGGCGAGTGACCACAACGGCCAAAATGACCACAACGGCCAACTTTTTTCATACTGATATTTTGGTTTAGTTAAAGCTCATTTCTCTCTTTTAACTTAGCCTGTATTTCAATAAGGTACGTCCAGAATTTAACAGCGAGGTCTGATGTCAAAGTAGCGCCGATTTAACGTGACTTACCTATATTGAAAAATGCTTTCTCTATATACAACTGCAGCCCTATGCAGTTGACGACATTTTTTTCTTAGTTTCTCGGCAAGTATCCCAGGCAGATTAAATTCTGAAAATTTGATACAGGTACACTAGAACTATTTACAGAATCATGATACTTTAGTTCACAGGGTAGTTTATCTTTAACGTCAAAAGAAGTTTTTTTTTCTATTACTTGTTTACCTACAGCAATCTTTTCATTTTGAGGACGTTTAAAAAAGTACGAAATAGAACTATAAAACAACACGTTTGACGTTTTATTTATAGATTTCCATTGCATTGAATTTGAAGTACGTAATTAGCTGTTTTTATCAGTTTTAAAATTTAAACTAAATGTAAATCTTCTCCTAAAAGGTAAACACGATATCTACGAATCTGTCTGAGTACTTAATAAAATCAATCTAGGGAGCAGCATGGGACGTAACCCCAGAAACAAACCGCAATAATCCAAAACAGTATTGCTCCATACGTATCCGAGAGAAAATACAAGAAAACGAGCTGCTTTTACAACACCCTGATTTGATTAGCATTTTTTTTATTAACTCCAAAATGTTTGACATGCTGTCCAATTGGACATTTGGTAAAATGTTTTACAAGATAAGTATGACACAGTAGGGGTGTGCCCATTACCGCGCTCCTTTGCAATTAATATACTAATATACAAAATATTTAATTATATACAAAACATTATTTATACTTATTGGGAATTTATACGAATGCTAAAAGCGTTCTAGCGGATCGAAACGTTTAAGCCTGTGCGGCATTGGGCTTTCAGTACTATGTCGGCTGCTAAGTTGTTTGGGTGGGTTCTGATACGATCTCGATCTCTGGTACTATGTTAGTTGACGGTTTCTTAAATAGAATGTATATTGAGATGACTGTGGATTACGTGGTTTGGCGCGAACTAAGAGGTTTTGGTTATGAAACTCAAAGTCTTGGACTGAAAGCGCTGCAATGTTTGACTGGTTTGTTGCTGTCCATAATTGAATGCCATAGCACCACATGGGCTTGATTGCTACTTGTACATTACTAATTTATTTTCAAGAGATAATTCCTAGTTTTTTTCAAATTAGCCAGTATTTCCTGAGGGTTAAACCTAGATGTAGGCTCTTATATCAATTATGTTTTGACCATTTAAGACGTCTGTCTAGGTGGAACCCTAGATATTTGACCTAATCTTCTTGAGTAGTGAGTTTCCGTTAAGGTGAACTAGAGGGCAAGTAGTTTTTTTAGTAGTATAAGTGGCCTGTGTTGGTTTCTGTATATTTGCTTTAATGCGTCGTGTTCCATCATCTTTCAAAAAGGCTTAGGTGGTTTGTAAGTTTCTGAAAACTATATCTGCATTAGTATGGGAAGCCAGTATTGCCATGTAGTCCAAGAAAGTTGCTAATGTCGTGTTTCTAGTTGAAGATTAGGTATAATATCGGACCAGACCCATAGAAGAGCTGAAGTGGAGTCTGAATATTTCACGAAAAAGTATCTTTCAGTGAGGTATGACGTGAGGATTTGAAACAAGGTATACGGTAAATGTCGCTCGAGGTTGTAGAGTAGATCTACATACATACCACGCCCTGTCAAATGCTTGGCTTGTGTCTATGAATACCGCTGAACAGAATGTTTTGGTCTCCAGGTCAAACCTGATTTTTGATGCAAGTATGTGTACTTGTTCGATTGTAGCGTATTGTCGACGAAATCCAAACTGTTAGTTGGGCTTTCGCTGATTTTCGTCAATTAGCGGCGACATTCGCATGGCGAACAATTTTTTACAAACCATTGACGGGTAACGACTAATAGGTCTGATGGCGGTTTCTCCGGTTTTGGGACCATTGCTATTTGGGCCACCTTCCATTGGCCAGAGAAGTATCCCGTCCTTAATATCCCTTTATAGATTACAGTTATCATGCGAAATCCCTCATATGAAAGTTCCTTTAGGAGTCTTCGAAACCTGGGGACTTCTTCGAATTTATTTCAGTTTCGATGACCTTACTTCGCGCTTGAAGGAAGTCCCGTATGAATTTTTCTTCTTCAATGGTAAGAGAGGCGTAAACACGATCTTTATGACGTTCTATAATGCAGCCAGTTGCTTTAGTTGATGTTAGGCAGTGGAAATAGTTCTGGAAATCTTGATTTCTCTGCTCATCTAATAATTTCTTAAACTCTTTGACGGCCCTATTAAACTACGTTTTATCGCCCCGTGCGCGAGTAAGTAATCTGTCATTACTTTCTAAGAGCTCGTTTTCTTGTATTTTCTCTCGGATACGTATGGAGCAATACTGTTTTGGACTATTGCGGTTTGTTTCTGGGGTTACGTCCCATGCTGCTCCCTAGATTGATTTTATTAAGTACTGGACAGATTCGTAGATATCGTGTTTACCTTTTAGGAGAAGATTTACATTTAGTTTAAATTTTAAAACTGATAAAAACAGCTAATTACGTACTTCAAATTCAATGCAATGGAAATCTATAAATAAAACGTCAAACGTGTTTTATAGTTCTATATCGTACTTTTTTAAACGTCCCCAAAATGAAAAGATTGCTGTAGGTAAACAAGTAATAGAAAAAAAAACTTCTTTTGACGTTAAAGATAAACTACCCTGTGAACTAAAGTATCATGATTCTGTAAATAGTTCTAGTGTACCTGTATCAAATTTTCAGAATTTAATCTGCCTGGGATACTTGCCGAGAAACTAAGAAAAAAAATGTGGTCAACTGCATAGGGCTGCAGTTGTATATAGAGAAAGCATTTTTCAATATAGGTAAGTCACGTTAAATCGGCGCTACTTTGACATCAGACCTCGCTGTTAAATTCTGGACGTACCTTATTGAAATACAGGCTAAGTTAAAAGAGAGAAATGAGCTTTAACTAAACCAAAATATCAGTATGAAGAAAAGTTGGCCGTTTGGTCATTTTGGCCGTTGTGGTCACTCGCCACAGTTGGCCGTTATGATCATTTTGGCTGTTGTGGTCACGCTCAATAGTTGGCCGTTGTGGTCATTTTGGCCGTTGTGGTCACTCACCCTAGTTGGTCGTTGTGGTAATTTTGGCCGTTGTGGTCACTCGCCACAGTTGGCCGTTATGGTCATTTTGGCTGTTGTGGTCACGCTCCATAGTTGGCCGTTGTGGTTATTTTGGCCGTTGTGGTCACTCACTTTAGTTGGCCGTTGTGGTCATTTTGGCCGTTGTGGTCATCGACATCAGCGACGCCAATACATAAGCGTCGGTGGCCGTTGTGGTCAAAATGGCGGATGGGGTGGAGTTTCTAGTTGGCCGTTGTGGTCATGGTAGCCGTTATGGTCAAGTTTCGAGTTGGGCGATATGGTCAAATTGGCCGTTGTGGCTG
This sequence comes from Agrypnus murinus, assembly GCA_929113105.1. Lineage (NCBI taxonomy): Eukaryota > Metazoa > Arthropoda > Insecta > Coleoptera > Elateridae > Agrypnus > Agrypnus murinus. The sequence goes on from OV816025.1 coordinate 66,873,309, forward strand.
TTGGCCGTTATGGTCATGGAGACCGTTGTGGTTATGACCACAACGGCCAAAATAGCGATTGGCCGTTGTGGTCATTGGCCGTTGTGGCCAGGCCCCTTTTTTATTAGCATTCATTAAGATTTCACATAGTATATTTCTAGACAGCAGTTCTTGCAGATACTGCGTTCTTGCTAAGCACGGCAGTACACCAGTTCTGAATAAAATAGAATGCTTTTGAAGAATGGAAATTGGTCGAAAATAGACTTTAAAACCGAAAGTACCTTCCATTCTACTTAAAATGATCTGCGGAGTCCAAATTTGGAATACATTTTGATATAGCAATTATGATTACTGAGATATGCTACGCTAATTAACTGACCGGAAGTGATCAAAGTCACTAAAATGTTATGGTTCAGGTCTCGTCAGCCAAGAGGATCTCACCAGAACTCAGATCCGATTTATCTATTACCGAGAAGAAGTAGTAGCTGATATGCGGACATTTCGACTGATTTTAATCAGAAGCGTCCCTAAGGCCGGGCGTATGCCCGGGTCCCTGTATTGAGCTACCTTATTTTAATGAACAACACAATGTATTTTACGCATTAATAAAATAAGACTGAGTGACCGACATTTAATGCAAGTTCTTTTATATAAAGCTAAAGCATACTTTTGAAATAAAGCGCACCAAGCTTCCAAGCGTCTCAGCGTTTGAACGTTTTTATAAACGGGCAAACGGTGAGACGTTTGTAACCGAATAGTTCATATTTCAATATTTTCCATATGAATTAGATATTTAGGAAACATACCAAGTAACTAAATATTAATAAAAATCAGCATTTCGCCGACGACAATATCACTATTCAAAGCATCTAGACTATTTTGAATTATCCCATAACGAAATTATAATATAATAATCATTGCTACAACCCATAACCTGGAAACTAGGCCTCAGAAACTATGTAGCTTTTGGGGGGGAGGGGGCGATTATTATTATTATTACGTAGGCCCAACGCACGGCTGCAGCCGACTTACAGATGGAACAGCGCAGATCCCACATTTGTCGCAACTATGACTAGATCTGCCGGTTCCAATTAATTATATAAATCTTAGATAAAGTTTAATTTTTTAATTTGTGTTTTAATGTTTTACATTAAGTTATATTTAGAATGCAAAGTCATCGAGAAAATCTATCACTCTACTGATAGTCGCTTCAGGTAACTCAGAGGTAGAGATGTCGCCTAGCTAGCGGAAGGTCCTGGGTTCGATTCCCAGCCGGAGTGATACATTTTTCCGTATGAATTTGCGTTTTAAATATAACTTAATGTGAAACATTAATTCACAAAATAAAAAATTAACCTTTCTCTAAAATATATTTATTATTATTATATCTATTTATTAGGGTGGGCTTAAAACTTTTTTTCTACAAACAGATGGAAACGATCCAAAATGATCAAAAAAGAAGGGGCAAATTAATTTTAGCTTTTTCTTAAAACAAAAAACCGTGCCGCCATAGACTTTTTGGAAAATGCGTTTTTAGTACGTAATTTTTTGTTTAAGTCGGACGTTGACTTTCTCCTATTCAAAATAATGTTTCGATTCTTTTTTAGATGATTCTAAAGTAAAAAGTCTCAAATTAGTTAAAATTAAATTGAATTAATCTTTGTTTTTCTATGAAAATACTGTAAATTGAAACAATATTTCTTAGGAAATTTCACAACATCGAGTCCGTTGTGGCACAGTTTTTAGTTTAAAAAACGGATAAAATGAATTTGCCTTCTTTTTTCATCATTTAGGATCGTTTTCACCTGTTTGTAGAAAAAACTTTTTTTTAAGGCCACCCTAATATTTATATGGGTCATTCTTTCTGAACTCAACCACCGGCTAGATCCAAAAACTGACGCAACTTGGAAAGGCCTGTGGGGGCTCGTTTTAAGGCTTGAAACCTCTACTTTCGAATGCCACATGTCTCCTATATGAAAAATTTATATTTGACCCCTAAAACAGGGTAAAGACGTATCCAGTTTCAATTAAGTTCGTTAATTAAGTTAAAGATTAGAAAAAGAAATATTTTTTAAATTTTTTAACGGCATCGCATTCTTCCTCAAAGAATACATAAATTTTGTCCACTGTGTTTTTTTCCTAGAGTGCTTCAATTTCGAGTAAAATTGAGAACAACAATTTGCCATTTTTGAAAGTTTATCATTCTTTTCATCGAAAATTGTGTCAGATAGAAAAAAAAATGATAGAGTAAAAAATGCTTATTTTTACTCATTGAATACGATGTGCTTTCGATGAATACGAAATGTGCTTAAATTCTTTGTATATACAAAAACTAAACAGCAAGTCTATCTACAATTCGAGAATCAAATCGAGAGGTTTAAACCTCCTAAGTTTTCTCACTTTTGTACTGCTGTTAAGTAGATCCATTGCACATAATCTACATAGATGCTCTTTCAACCGCTTTTGATATTTCGCACTACACTGTCGGATATCATCTCACACTAAATTCACATTAAGTCAAGATCTATGACTTCGTTGGAGACATACTTCGGAGCATTGACAATATTATTCTTAGTATTTTTGCGTTGTAGAATCTTAATGTCCAATCTCACAGTTGCCTAGTTGAACGCCGTGGGTTCAAACAGATTTGAGTATCATCTTATACTGAGGAGTGTGTCTTTTATTGATAATTGAGATCATCTTCCGATCAATTACTACACATTGTCCCATTAAGTAATAATCAGACTTTTCCAGTGGTTAGATACTCATTAAAGAAAGAAAATTCCCATATACCATTTTTCTCGTATGTCTATAGTTTTAGAGAAAAACAGCATCCAATTTCAGCTGAGTGTTTTCAAATTTAATGTACATGACACATATTTTGAATTTCAAGGAAATAAACAATACTGTTTGCTTTCTAAAATGTGCATAGTAGCAGATAATAAAAAGTAAAACAGCAATAAATACTCTACGTACCGTTTTGTTATATTATTTCAATGAACACAAACTCAGCTGCACACCTTCTTTGTGCTGTTACGTTTCAACCTTTTGGTTACATTTCTTGGAATTTAAAATTTTGTCTTTACTCCTTTATTATCTATAATGCATACGAATTTGTTGAACCATAAAAAAAGGAGCAAAAACTTTTTCCAACTCATCTTTGCAGTTAGTTCGAATTATTACTAATTAATAATAATAAGATATATTTATTTCCATAAAAAACTACCTACTGCTATTAAGTATTCATAAGAATTGCGACTAATAATTTGCAATAATAACAAATTGCAATCCCCTTACACTGCAGTAGCAGTACTTATTTTTTGCGCATTGTTTTTATACTATATAGTTATTTTCTATATAAAGAAATTGCCATCTATCAGAGTCGGTCTATCAAAACATTAAAACGATTAAGTTTTTACTAAAGGAACTTGCTGTATTTTGAATTTAGTATAAAAAATAACAATACCTATTAATTGATAGATTAATTTATCTCAACATGTCTTTACTTCTAATAATCCCTAATACTTTTTAATCCTAATAGCACAGTTGTTGAAATATGTTTGAAAAATAGTCATGTTTTCTGAAGTAACTTGACACACTGAATCTGAATCATAAGGCGATTATGTTATATCTCAGTTTCTGTACAACCATAATAGTCTAGGCGCCATCGAACACGACCGCTTCACAACTCCATAATGGATAAAATCTCTTTTTTTATCTGTATTCATAGTATATGAGTAGGAAAACTCTCATCTGGCAGGGCATTCCCTCTGATTTATTGACGAAGAGATCAAATAGTGTGTAAAAAAATCAGTGGAATCTTGATCTGTCATTTTGGAATTATATTATACAAAGATCAACTATACTTAGTAAAAAAGACAGACATTACACTTATACTTGAAATCTTTGAATAGTTAATTAATTAGTGTTGATCTGGCAATAATCAGAGGAATATTTGTCTGGCAAGTTTGCTATCGTTTTTTTTCAGTATTTTGATTCATATAAGAATTAAAAAACCATTTCATATATCAGAGGGAATGCACTGTCAGACAAGGGTTTTCCTACTCATATACTATGAATACAGATAAAAAAAGAGATTTTATCCATTACGGAGTTGTGAAGCGGTCGTGTTTGCTGGCTCTCCGACTATAATAAATGGCCGTTGATCAGGTAACCATCCTGGATATTCTTGTGGCTGTGGTCAGATTGGACAATGCAGTCTGCTTTCATACTTTCATAATTAGGGCTGCTTTAACCCGACGTACCAACTAAGCAGTATGGTCAAATGCACCAACAATAAAACATGTCTTATTATTCCTACTAACCATTCTATCCAGTTGGTCAGAGAAATTTAACAAAAATATTTCAACTACCATTTACTTGGAGGGTAGGATTAAAGGTAATTACCTATTGCCTGTTTAGGCTACACTCATTGTTGTACTGTATTGCCAATAGTGACTATAGTGACTACTACATACAGCAAACGACAACTATTGACTACAGTAGAAAACATCGAACTTTATGAAGCTTTTTTTAAGTTGTTAGAACAAATTCTTACAGTTCTCTGAAGATTTCAATACTCATTCTTTGATCCTATTGTGTTTTTCTTATTTGGACTTTACTGAAAACTGCCAGTACATTATTTTTTATGCTATAATTTGAATTTGTTATATTCACTTATTTTTTTGCTTATGCTACTACTGTCATATTGTTTATTTCAAATGCTTGATATCAACAGCTCAAAAAACTATAGTGATTAGTGCTGTAAGGAGTCTTTAGGAGGCTATCAAAAACCATAATACTGCCTTATATTTATTATATTTTTTTCTTAGGATATTAGTAAGAAATAAAATAAGTGTTCATGAATCGTTGATGGATTCACAAGATGTGGATGAACCCTGGCTAAAAACTCCTGATCCGTATAAATTACTAATAGTTTGCTTTTGCTACATTGCTAGACCCTTACACTACTCAGGAAATTTCCTATGAATTTTATTAAAATAAATGGGCGCCAAGAGTAACATAATACTATTTAAGCTGGCAAAGAAAATAACACAGGGCACTAACTTGATTTGGCATTGCTAGTACTCCTAACGGAGCCAGTAATGCCATTCACAATTAATGCTTTCCAACATATCTCAATTAAATAATTCAAGCCAGAGAATATTTTTATTGAGTTTTCCAACTAAAAATACTCTATTATAAAGCAAATTAATTGAAATGAAAGAAACTTAATAATTTTGTTGGATTATCGGAGTTCGCAGCATTTTTAATTGTAAATCCCCCTGTAACATCTTATATGACTTAATAAAGATGCACTTTGAGTCTTTCAAATTAAAATACCCTTTATTATATGATTGATGCAAAGAATTGCACCTCTTGAGCACTTATAGTGATTTATTCCTTTAATACTGGCAAATAATTTAAATTTTAGTAGTGTAATCCCTATTTGCCTTTTTTATTATATATGAATTTAATCATTCATTGTGCAGTGTATTTAAATAGTTTGCAGTTTATTCTCCTACCATTAAAGTAAATGCACTCTTGGGCAGTTACCCAAAAATTTAATCAACCCAGCCAAAATGTGTTGCAAATTTAAATTGAAGGTCTCTGGACTTCTCTGTTATATAATAAAATAGTAAATTTTAACCATGGCATGTTTGACATAGCTTAAATCTTTAGAAGTTTTCTTCTATTTCAATTTCATTCATGCATTGGTTATCTGATTATTTTCAATAGCCTCACACTTCAAATAATTAACATATTCCAATGTATGTATGTAGTTTAAGTCTTTCACTGAAATGTTTGTCGAATTATTTAAAGTATTTAGAATTTTACCAGTAGCCACAATTATTAATTCAGGCCATTAAGTGAAAGTAAAACACACGTATTTTCATATGATCAGTACAATTTGAAAGTTGTTAAAATTCAATGAAAATTGATTAATATTATAATTAAGCATTATATACAGAGTAAAGATAATTAAAAAAATAATAAATACATATATAAGCTATAATATAAAATATTTTACACCTTAATGTTGTTAAAATGGTTATACTAGTAGCAAAATAATAAAATATGCAGTAATATTCAGAAGGAAAGTTATTTATTAATTTTTGAAAGTAAAAATTAACTTAATCATCTGAAAAAAATCACGTTTTGCTTTCCCTTCAATATTTTTCAGTACATATTTCCCTAATAAATTATAGAACATGTGTTTGTACACAATCTTTGCAGAAAGTACGTCAAAAGCAGATTATTAATAGATCAAGCAAGCTTTTAATACGATTTTGTAGTAATAGCCACCTACAAGTACTATTTAAATCCATACAAAATAAAACAAACAGTAAAAATGTTTTTATTTAAATTGGTTTTGCGGTTGGATGGAAGGTTTCTGGCATAAAATATTAGGTCTTTAATGAGTCTTTGAATATTTTTAGATTTGTAAAGGATTTGTTGTTTGTCGAAATTCACAGCTCGATTCTAATTTAAAAAGATTAGACACTTCTAATTTCTAATAGTAAGTAATTGTATCACAATTAATAAGTAATGTTGCTATCTACTATACGTTCTTCACTTTTGATATGTACATATTGTTATAATATTTTATTTATAGTACATAACTCACTACTTGCTTACCTTTAATTGAAATAAATGGTCCGGCTAAATATATTGCTGTGAAAAATCTAACTCTCCACAAATTGAGACTCTCTCAGGCGGGTTGCTTCAAGAGATAACTAAATTTTTATATTTATAGGCACAGTAATACAAAAACACATACACAAAGTAATTTTTAAAATGATAACAATACAACTTAACGATAATAAATGATAACGAAATAAAATGAAAATTGAAAATACATACCAGAAAAATAGATTTTCTTTTCTGTGAACACAAGTCAAAAGAACACTTCTTAATGATGAATTTATCTCTAAATATTTAATAATAATAATAATAATAATAACTACTACAACCCATAACCTAAACCAAGGCCCCAGAAGCTATAAGCTTGTGCGGCCTTGCAACAACAAGACAAATCTGATTGCTAAATTCATTCTTTTTAATCCTAGCATTATTTTTTGCTTTTAATTACTAAAAATAAAACTAACTTCTAGTTTACTCGCGTTTACGTTTTAATTCCTTTTTAAATATTTGCCGCCACAAGATTGCCAACTTTATTTTTATAAATTCCCAAATATTAGCTCTCTGCTTTCATTCTCGACAAACAAATCAAGAAAGTGTGTCAACGACCTTTTTTAAATATTTCCACATACAAGGCTTTACTAATTGGAATTCCAAATCCATTTAATTATATAATAATGGTAAGTAAATTAATTTTTTATTAAAGCCCAAATCTATTTCTAATCCAGTCAAAATTTTTAAGTTTTTCTACATTAGCAGTTAGTAAAATTTCCATCGAAGAATAATTAAACACTTGATTAACTTGAAGCACTTTTTTACCAACTTTTTTACAAAAATAACATTAACCTCAAAAATGTGACATTGATTTGTTTACATTTTTGTATAAATATAACTTTAAATTGATTTATGCTTTACGAAAGATGTGCACTTCTTGAATGATGAAATTAGAAGAGTACAAAAATGGCCGTGCTTTTATATCTATTTGTCAAAACAATTGAATGTGATACAATTTTTGCATAAAACAAAGGAAACTTTGACAAGTCAATTTAACATAACCAAATTATTGTTTATAAATTTTAATTAACACAAAAACTAATTAGATAATCTAATAGATGAAAAAGATTTCCAATCTAAGGCCTCCATTGAAGGTCGACGGAATCTGATTTCCAAACACCTATATATTAACTTAATTACTTAAAATTAGCTTTTTACTCCTTCCTATCTTCACAAATTTAAACATTATATCCTAACAAACATTATTTGCAAAATTTTAGACATCAACAACGTGAAAATTCTAGACAGTTACAGTATTTCAATGTACGATCCAAAAGCGCAATCAATAGTTATATTGATCAATTTTAACAATGATCAACTAAAAGCAAATAGTAAAAATACATCAAATAACTTGCACATTAAAACATTAATTAAAAGTGGGGAGCATGTCAAATAAATCGTTATGGAGGAGGGCCAAATCAAAATTCATAAGATGATCTTTGTTTAAAAACATATATATATAGCTTCCTTTATATTAAGATATTGATACTATTTCTAATAGTTTAGCACGCTTTATTTTATGACCTTCACTCCATACATGCTCTGCCATTGCGGACTTATCACACATTTAGTTTTTAATATAATATCTATGTTCTTTCTCTCTAATGCGTATATTTATTTTAGTTTGGCCTACATATTTTTTGGCTATATTGCTATTGATTTTTTCGTTTCCTTCTTTCAGGATTATTCAAATTTTAAATACTTCCCAGAATTCTCCCAGTCTGAAGGAAATTGCACAGAAATTGAAATTGGGTTTTGTCCATGTTTAAAGCTGATGCCTTGCCCAAATGAAAGCAAAAGCCATGCCATCAGAATTAAAGATTACACAGGCCCACAAAATAAAAAAACTCTTGTAGTTGAAAGGTGAGATAGCATACCGTATGCTTTTTGGTGTGCTGAAAACGAATCCGGGTCAGAATTGACCAATCACCCAAGGATTTCGACATAACCTCGAAAAACACCTCAAAAAATTTATAAAAATACATCTAAAAAGAAATCCTTGGGTGATGCGTCAATTCTGACCCTGGATTCGTTTTCAGCACACCAAAAAGCATACAGTATGGGCAATACACCATGTTGCTATATTGAAAGACGCAGCATCAGACTCTAAATCAACATGCTTAATTTAGACCTTAAACCTACTATGTATGCGACTCTGCATCCGTCTTAGATTACTAGAACCTCTGGCACGCTAATAACAAGTGCGGGACAAAGCAGTAGATGCTACATTACTGAAATTTGAAAGCATTCTCCACACATGAAGTCACAGAATTAGTTAGTTAGGTAAATAAACGAAAATCAATTATTTAATGTTCAGTAGCGTCTCGCAAAAGTAAAAAAGAAATATGAAAAGTCAGTGGTGCAGAAATCTTCGACTCAAAAATCGAGATATTGACGGAAGAATATTAAAATACCTAGCAATGACGAATGAAGTATTAACATTTCATCTTCATCAGCAACAATAATCCATAATCAGTTAATTCATTATTTCTTACAACTTGTAATAGAAGTATGTCAACATTGTCTACGTCAAGCATCAAATAACACATTAACGAATGGGTTTTTACTTTAGTAAAATAACGAAAGAAAACAAAAGAAGTCGTTATAAATGTTGTAAAATAACAAAGAACTTGCAATTAGTGAATACGAAAGCTAGAATATAACGTTAAATAATAATATCGTTGTATAACATATAGTTATGTTAGGATTTTAAAATCTTACTAGGGAAACCTCCTTAAGGCATGAAGGTCAAAAGGCTAATTTATTGAGGGGTTTCCTTAACATCGTTCGTTGTGTGATTCACTGGCGTATTTAGGATTTCTTTACGGGGGGGGGGGCTATTCTATAAAAATTCCGAATCAAAATACTAAGATTGTCACACAACATAGATTTTGTCACTATTGAAAAAAATTCGGGGGGGGGGTTAGCCGGATAGCACCCTCCCCCAAATACGCTAAGTGTGATTACAATCCTTCGGGTTTCTAAGAGTGATTATTTAATAGTAACATTTATTAAATAAACGCAATCGAACAAAAACAGTTGCAAATACTAACCTTATCATTCTCAGACGAACTTTTGAACGCGTTATTTAACAAACACCCCCTTACCCCTCCACCACCAATCACGACTTATCCCATCTTTCTCCTTTAGTTACCTTCATCTTAATGCTTTTTCCGTCTTGCCCCTCCGAATTAACTCTTCATCAGCTTAACCCCCTCTCCCAGCTTACCCCACACCACCGACTTATCTCCCACTTGGACTCATCCCCCCTACTTATTTTTATCATAAAATTCTGCATTGAATTCATATATCATACGAGGGTAGATTGAAAAGTTTCCGGAATGGGCAAGAGATGGCGCGCGTATCGTGAAATTGTTATGATGGTTGTCAAGGCTAACCTATTTTAGGAAAGCTGTCAAATTTTCAGACACGTGCGTCGTTCCGTTTATGTTTACTAGGATATCTTGTGAAGCAATTCAGGCACTTTTGCAAAAATGGATAAAAACGAATTTCGTGCAGTCATCAAACATTTCTGGATGGACGGGAAAACGGCGACGGAGATACGAGATATTTTGCAGAAAGTTCATGGCACATCCACACCTTCATTTTCGACTATTAGTTTCTGGGTGAGCGAGTTCAAACGTGGCCGTACGAGCACCAAGGATGAACCACGCAGTGGACGTCCAAAAACGGCCACAAATGAAGAAATGGTCGATAAAGTCCATGATCTCGTGTTAGCCGATCGACGAGTGAAGTTGCGCGAAATATTAGAGACCACGGGCATCTCATATGAACGTGTGCAAAATATCGTGCACGAACATTTGGGCATGAGGAAGCTCTCGGCGCGATGGGTGCCGCGTTTGCTGACTATGGACAACAAGCGAAATCGTGTGACCACTTCGAAAGAGTGTTTGGCCTTGTTAAATCGTAATCCAACGGATTTTTTTCGCCGATTCGTGACCGTGGACGAAACATGGATCCACCACTACACACCAGAAACCAAGCAGCAGTCGAAACAGTGGATTTCTCCAGGCGAATCTGCTCCGAAGAAGGCAAAGACTGTCCCATCTGCTGGAAAGGTCATGGCCACCGTTTTTTGGGATTCGCAAGGTGTGATACACATCGACTTTTTGCAGAAGGGAAGAACTATCACGGGACAATACTACAGCGATTTATTGGATCAATTCAACGGCATTTTGAAGGAGAAACGGCCTCATTTGCAGCGAAAAAAAGTGCTCTTCCACCACGACAACGCGCCGGCCCATTCATCCCGAATCGCCAATGCTAAATTGGTTGAATTGGGCTACGAGGTGGTGCCGCATCCCCCGTACTCTCCAGACCTGGCCCCGTGCGACTTCTTTTTGTTCACAAACATGAAGACTTGGCTCGGAGGCAAGCGCTTTACGTCAAATGAGGAGGTCATCGCCGCCACTAAAGCTTATTTTGCAGAGTTCCCGAAATCATATTTTTCTGAAGGCTTAAAAAAGTTGGAGCACCGCTGGGAAAAGTGTATCGCCCTGCAAGGATATTATGTTGAAAAATAAAAACAAAAACCTGTTCAATTACTGCGTTTTCTTGCCCATTCCGGAAACTTTTCAATCTACCCTCGTATATGTATACTTAATAGACCAGCTTTCGAAACTTTGTCGGTTATTTTGTCCATGCTCCTTAAGAAATTAGTTCTTAGACATTCCTATTCTACTTTTTTATCAAATATCCCAATCTGCAAAATTTAAAAATTTCGAAAGAACGAACGCACAGAGACAGGCAGAAATACCAAATTTTGTGAAAATGCTGCAAATACTGTGAAACTCGACTGAGAACTGCTGGTGGCATAAGTAAGCAGGTATAGGGAGAATGCTTAGTACCAAAACGTGACGAAGCAACCGGCCTTGGGAATATTGAATGCATCGATTACAAATATTGCTTAAAAATTTAAATAATTAAAAAATCACAAAACTAAAATTTCACAGACTAAAAAAAGGACGGTTTTAAAAATATAAAAGTTAAATAAAAATAAAAAGTAAGTATAGTGCTGACTAATACCTAGATTAATTATCGTAAATAGTTCTAAAACTTACCACCGTAGCAAGTGAGAGGGCTTCCCAAGTGAATGTTCGATTCACGCGTCTCAAATGAAACATTTTATATTTATTTAAATTAAAAATATAAACATTAATAATATATAAAAATTAAATAGTGCTGACTAATCTACACAGCGAAAGCTTCAATACAAAAAAAGAACGACGTAAATCGTGCTGGTGGAACTCGCAAACGAACTGGAACAAAAATAAGCCTTGTGTTTTAAATATATAGATACAGGATTAGACCTGGTTACATTTTTATTGAAAGTATCAGCAAAAGTCTAACAAAAGAGTCTTATTCTGTAATCTAAAATAAGTCATGTACTCGTATTGCACTTTTGTCGTCATATGTTAAGTACATTTTTTATACTCCAATGGTATGCGCCTTTTAGATACAGATACTATAAACAGGCAAATATATACCTAAATACAGGTAATATGTTAACCATTCTGACACGGTGTTAATCTCTCTGTGTATAGATTGATTACTTTAAAAAGTGTACTAATTAATTAGTCTTCTCATGGTTTTAATTATATTTAAAATGTGACTTAATACATTATAATCAAATTTTGTGAATGCGACTAGAAGCTATACTTGAAATCAGTGGAAAATCTCTTAAAATCTCGGCAGATTTTTACGTCATGAAATGCAACTTAGCCAAATCATATTTTAAAAAGTAGTCAAGATTTACGTCATCTCTCATATGAGATTCTTTTCAGGTTCCAGATGGTTGAATCTTGAGGTGTAAAATACATAAAATGTGGCAATAATAAAATTACGATCGTATTATGTTATATAGTTCCGGCGATTAAGTTCCCCGCAAAATTCATTTTATTATTTAATGTTTTTTAAAACCCTGAAACAGGTCGATTTTATTTATCAAGAGACACGTTGTTTGTTATTGAAATTTGTTTTGCGTCAAATTTTCTCGTCAATTTTATTTATCAAATTTTGCGTCAAAGTTTATGTGTAAAATCGGATTCTTTTTACAATTACAATTTTTTGAAAAAAAAATTTAATGTAAAATGATAATCTCAAGGTGTAAAATACATAAAATGTGGCAATAATAAAATTACGATCTAATCCGATTTTACGCGTAAACGGTTGATCATACGAAAAAATGTTATGAAGGTTTTTCATTGTGTTAGATGAAATACCTCTTCGAACCCTATAATTAAACTATTATTATTAATGCTACAAAAAGTGGTAAGTCCTAGACCTAGAACAAAGTTGTATAAGGCTTTTCTGTTCCTTTTGTTGTCTTCTATTACCTTTTAAAAATTAACGCATAGTAACCCCTTCCACCCTGATAGTATTAATAAAAGATAACAGATATGATTTTTAATTAGTAAGAATAAGATAGATGTATAGCAAAAGCTTTTACGACATTTTATTCACATGGTCCATTATCTAAATAAAGTGTACCAAAACTCTTTGGATCGTGTAAACTGTTCCAGAGATACTTAAAGATTTCTATATTTTTGTGCCACACATTGTATATAAATTACAAAAATCTATTAGAGATCCTCAAATAACACGCATGTAGTAGATACTATGCAAATTGTGCACAATGGACAATTTTGTGCATTATGCACAATTTACACTCCAGATAATCCAGATTGGCTTACATTTATTGATCAACATAGGCGCCGACTATGTGGTAGCTCGAAGGCTGTGGCCCTCATTAACATAATTAATATATTTTAGGCAATACAAATTCTAAATTGAAAATTTTAAGAGAGGGTCTACGCATTTATCCAACTGCAATACTTTTTGGTGTTTTTTTTTCAAAATTAAAAATATTTAGAATTTTTGGAAAATTTCAGAATTCGAAAGATTAATTTCTGCATTAAGCAGATTAAAAAGCTACTTGCCTAAAAACATTGCTTAAGAATTAGACATAGTAAATTGCAAATATCTTTATTGAAAAAAGTGGTGCTCTAAAAAACGTAGTTTTTTCTAAATAAGAGCTTATTATTTTATAATTCAAATATTTTCTGTTAACTGCGATTAGTAGTATTATTATATTATTGAGATGCGCCAAAGATCGACCTGCATCCTAGCGGAATTTTATTAAAATATTAGAGAGCTTAAAGATTACATTACAACTAAAGCATGCGTCACATTGGTCCATGATCAACTACCGCATATCGACGTTATTTTGTTTGATTTTGTTGCTGTACATCGCCATCTATATTTAATTATTGACGGTCTCAATATTCCTAGTTTGCTGTGTTCCTGTAAAAATATATTTTCTGTTTTTAATGCCCTGCCTATGTCTGATTAGGAAATCGTACACATACAAGATTGGCATGTTCTTTTAAGAAAATCGATTGTAAAATCTCCCAAATAAATAAAGTTATTATTTCTGTTTATCATTTTGTTTATTAGCTTAAACCAGGCGTCGGCAACCTATGACCCGCTGCACACCAAGTGGCCCATTTGATAATTTCAAGTGACCCACTTGAGTGCAAATAAAGTATAATATATAAAAATAAATCATAAAACATAAACATGAAACGAACACTTTCAGAAAATATAAATAATAAGGTTAACATTTTCGTTTGATTACAAAGTTGCAGAAATATCCGGTTGGTCAGAAACATTGTCCGAAATGAAAATAGCCATTGACCCGAAACGTCTTTAATAGTCAGATTTTGGTTGATTTTGACCCGCATCCAAAAAAGGTTGCCGACACCTGACTTAAACAGTACTCATATCCTGAAAATGACGAAAAGAATTACATTTAGTATTTTCTTTAAAGAAAAATCATCTATATTAGTACCACCTACTAAAAATAAGCGTGGCGTGCTCGAGCGCCGACATGATACCATAGCTTAGTTAGCCGGAGCGGAGTGATAATAATCCTAATTCACTGTCGTTCCAGGTTCGATTCAAGCTTGCAGATTTAAAATTTATTATTTTTAAAATAAACACCATTTAAAATGCAATCTTACTTTTTGACAAGATTTTTTTTGTATAATTTTAATAAATTGCATAGTTTTGTTTTTCGTTTATTTCTGATGTAACCGATAGTTTTGCTAAATGTTTTGTTTGACTGCTTATTACAATTCTTCGCATTTACTGGTCCATTTTACTGGCCTGGTTAATTTGATAAGATAAATTCTCAAATTATATAGTAATTGCAGCAGGAGTGCGGATTTTCCTTCATTAAGTACCTATTCAGGTGGTCAATCCAAAAAAGATCACTATTTCTACTTAACTTTTTTTCTAACGTGTGCATTACTGTGTATCAGAATTGCAATTTATTAAAATTATATGCAAATCAAATATCATCGAAGAGAAAAATTGTTATTTTAAATTTTGTTTTGTAAAGATATATAAAAAGGAGAAGTTATCTGCCAACTAGAATCGAATCTGATACGACAGCGACTTGGGTTATTATCACCCCGCTTCGGCTGACTGAACTATGGAGTCATTTCGACTTTTGAGCGCACCATACTTGCTTTAAGTTGCACTAATTTAAATGATTTTCCTTAAAAAAAAGGACTAAACGTTATTTTTTATTTTTGGGATATGAGTGTTGTTTAAACTAATAAACAAAATGATCAACAGAAATAATAATTTTATTTACGTAGGGTTCTTACAAACGATTGTTTAAAATCACAAGTTAATCTCTAAATTTTGATTTGATTTGAAAATTTTGATTGAAGAGTTTGTGTGGACTAGATCTATCAACGGGTGACTTAGCACTTGAAAGACTTCACCCGTGGCAAAAATCTAATCCACCCACACCGGTACTCATGTCTGCAGAGCTTCCTCCCCACGTTATATCCATCGAAAACACTTACGTGAATCTAACGTTACCCAGATTTCTGGGATTCGGTAGAGACCAGTAAGTTCTACGGGTAAACGGCTTGTGAAATGCACCGCTCACCCAACATACCTAGATAGATATGACTATAGAAGTTTAATTAATAATTCCTCTGAAAATATTTATATATGCAGAACGTGTTTGTTAGTTGTAGGTAAAACTCTAAACTGGCCAGCCCTCATTAAAATATTAAAAAGTCGGCTCCTATGGACCAAAGGACCAAACCGAAAGCTTTGTTTTTTTTTCTGTAAATGACAACTTATAAGTTAAATTATTTGGCGATTCGCTTCTTCGCTGTCAGAAGAGCAGCATGAAATGTTGTATACATTTGAATAAGGTTAAGAGAATGGTGCTTTAAGCCTGAAGATTATTGATGGTAAATAGTATTGATGGATTTCTTGTCTTCAGGGTGCTTGTGAAAGAGGTCGTTGCGCAATTTCTCACTTGACAAAATGCGGCTATGAAGATTCATTTGGACGCATGACAGCTTGATCCAATTACGCATTACAATTACTTTTTCGAATTGTCTATTCAAAGCTCATCATCTTCATAATCAATCAATTACGCCGTGAAAGTTCAATAAGGCATTTTTAAACATTTCTAAAACAAAAAAAACATATCTTGTCCCAAATTTAATGTAGTTAAATCAATAAACAGATAAAGCATTATTTCTGTTTGATGATAATTATTGGTTCTCCATATTTGAAATGTGTCTATACTTTGTTGTTTATGATGATGAAGCTCAAGTGTATAATTTATAATTTAGCATTACAGGCAGGTTATAGTTACTTTCCTGTCCTACATTTATTATGGATAATACGAGGGAATGTATTACAAGTTAAAAAGTGTGTATGACATTTCATAAAATTAATGTTCACATTGAAATGCGATTTGTTACAAAAGAAACTTCCTTATCATTTAAAAATTTTATGTTAGGTTGGTGCTCTCGTAATAAACGATCGTTTAAAGAAACACGACGAGGAAGTCTTATTTTATAGAAATATTTTAAATAATTCGATAAAGAAAATATAGTTTCGTTAAACAAACGTTCATGTAATATTACAGGTTTCACTTTTAATGTCATTTATATGTAAAACATCATTCTGTCATAATTAAGCGTTTCCTTAAACACGATACCTACCACCTTGAGGAAATCAAAACACATCTTCGTCTAGCATTTATAAATAGCAATCTTCAATATAGTAAAATTTTGCAAAAATAGAAAAGAGAAACTGGAATAATGGCGGCAACCTACACTGGAGTGACACTAATAGATGTAGTAGTGCCGTTTTAAATAGAATAATGTCATGGATTCGTGCCAGATTTTTCACATCATTACTTTTTTCTTATTTCCGCGTGTTATAGTATACATACATTGCCCACTGTACTTATTTATCGATTTTATATTTAAGAGAATTTATTTTCGAATCCTTTTTTATCTTCTTATACCGAGCCAAGTAGGTCTAGAAAAATGTTCTTCAAAAAAATATTCTTTATTTGCAGCTTTTAATGCTTGATCATCATTTCTTTTTATTATTCTGTAATAATAATAATAATAAAGGATAATTAGAAAGTAGCTCTTTTATCATTTATCATCAAAGTGAACATTGGGGAAATAATAGAATGTCCTGCTTTTGTTTCGAAGAAATCTTCTACTTTTTGTTTTGTAAATGGGACGTATAATTTTAAAAAGTCAAATGTAGGATGGCGTATGTTTTTGTAATGACATTAAGGCCATTTTATTTTATCTTTTTACACGTTGGTAGGTCTGGTAACCCTATTTTTAGATAGCCTTGGTGAGAAAAGAACTACAGATAGTCCTATTTATTTCTCCTCATTTGTTTGGTATATTTAAATGAAACACCAAAGATACAATAGTATAATTTTCCCAAAACTTAAGAGCCTATAGTGATAAAGATCAAATATTTTACAGATCCAGGGAAATTCTAATCGTACGATGTTTCAACAGATTCTATTAAAACAACTTTCTGAAGTTACATCGAATAATTTGTCTCAGGCTATTACTCAATTTGCCAGCTCTCTTGTTATTTAGAATTCATAGTGTTTATAAATATGCAAGCTTCAACGTATTGTTTTGTCTTATTTCTTATTTTGTTAACTATTAGACTTCAAAATGACTTTTTACCAGAGATAAGCGCCATTTTTAATTACTTGTATTGGTTTCTAATTAATTATAACCTTGACGCAATACTGATTGGCAATAGAATCGCTGAACATCAAAAAGTTCAGAATACAATTTTTGATAATAAAATATTTCTTAAAAATTCAAGTTTTGTTTACGAAAACAAAGTCGAGCGATCTTCAGATATTTTAGTGATCCACAATCTGTCGTTAACTTCCAGAGTTAGAATGATGTACACACATCTCTTTTCCCATGGCAATTTGATAAAAAGTACTTCAATAACTAAATACAATCAGCTATATACATAAAGATATTCAATGGTCAAGGTCCATTAACTTTATAGGTTACCTCGGTGACGATTACCCAATTAGTGCACCAAACGTCAGAGGACTACCCATCCTATCTCACTTATATCCCTTTGCTATATGGCATCCGTCTCTGTCTTGCAGCTTGTTCACGTTGTTTTACATTTTAATGAGAAATTGTGAATGCCAAGTATTTTTTATGGAATGTTATTAATTTTATAATATTAAATTAAATATTAAAAACACTAAGGTTTCTTTAAATTTTTTATGGAATTATTTTGGTTTATAGGTATCACGCAATATTTATTTTGTAAAATTAAACCTATTGTTAATTAGTCAACAAAAACCCCATTTATTTACCTGGTATGTAGTAAAATCAACTACCAAAGTTATTCCATTTTTAAATGAAAAACTAAAGGCAAATGTTTTATACTTCACAAACGATTTATTTCTACAACGAAAGTGTTAGTAATAAGAAGCTTCTAGTATTCTATGTTTTCTTAATACAACACACATAACATCAGCATTAACAAAAAGCACAATGACTAAAGGTGGTATTTTTAAATCTTAAGGAGGTAATTGAAGGAAAAACATTACACTTGTTTATATTATCTTTATTCAAACAATCACTGATCTTCGGATTTGGTTTTTATAAATTAAATTATATTCTTTAACCGCAACTTTACATCTTTCTCTTGTGTAAAACCTTTGTATAATAGTGAAAAATCAAATGGTTGTTCTTCAGTTTAGGTCAGTCACCCGCAACCGCACATGCTATGTACCATTCGATGCGTTTCATCGAGTTGAACAATAATGTCCACGGCGAAATTTGGAGAGCGGGAGTAGTAATTTTTGAGGTAATTGCCTAAAACTTTTTTGGAAGGAAGATTATAGACTTCCATTTTAATTCCCTCGCCGCCACATGAAAATGCATGTTTTGATGTGCATGCGACCTAACCTAGCCTACCCTATAAACTAGCCAAAATTAAATTATTAAAACACGTATGAATTGATAAACCACAAACCTAAATTAAACCTAAGTTAGGTTATGTTAGGCCAGGTTAGGTAGTTTGTAGGTTAGATTATAGGTTAGGTTAGGTCGCATGCGCATCAAAACATACATTTTCAGATAGGGTAGGGAATTAACATGTAAGTATATGGTTCCCACTCCAAAAATGTTTTTGGCAATTATCTCGAAAAATACTGCTCCTTCCAAATTTTAGACA
Source organism: Agrypnus murinus (assembly GCA_929113105.1). NCBI lineage: Eukaryota > Metazoa > Arthropoda > Insecta > Coleoptera > Elateridae > Agrypnus > Agrypnus murinus. The sequence goes on from OV816025.1 coordinate 66,892,578, forward strand.
CTATTGTTTAGCTCGATCAGACGCATCGAATGGTATATAGCATGTGCGGCTGCGGATGGCAACCCTAATCTAAAGTGTTACCAAACAATCTGTCAAATTGAATACTTAAAAGAAATTACATAAATGCAGCTGGAAAAAATAAGCATCTAGGAATTAATTCCGACAAGAACTGACGTTTTTACTACAAATTAAGAGTAAGTAAGAACAAATAGGTCGACGAGTCGTCCTGTGACGTGTTTGTTTCGTCCCTTCTATTTCAAAGAGTGGTCAACCGACTGCTCTACTGTAGTAACCTTTAAAAATTACGGACCTTGTTCAATGGCTACCCTCAGCTTCGATTGATGAAGAGAATCCACGTTGATTTTTCTTGTATCGTTAAATAGTACAACATCGACCAATATGTCTTTAATAATATAGTTATAGTTAGTTCATTTACGTCCACTATAATTCAGAGTAGGCCGTGGCTATACATTGTATAGCCTTCACCTTTCTACCAGAACAGAACTGCCAACTGGTACTAACTCACGAAACTAGTCTTCATATTAATTCGAGTAAATTACATGAGTACTATAACGTTATCGCCTTTTGGTAGAAAGGTGAATGTTATATAAAAGACCTTTCACTGTTGAAATCTATTTATTAATATCTTGTTATTTATCTCTCGTCAATACCAATCTGGTTATGATCAAAACCTTCCTGATAATGTGCAAAAGAATTATTACAGTACTGCAGAAGAATAACTGAGAAAAGAGGCAATATACTCTAGTAACAAGCAGTAGAGAAGATATTGATTAGTAATTACCTTGTGTCCAGTAACGTTCTAACCTGATACAGAGCTGTACTGCACGCGGGTGTCGTTGACCAAGAACTAAATTCAAAATATCTTAAACATCTGCGTTAGTAAGGAAAGAAAGACTGAAAGATGATGAAAGAAGATGAAAGATACTCTGTTCACTGTGAAAATTACTAGTCACTGCATCTAGTTACCTAGGCCAGCTGGTCGATCAGAGTACCGCAAACCGCCGACATATTGGGGCAAACGAAGCACGAAATTGTTCATTATTTGTTCTGTATTGAGTTTAGTCAAATCCACGTTTACTTTAAAAGGTTTTTCTTATTCTGAAAGATCAAACCTCTAATATGTCAAGCACGTAAACCGTGGTTTTAATTTGTCCATTATTAAAAATCACCCTTCTCTGCCCCAATATGGCGGCGGTTTGCGTTATTCTGATCGACCAGCTGGCCTAGGTGACTAGATGCAGTGACTCTAAAAATTACAGCCTTGCAGTGCCACAGTTTAGGATCTGCATAAACGGTTCGACAAACGTCAATTGTTTTGAATTTTTGAGTAATGTTCAATCTTACTACCTTCATTGCACCTCCGCTCATTCGAAAGTATTCCCAGAATTTGGCTATCGAATTCAATGGGATGGTTAAGGTTATATCATGATAATTGACATTTCTTCTATTAATGACACATTCAATAAGATATGCAAGAGTCAGTGTTGTTTCGCTAAAAGCAAAAATCAGCTAATTTGGGTTGACACTAAACGTGGAACTAAGCTACGAAAGTTAGTATAAGCTTTACTGTCAGCAATACTCGCCTTACTGCATTTAGCTGCTTGCTATATGCAACAACTATTACCAATAAGAAAGCTCACATCTTTGAAGCAAGCTTTAACTGTAACCTACAGCCGCTGAGTTTTGCTGGTAGTAAAGCTGGTAACAAAATTTACTCGATTTTGGCTTTCGATTTCCTTATTGCACCATCTTAATATTTTTTAGTTTAATAAAAAAAACATTGTTGTACAATATACACTACCTGCAATTGAATCTGTCGTAAGTTACATAGGCGTAGTACCTAATACGACTTTCTGCAAAAATTATCTTGGTAGAAGGATCTTTGGAATATTTTCAATTAAAGTAATAAAGTATTGTTGATTAATTCTCCTTTATATATTATTATGGCAATATATGTCGACAACATATACTCTTTATATATTGATTCCCTTCTTGATCATAAGAATGTAGTAAATCACTACAGCACTGCCCTTCTTGCAGTGGGCTGAAAATGATTCAACGCGTCGCGTCCTGGCTAATTCTATTTCTTTCTTCAGTTGTGTTTTATTTTTATTCTTATACAACTTTAAACTATTTTTAATAATTATTTATTTATTTAATAGTTACCTATTATTACTACAAACTTATAACAAATCTTTAGGTGGTACATGTTTAATTCCAGACAGTGTAAGGCATAAATTAATATTTCCATGAATTGAGAAATCGAAGCATATTGGCTCTAAGATCATTCTGATCCAGCTACTTTTTAACTACGTAAACAAGTAGAAAAGTTTGATTCGCTTTTGATTCAATTAAATTTAAGCTTGAATGCGGTGCAACAAATATGCAATTGAATATGATTGAAAGATTGCGTTGGATTAGCATTGCAGCAAGATTAGGACATTAGTAATCCTCTTCTAACTACTACGAACTAACTTCAATCGATTTATTTATGTATATAAATGTATACGATTAAATCTCTTAACTTCTTCACTTTTGCACCACACTGTTACCTCAAAGACGTTTGTTTCATCAATAAATCATATGTCAGGGTGCAAACAACATGACAAGATCAAGATATAAGATAAGTTCAAATAGACATTGCAAGTTGGAAGTAATAATTCTGCCTATTGCTTATTGTTGTATTCTCATGCCGATCTTTAAAAGAAAAGAAGCGATCGGATTTTCGATTGAAAAAAATCATCATAACCCTGAAGCTGAAAGTGACTGCCAAGAAATTAAACACTTGATTATGCATAAACCAGAAACTATTTGCGTGATTCCGAAATTCAGTCAGAAAACCAAAAGTATGAATAATAATAACGACTACTGCCCAATATCTGGAATCCAGCCCCCAGAAGCTATGAAGATTGTGCAGGAGGGAGGGGCGATTATTATTGTGCAGGCCCATCGTGCAGCTGCAGACGACTTATAGATGTTATAGCACAAATCCCACATTTGTGTTACAGTTGAAGAAAAACTCTATAAAACGTTAACCACACTCTAAAAAATTCCTCTTGAAGTTGCCTCCATTTCTTGGGGTAAATTTACTTCAAAGTGTAATTTTCATAGGAAGTGGGAAATTTCAATATTAGGTTAAATTTGCATTGTCATGTTTCCTTTTTAAATAAATTTACAGATTAAAATTACGATCTCAATGCAATCTTACATTTCATTTTAACATTAAAACACCCGCGTAAAGTTATAACTTTACCTAATATTGACCTAATATTGAAATTTCCACTTCCTATGAAAATTACATTGAAAGTAAATTTACCCCAAAAAATGGAGGTAACAAAGTATACTTTATAAAAGCTTGTGCTTGTTCTAGAGCACAATTTCACTATAAGGTCAAGTCCAATAAATATAAATATTTAAAAATAGGGTACATTCTATGTAATTATTATTGAATCATTGTTTAATTGCGTATAGAATGCATATGTTCAACAAATTCGGTATTATATGCCATGCATATATAATATTGAAATTTCCCACTTCCTATGAAAATTACACTTTGAAGTAAATTTACCCCAAGAAATGGAGGCAACTTCAAGGGGAATTTTTTAGAGTGCAGATTTTCCGGCACCGGGAGTCGATCTCGGGCCGCTTGGGTGAGAGACAATCACACTAGTGACTAGACTTACCAAGGGTATAAATGCTGTGAATGCTTTCAACAATATTAAAACTCCACGTTAGTACTCTACTGACAATTGAATTCGTTGGAAATTGATGTGAAAACTCAATTTAAGATCTTCCAGAGAAATAAACAACATATGTTTATTTCTTACTTTTATTAAAATAGAAATGGAAATATAATGAAATGGTTTTCGGAGGGGTGATGATATCGTGTTTTGTGCGTTCCGTTTGTCCCCCGACGGAAGTCTACCTGAAATCTTCTTATTTTTTTGCGGAATAGAAAAGATTGCATTTATGACTTTTTATTTGGCGCCTTATTTACCGCACATTTTTAGCTGCTGATTATCAATCATTCGATGGCTCTTTAAATTCTTTTTATAAATCACACTTTATGTATGAAGTATGAGTCTCTTTGTAAAAACAGCAAGAGCCATCAGGCTTTTTGCGTTAATTTTGGACGTAGATTAAAAACAAATTGAAAAATTTGTTTTTGCTTGTTTAGTATTTTTAATGTAATGTGAGTACAATGGGCGTACTTAACATCTAAAATGCCATTTTCTCGAAAACTAACAGAAAGCGACCACATGTTGATAAGGAAAATATATTTTAAATAATTACAGCTAAACCCCATTAATAGATTTCTAGTTATATTAGTTACACTCTGTATGTAAATGAGCTTTTAATAAGTTTTTAATATTTGAGTCAACAGCTGAGACTAAATGTGAATATTAGAAATGACATTCGCCAGAGGACGCTAACACGAACGGTAAAAACAGCGTGAAATTACCTCTACGCGTAATCATCAGAAATGTCAGGCATAGGCTGTTGATGTTAGAAGATGTTAATGGCAGAAAGGCTGTTCTGTATTTACCCACCAATTTCCTCGATCGGAAACCAAGAGTTTTGAGCGTGGAGTTTCAATAAGACATGTAGACTACATACTGGTCTGGTACTACCATAAGATTGTTTAAAATGGTCTATACTGTATTCTCCTAAGTCCATAATATATTCAACAATTGATATTGGTTAGTCTATTAAGCTTAGAATGGATCTAACTGGATGGATTTATTAAAAACCTTAACCGTGCATATGTTGCGAGATTGGGACTATTTTCTGAATATCTGAATAAGTGCAAAATAAACAGAAAATCCTGTATACTTAAAAGCAACAACTTCATTGTAAATTCTAGAAGCATATCGAACATAATTTGACATCATTTTGCAAAAAAAGAACACCAGCAGTAGATGCAAAGAGAGTGATGGAAACTCTGTAAGTAAAAGGGCCTGTGATTCTTCATATGTATCTCAAGTACTCTCATGTTTTATTTCGTGTAATAATTCTGAACTCTACTGCAAAATTCGTAATAAAACAAAAACAAAAATAACAATGTTTTCACGATTATTTAATATTGGAAAAATGCACTCGTTGCAATTTTTTTTCCTTCTTTGTTTTAATTAATTCAGTTTAATTAATACAGCGAATTAATATCGACGTATTTCCCGTCATTAATAAACTAATCCTTTTCTACATCCGTATTTGTTTTCAAATAATATCGATGTAAATATGTATAACGAGCGGATGAATAAAGTTAAATTTAGTAGAGATATGTTTAGGATATACTACGTCCATCTCCGAGTACAAATATATAATTGACCAGTAGCCGTTTGCATCCGGTCTGGGCTGCACAGTTTGCCCCATTTAATAATAAACGTGACTTTTCTTTATTTTTCGCTGGCTACTCGTTTTTTATAGTTTTTCTTTTTAAATAACAGTGCGCGAAATATAGTGTGTTATTATTATTACTAATTTTTATTTGTGACAATGCCGCTACCTCCCTCGATATATTCAACATCGAATTTCACAAGAAATAGAGACTATTCGCCGTCTTCTACATCATCTTCTGGATTTTATAGCAACCCTTTAAACCCTACAACTAACTACAGCAGTTCAAATTTAAACAGTCCGTCTGCTACATCGAAGTTCTCATTTTTTAACGGATACACAGCACCAAATGGAGTGAAACCTTCATTATTCTCAAGTGAAAGAACTAGTGCATACACACCGTATACTAGCACATCGTCCTTATATGGAAATAATAGTTACACTTCACGTCTAGATGACGAAGATATCAAACCTCTCAAAATTCCCTTAACAAGTCGTCTACCGCCCCCGGTACCAAGTAATAAACACGTAAGGAGAATAACGCCGATAAAGAGAGCTTCTACGACAAATCTAGAAAATTCTAATGAAAATGCGGTTAAACGTCCGGTTTTCTTTGAAACGCGCCCCTTAAAAAATTTAACTGTAGTCACTCATTCCGAACGTAGTGTTACACCTATTAGAAGCGTTACTCGTTCTCCTAGTCCGAGCCCAAGTTTATCCAGCACATGCACTAGTCTCCATTCTAATAAATCCACAACACCAACCCCTAGAAGAATTTTTCCACAAGAATCAACACCAGGTGATCTTAGTGAACTAGATGAAAAAGAGGACTCGTCAGTGGTTTTCGATGCAAATCTTACTTTCGTCCTCGGATGTAAAACGAAAGTTAAACAACATTTCAAACCATTACCGGCTTATGTTGATACAGGAACGGCTTCCAATTATTTGTCTGACAAAATTTCCGATTTTCTCAAACGTACCGATCATGTTATGGACGAATGGAAACGTACGGGTCATAAGGATACAACATCGGAAATGCAAAATCCGGACGTTTTGAGAAGACGTGCTGAAGATAGACGGTTGATTGGAAGATCACGAAGTGCAACTAATATAATGATTAAAGGATTTCAGCTGTTTAGTAGGGCAAGTAGTGGGAGGTCTTCAGCCACTAGAGAGATTTCTGAAGACCGCACCGAAGCAGAAGTTGAGGAGGTATTAGACTTTTTTTGTATAATTTATAACTACTTAACTATCTTTTGGCAAAATAACTCTTTAAATGATATTTAGAATGTTCTTTATTTGTTTTCAAACAAAAGCAAAAACAGTATGTAGGCCGGATAGATAATGTGACAGAAATAGTAGTAAACATATTAGCATCTCAAGTTTTTTGTCATTCAAGTAATAGTAAAGATTTTATATGGGTCGTTTTTATTTTTTTACCATTCACATAGTTGGAATGCTTCATAAATATTTTGCTCTTGACTTACATATGTCAAATTATTCATGGATGTTTATCGTCCATGGCATCATTAAGGGATTCCAAAAGAACAGAGTTTTTCAAAATGTTTAAAGCTTAGACATTCTTGTGGGTTTATTCACTAGTTTCTCTAAATAGATGACTTTAGTCGATTTGATAGAAATATAGAACACAACATACATAGAAGCATGTACGTAGGTAGATTGGCTTTTTTGCAATAAGAAAACTTCTTTAAATAATTCTTAAGAAGCTGTCCGAATATTTGATTTAAATAAAAACTAGTTTGGGAAAACTTTCTTCAGATACTTTATCAAGTAAAATTATTTAAGTTAGTATTTAACTGTTGAACTGATTTTAGGGTATAGTTGTGTACATTTAAGCTATGTTTAACAACTTTTGGGTTTTCCTTTTAATCAAGTTTATATCCATTCTATTTAATGATTTTTCTGCATCGAGAGTTTGGAAGATTGCATCGAGAGTTTGAAATTTGAAATACATCTTCCAGGTCACTTGATATGCTTTTTAGTAACATGCAACTATTAGTTCAGAATTGGATGCATTGGCCATCATTTTGTACAAACCATTAACATTATTTTTTTTTAAATTCAGGCTACTATATCTTCAGACAAAGTCCACTGATATTGTTGTCATCAACAGTACATCTTGTATAAAATAGCATTTCTTTAATCACTCAAAAGCTGTTTAATCTTTAAGACACTTGAAAACTACTTACTACTATTCTCCTACAGCTGTAGTCCATACATCTTGATATTGTAAGCTAATTGCCAAAACAATGAATATGCAAAATGCTGTTTTTAGACATTTAACAGTTTTAACATTTAAATTTCTAAATTATTGTATTTATAGATGTCATGTGTCTATTAACCAATAAACAAATAATATCAATTTCTTGTTTTCTATTATGATTCAACTTTGACATTGGAACGATGATACTCTTTAAAAGGTATTTTAGACTGCAAGTGTTGACACAGGTAGTACTCAACCAGCCTTGGTAGTGCAATGTCTAGCGTGCTGGACTTTCACCCAAGTGGCTCGAGATCGACTCCCGGTGTGGGCAGATCTGGTTAAGGTTTTCTGCAGTTTTCCTTAGCTGTGACACAAATGTGGGATTTGCGCTGTTCCATCTGTAAGTCGGCTGCAGCCGCACGTAGGGCCTACGTAATAATAATAATCGTCCCCTCCCTCCCGCATAAGATTATAGCTTCTGGGGCCTGGTTTCCAGGTTACGGGTTGTAGCAATTATTATGATTATATTATTTCATCTGCCAATTTTTATATTTTTGAATATGGTAACAATTTTTCAAACGATTCTTGTATTTAACTTTCTTTTACTCTTGAATGCATACAATACTGTAAAAATTCTGTTGCCTGTGAAAAAACGAAGAAACAAGAATGCAGAAACAGTTGAAAATAAGAAACTAAGAATGAAAATATATATTTCTTCTATTTATATCTGTGAAATTAACCATTTTCTCACTGTTTACTCTACCTACATAAAAAAATTTCATATCATTTCTGGAAGTGAAAGTTGTATGTTGCTATGGAAATGATTAAACAATTACTAGTTCACACGTTATTTTCATTTATTCACACTCGGTCTACAATAAATCCATTACTAACTTTTAAAAAGTTGGGAAATAAGTTATTATTAACTTTAACTTTCAACCGTTCAGGAAGTGATCTCTCTCACTTCCCAAACCAGTCAGCAAGTTGTTCACTGTGTATTAGTTGCTAGTTACTGTTTAAAATTAAACATTTGTAAAATAGCCATAAAATAAGCGAATAAAGTAGCATATAAACCTCAGCAGAAAGCTTCATAATAGCATGCACTATATCTGGCCTCAGCACTACATGCCTCGATTATCTATATCCTAGCCCTTAGTTATTATAATACATTTTCCAACTTGGTATGTAATACCTATATTATTAATTCATCTTGATTATGACCAAGATTATTTATAATAAACATTTGCATTTTCTAATTTAACTGTTCTATAATGCAGAAAAAAAAAGCATTTACAACTTGAAATGAAATTCGTTTTTTCATTTGTGAGATGGCTCGCTCACCACTCACAAAAAAATATGTTTCATCTCTTGTTGTAAAGTATGTTACACCATAGGCAAAACAAAACAGTCCCTTTTTAACCAATTCTAGCAAAATCTTAACAGAATAAAGTAACAACAGTAAACAGTACTCTAAAGTAAAATACTTTGGCTACCACAAGATATCCCACATTTTGTATGAGTATGACTGAGTGACATTTTATAACAAGATTTGTATGAGTAACACAAATTGTCAATAACTTGATTTGTATTTTTGTATTGTATATTATATTGTTTTGCACAAAGGTATAATATGCTATTGCTGCTGTATTCCATGTATCTGTATTGAGGTTGTTGTAGCGTATTCACTGTGCTTGCTGATATCTTTTCCAATCACCTGTATGATATTATCTGTAATTTAAAAAGCCTGTCTTTTGTGTAATGATGACTGATGTGTATGATGATGATGGCATGAAAAGAGCAAATAAATAAAAAAACTGATGCGTTACCAATTTTTTAGTTCAAACAAAAGAAAAATTAGAAAATAGTTTTGAAATTACAAATCTAAAACTGTTTTATATTAGCGACGTATAAGATTTAAAACTTTCCCTTCGCTACCCTCTTAACAGTAAGATCAAAAACCTGGATTTCTCTACTTCTCAGCTATACATAGGTATTTTCTAAAGTTTGGAATTATTTCAAGCTGCAATACTACATAGATGATAATACGATAATGATGATCATGACACACACTTACATTGAACTTCCCTTCCTTGCATCGGTCCATTCAAAATAATCATTAAAATAATTTTTTACTAATTTCATCACAAGTGCCATCATGTTAGGTCATTCAGCTGAGCGAGTTTGATCTCAAAACCAAAATCTTTTCTTGTTCTTCTACATTTTACTTAATTATTGTTTTAAAGTTGTATGATGAACAAAGCTTTTAAAATGTTCTCAATAGTATAACTTGTAATAAATGCCTTATTTTCTAAAGTATTGTCAACTTTAAAGTGGAAGAAAATCACACCAAGTTGTATTTATCAAATATCATTGCTGTTTTGAGATATCTTGATATTGTTTGTATACTGGGTGATATCAACATTTATCTATGAATAACAATTAATCTACAAGATGTGTCTTTGTAAATGTATAGCTAATTCATTAAATAGTTGTTTTATCTTTTATCTGAATATCTTGATGTTTGGCAAAGACAAAAATCTTTCAGTTAAATATTGACAACTTTAGTTCAATTAAAAGACTGCATTAGTGTGCCTATACTAAAGATCACCAATCAAGCAATGCACGTTATTTCCAAAACTATGACATATTGAATTAGTTTGTGTACATAACAAACAAACGATGTTTACATTATCTTTAGCATGACCTGGTTTACCGGTTAGTCAGTTTGACATTGTTATTTGACTTGTGCATTCACCATGTTTCACTGTTTCTCTGTCCAACTCTGCATACTGAACTGGAAATAAGGTACTACAGGCGTGCTTTTTTTAATTATGTAACAGTAATTTGTAAGTAGGGGTGAGCGGGTATGAAAGATCCAGTATCTTTCAAACACCAAAGAACAGAAATTAAATAAAAATGCAATTTAAGTTAAATTTACTTAAGTATTGACAACTAATAAATCACACAAATCATATTTAATCGTTAAATACTTCAAGATTAAAATTAAAAGGAAACAAGTAAATCAGCTACTTCAATGCGTTGTGGTTTTGAACTAGTCATCATTTTTTTTCAACAGTTGGCATTAAATTATAAGCAAAAAACACAACAGGTTTGGTTTTAAACTAAAATTAACGTTTTAACAGTTAAGTAAGCATTTGAATCAAAGAACTTACATATAGTATGATCAATAAGTCTTTCCATCAGGGTTGCCGTGAAATTAACAAGCTATCTATGAAATTATGTATTTCTATTATTCTTGACATTTACTTCACAACTGTCATGTCAATATAGATAATAGTTCAAATAAATTCCATTCTGTGTTCTTTTTATAATTGTTATTAAGTAATACTTAAAATAACTGCAAGCACAAGAAATAATAATAGCGTACGCTAACCTATTTCTGTGTACTATGGGGCTTTGTTTAGCGGTGTCAGTGCATTGTATTTTCTTGATACAGGTGGCTGTGTCTCCATTACGCTACTCAAGATACATTGGTGCTACTCTGTACAGTTCACAAAAACTACGGTCAGTAGAAGTAAATAATTCTATAGATGGTTTTTACATTCTATAGCTATTGCGATCCAAAGACTTTTTGATCATAAGATAGTTATCTTGTAAATAACGAAAACACCTATTGCAAGGTTATGTGCCCAGCCAGTAGCCTTCCGTACTTTCATTTTTTAGTCACATCTTGTCAATCAAATTCAGCATTTTTGTTCGATAGAATGTGTAGAGTAAGTGCATGGAAACCATCTGGATGTCTTTTAGCAGGTTATCCCGTATGGGAAGAATACTTACTGTATGCCTACATCACAGATATTCGAAGGAAGGAAGCATCCCAGGTTTCTAGTTTAGTTAACAAACATAGCCAGGAAATATTGATTGAGTTTCAGGGCAGTATTAAAAACCAAATAGTTCTTTAAACATCAAATTAATTCTACTTTATAATGACAACTAACATATGTAGGTATGTTGGTACTTGTCTGATTGCTCTGAAGGGACGAAGGGGTCCACCATTATCTTGTTCACGTTGGAAAGCTTCGGCATGACATACTCCAATCAGCAACAAAATTGTCTCCGTAGTATATTTCAAAAATAAGTAATTACTCAAACAATTATTTAAAATGGCAAGACCCTAAACTAGACTTTAAATTACGGTTGCCAGATTTCTTGGTTGTCAAACTGGGACAATGATCAGCAAAAAAAAAACAGAGAGAGGAAGAGAAAGAGGTATTTAAGTAAGCAAACATCGAATTTTATTATTGTATAGAATACGTTTATTAAGAAATAAAACAAAAAAGTAAAATTATATTTTAAGTACCTACCTAATTACTACCCTTTAGTAACAATTTTTTATTTACACCAATAGCAAAACAACGAAGCTGTAAAAATGAAATATCTAAATAAGTGTCTTCAAACTTTGTCGCCAAACACTACTTTATAATCAGCTGATCACAGTAAACATCAAAACAGAACAGAATTTCTATGTATGGTTAGGGTTACAGGCTGAGCGTTACGAGTGTGACAATGGAGCTAAGTGTGTCGGTGGATCATATGCTTAAAAATATCGAACAAGGTCGAGGCATGCAGCGTGCAATACACCAAGTGTGGCTACTATTAGTTTGGCAATGCCAAACATTGATAAGAATCGAAAAAGTTATTAAGCTAAAATATTTGAATGTCTCAAAAGGTCTAACTGGGACACTGTGACTTGAGACTCAAGCTTGGGACAATCCCGATTAATCGTGCCACGTGGCAACCCTACTTTAAATCAAATAAGTAAATCAAAATTCACAATTTGCTCTTTTGGAAATCGGACAATTGTTCAAGTGTTTGCAATATAAATTTACGATAACTGTAAAAGAAGTCACACAAACATAATGCTAATTAAAACAACAAACCTTTTAATGTAATTTATGAATTATAGAGAAACATTTATTTAAAAGTCAATAATAGTAAATATAAACATTCTTAATCCACAAATAATGAATTACATTAAAATATTTTATTCGGTAACATATTTATTATAGATCTTTATAAGGAAATGGTGGCAATACATGACATCATTTAGAAAGTCATTAATGATGTGCATTGCTTGATTGGTGATCTTTAGTATTGTAGTGATCGGAGCCCAAGGGAGATACATAGGAGTAGTAATAAAGTAATAAAATGTCGACTCTTCCTAATTATTTATTGCTATTTAATCTAATAGATAATATTTATGGTTGGTGATCATCAAAGTTGGGTTATTATTATCTAAGATGAATAATTAGAGGAAACTTGCACTTACCTCTAACTTTGGCATCTAGTTAAGCTTATAATTGTTGATTAGCATTTGCTTACTTATTTTTTTAATGACCTACGTTGTGTTTAGGAAAAACAAGATATACCTACGTTGTGTCTAGTTCTTAAATGCACCAAAGAATTATTTGTTTTGTTTCAAGTTTGCTTATGGTGGAGTTTGTCTTCAAACTCGTAAGTAATGGTTGAATTCAGGTAACTGAGATTCAGGTAACTCAAATTCGTATTCGAAGTGTACCACACACAGGTTTGGAGTTAAATGGAATGAAACACTGAATTTTCACAACAGAAATGTACAAGATTTATTTAACAATCACCACGAGGACAGTGTTACAAAAATATTTACAGTTTATTTACAATGTCGCCCCTATTTTGAGGAGTTTACATTATTTTTAGGAGTCTTGAAAACAAACAATTTCATTTTCTGACTTTACTTTGAGTTATTTAAAAGTTTGGCTGAAGAAAAAAACTGAAAAGAAAACCTAATGAAACACTGAAGGTTTCTGGTCAAAATTATTGCGCCCTGATCAAGTTACTAAATAATGATCAATTTATTTCGGCTATGTCCGATTTATTTCGAATTAACACTTCCCTATCTTTATCTGTTCACCTTGTGTTTATGGTTATCTCCTTTATGAGATTTACTTGATTTTATTCTTTATCTTATTTTTTTATCATTAACTTTTATAAGAGCTGGTCCGATACTGGTTAAATCTTAAGTGATAATTTCTTTAGAATTTTTTCGTGAGCTATGCACGTATTGGTTAAGCCATGATTGTAATTGGTACTTCAATACTTTAAGGTTACGTTATTTAGATTGAATTTTTTTCTCATGCTAGTAAGGATGAAATTTATCGCAAAATAAATGAACCAAGAATTTACGTTTAAAAGATGGTTATTATTTAACTGTTTATGTTTTCTTTGCTTGGTGGTACGAGTAAACTCGAACAAATCTGATATAAATTTCTGTTTTTGATTTAATACTTAATTGATTGAAACTCGTTGGAAACTTATCAGAGATGTTGAGTTTGGTGGAAGGATAGGTAAACTAGGGAAAGTTCGTGTCGTGTTACAATTTTACTCTTAAGCCAGGATTGCTCAACCAAAAGCCGAAACAAGAGAATTTACATTAGAATCAAAATAAATGTTAAGGTTAGTAATGTTTACATGCCAGTTAAGTTAGTCTAACTCAAATGTAAATAAATTTTGAGGTTTCCTATATGGAAACTAGATTTGAACGGATGAGTGCCGGGCTCCAAGTAAAATCACAGCATTATCGTACTTTTGAGGAAATTTGGTAAAATATTTTATAAGCTAAATGATGCGCGATGTGACAATTCGCAAACCCGGATAGCTAAGGTGGGTTTTCACACACTTAGACTACCTGTTTCTTCCGATCAATGTAATTTGTAATAATTGTACATAATATAAATCCCACGTTGGTTCCAAGTAGTAAATTTTTGTTTTGTTTTTTTGGTTTTGTTTTGTTTTGGTTTTACTTAGTTGGAACTTACAGGTGTGCGTGTGTGTAAAGTGTATGATCAGAGAGGGCTGCTCAAAATCACCTGAGAGCGATTTTTCCGCATTAGGAAAATCGGTCTAGTTACGCCTAACTAAGAAAGGAGTAACCCAAAGGGTTAGAAGGTTAGACGGTGTAGTTGGAGGTTGTAGATAGTAGAACTTCAGAGATGTTTATTTCTCAAAATTGCTCTACTCACTCTCGTTGAGATTTTGTACTAAAGGGTTGAACTGGTGATAAATTAAAACAATAAATTATAGAATTCCAATTACGTCCCTTTACAAAAAATCTTGTATAATGAATGGCTGGACTTTAACTTGAAAATTAAATTTAAAGAAAAGTAATTTGAAACAGTTTTCATTTTCGGACCAGTCTTAAACTTTCGAAATCTTTAGTTATCACAAGGTAAATAGATTTATGATTTAGAATTGACTCACGTTTCGTTGGCGACCAGATTGGTCTCCGCGGTGATGATTAATCCAAAATTGGTTTACGCTGCTGGTGTAGATTCGGCGTTCAAAATAATCCTTTGAATTTTTCACTAGTTCACAATAATGACCTAACTAATATTTAAGTTTGAAACTTAACGGAATTGCACTAATTTTAATTTTACACTAAACGATCACGTTACTAATAAAACTACCCGATAAGCTTAAGTAATTTTATTACTTAAAGTTTTCCTAACTCGAAGCTAAAACCCCTAACACACGCGAAATTTAGCTCGCACAATTTACAACTTTCCGTTAAATAACTTTCCTAAAATAAAACCGACTGAAAATCTAATTAAATTAATTTGTAAAATTAATTAAGATTTGTGTAACGAATAGATGAAAAAAATCTCGAAAGATATTTGCACCGATTCAGTAGTCAAAAGCGACTATCCACTTCCTGCGGCGAGGGTGCCTTTTATAACCTTTTTGTTTTGGGTGATTGACACTTTAGTCTGCTGTTAACAAAACTGAACCTTTTTTGTATAGGCGTTAATGACCAAAGTCCCTTCTCCTATCATTACCCCAAATTTGCAATTGCTTCTGAAAGCATTGACTTTAAAGAAATCTATTTGAATTTTTAAACGAATTTGGAATATGGATTGGCGTGTTTCATTAAAAATATGATTAGTCAAAATTATATGATTGTTATTAAGAAAAACGGAATTTGTATCTAGATTGTCTTTTGTTTGAATAACAATTTGTTTTCGGTTTTAAGTATTTAAGTAAATTGTGTTCCGAGAAAACTCTTGAGAGGTTGTTAAATTGACTGTGACCCTTTTTTTTTGAACAATAACTTTCCGAAATTTCCCTTTTCGCAACTAGCTTAAAGTTAAGTGAGTTTGTTTCTCCCGGTCTTGTCTAGAGGGGGTTGACGGTCTATTTAGTGTCTGAAACGCGGCGTCTTTCTTTAATAACAATCGTAATTAATTATGTAAGCAAAACAAACATGTACAAAATGGTAATTCAAAATTACGAAATGATATTTTACAACATTACTCATGTTCTTTGAAACGAGACATTTAACAATGACACTTCAAAATTAAATTATTGACTTCTGGTATTACAATTTCTAATTCCCTTTTGAAGATTCATAACATAGAATGAACTCTATCTAAAATTAGTCTCTATTTTCGTTTTTCAATTATTTACTTATAGTCAAGTTTGGTTTGTTAACTGCGCAATTGATATGTATGTTCGGCCATTCCTTTGTTTTTAGAAAGGTCCATATGTAAAACACACGTGTACCGTGTCGAATCAAGCATTTCCAAATTGTGTGAGAACTCAAGTCCCGACTAAAGACTTTCGACGAGGCCTGCACCAAATTCTCGGATCCGCTGTCACAATAAGTCTTCGCGTTTAGCCCGACTCCTGGAAAACCTGCTAACGGTATCACATAACACGACGTCCCCGGAAATCGGCTGTCGATGTAGAAAAGAAATAGTAATATTTAAGACTGCTTGCGCGTTTTTAGTTACGCCCCTCGATTTCTGAAAGATAATATAATTTTTAGAAAAATGCAAATTTCCGACTTACTACAGTATATTCAAGTTTTCGTTATGAATGTATGGTTCTGACATTGCCACTGATTAGGCTGACATTTGGTATCGCTACACTATGACTAGATTGATGATTAGAGACAGGGCCCATCCCTTAGTTTGAGGACGGCCTCAGAAGAGGGCTCTATACTTCAGTACGTGAGTGATACTAGCAAAGTTTAAGGCAGCAATCCTCCAGATCGCTGTCTAAGTGGATACTGTATCACCAGGTACTTCTCCCTGGGTAGTCACATTGCATTGTGGATTGGATGCTACAAGGGCAACCTTGTGATGAAGCAGTAGTTTAAGTCACTTTGGTGATTTAAGATTTATAGGTATGGCCGATCCTAGGAAGGCTACTTCAGTGGATCACTATATATGGGGTTGTTGATGCAAATATAGAACCTGTCACACTAAGACAACTCCACCTCCTGGTTGGTATTTTGGCCGGGTCTCTACTTTTAGGTAGAGTCGGACGGGGCTCTGTCGGGACTCACCAAGCCTTAATATGGTAGGGCAGAGTGGCTAAATTCTGGAATACCCTAGGCGGACCCAGTTTCTAAGTCCCAGTCACACCTGAGGTTCTTAGCTCTTACAAAAATGTAACTGAACTTGGATTGTCTGATATGAATATTAAATTCTTACATCATGTTAGTTTTGAAAAATGAAATTTTTGTGTAATTTGTAAACCATTCTAATAACTCTTGCTTATCTACACGTATCTTCAATTACTCCAAAATATTAACTCCATAACAAAACTTCCAAACACAATAATGTTCACTTCTTTAGTAGATACCTATATGTAGATTTTCTCACATTTGAAAGGGTTTAAAAGAACAAAATAAGAATTTTAAACATCTACATTTCTCTTTGCGAGGATAGTTCTGAATTTAAATAAAAAGACAGAAATAGGATATTATATATAACCTTTGAACAGAAATTTTTTAAGACTTTAAAAGCCCGCTCTACTTTAAAATTAAATTTAAGATTTTATTTAAAAATCTAATTGATAGCTTATAAGAAAGAAATTTAAAAGAAGATAAAAACTTAATTAGTTACGATGTCTCTGTTAGCATTATTGTTTTACTTGTAATATGATAGCTGACAATTTATAAAAATTCACACGTCCTTGTTTTCAACAAAATACTTTATATTCATGCAAATTTAAATACAATGTTTTTTAACATTCACTTTTTTATTGCAGCTTAGTGAATTAACAGCAGATCTAGCTGAAGAACATTCTACATCAACTTTAGCAGCCGAAAGACTTGATGCAGAAACATCAGAGAGAATGCGAATAGAAAGAGAACTAACAGAAGTTCAGAGTAAAAATAAATTATTGCAAGATGCATCCGAAAGACTAGAAATGGAATTGCTGTATGCTAAATCAGAATTAAATGGAATTTCGGAAGAAGATGAAGATGGTGATGGTGATAGTAGCATATATAAACAAAGATATGAAAGGGCAAAGAAGGAACTTGAATTCACTAAGAAGCGGTTGCAACAACAACATGAAGATGATCTAGAACAACTAGTTGGATTAAAGAAACAATTAGAGAAAAAGGTAAGTTATTTTTCTAATTTTATATTTAATAAGTTGATATTTTTTAAAGAATGCATGCAGAAGAATGCAATAAATATTATTTCTCTGTATAAATTAGTTTGCATGAATAAAGAAAGCAGTAGGTGTTTTCTTTATTACTTTGCTACTTTGAACATAAGATTTAAGTTGCATTTTTAAATTACACTGGTTTTTGGAGCACAATATGCTCAAATTAGATGCCAATTGTTTATGCATGCCATCAAATGTGCTTCTTTAAAGACATCTCAAGTTGAGTCAATTGTAAGACATCATGCTTGACACCTCAATGCATATCATGCAAATTGTAGAACTGAACTTACAAACTGATTTTAGCTGCTACTGAAGTTATTAAAGTTATAATAGGTTTAAGAATGAAATCATTACATAATTTATATTTTCTAAATTTATAAAAAATTAATTTATATTCGAGCAACTTAGAGATACATAATGAACTGTTCATTTGTTTTTAAATGTGTTATGGTTACAGTAAGTTTCTTTATGGCCCTATATTTGCATTTAAAGTATTAAATATACGTTAAAGTAATTATTGTTTTCAATATCCCGTAAACAATCATGCATCGCCTAAAATGTCTAGGATACATTCTTTTTAATAGAATATATCAGTGGTTTTAACCAGTGTGTCGTAGAACCACTGGTGTTCCTTAACATAGTCAACTTAGGTATGTAAAGGAAGTAGATCCTATAAAAACAAAGATACATAAAACCAATTATAATTTTTATTTGGAAGCATCATTAGTAAACAGTCCATCCATTTGGATTTTTTATAATTTTGACGGAATTTCATCTATTATTTTGCAAACAATTTCGATGTCTATTTTTCTAAGCTTCTTTTTTTTTCTACGAAGTAGCCAAGCCTCTAGATTTTCTTCCCAGTCTACTTGATACACATAGTGACAGAGATTTCCCCAAATACTTTCTATATGATAGGCTTTCGATATGTTCGGTGGATTAAACTCTTAGAAAAGGCAAGGTCAGACCAAAAAACAAAATTCCGTTATTTTTATAGTATTTTTCAATAAATTGCGTTAATTTTGTTCATATACACATGTTGATTAATTGAAACGCTTTTGGATTTGGCAACATAAGGAGATAGCACACCAAGTTCAGATATAACAGTCCAAACTAAAACTTTTGGTCTGCACTTTGACTTTTACTGAAATTTAACATTGGGAAGGCAGTTCAGTATTAGTATCAGTGTAATAACCACAATTTCTTGGCATTGTAGACTGTGAAAATGTAAAATATTTTTCGTTGATCAAAAACAGGTTTTTTTCTTGCAAATGACTCTTCTTAAATCAACCCTTCTTTGATAATATTACTTGCAATTGTGGTACGTAAAACTCTAACTTTCTTTGCAGCCTTTCTGAAAAATGTTCCCACCTTGTTTTTTACATATATTTAACCAGTCTTTTTACTTGAAACGTATCTAACTTCCTTGACCTCACCTTGACTGTCACTTTTTCGAGCATTTAGTTTGGCATTAAAGACAAATTTTAGCGAGATGAGATATATTTCATTTGTCTATATAATCTCTCCTAAGTTTAACAAATTTATCCCAACATTTGAAGAGTCGGCCATAACAACGTTGTATGTAACATTTTACTGAAATGTGGTATTTCCGTAAAAACAACGTTAGTATATCCCTAGTGGAAGATGTTGGTGTCATAAAGATTTAAAATATTCTTAAACAGATTCCCGAAATGCTAGTTTTGAAAGCGTGAATTTGCAGTATGCCACGTAACAATGTTGTAGTTGTTGAAAGCTCGTGTTGCTGTTCAAATTCTTTTGTTACATACAATGTTGTTACGGCCGACCCTTCATTTATCTAATTTTGCAATTCCAAAAGGGCAGCTTAGCATTATCCGATAACAGTTTTTTTCTTTTATAGGTAGTTGAAACATTTTGTATACATTTTGGGTGATATGAAAATTGAATCCACTTTGAGTATCTTTACACATATTATGCTTTTTTTTATACTCTTATAGATAAAATAATAAATTCAGAAGTAGGTATATAAAAGCTGCTTGTTAATAAAAGTAAACTATATGTTACTTATAGATATATAAATAAACAAATCATTTTAGTTTCTGTACAATATTTTATTCTCAAATTGACTGATTTAAAAAATTTGTTCTTTGTGTAAGCATTCTGCTCCAATATTTACATACACGTGCGTAGATTCCATAAATAATATTATATGTTATAATATTTATTGAATTTATTCAAAATTCAATAAATTCAGGCTGTAATTTTGATAAAATAAAGCTGAATTTAAATAGAAAAAATATGCTACATTTAATTTCATACTATAAAATCACACAGAAGTTATAAAAACAGATATAAATTGGACCCAACATACTTAAAAAAAATTTCATCTGGAGTGTTGCGTTAACGCAACATTGGCAGGAAATGGGTTAAAGAATTTAAAAAATGGTTTCTAATTTAAATATACATTTGATGGCATCTTCTATCAAATAAAAAATAATAAACTATGAAAATGTTTATGTAACATCTGAATTTATTCAGACAACTTTGTCATGGATGTTGTAACAAGATTTTAACAAATTATTAAGGTAATAAAATCATGGCTTTTCATATAAAGCTTCATGGCTTTTATTATAAAGGTAATAAAATAAATAACTGTTATAATACCTTATTTACATTTGTGATAGTAAAGAAATAAATTACACTCTACAACACAGATAACACAGGTTATTAATATAACATCATTTAAATGAGCGTAGTACAAAAATAGGTGTAGGCACAGAAACATTTTTTATTCAAATACTATTTCTTTTTTGTTTTGTTGTATTAATAAATAATCAAAATGTCCAATTTTCAGTTAACAGATGCGTATGAAGAAGTTGAAGAACAAAGACAGGTGGTTGGACAATGGAAACGAAAAGTACAAAAACTAAATGGTGAAACGAACGACTTACGACTTCTTCTTGAAGAACAAAATGCCAGGAATAATCTTTTAGAAAAGAAACAAAGAAAGTTTGATGCTGAAACTCAGCTTTTACAAGATGAATTTCGGCAAGAAAAACAAGCAAAAGACAGACTTGTCAGAGAAAAAGAAGCTATACTTGCTGAGAAATATACTATTGAGAGCAGCTTAGCGGTAAGCAATTTATTTATTTTTTTAATATATTAAGGTTAATAAATTTACACATTTAACACTTCAGGATGTAAGACTAGAACTTGACTTAAAACACGATAAATTACAAGCATTACAAAGAGAATTAGATGAATTAACATATGGAGGAAAAACAGAAGAAGAAGTTACAATTTTACGTAAACAAAAGATCGATTGTGAAAGACGTATACATGATCAAGATGAAGAATTGGATGAACTCGCAGGTCAAGTACAACTTTTAGAACAAGCAAAATTAAGATTGGAAATGACTTTAGAACATCAAAGAAAAGAAGGCAAGAAAGAAGCTCAACAACGTGATGAAGAATTAGAGGAAGTTAGATGTAATGCCCAAAAGAAAGTTAAAGGTAGATTGTAAACAAAAACGAGTATATCTTTCAGAATTTACACTTTCATTCTTGATTTCAGCACTTGAGGCTCAATTAGAAAATGAACATGAAGAACGTACCATATTATTAAGAGAGAAACATGAATTAGAAAGAAGATTGACAGCATTAACAGAATCAGATCGCAATGATAGAGCTGGAGATGAAGCATTATTACATCGGTTGAAGCGTGATCTTAAACGAACAAAAGTATTGCTTAGAGATACTCAATCTCAGCTTGAACGTCTCAAAGCAGATAGTCCAGGTAATGTTTATTTGAGGATATAAATATGTACATCTTTTTTATTACTTAAACATTAAATTTGTTTTTATGTACAGGTAAAGCTTTAATTCGTCAATTACGGAATCAAATAGAAGATTTGGAATGTGCTCGATCAGTAGCAGTTAAATCAAAGCAAAGTCTGGAAGCAGAATTATGTGAAACCCAAGCTATGTTGGATGAAGCCAATAAACAAAAAAGTGAAGCCGAAGATAAAGCAAATGCAATAAGTAGAGAACGTTCTGATCTACAAGCACAAATAGAAGAAAATGAAGAAGAATTGGCGGAAGTTATGAAAAAATATAAGGCCACCGTTCAACAGATGTCTTTAGATCAAATAAGTTTACAGGAACAGGTTTCGTTGGTTTCAGAACTTGAAACAGAAAAGAACCATTTACGTGATCAGTTAGCTGAATTAGCGTCAAAATTAGAATCAGTAGAAAATATGGGAGAGGCGTCATCTAATTTGCATCTAAAGAGGTAAATCTATATAAATGTTGTTTCTAACAGTGACATTCCAATTTAAAGTGGAATGTTTATATCTCCTAATCACAGTTCATGTCTTGTGATTGATCGTGTGGCACTTAGTTTAATCCCAAAGCCAAAATAATTTCTTTATATTTGCGTGTCCTAATGGCTTCATTAGGACACGCATTTTGCGCGTCCTAATGAAATTTTTTAGAATACTGTAAACAGTAACATTTTATTTTTTTATAGTTGATATCACTGTTAGACAGATGTTCTTAGAATGTCAAACTTATCTTATTTATGCAGTGAACTCATAACTGGAATGTAACGCTTGCAAAACTAGTCTTGCAGGCCACATAAATGCGCCGAATAATAAATAGCCCTGTTAAGGGCGTAACGGTTTTTACTTGATTATTAACGGACCTAACGTAATAAAATTCAGTTTTATAAAATTATATATCTTTACCTTATAAGTTATAATATCCAAAAGATCCAATGAATCATTATTTTTGTTAACAAAAATCATTCTTTGCTGAAAATACTATTGAATTTATACCTCATTATTTCTTTGACAAATAAAGTATTTATTCTATGAAATGAAATATAATTATTCTTATTTCATCCAAGTTTTTAATTCATTAAGCAGCAATTATTTATGTCACAAACATATTGGCATACATTCTACTTTGAATTTATAATAATTTTCAACAGTACGTATAATACACCTGGCAAATTTGAACAAGGTTCTGCTGCTTAGTAGCAGCCCACAGGCTTTGTGTACCTATATGACATAAGAATGAGAATTTCTACGTCGCGCGGATTAAGCGAGGTTATGTAAAAAACAATTCACATTGAACTATATATAAATAACTGGAATGGATGCCTTGTGTAAATAGCTGAGAGAAATGAAATTTTATGCAACCCGCCACAATGTAGGATCCTCATCCTTTTCTAACTCAATGATTCAAATTAAACATTTGGTCGCACACAAAATAAAACTTAATCTACGTTAAAAATCAGCAAAAAGTTTCACCACGTGTCCTTATAATAAAGGTAACATAAACTTATGTTGTACATTTACATTACATTCCTACATTTCTAACTAGAAAGAAACGGGAATACTACATTCTAGTCTGTTGCCCCTGACACAACGTTTTCTGATTTAGCGTGCTTGCGCGTCCCTTCCAGTTATTTATATATACAGGGAGATTAAGATTGAATGTCCTGATCCTACACTACTTTCCACGAGCTTGATATCAATATTTACATCCATCACCTGAGAGTCAGGACAAAAGCAGTGGCGTGCGGATGACATTCAAAAAAACTAACCCCCAAAGTAATGTAAAAAAACTTAGAAACACTTTGGTTTGTATGAAATTAAAAACATGAAAAACAA
Source organism: Agrypnus murinus (assembly GCA_929113105.1). Lineage (NCBI taxonomy): Eukaryota > Metazoa > Arthropoda > Insecta > Coleoptera > Elateridae > Agrypnus > Agrypnus murinus. The sequence goes on from OV816025.1 coordinate 66,916,272, forward strand.
GTTCGTTTTTAATTAAAAAATATATTGAAATGGTTATAAGGATTGTTTATTTTCTCTCATTTGAACTATGCAAAAGTTTATCCTTTTCATACAAAATAAACATCAGGAATTTAAAAGAATTACTGAATGCTAATTGAAATATTTTACTGTTTTATGTGTTACCATTGATAACAGAAATAACAAGACGTGTCAATTTCTCTTACCACAGTATTGGTAACCAATACTATTATTATCAATTATTATCATTAAGATCAATTACGATCAAAAATAAGAAGTAAATACAAAAGATTTCATTTAATAAACAATTAAAATTACACAAATTAACACAATTAAACAATTTACAATAAAATTGTTACAATAGATTTATAGTACATGTTCAAAATGACTTCCATGTATAGCCAGACAAGCATCTACTCGTTTTTTCATATTTTTGAATATGTTTACCAATTGCTCAGGTGTAATGCTTCGTACTGCCACAGTAATAGCGTCCTTCAACTCATTTAGTGTATGCAAGCGAGTCTGGTAAATTGTATTTTTTAAGATGCCAAACAAACAATAATCTGGTGGCGTGAGGTCAGGTGACCTCGCAGGCCAACGTCCTGCACCGATTATTCTCTCACCATAAAATTGTTCTAAATACCGAACCGTTCTTCCAGCTGTATGAGCAGTAGCATTATCGTGCTGAAAATACGATAATGCGGTTGCACGTTGCAGTTCCTCATCATTAAGCTGGTTTATAAACGTTTCTAAGATTTGTTGGTAACGTGCTGCTGTTACTGTATCTTCAAAGAAAACAGGGCCAATTATCCGCCTCCTGGATATTGCTATCCATATCCCAATTTTTAATGGATGAAGCTGCGTTTCTTGAAAAACGTGTGGATTTTCTGCCGACCATACTCGATAATTTTGTGAATTAATGTATCCGGACAAATGAAACCACGATTCATCGGAAAAGAATGTGAGATCCAATAAATCATCATTGCGAAGATTTGCATTAAACCAGTTACAATATTGAATTCGTCTTTCATAATCAGGGGGAAGTAACTCCTGCACGACAGTAACTTTATAGGAAGGAAGTGTAGTATTTTCTTTACTGCCTTGTGAGCTGTACCATATGATAAACCTACAATAATTTTCATTTAATATTTCAAAGTAATTTTCATATAACTGTTACGATTACCTGTTTGCTGAGCAAGTTGGCGTAATGGTTTGTTTGGACTACGTTCTACACGAGTACACACATCTGCAACAACATCTTCCGTAAGTACAGTACCACGACCACTTGACTTCCCCTTACTAACACTCCCTGTTTCACGAAAACAGTGCACAATCCGGTGTATATGTCGAATTAAAGTTTCTTCATCAATTTCCATATCAGAGAAGCGATTTATCCATTCTTCTGCACAAAGCGTTGGAGAATATTTCCATTCTGCATTACCATCTCGTTCACTGTTGCGAAAATAAGCGTCTGTAATAAATTTCTCTTGTTCAAAAGAAAAGGGCATTTTGATAGAGGTTATTGACCTGTAATTTCACAATTTCTACATAAAATGACTTTATAACAACAATAAAAATATTTTTTATTTACCTTGCACTCAATATAATCCTTCAGTAGTAGTCTTGAAAAAGACTTTTATGTATAGAAATAATTAAACAACTAAAAGAATAAAGAAATAAACGGAATTAACAACGCACGGCAATGAGTTAACAACTAAAACAATTTTGACAGATTGACATCTAGGGACATCTAATAAATTCCCCAGAATTCTTTATGTCACTAGTTTTATTTATAAATTGGATGTAAATATTGATATCAAGGTGATGGAAAGTAGTGTAGGATCAGGAAAATCAATCTTGATCTCACTGTAGTTCAATGACAATTCATAATTTCTAGTGTTGCCAACTGATATGCTACTTACCAAAATATCCCTAACAAATGTTTAAAACTAAGTAATTTTTTTAATTATTTAATAACAAATTAACGAAAATAGAAAAAATAGTATAAAGTATTCGTTTCATAAGACGTTTTAGAGCACTTGTCCTCTTTAGAAAACTCCCCGCTACGAGGGTCGTTTTCTAAACTCGGACGCGTGCACTAAAAACGTGTCTTATGAAACTAATACTTTAATATACTATTCTGAGCTTGAGACTCAAACTAACACCATCTCAGAAAGATTTATTATGCTTAGTTATTGTTCTGTTAGTAAAGTATTTTGATTTTTAAATAAATCTTAACCATATATAACAATTGACAAACGTAATTGTTTATGTTTTAAAAAGACAATGTCAAGACAAACGGTAGGATGTTTAGTTAGTTAGTTAGATTCTTTATTTTCATCATATGATGTTATTTGGATACATTTAATTGCTTACATGCTAAAAATACTAATTACTATCTACCGCTATATTTAATCTGTAAGTACAGGTATAAATCAATTTAGTTTAGATCTAATAAAAATACAACATTTACGCATAAACTCGCTATTATTTTTTGAATTTTTAACATCCTGTGGTAATTCATTAACCCCTTATAGAATACACTATTTCGTGAGGATGATTTTATATGAAAAGCTAATCTAAATTCATTAATATTTCGTGTGTTATACACCGTGTCCAAGATAAGAATGCACAGCATGGGGATCTTGAAAACGGTAAAAGATACAGGTTGGCTTAAATTAGGAAAAAGTTGCACTATTTAGAGTATGTTTACATACCGATCGCAGAAATCCATGATTGTTTATAGTTTTCGAAATTTTCCAAAAAATGCAATTTTTCGGATTTTCGATTTTTCCAATTTTTGTATTTATTTTAAAAGATATTAAAAAACTAATGACACTTTGTCGTTGTCACTTTTTAAGCTCTACGAAATGGCGTCTTCAAATTTTTTATCCAATGTTTCATCTTCGAGAAATCATCATCAACTTAATTTTTTTATATGGCCACAAAAGTAGAAACACCTTGTATACTGTAGCATTTTTATTACAAATTCAATGATGTATCACACATTATGCTTCTAAAGCCAAAAAACAGATAAAAATGAATTTTAATATTTTTTTAGATTCTTAATCTAGTAGGCATTGGAAAAAGAATTCAAAGATTATTGCAAGTGTTCAAATAAGTTCCCATTATTTTCTAGACACAAGTATGCTCTTTGTACAGTTGAATTTAAAACTTCGGCTAACATTTCTGAGGAGATTGTGTTAACTGCTGGTATAATCAATGCCAATAATTGTTCTTCAGTTTCAAAAGTTGAGTTATACACTTGATTTTTTACATAACCCCACAGGAAAAAGTCTAACGGGCTCAAATCTGGTGATCGGGCTGGCCAAGCTACTTCACTGTGAGTTCCAATCCATTTTTCAGGAAATCTCTGCGACAAATACTCCCGTACATTTCTTGAGTTATGTGCTGGGGCACCATCTTGCTGAAACCAGCAGTTGTTAATTATTGCTAGAGGTAATCTATCCAAGGCGTCTTCCAAATCAGTCTGCAGCAGGTCAAGATACCGCTCGGAATTTAAATTGTTGTGATAAATAAAGGGTCCTATTATTCTGCTACCTAAAATACCTATCCACATATTAAATCCAAATCGGTGTTGATGCCTTGCATCTTTTTTTAAATGAGGATTGTCTGTTGCCCAATAATGTTTGTTACGCCGGTTGAAAATGCCATTGTTGGTTATCATGCTTTCATCAGACCAAATTACTTGAAAAGGAAAAGTTTGATTTTCTTGACATTTTCTGGTATACCATTCACAAAAACTTGCTCGCCTTCTCTCGTCACCAGGTCTAAGACCCTAACAAATTCTAAATTTATATGGATGAAATTTATTCTTTTGTAAAATGAAGTGGGCTGTAGATCTAGCTACCCCAGTCTGACGCTCAATTAGTCTTGTGGATATTTCAGGATTTTCAACAACGGCTAGTAGAACAGTATTCGCTTTTTCTTCGTTGGATTGTTTTTTACGAGATGAAAGTGGTTTTTTGAATGAAACAAATTCCTTTAAATTAGATACCAAACATCTAAACATGGATTTCTCAGGTTGTCTTCGTTCAGGATAATTATCAGAATACATCTGCTCAGCAGCTACACAATTTTTGTGGCACAAGATGTAACACGTCAACATATCAAATTTTTCTTCGTTTGTGAAATTTCCTCTTTCCATCGTAACACAAATAAATTAAAACACTTTAACTTCTTATAAACAAAACAAACAACTTCAATCAAATAGAAATATTGCAATTGTTCCAATGCCTACTATTTAAAAAGTAAACAAAAAACAATACTTAATTACATTCTCGGCAGAAGTGTGTAAATTCAGCTGTTTTTTCTAGGCTGTACTTGTGTCTAGAAAATAATGGGAACTTATTTGAACACTTGCAATAATCTTTGAATTATTTTTCCAATGCCTACTAGATTAAGAATCTAAAAAAATATTAAAATTCATTTTTCTCTGTTTTTTGGCTTTAGAAGCATAATGTGTGATACATCGTTGAATTTGTAATAAAAAATGCTACCGTATACAAGGTGTTTCTACTTTTGTGGCCATGTAAAAAAATTAAGTTGATGATGATTTCTCGAAGATGAAACATCGGATAAAAAATTTGAAGACGCCATTTTGTAGAGCTTAAAAAGTGACAGTAGTTTTTTAATATCTTTTAAAATAAATACAAAAATTGGAAAAATCGAAAATCCGAAAAATTGCATTTTTTGGAAAATTTCGAAAACAATAAACAATCATGGATTTCTGCGATCTGCATGTAAACATACTCTAAATACTGCAACTTTTTCCTAATTTAAGCCAACCTGTATCTTTTACCGTTTTCAAGATCCCCATGCTGTGCATTCTTATCTTGGACACGGGTATTCATGGTATTCCCTGTTATACGTCATGAATTTTGACATGTAATGTGGTAACTGCCTGTTCATTATTCTAAAAACTAAAAACAGAGTTTTATAATAAATCCTTTGCTTTTGGTAAAAAAATTTAGCATATCCAGCATAAGGGATATTCTAGTTCTTCTGTTACAACTCAGAATAATCCTCATAGCTCTGTTTTGTAATTTTTGAAGTCTTTGCATATCAGTTTCCTTTATTAGGAATAGAATCGAGGCGTAATACTCAAAATGTGGAGCAATAATACTCTTATATACTAATATTCTAGACCATATGTTTAATTTATTGCTTAATCTACCTAAAAAACCTATCTTTTTAGTTGTCTTCTTTACAACATAATCTACATGTTTGCTAAATTTTAGTCTATTATCTATCATAATTCCTAAATATTTCATATCATCAACAATTTCTATATTTTCTCCATCAATGTTTACCCCATCCGTTAAATTAAAGCATACCTTGTTTGATATTATCATAGTTTTAGTTTATTGAGTTTTAACCAACTTGTTATATTTATCATGTCTGAATTTACCTTTTGTATTGCTAGTTTAACATCGATGTCTGATGCTGTTATTAAGGTATTGAAGAGATTTAAACATTTAATATTTATTTAGTTATTATGGCGCATGTGCGCCTTATCTGTTTTATTTCTATTTGGATTTTGACTGAACCGATACACGCAGTGTACCGGGAACTTGCAATATAAATAAATGTATTTAAGTTGAGTATTAAATTATTTCTATACTAAAACCCATCCTACAAATATTTAGTACGAGTTTATTACAACTGGCGACGAGGATTTTAAGAACCTAGCGTTAAAAGTGATAGTTCAAGTTTATTTTGAAAATGACGAATACCGAAAAAACCGACGGGAATTCCTCAACGACCATTTTGGGGCACCTTCGTGAATTTGACCCCGAGTCCAGCGATTGGGTAATTTATAAGCCTCGTTTAGAGAATTATTTTCTAGCTAATGATATTGTGGAGTCGAAAAAGAAACGCGCAATATTATTAAATGTGCTTAGTGAAGACGCCTACAAGTTGGTATATAACTTGGCGTTGCCGGTTAAACCAGAAAGTAAGAGTTATGACGAGTTAATTGAGTTATTTAGTACTCATTTTCAACCTCGTAAGTCGGTATTTGCAGCCAGGTATAATTTCTACAGGGCGAGAAAAGTGAGCAACGAAGCACCGCGTGAATGGGCGGCTCGATTAAGAAGTTTAATAGCTCATTGTGAATTTGATGCAGATCACATGCAAGTAGCTTTGCGGGATCAATTCATTATTGGTTACGATAAAGGACCGATCCAAGATCGCCTACTAGAAGAAAAGAAGGATATATCATTATCAAATGCCATTGATATCGCGACAGCCAAAATGGCGGCTCATCTAGAAAATTCCACTCAAATTCAGAACCTTGTGAAAGTGAAGACGGAGGAAGGTCTACATCATGTGCGTACGCAAGTTTCGACGCAGTCGCAACCAACTAAATATCTTCAAAAAGCGAATTCATCTAGGTCAGCACGCAACGCGGGATCTAAAGAAGGCAAGAAGCATGCGTTTGCGTGTTCTGTGTGTGGTAAGATTAACCATAATAGTGCAAAATGTTTTTATCGCGATTATTCTTGTAAGGTTTGCCACAAAAAAGGGCATTTGGCATCTGTTTGTCGTCTGAAAAATAAAAGATATCTAAATAATTTTATGAATGATGTAGAATTTGTAAATAATTCTGATGAATGTTTATTTAATATTAGAGATGTTAATAAAAGTCAACCCATCATGGTTGAAGTTATTGTAAACAATCAACATATGTCTTTTCAACTAGATACCGGCTGTGGTGTTTGTGTAATATCCGATAAAACTTTTTTGAAAAATTTGGGACATTTAAAATTGCAACCTACCAACAAAATTTTATATTTATATAATAACGAGGGTTTAAGACCAATGGGCTGTATTGAAACGAGTATTAAATATAATAATTCTACAAATTCAGTAAAACTATTTGTAGTGAAGAACGGAGGTCCGCCAATCTTGGGCAGGGATTTCTTTCAAAAATTTAAATTAGGCATAACGGAGCTGCACTCAATAAAGGATGAAAGTGAGAAGGAGTATTTTGTAAACAAATATAAACAAGTTTTCGAACCTGGGTTAGGTACATTCAATAAAGACACGATTAAGTTGCATTTACAGGATGGGTTTTAGGGTTAATTAATTACTATGGTAAGTTTGTACCCAAACTCTCAACCGTTTTATACCCCCTATACAATTTATTAAAGCAAAATACACCCTGGTATTGGGACAAGAATTGTGATAAAGCTTTTTGCAATGTTAAAAAGTTATTAATTTCAAATAACGTTTTAATACATTTTGATCCAAACTTGCCTATACGATTAACAACAGATTCTAGTTCGTATGGGGTTGGGGCGGTCCTTTCGCACGTTCTTCCAAACGACTGCGAACGACCGATAGCGTACGCCTCACGCACGCTCTCTCAAGCCGAATCGCGTTATTCTCAAATTGAGAAGGAGGCACTTGGCATTATTTTCGGACTCAAGAAGTTTCATAATTACTTATACGGCGTAAATTTCACATTAGTAACTGATAGTAAACCACTTACCACGATTTTTAATCCTAATAAAGGAATACCGCAATATAGTGCAAACAGATTACGGCGTTGGGCCATCATTTTGAGTAATTACAATTACAAAATTCAATATGTTGAGTCCAGAAACAATGCCGCTGATGCTTTATCAAGGTTACCTTTAAAAGAAATTACTAATGATCATGACGAAGAAATTGAAATAATTAATTATTTTAAAGATAATTCTGATGTTAATATTAATTTGGATACAGTTAAAGAATCCTATAAAAGCGATAAAATTTTAAGTAAAGTCAAAGAGCTTGTATTAAATGGGTGGCCGCCGAAAATAGATGATGAATTAAAAAATTATTTTAATATAAGAAACGAGTTATCAATTGAGCAAGATTGTTTATTTTGGAATAATAAAATTATAATTCCTCAGTCATTGCGCGAACATGTGCTAACCGATCTCCATAAAACACATTTAGGTATCAACAAAATGAAGAGCATCGCTCGTTCGTATTTTTATTGGCCTAATATTTCAAGTGATATCGCAAAAATAAGTGCAGCGTGCCCTAATTGTAAATTAAATAGCGACAATCCACGTAAAGTTCCTCTATGTAATTGGGACTGGCCAAATGAGCCATGGCACCGTCTACACATTGATTATATGGGGCCATTTTTGAACAATTATTTTCTTATTATAATAGACGCACACTCTAAGTGGTTGGAGGTATTTCCAACTTCAAATATCACGGCCCATACGGCGATTCAAGCCTTAAGGAGCACATTTTCTCGTTTCGGATTACCTCACATTTTGGTATCTGATAATGCGAAAGCGTTTACGGGTGCAGATTTTCAAAAATTTTTGGAGTCTAGTGATATAAAACATGTAACTTCTGCTCCTTTTCATCCGATGTCGAATGGTGCAGCAGAAAACTCCGTACGTACAGTAAAAAACGCGTTAAAAAGGTGTTTAATGAATAATAGTAATAAAAATTTAAATATAATTTTAAATGATTTTCTTTTTGACTATAGAAACTCAGTTCATGCCACGACGGGCGTGACTCCGTCCAGTTTAATTTTTAAAAGAAAAATTCGTACTCGTTTTGATATTCTGAAGCCTAGCAGCCTTAATATTAAAAATAAGGACGTTTCGTTTTCGGCTATCGAACAACATGTGCATTGGCAACAAAAAAAACAGCGTGATAATTTTATTGGTAGTAGAATAATCAATTTTAAATTGAAGGAAGTAGTTTTAGTCCGTGATTACTCTGGGGGTAACCGCTCTAAATGGCTAAAAGCTACTATTTGTAAACAATTGGGAAAATGTTTATATCTTGTAAAGGTTCACGGAACTGAATTGGTGTGGAAACGCCATTCAAACCAAATTAATAAATATACTGATTCAATTCCGGATACCTATTCTCAAAAATGTAGTGAAAAAACTAAATCACCTAAGAAACTTAGTGAGAACGAAATAACTTGTGAAAGCGCGAGTGATGTGCGCAATCTTGTAAACAAACGCGAACGGCCGGAACGAATAATTAAAAAACCAAACCGGTTAACTTATGATTATTTTAAATAGATTGTTTTTTATATTTAACTAAATTAAATTGATTATGTATTTTCTCAGATTACTTTCATTTTTTGGGGGAGATATTGAAGAGATTTAAACATTTAATATTTATTTAGTTATTATGGCGCATGTGCGCCTTATCTGTTTTATTTCTATTTGGATTTTGACTGAACCGATACACGCAGTGTACCGGGAACTTGCAATATAAATAAATGTATTTAAGTTGAGTATTAAATTATTTCTATACTAAAACCCATCCTACAAATATTTAGTACGAGTTTATTACAGGTATCATCTGCAAAAAGATTTATATCACAGGCATTAAGTTGCATGTCTATATCATTGATATAAAGTATAAATAGTAATGCACGTAAGATTGACCCTTGCGGTATCCCCAGATTGCATTGTCTTTTGGATGAATTGACTTCATTAAACTTGTTAATTTGATGTCTATTAGTTAAATAACTTCTAAACCATCTATTGGCTGAACCTTTAATCCCATATCTTTCCATTTTTCTTAATAAGATATCCCTATCAATTGTTTCAAATGCTCTTTTTAAGTCCAAGAATACAGCAACTATTTTCTTATTTTTATCCATTTGTACCTTCCATTTTGCTATGATCATATTTAATGATGTTTCACAAGAGTGGTGTTTTCTGAAACCTGATTGGTGTTCCAAAAGCAATTTATTATTTTCAAGATAATCTACTAATTGAATTTTAATAATTTGCTCCATAATTTTTTCTAATGTGGGTAACATATTAATTATATTTATGGGCCTATACTCAGCGCATTTACTAGTCCCTGCAATTTTCGGCACCAGAATAACTGTAGCCATTTTCCAATTCTGCGGAAATTTTGAAGTTTCAAATGATCTATTGATTATATTTACCAACACGTCTCCTATAATAGACATCGAATCTTTAATTATATTTATTGTGATCCCATCCGTCGAATTTTTATTTTTTATACTGCTAATGACTTTTCAGATCTTGAACTAATGAAAGTTAAGACATAGCATAAGCATAGTAAAAAGCAAAATTGTGATTGTGAAATTGAGGGAGTCTTAACTTTGACCTATCTTGAACCTCTATTTCATTCTTATCTCTATTTTCTCTAATATTAAAATTAAATATTTTTAGGATGGAACTAAAAACCAAAGAACTAGAATCTAAATTAGAATTAGAACAGACAACAAGATCTAGATTAGAAGTTCAAATAGCAAGACTCAAAGAAGCTGTCGATAAACTTCAGACTGATATATGTAATTCACGAACGAAGGAACAAGCAGCTCAAGAACAGATTAGAAAACTACAAAGGAGTTTAAGGTAAACAAGATTTTAGCAATAAATTAATTTTGTATTTAACAAATTGAATTTTCTAGAGAACTAAAGGAAGAACACAATAACAGTTTAGCTAAAGAAGCCGAATTCGTTCAGAAACGTAAAGATTTAGAAAAGCGGTGCGAAATTGCTGAAACAGAAACAGCTGCCGCAAAGGCTGATGTTAAATTGGCCCTAAAAAGAATTGAAGACCTACAGTCTGCAATTCAAGGTGAACTTGAAGATACTCCTTCTGAACATACTGACAGGTTTGTATCCTATATTGTTTTCTTAGTGATAGTAGTATCAACAGTAACGAATTTCTTTTTTAGTGAACAAGATAGTTATACATCAGATGAATCTGTCAGTACATTTTTATCAAACAGTAAAACGAACAGTACATTAAAAACAGATCGGAATTCCACTCAATTTGATTCTAGGAGGTCAGTGTGAATTTATTCGTTATGATTTATATTTTAAATTTTATCATTTAAGATTATCTAATGCAAGTCGATCGAGTACCTCTTCGAGCATGCATGGTAAAGACTATTCGTATGCCTGAGTAGCGGTGAATATATGCAAAACCATATCCATGACATTTTGTAACAAAGAAGAAGAAGACTACAACGATAGCAATTTAAAACAAGAATATGTCTAAATATAATAAGAACACTGCAGTTGAACAACACCACACACACAACACCATTGACAATACAAATGAACAAAAAAAAAAACTGAAAATCTTGGACATACATTTCAAAAGACTGAATTATGAAATTTAAGATTTAAAAAGAAGAATAAATAAAGTATTTTGGGTCTAATTTAAAAAATTATATTTTTTACATATCATTTTAAAAATGCAGAAATGTCTGTTATTTTCTAGCTAAAGTAAGTTCAAATCTTAAATCAAAAATAAATAACTTTTTTATCATTGAACTACAAAAAAAAGTGTAGTTATTAAGAATAAAAACAAGTTCAAGTCAAAATATGACATTTTACTTTTAAACAGACATTAATTTGTTGTTTTATTAATATATTTTGTTTAGTATTGAAATACTTAAATGAATGAAGGAGAACCTTACCAATACCCCACTTAATTATAATAAGTAATTATTCTAATAATTGCATTTTCTGTGATGCAAAGCGAATAGAAACAAAGTAATCAAATTAGTAGAGGTCAGTTAAAGTATAAAGTAATATATTAAAATAGTTTTACTTTTTTGTATATATTATTATCAATTGTATATTAATAATGTACCAATCCCATTAGTTTATATATAATTTGTTGTATATCATTCTTATATTACATATGTATGTATCATACATTAATAAAAAATAGATGTTGTGGATATATTATTATTTTTGTTTATTGTTTCCAGCCTTATTTTGTGGAACTCCATAATCATGAAATAAATAAAGATTATTAAAAGTTTCACAGTTTTATTAAAATATACCTGACAATATTGTTTCGACAGCTATGCTGTCATTATGAAAGGTAATATAATTATAAACAAACACGTCGCTAAGGTAGATACAAAATAGGTAACTAGATAAAATAATAATAATAATAAAAATTAATAATAAAAATCATAATTAAACATCTAATACTTCCAGTAACGGAGAATTACTGAGCTCAAGTTGTTCATTCATTAAAGGTACCCTGAGTGTGTTTGTATATCTCAAAGGCTTCTAAAATGTCTAATTTGCGTTTGTTATTACAAAAATGTAGGAATTTAATATTATTTTGAGGAGTCATTGTGTGATTTTGTTCTAAAAGGTGTTTGGCGTAATTCGATTTTTAATTAAAAATCGAATTACGCCAAACACCTTTTAGAACAAAATCACACAATGACTCCTCAAAATAATATTAAATTCCTACATTTTTGTAATAACAAACGCAAATTAGACATTTTAGAAGCCTTTGAGATATACAAACACAAACTCAGGGTACCTTTAATGAATGAACAACTTGAGTTCAGTAATTCTCCGTTACTGGAAGTATTAGATGTTTAATTATGATTTTTATTATTATTATTTTATCTAGTTACCTATTTTGTATCTACCTTAGCGACGTGTTTGTTTATAATTATATTACCTTTGATAATGACAGCATAGCTGTCGAAACAATATTGTCAGGTATATTTTAATAAAACTGTGAAACTTTTAATAATCTTTATTTATTTCATATTATTATTTTATTTCATTCATAAATCTGTTTCGAAGTATCAACTTCAAAAGTGTACAAACATACCGATCTCAAAGAGTTTTTCTGTATTTTATGTAGCAACTAATATTTAGTAGTGATGGGATCTCGATACCCGAGTGAGAATCGAAACAATTTGCCGTGTGAAGTGTTGACTCTTCATGATACTTTAACGACACTTCGCATTTACATCATGCATGCGCTAATAAGAGCGATACTATTCCACTCTTTTTTTTTTTCTTGGATAAAACAGCATTGTTACATATTACTATGATATATTATTGGTTAATAAGCATCGCATTCGTGCGACAAAAAAATTTATTATAAAGATTTAGTACGCTGTACTAAAGTCTCGCCAACAAATCAAGGATTTAAGATTACCGATATCACGAGGGCAGAATTGTAAAAAGCATCACAAATCACGCAGTGTTCACCCCACGATCACGTGGTCGACTCGAGAATTTTATCTGATAACAGAAACAACTGATGAACTGGAATGATTCAGTAGCGTCACAAAATGTCCTTTAAGAAGGCTAACGTTGATGCTTAATGTGTATTCGATTATAATAGAATACACGTACAAAATAGGGAAAATTAAATTAATTTATACTATAAGAACAATTATTATTAACGTCCAAGTTGAATTATTTCATTCCACCTATAAACTACTATTTGACTTACAGTTAAGTATATTTTTGTTTTCCATGTAACATGAATGCAAGTAAACGGCAAAAACTATAAATTAAATTAAACATATTGCTGTGATATTTGAAGGTAGAAATGTTAAATAGGTAATTTGGGTTGCCTATCTTTCAGGCGTTCTTATTGAATCTTTGTTAAAAGGTTTATTTAATAGTATCGAAGTATGGTTGAAGCTAGCTATATACAGGAATTAAGTTAAATACATCCTTTTTGCGATAATTTCTTGTTAAAGTTACATTTCATGCAAGATTATTTAACGATCCGATCTATTCATTACATAACCTCAATTTTTGTAAATAATTTTCAAAATGGGTTTCTTTAGAAGAATAATTTATTCACATTATGTTAACATGCATAAGAAGTTTTATATTTTAACAAAAGGATACTATGTAGGTGGTGTATGATTTGATAATTGTAAATTATAATACAACGGGTTGGTATGTTGAGGTGTTTTCCTTAAGGAACCGTCAATAGCTCAAACTTGGTTAACGGCACCTAGAATAAAATAAAACGGGCTATTATGAGTTAATTAGCATATATAAAAGAGACTTACCTTGCTTAATTTTCAAAAGGGTGATTTTTTTTCTTCTACGATACATGGTGTTGGTTTGTCGAGCCACCGTTATAATTTAATTAATTTAGATTCATAATGTTATTGTGGAATCTCGTTGGATAACATCTTGGCTGTGGGAGTTGTATAAAGTTTATTGTAGTTCTATAGTTGTTTCATCAGCCAATTCAATTTAAATATGTCCATACACCTGTGCAGAGAATAAATTTCTTTTTTAGTTAATTTTGTATTGTAAGTGTTTGTTATTGATGTCAAATGATTGGGAAAAGTTAGATAATCAGATTATGTAAAGATTAATGGGTTAAATTGGTGGTTGGACAGATTTAAATGGAATTTATTACAATTTTTGTCAAGCGTGAACCGTTGTTTGTTCGACTCAAAATTGTGAGTTATTATGGGGTTTTAGAAATAAAAATGTTATTTTATTAGTTTAAGGAAGTGTTGGGGATTCTTTTTATGTGTTTAAATCTAAAATTTAAAGAAAATAATATTTTATTTAAAAATAATTTGAAATGTCAGATTTTGGTCCAAAGAATACTTGATTGTTATTTTATTGTTGTTTCTATATGTTTTAATGCAATTTGTATTGTGAAAAACAATTAGTAATCTCTAAAACGTATTGGAAGGAGGACGTGTTGTTCTCATATTTAATAACCTATAAAACACAAGCATTGTACTAAAATAGAAAGATAAAGTGAGGTTACAAATTTTGAATAATTCAAATTCATGCATATAAATGGATATAGCTTACCTGTTTGTCATTATCTCAAGAAAATAATAAATCATCGAGTTGATTTGGATAATTTCAACACTTATGGAACTTTTTAGTTTAAAAAAATATATTTGAAGAAAAATTCAATTTTCTGCAGAATTGCATATAAAAAAATCTCACCAACAGTCAAGAGTTTGGTTGTGCTTACCATAGCAGTATTTTCAAATCTGAAGAAGTGCCTAGTGTGCGACCGAGAATTGTAAGTGTATTTAAATTTATACTGGCCAATAACGTAAAATAAGGTAAAATAAAATAAAAAGATCATTTCGGACAATTTTTATTAAGATTATAAAAAAAAATATAACAAGACTTAACGATTGAGACAATTTAAATTATTTTAATATATATTAAAAAAAAAAGAATTGAGAAAATTCTACTACATTAATTTTATTTAAATTATTGTTATGGGTAATTTAGTTGAAAAAATGAAAATGAAATGTAAAATTGAAGTAGAAATCCCAAACATTAACATAACCTATAAAAAAATATTAAAAGGCTGATTAGTAGTTTTTGTCAATTGTTTATTTGTTATTTGTGTTTAAAGAAATAAAAATTTGTGTTTCTTCCTATATATTTAATTTTTATTTATTGTTCATTTTTCTTCCTTGTGTGGAAATAATTTGTGATTTTCAGCTTGTTACAATTTTCCCAGCTCAGGTGTTACGAGTAAAGGTGGACCCACTGATAGTAGAAATTGGTAAGGTAAGGTTATTGTATTATAAATTTCAGAGATATTTGTCGATTGCTTTACGATTGCTTGAAACTAAAGTTGGAGCTAGTGACGGGGCAAAAATCTGTTATTTAAAAATATGTTGTGGTGGTAAGCTGTTGTATTGTGGTTTTATTTTATTAAAGTACTATACCACTGTAATATGAAAGCAGAAATATTGTTATAAACAAAAATCCTTAAGAAGTACAATTCCTAATATATAAAAAGGATTGCCATCATTTAGTATCAGTTTTATGCACTTAAAAATGTAAATTAACACCAGTTATGATTTGTGTAGTTATGATTATTGATTTGAAACGAGAAACATTCTTTTTCACAAATTGTAAATCTTCAAAATTGGTTATTATTTGAAAATGCTGATTTAGAAGAAGTTATATCTCGGTAGCTCATATTGAACATATAACGAACAGCCCTTTTTTGGATGATAAATAAACGAACAACCTATTTTTATTATTATGTATTATTATAATATATGCTCCAATATGATTTCATTATTAAGCGTCTATCACTAATGTGTGTATTATTTATATGTCGACATTAATTTTTCATAATTTACAGATTAACATTGCTTTTATTCATATAGTAACAAATATTTAAGTTCAAGTAATTATAATACAAGTAATTGTATTATAATATTTCCTTTCTAATAATGAATTAAAGGCATACTGATAATAAGTCTCCTGATAACTACATCTCATATTAAAAGTAAATAGTACAAGATTCATACTTGAATGTAAAACACCAAGTTAAAATTTTTGCAATTACTTTTCTTTAAATGTATTCATTACAGTGGCGTGCGGTCCATGGAAGCAATGCTTGCCTTGAGAATTTATTAAAAATAAAAACAATGCTAACAAAAATACTTTTGTAAAATTATAGTTATCGTTTATTTAAATTGAAATATTTATCAAATTAAAGCTCAATATCAACTCTGTACAGCAAAAAGTACAATCATTTAGAGTACTATTTTAAATTAGGCTCATTAAACTTGCACGGAAAGGTAATACCGATTCAAATGTGATACATACACTTCATATAAGCACTGCTTACAAATGCTCTTCTCTTAACCTTGGCGTGAATCAGCGAGCGCGGGGTGTTGCTGTTTATAATAGACGGATGCTGTTTGGCTGGTTAACATTGTTTGGTCGTAATTTTTATTGTGCTTTGTTCCCAAATGTTTATTTATTATAATTTGGTTATTTGTTCGATTTAGTGTTACTTAAGTAATGTAAATCTGCGAATGAGACTGTATTTTGTCGCATTTTATTATTTTAATTTATAAGTTGTATTTTTTTAAAGACAAATAGTTCAATTTAGTTTGCCTGTATGCAATTTTAAAATTGCATTATCGTCACTACTGCAAATTCAACTGCTTTGGTGAAAGGTTCGAGTACCTTCGATATAGCCGAATCGGGACGACTTTTTGTTCAGTTTGTAAATTATTAATAAGGAATTTTTCGCATACAGTTTTGGAGAGAAATTACAAATTATTAAGAAAGGCAGATCAAAACCAGATCTTTCAAATTTAATAACAACAAAGATTAAAACCTGTACCAGTATTTTGCTAAGAAAGACCAGAAAATTGATACGTAGTAGTAGTTTTTTTTTAAATAAAGAATGATAGTCAACAAATTCCATAAGTATAAAGTGTAAAAGTGCTTCTTTGAAAAACTTTTAAGCTTAATAATTATAACACTGTTTTTTATTGTACCTAGCAGGGGCGGATCCAGAGAAGTATTTCGAGGGGGAAATCTTTGGAAAAATAATTGTTTTAATAAATAATAATTAAACAAACATTATTTGTTTCTATTCTATGTAAACTTATTTCTAAATGGGGGGGGGGGGAGATTATTCCTTCCCTGTTAATTCGCGCCTGTACCTAGGTGTATTATAATTAAAATCGTGGTTGCTTCCCTAGCCTAAATTCTCACCGCATGCCACTGATTCATTACCCTATGCCATTTAAAACGTAATGAGATTTTTAATTATAACTTTATTATTAGGGTTGAATAGATACTTTCAACGATGATAAATTTACATAATGTTAAAAAGTACTATCCGAACATACGCTACTGACTTTTTTAAAGCGTCCCTGGTAATACGATATTCTGCGTACATTCTTAGCTTATCGTAATGTTCTCACAGCTGATGTGCACGCGTTCATTTATATCCTTCATTTATATGTTAGAGTATAGTATACACTTTACAACACTTGATCATAAATTTATTTAAATTTAAAGACCACTATTATTTATGTTTAATAGTAACAAGCAAATTTGCTCCGGCTATGATTTTAAAATCCAAAGACAAGCTCAGGAAAATTGCATGAGAAAATTTCAGGCGGGTCGCTCTTTGACAAAATAATAAAATATTGTTCAACTTATACCTGTGAAATTTTGTTAATGGACACAAAACAAGAAAAATACACAAATGAATCTCCTTTTTAACATTTAAACTATTTTATTAATAAACACACAAAAAGAATGAAAAGAGAAACGAAAACAAAAAAAACTCTTATTACATAAAATGGATTCAATTAATTATTATTGGTGCCAATTGGATTTAACAAAAGAATCAAGAGACAGTCTAATTCTATTTTTCCTGCTCAATTTTCATTTGATCAATATAATATAATCCTTTTTAAATTCTAAAATTTTGCGCCACTCTTGGAAATTTTTGCACACTATATTATTTGGCAGTTCTCTGTAATAGTCAGTAAATTTACCTGCTTACTTGTTGCGTTGGTGAACACGCATTTCCATATAATTGTTCTTGTGGATCTTCTTTTGTAATTTATTACAACTATTAAATATTGAACAATTTACCTCCAATACGTGAGTACATAAATCAATTGTCTATTTTCCAAAAATTCTTATCATCCAGTTTTAATTTCCTTCCATCCAGAAATAAAGTTACAATACGTTTTCCAAAAAAGATTATTATAAATAAATAGTCCAAAAACCAAATTAACACTTCCACTTTCCTTTTTATTTAAATCACTTTAATTGTTCATTGTTATTATCATTATTAAACACCTTAAAAAAAATTAAATTTGGATGACATTTGTCATAACCTCACTTTTTTGATATTTGATTGACGTAAAATGTCACACATAACCTAAAAATCTTATTATTGCGTGATCTGACAAGGCTACTGCTTTACAAGAAAATCAACAAGCAAGTAACCAGATTTTTTATCTGCTTATATATTTTTTCAAAATCAAATGACAAACGTCATTTTTCAACTAACAAAATTTAAGTAAGTAACTAAAAACAATTGAACATCTAACCTAACAATTTACATAACCAAAATATGGTTGAAAAATTAAATTAAATGTTTAAACAAATTGCATAATCAGAAAGAGGATAATCTTTTCTACATTTTGGTATATTGCATGTCTAACAAAAAAAATTTAACTCCAGGATTCAATGTCAACCATATTGAATTTCCTGACGAACATGGTTTTTACAAAATTAAGATAATAACATTTCCACACCTTATTACTCCCTTTTTTAATTATTAAATGAATCCTAATAGCCTATCACACAATATTTACATCAATTTTGGCACCAAAACTTAAATTTAAAAACAAAAATTTATTATGTTATGGTTCAATGACACTAATACAAGAAGATTTATGTATTTGCACTTTTATCGAGTTCACGGTCACAATTTTATAACGGGCTATCAGAATCTTAGTTATTTACCCACTATTTGTTTTAAAGAAACGGAAGTATGCTTGAAAATCATTAATTAATAATTTACAATTGCATTTATAAAGGATCATTCAGTCGGCATGTAAAAATAAAACCTTTTATAAACACATTTTTAAGAACTTCCTGCTCTGTTATTGTTCAATGGAATTTGCTTACTTGTTAAATTATAACTAAAATTGAAGATATTCTAGACTTTACTTGTTTCCTACAAAACTGCTTATTAGATAAATTAGATATACAATACAATGTTGAATAGTTAGTTGTTTATTGTGTATTGCATTGTATGTTGTTATCGTGGGTATTCAGTTCAAACCAGTAACAAAGATTATTTTACGAAAAATTATCGAAAACACTGCAAATATTTACGTACGTAATGATAATGAATCTCTTCTTAAACATATGTTTTATAAGGTAATTTAAATGCCTTTATTTTATTCATATTTACTACTTAGAAAGAGATGACCTTCAATAAACACTCGTATTTTATTACAGTATTTTTAAAGTGTCAACCTTTGTGTTTGTTATAACTTGTTAAAAACTGTTATTTAGCGTGTAGTATTTCATAGTAAGCAACCAGATTGCCAGGACCGGCTCAAGTTCAGTGAATTATTGAGGGGCCCCAAAATCTAATGATGATAATGCTGATAACGCCACCGGCAATCTGTACACAATCTCACTCCGCCGTGCATGCGCACTCAAATAATTACAATTAACTTATATCTTTGTAAAAACTGAGATTTGAGTTTGACTGATCTTTCCAATAAACAGTATACATATATTAGAATTAGAGTGATTTCAAAGTTTACTATAATAATAATTTTTATTGACAAGGAAGGTTTACTATAATGGCTAACAGCAAAAGACGTGGTTTTAATCGCTATTAGTACCTTATATAGATGTGCATCACGTATTAAGTGCAATTTGTCACAAGGTATACAAAAAGCGCCATTTGGATGAAATCTGATATATAATGATGCGTTTACCAAGGGATTAAAGTGCCATCTTTTAATCCAGAGTGTGAAGTTTATTTTCCCAAACATAATGGAGGGAAATTAATACACAAGGGAAATCTTTTTTGCACGATCTAATGGATTCAATCGCCAAAATTCCTGAAAATCCTAAATGCCATCCTGACAATTACATTCTTGGAAATAGATACTAGGTTCGTCATGGAAGCACTGCATTTCTTAGGTAGTAAAACAGTGGTGCCGGACATTTGGGCGCTGCCGTTTAGGTGCGGCCGTTTCGGCGTGGGACACTTCGGCGCGAGGACACTTCGGCGCAGGAACACTTCGGCGCGGACCACTTCGGCGCAGGGACACTTCGGCGCGAGAAAGTGTGTGGTATTATTGTAATGAACAAAATATGTAGGTTCTTACAAGTAATAAATACAGTATGATAGATGAAATACAGTACTTGATAAATATGGGTACAGTATTTGATGATATGGGTATGAGGTATGATGAGAAAAAAAAAAACTCAATATTTGCCAATCACAAATGCTCGTATGGACTTAAGAAAAACTCATTTTTCTAAGCTACTAAAACATTAGAATCAAAATTCTTCTGAAAATCTCTGGATAACGGAATAATTTGTAATAAGAATTCAGTTTGCTTATTATAAATCCCTTATTGTTTATAAGAGTATCATGTTTAATACATACATAATCTTTAACCCCTTATACCTTTTCGTTGTCGAGGTGCCGGGACGCACCGAGCCGCAGAGTGGATATGTGGGTGTGAGACGAGACAGCGGAGCCATGTAGGCAAGTACACTGCGTTCGTAGTTTACCCATTCGAGAACTTTCCGGAGTAAACCCGACTTAACTCTGTTAAGCGATATAATTCACTATAATCACCCTGCCGACTGCCGGCTTATCATGTTTAATAATTATTTTAAAATAACTTTTAAAAAATTTAAAATTTTATAAAACCAATTACAGTGAAGCCAGTTGATCCGAATTTACGTTAATCCGAATACCACTATAATCCCGACAAGAAATTTATTTACATTGGGTTTATTGTAATCCGGATTTAAAGGTTTTGATAATCCGAACTTTAGAATTAATTGTTTTTATTCCTCAAGTTTTGTTTATAGTAACGAATGCAATAGGTATTCAGATGTGTAATTTGATACAAAACTACCGTTGTAGATAAAATAAATGATTTTATTTTATTTATGTTTACGGTATATTTGTCTGGCAAGTTCTTATTATAAAATGTCACGTATTTTTTAGAAGTGGATACATTGCAACTTCACAATTCGTATTAGTCACAAAGGAAAGTGATTGTTTACTCTTATGTTACATTATAACATTTTTAAAAAACTCACTCCTTCAAAGATAATAACCAATCACCAGCTTGCGTTATTTAATATTATTAAAATCCAGTCATCGTGCTAGAGTATTGAATTTATTACCGTCAAAACTACAGACTAACTATACATTGCAAATTCGATGTTGAAACTTAAATAAAGCGGTAAATTTTAAATAAAATTAAATAAAATTTTGTATGACACGCGTGAGTTAAGGATATTATCCACTCAGAAAAATTAACCCTAAATTTAAATAAATAAATAAAAATAATAAATAAATAGAAATAGTAAATTTTTCGTTCGTGGATAATATCTTACTTAACTCACTTGTACCATAAATAACTATTATTTACAAATAAAACATTGTAACTCTACAGATGCGGTAATCCGAAAATAGCGGTGATTCGGATTGCCCCTGTTTTAATTAGTCCGAATTAGCGAGACTTCACTGTATATGACTTAGGTAAATCGATATTAACATTGAATATGAACAGCCTTGGTAGTGTAATGTCTAGAGTGCTGGACTTTCACCAAGCGGCCCGCGGTCGATTCCCGGTGCCGGCAGATCTGGTTAAGGTTTCCTGCAGTTTTCCTTAGCTGTGACACAAATGTGGGATTTGCGCTGTTCCATCTGTAAGTCGGCTGCAGCCGCACTTAGGGCCTACGTAATAATAATAGTCGCCCCCTTCCTCCTGCACAAGCTTATAGCTTCTGGGGCCTGGTTTCCAGGCTATGAGTTGTAGCAATTATTATTATTATTATTATAATATCGTACCACTGATAAGTACCTGTTCCACTTCTCGAATTTTGTCTCAGTAGGTAAACTTATAAATGGGTACTGCTTAGTGCAATTTAACTAATCCTAACGAAATTGTGGAATTAAGTAGATTTATATGTGCACATAAAAATAACAAAGGTTACTCTGATAATAGGGTAGCTTGTCCCAAAAAATTAAATTAATTGTCCAACTACATAATCTCGAAACTAAACGGTAATGACCGTGAGAAATGATTTCTCACGATCAGAAGTTCCAGTAGCCATAGATGTCAGCACTTGCAATATTATAATATTATTAATTATTTGAAATATAAAATGTTATACATTTTAAATAAAGGTTAATTTATTTTGTTTAATTAATGCTTTACATAAATTATATTTTGAATGCAAATTCATCTATAAAAAATATCGGTTTGGCGGGGAATCGAACTCTGGACCGCCTCCTGCTAGCTAGGCCAGACCTCATACTGTTCACCACCTAGCCGCGTTACTTATTATAAAATTTTTGTTGAATTAACGTAAAATTCATTAATTTTTAACATTGTATAATTGTTAATATCTGTTAATAATATTCATTATTGCTAAATTACAATAAAAACAATGAGAACTTTTATAATTTTCGACATCTCATTCATATAATTCACAAGTCCAAACGCGATGGCTACTCTTAAAACTCCTATTCCTTGTTATTCCACCTGCAAGCACGCTACAATATATTTACGTTTCGTGGAAGAGGGGTTAGATAAATAATAGCGCTATGCAGATGTAGGTGACAGAAAAAGATGGCACGTCTTGTTTAACTATTATATTGGTTATAGCGCTATTTTGATTTACGTTTTAAAATCATAATTTTAAAAATTTGCTTTGAAAAATGACATTGGCAATTGAATTGTGATTGTTTATAAGAAATTACTTTTGAAAGTTTTGAGTACATACATATAATTTTTTAGCGTTACTAGATTGACTGAAATTAAATTATCGTTAATATTTACTTGTTTTTGAAATTTTAGATTTATCATGAGTGAATCCGTTGATGGGAAAATGCAAGCTGCTCGCTTTACATCTCTTAATTTATTGACAGAGATTTCACGTAAAAAATATGAATGCGAGTATAAATTCCAGGTTAAGTATTTTTCTTAGCTTTTGGTATTTTATTACTTTTTTGTGACCGTAGATAAAGCATAGTGTGTAACACGTGCAAAAACGCCAATTTCACACTCGTGAGAAATTGGCACTGTTCTGCACTTGTAACACAATATACTATAAATTAATGAGATAGTGTTTTATTCAAAAAAAATAAGTCAGGTAATTCAGGTAAACTGAAGAGTTACTTTCAGTGGGAATTGAATAGTCTTACTGATTCGATTTATAATCTCACAATCTCTGTAAAGAAGTTGCAGTATGTTGGTTTAAAACAATAATTTATTAGACGAAAACTAATATTTTAAAATTTGTTTTAACATCTTGAATTTTTAAATTTTATAGATTTTTATTGAAAACTGTAAATAATGGAACGAAAGTAAATGTCAGTGTTAAAAATAGAAATTATTTTAATTTGCGACATTATTTTAACATGTTTCTGAACGTAAGAATTAAAAAAGCTTATTGAAATTCGAGGTTTTAGTATAAAAAAAATCAGTATAACAAAACTTATAATATAAAAAAAAGAAAAAAGATTTTAGCTTAAACATCCTAAAGTTAAAGCTTTCTAAAGAGACTATAACTAATATTAAAAGTTAATATGTAGATTGATAAATAAAAAACAAAACAAATATTGGGTCACATAAATAAAATGTGAATGCTTTTGCCTCTATTAATCAAGGATGAAAGATATAATATTTAATTAGTAAAAATAAGATTGCTATAGTTATAGTGTAATAGTATATTTGCGTTACAAGTGCAGAAAAGTGCCAATTTCTCACAAGTGTGAAGAAATCGGCGTTTTTATACTATACTTTATCTACGACCACAAAAAAGTAATAAACCATCAAAATCTAAGAAAGATCTTTAACCTAGAATTTATTTCACATTTTTTACGTGAAATCTCTGGTAATAAATTAAGAGATATAATGTGAGCAGCGTCCACAATGTTTGGAGGTGTACAACTATACACTCCATTTTCCCATCATCGTATTCACTCATGATAAATCTAGAATTTCGAAAATGACAAAAGTAAACATTAAATTTTTAATGACAATAGTAATAATACGTTTACAATCTGTATAATTTCAGTCAATCTAGTACTTACCGCTAAATAATCATACGTATGTACTCGTTTTCAAAAACTAATTTTTATAAATAATCACAATTCAATTGTCAAGGTTATTAAACCCCTTTGCTACGAAATGTAAACATATTATGGCATTTTAAAGTTGTTTATATCATGACCAGATAATTATTTGATAAATCAAATTTCTTAATGGGTTTATGGTCTATTTTTTTATTCAGCTTACATTTCTACAAATGCCTACATTTCGATGTGGGTTTACATCATCTTCAGGACTATATAGATTAAGCTAAATGTCTAATGTATAATTAGGGACCATGATTATTCTGTGGTTTGAGAAACCCACATCAAGACGTAGGCATTTGTAGAAATGTAAGCTGAATAAAAAAATAGTCTATAAACCCATTAAGAAGTCTTATTTATCGTATTATAACATTGCAGGTGTTGTGACTGACAAAGAAGGTAGCTTTAAGTGTACCCATCGCACTTGCACTTGTGAATTATGTAGCAAATTCTAAAAGCTTTTATTGTTTTTATTGTAATTTAGCAATAATAATGAATAATATTGTATTAACAGTTATATAATAATGTAAAAAATTAATCAATTTTATGTTAATTGAATAACAATTTCATAATAACTTTATAGTAGTAACTAAATTATTTTAAATCGTCGAACAGCTGAACAATCTGAGATCTGGCTAAGCAAGCGACGGTCCAGGGTTCGATTCCTCGTCGAAGCGATAATTTTTCTAGATAGATTTGTATTCGAAATATAATTTAAAGCAAAACGTTAATTAAACAAAATAAATTTACCTTTATCTAAAATTTATAACTTTCATATTTCAAATAATTAATAATATTATAATATTGCATGTGCTGACATCTATGGCGTTTTAATAGAACTACCGATCGTGAGAAATCATTTCTCACGGTCATTGAAATCGTTCAGTTTAGAGATTGAGAACATTGAGCTTTTACTACATTTTATTCATACGACCAATGATTTCTAAACGTTGATTTTGTTGTATGCATGAACTTTAAAATCTTGCAATTTTTACTAACTCAGAAAGTATTATTTTCTATATAAATAAATATGTATAAATATTATCGAACACCTGCCATCGGTAGGTTAGTTGTAGTTGTGAATGACTAAGTCATTTGAAATCCTTGTATTTTTCATGTAGCTGGGATTTGCAACAGTTCCTTATATTGGGATATTTCGATGTGTTTATGATTAAGACTTCGTAAATGTGTATTTTATATTAATACCTCAAGCATTGTTATCCACTAAATCACAATTTAGTTCTTTGGTTTTAACAATATTTTTAGTAATGAAGACATGCATGTATTTAAAAACGAAGAGCTACCATCACATAGCACATCTAGCAATAATGAAGATGTCGAGAGAATGTTTAGATGTGAATGAAAAGACTTGTGTTAGAATTATGCATTACATTAAATAAATGCACATTATGTACCTATTAACATAATGTAGTTGTGTAAATGGAGAGAAATGCTTGAATCTGATTATTTAGTAGTAAGACAATATAGATATTGGTTCAATTGGTTGGTAGAGTCCGTCTTATTGAAAATGACCCTTGAGTGTAGTTTCATCTCAACATTATGTAACAAAGACGGAACGTCATTGCATAATTGTCTTTTACACAGCTTTAAATGCAGCTTAAGTCCAACCTTCAAAACTGAAGAAGTTATTACCGTTAGCAAGTTACGATTACCAACATTGAATACAATTTTAGCCCTTGTTAAACTAGGTTACAATGGACGATAACACTTTCAAGCAGCTAAATCAGATGGGCCAGCAGTCTGCGGTTTATAAACTTTATTTTTAAACCACATTTATTAACAACAACTACGTTGGATTTTAATTTTTATTTACAACATGTATATAGTATTTTATTTGTGAATTATTGTTTAAACAAACATACTTACTGTTAATTTGCAGTTTTGCAGTTTAAAGTAGGTAACATCATTAAATAACTATTAAAATACCATTAGTGAAAACTAGGACATTAAAAAATTAGCGAATTACTTAATGAGTTATTCAATGATTAATGTTTTAGTTTTAAAGTAAATTACTAAACAACTACGCCACTAAATTTGAAATAAATAATTTATAATTAATCTAATTTATTTTATGCTAATAAAATTCCTATGCTTCTAGTTTCTAAATGTGTTGTTTATTTTATATAATGATTAGAGACGTGCATTTTAGTAAAGCATAAGCTCATAAGCGCCGTCACTACAAGTTATAGGACATACCTATAGTTTACAAATACGAAAGCTGCTATATAAAACTTGCCACGCCACACAATTTCTTTAATCCACGTTGTTTATTTTACATAGATCCCTTTTCACTTTATGTTTTTGCGGTAAGGATACTCCAAACCCACCATTTTCAAGCGCCCCCTTGTGTTATATTGCACTATTGTAGATTAAATTGCTTCGCTCCGTTGACATAGTGGTTTTATGCTTTACTATAATGCAGGTCTCTAATCAACTTCGGATTCGCCGGTCATTATTTTTTCGATAACAAATTCCTTCTTAAAAGCAATTTTTATTAGATATTCTGTATGACGGATACAATCTTTCCAGATTTCGGAGGTTATTTTGTTTAACGCCTTTTTACTGTGTAGATTTCGTTTTTACTATATTTATATTGTAGTCGTGCTTTGCTATGCCCCATATCATTTTAATTGGATCGAAATGGCAGTGATACGGAGGAAGTTGAACAATTTCATGACCATATGTCAATGTTAATTTAGCTATAACAATTTTGTAGTAGCTTTTCGTGATCTTTTGCTAGAATCAGTACTTCTGCCTTGTGTTTATTCTGGTCAAATTCAATACTTTCTTCTCTTAACCATTGTATAAAGCGTTGTCAAGTGCAATCGATGAAGTTTCTTCTAATGTTTCCAAAATAGTATCCTGGAACCACTTTTTAAGTAGATCAAATACTCCTCAAATTTGTCATGGTAGTCCATTGATTTGTTGGTACTAGAAGAAATTAAGGCAGCGTACTCAACAAAATTGCTGTTTGTTCCTGCATGGATGATAATATATCGCCTACCGTTGGAGGAGTAAGTACTGGATGTGAATTTCACAATATCGTCCTTCCACAAATATTTGGTTCTGTACTTGAAAAATCCAAGTTTCATCGAGGAATACGACTTGACATAAATGCTCATCATTCATATTTTTTAAATAGCGTCTTGAAATGAGTTTCTCATTACTAGCACATCAGTCTTTTCACAAAAATACGTCTAACATTACTTTTTTTATATTCAAGTTCTAAGCGCTTCAGTAATTTTAAAGCGTTGCTCTACTTAAGTCACTTAATTGTCTATCCTGAATTTTTTGTAACAAAAAGTTCAACGTGACGTGCTTCTTCTTAGACTACATCAATACAGAAGATCATTAATTGCTACTTTAATTCGAGTGGGCATATTTTGCACTTAAAACTGTCATAGCTTTTTTTAACAGGATCCAAATCTTTACAATTTTTTTCATATTTTCACCACTTTCTTCGCGGTGCTCGGCGATATATGAAAGGCATCAGCTGTCCGCAGTCCGCGTTCCGTTTTTCGAAACGGAATATAACAGTCCATTATTTCCTTTCTCGCTGGTAAAATACTCGAGATTTTTAAGACACTCGCGACACTTGCCATAATAACATCCAAACTCGGCTGTCGTTCAAGAACTAAAGATAAATTTATATTCATAACTCAATTACTTTACAAAGAAGCTCATCAAGTAATACGATAATATTTTAATGTGCTCGTTTTCACTGATGGAATTTCATAGCCATATAATAATGTTACCTTAAACTGGAAATTAGCAGTATGTTTGTTTAAACAATACCCTAAAATATTTGTTAATACTATTTATGAATAAAATCCTATAAACAGTTTGGAAATAACAATCAAAATGCAACGTAGTTATTGTTAATAAAGGATAATGGAAAAATAAGGACTAAAATCGTATTTAATGTTGGTAATTGTTTACTGCTTCTATCAGTTCTGAAGGTTGCACTTAAGCTCAATTTAAAGCTGTGCAATCGAGAATGATGCAATGATATTCCGTCTTTGTTACACAATCTTAAGATGGAACTATATATACTCGGGGATCATTTTCAATACTATGGGGTATATCTAATTATTATGTAATTGATTTTTAAGGAGACTTTTGAGCATTAATTAGAAGAATTCATATTTGAAATGTTTATAATGATTTTGATATCTCTTATGTTATATATATATATATATATATATATATATATATATATATATATATATATATATATATATATATATATATATATATATATATATATATATATATATATATATATATATATATATATATATATATATATATATATATATATATATATATATATATATATATATATATATATATATATATATATATATATATATATATATATATATATATATATATATATATATATATATATATATATATATATATATATATATATATATATATATATATATATATATATATATATATATATATATATATATATATATATATATATATATATATATATATATATATATATATATATATATATATATATATATATATATATATATATATATATATATATATATATATATATATATATATATATATATATATATATATATATATATATATATATATATATATATATATATATATATATATATATATATATATATATATATATATATATATATATATATATATATATATATATATATATATATATATATATATATATATATATATATATATATATATATATATATATATATATATATATATATATATATATATATATATATATATATATATATATATATATATATATACTAATACTATCATGGAATAATTAATATAAGAATATACAAAGTTGCAAATACCTGAATTGATTCAATAAGTTGTTATGAACTGTTAAGATTCAAATTTTTCTCAATTTTTTTTTAAATTCTAATTTTTGAATTTTTTAAAAGCATTTTTCTTGTACCCACCTGTTTCTTAGAAAACATAGTAGATTACTTACCGAGGCGGGAAGTAGAACATTACGCGGAGAGCAATGTTGCTGCTCGAGGCGCGAAGCGCCAAGGGCAGCAATTGCTCGACGCGTAATGTCTTCCCGCCGAGGTATGTATACTATTTTATTCACAATCGTACAGAATTATGTTCTTACATTGATACCTTATACTTGATATATGTAGGACACAACACCAGCGTTTATATTCAGGTGGCGATAAAATGACAATTGCTGCAACAATTGCCAAAGTAAATTCGTGTCACTACTAAACCAAATTTAATTACATTGCTCCTAATTGCAATTTACACGATTTAAAATGTCTGATAGTGAAACTGATGTAAATTGCACACTACTGGAATAGCGAGAAGTTGCTAAAACAGTGACTGACTGTTTGTTACCTGCTAAAAGTAAAGATAGATACGAAAACTTCTGACATCTTTTGAGAATATTTAGAACGAGCAAAAATGGATATTACTAACCAAGAGAACTCATTACTAACCAAGAGAACTCATTACTAACCAAGAAAACTTATTATTGACTATGGTGTATAATAAACTACTTTCTAACTTTTTAAATGTCAGTAATGAACACATTATGTATCGATTGTGAATAATAGTAGATTACTTACCGAGGCCGGAAGTAGAACATTACGCGGAGAGCAATGCTGCTGCCCGAGGCGCGAAGCGCCAAGGGCAGCAATTGCTCGACGCGTAATGGCTTCCCGCCGAGGTATGTATACTATTTTATTCACAATCGTACATAATTATGTTCTTACATTGATACCTTATACTTGATATATGTAGGACACAACACCAGCGTTTTTATTCGGGTGGCGATAAAATGACAATTGCTGCAACAATTGTCAAAGTAAATTCGTGTCACTACTAAACCAAATTTAATTACATTGCTCCTAATTGCAATTTACACGATTTAAAATGCCTGATAGTGAAACTGATGTAAGTTGCACACCACCGGAATAGCGAGAAGTTGCTAAAACAGTGACTGACTGTTTGTTACCTGCTAAAAGTAAAGATAGATACGAAAACTTCTGCCATCTGTTGAGAATACTTAGAACGAGCAAAAGGTAAGTAACGGATATTACTAACCAAGAGAACTCATTACTAACCAAGAGAACTTATTATTGACTCTGATGTATAATAAACTACTTTCTAACTTTTTAAACATCAGTAATGAACACATTATGTATCGATTGTGAATAAAATATATTACAAGTCTGATTATTAAACAGCATTCCAGTGAAGGGTGTATTATATAAAGAGTGTAATTGGAAAGAGTGTGTCGCTTAGTTTTAGATAATAAAATTCTATAGTTGAGGTCTCGTTTTCTATAAAAGATTTTGATTGTTGTTGTATACGAGTAAATCTTTTTTTTTTAATATACATTTATTGCCAGATCAACAATCATTTGTTATATATAGCATGGGTAAAAGATTTTGTGACATATTATAACTTAGAATATATATTGTGACATAGTGCGACAAAATTATTATCGCAGTGAATTCACATTTGGTTAATTTTGTCTATGGTTTGTTATAACTACTATCCATTTTTTTTCTAGAGTCCTCTGACTTTGAAAGCATATTGCTCGGAAACTACTGAACCAAATTAAATATTTTAAAAACGAGCAAGTAGTAAATTCATTTCTACATACAACAGTAGAATATTATATCTCTAACTGGTATGCTTTTGTTTTTATCGGACGATACGCAATAAAAGGTACCCATTTTTAGTGACAATTTCATTGAAGTAAGTTCACTAATTTTTTTCTCAGAACGTATGTCATATATTTATGAGATTTTTGTAGGGGTTAGAAAGAAACCTTGCGGTTCTTATGCTATTGATTTTTAGACAAAAAAGCGTTTTATTTAAGATTTATGTGAAAAAATAGCGAACAATGCGTTCTTGTTTATTAATAGAGATAGCGTCAAGATTTTTTCGCTAAATCAACACTTTTTATGTGTAGACATTATTGTTTTTAAGAAAATGTTCCTAATTTTAATAATAAAAATGCGGAAACAAAAAAACGATTTTTGATGATAAGCGGGTTCGACAAAAAATGGTTTTTTTGTTATTGCACTTTTATTGTTAAAATTCGAAACATCTTTTTAAAGAAAATAATGTCTACATATGAAAAGTGTTAATTTAGCGGAAAAAATTTGACGCTATCTCCATTAATAAACAAGAACGCATAGTTCGCTATTTTTTCATATATATCTTAAATAAAACACTTTTTTGTCCGAAAATTAATAGAATAACAACCGCAAGGTTGCTTTCTAACCCCTACAAAAATCTCATAGATATATGAGATATCCTTTCTGAGAAAAACAATATTTAACTCACTCTCAATGAAATTTTCCCTAAAAATGGGTACCTTTTATTAAGTAGAAATGAATTTACTATTCGCTCGTTTTTAAAATATTTAATTTGCTTCAGTAGTTTTCGATCAATACGGCATCAAAGTCAGAGGACTCTAGAAAAAAATGGATAGTAGGTCCTGTGATAGTTTGTGCTTAAGCCTGGTGTGAATATTAGTTTTAAAGAATTGATAGAGAGTAAATTTTAGACCAATAACATATGAAATTCTCAGTCACTTCCTGGGGGGTTGTTCTACAAATATTTTCCTTTCTCCTGTAATGACCCAACAGTTTCAATTAGAATACTATATTCTTACTTATTGATATTGTCCTGAGTAAGGAAGAATTCTCAGTGATTTTGTATCATGTTATATAAAAATCTGAATCTACAGAAATATGCATTCCGTTAACGTAATGCACTGTAATTAGCGCAATTCACACAAAGGCAGTTTAATAATATTATTATGGACAGCATGCAGTTTACATAAAATATTATCTGTAACATTTTGAATTAAAAGGAAATGTTAAAGTAGTTCACTTGAAACTTGTTGCGTTCATAATTAAGTACATACATACAGTACTTATACACTATTTACATATCTAAAATCCATTTCTCTTGCTTACCCACTAGAGCTTTTCCCTCTCTAGCTCCATTTTTTTCTTCATTTAACAACTATCTATCTAACTAATAAATATTTGTTCAATCTTACCGTAGTTTTCTTAACTGCAACAATGTCGTGGGTACCACCAAACTTATCTTCTTCGTGCGCCGTTTTAACAACAATTACCACCTGTGCACCCTCAAGTTTCTTATTTCTACAGTTGGTTGCTGGTTTATTGGGACGTTCTCGTGACAATCCTACAGGACAGGACACTTCCAGTCAAGGTGGATTTTTCGAAAACGAGTTTGATTTTATAATTGTTGGTGCTGGGACTGCCGGATGTGTCGTCGCTAATAGACTTAGCGAGATTGCAGAATGGAGGGTGAGATAATGTCTTCTTTGTGAATAATTAAGTTTTCTATTTAAAAAAATGCAATGTTTCTAAAGAGTTACACTTACCAATAAATAGTATTATTATATAATTATTCCTTTGACAGTTATTGGTTAATAAACGGTTTCTAAGTTTGTGAAAAAAATAACATTAGAAAGTATACAAAAGAGCGCAGCTACATTTGATTGCAGTGAAACTAGATAATGATATTTAGAATATAAAATAATAAAAGTACGTCCTTGAGGTGTCCATTTAATAAGCGTTGCCTTTATTTTTTTAATCGTAATATAAAATATTTTGAAATACAATCGAGACAATTACACAATCTATGAACGTTTATTGAACTTATAGATTCGTAATAGGTTTTCAAACCGAAGCTACAATTATTTTATTTTATTTTCTTTTTATTTAACACATCATTATGCATAAGAAAAACAGATAAAACTCTTAAAAAAAAACAAACGTCATTAACCTGAACTATCTGTCGGTTGCATAAAGCATTGCTAACTACTTACTTAGCTTTTAAACCGTTGTTAAGTTTTATCCAATCACGTTGCTTAACAACGTGGTTAACTATGCTTTATGCAACCCTAGGCGTTTATAGATTTCCGAAATATAAGAATGTTTTATTTGGCATCACAGTGCCAGATTAACGTATATGACAGACCCTGTATAGTTACCTGTACAGACACAAAACAAGATGACGCAGCATCCGCAATAAATCAGTTATTGCCTTCTTTCTTGTAGGGCTTCGTGGGGGCTCTTGTCTTATGGGGGGGACTCGGTGTGCTCCCAATCGTCCCTGCTTAAATCCGGCATTGCTTATTAATATCTAGATCGTAGTTACCTAATATATTTTTGTACAATATTCCATTTACGTGCCAAAAACTGTCCAATAAGAAAACTTCCAAATAGAAAAGCCCTAAGTCTAGGGGTTTCAGTGGCGTTCATTAAAGCGTGGTTTGTGAGTAATCTTCAGTTCGTAGCAGGTGAATAATAAACAATTGTTTATATTTTAAGAACCCCGCTCTCTCCCGGAAAACATTATTGAAAATCTGAATAACCATAATTAGGCCCGTAGCCAGATTTTCTTTCGGGGGGGGGGGGGGGGGGGGCTAACATATTTAATCAAGTATAATTATTACAAAAAAATTCTTTTATACAATAAAATAAACTTTAGACTGACTATTTGCCTGATCATGATTTAAAAATATCAACAGTAAAAATACTCTTACAAAGATAATGAACAGAATACTTTACCATTTAATCTTTCAACTCGATGAGTTCTAAGAATTATTAACAATTGTGCCATTGATGTCATCTTCAGTAAGGGCGTAAATTCTACAGGAATTAGATGAGCACGTAAATAGGTATATTTTTGTAACTTGCACTGGCCCTTCTGTCATCGAAAATTCTACTTATCTACATCAATGGAGATCAGTTAAGTTCTGGATGGATATATAAACAAACAAAAGGCGTTTGGAAACGACTACTGGATATTTAGTTTGTATTGTATAAATGTTAATTGTAATTACCATTGCTGAATCATTAAAGTAAATACATACTTGTGCGTGGTATAGGGCGATGTAATTTTAACGACAACCACAGAAAGATGTTTAGGTGGTTGTCGAAACTGACTGCTTAACGTGCACATCTGATAGCACGGCAAAGTGTACTGAGGATTAATCGACGAGAAAAATCTTCTCGCCGGTTTTGGGGATCGAACAAGGCTGCCTGAGTAAGAGCTGGACTCTTTACAGTGCGGCCACCCACTTCACTAATATGAAAAACATAATGAAAAGTAGGTTCTACTGGGCATGCTTTACTGTTCCAGGGCAGCTGACATTATTCATACAGTTATATATAGTATTATCCTGCGATGGCCATGATTCTACCAATTAAATCTTTTAGATTCTTCATGGCTTAGCAGGGTGTTTTCTTAACATATTTTATAAAAGATGGATAATATAGAATGATATAGTTCGAATTGTTCATGGAAATAATGGAGAAAGTCCAAGAGAACATTACTTTTTAAAATATGGTTTTATCAAGATTCATATGAAAAACTGTCATTGAAAATGTGTGACTAGCTAATTAGCAAGAATGCAATGGATGAGTTATATAAATTAATATCCGTTAGTTTAATAGAAAATTCATATGTATACATTTATTAAAATTAATTAATTAATTAACAGATAAAATTAATCTATTTATTGCAGAAATGCAAATATTAATATCTAATGTATTTACACATAAATAAAATAAAGTATTTTAGTTCATCTAATGTTACATTTATTCACATATCCTTGCACTCAATTCCTATTGAGCTAATATGTCGCTTCTTCATTACGGTCTATACTAAAATGCTGTTTTGAAAACAAATTGCATTACATTGCTTAGAAAATTAAATATTTGTGCTAAAAATTATGACAGATCTGAATTGAAGCATGAATGCTCTCACAATCGATGACTAATCAAATAAACCAAAATAAGATACATATTAGTTTCGAAAGCTTCAGTGGCGGTAATTACTCCAAAATTCTATGTCAATGTTAAGTTTCCTTCAATTGCAAATTCATCAGGCAACCTTGATATTGTATGTACCATTTCTCACTTAATTTATAACTGATTTAATTAAATTATATTTCCATACTGATTACCTACTACAGGTACTAATCTCATATTTGCGTGGTGCTTGATAATATTAACAAGGATGATTTTGTATGTACTTTTAATAATATTTTTAGATAAAACAAAAAAGCAGACTTTCTAAGATCGCTAATGCGTAGGCAGTACGCGTAGGTATTTCAGTTAGGGATCATACCGTATTACCATAAGTTTGCAGCTTATGGTAATATTGTGACAGCTTGAATTAATAAGTAATAAGAAATATACATTTTTGTCTTGTATTTCTTTGATAGAATTTCAGATGACTTTACCCACATCATTGTAGTCATATTCATCTACTCTCCAGTTTAGTTTGAATGCTACAACTTTTAAAAATTTATTCTGTACGTTTTCCAACTGGTTCATGTATTTGTTATAATAGGGGTTCCATATCAGAGTGAAATATTCTAACAGTGTACGCACCATAGTACAATAGAGTAATTTCAAAGAAAAAATAGAAAAATAGCCAATCATTTTGTAAACTTTTAAGGATATTGAATTATAAGTGTTAAAGCAAAACTTCCAATAAAAAATTACACCTAAATCTTTACATTCTGATTTTCTCGGGAGAATATTATTATTGAGTATATACTCAAATTCAAAGTTTGAGCGTGATCTATAAAAGGAGATCATTTAAGTATAACTAGTTTACATCGTACACAATCGCAACACCATTAATACGATATCAGTTTGAAGCAGAGTGGCATCATCATAATTATGAATTTCTCAAAAATCTTTAATCGTCAGCGAATAGCAAACCTTTTGAGTACTTGATGCTTTCCTGAATATCGTTGACAAATATGTAAAATAGTAGAGGACCGAGGCCCGCAGTGTAAACCTTGCAGGACACCGGATTTGACGATAATTGACTCAGCTATAAAATACCAGATACGTACAGATTGTACCCGACCAGTGAAATAATTTTCTAACCATTTATGCTGTTTGACTCTGACTGTTTTATTTTTGTAATACGTACATTTTGGAATATTATTATAGTTTTTTCCGTTCTTATATTTCCAAAAATATTTAGGATTAGCAAGTAAGCTTCAACATTATTTATATAATTGTTACAACAGACTTTTGTAAGCTGTTTTGAGAAAAAGTTGTGTAATATACAGTCCTAGGAGAGTGTTTTAATTCAGATGAAAACCATTTTGGAAAGTTAGACAGTTTAAATAATTTGATTGGTACAAATATATCTATAGCAGTATACATAATATAATAAAGGCAATTTGTTGCTTCATTAATACTAAAATTAACAAATTGTAGCTCCCAATTTATGGACGATAAATAATCAAAATACTTGCCCAATTGGCATTTTTAAAACGATCCCCAACAGCACAAGATGTAGACCCAATATTGATTCTATATGGGCAACATTTTATATTCAGGTCCAATATCTGGAATATTGAACCAAGATTGTTATTACATCGGTTAAAGACTGGCACCCAATGTATGTAGCCAATATTGCTCCTACAAAGGTCGAATATATAAATAATAAGTTTAAAAAATATATGTTCTTCTCTATATTGATCCGGTATTGGGCCTATATTTCAGCCCACTATATGGTTCATTCAAGAATAGATGATAATATTAAGATCTAGTCAATGTTGTTGTTATATTGGTTCAAGATTGGCGTCCAATATACGTAACCAATATTTCTTTCACAAAAGTCCCATATACAAATTATTCATATTGTATTATTCTATACTGGTCTTATATTGAACATATAGTGCAGTTAACATTTTTCCTTTATAGTTCCGACACTGGATAAGCAGCCTTTAAACAAGGTTACTTGATTATTCAAGGAATCAAAATAGCAATATATAGGCGGGTGATCTGTACACGTGAAAATGTTTTACAAATGTGTACTTCGCCGAGAAAAATGGAAGATGGTTACAAGTTACCGTTAACTCACCTGGTTTTATCAAATACTGAATACTAATAAGCCCTCAATACATAACTATTGCATATCCTATTGAATATCCTGTGAATGCATTTCGCCAATATTGTAAAAGAATATTGAACCATTAGATGTTTCAACGTTGGACCAATGTTATCATGTTGGAGACATATTCTATGCATATATAGTGCCAATACTGTATGCCAATATCAAACTGCTGTATTATAGCTATATTGCTTCGCGTGCCAATCCTGTCAGTGTCTGTCATTTACAATGTTTGGTCAATATGTGGAAACAATATTTTTCCAACATGTATGTGCTACTTGGGGTGATAAAATTGAACCGTT
The DNA here is from genome assembly GCA_929113105.1 of Agrypnus murinus. NCBI lineage: Eukaryota > Metazoa > Arthropoda > Insecta > Coleoptera > Elateridae > Agrypnus > Agrypnus murinus. The sequence goes on from OV816025.1 coordinate 66,954,026, forward strand.
GGCACGTAATTAAAAATATCAGATTTTAACAAGAATGATCACAAAAATCGAAGTGCTACAAATAAGTATGAAAAGACTTATTAAAAGACCAAGATTTATTTAAAAAAAAACACCTTTTTGATTTTTTCGAGGACCTAGAATCACTAAAATTAGGCATATTATAGATCCACGAACCCTTTTTAACCATACCTAGTGCTAGTCCAGTTTCTAATCAATAGAAAAAAGTTATGTGCGTTTTATAATTTTTTTATAATTTTTCAAACTGCATATAACTTTTTCCTACTTCTTTACAGCAGCTGATTTTTTGGAGTGATCTATAATAAGATAACTCATCGTGCTCTATCTACGTACAAATTTAATCGAAATCTACGGATTAACACTTCGTGACTCTCCCTTATTAGAAATCACAAGCAGATTGAACAGATACAGGATGGTGGGTTTTTACAGTTTTATTAATAACTTTCTATATACTTAATGATATTTGTGTTTTTATCTAAACTATTTTCGTAAGTTCAATATAAAAAAATGTATTAATTGTTGTATATTATTTTATAAAATAATATGTGTTGGCTTTTAACATGACTATTACAATATAAGAAATGTTTTTTTCCTATTTAAATTTATTTCTATGCAAAGTAAACCATAAGTATGTGAAAATAGGGTTAAATAAGAAAAATGCATGTTTCCATTCTCAAGTATCAATTCTCATGCAAAAAGCAATAGAAAACTCTCTATTTATTGTATTATTTATCCCAAATGCATATGTTAAAATGCTACGTAATTAACAGTTTAAATATTATATAACATAATGATTACGGTTCATTGCTCAATGGAATTAGCTCTATCATTTTTTGTACTTTGTGCGCGATTACAAGTCGCAAATACTTCTTAAATTTTTACATTTTGAGAGTGTAAAACCTGTCTTAATTTGTTAAAAACGTTTATTACAGGTTTTCTTGGATAACTTAATTTTACGTTGGCACATTATATAGAATTATAATAAGAGTGAAATGGTATTCAATAAATAAACTTAATGGTCAGTTATTAATTTTACTTGTAAACGCATAAATGGAAGTGAAATGCGAAGTGAACAAACTGGCTTGTAATCAATTCATATTTGATGGCAATTACTTCTGATTGACTCTTATACATATTATTATATCGACCATTTAAGATAATTTACTGTACTGTAAACACATCTTTACTGAAATTATCTTTTTCTACGCATTTTCTAATTATCTGTTTGTTGTTCAAGTAGAAACTGTAAAATGCAATGCACTTTTGATTTTCAGATTGCTAAATTAGTTTTTTAGAAGATTAGTAATAATGAAACTATATTCTCACTTAATAAGTTAAAAGGAAAGCTACATATTTACTTTTATTTGTTTTACCATATAAAATAATTTAATTCCTTACATCTTTCAGCGATACGCAAGAATGATATTTCTAATTAAGAATTATCTAAAATAAACAGCAAAAATATCGATGTATCTATAGAACTATGTAAATTCTTCAGAGAAATCAACCTTCAATCTTATCCAGCAACCTTCAGAGCCTTCAATTACATCTTTTTGATATTCTAGTTTTTCTTTGTTTATATATGTACATATATGTATCATTATATGTCTTGTTTTATTTTTGTCTATTCTAAGTATTACAACTTTCGCTTTTCTTGATACACATTTATACGTATATTTATTAAATAAACGCAGCTTATTCATAATTACGACTTAATTGTCCAGTGTCCTATGCATCTCAACTGAAGACTAGATAAAAACTTAAATGTTTGATCTAGCTCAGTTATGTTATAGCTAGGTATAGGATTTCTATGCATTTGCATGTTTTTTCTGCTTATAGCAAACATATGCAGAGCTATATTTCTACATGTTTAAGCCACATATGTCAATTTGAAAGTGCATATAAATGCATATTTAGGTGTATTTTATGAATGCATGCATATTTTAGCATTTTTGAACGAGTGTGCATATTTTACCACTTTTTGAGCGTTTTACATGCTTTAATTATGAAATTTCTAATATTTTTAATTAATTTTAGCATTTTAGACAACCAACCAAGGGCGGCTTAGTTGGGTCTAGGGGACACCCATAATTTAAGCTTATTGTTAAATACTAGGCTTTAAAATATTTTACTGCCTTAACCATCTGTGTACTTGTTAATATTTTCTAAGAAAGAAAAAGTTTCAACTAAAATTTAAATACTTACATCCTGCGGTATTGTGATAAATAGGTATTAGGAAGTTCCAAAGACCCATTGACAACTTCCTGTTCATACAAAAATTTGCCTGTACTTTTGTTTACTAATCTTGTAATCTTTCAATTAAGACAGTTCAGAAATTGCAAACTGCATTTCAGTTTGAAATCTTAGAGTGTAAAGATGGGTAAAGAAAAACGGTCTGTGTCTGTTACACTTCGAAGTTATGTTAAGGAATTCAGTGTTCTTACAACTGACGATAAGGTGTTGTATTGTACAGTGTGCGACGATAAAGTGACTGTAACGAAACGCTTTCAAGTTACACAACATCTGAACACGGTTCGACATCAAAAGTGTGTTGCCCTGAAATCAAAAAAACAAACATTGTTACCGGGGTACCTTAATAATTCGCGCGGTGAGTCCAGCAAATCGATCGAATTTAATAAAAAACTATGTAGTGCATTAGTGGCTGCAGATATTCCGTTAAGTAAAATTAATCACTCAGCATTTCGTAATTTTCTGGAAGAAATTTCAAAAATGCCAATACCCGACGAGTCGACACTCAGGATAAATTATTTAGCTCGTTTATACGAAGAGACCATAAAATCAATTAGAAAACATGTAGCGAATAACTACATATGGGTTTCCATTGACGAATCTACTGACACTACTGGAAGGTGCGTAGAAACTTCATTTCCTTCGTTTTGTTAGTAAAATTTAACTAATTAAAGACATCAGAGCAATTTACGGATGTTTTATTTTCTGTTTTGTTAGTTACATATTTAATCACAACAATATTTTTGCTTGATTAAAATTTGATTAAACAAAATTTTGTAATGATTCGATGGCTATTTTGTGGCCGGACGGCATACAGTACAACAAAGTACTCCTGTTCGTCACCGACGCTGCACCGTACATGATCAAGGCTAGAGCAGGCTTACAAGTTCTGTACGAAAAAATGATCCACTTAACTTTTCTTGCCCATGCAATGCATAGAGTTGCGGGAAATATATCCTAACGTAAACTCTATAATTTCAGATGTAAAAAAATTGTTTGTAAAGCTCCATATCGCATACAAATATTTAGGGAAACTGCTCAAGAAGTGCCTCTCCCACCTGAGCCTGTAATAACAAGGTGGGGTACTTGGCTTTCTGCAACAGAATATTATGCAACTTATTTTGATATTATTAAAGCATTTGTAAATAAACTTAATAAACACGATGCACTATGCATACAAAGCGCACAGGATGCTTTTAATACTAAGGAGGTGAGGGCAGAATTATTGTTTGTTTTCACAAATTTTGTGCGGTTAGCTAAAGTAATTCAGAAATTAGAAAGTCAGGGAAATTCATTAGATGAATCTCTTGAGCATGCAAAATTGTTAGATGTTTCTTTGAATAAAGTAAAAGGGCCAAAGGGTTTGACAATAAAACAAAAATTTAAATCCGTTATAGACAAAAATCCTGGTTTTCACTTAATTAAAAGCATAAACGATGCATTATCTGGCCAAGACATTTTAGACGAGCTAAAACATTATTCGCTTGTAGAATTAAACAATTTTAAGTATGCCCCAATTACGTCTTGCGATGTGGAACGGAGTTTCACAAAATATAAAACAATATTTAGGGATACTAGGCATATGTTTACTTTTGAAAATTTAAAAATGTACGTCATTGTGAACTGCAACGCTCTATGTTTAGAAAATATAATTAATTAAATTATTGCATAGGATGTCCAATTAAAATAATTTCTGTAAATAAAATGTAAATAACGCTAAACAGGTGTTTTTTTAATAATGAAATATATATATTTATTAAAAATTTCTAATAAACGCATATTTCATGATTTTTAAGTGCATATTTAAGAGCATATTTCACGTTTTTATAGTGCATAAGTGCATGCATATTTCAGCATTTTTAAGTGCATACAAATCCTATACCTAGTTATAATTAAATATTATCATTTTGTATTTAATATAATACAACTTATAAACTTTTGTTATCTTATAAGATATTTAAGATAAAAGTGTAAAAAGCCATTCTTTATTGCGCGAACGGTTTAACACAGGAACGAGGCAGGTAGTACGAGTTAGTGTCTTTAAAAATGTGAGTGCAATGAAGAAACTTTTTACGTTTTATCTACGATCATAACGATTTACTAAAGTATTCATTGTATTTGATATATTTTTTTAATTTGTGACTTATGTCATGTATACATATATTAGTGTGCTTAGATCTTTTATGTGCTAAGTTGGTTAGCTACCAGTTTGAAAAATATCCATAAATCATTAATATATCATACCTCTTGTTGACATTAGTAGCGTGCAATGAAAATTTTATAACACTAGCTCAATAAAAGTTAACTTTTTACACGGAAATCACTGTAAAAAGTGGCCACTTTTTGTATGATCGTATATAAACTTTATTATATTCAGGGTTGGCATGCTTAAAACTGGTTTAAAACATCAAACTAAGTTTTAAACTACTTCTTTTTAAACATGTTTTAATCGTATGTTAAAACATGTTTTTTTGTAATCGTTTTAAAACAGCTTTTTGAAAACTTTTAAGATAATTTTAGATTCTTATATTGCATTTTCGAATTTAAATGACCAGTTTCCATCTGAAATGTGCATTATTATATATAATAAGCATCACAACTATAAATTATAAAATGTAAAAGTATGACAATTTATTGATTGTTTATTATTTAAATCTATTTTGGAACATGACTTAGATTGAAACTTGTGAAAGTGGATCGAGGATTAGATTACATTGTATAAAATCAACTAATTTTGCTGCAACAACATTAAATTAATGTTAAATATTTCTTTTAGATGTAGAGCATTTAATAATGAGTTGCTATAAATAACGTAATCTAAATAAACGAAAATATCTTAGAAAATGCTCCCCTATAAACATTAGCAATAGTCTTTGATACTTAATAAATCAAACTAATTTAATACGCACATTTATTTTTTTGCAATGGATACACTTGGTACGAATTTTATGAGGTTCTACAGCATCTTGAATAAAATTGTTAAAAAATGCTGCCATGTAGGGTGCTTTCGTTGACCGGTCATCATGAATATATAATAATATTCCAGTGATTTTCTATTTACTAATTCTGCATTCTTTTCAGAGGTCTGAAGACGCATTTAAAAAGAATAATGATCCTTTCATTTCTAAATTACAATTTGCAAGGTGTTGACTTAACAATATTTAATAGTTTTGTTTTGGCGAGGATTGAAGTAGATTTTTTATTAGGGTACTTTTTATTTAAGTTACTCTATACTAGGAAGTCGTAAAATTAAAAAGTGATGATAAGAATAAAAGAACTTTTATTATTGTTTTTAGGCATGCATAATAGGGGAAAGTGGCCTTTTTAAATTTTTTTTTCTATTAGTTTTGTAATAGTGGGGAAAAGTTGCCTTTTAGGTTCAAAAGAAGAAAAAAAAATTTGGTTGCTATACGACATCTTGAGGTGCCGCAAAGAGCTTATAGTTTGTAAAAAAATTAAAAAAATTGAAAAATTATAAACTTTGATACATTATTTTTTATGGTTTTCTCGGACATATAATGTTACAAAAGATAGTTGCAAATACAAGTATAAGCATTAGAATTGGAAAATGTTATTAATTACAAAATATAATAATAATAATAAAATAAACCAGTCTCGGTGGATTAGTGGTTTGCATGTTTGCTTCATAATCCAAAGATCGCAAGTTCGATCCCTGGCCTAACTGATAATTTTTCATAGCGGAGAAAAACTTAATACATGCGTTCTTTTCGGATAGGAAGGAAAACTGTAGGTCCCTTGTCAATGCGATATTTGGCACAATAAATATCCCTACTCGGGGTGGAATTCCCCCAGATTCGGCTAAATTCTAGTAGGGTCGGTCAAATGATCATAGTAATCGGTGCCATGAGGTGCGAAGGATGCTCCGCCATCCTAATTCCTCGCCAAAAAATTAAAAAAAATAATAAAATATTTTTTAATGTCAAAAAGTTTGTATATTTTACTAATTTTGAAACTTTTGCGAACATTTTTGTTGTTACAAATAGTAGTAAATATGGTTGAAATAAAAGCTCGTCAAATCAATTGCAAAATATTTATTTTGACAAATTATTCTGACGTAATTGTCACATTAAACTGTTTTTTGTATTAAATTTAGGCATACTCTCGCGTGAGCCAATTTTTGCTTATATACCCCTCTCTTGCGTATGACAAGGAAGCCGGGTAAAGTCGATAAGCAGGTTCACTTTACTATTTGGTTGAGCTTCAGAAGTCTTCTGTATAAATTCTTTGAGAGAGTCACTGGAAACATGTTTTACCAAGGGGGTTCAGTTACGTCATTTTCAGCCCATGATATCTAGTCGATGTAATCCTGTGCGTCAAAGTTTATCAGTTGGAACTGTAAACTTCCTGACTCCGCCTCTACTTTCTGTCCTAGCTTTTAAAACAGGTCGTAAACCAAGTTCTCTTACAATTTTGCTCTCAACATATAGCATGGACAAAAGAAGATTTCCTGTAGCAGCAAAGTACCCATTTCTTCGAATAACCGGGTCAAGAACGTTCTTGAAATCATCAGAAAGATAGCGTGAATATGCGATAAGCTTAAACAGATATTTGGCACCATAAGTACATGAAGGTTTTAACTTAATGTTAAACCACACAGGTGCATACACTTTCACAATGTACTTCGCCAGAATCTTAAGGTTTTCAGTTGGATTTTCAGTTGCCACATACAATTTAAGTATACGGAGTGAGCAATTTCTCCAGGGTTTCTAGTGAGGAATTTCCACTTGATACAGCCATACAAATATCCAATAAATAATTCTGATCTGTACTTAAATCATTGATGTTCTCCAAAAGAGGAAGGTTATTTTCAATTGGCAAGAAAGTAACCACAGAAGATTAACACAGTTTTCTAGCTGCTTACCTATTTCGCCTTTAAACTCATTGAGTCCTTTCGTTTTACCATCTAAATGACAAAAAAGATGTCATTCAGATGGTCATGTCATCAAAGTAGCTTATTTCAATGGAACAAACTAACCATTGTAAAGGTCTTCCTATTTTATTTTCCATCAAAGAAATCACACCATTTTTATGTCCAGTTTTACAACAGTTCCAAGTGACTGACACGTTACACCTGATCTGAGCTTGACACCGCAGGCAAACAAATCTAAGCCTTCCGCCCACGCCCCACCAAACCGTTACGGCGATGACTCATGCTCCCGGATGCCAGCCAATGCAATAGTTAAACTGTTTTTATATTTCTATTCATATTAAAACGCCTATTTGAAACTTTTTATTGCATAATCGAGACACGTAAAAATCTTTGAAAAAGTTTCAAATTTGTGCTTTTATAAAACTTTACCGCTCTTGCGGCACCTCAAGACATAATGTAAAAAGGTAAAAAAATTGTATGTCTTTTGTGATATAAAAACTGCTTTTTTGGCAGTGTGAAATAAAAAAATATATTTGAAAACTTCTTAAAAAAACTTGAAAATTGTAATTTTATGACACTTTATCGTCCTTGCGGCACCTCAAAACGTGCTCCAATATTTTTCATATTTTTTGTTTATGTTATCTACACCAAAAGGCAACTTTTCCGCACTATTACAAATTAAAAATCAAACTTGGTTTTTTCGTTCCACCCTAATGCATAATCATGATTCATGATGGTAATTTATATCCGAATTTAATAATACGTTTCAATTAAAAGCTTTCATTAAAATATTTCAAAATTTGTATTAGTTTAAAACAGTTTAAATCATGTTTTAAACATGTTTTTTTATATGTGGTGTTTTAATCTCATTTTCGATAAAAAATAGTATATTGTGTTACAAGTGCAGAAAAGTGCCAATTTCTCACGAGTGTGAAGATTTTGCGGCATGAGACGTAGTCGAATGCCGCAATCACACGAGTGAGAAATTGGTGTTTTTGCACGCGTTACACACTATACTTTATCTACGACAACAAAAAAAGTAATGAAGCACCAACAGCTAAGAAAGTTTTATAACCTAGAATTTATACTCGCATTCATATTTTTTACGTGAAATATTTGGCAATAAATTAAGAGATGTAATATGAACCGCTTCCACGATGTTTGGAGGTGTACGAGTGTACACCCCTATTTTCCTTCATCGGATTCACTCGTGATACATCTAGAATTTTAAAAACGACAAAAGTAAACATTAAATTTGTAAAGACAATAGTAATATTACGTTTACAATTTGTATAATTTCAGTCAATCTACTATTTAGTACTTACAGCTAAATAATCATACGTATGTACTCGTTTTCAAAAAATAATTTATATGTACAAAAATCACAATTCAATTGTCAATGTTATTAACCTCTGCGCAGAATGTCAAATATTCTCGCATTATGTAGCAAATTATAAATTTTTTCAATGTTTTTATTGTAATTTAGCAATAATAATAAATAAAATTACATTAGAAATTATATAATAATGTAAAATATTAATTAATTTTACGTTTTAATTGAATAACAATCATTGTAACTTTATATAATGAGAAAAGAACATCATTGAAAGGCATCTCGGTAGCTCAATGGTTACGCTGTAGCTACTAACCGAGCGATCCCGGTTCAATTCCCCGGGTCTGACCTTAGTTTTTTTTCTAAGATGGATTTCCATTCGAAATATAATTTAATGTAAAATATTAATTAAACAAAATATATTAACCTTTATCTACAAATTATAACATTTTATATTTCAAATAATTAATAATATTATAAATATTGCAAGTGGTGACATCTATGGCGTTTTAATAGAACTACGGATTATTGAGAACTCCTTCCTCACATACTTTACCGTTGAGTTTGGAGATTGTTTGCAATTGGTAGTTTTCACGGTTACACGATTGTGCGGAATATGTAACTTTCTATGGTGGTCGCAGATAAACACGTTTAATTTAAAAAAACAACTGTTTTTGTTTTTCTTTTGAAAAAACATGTTTTTTGCCAACCCTGATTATATTATACTAGATACTAAACCATCGACTTTTCCCGAAACTTGCCCGCCTGGGTATTTGATTTATGTAGTTGAATCAGGGCTGGACTAATGCATAAACAGACAAAGCACATGGTTAGGGCCGCATCCAGATAGGCTCCCCCGGCTATTGAACATTTATTTTTATCTATTTTTAATTATACAATTCTCTGGTTGTCGTTAAAAATAACACCGCTCTATAGTTATACGATGTATTATACGCACATTGCACAAGTACTATGTATTTACTTTGGTGGTTTGACAATGTTAAATACAATTAACATAAATATATACATAGTATACACAATACAATACAACAAATAATTTTATACTTTGTTTAAAAAAAACACAAACCTGATTTCAGCATTTTTATATCCCTACTACTGATTTCATAATGATCTAGAACTATCTAGAATTATCTAGCAAGGATAATACTTATGATGCTATAGTATGAACAAAAAGTAACTCCATCAATGGTGCAATTTGGTTGCAGTTGCAAGTGGTAATTTTCTGGTATTGTAATAGGGGCAGAGGGGAACAGTGTTACACAAAAAATATTTTTTGATATAATTTAGAACCAAATAAAAATTTTAAAATGTATTCTCTTCCTAGTTTAGGAGTTACGAATCTTGTTTCAACCTTTACATTTAACTTGCTTTGATTATTTCAACTTTAGAGAAATTAAGATTTATTCAACTTGGTGCTCTGTGTAACACTGTATCCTAATAATCGGGTACAGAGTTATAAGGAAAGGTTAACAATGTTAATGTTAATAAAACAACTTGAAATTTTTATATTCTTGCGTTGTACGTACGAATTTATAAGTTGGATTAACTTCTGTATTCGTTTTATGTGTAATTTCCCTAATTGACAAAAGTCTGTGTTTTATTGTAGCTTGTTCTTGTATTACCACAAAGTTTCCAACATCGATATCATTTGAATGGAATAATGTATCTTTGTGATTTACATGCAACTTGGACTGATCACTGTCTGCACAAGTGTTACATAAATAATGTTACACCGAACCCCACTATCCACTGTAACATTGTACCCCAATCATCAAAAATCTATTCTCGAATAGTTAATAAGGGCACAAACTGTTTTGAGGTTAAGTTCGTGCTTCTCCAGCGTAAATAAATTTACACACTAACATAAATAAATTTACACATAAATAAATTTTTAATAATCTAGCTTTAATTAATTTAATCCTGAAGTAAATTGTATTTTACTTGAAATAATTACTTTTGATATTAAAAAATATACATACCTTAATTTCTTGAAAACCCATCAGTGAATATTAACCGAAATGCACCTACACTTGGTTAACACTAAAGTACTTCTAACATGAAAATATGAACAATGTTTAATATAAATCAATGCTAAAAACATTAAATGTAACACTGTAGTACGTGTAACACTGTCCCCCCCCTCTACCCCTACATATGAGTTCAAAATTTCAAAGGCACCTTTGATGGAGTTACTTGTCGTCCATACTATATTTTATTCGTTTTTTCAGTGTAAATGCATAGGATAAAATAATAAAAAAATAACATCATATTAGCCTTGTGACTCTAGATCATTATGAAAACAATAGTACAAAGCATTACATTTCGTCGGTTTCATATGAAAAGTGCGTAAAAGTTACTATAAAGTAAATGTAATAAATCTCGAAAATAATTATAAGTTTAGTTTACTTTTTTTATCTACAATGATGCAAAAAGTGACCAATTTTTACCCTGATTTTCATGCAAAAAGCTAACGTTCATTGAACTAGTGTTTTATGAAATTTTTATTGCACTCTAATGTCAACAAGAGATGTATGATAACTGATTTATGAATATTTTACAAACTGGTTGCTAAATAACTTAGCTCGTAAAAATCAAGCGCGCTAATATACATGACATAAGTCACAAATTTAAAAAAATAAAAATTAATATTGAATACTCTAATAAAGCGTTATGATCCTAGATAAAACGTTGTACGATACACGTGTAAAAAGTCTCTTCATTGCACTCATGTCTTTTAAAACACTCGCTCGTGTTTTAAACCGTTCAAGCAATAAAAATTGACTTTTTACACTTGTATCTTAAATATCTATTAACTTTACAATGACGTCAAAATGATGATCTCATTTTTATTATAAAACAAAACAAGTAAATTTTACTAAAACTGGCAATGGAACAAACATAAAACTGTAGTTACATTTCTGAATACTGTTGACGGTTTTACTAAAGTGACCAGATTTTGGAAATTGGAAAGCAGTACATCAAGAAATTAGCATATGGTGGGGTATAGTGAGCTGAAAGAATATAGTACATGTAAAAAGCAGTTATATATTTTATTAGATAAGAAGTTTTTTAACATAATAATACAGGTTTATCGATATAACTTTACTTTTTACATACACAAAAATATAAATTTAAAACACAATGGTTTTAATAATGTGAGTATTCATAGTTATAAAATAATAAAAATTTGAAAAATTTTACTTTTTCAATTAATGGACGACTATGCTCCTATATTTATTTTTTACAATATAGTTTTTATTTTTTATAAACATAGGTATTTTTTATTTGAATGAATATTTTTCAAAAACACTATTGGTTTCACAATGATCTACGTAATACAGGGGCGGATCCACAGAATTATTTTGAAGGGGGGGAATTTTTGAAAAAATATTTGTTTTAAATAAATAATAATTAAACAAACATTGTTTGTTTTTATCCTATGTATATTTATTTATAAATGTTATATATGTCACAATATTTAATAAACGTTAACTACTTTTACATTCAAAATTTATTTAACTATAATACTAAAGTATATAAGATTAAGAATTTTGGCGGGGGGGGGGGAATTTCCCCCCATATCCCCCCCCGTCGATCCGCGTCTGACGTAATATGATGATATTTTTTATATAGAGTGATTACCGTGTAGAGTGTAAACCGCATTTTGGAACACGTTGTATATAAACAGGTACTAATATTTTTAAATAATAGTTTTCTTAAAGCCTAAACAGAAGGCTTTTATTGTATTATACTTAACTATTATAGATGCAAATAGGAATGTTAGTTTTCTTTCCATAGGATTCTAGCTTGTTATGTACATAATATATATTATGTAATTAGGAGATCAAGCGATACTTTAAATCCGAGAAGATGTTTTATAACGCCGAGGCGTCACCCGAGGTGTTTAAAGATAGGATTTAAAGAAGCTTGATCTCCGTATTGCATAAGTTGTTTTATTTTATTTCGTATTTCAATCCTAATTTCTCCCTTTTAAAATTCATCCGAATTTATTATATAAAGAAGCAAGTTGTCTTCTCTGTGTCATCATACGCGTTATCAAGGAGATAAAAAGCAGCTTGTCACGTGTGGCTGTTATGCAACATCAAATGATTTACGTTGCCAACAACAATGGAGATCAAGAACGTCTTGAACTCCGATGTCATTGACAACGGAGATAAAGATATACTTTATTTTACTAATTGTGGTATATAAACAATTGTTTGAAATACGAAATGAAATAAAATAATTTTTTCTACTCCCATACTCTAATTCAATTATTATAGATAGTTATAAATAGCTGTTTCATAATGAGGTTCATTATGCAACGAATTTCCATTATGCAATGAGTTGTTCACCAATGAGAATCAAGAATATCAAATGGTTGCGTAGCCAAAGTTAGTATATAATAAACTTGGGAACGTACCTCATCGCCCATCGTCATGCAGTCAATAATAATTATTACTGATAATTATTATTATTTTAAATCTGTTCTAACAAATTATTCTTGTTGTTAGTTTTATTAAATATTAATTTAAAGAAATTCTGATTGTATTGTTTGGTGCTTTTATTTATCAATTTCGTAAGTCTATCTTAAAAAGTAATAATTACATTCGTTGCGAATTTTTATAGCACAATAAGAATTAAAAAAAATTAGAATTGAGTAGAAAAGCTTTCGTCTGATCGTCACCCAGTTTGCAGTTTGAGGTTACACCTTATAACAGTTTTAGAAGTCCACTTAGTAGTAACAAATCAGTTACGGTTGAAGAAAAAATAGTGTATGCAACTCGCACATAATGGTTATTAATACACTCGTATGAATTACAACACGAGCGCAGCGAGCGAGCAGCGATTAAACGTCATACTCGTGTATTAATAACCATCATTATGTGCTCGTTGCATAATATACTATTTTCTACAGCTGTCAAAAAATGATGACATTTTTTCATGATGGCATTTTGAATACGGATGTTAATCCGTATTCAAAATGCCACATTGATTTTATTTACTTGACGACATATATGCGATTTATGCATATTTGAGCAATGTCGTTTCCGTAGCAATAACGAAACTGTCCACTATGCGCTAAAATAAAAATTTCCTTGTGTTATTTTTATGATTTTTTTACTTTTTGGTTATTTCAATAACGCTGTAGAAAAAACGTTGTGTGCAATTCGTGCCCGAAATGACTTTGGTGGTCTCGAATGATATTTTGACTCGGCTACTCCTCGCCAAAAGACTTTCATTCTTGACCACCAAAGTAGACCACCAATGTATTTCGCGCACTAAATACACAAATAACTATAATTATTGCACCTCTATTAGAATTAACATTATAAGTTTAGTAAAGTAAATTTAATCAAAATTATAATGTTGTTGCAATGTTGCTGATCAAAGTTTTTGTCTCGAAAGTTAAAAGGTTTGTGAGAATTGTCTAAATGTATGTATACTAGTAAGTTAGGACATGTCATTGATGGTTTGTCTGTGAATTATATCAAATTCGTCTTCGCCTGTGATTTTTATCAAATAAAATTAAGTTACATTCATTGGTTGGTTCAATTTTTAGTGCAAATGCAAAGAATGTTTAAAACGTAAATAATAAATCTCCAATTGCAAACCCAACTGAAATTACTAGTAGGAAATTAATTAAATGTAGTAAAATCTGGCAGTTCCAAAATGAATTATTATTTCGACATTTCGAGTCGTCGTTTACGAAAATACACGACACAACTCGAGTCTAAATACTGTGGTGATTGTGCATGCCTTGGGTAGTGAGTTGATGCCAAGGCAACAAAAGTACAGAAAGAAATCGATTATCAACACATTGATTCACTTTGCAAAACCAGTGTTGGACAGTAATTGAGTAGATTTAATATATTTGAGTAACAGAATAATGAGTACATGAGTATTGAGTACAAAAAGTAATTGAATGCAAATGTACTCAAAAAGTATGAGTACAATGCACTTGATTACAAATTTACTCAAAATGAGTAAGTACAAATGTACTCGATTATTAACGCAATCTGAGTGCAAATGTAATCGATTACGAATAGAACTAAACTCCATTGCCTTAGAGATTGGTACATCTTCTCATTGAATTTGTGCTTGTGTACTTTCGTTGTCTAGCAATCTTTCTGCACAGCTGTTCCTTTTACTCATATTTTTTATAGCTGCGTTCCGTAAGGCTTGTTTTATTACCAGTATTTGTTAAATTCTTTGAGTTTTTTTTTTTAGTTAATAAGTAGTTTTAGTGAATTTTGTCATTTATTATTTCGGTTTTAGAATTTACTTAGTTATTTTGTAATTGAATAATTAATAAATTATGTATCATAAGATTCAGTTATTGTGTGGATAATAATTGCTATATAGTGTAGTGGTTTTAGTGTTAAAGTTGTATTCTTTTACATTTTATCCTCTTGAACAATTTACACAAGTAAACTAACCTCTTGCTTTCTTAAGTTTGGCATAGTTGCATAGTTAGCAAATTTACAATTTTTAGCAAACCGACAAAGCAAACACTAACTGAAAATCTGACAAAGTACGGGCATTTAGTTAAAATACCCACCTAAAACTTATTTACAACCCGTTGGTACATATTCAACAGAGAGATGACATTAAGTAAGAAACTACCGTTAGATACCTTGCCTTATTCTTGTTTGAACAAAATAACTTATAACAAATAAATATATACTTATACTCATAATTATACTGCCTAATTAATATGATTACTGTACTCATACTCATACAATTAATAATTAATAATAATAATTGATTAAGATAATATTCATACTCATTTTATATGATTACTGATTGCATATAATCCACTCATACTATGAAGTATGATTCTATCTACTCGTAATCAATACTCACGCTCGTGAGTACAATTTGTCCAACACCTCGCAAAACTAAAACCAAAATAAATCTCTATTCATCTACAACACGTCTTTTTAGCAGTTAAGTAGTTAAGAAAATCCACATGATGACGTCGGGGTCACCACATGTAGTATCTTTTTAGCTACTTAACTACTTAAAAGACATGTTATAGATGAATAGAGATTTATTTTGTCTGCACAGTACATGTGCACTAATAGGCGTACCACTGAGAAATATGCTATTGTATTTGTTTGTTAACAATATTGGCCTGGTCAGATCAAAATAAAAATATAGAACACTCTGTCATAGTATAAAGGTGAAATCTCTGAAACCTGGCTGTATTACTAAAGTCTAATTCCAACAAAAAAATCTCGGAGAAATGATATTTGAATATCATTCTTCTCAAATGAAATCAAAGTAAACGGTAAAATTAGTGTGTTCGAAATAGTCACCATTTGGCGGCTAAACTAAAAGTAATCATTTCGAACACCTAATGTAATTTTATTGCTTATTTTTAGAACCGAATTATTTTTGTGAAAATTAAATTGTTTATTTACCTTCTATTTAATTCTTGCACAATTAGGTATTTGACTTGTTTGCCTTTTTTTATTAGTAACAAATATCACGGTAAAATACATAATTTATTAATTATTCAATTACAAAATAACTAAGTAAATTCTAAAACCGAAATAATAAATGACAAAATTCACTAAAACTACTTATTAACTAAAAAAAAACTCAAAGAATTTAACAAATACTTAATAAAATGTGTTTTAAATATAGTATCATAAAAAGTCCATTCAAGATGGACGGCCTTTTTGGATAGACTTTTTGGACGGCCTAATAGTTTTTTGTTACTAACCGTATTTTTATTTTTTTTAAACGAAATATTTTAAAATATTTGTTGGCATTAGAGCTGCTTTATTTTTACATTTTCTTTTGGAAAATATATTAAAGTTACTATAAAAAAGGTCCTAAAGTTATACTTCGTGGTAAAAATGTGAAATAACAGTTTAAAGCAAGAGAATTGTAAACCTATGGCCCAGTTACCCCAACTGACCTTAAAACTTAAATTTAAAAAGCTATTGTCCCTATTATATTTTAGGGTCTTTGACGGCCTCATATCTATAATCATATCCATTCATATCATCCATATCATATCATATCCACGCAGATATACATTTATCTTATGTACACCAGTTAAGGCAGACCGCTAGTGTTATGGATCGTATTAGTAGTAACTAGTAGGTAGCGAATGCAGGTTGCGCCGGCTGCCGTGGACTATGGTGCGCCCGCAACGCGGTCTTTAAAAATTTCTCCTGCCAAAACCATTAAGACGTCCCGCTTGTCATTTTGCATTTCAATACAGAAATGTTCAAGGAATCTGTACAATTTCTTTCAGATTTTTAAAAATGTGACCACACTGATTTTTCTGCAATTTTAAAATATTTAGTTTAAAACAAATAAAAATACAGTTGGTAAGATTATTAGGCCGTCCAAAAAGCCCGTCTTCTTGTGAGCAATATGTTATATAAAAAATATTTGTTTTCGGATAAATACTTTTCGAAATATTTATAGTTCTTTAAAGACGTGGGAAAAGTTTTAATAATAATGTCAGTTTGAATATTTCGAAAGTTCTACGTAATCTAGCAAACTGATAAATGAAAGTTATGTTCTTTAGTTGATTGCTGCCTCATAATTGATTTTCATTGAAATTCTTGAGATCGACCCATTTTAGTGATCGATTTCGCATGGAATGACCGCCAACTAATTTACCAGGTACATCATTTTTTCTTTGAAGGCGTTCGTGTACTACACGAACGTAGCTGTTTAAAAAACATGAATATCTCGGAAAGTAATATATTTAAGTAGAAAGTTGATTCAAAAACCTATTTTAAAACTTTAATTGGACAATATTCTTGATCCTTATCAAATTAAGCTTGAAGTTCAACATTATTTCTCATAAAATCTAATGTATATGGATTGAAGGGATGATTCTGAAATCTAAACTCTTCGTCACCTATTACCACAGTATAATAATAACCAGTAGGCCCACTTGCGTGTCGGCACTTTGAAGTCGTTAAGTCGCTATCTTCGAATATCACGGCCACAAACGATAGTTCGATCGCTATCGTCAAGCAAAGACTTAAAAAGATATTATTATTGTGGCGAGTAAATTTTGTAAAAACTGAAAACTCTTATTATAGTGGTAGCAAAAGGGGGTATTTCCTCTTGTTGACGCGGCGCTGCTTTACCAACTTTTTCTTGTAAAATCTCAATTTTTACTAAATGCTACTGTTTTAGAATATTAAAATCGATATTTTATTAATTTTATGAACCAGAAAAAAATGAAAAATGAATTACTAAACTAACTGAACATTTTTTTAAATAATCCACGCAAACAATACATTTATTAAGTACCTATATATCACAGAAAGAAATGGCAAGCGCGACGCACGCAACTCTCGCATAGAAAGCGTGTTAGTGAAGCAGACATTTAACCTGTTTCATTTGAACTGCCAAGTGCAATGTTACACTATTGTGTCGACATTGCGGTTAATTATTTCTTTTCATAATAATAATGACTATTAATAATAATCTAAAATGTTTCCTGAATATGGCTCAGTGTGTATTTTACTAAAGCTGCGTTCGGTAAATGAATTATATAGGTATAAAGGATGAATTATATAGGTACCAAAAATGGTAAGTACAGAATACAGTTATAGAATTTTCACGACAATTTGATTTAAGCCGAAATGCTTTGATTTAACAGATATTCTCAAAATAAAGTTTTGTGTAAAATTAATGTTACTAAACTTTACTAATATTTTTTCGTACGTTAAAAAGTGTTTTCTGACAAACTAAAAGTGCCCCCCCCCCATCATATTTCTCCTATTTTGGCCAATATATTTTTAAGCAATTATTTAAAACTACTTAATCAACAATCAAATTGTATTAAACGAAAATCAACAAATCAAATCTAATAAATAAATTCAGTATTAATCATAAATGTATTAAATAGATTAAGTAATCGGTGCATTATGTACGAACTATGGTTTCCGGAGAAGAGCAAACACTCCCATCTCCCACTACTTCTTCATGGCCTGTGTTACAATGGGCATTGTATAAGGGGATTACATAGCTGCCTACTAGTTCCTAAGTAAAGTACTATTCAATTATATTCAAAGAGGAATCACCGACATCTAGAATTTCCCACCATTTTTGTACGTAAAACTGTAAAAGCAAGTTAGGAGAATTATGATTGATAGGATGTGGGTTTTCATAATAATTATTATTATTCAATTCATTAATAATAAAACTTTAAAAATACTAATACGAAGTGGGTGCTTTTGCCCCAAAATCAGCCCCCTAAATACGCCACTAAATAATTAAAGAGGTTTCCAATTATTTTAGTATAAATAATAATATTACCAATATTACCTAATATTTTTATTTATGCTAAAATAATTGAAAACCTCTTTGAAAAGGGAAATAAATAAACTTTCATAGTTATTATTCCGTTATCAACATGAATTTAATTAATGGGATTCGACCAAACGTCCCACAAACGAATACTAATATTATCAACAAAGTAGAACATCTAATAACAAACTTTTAACAAATATTTTAATTGTTAAAAAAACATGTTTGAACAAAAACAAAATGGAGTTTTAAAATGATTAATCAATATAATTAAAAAAAATAACCAAACAAAAAAAATTAATATAATTGTTACAAATAAGCATGTAAGTGTTATTTGAAAAAGCTTCCTTTGAGAAGCGAAACGTAATAAATAATATTTTATACTTTCGACGTTGTTATTTGAAAAAAAAAGACTGCTGGTTCTCAAATACAATTTACAAAACAATATTAATAACAACAGCCTACTAAAAATAAAATTAAAAAAAATTGTTAAATAATATATAAAAATTTGCAATTAGTATTTGCATGCGATTAGTATCTGGCGCTACGCATTGCATACGGGACCACTCGCAATGTACACAACTAACGTTATACGACTCTGGCGTACTCGATGTGTTTGCTTGCGCGTATCAAGCACAACTGCTGTCTACATCCCGCCAACGTCCCGAGAAACGGCTTTCAATATTTGCGAGTGTTGCTTCTGGTTATAACTATACTGTGATATTACTCTAACTCGGAAAAGTTAATGTGGAAGATGTGATTGCTTAGATAATTTCCGCCTATGTTTATAACGACTTAAACATGGTGATTTGTTTTTATACGTACTTTGGAGCTCTATATATGCTGGAGAAAGTTGCAAGGATCTTAAATTATCAGAGGACAATGTATGTAGTGTAATGTTTTTTATAATTTTATGCGAATACAAAGAATTATGTTCAACACGAGTGCGCTGTGCGTTCAAGTGCTTGGGCTCTTTTAAACCACTACATGCTTCAAATGTTAGCCTAGCGTCTGAAAACGTATACTGCAATTGAAATTTTAAATGTTTCCTTATATTGTATATTAGGGGATATGCCCAATAAAAACTAAATTTTAATCTTGTACACAACAAAGTGCGGAATACATTGGGGACATATAAACTAGCGAAACTATAATACTATTTTTGGTGAAATGTATCCATCCATATCCAAATTTCTCATTTTGGAGACAGTGGAATTTAAGTTTTTTATATAACTTAATTTTTTCATATAAGTTTTGTTTTGTTATGGTCTTATGGTTTTATGTACCACAAATAAGATGATAATAATAATTTTGTTGATGTGGTTACGCTTAGTTTATTTTGTATTTATATCTTTCTTAGTTTTAGTTTATTTAGATCTACGTTTTCAATAAGTTTTTGTTTCAACCTAATTTACATAGTTTATGTAGTTCTAGGGTTGAATTTGAGTTTCAAAGTTTATGATACATGAATGCAGTAAGCAGGATTTATTATTAAACAAAAGGTTACATTTAATAAAAAAGAATCCGACTTAAATTGAAAATACCCCATTTATTTACTTTCTCATTAATCAAAAAAGTCCATTTAAATAAAAAAAATCCGATTTGAATAAAAAAATATATTCTTTTTATTTTTTCAATAAAATCATTATTTTTCCAACACCGATAACAGCGCGCCATACTATTTCCTGCCTTGGTGTTAGAAACAGATCGTTTGCTTTTTGTCGCGGCACCAGAAAAGAACCAAAATGAAGAAACATTGCGGTTCCCGCGTTGTTACATCCAGATTTGAAATGGTGGTCCAAGCCTCCAATAGATTCGATCCTCCCCACCTTCAACTGTGTTTCATATCGTCACAGTATAATAATACCCAGTTGGCTCACTTTCACAAGTATTGAAAGCCGATTCTCGGAATGTTGGCAGGACGTTGACAGCAGTTGTGCTTGATACGTGCAAGCGAACACATCGATTACACCAGAACCGTATAATTTTAGTTGTGTGTTGTGTAGTGGTCCCGTACAAAATGAAGTTTGCGAAAGGACTCTATTCCAGTACTGTTCCATTCGTTAGAAGGATCTTCTAGTTAAACTAGACTAGAAGCTAGAAGCTTGTGGTAAATATTGTGGTAAGTCGGCTTAACGACTTCAAAGTGCCGACACACGAGTGAATATGCTGTGTATCTTTATGCTGTGTTATCACGTAACCTACACTTGTAATTGTTTTTTGGATGACATTTAAAAAATATAGATAGAACTTACTACTACAGGACAATAGGAAACTTTTTTTATCTCCAATAATAACATGATAAAATATAACGAATAATCCTGTTCTTATGAATATGCGCTTTCCACATACGCAAACGGCATAACATGATCAAAGATTTGAGAATTTGTGAAAATATAGAGGAAACATCAACATGATGAGCAGATCAACGGTTGCAATACCTTTTCCAAATTTTTTACGTACGACTACGATGTTGGACAATTATGTACAACGCAATATACCTATGTACAAAAATACCGAGTGTCAAGAGTTATTTCTTGTCCACGAAGGTTCTTGCTACTAAAGAATAGCATAATAGAAGACTTCGGTTAAAAAGGAAGTTGAGAATTTTAGACTTTACATGGTTAAGGAAGAACTAGTGAAAAATTGTGAATTATTAGTAATGTTAAGTGTTATTATTGTTAATAATTTATTAGTATTGTTATTAGTATTTAATAAAACTATCAAGTCCAATTTGAAATCACTATTTCATTACCACTAGTTAACATAAAATGACCAATAAATAATTGTTCTAGTAAGTAAATACCAACAATAAACTAAGAATGTAATGTGTACCTGTTATTTTTTAGTTACTTTTTTTAAACTGCAATTGTTGCTTCAAAGTGATATAATATAAAATTGATTTAGAGGTAAAGTAATTTTATGGTATACTGACTCGTAAACATCTGTTTACGGGTCTGTATTTGTATTGAGCTTTGTTTCTATAAGTAAAGATTCTTTTTACGTTCTAGCCCGTTTTGAAGCCCGTAATAGTTATTTACTTGACAAGCTTTATTCACAATCATATTGCAATAGGTACATTTCATATGTTGTAAAAACCTTGGAAAGTAAGCTATTGCTATAGCAACACCAAAGTGGTTAACAATTTCCTTTACATGTCTGTAAAACTGACATGTAAAGTTATGGCCAACTTTCTTTTTCTGAATAATTTAAAACAGGACGTTTTATCCGATTAAATTTAAGTTTTTATAAATATATTTAACGCTAAAAACATATTTTTTATTTAATATTAGTTTTATTTTTATTTTTCCGTATTTTATATTTAATATTTACAATGAAATTAATTAATTTCTAATTTTAAAATACTGAACGCATACACTGCCATCTAGCGGCGAAGAATGAAACCTTACTTAAAATACTTAAAATTTCTTTTGGTCGATAGATGGCTCTGATTGAAATTATGACAGTTTATAAAAAATTTATTTTAAAATTTAAAATTACTTTTTATTTTGATTACGTCTTAAGTCTAATTATTGTGAATAAAATAGTATATATGTTTCGTTGGTAAAGTCTCCACGCCTCGCGATATTATAAATATATATAAACAATTATCGCTTGGCTTGTAAAGATGTCCTTTACCAACTCAACATGTAATATACTATTACGGGCGAGATGGAAAGTTTGTGGGGCGAGCGACGTGAGCTTAGTAAAGATTAATTGCAAAACGTGTCGCGTACAAAGTTTTATTTCCACCTTCACCAGCGTTTTTTTGTAAATTGTATATTTTTTATAAAAAGACATTTTTTAATCAAAGGCGGTAGCACAATTTATAGCTAGGCGTTGTCATGGTGTTGTGGTTAAGCAACAAATTAGTTTCCACAGCTTTTTTGATGTTGTTGAGCATTGTAGAATTTTTCATTCTTCAAGTGTAACTTTCTATCTTGACAAGGCAACCGAAAGCGAAAGTAAAACATGCGAGGTGGTTGCTAGGTATGAAAAACTTTCGGTCCCTGGACAACGAAGTAAAACTGTCAATTTTTTTAAAATATAATATTATAAGGTGGCTGTTGTCAACATTACCTTGATTACAATACTGTTTTATAAACAAACATTATTTTATTATAATCACTGAATCATCATTTTATTTATTTATTTACGGTAGTTAATAAATGTCAAAGGAAGAATGAAAAGTTCAATACATTACACGCTGCGAAAGACCTTTCAGGTGCTCGGTGTTTTTAACTAACCTCGGCTACGCTTACGGTTCGCCTCGGCCAATCAAAAACACCTTTCACCTAAAAGTAGACTTTCGCAGCTTGTAATGTAAATAACTATTACAGGTCTCTTTGAGGAGCCCGTAAAGTTTTACAGGGTTGTAGTTGTACCTATTCATTTACTCAGTTACCATAAATGTCTGTAAAGTGTCATTTACATACAAAGTGGAAATAAAAATTATTACGGGCTAGTTATCATCAATAACGTTGCAATATACATATTTATTAAAGATTTACGAGTCTGTATACCATAAAACGTTGTACAATGCTCTACCGTTACACGAACCCTACGTGCTTGTACGGATAACAAGCTAGCTAATCACTCGCTTGCTAGGTACCGTGCTCGAACGTAAAGTTCGAAGTAACGGTCTTGCAATGTAAATAACTATTACTGTTATCCAATGTTTGTATTTAGGTATATTAAATTTATTTTTTATCTACACGATATCGTTTATTTTCGTCATAGATACAAAATATGAAAAGCAACTCATATGTATATCTCCATAATGATTTTTCAAATTAGTTTTCCTCAATTTTCTCTGCTTCTTTTTTCTAATATCCAATTTGTTCAATTGTTTAAAATAAACTTATGGTAACCACGCAACTATAGCAACCACATATTCACACAATCCTTGATGGTATTGTTATTTTTTTATAAAATGTTCTTAAGAAACTAAATTTTAAAAATATGCTAAAAAAGAAAATATTGTATGTACCACAGGAGATACATACACAGCTTTCGTATTTTATAGTATAGTCAGACGGTCTAGAACATTTGGGCGCGGCCGTTTAGGTGCGGCCATCTCGGCGCGGCCGTTTCGGCGCGCTTTTAGGCGCCGGAGAGTTCGGCGCAAGAACACTTCGGCGCAGGCTCACTTCGGCGCAGGCTCACTTCGGCGCCGGGACACTTATACGCAGGCACACTTCGATGGAAAGACAGTTCGGTGCATGTAAATTTCTCCGAGACAAATTAGGGTAAAACCTTCGGAGATCTTTAAACAAAACGTTTTTTTGGACCATTAGTCTAATTTTTTGGAACAAGCTACCCTATTATCAGAGTAACCTTTTTTATTTTTATGTACACACATACACCTTTTTAATTCCAGAGTTTCGCTTGGATTGGTTAAATTGCGTTATCCTAGTGCTTTCTGTCTTTAAGCACTAGACTATAAGCAGTATCGATTTATAAGTGTTACCAACTAAGACAAAATTCGTTCAGTGGGACACGTATTTATGGTATGCTATTCTATGTTAATATCAATTTTCCTATGTCATTTAATTGATTTTACATAATTTTTGATTTTTTCAAAGTTGTTAACATGATTATTAAACATGATATTCTTATAACAATAAGGGATTTGTAATAAGCAAATTAAGTTCTTCTTACAAATTAAATATTCCCTTATGCAGAGATTTGCAGAATTTTAATTTCAATGTTTTAGTAGCTTAGAAAAATGAATTTTTCTTCAATCTGGCAGTACATACGAGCTTTTGTGATTGGCAAATATTTAGTTTTTTTTCCTCATCATACTGTATTTATCGAATACTGTATTTCATCGATCATACTGTATTTATTACCTGTAAGTACCTAAAGATTTTGTTCATTACAATAATACTAGACAATTTCTCGCGCCGAAGTGTCCCTGAGCCTGAGTGTCCTCGCGCCGAAATGACCGCGCCTAAACGGCCACGCCCAATTGTCTGGCTCCGTAAACTATACAGGTGTGGAAAAACAAGAAGGGAGTATCTGCGAAACCATATGTGTATATAATAAGGAACGCGCTAGTAAAATAAAGAACAGTTTATATCGGGCCCCGCCTTTGCTCTTCTTGTTTAGTTTGTGTTAGTGGGGTTGGGGAACTACACCAACGCTTGGTTTGTCGTTTACTAAACAGCTTTAATGCTCGAATGTTCCCCCACTAACAAACTAAGAAGAACAAAGGCGTGACCTGATATAAACCCTTCTTTATTTTATTAGCGCGTTCCTTATCATACATATGGTCTCGTACGTACTTCCTACCTGTTTTTCTATATCTGTATGTCCTCTACCTTGTTGCGACGGCGCTTATGAAGGATGAGGTAATCAAGGGTTTTTTCAGGCGAGGTCTTCTAAAATGTACGTCTATAATTATTATACTGGTTGGACTTTTCAGTTCACTATTTTTTATTTTACCATAACCCCACTACCAACAGGTAGTGGATCTATTAAGATCAATTCAAAATAGTTAATAACAAACTTACAAACTCCCGGGACCATTCTAATTTCTAACAATATTTGCCTGGTTGGTTTTGAAAACTACCATTGCTTTGTCTGGAAAACGTTTTTATTGATTACTGGTAGCGGAAGAGAAGCACACGCAAAAAGATTATTTTTAGGCCTAGCTTAGGCTTAGATGATCCTTCATGCAATGATATCGTTGTCGTTTTGGATAATGCACCGGCTCATTCTCAAGTTGAGACTATTATACGAGAAAACGAACTCCGATGAGCTATAATTTGGGCTGGCACTATACAGTCCAATGTCGAATTGGATCGAACATGTATGGAGTGCCTTCAAGTCTTCTGTTAAAATGAAATAATGGCTGGCGACCCTAACAGAAATTTGTCTCAAAATGAATATCGTTTCGGATACTTGAATACTGTCTTGATATTGCTTTGGAAAGGATAACTGGACAAATAAATTTGCATGCCTCTATAATCACTTGCAACGGCATTATATGGCGACTGTGCGTAGAGATCGCATGCCTATCTATGTATTATTATTGCTTTTGTTGTTTTGTTGTTCATTACTGTTACATAATTATCTTATATCTGTTATTTACTGCCAATAAAATATCATTCAGTATCATACTGAGTGAGTATTTTTAACTATGCAGCAAGTGGCGTAGATATGGAGGGGATAGAACGTGTAATAATTCCCCTTCTTCAGAACATGCAGCTCAAAAAGGTGCCAAATGCAATCCAGTACAAGAATATCTTTTTTATTGTTTTCTTAAAGTCTAAGTTGCTAATCTATCTAGAAGGAATCTAGACTCAATAATTTAGTTGTTTTTACCTTTAGATTTAGATATTTTTAGTTTAGAAATCGATATTCTGTACAATGTTTTATGTTCTTCTAGAAAATATTATTTTATTTTTTATTATGTTAAGAACCATGCCTTTTAATATCTTTTGTTCCTATTATTGTGTATTGTTTAAGTTAGAAATTTTTATTTTAAAAATATCTATATTTAAATATGTATATACTCTGAGGGTCAAAAGTCTCCCTGCTAACTTCCGAATTATTTGAGATATCCTGCGAGATTTAGAACGATTACAAAACAGCCATTTTTCAAACGATAATGGCGGCTTTTTAAATTTTACTGTTGCTTCAGTCAAATAATTCATTATTTTCAGCACTTTATTGTGAAGTAAAAAAACTCCAGCATCTCGTATTACAATGACATCTGTGAATAACATCCATATTACTTTTTTGGACAGAGATTGACGCCTCCGGATTTTATAAAATGGCGACTGGATGCCACCCGATTATTGAAACAGTGGATAATTTAATATGCCACCACTTTTGGGACATAGTAGCTTTATCAAACTTCTCTAGTAATTTGGTAAGCAGTATAATATAATAAGGCCTTTAAAATAAGATGTCACTCGACCCTCTTGTGTTCCTATAAGAAAAAGGTCCAAGATGACGTTCAGTTAAGATTTACTATTTTATCTCGCGTATAGTGGCCCCAAATTATGCCGCAACATCTCAAATAGTTCGGAAGATAGTAGGGGAGCGACGTGGTCTGCACTGTATAATTAATTTTATTTTTCTTATCCTCTCCCCCCCAAAGAAAAGGATATAATATTTAAACATTTACTTACTTTTAAATCAAAGCAATTCTGATATTCCAGTCCAGTAAGTCCAGGACTTACCGTCTTTGAAATTGATATTACTTTTTCTGAATTTGCAGTTGAAAAAGTATAGTTTTAATAAAGTTTACATCAATTTATTGCGCTCTAGCGCCATAGCGGCTATATCGCTATATCGTGCGTCCGAAAAACTCTACTTTTACTCGGTAACCAAATTACATTAAAATCAATCAATACAGTCAAACAACTCCAGAAATGCATAATACTTACGTTACTATACTTACAAAAGATCTTAATGCTCCGGCCGAAGCATTTTATTAATCAAATTATACTCAGGCGTCGTGGGTGTTCAGCACAAAAGCTTCTGATTATATAATAGATTCAGGAACAAACCAAAAAGTAAAAAATCCACAGTTTGGGAAATGACCTCCCTTTTAAATTTACTTTGAGATGCTCTGATCACATCTTTTTAAATCTCAAAAATTTTGTTAATAAAATAAACTTCAGCAGTGTGTTGAGCCGAACTATATCCAAAATAATTAAATTTATAATCTGTATATTTAATAAAAAAAAGGTTGAAAATATATTGCACCAAAAATCATATTGCTTAAATTCCTAAACACAATAATAATTCCTGCTACTTTAAATTTCGAAATCCCAAACCAAATAAAATCTTAAACCAGTAGTATATTTAATTTTATAGAATAAAAAATTCATAAGTACCAATACATTATTAATTAAACATTACTAGTGAAACTTACATAGACAACTTGATCCTGAATTCTGAATACAGTTATCCTTAACACGTTATAACTTCCAAAACTTAGTAGAGCACAAAAATGGCTCAAACCATTTAAAAAACTAAAACCAATGGCCATAACAAAAAACACCACATAAAAACTGCTGACTGGAACTGAAGATTGCGGGAAACACACCTTCAATCTTCAACTATTTTCACATTTAACGGCAGGCTATAAACTTTGCATTAATTTCCAATCATGGAATAAATCCGCTGTAATTAGTAACTTTGACGATACAAAAATTAGAATGTTGCTTGAATCATTATTTTTGATGAGTCCTTGCACAACATAATGCTTATATATGATTATTACTAAAATGCGTCGATTTATCATAAATTAACTGTTTACTAACTTAAACTGATTCTTTATGCCAATACATTATTCTATTCTCTATATCTCTAATCTATTTCTCTATTCTCAATAAATTGTACCGAAATACACGCATAGTGGTGCTAAACAAGATTCACAATGCTCAATCTATAACTCATTCTCTTTACCGAATTAATTCTGTGTTAACATAATCAGCACTACTGAACACTGAAAAAGATTCATACCAATTTTTATATTAACAATATGACAATAATAAACATCCACGACAGCCCGAAGGCCGACGCGGGACTGAACTACAGGGTGCGAAAACTGCATTAATCCTAATTTATGAGAGGGATTTTTTAAACGGCCCAAACAAACCAAACTTGACATTTGTAACCAATGAGAAAAATAACCGAAATTCGAATTATATTAAATATTTTAGAAAGGCTTATCAGCTATAAGGCGTGCCAAGCTATAAAACCCGACTCATTTTAGATTCATTTTATATGTTACAAGGGCAACATAGCTCAAAATCCTTCAAAGCTGTTGTGGTTAAAGCGAATTATATACGTGAACACTCGTTGAATCTAAAGATTATATTTTTATTATATGTAAATAAAAATATAGTCTATTTTTTAACTATAGAATTCAGAGCGTGTCTTCATTTCACATTGTTTTTACACTACAAGAAAGCTAACGTCTACCAACTTAAAATAATCATCAAAACCTAATCACTTGCTAATTTATTTTAATTAGTGATGAACGATATAAAGTTAATAATTACAATTTGAAAATCTTAAGCAAAATGATTCTTATTTAAGGTCTATTCTGTTGAATTCTTCACATCCATCACTTATAAATGAAGCACTTGACCTCTAAGCATATCTAACCATAATACTTGACCTTTTAGTAACTTTTTAGTGAGGATTGTATAGTATATTGTTACAAGAATGTAACATCATAGCCTTTATTTTCAACTGGCTACCTTTCTCCATACAATTACTACAGCTATAAAAAGATTTACATGTTTTATTTTGTAGGTCCTTCTGTTAGAAGCAGGACCGGAAGAGCCAGATGTAGCGCGAGTTCCTAGCTTAGCAATAACTATACAACGTTCCAATATCGATTGGGCACCTATGACTCAACCATCAACAACAGCCTGTACTGCACGTTCTCAATCAAGCTGTCAGTGGAATATTGGTCGCGTGATGGGCGGTTCATCTTCTTTGAATTATATGATATATATGAGAGGAAATCCTTTAGATTATGATGAATGGGAGCAACTAGGAAATCCTGGATGGGGTTGGAAACATGTTTTTCCTTATTTTCTGAAATCTGAAGATAATAAAAATATAGACATAGTTGATGTACGTTATCATTCTGCAGGAGGATATCAGCCAGTCTCTCTACATGCTTATCAAGATCAAAACGTATATCCGTTAATAAATGCATTTCAAGAACTTGGTTTACCAGAAATCGACCAGACTGCTGGCGCCCAACAAATCGGAGTCTCATTAATGCAAGCCACAGTAGCTAATGGAGAACGTGTTAGTACAAACGATGCATTTATTAGACCAATTCGTAACAAAAGAAGTAATTTACGCATCATAACAAATGCTAATGTAGTTCGTGTACTGATTGATCCTTTAACTAAAACAACTTATGGTGTCGAATACATTAAAGATAATACCCAATACTCTGCTTTAGCGAAAAAAGAAGTAATTGTCTCTGCTGGTGCTATATATAGTCCTAAATTATTAATGTTGAGCGGTATCGGACCCAAAGAACATCTTGTTAGTCGCGGAATTAAAGTTTTACAAGATTCATTTGTGGGTTACAATCTTCACGATCATACAACATTTGATGGAGTTGTTTTTACTCTAAATAAAACTGCAACAATGGTCGATGATGCAACCCGTAATGCTGATTTGGAGTACTACATACAAACTCACAGAGGCCCTTTATCTAGTGTTGGTCTACTTCAAGTTGGTGTAATGTTACTAACAAGATATGCAACAGATGGTCGGCCAGAAATCCAATATGCATTTGACTCTACTAATGCTCGTGACTTCTTTACTGATCCTATACTCACAGCTGAAACAAATACAAATGCATTGGCATACTACGACAGCATAACAATAAGACCGGTTTTGTTAAATCCTAAAAGTAGAGGAATTGTTATGTTAAATGATTCTGATCCTACATTTGGAACTCCTTTAATATATGCAAATACGTTTATTGACCAAATCGATGTTTTAAGATTGGTGGACGGTACAAGACAATGTTTAAATATATTAGCGACAGAATCTATGAGAAAATTAGATGCTCGTCTGGTTGATATACCTTTACCTGCATGTGCTGGACATCAGTTTGCCAGTGATGAATATTGGGCTTGCTTAATGCAGTCGTATACGAACACAATCCATCATCCTGTGGGAACGTGCAAAATGGGACCAAAATATGACAGGACGGCAGTTGTAGATGCTCAATTAAAAGTACACGGTGTAAAAAACCTACGAGTTATTGATGCATCAATTATGCCAGTTATTCCTAGGGGCAATACCAATGCACCTACAATGATGATAGGAGAGAAAGGAAGTGATTTTATCAAAACAGAATGGTTAAACCATCAAATTATTAGAGGCAGTAGTTATTACAGAACGGAAGAAACTTTTGGAAATAAATGGGATTTAGTTTAGATCATAAATATCATGTTCATTGCTTTGAACTGTAAAGCTCTTTTTATTCTTTCTGCATTTCTTAATCTTTTTATTGCATTAGAAACATTTGCCTTTAACAACTATACTGAAGTTATTCGTTTACCATTCTAGCATGTTCGTTTCTAATCCAGTTGATTTGAGTATAGTATGTATTTTACTAATTCATATTAAATCTACTAGTAGAAGAGTTATTTGTAGTAGTGTGAATAATAGATTTTTGGTTTTGGTACGTATAGTCATGTATAACAAAAAAACTTGTTGAATTGTTTATTTATTCTCCTTTTCTAGTTATTCTTTCATCACCTTCTTTCCATATTTACCTAGATTTCTTCAAAACCACACTGTTTTTAAGTAGGTAAATATGTACAGTGCATTTATTCAAGTTCTACTCTAATAGATTTTGCTTTACTCTTTACTTATTAAGCATTCTACATATTTAATTCTTTAAAATGATGTAATGACTATCCCATAATGATTTCTTTGCTTTTATGCTGATAATGTCATTCCCTGTTTTATTACTTTGTCTTTATGAAAGATGTAGCTAGTTAGCTTATGTAGTTAGTTATGTAGTTGATAGCTACCTCATAACTGTATAAACGCTTATTGAACTGGTTACTCAGCAAGACTGTTTTATTAATTTTGATATTTACAGTTCTCAGAGTTTTCAAGTTCTGTCTTTGTTGCTTGTAGTAGCCTTTCGCCATTACGTCTTCTTCAAATCTATATTTACTATTTTACTGGTATTTAATCTAATCTATTTGCTTCCATGTGTATTCTTCACTTTTGTAAATTATTCTATTTCAAAAATTTCTTCCCACTACATTTCTTAAGTAGTTATTATCTGTTTGTTTCTATTAATGCTATTGGTTGCTTTAGTAAATAAGAGTATTGATTTTCTTTTTTAACAAATGTCTTTTCTAATGCTATTGTTTTAGTACTCTTCTACTTCACTGTCTAACTTTCTAAAGATTTTGCTCAATCACTTCTCAAATTTACACATAAAGACTGTTTTCTATTAATTTTTAACCTCTGATAATTTTTGGAAATACAAATAAATTTTGGAATTACAATCGTTTTCTGATTTAAGTATAAACCTTGCGAAGAATTTTCTCAAAAAAAACTTTTTTTTGCAGGAAAGGTATTTGGAGGATTTATATTAATTGTATATTAAAACTGTAAATTTTTATCTTTATCTCTCTGTCAATTCATTTACCTTCAAACTAGATTTTATACCTGCATTTTCAGCAATTCATAAACTTTGCATTTTAGGTACTATTGTTAGAAGCAGGAATCGAAGAACCAGATATAGTACGAGTTCCTGGTTTAGCACCACTTCTTCAACGTTCAAATATCGATTGGGGCACAATGACACAACCCTCGACGACAGCATGTACAGCACGTCCACAAAGGAGTTGCAGTTGGATTCATGGCCGAGTTATGGGAGGTACTTCCGGATTAAACTACATGGTATACATGAGAGGCAATCCATTAGATTTTGATGAATGGGAACTACTAGGGAATCCAGGCTGGAGTTGGAAAGATGTTTTTCCTTATTTTTTAAAATCTGAAGATAACAAAAATCCAGATTTGGTCGATTCAGATTACCATAACACCGGGGGATATCAGTCAATTTCAATTCATGCATATCAAGATAAGAATATTTTTCCAATTATCAATGCGTTTCGAGAAACCGGCTTGCCTTTAATCGATCACAATGCAGGCCCTCAAATTGGAGTTTCTTTAGTGCAAGGCTTTGTTGGTAATGGCCAACGCGTAACTAGCAACGATGCATTTATAACTCCTATACGCAATAAAAGAAAAAATTTAGTTATCAGAACAAACGCTAATGTTGCCCGAGTACTAATTAATCCAACAACTAAGAAAGCTTATGGCGTTGAATACTACCAAAATAAGACACGTGTTACAGTTTTAGCAAGGAAAGAAGTTATTGTTTCTGCTGGAACTGTATATAGTCCAAAAGTATTAATGTTAAGTGGAGTTGGACCTGCAGCCCACCTTCAAAGTCGTGGAATTCGAGTTATCAAAGATTTACCTGTTGGTCATAATGTTCAAGATCACTCTACCTTAGATGGGCTAGTATTTTCCTTTAATAAGAGTTCTACATTAGTGAATGATACACAACGCGATGCTGATCTACAACTTTATCAACAAACAAGAAGAGGACCTTTATCAACAGCTGCTTTATTACAAATAACTGCAATGGTTCAAACAAAATATCTTCAAGACAGTCGTCCAGAAATCCAGTATCTGTTAGATGCAACCAATATTGAAAATTTCTTTACTGATCCCATTTTAACATCACAAACTAATGTTGTTCCTATGGCATATTACAATGGAATTACCGTCAGGCCAATAATCTTAAATCCTTTAAGCAGAGGAATGATTTTATTAAATGATACTGATCCAGTATTTGGTACACCATTGGTTTATCCTAATACATTTACTGAAGACATTGACGTCTTAAGAATATTAGATGGAATAAGACAAAGTTTAGCCCTTTTGGAAACACAATCTTTATCTAGACTTGGTGTTCAGTTGGTAGGAAACCCATTACCAGCCTGTGTACAATATGAATTCAACAGTGATGATTATTGGACATGTGCTATACGAGGTTATACATCCAGTGTTTACCACCCTGTAGGTTCTTGTAAAATGGGAGCAAAAACTGATTCAACAGCGGTTGTAGATCCAAAATTAAGAGTCCACGGCATAAATAATTTAAGAGTTATGGATGGATCGATTATGCCTGTCATTACTCGAGGTAACACCGAAGCTCCAATCCTTATGATAGCTGAAATGGGAAGTGATTTTATAAAGCAAACATGGTTAGGCAAAAATTGGAAGGACGAAATTGGTTCAAGAGAAGATAACAAAATTAGAAGTAAGACAAAATGGAAACTTATAAAAAATTACTTTTTGGATATGTTAAAAGAAATACCATAAATAAACGTTTTTACTAGGTTTGTTCTTAATATAGGCGTAACATAATGTTATTGTAGTTTAAGATTTCTTTTAATTTAATCTGTAAGATGTTTGATATCGGTAGAGATTGTATAAGTTTTGTCAGTATCAAAGTTTACCATATTTGTTGTAAATAAATAAACTATTGTTATTGTTTTTCCTGATTGTATTATGTAACTATGCAGTTATTATTCAAGTTATTAATCAGTATGCCAATATTTGTAGATAAAGCAAGGTTTGAGTACTAGTTTTGATTAATCTCGTTTTGGGCGCAATCTTCGACAGTTAATAAAAAAAATTGGTACTTCATGTAGACTACTTACATACTAGTACTAGATAGTAGTCAAAACAAGTGCTCCTAACCTATGTTACAAAAACCAATTTTTATAAAAATATTGGTTTTTTTGAAAAATTATATTTAACTGATTGCATAAGAGACCAACATACATTTTTTATATTTTGCAATAGTGCATCCAGTGTTTATTTTTAACATTTTATAAAAACTGTATTTTCAAATATCCCCCCCCCCCAACTGTTCACACAGTTGTTATCAAATTTTACTTATTAGTTATAAAAGTTACTTGGAGATCAGTAACAAAATTTGTTAATCTAATGCAAGCAATAAAGACAAAGATATATATAAACATTTTTAACTAATCTTCACCTATGTAGATTAAATACTGATGATATAGAGTTATCGTAATAATTATTTATGATACAAGTGAGCTAGGTAAGGTATTATCCACAAATGAAAAATTGACCCGCGAGGGCCATTAGCCCTGTTAATGGGTTAGTTTTTCTGAGTGGTTAATATCCTGAACTCGCGTATGCCATACAACGTTTTATCCAACACCTCTTCATTTAGGTTTAAATATTGAATTTGCAATGTATACTTAGTTTAGGCTGTAGCTTTTGGCGATGATAAATTGGCTTAGTTTTAATAATATTATGCAACGTAAGCTGGTGATTGGTTGCTATCTACTATAACACACCATTCTACCATTACTATGGTAAAAAGTTTTTCAACCCACAAGTGAGTCAATTCAACTTTAATTGCTTGAAACATCAAGGTAGCGCCCTTTTTATTTAGAGGTGTTAGATAAAAATAGTTAAAAATCACTGAGCTGAACTAATTAATCTACATAGATACTAGTAAGTATATTATAAGCAGATATAAATATTGTACTTAACTGTTAATACTATTTATATTCTATAGATATAATTTAGTACTTAAGACCATACCAAAGTTTGGATTATGTTATAATGAAGGTAAATGTCTATGAAAAGAACATAGTTAATATTTGGAAAGCAATGATCTTTTAATTGATTATGTATATTTTTATAACAATACCATCCTCCAATACCTTAATAATCATGATCACCAAATCATAATTTGGTTTGTATAAATGAAGGTAAGTAAATGATATTATAGATATTGTACTAAAGGCTTGTTTTGCCTGAGATCACTACTACTCTTCAGTGATAAGTATTACACGGTATAGTAAGAACAAAAACGATACTTACGAACGCTATATCTAAACCAGACAAAATGGCAGATTCTAATACACAAATCAGTTTCCCAATGGGAATCATTGGTAATACTGTTTCAGTAGATTGGTAATACTGTTTCAGTAGATTGGTAATACTGTTTCAGTAGACCAATCACGTAAGTCTTATATGGAATATCCTAGAATATGCGAATATAATAATAACAACCATACCACCCATAACCTGGAGAACCAGGCTGTAGGGGGGCTGCAGCCTACTTACAGATGGTATAGCATTACACATTTGCGATACAGCTAAGGAAAACTGCAGAAAACTTTAACCATATCTGCCGGCACCGGGAGTCGATGCGGTCCGCTTGGGTGAGAGACTAGCACGCTACACACTACAGTACGACGGCTATTATATGATTAGGTAGTTATATAATATTAATTATGTAGATCATAATTTTTTATTCTGTCAAATGGTACATAATCATTTAAGTTCTGTAACCCACCCCCGAGATATATTACTTGGTACCACCAAAACAATACTTACCAGCAATATAGCTACACAAGACAAAATAGCAAATTCTAATATACAAATTATAGTTTTCCAACTCTGTAAATCGTTGGTAATACTGTCTTAGCAAACGAATCATGTCAAAAAAGATCTTGTATGGAATATCTAGAATGTGCGAATATGGCTAGGTATAGTTATACCTCATAGTACATATATTAATTAGGTAGATTATAAATTTTTATTTTGTCAAATGATATATAATTATCTAATTTTTGTAATCCACCTCCTATCAATTACTTAGATAATCATATACCATTTGATAAGCTGGTTTATTTCAAATTATTTATTGATTAATAGAGACTTACAATCTACACAAATGTTTACATAAATTATTACTTATATAACTTTTTAATCATATATTCACTAATAATATTTCTTCTACTAATGTCTGCAAGAGAGCAATATCGAATTACGTACTTTTTTACCCTAATGTCTATTTTAGATTTATCATATTTATGATATGTACAATTGTACATATATTATATACAGGGTGGGATTAAAGTATGGAATATTTAAAAAAAAGCGAACTCAACCGGTTTTTTTTAAACGCTGAAACACGTCAATTTTATTTTTTAAAAATACACATTAATATGTGTGATTCACTTTCCGACTTTCATTTGTTTCTAAGTTATGACGTCATCACAAAAAAGTTTAAATGACAATATAAATATTTAGTAGTGGAATCCGATAGTGATTTCTCTTCCCTTTATGATCATGCAAATAAATCATAAGCTTGCATAACAAAAATTCTGAGAGAGATTGATCTGAACATTTAATGTTATTGATATTATAGTATCAATATTTCAGATCGATTTTTCTCAGAATTTTTGTTATGCAACCTTATGATTTGCATGATCATAAAGAGAAGAAAAATCACTATCGAATTTCAATATTAAAAATCTATATTGTCATTTAAATTTGTTTGTGATGACGTCATAACTTAGAAACAAATGAAAGTCGGAAGGTGAATCGCACATATTAATGTGTATTTTTAAAAAACAAAATCGACGTGTTTCAGCGTTTTTAAAAAAACCGGTTGAGTTCGCTTTTTTTTAAATATTCCATACTTTAATCCCACACTGCATATTAAAGCTGCATGTATAATTAATTTTCGCAGTGTATATACAAGTAGCAAAACAATGCTACTGATGCTTTCTTAAAGCAATCGTTTTAAATGAACACGTTCAGTTTGGATTCTTTTGATTTGTTTTCAGTTTCAAATTTTCCGTGTTCGTTATTTTATTATATTGAATTTACCCCAAAAAGTTACTTTATCACGTTTTGGGAATAAATACCTAGGTACTCTTTGAAATTAAATGTTCTCGCATTTCCTGAAGAACATATGAATTTTCTGAAAAAGTGCAAGAGGTTGTAAATTGTTTAATATATATTATGTAATTAGGAGATCAAGCGATACTTTTAATCCGAGAAGATGTATAACGCCGAGGCGCCAGCCGAGGCGTTATAACATCTTCGAGGATTTAAAGAAGCTTGATCTCCGTATTGCATAAGTTGTTTTATTTTATTTCGTATTTAAGTCCTAATTTCTCCCTTTTAAAATTTATTCCAATTTATTGTATAATGAAACAAGTTGCCTTGTCTGTGTCATCATACGCGTAACCAAGGAGATAAAAAGCAGCATGTCAAGTAGGTATTGTGACACCTGAGGCAGACGGAAATTGACATGCCAATGGCATGGCTCCTCCCCTTGCTTCTGACTGGCTACCCCCACTCCTGTAGCTCCTCCCCTTGCTTCTGATTGGTCGCCGCCATCTTGAATGACAAGTCTACTGCTCTCTGATTGGTTACCCCCACTCCTGTAGACACTCCTGCTATTCTCTGATTGGCTGACGACGGCCATTTTGGAACTCTGGCGCCATTCTACCACGCCCGCCATTACGGGAATCTGTATTACCGGCAATCTGTGTATCGTCAATAGAGGGCGTCATGAAGGGATCTGTATTACCGGCAGAATGTGTACTACTACTACAGGGCGTCATGAAGAAATCTGTATTACCGGTATGTAGAGGTCGCGTAAAAAGATAACTGTATTAGAGAAGAAGACCCTTCAATTAGGGTCTGCAGCCATTTTATATCACAACTTGTGGCGCTAAATTTGAATCTGCCAAATTACTGAATCTGTCAATTTTAAATTTGTCATTTTTGCATCTGTCATTTTAAATCTGTCAATTTTGCATCTGTTTGCATCTGTCATTTATGTGTCTGTCATTTTTGCATCTGTCATTCTTGACTTGTCATTTTAAATCTGTAATTTTAAATCTGTCATTTTAAATCTGTCAATTTTGCATCTGTCATTTATGCATCTGTCAATTTTAAATCTGTCATTTTGAATCTGTCAATTTTACATCGGTCATTTTTGCATCTGTCATTTTAAATCTGTCAATTATGCATCTGTCATTTTAAATCTGTCAATTTTGCATCTGACATTTATGCATCTGTCAATTTTGAATCTGTCATTTTAAATCTGTCATTTTAAATCTGTCAATTTTACATCTGTCATTTATGCATCTGTCATTTATGCATCTGTCATTTATGCATCTGTCAATTTTGAATCTGTCATTTTAAATCTGTCAATTTTGCATCTGTCATTTATGCATCTGTCAATTTTGCATCTGTCATTTTAAATCTGTCAATTTTGAATTTGTCATTTTGAAGTCGCCATCTTGGATTTCCCTGCCCTATATTTAAATTTTAGCGCTAACTCTGGGATTGGATCGACCATCTTTTATCCCTTTCACTAGACGGAAACTCTTTCTCTCCTTCTCATAGGATGACTACGTACCGGCTGCTTTGTAACTTAGGATGTTCGCCGTCGGAAATCTTCGGCTTTTTTCGTGTACTCTCTAGCTGATGACGATCTACCTTTTATATAGTCACCCTTCACTCTTCACCCTTAATCATGCTAGTAAATGAAACATCAATGTTTAAATATACATATTATTTATTTTGCTATACATTTCGAGGAGTAAATGGATAATTGTAACATATTATTTGACAAATTATTAATTACACAGTATGAGTTGAGATCATCACGTAACACTTGCAAATTGTTCAAATATTTTTGTAACCTATTTCTAACATAGTTTATTTCCGCCATGGCGTTCTTAATACGACGGTGCAAACGTTGTCGTTGACGTTTTCGGCTGCTGCTGTTGTTGATGATATGATTGCAGTCGTGTACGTAGGGCATCGATAAACTTTTGCGGATAATGTTTTATTATTTCTAATAAAATGAACAAGTTCAATCCACCACTTGTTGTTGTTGCTGCGTTGTCTATTAAACTGGTAGCTGAGTAGTACCCGCATAACAGTTCGGTCGTGAATAAGATGGAGTCTGTAGGTGGAAGCGTTTTATAGACATCTTCAGGGCGTCTCAGATGACCTTCTGCTACATTCTCTATGTTTGCGTGGTAGAAACGTGAAAAGTCCAGGTGATGTAACGTTCGAGCCTAATGATTGATCAACGGTGCTAGATGCAATATAGACTGAAACTCGTAATCTTTTAAGGTTATAGTCCGTTGTTTTATCATTCTGATGAATCGCCACCCTGTTGCCGAAAAACTCGTTGTGAATAATCTCGATGTATAAATTCTCACATAGATGGGCTTTCAAATGTTTATCACGATGTAGTACACTGTTGTCCTTGCAGCAGCAACCATAAAAGAAATTTCTAAACATTGCCTCGACTCGTATATCATACAACTCGAACCAGTCACTTTCCGACAACACTATTTCACCATGCAGGCATACGTTATTCACGCATTCGAGTTTCACTACCACGTCAAATTCTTTAGACCCCAAGGCGTCGTCGTCAGGCGGAATAAGTCCTACTTGAATGTTGTGTACATGGTCGTAGTTTTCTTCTTCTTCCCCAGGAGGTCTCATAACATACAACGGATACTGGACAGCCCCGAGCAGTTGAACACGTACTTCACCTTTAGCTACTGCTGCTACTGGTGTATCTACAATGGTAAAGTTTGCTGATGCTGCTACAGGGTCATCAGCGTAGTATAGAGGCTGCTGCTGCTGCGACAGATCATGGAACGCTAAAACAATAATACAATAATCGGTTAATATAAGCATAAACATACAAAAGTTTTAAACATCTTATCTAGTTTTTCATTGTTCAACTCTTGACCGTTCTCGCTGTACTTGTCGGTACTTGCTGTTGATGATGATGATGAGTGATCTGCAACATCAGGGCCTTCATCTAAACAAGCAGCAAAATAGACACAAATTAGCATACAAACACAAACTTGAAGTTTTATAAACAACTTACCTATTTGCAGGGGAAATAATTCGCTCTCACAGGTCTCGTTATCATAACAATAATTAGGACTGCTTATTATACTCGCCATCGTCGTAATTGCTGCTGCTGCTGCTGTACAAGTGCTGTTTGCTACTAGTACACGCTAACAACTGTCGACTATATATAGTCGCTTATACTTACCTAGATCCAACACATGCTCAGTAACATGCATACGGTAAACAAGTTGTCGGCGTTGACAGACAAGTTTCATCTTGTTTAATGACACGTCATCATCGTCAGGGGCCTGTGCAGTGACAAATGCCGCGATGACCACGTTGACTGACGACAGAGGATCTGCTGCTTCCTCTTTATGTTGCCAGTTAACCGCAATCACTTCGTCATTTATTTCCTGCACGTGATTTACTTCTACGCCCGGGCTGGATAGCAGGTCGAAGAACTCCTTGGGTTCGTTGATTATGGCCGTTTTTGCCTGGTTCTCACGTTGATCGAATTTCCCTATAACAATAATCAATAAGACTATGTACTACATGTACTGATGCTGCTGCTGCTGTAACTTACCCCAGAAGGAATTCAGCATCAGTTTGGCCAACGATCTCAAACTAGGGTTATTGATGATCTTCATCGAATCCAAGGAGACTCTCTCGTTCTCGAGGTAGTCATCAACGTACTGTTTCAGAGCTCCATCGATATCATCCTCGTCGTTGTTGACAGCTATTGAAGATGGCCAACCGCTGGCTTCCTGCTTCATCTTTAGGAACTTGTCGATGAAGCCCGAAAACAAGCCCCCAGACTTGGACGATTTATTGTACTGGGTTACATCGTACGACCAGATCTCTTGTATGTCCTGCACGATGTAACCCTTACGTATGGCCATTAACAGTTCGTCCAAGGCCCAGGTTCCGTTGATGAGTCGGTCCTTTACGCCGTGCTGACATTCGGCCTGGTTCAAATCTTCAGCGCAAGTGCGACATAGAGGGAACAGCAGCTTTTGGTGCATTTTGACGGGTAAGACCGGATGATACAGATCTTGCGGCGGTAACACTGTACATTTTATCACGCAGTTGATGTTTTCCTGGGCCCCTTTATCCCTGATTAACTTTTCACAAGCCGCCTTGCCTACGTAAACTTCTGGATGGCCAACTGGGAATTTGGCGTACTTGCATACCCAGGGGTAAAGGGAGCATACGTCGACATACCGGATCTTTTCCCCGTCTTTTGCAATCCGCTTTAATTTTGCTGCCCCTGTACGGCCACCGTAAAATGCCTCTCTAGGGTTTAAGGGCGTGTTTAAAAGCAAGGGAAGTGTGTGTTTAGCATTTTGCTATAAACATCAAGATCGCATGTTGAGACATGTTGTTAACAGTACCTGAAGATGGTACGTCAATGGGTGAAGGTAAGGGAAGAAAAGGGGAAGAAATCGTAGGAGTAACGATTGACTCGGAAGGAGGAGTCAAAACATTAGCCTGAGCAGAAAATAGTTTGCGTTTAGTGCCAGTCTTAACTGGGGGGGTTGTGGAACCTCGACTGCGAGTTCGGACGGGCTAGACATCTGCTGTGCAAATGACCCGCTGAGAAGAGCAGTCAGTGAGAGGATTCACTGTTGGAGCTGGAAATTGACAACCCTGGCTGCGGGTTCGGGCGAGCTTGACATCCGTCTTGCAAATGACTCGTCGAGAAAAGCAGTCAATGGTTAGGTTGTGCTGCTGTAAAAAATCCAGGCCTAGAATGGCTGTAGATATGTCAGCGACATAAAATTTCCAGGGGCATGGCTATAGGCCAGGAATCGGGAAATGTAACCTCAAAGTTAAAATACCTGTCACAGGAATTGACGTGTTGTTCACGGCCGTAAATGAAAGGTTGGCAGGCGTGATGGTTTGGTTACAGGAAACTGCAACGTGGGTGGGTAAAATGGAATAATCAGCACAAGTGTCAACCACAAAATTAATTTTGTAGGTTAGGTCCTGTAAAAAGATTGAAGAATAAGTGATTGGTAAAGGAGAAGTTGTAGGGATTGAATTAACCCTGCATGGCCCTCCCTGGAGGCCAGGAGAGTGTGAAGTTAGTTTTTTTGTTTGGTACGAACAATTTCCCGTACAATTACGTGCTTTATTTTGAAAGCGTCTGTGATAATAGCACGGTTGCAATTGTGAATTGGCATTGCCTGAAGGCATGGAACGGCGTTTATTGAAATGCTGAGGATTTTGGGGGTACAGAGAAATGTTGGGAATTATAGGGGATTGTTGTTTGTGCATGGTAGAAAGCTCATTGGAAATGGTAGTAAGTTTAGTTGTCAAATTGTCTAGTTTAGCTTTTAATGCAGGAGTAGCTAAAGGTTGTGGTGCCTGTTGCATAGAATAAATTAAATCTAATTTTTCTACAAAGGATATTAATGGTAAGTCATTGAAATTTAAGGATTGAATCTTGAGTTCTGATGGTAGTTTAGCTATTAAAAATTCTTTGGTTAATTCCTCAGTTAAATCCAGATCAATTGCCAATTTTTGGATGTTAAAAAGCAGTTCTTTGGCACTACCAGAGAATTGAAGAGTCTCCAAAAGGTTATTAATTCGAGATTATCGTGGTCCTAGGACAGATTTTATCACTGCCCGTTTCAAGGTAGTGCATGGCCGTTGTCTAGGGGGGTTAATGGTCAGGTCGCGATGAGCTCCTAAAACGTCGAAAGGTAAGTTTAGTGTTAATAAGTTATATTTGGCGAGCTCATCATTGATTAGCATACGAGTAAAGTATCTTTCTACCAAAATAAAATATAGGTCGATATCGTTACTCGTAAAAATTGGAAATGGAGCTTTGACAGTCGCCATTTGAAATATTAAATAA
Organism: Agrypnus murinus; assembly: GCA_929113105.1. Lineage (NCBI taxonomy): Eukaryota > Metazoa > Arthropoda > Insecta > Coleoptera > Elateridae > Agrypnus > Agrypnus murinus. Next base: position 66,996,968 of record OV816025.1, read on the forward strand.
GTAAGTAAAAATAATTTGAAACTTATCGGATGAGAAGGAGCAGTAGTTCTGGTTTCAACGGTCACCTCTAACCAGCCACGACAAGTCACGCAAGCGAAGCAGGTAGCAGGATCTCACGATGACAGAAGTCGAGTAGTAGCTGAGGACAGACGATGAAGAGAGAACTAGCAGTTGTTCACCTGGAGAATTCAGGGCGGCAGGCAAAGACCAATGCTGCTAAATTCTTCTTCAGGAACGTAGGGTCACCAAATGTAGCGATGGTGTTGACACCAATGTAGTGTTAGGGCTACTTATATGTCTCTCTTGTAGAATATAATAAAACACATGTAATAACTTCTATGAAATATTTATTTATTCGACTTGTTTATTATTCTCGTTGCCTAGTACCATTCCGTATCTACGCAATGAATGCAACCATGAGCCATTCACAACAGTACCACTCCAATGGTGCTTTCTTTGAGGAATTTCCTCCGGAACATGAGCTTACAAGCCGAAGCGATGGTGATGGCTTCCGTGAACGCGTCAACATCGCATTCCTCAATAAAGAGATTCCTAAAGTGGATACAGGCTCTCTTCAAAATATCAACGTCTGTTCGGCAATACTCGACCAGGTCACGTTGCATGTCGAACTACGTGTCCCTGTTTACCTCGTACCACTTTAGGAAATCTTCACGAGCCTTGGGTTTCACGGTATCAGGGCTGTAGAATTTGATGTCTGGAAGAGGCCCTACATAGTTGGCATTGGCCTCGGTGTTAAAGAGGTGCGGGAAGTATCCCTTGGGAGCCGGTAGGTCGAAGGCTTTTGGTAACTCTGCCAGAGCCATGGGAAAAAAGTTGAGCGAATCGATAATCTTTAGATTATCTAATTGTAGCAGCAGAATTTTTGAGGCGCGCATAATGAGGTCAAGATTCATAGAGGTATTTGTTAACAGATAATTTAGAATGAATTGCTTATCGAAAGCTTGCCCGTTATGGGCGACTGCTACAACCTTTTAGAATAATTTCCGCGCGTCATAAAATGGTGTAAAAACCGATCAATGCATTTTCCTAGCAAGATCTGTTCTCGCAAACCGCATCTTACACATGTGGTAGCCGCTGATGAATCGTTGTAACATTAAGAACAGACTTGCTGGAAAACGCATAGATTCGGTTCATGGAGCTTTATGCCGGGCGCAATCTCTTTCTCTTGCCGGGTCTCCATGTCGAAGAACACAAACAAGGTGTCTTGTTGCTTTGCGTTCCTAGACCCGGCCGGCTGTATGAAACAAAAATGGTTTTCGGGTTTATGGCTCTGACAGATCTTACAATAGATCTCCCCACACACGTGGGCCTGCTTCCGGGTCTTAAGGTTCACGGTTTTGAAACACCCCTCGCATTTCTGTACTTCCCGACACATTTTACCTTGATGGTTCTCAAAACATGTCTGGGTTCTAAAATCACGCCTGCAGTCCGGACACCTAATCATTACCGATGTTCTTTCGCAGGGTGGAGAGCTACCGCAGCCTACGCAGGACTTTTCACAACGGTGATCTCCCTTGTTGTTATAGGGTACGTGGCATGCTCGCAGTAGTATCCGCTGGTAAAGGCCGAGGTCAACAATGTTATGACATTGTAATGATGCTCGTGATACAACAGATTGATGTTCTTTGTTACTGTTATTGTATCACAAGCATCATTTTCAACGACCCCCTCGAAGATAAGCGAATGATCTTTTGATCCGTAGCTATATACGGTTATCTTATAGTTGGGGACCAGGAGCTGCTGGAAGAGCCTTAATTCATTGACCCCGGCTCCCTCCGGTGGAATGAAGGCTATGCTTGCTTCCTGCATCATTTCCTCGGCCTTTATCTTTTGCACGCTCTGATTTCGCCGTGTCTTAACGTAATCAGCACTGTTATCTGCGTGAGCCTTGCCTACGACCAAAGCCCTGGGTAGGCATAGATCGTCACTGCTGTTGTTAATCGTGACAATCCCTCTGCGTTGGCTACATTCTTCGACAAAGGTGCTGTACGTACGGTAACGATTGCGACCTTGTCCGGCTGGTGGTGTTACAGTAGTAGCGATCAGTCTAAAGGTGTCCGAACTCAAGGCTTCAGGATTGAAAACCAGTAAACCTACCACCCTGAAAATACATATGTCATTGATCAGAATATTTTTGCCCACTACAATATATCCAATCGCCAATAATAAGTGATAATTTAATAAAAGTTTATTTGTTCTCATGGTCTTTTTAAACTGAATCCCCTTTTACATGACCAAAACATACAATTCAATTGAATTCAAGTAACTTATTTAACAATTTATGTTTTCTAAAATTAAGCTCGCTCGCTAGTAGAGCTCAACAATATACATTTCATTAAGGTTTTCCCCTAACAAACTAATAAAAATATAAGTAACTAACAAAGAATAAATGCCTGTATTTAATAAAGAATTTTAAAGTAAAGTATTAAAATTTAAAATAAGTAATAATTTAGATTTTTTAAATTAGGAGCAAGAATCGACGTAAGCAAAGTTTGTAAATAAAATGTAACCGGCTGTCTCTTTGACAGGTTAAAACACCGCCGATTTAACGAAGATGAACCCCTTTCATTATGCTTTCTCTCTGGGCAATAAATCTAGATATTATCTTTGAAAGGCTTGGTTTCTCTAGGTACCTAGAAAGAGTTTATCAGTTCTGTTAATTAACAGAAGAGATATTGTTACGCTACACTTCGCATTATTTCTCGTAAATCTCTGATATCATCTATCAAGCAATTTCTAAGAATAGCAGCTGTGAATGTTTGAAATGTGTATTATACAAGGACATGTGGATTATACAAATTTATTAGCCTCGTTATGCCTCTAGTGACAGGTTGTCTCTTTGACAGGTTAAAACGCCGCTGATTTAACGAAGATGAACCCTTTTCATTATGCTCTTTCTCTCAGGGCAATAAATCTAGATATTATCTTTTAGCAGGTGTTAAGAACAGCTGCATTTGGGTCTCCGCGCATACAAGTTTATTCCTGCAGATTGAGCTGACTATAAAAAAACGGGCTCCACCCTGCACTATCTTTAGTTTTTATTCTTGTTGACGACATATTTCTAGTGATTTGGAGGTCGAATCGAGCTTTTTTAAAAGAATGTATATTGCCTCAGGGTGTTTCCCTTTTTGTCGTTGAGGGTAAGGTAAATTTAAAAATAACTTCAGTTTATTTTGGTACCTTCTACAGTATAGTTGTATTATATTTTTTTTGTTGTAACAATTGGATTAAATTTAAGATGATTAGTGTATATTCCTTCCTGGTGAGAGGTCATTAAGGTGTTTTAATTTAAAGTGATATCTGGTATTACAAAGCGCAAATGGTAAGTTATTTTTCTGCATTAGAACTAGTTTTTCTCTTTTTTAAATAGTTAATTCAGTCGGTGATAATAATACATATTAGTGTTAGAAACCAGTCCGATCCCTGAACGTGATTCAAGGCCTGTATTTATTAATGAAATTTTCTTAACATAGAGATCTGAAAACCTTTTACGAAGGGTAGCTACTGACATAGATATATCGGTTAGACGAGCCTGCAAAACTCGCAGTTGTATCAAGGATTGTTGGTTTCTTTAAATTTCATGATCTCTTTGGGTAGAAAGTTTCATTAGAATACAGCGGTCTTGATCACGTGGTTAGTCATCCGTGAAATATAAAATTCAAGGGCGGGAACTCCATGATGGTGACTGCAAGAATGACAAATTCAAAATTATAAACGTTTTATGGGAAATTTGGTCAACATGAGAACCAGGCGAAAACGGCCAAACCATTATTATTAACCAGTCTTAAAACTTTAATAGCAGTCTAATAAATTCAAAATGACAGATTCAAAAGTAACAGTTTTAAAATGACAGATGCAAAACTGACAGATTTAAAATGACAGATGCAAAATAGAGAGATTTAAAATGACAGATGCAAAAATGACAGATGCATAATTGACAGATTTAAAATGACAGATGCATAAATGACAGATTTAAAATGACAGATTTAAAATGACGGATTCAAAATTGACAGATTTAAAATGACAGATTCAAAATTGACAGATGCATAAATGTGCAGATGCACAGATGGTCGATCCAATCCCAATAAAATTCAAATCTAGGGCAGGGAAATCCAAGATGGCGACTTCAAAATGACAAATTCAAAATGACAGGTTCAAAACTGACAGATTTAAATGACAGATTCAAAATTGACAGATTTAAAATGACAGATGCATAAATGACAGATGCAAAATTGACAGATTTAAAATGACAGATTCAAAAATGACAGATGCAACAGATGCAAAAATGACATATTTAAAATGACAGATGAAAAAATGACAAATCTAAAATTGACAGATTCAGTAATTTGGCAGATTCAAAGTTAGCGCCACATGTTGTGATATAAAATGGCTGCAGACTCTAATTGAAGGGTCTTCTTCTCTAATACAGTTCTCTTTTTACGCGACCTCTACATACCGGTAATACAGATTTCTTCATGACGCTCTTTAGTAGTAGCACACAGTCTGCCGGTAATACAGATCCCTTCATCACGCCCTCTATTGACGATACACAGATTGCCGGTAATACAGATTTCCGTAATGGCGGGCGTGGTAGAATGGCGCCAGACGTTCCAAAATGGCCGTCGTCAGCCAATCAGAGAATAGCAGACGTGTCTACAGGAGTGGGGGTAACCAATCAGAGAGCAGTAGGCGTGTCATCCAAGATGGCGGCGACCAATCAGAAGCAAGGGGAGGAGCTACAGGAGTGGGGGTAGCCAATCAGAAGCAAGGGGAGGAGCCATGCCATTGGCATGCCAAATGGCATGTCTGCCTCAGGTGTCCCAATACCTACTATGTCACATGTGGCTGTTCTGCAACATCAAATGATTTTTACGTTGCCAACAACAACGGAGATCAAGAACGTCTTGAACTCCGGTGTCATTGACAACGGAGATCAAGATATACCTTATTTTACTAATTGTAGTATATAAACAATTGTTTGAAATACGAAATGAAATAAAAACAATAAATGGGTACTTTTAAAATTCCTTTTCTTTAAACTTTAAAAAAAGTAACAAGCATTAACATATTATTTTCTTTAGTACCTACGTACTTGTTTAAATTTCGAGGCATTCTCTTCATTTGCGATTGTGTTCAGTTGAAGTTTTTATCATTTTTAGTGTTTGATATTTTATTATTTTTAATTAAGAGTGGTGAATTAAAACTGAGGTAAAATGGGTTATTAATTTGAACTTATTGCATAATGATTCAATTCCATATTTTCAGAAACTCTTTCACAATAAACATTGCCGAAAATGCCAGCTCCGAAAGCTAATTAAATCGAATTAAAATCATATAACGTTGTGTACTGTGTGCAAAAAATATGAACTTGCTTTCGTACGACCAACAAAACTTTAAGGAAGTCCATAAATGGAAAACTGGATCCTCAAATCCGTGATGCAATATTGAACGCGAAAAATGGTAATCTCCAAAATCTTGTAAGATACAAATAGTGCTATGCCAGCTATACGATATAAGTAATACAATATTGAAGTTTTGATAGTGAAAAGTATCAACTTATTTTTTTTGCTCAATTTACAAACCATTGCACTTTTCCAGAAAATGAAATCGTCGTACGTTCTTTAGGAAATGTGATAACATTATTTAATTTCAAAGTTATTTATTCCCAAAACATGATAAAGGACTTTCAGTTTTTTGGGGAAATCCAATATAATAAAATAACGAACACTGAAAATCTGAAACTGAAAACAAATCAAAACAATGCAAATTGAACATGTTCATTTAAAACGATGAGATCGAGTGAGATAGAGCTGCGTAGAAAGTGAGGTGAAGCTGCGTAGAAAGAGAGATGCATGCTAGGGGCACGGAGACTGGCGAAGCTTTAGCCTGTTTTTTGAAAAGTAATATTTTCTGCATTTAATCGAATATTTTCTTTACAATTACTCGTAAAAATATAATTTAATCTTCACTGCTTTCTACATGGATAGGGCAAAATCTTATAAAGAATTTTTTTTCCATTTAGACTTCCGTTTAGAAGATGTGGCGATGTAAACTGGTCAAAAGGTAAAAAGGCAGTTCGAACCGAGATATGCACTTGTTTGTAGTATTTGGCCCATAAGCGTCAATGTTATTTTAGAATTTCAAATAATTAGTATCAATTTTATACAACACAATGCTTTTTCTCTCTATTTTATGGTCACGCAGGTATCTCAAATTTCGAGTTTAGGTCCATTTACCAAGGTCCTATTTTTGACAAATTTCGGATTGAGAACCATTAGGACCTAAGCTTCATTCGGTATAATTTTCAGCTTGTAACCCCGAGACTCCGACAGAATTAATTTTTAACCGAGTTTCAGAGCGCGGAGAACTCTACTACGAGGGTGGTTTGATAAGTCAGTGACTTTTTGAATAAAAGACATTTATTTCGGCAAATAAGCGTTTTATTTCTCAACATAGTCTCCTTTTAGCTCGATACATTTAGTCCAGTGTTTTTCCAATTTTTCTATTCCTTCCAAATAATAGGTTTTCTCAAGGCCCTTAAAATAGGCGTTTATGTCAGTGATGACCTCTTCATTCGACCCAAATCTCTTACCGCCCAGCCATTTCTTCAGGTTTGGAAACAGGAAATAGTCACAGGAGGCTAAATCTGGAGAATATGCTGGATGGGATAGTAGTTCGTAGCCCAATTTATGGATTATTGCCATGGTGACTACACACTTGTGCACCCGTGCATTGTCTTGATGGAACAGCACTCTTTTCTTCGCCAAATGCGGTCGTTTCTGCTTCAAATCTATATCGAATCTGTCCAAAAGCTCTGAATAATATTCGCCGGTGATCGTTTTACCCTTTTCAAGGTAATCGATGTGAATGACACCGCGTGCATCCCAAAAAACTGTGGCCATGACCTTGTTGGCCGACAGACCCACCTTGGCCTTCTTTGGTGCACATTCACCCGGAGAAACCCACTGTCTTGATTGTTCCTTGGTCTCTGGTGTAGTGTGATGGATCCATGTTTCGTCTACGGTAACGAAACGCCGCAAAAACGCGTTCGGATTGCGGCTGAACATCGCCAAACACGGTTGCGCTTCCATGAATTTTATCGACGATTTCTGGCGTAACGACCTCTTTTGGGCGACCTGAACGTTCGGCGTCACTTGTGCTGATACGACCACAACGGAACTCAGTAAACCACTTCTTAACGATTGAAATTGATGGTGCAGAGTCCCCATAGTATTTATCAAACCTTTCCTTGATTTCGGTGATGGTTTCTTTTACGCAAAAAATAATGCTTAATCAGCACACGAAATTCACTTTTTTCCATTTTCGTTAAAATTCACGAGGTTGTTTGCTTTCAATGGCTGTCAAACACAAACTAAATGGCGCAGCCTTCTCAAAATATTACAGTAGTCTATTCATAGATGGCAGTTGACGGGAGCAGTATTGCATTTAAAGTTACTGCGCGAGAAATTCAAAAAGTCGCTGACTTATCAAACCACCCTCGTATTAAACAAAACCACCGACTCTTGTCCTCTTAAAGCCTGTGAAAGAATTAGAAAAGTTGGAATTAAAAATATTTCTACAAATACAAGAAGGGTATTTTCAAAAAAGTAGATTTACAAAAAAAATTGAAGTTGATTAAAACCATAAAATAAAGGATAACTAGAATAGTCTTGTGTAGCGATTGTGGCTCGGTTAGTTGTGTGCGGGACTACCAACTAAGGGACCCAGGTTCGAACCCCGGCCCATATATCATCGGATTTTTAAAAATCGCATCTCCCTCGGAAGGCAATGGCAAATCACCGAGGTATACTTTGCCCAGGAAATTTCCCTGAAATTAATAAAAAATCCAAGTACCCTGTACTTGGGGTGGTTCGGAGTCCACCTTAAGCTGTAGGTCTCCTATACTTGTGATCACTGAACACGCACAACACAAGTATAGGAGGGAAATGCCAACGCTCTGCAACAGAGCACGGCACGTAGAAGAAGAAGAAGAATAGTCTACTGAATCTTAATGCGTTTATGAAATTTGGTTATCATAATTAAGAAAATATTAAAGTACCTAAATTTTATGGCATTTATTAAATTTGGTTATCATAAGAAAATATTAAAGAACAATCTTATAAACAATGATACTGCCTTATAATTTTATTTGAAAACATCTAGAAAAAAACTATGACTAGTTTGAACCAGGGACTGGAACAGGAACCCAAAAGAACCGTAATCGGAACCGGAACCGATTACTTTTAAGGAACTGAAACCGGAATCGGAACCCTAATGCGTCTTATTCTTCTTGGTTTAATTTAAAAAAAATTATATAAAATAAATTTCCGAATGTAAAATATGGACATCTATGAAGAACGAGTATCCATAGTAACTGATAACGTACTAAAACATTGTCCAGTTGATTGATTGTATATGCGTCCTTTTTATTAAATTCAATACAGAACAAATAATGAACAATTTCGTGCTTCGTTTGCCCCAATATGGCGGCGATTTGCGGTACTCTGGTCGACCAGCTGGCCTAGGTAACTAGATGAAGTGACTCTACATCAACTTATAGCCCCTCTATTTCAAACAGTAGCGACATCTTCGAGCAAACCTGACACAAACTTTAATAAACAAAAAATTACTACCTGCATGGTGTTGCGGAAATTCAATGAAAAGTTGTTCAAAAATTACAATTACGGAGGTATAGGTATAGGTATATTAATATGGTTGTTTTCACAGAACATGAATGTCCACTATCAAATTAATGTGAAGTTGTAAGTATTTTTGTGCATGATTATTTTTAAACCTAAGATTTGTTGTAAGACGGAATGTCAAATCTGGTAACATTCAGTGTCGCCAACATCGTTCTGGTGCTTTTGCTCCTGCGGCGAGATCAATCGTTGTCGCTACTATTTGAAAATAAAGACTATACATCGACTGACAACAGCAACAAAGATTTTCTAAATCCCAACTGAACTGCTTGCATGGCCAGGATATTTTCCTGATGTGAATGCCATTGAAACAGTATTGTGCTTATAGAAACGACAGCTTATACTAGATACAACTCAACAAAGCAGTACTTAACAGCATTAAATACATTTGATTTGATGACGCCAGAATAAAAAACAGTATTAAGGATTGTATTTATTAACAACGCACCTAACCGAATTTACTGTGTTAAAAAACCAGGGTTGGCAGATTTAAACCAATTGGTTTTTAAGAAAAAAACCAATGTGACTTTTATTAATTTTTTGGTATGTAAATACATATATATATATATATATATATATATATATATATATATATATATATATATATATATATATATATATATATATAGACCTATTTTATTAAAAATTTTACCTTAAACACCGGCCAATAGTGTGGGAATCCCCGTTCTGTGTTCCACATACACAATGCCTATGTTTAGAGGCTTAGGGAACCCCCCTAATTTGCGATGATAGGGAATGAAAATTTAACTTCATTTATAAGCAGGAAGTGAACTCGTGCATTACAAGGAGTGGAAGAAAACGAGATTTAGTTTGGTTGTATTTTGATGAGCTCAAAGTTGCGACTGACAGAAAAGGACATAGGGCCAAGTGTAAACTTTATAGTTCAGTTTTATGTTTTTATATTTGTATTTTATGTTTCGTTCAGTTTTATGCCAAATTATAATTTGTAAAACAAAAAGTAGTGTTTTACTATTAATTTAGTTAAGTAGAAATTCTAAAAAATAATTTAAATTTAATAAGTGGTTTAAACCAAAAAACTAGTTTAAATAAAAAAATCGGGGTTTTTTGGTTTTTTAAAAATCGGTTTTTTGTCAACCCTAGGTTGGTTCAAATAGGTTCAAATGTTGTTAGAAAACATACTTTTACATATAAATCTGTACACATGTAAAACTGATTTTAAATAAATCTAGGACAGCCAGTATTCCATAGACGAAATGTTGCTTTTTATTTTTGTTGAAGTTATATAATAAATATAATATGTTTCAAGCAAAAGCTTGTAACACTATCCTCTAGGGACTGCCACCGACAGGCTCTGTGGCTATTTCTAGCAGTTGCAATTTTATATCTCAGTGATTGTTATACTCAAAGAATATAAAAATCTTAAAATAATAGAGACTAACGTTCGACTTTTTATCACGAATGCAGATATAATTTAAAATAGTGAAGATCCGCATCGTTCCTAACGGCAAAAATGCCATGGCAATGAAGTGATACTTTAATGATACTATTTCATCAGCTACCGCATATCGAAGACCTTTTGCTGTTGTACAACGCCATCTATATTTATTGGCGTGTCCCAATTATCTCCAATGATGCAAGGACGTAATTATTATCTACGCTGACGAGCAGAGATAAAGCAAATACTTAATTAATATTAATATTATTAATACCGGAAACCATAGACGCAACTAGGTCAGAAAGAAAATTTGTGTATCTACATCTGTAAAATTACTGCAAGCACATAAAATTATTATTTCTTTTTTATCATTATCGTTATGAATTTAAAGAGTACTAATATCGTAAAAATAATCAAAAAATTAGATTTAGACCCTTTTTTAAAGAAAAGTTATTAAAATGAATACAACCTACTTTTAAAATGAATGTGGCACGCGCGCTAATGTTTCTTAGTAGCGCAGTAAGTTGAAGCGGAGTGATAACAAACCAAAGTCACTGCCTCTCCAGGTTTGATTCCAGCTGGCAGGTAACTTTATTAATTTTCTTAGTACAAATTTAAAACAATTTTTCTTTTCGAAAATATTTTCCGCATAATCTTAAAATTGCAATTCTAATCCGCAATACTGCACACGACTAAAAACCAGAATGTCATTTAAAATGTTGAACGATTAAGTAAAAACGATGATCTTGTTGCATTGACAACCTGACTAGATTGTTAATACTTAATTACAAAATTAGTAAAAACTAAATTACATAAATGGCGAATATAATTAAATTATTTGTGAAATATTGTTTTCAGGAAAATGAATGAAAAAATTACTTTTAACCATTAGAAAATAACTAATACATACTGTTTAATTTTAAAACAAGTGCAGTAGATTTCTTAAAAAGAAAAATTGTCATTTTGGATTTTTTGTGTTGTAAGAAAATTAAAAAGCTACCTGCCAGCTGGAATCGAACGTGGGACGACAGCGACTTTGGTTTATTATCGCCCCGCTTTTAACTAAAAAAATGTCTAAATGTAATGTTTTTCTCGCCATTTTAAGGATATAAGTACTGTATAAACTTATGATCAGAATGATAGTATTCACTTAATTACTTGGGGAGATTATACAAAGTATTTTTTAAAAGTACGCCTTAATTAGTATATTCAATTTTCTAATACATTTCCATTGCATTTTCGAAATTTGGTAATTTTTAAAATTTTTAAAATGTTTATTTTTTAATTGGTAATGTGTCTTTTAAAGTAAATTTCAAGGTAATATTTAAGGTCAATATAGTTATATAACTCTTCATCATACTTTTATGAACCTTAAGGTGGCCGATTTGCATGCTATTTCTCCATAAGAACAAACAGCGGTTAAAATCATAATGTATTGCAGATAAAGTGTTCAGAATTTAACAGTATAATAATTGAACCTTTCCGAACAACCTATTATAATTTAACAACAAAAGAACAAACATAAATTATGTTAAAATACAATTAACTAAGCATTGCAGACTTCGCTGTAAATTTCGATGTAATTATTGTATTTTACGTAGAAATGGAATTGATTACACTGCTTATATTGTAATATGACAAGCACTGTAGGTCATATTAATGATTTATATTCATCCGATATAAATATGGGGTTTTATTAATTTTTTGTACGACCATGCTATTTCGGATTGTTTACCATACTTGGTTTTAGAACAGTAGGTTATATTTACTGGTTGCTAAGCAAAAACGCGTCGGTAAGTAATTACTTACCGTTCAGTTCTGTCAAAAACAGAACGGTAAGTAAATTATATGTGATTTATAAAATAAATGCATGATCTTTAGATGTCTCTTTCGCGAGAAATCATTTATTTTCTAAATGATTGGACTATTTAAAAAAATGTATGTTGTTTATTTAAATTTGCTCAGGCCTCTTCAATATCCCAATTATATTCGTTTTCAGATTCACTCATTCTCATGAGTTTGACAAATATCGTGACATTCAAAAATAATAGTAATTACAAACGTATCCATGGTAACGACAAAACCTACTTAATGTTTGGTGGATATACAGGGCAAAAATAAATTATCTTAAATCTATTTTTTTCGTGGATATTTCCTTAGTTAATACCTTTGTATTCATAATGGTCGTACAAAAAATAGTATAAGCATCTCAAACAGTAAGGAGTTTACCGATCTCCTCCAATATTAGCGACTTCGCTTCGCTCAGTCGCCAAACATTGTCGTCGATCGGTAAACTGTCCTTACTGTTCTTGATACTTAATATACTATAATTAACCGTTGTTTGTATTTTACCCATTTAAAGCAATGTAAATCGATAATTTGAAATTAATTAGACAGATGGCGCATCGATTCAATAAATGAGAATTTAAATTCTTTTACTCAATATTACTTTCTAATAGCGACTTATATCATTCTAAATAATGAGTAAAAGCACCAGTAATGTTGGCCACATTGGAAGTTACCAGATTTGACATTCCGCTTATAATAAATCTTAGGTTTAATAATAACAATGCACAAAAGTATTGAAAATCTAATATTAATTTGATAATAGGCATTCATTTTATGTAAAGACTATCACATTAATATAATTATACACCTACGAAATTATAATTTTTATACAACTTTTTATTAAATTTACGTAACAAAATGCATGTAGTAATTTTTTCTTTATTAAAGTTTGTGTCAGGTTTGCTCCACATCGCACATTTTACAATAAACACAACACAAACAGAAAAATAAACTAATAATAGTAGCATTGACACAAGCTTACTATGTTTAATTGAATTTTATTTAGATATATGTAAATGTTAAAAACTCAATATTTTGATTTTTTAATAATTACTTATAACTGAATATTTAAATGTTACATGACTACTTTTTCCAAATAAAAAATAATAAATAACTGCTTTAACAAATTACTGCGTGAAATTAAAGTAAATAAAAAATTTCCTCCATAGCCACCGAAGGAGGAAATGTTCCCAAGCCGCGTTCCCTCTTTGAATTGCAATGCTTATTTTCTGAATTAGCTAAGCTTCGGGCGCAGTTCTCTTGAAATTGTAGCCGGCGAGTTGTATTCGGCTTGACAATCCACCGAGCAAATTTTTATTTAGCGTGTGTAGTTAATATTAATTTAATTTATCCAACACCTCTATATAAATATCATGTTTACTATGGTCATTTTAAATAAGGAAAGTGATTGTTTACTCTTATGTTACATTATAACCTACGTTGCCCCTAGCAACGTGGGTTATTTTTAAAAAACTCACTCCTAATTAAATTTGACATTTCATTTTGACAAGTGGTTTTTTCTTAGTGAAAAAACCACTAGTGGTTTTCATCATCAAACTATTGAGGTAACCACATAAAGCAGAAGCATTCAAATAGTAAATATACTTTTAATAAATGTGGCCAATAGTGAAAGTGGTTACTTTATAAGGATCAAATTACATTAAACAGATAAGGTTTGTTCAAGGACTAAAATATATGTAGTAGTCTTTATGCACTAGTACAGCATAAAAATAACTTTAGTAAAAAATAAATTTACACGCAATTCTATTTCCAATGTAATAGTAGGAAGTACGTATCTGCTCGTTATTACGATAACGATAACGATCAGCAGGCTTCAGCGAACTGATCATGTATGTGTACGATATTCGAAACTGACCGGAAAACATGAAAGTGCCAACAACATACTTAGTGAATCTGCTGGTTTTTGTTTTTCTGCTGTGGTACTAGCACAGCATATGGTCACCCTAAACAGATGGTTATACATAGTACGACCTTCTAGATTTCACGAGACGAAAGACTTCGTCTCGCGAAATGTAGATGGTCGTGATATATTTATACAGTATATGCGCGTATTGACATTGACACTAAGCTAATGACAGATTTATAGGCTATTGATCGGAAATTCTTGGCAATTAGCAATTCTTGACTTGTAACAGCTTTTTCTAACTGGTTGACATTGACAATTTCTTCTAATTTGAGTCTGTATTAGCCTTTCATCAATCACTTCCTAAAGGCATAAAGTATTTCAACGGTATTCAACATGACTGATAAGGCTGTTTGGCACGACAATGGACCGAAGGATCGCGGGGTGGACACAAGTATGAACGAATGGACGAACAGATAGACAAAAGGACAAGTAGCTTATGCAGTAAGTTTTTACATAGTCTTAGTTTTTCATTTTATTTATACTTTTCTTTTAATTCTTTTCGTCAAAATAGCTTGTCTACGAAAGTACGGAAATGCAGTTTTTTGTTAAGGAAGTTATCATTGAAAGTACTTATTGTTGTTACGTAAATGCATTTTCCACATGCAACTAGAAACATATAAGGCCGGTTGCATAAAGCATAGTTAAAACTACATGGCTTGTTAGATACATTGTTAACACGTGTGATTGGTTAATTCAAAGCAAATGTTGTAGTGTGATTGATTTTTAAACCCGTTGTTATGTTTTATCCAATCAGGTTGCTTAACGTGATCAACTTCACAATGTGGTTAACTATGCTTTATGCAACCGGCTCATAAAGAAGTAAATATTTATAAAAATTATCATTTATTACTGTGAACATTCCACAGTTTTCTAGAAAGAATTATGTGACACATCTGCGAAAAGAGCCATTGTATGATTAGAGCACTCGCTATCTGTCGCACTACAACATTCATACTCGTTTTGAAATAAAGGCTTTTCCACACCTGTATTACAAAATCAGGAGCGCCTTAATATACATGCGCCCCATGCAAAAGCCAAGACGGCGCCACCTTTTTCCAGTCCACTACCCAAAGATATACGCAGTAAGTAGGAATAGGAAATTATTTTTTTCTACTCATGACATTGAAATCACTCATTTCGCAATTGATAACGATGGTTGAAATCGCATTTCATTTTTATTGCAAAGTGTAATACAGTTTATCGTAAACGGCATGTTCAATTACAATTTCGCCAACCCAAAAGAATAATAGTGCAGAATGGTAAATTTTCAATCTCTGATCTTAAGATCACATTCAGAGATCTAATACGTACACAAGTATACGAGACAAGGAACTAAATCTGTTAGAAATAACCAATCGAGAATAACGTAGCAACAGTCGGGAGTCGGCTGTTTTTACACAGTTTACGAATGATGCGAAACATGTTTTAGATATTAGCTAAAATGGGCGCATTTAGGGACGCTCAGACGATTGGCCACAACTGTCGCTGATACCCCCCGTATAATAGGCCGAGTTGCTGTCGTTTTTGGTAGCAATTGTGTATAACTTTATCAATTTAAAAAATACTGAATGAATGAAATTGATATTTTAGAACTTTTATTCAATCTTGGTTTAGTGTTTATAATGTTAGCCATGTAGTTTGAGGTTGTAACAATGCAGACACTAACTCCCCCCTACTCTTGGTTGTTGAAAGCGCAGCCGCTCAACGTTTCTGAATGCGCTCTATAGTTAGGAAAAAATGTTATATTTTTATAAAATATATATTTTTATTAAATTGATGGCGATGGCACCCCATTGCACAAGACGACCCTGTAAGGTGCTAACCGCATTAAGCTGCCTCTTACAATGAAGTATACTGGTGTATGAAAATCTTACAACACTTCAACAGTTAAGGAAAATTGAACTTATAATGCACTATTTTCAAATATTTTTCCGGCATGATTATTGCTGTTAAAAGTTGATGATTCGTTACTAAATAACAACTTCTGCCACTGCGCTGTGCCAGTTTCTATGTTCTTTAGCCTATTGCAGACGAAAGCGTCTTTGCTTCTCAGAAACAAGTGGCTTCTTTTCTTCCGTGGTCTACATCCTCTTTAATCCACAAGCAAGCAATTTTCGTCTTACAGTAGATGTATACACGAACATTAGTAGCTTTGGACTATAAATAGGACTATATAAAAAATAAATATTTAGTCAACTCAGTGGAATTAATACTTCTATCGTACAGATTTGTTCTTCTTAGGGCAGCATCGTCTCGAACTGATATTTTTCTTGGTCGCTCACTATGCGGTTTGTCAGCGGTTTTTTCTGTTTCATCTAGGACTGATTACACTTAACTTTGGCGGCTATTTTACGACTAGAAATATGTTTTATATTGACTGATATTTGTTGTATGTCTATTACTTTCTGATTAGAGATCTGCAATAATAGAATATTTTGTAGCTGATATGTTTTAATCCTTTATTTTTAATTTACTGTTCTTAATTATCTTTAAATGCTCGAAAACTTACACGTTTTATTTTATAGGTCCTTCTGTTGGAAGCAGGATCGGAACAACCAGATGTATCGCGAGTTCCTAACTTACTTCTGCCTTTACAACGTTCCAGTATCGATTGGGCACCTATGACACAACCTTCACAAACAGCATGTGCTGCACGTACCCAACAAAGATGTCAATGGAATGTAGGTCGTGTT
Source organism: Agrypnus murinus (assembly GCA_929113105.1). Classification (NCBI taxonomy): domain Eukaryota; kingdom Metazoa; phylum Arthropoda; class Insecta; order Coleoptera; family Elateridae; genus Agrypnus; species Agrypnus murinus. The sequence continues at coordinate 67,013,573 of OV816025.1, forward strand.
ATGGGTGGCTCTTCTTCTATTAACTATATGGTATACTTAAGAGGGAATCCTCTAGATTATGACGAATGGGAATTACTAGGAAATCCTGGATGGAATTGGAAAAATGTTTATCCTTACTTTTTGAAGTCGGAAGATAACAGAAATACAGACAATCCAAATATTGCTGATCCAAATGCTCATGCAACTGGAGGATATCAACCAGTCTCTATACATGCCTATCAAGATCAAAACATTATGAATATAATAAATGCATTTCAAGAACTTGGTTTACCAATGCTCGACCAGGCTGCTGGACCTCAACAAATTGGTGTTTCAATAAATCAAGCCACAGTAGCTAATGGACAACGTGTTAGCACAAACGATGCATTTATTATGCCAATACGGAACAAAAGAAGTAATTTAAATATTATGACCAATGCTAATGTAATGCGTGTCCTTATTGATCCTGGAACTAAAAAAGCTTATGGTGTTGAATACATGAAGGATAAAATGATGTACAGAGCTTTAGCAAAGAATGAAGTTATCGTGTCCGCTGGTGCTATATACGGTCCTAAACTATTAATGTTGAGCGGTATCGGACCTAAAGAACATCTTAGTAGCCTTGGGATTGAAGTTTTACAAGACCTGCCTGTTGGTTATAATCTTCATGATCATACAACATTTGATGGGATTGTTGTTTCTGTAAATAAAACTTCGACGATGGTTGATGATATGATACGGAACATGGATTTACAGCATTACATAAAAAGTAATAGCGGCCCTCTATCTGGTAATGCTTTACTTCAGCTTGGTGTTTTAATACTAACAAAATATGCAACCGATGGTCGCCCGGAAATTCAATACTCATTTGATTCAACTAATATTCAAAACTTTTATACTGATCCAATACTTACATTTGAAACAAATACAAATGCACATGCATACTACGATGGCATTACGGTTAGACCAATCTTACTAAATCCTCAAAGTAGAGGAATCGTTATGTTAAATAATTCCGATCCTGTCTTTGGAGATCTGATAATTCAAGCAAATACGTTTACTGAACAAATCGATATTTTAAGAATGGTGGATGGCGCACAACAAAGCTTGAAAATGTTAATGACGGAAACTATGAGAAAAATAGATGCTCGTTTGGTCGATACACCTTTACCTGCATGTGCTGATCGTCAATTTGCTAGTGATGAATATTGGGCTTGCATAATGCAGTCGTATACAAATACAATTCATCATCCAGTGGGGACATGCAAAATGGGACCAAATAATGACAAAACTGCAGTAGTAGATGCTCGATTAAAAGTACATGGCATAAAGAACCTGAGAGTTATCGATGGATCAATAATTCCAATTATTCCTAGAGGCAATACTAACGGACCCATAATAATGATAGGCGAGATAGGGAGTGATTTTATTAAGGAAGAATGGATGAACAAACAAAACGATGCAAGAAATAATTACTATGAGGTACAGGAAATCATCGAAGAGAAGATTTAGTAGTTAATAAAGATTATTATCATTATATCATTACCATTTTGTATATAAGTCATTTCGTCATTATTTTTTATAGTTTATATGGTAACGCTTATATTGTTCGTATTTTAGAACATTTTATTTTACAACGCTGTGCAGAATTAAAGTATTTTTTTAATTTTTTTACAAAATTCTCAACACTTATGGTATATACTAATATACTAATAAAATATTGATTTTTGTATTAGGTTTTAACGATTTTGGATTTTGATATGTAAGTTTATTTTAAAGCTTATGGGATTTGTGAATTAAGTATTTTATTTATAAAATATATATTAAGAAATACTTAACCAAGCCTAGCATACTATCATTGAATTTTAAATTCCTAACACCTAATTATTCTAATTCCCACCATTCTTCTTTTTAATCTCTACTTCCATCACTTTTTATTTTAGGTATTTACCTGGTTTTATTCCCTGGAAATATTTGTCAAATTACATTTTATTTTATAATTACCATACAGTGTGTAAATAAAGTAAGGAATAAAATTCATATTTTTGTATTATTACTGTTTGGAAGAAAAGCTCGGACACGTCAATTTTATTTTTTTTTCTGAGGATTTTATGGACGTCAATTTTAATTTTTTAGTTTACTACTGCGGGGGTCCTATGACGTCATCGCCTTTTTTTTAATAAAACCCCCTTACTTTTTTGCTAGAAATTAAAAAAAAGTCAATCCCCACAGTAGTAGATTAAAAAATTAAAATGACGTCCATAAAATCAGCAGGAAAAAATAAAATTGACGTGTTCGAGCTTTTCTTCCAAACAGTGATAACACAAAAAATTAAACTGCCTATAGAATATTTAGTGCAAATGTTTTGTTTTATTTAGATCCAGTTTTCTTGCAAAATTATAGTTTTAAATAAAATTATTTTTCTTGTATCTCAGTTGCACTGGACTAAAAAAGCTTAATATCATTAGTGCCTATCTTTCATAATAACCGGGGGAAAACTGGTTTTTGAAAAGTGGGTTGGTTTGGTGCACACTGGTTTAAGAATCATGGAGCTGGGTGTACCTAACTGCATTATCAACGTGATATCTGAAACATTTATGCAGCTATTGCTAGGTGATGTCACAATTTGTTTTGACTATTATTTTCAGCAGTTCTTAAAAGTTGACCTTTTTAGCAAAGTTTTTTTAGCAAAGATGTGTGTAAAATCAAAAATGGCATAAGAATTTTTTGTTCCTATTGACGAGTACTATCACACATTAAATTTCAGAATCAACGAAAATTCCGTGAAACACCCTGTATATTAATTAAATATCTGAAATAAGAGCTAGACAGTTGATAATTTTTATAAGTCATTTTACTATGGGAAAACGGTTCACTATGGATAACGATGCCCTCAAGTGTCTTTTAAAAGGATATTTTAAACTTTATTTTATTTGAAATGGGATTATATTGAAAATTAAGGTTACGTAGTTTATGTGCGCATTTCGAGACAGTGAGAACCGCCAATGGAAATATCTAATTATAAAACCGGAAACACCTACTTCGCCATATTGAGACCCCATACCGGTCGTATGTGGTAGATTATTATGCTCCTTCCTAAAGTTTTATATTCTAACGTGCAACGAGTTCAGAATTGTATATTGAACTGTTATTCAAAATATTTTTGCTATATAACTGTTATTATTATAGTTATTAGCGAAATAAGTTTAAATAATTATTCAGGACCTTGAAACGCATTTATACTGGCGCGAGCGGCGTGACGTCACCACGCGTAGACCCGTCTTGTAAATGCACTTACTCCGTGTATTTAGGTGTTGTAATTTCAAGTTTATTTGAATTCTTAGTTATTAAACAAGTTACCACATGTTTTGTTTCTTTGTATTAGAAAACAGTATTTTTCAAGACTATAAAAGCAAGAGGGATTATAGAAATGTATGTTTATTATTCATAAAATAAAATAATAATACTAAAGTCTATTCACCATATTCAATTTATTCACCATTAATAGTATTTTGTGTCTTAAGGTCAAAAAGTTAGCATTTGAAACCCGCAGTTGTTTGATGCCCGAGCGAAGCGAAGCGTAGCGAGGGCAGCGGACAACTAAAAGCTACGAATGCTTTTCGATCCGAGAGGCATTCACAATAGTTTTTGGTTGATTTCTTTATCTTTTCAAATAAGGGAGATATTGCGTGTGGAACTACAGCATAGTAGGACATCCTGTATATTCTGTTGTTAAAGGTTTTACGAATGAGTTACATTTTTAATGTTAAAAACTAATTATTTCAGTTTTTGATTAAAAACTTTTTAGGATATTGCATAGGAGCTGTCAAAGTATGACAATTTCAAAAACAATTACAATTTTTACAGTCTCTCCAACTTAACATACATAAATCATGTTTTCATCTAGTAGTAGTAGTATAGAGGTTATGTATTTGACATAAGAGGACAGAAAAAAGTTTTACATAAATAAGAGGTCAGCAAAGAAGCCTTAAATGCCCTCAAAACAGCACATTTAAGAAGCACTTTCTGATCAGGTAGGCGAAAAAAAATATAAAAACGTTACATAAATATATGTTTCGGCATTCAAAGTAATTGTATTGCCATCCTCAGATGATTACCAATAAAAAAAAACTAAAAATTACAATACCTAGACCTGCTAATAAAAGTCCCAACTTCTTAAAACTTATTTACATTAATGCCTATACTCCTTTTTTCATTTTACAAAATATTTTTCTCATCTTATTATAAATAATAAACTTTTCTTTCGAGTTCCCACTGACGAGAAAAGAACGAAGTTGTAGACAAATGCGTCAGGCGGAATTATTCAGATCTTGCGAAATTGTCATGCTTGTATATGTGAAGAACATTTTAACGTAAGTATAACGACAAATGTATCCAATATTTTAAAACTACAAAATACATATGCAATCAGTTTCTTTTTAATCATTTATTATATAACAATGATAGCACGGCAGTTGTTAATTAACGTATGTAATAAATCCGACTTTCCTGTGAAGGTAGTAGCTTTTGTTTCGAAAAATTCAACTTTCTTAGGCGATTAGAACTGTCACGCTCACAATCAAACCTTCTTTTGTCAACAACGGCCTTACTTTTGAATAAATAAGCACCCTTTTAAATAAATAAACAGAAATCTCATATTCTACGGTACGCTCCCTTTGGGTCACCGTCTATTGCTCGTCTCAATTTGGGACTACAGCGAAGAAAAGATAGCCCATGTATAATGTATATCTTATGGGAGTTTGTGCTTCGTTGTTGCCACATTTTTCACTGTACGAATCTATAGAAATATAGATTAAGATTCCAGAAGTTCTAAACATTTGAAAATATGTATCCGAAAAAATGTAATCGTAACCATTCAAAAGGAGAATTTTAAAAGAATGTTCTATTAACATGTATTTGTTATTTTATTAAACATTACTTTTAATTAGTTTTGTAATATTTCTGGCGTTAACTCATATAAACAGCGAGTTTTGAAATTTCGTTTTCTTGCCGTTGTCAGAAGGAATGATTACCTGCAAATACAACTTGCTCGAACAATAGGGATTATAAACGTTTATGCAGTTACAACTACAATATTTAGAAAGTGTTTTTAAAAGTCGCCTGCAAGATGTTTGGCAACCCCGTTGTCCATAATAACACACGCTGTAGTCTCAAAGTGAGATGACCTATAGACAGGACTTGAAAATAAATGTTTCAAATGCTAAAAATTAAATAAATGCTGATACATATTTTAAAAATTAGATTTTTTTTGTTAAATCCGTTAAACGCTAAATAATGAGTTTTTGAGTTAAAATGCACTCAAATAAGTCAGATTTCTACAGAAAAAATAAAAAGAAATCCGCTTCAGCCGGTCGAATACCGAATGTTTCACGCTGCTTCGGCCAAAACCGAATTTATTAAAAATTAACCGCATCTGCCGAATACCGAAACAAAACTGCAGCTTTGGTGCATCTCTACATATTACCAAATACTTTAATATTATTAATACTGGAAACTCCATATACTTTACCATATGAAAATAGGCGACCAAGGTCCATAAATGTATAAGCGCAAGATTTGAAATATTAGGTCATCGCAATGTCGTCATTTTCGCGCTCAGAAATACCCAGCCAGCACACTGACGCCATAATATCGCCATTTTTCCGGCAGTAACGACGTCAATTGCCGTCAAAGTGTTGTAAAACTGACAGCATTATGTCACAGCCCAAGGACGTCAATATAAGACGTCATTAAAACGTAGTTCAACGTCATTTAAACGTTGTTCAATGACTCGATTAAAACGCCCTATACTAAAACTAGGACAGGAATTATAAATAAATAGTTGAATATTGGAAATAATATTTATTATATACTATTTCATACATAATTAAACAAAAGTAAACATTCAATAACAGAACATACATCTCTTCTATTAACTCAACATCTCATAATTATTAAACAAAAGTAAACATTTAATGACTGAAAAGCTGCTAACACAATATGCAGCATAATTGATGATACTAAAATAATATTGGTAAGTACTAAAAAACCATTGTATTAGTATTAATTTATTAACAATAGTAATCTGACAAAATCGTCGAACGGGTAAAATTGTATAGGTTATGTAGTATTTCGACGGAACAAGTAATTATTAATGCTCATCCTTTGTGACAAACCAAACAATTATCATGCAGTAGTTGCACCTACACACACACTATAAATGTAGGTACGTCAACAACTTTAATAATAAGTATAAACGTTACTAATTAAAGAGCAAAACAAATACACGAAAGATGTTGTTGCTGTTTGTATTTCGGCATGTGGTCACGTGCTTTACTGAACTGCAGTTCAGTAAAAAAACGAAGTAAAACAGTATTGCTAGATTTGTCTCTCGTACATCAGTGGACCTGACAATACAAAATAGTGTAATTGAATATTGAAAACAGTAAAATAATGTACTCTATTTACATTCTGCAAATGTAAAAATAAAAAATATTTTATGGCACATATCACTTTTTGGTTACCTAGATAGATCATAATTAATAATATTAGAAGTAGATAGGCAACACCGATTCGAGCACAAAATCCCATGTTATTTCTTATGAAGGTTCAAAACGCCGAAAACGTGACAAATGATAGTGCGCCGACTCGCGACTCGAGGTCATCCGCTACTCGAACCGACGCGCGACAGCGCACACCTGTGTAAGATCTTGTCATCTACGCGATTTCATGTTAAGACAAGCTTGTAGAGCTATTATAAATACATATTATTTTAAACTTCAAACGTGTTTAAATTGTATTGAAATTGTTTATATTATTAACAAAAGTGTATATATTCTTTCTAATTGTTAGCAACAAATCAAGGTAACCTTTATCATTAGTTTTATAACTTTCTTTTTAAATACCGTTGCATAACTATTATAAATATTATAAACATTATTAGAAACATAGATCCGAAATATCAAACTAGAGAATTATATTAGTTGAAGCATTCATAATATCACGTTTTCAATAAATACTAGATATAATTAATCAGCTTCATTATAAATTTAATTTAAGAAAGCATTATATTTTTTCAAGTCAATTCTTTTATGAAAAACAGTTCGTAATAGAGTTTACTTTAAGGATACCTTATACCTACGCTTATCGAAAACAAATAATAATAGGCAAGCAGATAACATTTTAATAATTTTGATCTAATAAGGTACTAAACTGATTAGGACTCCTTACTAGTTAGATTATTATATATGATGTTAACATATAATAAAGACGCTAAGATAGGCTATGTGAGTACGAGCACAAAATTCCATGTTATTTTAAAGGGGCCTCAAAGTTGCATTTCAAGATCATCCGCGATCCAGCCAGACTCGCGACCGCGACCGCGCTCGCGAGTAAGATCTTCCGCGATCCAACCAAGCGCGCGGCAACGTTGCTAACTTCACGCTGTTACATGACATTAATCGACATTAATCGAATTTTATCGATAAAAGTAATTACCTAATGTTCTACCAATAATAATAATTTAAGATATTTGATATAATTATTATTAATAACGAATTAAAAAATTCATGAAAACACTTGAAAATAATCCCGCTTTAATGTACCTTAACGATCGACAGGTAACAGAGTTCACGTTTTTCCTACGTATTACCATTTAACTGTAACATTTTATATTAATTACATAAATCTAATTAATTATATAATATATAATTAAGAAGATATACTAAAGGTTCTCTGTGGATTTTTCTCAGGTAGAAAGGGACCATTTGTAGGCAGGTAATAAGTACGGTAATCTTAAAACACATCAGTCTATCAAATACTATTAAATAATTGCGATATCACATATATCATTCCCACAAGTCTTTCGTAAAATGCAGTTTATCTACAATGAAAATTAATTAGTTTGACAACTCATCACGTTAATAAAGGATAATTGATTATATACTATTATGCATTCAACGCCGGGTGATCAGTATGTATCAACAATTTTAAAAGATTTATTAATTCTAATTCGAATACGAAAACAAAACGTATTATTGTATGTGTTAGGAGGACCTACAACGGGTCTATTAACTCGATATTATTAACAAGATAAATAATATTTATAATTAATTTGTAACGCCTAATAAATATGTTCGTTTTTAAAGGATAAACTAGTGAATCACCGACAAAACTTATCGAAACAATTCTCAGATAGATTTGCATTTTTGCCTGTCTGAACAAGATATTAGGTAGGTCATTAACACAGATGTTTATCTCGCAGGCGGGCGGATATTATACCTGAATTTGGATACAAAATCCCAAATACGTCGCTCCATTCCATCATTGTAACAGCTTAAGTTAATTATAAAAGTTCGATTTCACACCTCTTTTCAACCGTAATTATTAGTATAGTATTATGTTTTTCTATTTCAAAAAGCTCTGATGAAGCTAATATAAAACATTTCGAATTTTAACGTAATTAATAAACCAACGATCTCTATCCACGTGAAACACATACTGCTAATAGTTTAAATAATAGGTTTTATATTTGATTATTTATCAATGAAAACAATAAAAAGTATATCATTTATTATTATTACAGATCTTGAAAATAGCTTCTTCTTCTTAAAAAAATGAATTACTAATTAATACCCCTTTTATATGTACGTAGAAACCGCACGAAATATCCATTAAATCTTAACAATAGATAGTCGCAGTTTTAATAAAACAAAAAAGAAATTAATTATATGTAATTTTACCAGCTTTCTTAAATCGAGGCCTTTAAAGGTTCAAAAATTTCTATTTACTTAACATTAGATCGATATGAATATCTGAAGGTATATACGTGTATTTTGAAATATACTAGTAACAGATTCTAAAACTATTAATATTTACAACAGTAAAATCTCAGATGCAAGAATTTCTCCAAGAAAGCAAGTAGAGATCATAATATTTGCAACAGTAAAACTCAAATGCGGGAAATGTCTACAAGAAAAGCAAAAATAGAAGATATTTTACACTTTTCAGACAAGTTAACGTATTTTTTATTCTATTAATTATATACATCCCCTGCGATCTAAAATGATATTACCTATATTGTAATCAACAACAATTGGAGATTTAATTCTATAGAGCGAGATAATTGAACATTTCTTAACATTAAGGAGCAATTTATTCATATCAAGCCTTCATACGGCGTTCTGCAAACTTAACCGCTGAGTTTATAAAAGCGCATCCCAGAATTCCTTGTAAACGACCCAAATTTAAGATCAATTCGTTCAATAATTCCTGCCTTACCTGTGTGTTTTAAATGTCTACGTTCTAGATAATTCTCATTTGTTTTGTATAACAATTAAATTTATCAAGTGTTCATATAAAAAAAGAAGGTCAGGCAGGCAGGTATTAATTACAACAAAAGGGAAGCTTTTCGTTTTAAAAGTTAATTAATATGATCTCAACATCCTTTAGGTTTTAATTCTGAAATGATTAATATAGGATATGTTTTTATCAGAGCATTTATGCGTGTTTATGCTGTATAGAATAAATTCAATTTATCTTCGTATTCATTTAATATGCTATTGTATTTAATCTAATTATGATGCAAAGCGTAAAACAATGACATTCAACTTCATTTTCTTTTTTGCCAGATCTAGGGACTTTTCGTATATATCTCTCTCTTATCTAGTAGTAACGTTTGTCTATCAAGAGAGCGAGATGAAAACAAAATATCATCATGCGAGTTCCAATCAACAACCTTTCGCAAAGGTAGACTTGGGAGACATCATACAATATATATATATATATATAATTAATATATACATATATATATATATATATATATATATATATATATATATATATATATATATATATATATATATATATATATATATATATATATATATATATATATATATATATATATATATATATATATATATATATATATAGTAGACTTTTAATTAAAAAAAGAAAAAAAAGGAAAAAAAAAACAAAAACAAAAAAAAAAATTTGAATTTTAGACATATTGTAATTTAAAATTTTATTTGTATAATTATTAGGACTAGTTTAGGTTAATATCTTGTTAATTTTTCGCCTTGAAAATGAAGAGAAAATAACATTCTTCGAAATATTGGCAAATAAAATAAACCAGATATAAAAATAACTATATAGGCTTATTCCATTGATGTTAATAGATTAATATATATATATATATATATATATATATATATATATATATATATATATATATATATATATATATATATATATATATATATACATAACTACATAACAAAGGGATAATAATGGGGATTCGCGCAATAGAGTAACAAGAGAAAGTGAGTTGCAGCCGTATACACGTGTTTCGCACTTATTAGTGCTCATCAGTACGGCATAGCAGATAGAAAGCAATAAAATAAAAGCAACAAACTAGAAACGATGTACAATACAAAGTTTCACGGATAGCAGCCAACCACACATTTGCAGTATCGGCTCGAAGACACTGAGTTTTCAGTGCAACAACAAACGTCACTACGGAGGTGGCTATAGCCACTACCGTGAGACAACCTAATCCCAAGAAATATCAATAAGAATAGAAATATTAATGCGCGTAAAAATATAAGTACATAACAAAGGGATAATAATGGGGATTCGCGCAATAGAGTAACAAGAGAAAGTGAGTTGCAGCCGTATACACGTGTTTCGCACTTATTAGTGCTCATCAGTACGGCATAGCAGATAGAAAGCAATAAAATAAAAGCAACAAACTAGAAACGATGTACAATACAAAGTTTCACGGATAGCAGCCAACCACACATTTGCAGTATCGGCTCGAAGACACTGAGTTTTCAGTGCAACAACAAACGTCACTACGGAGGTGGCTATAGCCACTACCGTGAGACAACCTAATCCCAAGAAATATCAATAAGAATAGAAATATTAATGCGCGTAAAAATATAAGTACATAACAAAGGGATAATAATGGGGATTCGCGCAATAGAGTAACAAGAGAAAGTGAGTTGCAGCCGTATACACGTGTTTCGCACTTATTAGTGCTCATCAGTACGGCATAGCAGATAGAAAGCAATAAAATAAAAGCAACAAACTAATAAGTGCGAAACACGTGTATACGGCTGCAACTCACTTTCTCTTGTTACTCTATTGCGCGAATCCCCATTATTATCCCTTTGTTATGTACTTATATTTTTACGCGCATTAATATTTCTATTATTATTATTATTATTATATATATATATATATATATATATATATATATATATATATATATATATCAAAATCTATACAGTAACTAGATTCGTTTGATACCATTTAATATTTGATAAATTTGTCCCTTTTATGGTGAAATATGATTAGAAAATAATGTTTTATAACGTTTGTCGTAGCATTACAGCTAATTACTGCCAATTTGATATTTTATTAGTGTTTAAATATGACTACTGCTGTTATGTGTTTTACTGTCAGTTGTTATTGAGTTTTTAGGTTAATATTTATAACCTAACAAAACATTTTACTTTGTGACTAAAAAATGAAGGGATAATCTTTTGGTCCGGAACAAGAGATTATGTTACCCTAAGGTTAGAATGATTATTATTTAAAAGTGTATTAATCTGCACGGTGGTAATAAAACCCATGATAGACCGTGTAAGAGAAAATCTGATTTAGTATTTAAGAGACGAAGGCTCCACGGTGGCTTAAGTCCTTTGATAGGCCGGGTTGTAGAACCGTCAAAAGATTGTTTGGTACGAAGGCTCCTCGGTAGCTTAAGTCCATTTGATAGGCCGTGTCGTAGAACCGTCAAACTGTTTTGTTTTGCATATTTATATTATTTATATGTGCTATGTTATTCTTTTCAGTGCTTATAACACACTCTCGCTTGTCTAGGTATCTAGATATGAGTTTTTTCCCTGTTGTTGACAGTAAAACTATGTCTTGCAAAAGACGTGTTCTGATATAACCATATATGGTTTGGTCACAACGTATATGTTGCTATGTCAAATATGATATAATCTTTGTTCAGCAGTCCTTGTGTATTCATTTTAATCTGGCACGTTTACCTTGCCTAGTTTATCTGTAAATCTTTTTGATTGACTCTGTTTCACTCATTTTTGATGTTTTATGTCATTGTGAGATTTGCGTTTGTCTATTTATAAATGCCTGGTATAATCACACAACTGTATTAACTTGATAAATTGATTTATTGACCTGTATTGTTTTATTTAAGCTGGGCTAGCATATAATTTCAAGGAGGTTTTTAGAGAACTAGCCATTTATTTGTATCAGTTTAAATACGTCCCTCCTCGCTCAAGATTAAGAATAAATTAATAAAATAATACAATCATATTTAATTGTTCTTTTATTTGTGTTCTTTTACTTGTGATTTCTCTTTCTCCGTCCGTATGAAGTAGATCAATCGTTATCAACCTTGGTCACATGGTATAAAAAAATAATCACAACGTAGGATCCAGTTTGTTAAATATCAAGTTTGTTCTTTTTGTTATGTTTATCTTTATAAAGTTTGTCATTTGTAAGGTTGGTAATACTGTGTCAATTTCCGGTTTGTTAAATATTTGAATTTTACGCGGGTAGAGTAAGATGGACCGTGATCGTCTAGTGGGTAAGGACCCCGGCTCATTACAATATTAAACCTAAAATCGTGGTTGCTTCCCTAGCCTAAATTCTCACCGCACGCCACTGATAAACAGTATTTAATTGTAACAATTTTAGTTGTGATTTTTAATTGTAATTGACGTATTAGTTGAAACTAAGTTTAATTGCAATTAAATTTAGTTGCTGTCTGCAATTAAGAGGTTAATTGCAGTTAAATTAATTGTAATTGAAATGTCACAATTAAATCTTCAATCAATTGAGTAATTGATTAAGAATTTAACTGATTGATCACCTAAACGAAACCAAATAATTACTAAATAAAATCTAAATATTTTAACGTCAATTATTTTTTTATTACTATGTTAATAAAATTATTATATCAATACTTTCTACTATCCATTTTTTTTCTAGAGTCCTCCGACTTTGAAAGCGTATTATTCGGGAACTACTGAACCAAATTAAATATTTTAAAAACGAGCAAATAGTAAATTTATTTCTACATACAACAGTAAAATATTATATTTCTAACTGGTATACTTTTATTCTTATCGGACGATACGCAATAAAAGGTACCCATTTTTAGGGACAATTTCATTGAACGTAAGTTAACGATTTTTTTTCTCAGAAGGTATATGTTATAAAACTATGAGATTTTTGCAGGAGTTAGAAAGAAACCTTGTGGTTGTTATGCTATTGATTTTCAGACAAAAAAGCGTTTTATTTAAGATTTATGTGAAAAAATAGCGAAAAATGCGTTCTTGTTTATTAATAGAGATAGCGTCAAAATTTTTCCGCTAAATCAACACTTTTAATGTGTAGACATTATTTTTTTCAAAAAAATGTTCCTAATTTTAATAATAAAAATGCGGAAACAAAAAAACGATGTTTGATGATAAGCGGTTGCGACAAAAAACGGTTTTTTTGTTATTGCACTTTTATTGTTAAAATTCGGAACATTTCTTTAAAGAAAACAATGTCTACATATGAAATGTGTTAATCTAGCGAAAAGATTTGACGCTATCTCCATTAATAAATAAACAAGAACGCATAGTTCGCTATTTTTTCATATAAATCTTAAATAAAACACTTTTTTGTCCGACAATTAACAGGATAGCAACCGCAAGGTTTCTTTCTAACCCCTACAAAAATCTCATAGTTTTATAACATATACTTCCTGAGAAAAAAATTCGTTAACTTACGTTCAATGAAATTGTCCCTAAAAATGGGTACCTTTTATTGCGTATCGTCCGATAAAAATAAAAGTATACCAGCTAGAAATATAATATTTTACTGTTGTATGTAGAAATAAATTTAGTATTTGCTCGTTTTTAAAATATTTAATTTGGTTCAGTAGTTCCCGTATAATACGCTTTCAAAGTCAGAGGACTCTAGAAAAAAAATGGATAGTAGTTTAAAAATATTGAATTTAATATAAATAAGCTTATTTTATAATAAAATGTATTTATATGCGCATACCCAACGCAGACAACGCGATAAACAGAATGGATGAGGCTCAAAATTTCAAGCCTCAGTTCATGCATCTGTATGCATTGGCTGGCTCGTTACAGCGCAGCGGCAAGGTTATCGATCGTATACTCTTCCTATACGCAGCATTGAGGCTGAGATTTCACAGCTTCATGAATCCATGAAAGATCGAGATTCGTATTAATATGTTATTTTACCGTCGCGATTTCCGAATACTACCGAAGACGATTTCTTTCATGTTTTGTCTTACTTTTCAAAATCGTATTTTAACGTGATTAACTTGTGTGCTATATAAGGTGCTTTTATAATAAGGCACTCACGAAGTGCTGCCGTTTCAGTACAATTGTACTGAATTCAGTACAAATTGACTGAATTCGGTACGTCAGTACTACTTTCTGGAAAAAGTACCAATTTCAGTACAAAATAATAAAAAAGAATAAGGTTATCAAATACTTAAATTAGGAAAAAAACATCAACAAAATTTAAAATATTTAACAAAAACATAAAAATAAGATATATTTTATTATAATAAGATTTATTTTTTTACTAAATAGCCCTAATACTTGTCTCTCGTTATCCTAGTATAACTTTCGTAAAATTGCAATTTTCTTTCTCGGTAGGATAAAAAATAAGGTAGGTATAAAGATACTTGTTATACTTGGCAGCCAACTAAAGATCTAATTAATTTTAAGAAATAATTAATGTACAGTTCTTCCACTCGATCTTTACCCACACGTCACCAATTATGTGTAGCTAGTAAAGACAATTCATATGTTCACATCCTTATTACTTACGTGAGATAATAAAGAATAAAGGATAAAGTACATTTTTTAAGTGGTAATGCAATGCTTTCTCAAGAGATGGCGCTAAAAGCATTATGAATATTTTAAAACCGAAATAATTTTTATTTGTAATTACAAATTTATTCTATAAAATTTTGCTGTTTAACAGTTCTAAAAATTGAAAGGTTGCACAAAAAGCAATATGAAGTGAGAGAGATAATTTAAAATTTAAAACTTTCGAAAAAATTTAATTTTAGTTCTGCTTTTTTAAAAAACTAAAAAGGCGGGAAGGAGTGAGAACTGCGTGATTCATTTAAATAACTTTTGTGTGGTAGCTGTCATTTTTCAAACGACTTTTTTATTTCTATTAAGTACATTTTATTCACTCTTAAAACAGGTTTACTAAATATGTAGTTAGAAGATCACAAATTTTCTTTAATTAGAAAAAGTAAAAAATAAAACTATTTTTTGGAACAACTAACTTATTAAAAATTGTAGGTTATCCAACAGTTTACGACTCTTAATGGTTGTGAACTTGGCTAAAATACCAAAAATATGAAACTAGTCGTTGATTTTATTAGAAATTCTTGTTTATTAATTCGTACGCATAAAATCTATGACGTGTGGGTAAAGATCGAGTGGAAGAACTGTAAGTCTTTAGTAATACATCATATATATCGAGTGATCATTTAAATTTCAGATTAGAGTAAGTAGGCCTTCGAAAATTAAACGTAGGTCTGCGCTAACTGACATCAAATATTATTACTGACACTTTACAATTTGACAGTTCATAAATGTAAACAATAATTTGGTATTTTCTGATTAATAAAAGACATGTTTTACAATATATGTTACACAAAAAAATT
Organism: Agrypnus murinus; assembly: GCA_929113105.1. Taxonomy (NCBI): domain Eukaryota; kingdom Metazoa; phylum Arthropoda; class Insecta; order Coleoptera; family Elateridae; genus Agrypnus; species Agrypnus murinus. The sequence goes on from OV816025.1 coordinate 67,029,297, forward strand.
GCTTTTATTTGAATTTCCCGCCATTCAGTACATTTTCCAGGGATTCGGTACATTTTTAGTGAGAATTTCAGTACACGACGAAAATTTGCCGCGGCAGCACTGCACTCACGTATCGTGCTTGGTGTCCGTGGTGTGAATATGTGCGATTAGCATCTCGAAGTACGCTGTTAGTAGAGATGCTGTCTAAGCATTTCGCACCACGGCCGGCAAGGGTGCTCAGTGGTCATGTGTAGTGTTAACCGGTGAGTCGACTTTTCCTTCCAAAAATCAGCCTCTTTCCCTCCTTAAGCTATTGGTTTTAAATGTAACTATTAGCTGCGGTATAACATCGATTACCGGCATTCCGCGCCCGTTCCTCGGAACGGGGGTAGTGTCCCCAGGGTCCCGTCACCATCCTTCTTTCCAAGGCAGTTGCCAGCTACTGAAAGGTAACTTCGGCGGTTTTTTACGCTGGGGGCTCGCCGGGATCCCTGGAAATAGCTGGCAACTGTATGTCCTTTTCCTTCCTCCCTATCCCCGGGTGGCCGTTCCCTCTAAGGGGGCTCCTTGATGGAAGGTTAAGTCGACTTGTTGCTTAGTGCTACACATCCCCCGAAAGCCATATATTTCGGGGGTGGATCTGAAAAGAGCCGGGTTTTGTTTTCCATTAACACATTACAATGCAACCAACATCTTCTCGCCATCGACATTCCAACGTTATCGCCCATATCAACATCTCCCCATGTTGGTATGGCCGATAACAGGCATATGTGACCATGAATGCATGAAATTGAATACAACAAGTACAGAGCGATTGTGGATATCATTACCAATATTATTATTAATACTGCTAACAATAACCACAAGTCAAAGTCAACGCCGTTGCCGGGCTGGCTATTATTAAATTTTGTTTAATAATAACTGGTCTGTCAACTGCTGGCTGAAGAGGGCTACTTGTATTAGCCCTATAACAGCCTCACCCCGCTTCGCGGGGTGATTAAAATAACATTGAGCAGTCAAGGTATTCACAGTATCGTGCTTGGTGTCCGTGGTGTGAATATGTGCGATTAGCATCTCGAAGTACGCTGTTAGTAGAGATGCTGTCTAAGCATTTTGCACCACGGCCGGCAAGGGTGCTCAGTGGTCTATGTGTAGTGTTAATCGGCGAGTCGACTTTTCCGTCCAAAAATCAGCCCCTTTCCCTCCTTAAGCTATTGGTTTTGAATGTAACTATTAGCTGCGGTATAACATCGATTACCGGCATTCCGCGCCCGTTCCCCGCAACGGGGGTAGTGTCTCCAGGATCCCGTCACCATCCTTCTTCCCAAGGCAGTTGCCAGTTACTGAAAGGTAACTTCGGCGGGTTTTTACGCGGGGGGCTCACCGGGGTCCCTGGAAATAGCTGGCAGCTGTCTGTCCTTTTTCTTCCTCCCTATCCCCGGGTGGCCGTTCCCTCTAAGGGGGCTCCTTGATGGAAGGTTAAGTCGACTTGTTACTTGGTGCTACACATCTCCCGAAAGCAATATATTTCGGGGGTGGATCTGAAAAGAGCCGGGTTTTGTAACAACGCAAATAACATCTAAGTCACCGTATCAGATCCATCTTCGACTCGCATTCCAACGTTGTCGCCCATATCAACATGTTCCACATGTTGGTATGGCCGATAACAGGCATATGTGACCATGAATGCATGTAATTATCGAAGAATACAACAAGTACAGAGCGATTGTGGTTATCATTACCAATATTATTATTAATACTGCTAATAATAACCACAAGTCAAAGTCAACGCCGTTGCCGGGCTGGCTATTATTAAATTTTATTTAATAATAACTGGTCTGCCAACGGCTGGCTGAAGAGGGCTACTTGTATTAGCCCTATAACAGCCTCGCCCCGCTTCGCGGGGTGATTAAAATAACACTGAGCAGTCAAGGCATTCACGGGAACGTTTAGGTACATTAGTGAAAAAGTCGCGGATTTTAATTAAGCAGCTAGTAACAAATTTTTGTTTTAGATGCAAGGAAATGATCCACAATATGATCGCGTGATGTGTTTACTAAAAACATCATTTTTAATGCGTAATGAAATAGAACAGCAACACATTTTAGAGCAACGTCCGACGCCAAAAATCGGTTTTATGTTTGCTGACAAATTACAACATTGGGCTTTACATAATTTTTGGTATGCAATGCATAAGTGGCTCTGTGGCAGTAATTACTGAGAACATTGTTAAAAATGTATGTATGTAACATTTTCCAGAGGCGTAAAAAAATATAACGATTCAAAAGAACGTATTAAAAATCTTCTAGGTCTCATACCTACAATGAGAATGTAAACAAAATCGGCAACTTATGTGTTATTTAATTGACGTTGCAATTTTATCGAGCAGTCAGAAATTACCATTTCGGGTCTATGATGAATCGACTACTTTAGATAATCGTGGCAATTTTAAATAAATATTTGATTGCTTGATTAAGCGCAATGTAGAAATTAGCGAACATGTTGAAAAAGTTAAAAACATTTTTCCTGGTCAGAAACTAATTAATTTCAATTAATTTAATAAAATCAATGAATTTTTTGTTGCGAGAATTATTTAAGAGAATCTATTGACAGTGAAATTAATAATGCAAATTATTTTGCAATAATTGTTGATACAGCAGACATTAGTGAAAAATCACAATGCCCCATTACTGTCCGGTTTGTAAATAATAGAAATTTAAAAGAACGAATTTTAGGGTTTTTTGATGTAAGTGCTGATAGAACTGCAAATGCATTATTTGATCTAATAGCTAACGTTTTACAACTCTTTAATTTTAAACAAAAATTTGTTGCTCGATGATGCTAGGTTTATGGCCGGAGAGTTAAACTGCCTGAAATTGGATCTGGTGCACCTTTAGCATTATTTACACATTGCACCGCCCACAGATTAAATTGGGTTTTGCAGCAGGAGTTTTTTTTTTCGAGCCTCACCTTCCTAGGAAGCCTCGAGCCGCCACTGACATACATATTACCTACACTTCGATGTTTCGCTGATGTACTGCTGAAACAATTGTTAGAAATACCCACACTCACAATGGGCGATTCAACCAATATTTCAAACTGTAGACCAATATCATTTCTCCGAAAATCTTTGAAAAATGAATAAAATAATTTATAGATTATGTACCAGTATGAGTAATTAGAGCTTCTTTCCATTTAAAATTCAATTCTACATTTGCAGGAAAACTATGGAGAGATACATTTTCTAATTCATACGAGCTACAGTTCGTAACACAACACTTTCGAGGCATTTTTAATAATTTTAATATAGTTTATAGAAAATTACAATATATTTTACCACTAACAATAAGTAAATTATTGATGATAATGTTTATTAAAAATAAACAACGGGCAATCTAGATTGCGCGCCAATATTGCTTAATCACTACAGGACTCGACAGATGGCGTCACAATACGTAACAGAGATTTTTTCAATGCGACCGGCCGTCTAAGAGACGTTCGTCTCTCAAATCGAGGAGGCCGTGATGCGATGACCTATATTTCAAAGTTTGCTTGCAAAGATGGCACTTCAGAAAATGTCGCCTACAAGGTCCGTAAATGTATATTTACGGACCTTGTAGGCGACATTTTTGAAGCGCCATCTTCGCAAATGGGTGTGCAACTACTAAATGTTTTTTGGTGAGAAACCTACGTCTAATAAAAAAAATAATATTGTTTTTGAGGGGCAGTGATTTATTATTCCGGTTGTCCCTAAATACTAAGTATTATAAGTGCACTGATAGAAATATCATAATATATTCACTTTATGGCCCACTCTTTAAATTTGGTGGTCTAGGATGCATTTTACAGTATATTTACCTAAGTTAAGGAACTTTTTATTTTTCACAAAAGAAATTTTAAGCTAGATTTAGCAAAGTAGCTAGAAATTTTTTAAATTTTCTAAAATAGCTGAACTTTGCTCACTTCTCTTTCTCTTAAAGAGAAAAAGATTTTATTTTTTGGTTGGAATAGAAGCATTATTATTATTAAATGACTCAATATTAAAGTGTAGCCCTAGCCGTTAATACAAGAAATGAGTCATCACAAATCACATGTCGAATATAGTTAAAGGTATTCGAAATCACGCGGATACCATTCACATTGATGAGCATGTCATGCAAAGGTAGTGCAACATTCAGTTGCGTCCTTGACTCATTTTTATGCAATTTTATGAAAAGTAACTATCCTAAACATGAGTACAGGTCATTGCAATGCGCCACTGATATATAGTAATAGATGCCAGATTAATATGTTTTTGATTTGTTTTGTTTATTCAGGTGTATATGAATAAGTTCTTATGCGGTCGACTCATTTCTTGCATTTTTGGACTTTAGAAATGTACAAATACTGATAAGCAAACATAAAGGGTGTTTCAGGTAAAGTGTCACTATTTTGAAACAACTATCATTAGGCTACAGTATCAATCAAATATCGAACATTTTAATACACTCACGTGGAAAAAAATCACTAATGCGTTTGATACAATTTCTAACTATAATTTGGTACCAAAATTACCCCTAAAAAATAGTTTAAGGGGGCGTTATTGGCGCAAAATATTAGCGTCAAAATATAGCTCACATTTTTCAGTCAGTTTTCTTTTAATAATCGTTTTTTTAGCAAGATAACGTTTGATGTCGATTGCTAAACTGTTAAGGTAGTGTGGATCATAGTTTGTCTATTTCGCGTATACAAAGATTACTTTGTGACACTGTTTTTGCGAAAAACAGTTACACAAAGTGCTACTTTGTGCAACTGAAAGTAGTGATTTTTTTATTTGTAAGGCTGGCAGTAGGTAAGTAAATTTTGCTGCCAGCCTACTCTGTCATGTTATTCTGTCAACGAAGTCCAGTGTCAGACGTAAATACGTAATAAGCAATAACACAGCTATATTCTGATTTCAAGATCAAAATTAGATTAAAAAGCTAAAACGTATATCGCTTGTCGATATTGAGGTAAGTTTAATTGAGTTGAATGATGTACACCTCCATTTCATCAAATATTTTTTCAGTTTTTACCTACTAATGGGAACATAACCAAGGTGTTAGGAAGAATATAAAAAGGAAAGGAATAATGCTCGACAACCAACCCGCGGAAGTATTTTGGGGGCACATTATCCAAAAGAAAAGCACTTTCCCGTGATAGGTACTAATAAGTATTCATTAACTGGCGCCGTTTTGGAAATTTGAATGTTATGATGCTCAGAAATAACAGCGAGAATAATGAAACATATTTCATTTTAAGAAGCTTTGAATTAAAACAAAGCGCGGCTAATAGCGGATTTCCTACGAAAATGCGCTGAAAAGCTTGTTGGTTTTCCGGATCAAGTTGATGGTCGTGAATCCCGTGTCCGTCCCAACTCAAATTTCATTTTCATTGTTTAGATTTAGAGGTTAGGTTAGTTATTTTCTATTGTTGTTTGTTAAGCAGTTTTGATGTATTAAAATGTTTATTGTAATAGAAACAGTAAAACCTTGATTGAGTACATGATTGTCTTATCAAAATAATTATTTATAATAAAAATACATTTTTATCTTATATCAGAAGAAACAACTAAGCTGTCACCTTTTTTTAAACTTGAATTTTCTCCTGCCTACGTGATTTTTTCAAAATGACAGTGGATGTCATTGTATGCGTTATCAGTTATTACCAACATTACCACATCAAAAATACCCGCGTGTACATTTTCCCATTTCTTTAAAGTAAATTGTAAATTAAGGCGAAATAGACAAAGTAGTATGTAAAACACGTGTTGCAATTCCTTTTTATAATACTCGTATATAGCTTAACTCGCCGCTTCGCGGCTCGTTAAGCAAACTTATACTCGTATTACAAACATCGTCGTTGTAACACTAGTTGTACAATATACTATTGTAAGGAGTAGATATCTAAAATAAATTTTATAATCGTAGTCGAACATCGCCAATTTTGTAGAATTAAAGTTTTCTAAAAAATAACCAAACTAAACATAATACAGTCATTATAACCATAGATTTGTATCATTTGACATGTTGTTCAGTGTAGAAATAAAGCTGGTGCGGTGTTGAAAATAGCTGTATAATGAAAAGGAGTGAAGTCTAATTTCGCAACGCGGTCTTCATAAGAAATTTCCAATAATATAATTACCATCGACAGCTTACTTTTAATCATTTCCAGTCCCACAATGTACCCGCTAGAGATGTACGAGCTTCAAAACAATTTAGCAAGACTGGTACCAAGTGGAACCATTGTGTGGATGTCGACCAACAGCAAACACTCTCAGGTTACATAAAAGGTACTGTAAATTTTAGACAGATTGTTTGTCATGCGTGCGCAAACTTGTGGAAATCACTGGGGTATCAGCTGCCACGTTTCAGATGGCGAAAACCAAGCTCGGTATAAAAACAAGTAGAAAGCAAAAAAGCTGTAATACACTGGTAACTAGCTTTAACGCATTAAAAAGGGTGCTCTAGGATTCTCTATAAAATGAGCTTGTCATATGGAGGCAATTTCTTCTTTGTAATTGATGATGAAACCTAGTGTTTGCTGGTACATTTCGGATATCGGGTGTGGAGTTTTACTGCTCTGTGCCAAAGGGATACCCTGATCCCTGAAGAAGCTAACGAACAACAGAAGACTAAATGGCTTGCAAGTATTTAGTCTGGTAGGCCATTGATGTTTTATAGGCATTCATTACCTCGGGCACTGTTAATGGAGAAATCTACCTGGAAGGGTGTCTTAAGAAACGGCTAGAAAATCTACTTCTGTATCGACCTGTTGAGAGTTGTTGGACTTTCTGAAAAGCAAAGTATAAGCTTCTTAATGAACCAGTGAAAGGTTTCCCAGGTTTCAAGGGGAACGCAGATTCTACTTGGCAAAGAATACCAAACCAAGCGGAAACGGAATCTGGAAATAATCTCTATAAGAAGTTCCGAAATAACTTGCTGATTGTGTCCAAAAAATGACCATTTTTAGTATAATTTAAATATTTGTAAAATGTCTCTTTGTTTAATTTTTTAATAAAGTTTTTGTTATTGATCTAGTTCTAAATTTTTTTTAATTATTTGTGGCCGAAAATAGCGACATTTTCCTGAAGCACCCTTTATTTACATGTGATACAAAGAAGATTCGACAGAGAGGAAGACACATCCAGAAATCTATTGTAGTTATTGATTATAAGAAATCAAGAGCATTCATAAACTTGTCCAATCAAATGAAAAAATGACAGATTTCTCTGGATTCTTCCGGAAGAATTCCCTTTCTTGCTTTCAGGGTTTCGTAAAGCTGTAAAAATAATGTAGATGGTATTTTTGTAGATTTTTCAATTTCAAAATGTCAATAAATAGCCTTATGTAAAATCTGAGTAGTTCTTGTAATAACGAACAACAAACATGAGTACATTTCTCAGACCAAGCTTTTTCCAGCTTCCATGTTCCATTTTTATCTTCAGTTTACATTGCATCGAGGAGTCGCAGTCCCAAATTACAATTAATTGACACATCACGTTGGCATTTAAGGTTAACATGTGGGTATAACGACATTAGGTGTGTAAAAAAACAATTTTCATAAACTGATTACATACATACATACATATACATACATAATCCATTCTCCTTTTACCGCATTTCGCAGTGTCGGGGTTCCACACAAACTATTAAACATAAATACTATAGCGTTTACTGTCTCCAGCCTTACTTTGTGGAACTCCATAATCATGAAATATAATATAAATACAAAGATTAGTTAAAGTTTCACAAGTTTTATTAATATCTTAACCTGACAATATTGTTTCGACACTTTGTGTCATTATCAAAGGTAGATAAGATTGATAAACAAACACGTTGCTAAGGATAAATACATACAGAAAATAGGTAACTAGATACAATACATAACAAAAACTAAATATCTAACACTTCTAATAAAGGAGAATTACTAAGCTCAGTTTGTTCATTCACTAAAGGTACTGTGCGTTTATGTCTGTATATTTCAAAAGCTTCTAAAATGTCTAATTTGTGTTTGTTGTTGCAAAAATGTAAGAATTTAATGTTGTTTTGAGGTGTCATTGGGTGGTTCTGTTCCAAAATGTGTTTGGCATAATTCGATTTTTCTGGATGTTTAAGTCTATAAGAGCGTACGTGTTCTTTGTATCTTATTTCAAAATTTCTAAGTGTTTGGCTAATATAAACCGAGTTACAAAAAGAACAATTCAAACGGTAAATGCCGGATTTCATGATATCTTGTGTTTTGTCTTTAGCATTGAATAAAAATGAAAAGGTGTTGGTGTTAGTTTTATAGGTTATTTTGTAACTGGTGGTTTTTCTTAGTATAGTTGCAATTTGTTCTGATATCTTGCCGAAGTATGGTATTGATATGTAGTTTGTGTCTTGTATTTGAGTGTCAATTGGAAATATTCTTTTGATAGCTAACCTATAATCTTTTTGTTGAATTAAAGTGTCAATCATGTTATGGTTATAATGGTTTGCATATGCTAATTGTTTGATGATTGAAATTTCTTTATCAAAATGTGATCGTTTCATTGGAGTAGTTAAAGCTCGGTGTACTAAAGATCTATAAGCCGCTAGTTTATGCATTTTATGATGACATGAACCGTTAGGTATAGTGACGTCTGTGCTTGTGGGTTTTCTGTGTATGGAAAACATTCTTACATTTTTGCAACAACAAACACAAATTAGACATTTTAGAAGCTTTTGAAATATACAGACATAAACGCACAGTACCTTTAATGAATGAACAAACTGAGCTTAGTAATTCTCCTTTATTAGAAGTGTTAGATATTTAGTTTTTGTTATGTATTGTATCTAGTTACCTATTTTCTGTATGTATTTATGCTTAGCAACGTGTTTGTTTATCAATCTTATCTACCTTTGATAATGACACAAAGTGTCGAAACAATATTGTCAGGTTAAGATATTAATAAAACTTGTGAAACTTTAACTAATGTTTGTATTTATATTATATTTCATGATTATGGAGTTCCACAAAGTAAGGCTGGAGACAGTAAACGCTATCATTTCATCTTCGTTGGAAGAACAAGCCAAGCTATATAAGAAATTGATGATTAAGCACGAAATCGCTAGCCAGAATGTTTGGTTCAATCAAGAATGTATTAAACGTCAAGTCATTCCCAAATATGTCAACATCACAACCAAGACTAGTAATTACATTACTGAGAAAATTATCAAAAATGCTAAAAGAAGATGGGTCAAAGAAGAAGCAAAGAAATGGTTTAGAATTAGAGACAATTTGCACATTTATATAAAGGTACTCCACACAGAACTTGCACATAAATTACATAATATTCAATTTGATATTTTAGATTTTGATGTTAGAGAAACTGTCAGTCATATTAAATTTCAAAAATACAATACTCAGAAAAAGAAACTACAAAACCTCACCCAACAAAAACGCTCAATACAAAGTAATTATAATACCCAGAATACGATAAATTTCTATCCACGTTTTATAAACCTATCAGATACACAATTTAATGACAGAGAAACACAATTTCTTAACAAAGGCTTCAAATTTTGTCCTTTTCCAAAATTCACTAACAAAATTAAAGAAATCTTGGCTGTTGAATGTGAAACTATACTCAGAAAAGATCACAACAATTATGCAAAATTCCAAATCTTGAATCTGATAAAAGAAATATCTTTGAAAAAGGACAAAACACCGAATAAAACATCTAACCTGTCACTACTTCAATCTATCAGACATAAAATTGCAGAAAACAATTTAATTTCTGTTAAAGCAGATAAGGGTAACACTTTGGTAATCCTTTCGAAAGATGTTTACACACAAAAGATTAATGATTTTATTAATAAAGAAAATTTAGATGTTTTAAACAAAGATCCTACCACAAAATTTCAAAAAGAAATAAAACAAGCTTTAGCAAACTGCAATATCTGCTTTAACGAATTAGAAAAACAACAAATCATACATAAAAACCCACAACCACCAAAGCTATATGGACTGATTAAAACACATAAACACAACATGCCTATACGACCAGTAGTATCATATATCAACGCACCTAATCACACCTTGTCCAAGAAACTCAACCATATTATTAACATCATAGGATACAAATCGAAATACTCTGTCAAAAATTCATTAGAATTAATAGAAAAACTACAGAACATACATCTTCCAGCACATTCAAAACTTGTAAGCTTTGACATTTGTAACATGTTTTCAAAGATTCCACCACAAGACTGTATTCCTTTGTTAGATAATTTCCTAGTTAATAGTAATGTAGAATTAGTAAAAAGATTAGAGTTAATTCAATTATTTGATCTTTGTATCAGTCAAAATTATTTCACTTTTAATCGAGGGGTCAACCACTCTTCCAAAAAATGTACATGTATTGCCGAAATCCAAGATTTCCTCGCAATCTCTATGATTTTCGAGGATTGCCTACGCAATCTCTGATTTCGAAGGATTGCGTTTACAATCTCTACGATTTCCAAGGATTGCTTTCGCAATGCCTATGATTTCCGAGGATTGCAGGATGATTTCTAGAATGCAATTGCTTCTTCATTGACGTGCTAATATTTGAAAACTGATTTTCTATGTGATTGCTAAAGATTAGAACAAAATCGATAGTATTTGTACTCCTTGTTTTTTACAAAAACAGTACTATTAATCAAAATGTGTTTGTTAGGCAAATTCATTTATAAAGATATTACGAAAGACATTACTTCACACTTTACAAATAAAACGCTTCATTTAGGTACTACATATATACCATTATTAATTTTAACGTTACATGAAATAAAAAGATTTTTAGAGTTTTAACTAGTTGTGACTTCTTCTAAGATTTTTATACTCTTTTTCAATATCTATTTTGCCATGGCTTTTTAAACAAAATGCCTATTAATTGCCTATTACTACATACATATAATTTCTCCAAAAATAAAATAATTTTGAGGAAAAAAAAAACATTTTTTTCATTAAAAATTCCCTATTGTTCTGTTAACCGTCTCTTCGATTATCCTTCAATGCTTGACGGATAATCGAGTCCTACTGTAATTCGATAGGCCCATAAAAGAAAAATATATTTTTACAATCTGCACATCCTCCTCTTTTGGTCAAATATCAATACTCGTCGAATTGATATTTTAAAAATATTTTAAAAGTTTTTAATATTCTGATTGGAAAAAGACATTGTGAGATAATCACCTCTGCTTCCAAAAATATTTGCAATAGGATTTTTGAATTTTCAAAAGTTAACAGGTGAAATTTATATATTTAATCAATTTTTAGTAATTTCGAAACAGATGGCACACGTTTTAAACAATCGTTTATTTAAACATTTTAATCATGGTACAATAGTATATTATTATACGAGTTGTATAAGACGTTCTATTGTAGCACGAGTTGTTTGGGACACGACGAGAGAAGCGAGGAGTGTTCCAAAGGAATGGGTGCTACAATACGTCTAAAAACAAGTATAATATACTATTTTTTAAACTTGCGTCATTAGTTTGATAGAAATTGTAAATTCAAGCTATTAAAAACATTGCATTACAATCTAGTGATTTTTACGTTTAACATGTGGTAAATCTATAACATGACTTCACGTTTTGTGAGGTTAGAATGTGTCAAAATTAAAGTGTTATTCTGTTTTTCGTTGACCGTTTGTTAATGTCAATATTAATGAATGATTTTTTCTAAAAAAGGATGTATTAATGGACGTCATTAATACACTCTTTTTTATTAAGTAACTGTTTTGTGAAAAAAGGATGCATTAATGGACCTCATTAATACACTCTTTTTCATTAATAAACCCGTTTGTGATTTTGACGTTTTGATGATGTTTTACTTTGGGCAACCAGATATACGCACAAGTTTGGATTCGGTATTATTTGAAATTTTCTATCTTAAAATCGAAGAATTTTACGGTCAACGAAAAACTGTTGTAATCAATTCGTTTGTTAATGAGCAACTAATGATCTCAACTATTAAAGGCACTCACTCCCTATCGCTCGTTCGTGCTTTAAACAGTTTCGATCATTAATCGCTTTCATTAACAAACTAATTTATTAAATAACTATTATATGTAATATAAAACAAATGTTACCAATCTTTCAAAACAAATAGACCCCAGAAACGATGTTATAATAGCCTCTATTATGAATCGTTTTTCGGTGCCACAATGAGCCCATTGTGAACGCTCAGTAAAAAAATAAAGATTTTGGGGTTACAAATTAGTCTTTAATTAGTACTAAATGACAGCTTAGGAAAGTTGATTACCAGTTTGCGCTGCTAGTCTTGATATGTGAATAGCGATTATAGAGTTGTAGTTGCGAAAAAAGTTTTTGTGGTACAAATTTATCCTAATTAGTAGTTAATTATGGCTATATTATTTTTTTTTTGTTCGAAGTGGGGGTGCTAGCTTGAGCTCAAGCTAGCACCCCCAATTTTGAAATACGAATTGTGTCTAAATGGTTTTAGCCACAAAAAAATTAGTTTTTTTTTTGGTACTTTGTCTTTAATTAGCACTAAATTGTAGGTGGGTTTTTTCGTTTTGCTTGAAGTGGGAGTGTTAGCTTTATTGACGTATTCACTTACAGATTCTCAAAATGCCGCTTTTGGCAAAATTACTGATAATAAGTATGAATAACTATCGAATTTCCTGCAAATTAATGATGGCATTACTTTTACTATATTCGATTTCGACAACTGCTATGATGATTGCGGGATTGCGAAAGATTTCGCTGATTGCCAATAAAGACTGCGAGATTTCTGATGATTTCCTTGTGATTGCTAAAGATTGCGTGCGATTGCCGCCAAAATGTACATGTATTGCGGCGAGTGGTTGACCCCTCGCTTTTAATAATATAATTTATTTACAGAAAGATGGTTTACCTATGGGTAATTCTCTAAGTCCTCTATTAGCTAACATATTTATGGATAATTTGGAAGATCGAATATTTGAATTAGATCTTTCTAAACACATTATTTTTTGGTTTCGTTACGTTGATGACATTTTAGCTTGTTTTGACAGTTCTTTTGAGGTTATCAATGAGTTGTTAATTCTTATTAACAGTCTTCACACAAACATCACGTTTTCACAAGAAACAGAACAAAATAGAGCTATTAATTTTTTGGATTTAACTATTACAATTAATACAAACAATGAATTTGATTTTTCCATATACAGAAAACCCACAAGCACAGACGTCACTATACCTAACAATTCATGTCATCATAAAATGCATAAACTAGCGGCTTATAGATCTTTAGTACACCGAGCTTTAACTACTCCAATGAAACGATCACATTTTGATAAAGAAATTTCAATCATCAAACAATTAGCATATGCAAACCATTATAACCATAACATGATTGACACTTTAATTCAACAAAAAGATTATAGGTTAGCTATCAAAAGAATATTTCCAATTGACACTCAAATACAAGACACAAACTACATATCAATACCATACTTTGGCAAGATATCAGAACAAATTGCAACTATACTAAGAAAAACCACCAGTTACAAAATAACCTATAAAACTAACACCAACACCTTTTCATTTTTATTCAATGCTAAAGACAAAACACAAGATATCATGAAATCCGGCATTTACCGTTTGAATTGTTCTTTTTGTAACTCGGTTTATATTGGACAAACACTTAGAAATTTCGACATAAGATACAAAGAACATGTACGCTCTTATAGACTTAAACATCCAGAAAAATCGAATTATGCCAAACACATTTTGGAACAGAACCACCCAATGGCACCTCAAAACAACATTAAATTCTTACATTTTTGTAACAACAAACACAAATTAGACATTTTAGAAGCTTTTGAAATATACAGACATAAACGCACAGTATCTTTAGTGAATGAACAAACTGAGCTTAGTAATTCTCCTTTATTAGAAGTGTTAGATATTTAGTTTTTGTTATGTATTGTATCTAGTTACCTATTTTCTGTATGTATTTATCCTTAGCAACGTGTTTGTTTATCAATCTTATCTACCTTTGATAATGACACAAAGTGTCGAAACAATATTGTCAGGTTAAGATATTAATAAAACTTGTGAAACTTTAACTAATCTTTGTATTTATATTATATTTCATAAATACTATATTTTATTTTAAAAAACAACAATACAATTATAATTAACTTCATGCTTATAGATATTGTAATCACACAATTTTCAAGAATTGTTTAAAAACTCATTTTGAGGTAGGTACTATTTTGTTAGTATGAGTTCTAATATGTTTTCTTAAGTCAGTTTTTCGAGTAACTTTATAATTACATATAGTGCATTGATGTATTTTTTCTTTGAAATGAACAAGATTCTTGTGTCTTTTTAGAGAACTTTCATAAGCACTTTTGTAGGTACACATATTACAATCAAACTGCTTAATACCAGAATGAATAAGTTTATGTCTTTCCAAACTTGCTTTACGAGAAGTTTTAAACTCACATTCATTGCACCCAAATGGTTTATAACCAGTATGTGTGATTGTATGTGTCTTTAAATAATACATATGGTAAGTCTTATAATTACATATATTACATTGAAAGAGTTTTTCACCCCTGTGAGTTACACTATGCAAGTTCAGAAGTCTTCTATGATTTGTTCTATATTCACATTCATTACATTTGTATGGTTTGTCACCAGTATGAATATTCATATGATCTTTTATTAAATGTATATGTCGGGTCTCGTATTTGCACACATTACATTTATAAGGCTTTTCACTACTGTGCACCACCATATGTTTTTTTAATGAACTGTTAAAAGCAGTCTTATAAGCACATTCACTGCATTTATAAAGACTTCCGCCACTATGCTGTTTCATATGAGTGTTAAGAAGATTTTCACGCTTAGTTTTATAATTACATTCTTTACATTTGAAAGGTTCCTGCACAGTGTGAATTAACATGTGTGTTCTTAAATTACCTTTCCTTGACGTTTTATAGTCACATTCAGTACATTTAAAATCTGCATTATCACTATGGGTTAACATATGAAATCTTAATGAAGTTTTTGTAATAGTTCTATATGGACATTCACTGCATACAAACGGTCTATCATCAGTATGTACTATCTTTCTATGTCTAGTTACATCATGTTTTCTTGGAGCTTTATATTCACACATATCACATTGAAAAGGCTTTTCACCAGTATGAGTCCTTAGATGTCGTTTCAAAGTAGTCCTTTTTGCTGTTTTATATTCACAGATGTTGCATGTGTACAAATTTTCACCTGTATGTACTGCTATGTGTAATTTGAAAGGATGACTTTGTGAAGTTTTATATCCACATTGCTCACATTTAAAGCGTTTTTCATCTGTATGTATCTGTACAATATGTCGTTTTAAAGTCTCTTTGTAACAAGTTTTGTATGTACATTCATTACAGTGAAACGGTTTAATGTCACTATGTATTCTCATATGTAGTTTTAAATATTTTCTTCTTGTAGTTCTGTACAAGCATTGCATACATTTATATGGTTTCTCAAGATCAACATCTTCAAACTTAATGAATTCTTCCTTTATCGAAGAGCTAATTTCACCATCAACTCGATCAGTCTCACTTTCACATTTGCACTGGACATTTTTGATTGGTAGGGTTTCTTGTTTACATGTAAGGGATGGTGATGTTAATGCTGCTTCTTCTTGTTTAACGGTATAGGTCGAGTGTTCATTAACACACTTCTTCTCTTCTGTTTTTAATAAGATGTTATCGTAAGTATTCATTATTCGTCATTTAAGACAATGTGCCAAAAGTAAAATTAGTTTATAAATACATTAACAATTTTCTCATAAATACTTTATTCTTTTATGAAATAAGTACATTAAGATGATGTAACATTTCTAGGTTACGAAAATACAAAACTTCAAAATATTTTCTTTTGTTATTATACAGGGTGATTAAAGTAAAAATATAAAAATTATAAAAAAATATACAAAAAATTTAATAAACTCTAAAATCAGGCTAATTCATTATTATTTTTTTGTGTGCATTATAATCCTATTAAGTAACAGGGTTGGTAAAAACCATGTTTTTAAAAATGTTTTTATCTAAAATGATTTTAAAATGCTTCATAAAAAACCTGTATAAAACATGATTAATAAATCTGTTTTAAAACCTACTTCAATTCATTCTAAAACAAAGTATTAAACATAGCACAAGGCTTATTTTTGTTCCAGTTCGTTTGGGAGTTCCACTAGGCCGATTTACGCGATTCTTTTTTTTATATTGAAGCTTTCTCTGCGTAGATTTGTTAATACTACTAAATTTTTATATTTTTAAATAAAATAAACTTAAAATGTTTAATTCGAGGCGGTTGAGAACGGCTATTCACTTGGAGCACTCTCTTAGTTCCCAGCGTGCTAAATTTTAGAATTGTTTGCATCACTATTATAGTACTGAATGCATTGATGTGTTATTAAAAAATAGTATTATCAGATTGACTATGATTTTTTTATTTACTCTTCGATTATAAAAGTTATAGCAGTTCTTATTTAATTACTATTTAACAGATTAAATAACACGCAACGAATTTTCTTATGACTGCTCGAATTGTACATCATGAAAGTCTAAACCTATTTGGGCCTGTTTGATTAGGTTTTCTTCGGCTTTTCGCAGCATTGTAGGTGTAATTAACAAGCTAACTGCAGTGATTTTATTTTGAAATTCCTTTTCAGAAATTCCCATACAAAAAATCAAGAATAGACAAGTCAGGTGAATTTGGTCACAAAACAGGTCCTCTGTTACCGATCCGTTTTTGATTATCTAAATCTTTAAACAATTTGTTAATGCAGCTCCATTATGAGGTGGGTCTCTGTTGTGTTGAAACCACAGTCAGTTCGTCGTGTAAGATTGATGTTTTGCAAAAATAAGAAACTCTCTCCTAGGTCACAGTTCCATCGTGAACATGAGGTCGTAAGATTTTGCCAAGTATTCCTGTCCATACATTAATTGAAAAATGCACTTGCACACAAGTTTCAACAATTTTACAAGGGTTGTCATCATCCTAATAATGAAAATTAAGCTTGTTAAAAATTTCATTTTTGTGAAAATTGGATTCGTTGTCATTTTCTGTTACATTTTGGACAGTATGACGTTTTGAAAATGCATCAGAGGACGGTGTAATTTAAAAACAAAAAGTCAAGGAAATAATTAAGGCCATAGGACACGCTTATCCCACATTAAATGAGCATTACAAGGCGCGTACTGCGTCGCGACTACTTCTACTAACGTCCATATACGAAACATCAGAAGGAAATAGACTGAATCATTTGTTTTTTTATAAAATTGCAAATATAGCAAAAAGAAAATGTTTATTTTAGAAAAAAACAAAATCAATTGGATAGTTAACAAGTTATAGAATGGAGGAAACATGTTAAACTGAACAAATTTGTAATATTTGTGTAAATAAATGGCATTAAAAACAAAACTTCGTTACTATATGTATTAAAAGATTTAATTTCTAGACTAACTACATTTAATTGAACCGCATCAAATACTTCCCTCTAATCTATAAGCATATAACTAACTGCACAAACTTCTATTTTATGAAAATTTTATTTAATTAAGTAACAATAACGAGATTAAAGTAAAAAGATGCATTGCCCATCTCCGTTCCCCTCAGTTATTAGGCTAATGCACTATCTTTGTCGTATAGTGTCGAATTCTAAATGTACATTTGACGTGTGCTAAAAAAACATGTGCACTGATTTATGTTTTTCGTATGTATTTCGTGGCCCGCGTGCGGGCTTCGAATGAGTTCGGACGCTATCGACTGCCGGTGCTACCGGCAGTCGAGTGTCCTTCTCTGTTCGATTAGGTAACGCACGGTAGGATAAACAAAGAGAAATTAATTCTTTATTGCAGAAGTTTTTTGAGAAATAGAAAAAGAATTACGTTAAGATGAATTCGTTTGAAGCGTGGTCGCGTCCTATGCTCTTAATAATAATTCAGTACCGTAGAATAGCTCATAAAATGTTTTTTATTACTCTTGCATCATAATACCTGTTTAAAAAACTAAAAATCGTGTGAAATCTCAACATTAAAACACTGGAGTGCTTTAAAGTTGCAATAGAAACAATGACGTCATCAATTCACGAAAGCAGCGCCCTTCGGAGGATTGCGCCCCCCTCCGCGTCACAGTCTGCGGGGGCGGTAGTTACGCCACTGGTGTTGTGGCTATTTCCAGCAATTGTAGTTTTATATCTCAGTGGTTGTAATACTCAAAAAAATATAAAGATCTTAAAATAGTAGACAAAAACCAATTCAAAATAGAAAAAATAGTTTTTTCTGTGTTAACGCACTAACTCAACAAACATTTTAATACTGGCATGATGATCCTGTACTGCCAGAACCAAAGGCGCTGGTCCAACAATGGCAAATAGTAGAAGGCCTGAACATATAGGAGACACCGGCCTTAAGTAGGGTTGAATCTGGTACCGTATAGGTTTTAGTTTTTGGCCAGCATACAGCTGTAATGTTGCCGTTAGAAAAATATTTATATTATTTAATAGCATATATCAAGTACTGCATACCAGTAAATGTCCTGTATTGATCCAGTACTACTGATTTGTAGGGAATTTAATTTACGATAGGTAAATATAGCTCAAGAAATACTCCTTGCAAAAATACTATAATTTTCTATCATAGTCTAAGTGACCAAAACAAAAAATCACTAAAAATTTTGAATATCATAACTAGGGACATAATTTAACAGATGTCACTTAAAATAACCTAATAATAGAGTCACTGCATCTAGTTACCTAGGCCAGCTGGTCGACCAGAGTAACGCAAACCGCCGCCATATTTGGGCAAACGAAACACGAAATTGTTCATTATTTGTTCTGTATTGAATTTAATCAAATCCATGTTTAATTTAAAAGACTTTTCTTATTCTGAAAGATCACACCTCTAATATGTCAAACACGTAAAACGTGGTTTTAATTTGTCCATTATTAAAAATCATTCTTCTCTGCCCCAATATGGCGGCCGTTTGCAGTACTCTGATCGACCAGCTGGCCTAGGTGACTAGATGCAGTGACTCTACCTAATAATAGTCAACTGGAGTACGTTCCATTGTCTGGTACTACACAGACAATGGGTGCGTCCAACACACAAGCACTGACAAGTAACATTAGACAACTGATTTACTGAATATCAATAATTAAAATGTTAGAACATCAATTTTTACAGTAGATAAGATATATAATAAAAAACTAAAAGTTTTAAATGGTGGTTTTTAAATCTAAGACGGCTGCGGAAGCTGCTGCAGCGCTGTATTTCCAGTGATCTGTTGGACACACCCAATGGAACGTACTCCAGTTGACTTTACCTCTACCTAATAATAGAGTCACTGCATCTAGTTACCTAGGCCAGCTGGTCGATCAGAGTACCGCAAACGCCGCCATATTGGGGCAAAAGAAGCACGAAAATTGTTCATTATTTTATTTGTATTGAATTTAATCAAATCCACGTCTAGTTTAATACGTAAGTAATGTAGTTGTTAAATACGTAAAATGTGGTTTTAATTTGTTCATTATTAAAGATCATCCTTTTCTGCCCCAATATGGCGGCGTTTTGCGGTACTCTAGATGATTAGATGTAGTGACTCTCTTAATAACATAATTAGCACGATCTTCTTGATTTCGCGAGGCGAAGTGTCTTATCGGGCCTGCGCAGTCCATTAGTTCAAGTGTTTCTCCGCTGGCGCGACCAAACACGCAAAGGCGGAAACGGATAACACACAAACGGCAATTTCAAAATACGACAAATTCGCGCGCTTTTCTACTTTTTGACGATTTTGCGCGTATCGTGAATAGTTTTCCTAATCTTTTAAGGCAGTTTTCTTTACTTTATAATATAATTACGTTATTTCCCCTTTATTTGTTTAAATCTTCGTAGTTTTTTCGTTAGCTTAAGTAATGGTAAGCACTAGCAGGAAAAAGAATAACTGCAGCATTGCTATGTGTAATACTACTGATCCTACAATATGATTTCATGAATTTCCTTCAAATTTTACCTTACGAGAAAAATGGTTTCAAATTTTACGCTGGGGTTATGGTACACCAACAGCAAAATAATCATATTGATGTATATACTTCTGTCGATAGTCTCTTTAGATTCTCTGTTAACTGCCTTGTGTTCAAATCCACTGTGACGACTTGTAAATCTTCAAGACAGAGGTGCATTAAAATACCCCACTTTTAATCAACCAAATAATCAAACTTGTAATACAGATTGTAGAAAATTTACCCGGATAATGTAATCCGTGTAATAGTTATTTTAACATCACTAGGTACTTCTAACTCCAATTGCTTCTTCACAATTCTTTGTTTGCCACGACCAAAAGGAGGAACTTCGTAATATAATTCTTTAAAAATTGCTAAACCCTTGTTTGGCAAACAGAAACATTGCAAAAACGCGAACAGATAATGTACTTACTGCTCAATTTCTCTGTATCCTAAAACCAGCTCATGCAAAGTTTTAAAATTGTAATTTCAATAATGTTATTAAACTTGTAAACTAATTTTAATAACATAATTAATTTAATTATATAAATTTATTTAATTAATTTCCAAGATATTTACATAAACGTGCAACGCTTGACATTTGTAAAGGTTACCTAACCTCCTACAATATTAAGTGTGAAATGAACGTCAGCGTGTCAGCTAGCGACAAAACGGCGAAATTTTGCGTTTTCTCAGAAACAAAGTTTAATGGAATATCGTAAATATGCCCCGGCCGTATAAGAGACTTCGTCTTGTGAAATCTAGACGGTCGTGATAATTACGACCGAAAGATACGCCCGCTTTATCTTTCAGTCATTATTACATATTTATTCAGTTATTAATTTAATTAATATTATCAAACAGGTAAATAGTTACTTTGTTTATGACAACAGATAGTCCAGTCAATTTAGAACAAATTTTTATAAAGTGTAATATTCCGCCCTCCTGTGGATGGGGAATATTGGGGTAAAGAACCAATCATACTACAGATTTAAAGAAATAACCAGTATATTAAAAATTAAATAAAACTGGAAATGAAAGTTATAATCAAAAAACATTTAATTTCGTTCTTATGTAACTAATGAGTGAAAGAGAGATCTATGAATTATCTCCCTGATGATTTCAATTAACATCAATGTGAATCTTTTACATAAAAGTAAATTCAACTATTCAATACAGCTTCAAGCTTTAAAACAATACAAGATACGATTGTGCAAATTTCTTACTCTTTGCGTATGTAATAAATTAATCCAATTTCCCGTCTGGAACTTGTTTAATTTCACTTTAATTAATATGTTCTTGGGTTAAGCGCCCGATTGTAAAATACACATTATTATTCTCGTTAAGTTTATAATATTTATAATTTTGATTAATTAGATTTAAACTTTATTAAAATTCTTAAGTTCACAATTAAATAAATGAGTCCCGAATGATTGCTCTTTTTGTTGGAGCTAATTTAGTGCCAAAACCGTTCAGTTGAAGATCTACCGGGTAACTGCTCTCTAAGTCAAGCTTTTGAAACAGCTCGACGAAAAATCTGATGTTTCAAAACTCCCGTATTTTTCCAGCAGTTTCTGCCAGTTCGCAAAACTGCACCTGAACATTATTTTGTTTATCAAAATGCTGAGTGAAACTTGCATGATCATTTCCTGTCTTATGATAACCCAACTATTGTATTTTCGTGTGAAGTGTCCACTTGACATTATCACATATTATTAAATTAAGTTGATGCAGCTTAGTGTTTCCTGTCTGAAGTTTAACAAAGTTCAAAAGATATAATTCCTGTGAAACACCGAGTCAGCTATACATCCATTTTACAAAATTAATTAAATAACCCCCTAACAGTCACCATGTGTAGGTGGAGAGCTCGAGGAGATAAGAAATGTGATTTTGGGCTTCACTATTTTGCTCTTCTCTACTGATTATATTAGTTTTTTTTTTGGAGCAATGTTTTTATTTTGACAATTATTATGTATTTATTATTTTAGTATTTTTTTAATAGAATTGTTTGTATAGAGTTGTTTGAAATGTTTTTTTTCTATTTTTTTTTTATTATTAAAGTTGTTTATTAATCAATTGAAGATATTGTTTTTGAAGAATTTCTTCTTCGTATGGAGTCATGCAGGTAAGTACAGTCTTTAGCAAATGTCTTGTCCCGAGTAAGGGCGCTGCTGCTCTAAGAATGGAAATACCCCTTATACTGTGCAGGAAAGAGACCGAATTAAACAGAGATGGACAACTACCTGGGCAAGATATTTAAATTCTTTAAAGCTTGTTTTGAAAACACGCTTGTAAAAACTCTTGTTACCCATTCTATTCTAAATTTCTTTGACACACTTTATAAAATAGTCCTTTTAAATGGAAGCATCTACTAGTTAAACAAAGTTATATAGCGTGTTTATGTTTCATTCTTTACCTTTAATAAAAAAATAACTAAACAAAAATAATAATGAAAAGAATCATCAAAAAATAGAGGTTTAGGGGTATTTTAGATAATTAAATAATCGCAGAAATTAATGTAAGCGATAAATAAAAATAAAGTAATAATATAGGCATTTATTTATGTAAATACGTTAAAATTTAAAAGTTATTAAATATTCAGTAGTTTTAATAAAAATACTACAAACTAAGAAAAAACTAGAAACATAGATAGTCAGTATTAAAAACAAAACAGTCACAAAACATAAATTAAGAAACGCCCTTGGCAAAGCATAGAACATTAATATCTGTTTACCTAAAATTTTTAGAAAATATTTGTGAAAGATTACAGATTTTTTAAATCCCGCCTCCTGTTAAGTAGATTAGTCAATGAGTTTAATTTTTCTCTCTAACGCATTATTCTGTCAATTACCCATCTCTCTCTTGCATGTATTACCTGAGTGCAAACACACTCATAAACATTCCAGTAACTACTTTCACGATATAATCTTGTGAATATACCCAAACTGTGTACTTAATTAATTTGGCCGGCAACTACTGGGAATTTTACCTGAAGGTGAATAAACTCATTTGTATGGCCAATCTGATTCTACTTTGGAAACTCGGGGCATGATTATTAGTTTTGATTATTTATTATTTTTACAATAAAAACTGATTACAGTTAGTACTAAAAAATTAGTTTTTTTAGTGTTTACAAAATAATTAAACTTTGTAAATAAACAAATCAAACTCGTAAATAAATTAATAGAGTTTATAATAAAGTAGAAAAAAGCATACGATATTTCTTAAAATAGAAGAAACTATAGTAGAAGTGAAACGGCTGTTTGTATTCCAGTAAAATAAGAACCTCACTTGAAAATATCAGTTTTTTTTACCGTATTGTTGTTATACAAAGCCACTCTAGGTAGGATAGCAACCTTTAAAACTGCTAATATTTGCTGTGTTATTTGTGAACAAAAGAAACTATGCTCCGAAACGTACGTCGTTTCTTTTACCAGATTTGTTAAATATATTGCCTTTTCTTTTACTGCATATTATTCAAACTTGGGGCAGTGGCGTAGCCACAGGGGATACATCCCACCCAAGGGTCAAAAACTTTAAAAAAGTATATGAAAAGTAGATGAAATATTTGACAAACTGACCAAAAAACCATTTTTTTACCTAGATTTTGTTTTGTAATGTTTTTTATTGAATTAATTCTAAAAATATTGTTTTTTATTCAGTATTTTTTAGATTTGCACTTTTGTTCCATACAATCTATTAAAAAAAAAACCTAAATAAACAGTTATTATAAGTATACGTTGAGAGCCAAGCCTGCAGATTTTCTTTTATTATTGTATATCCCCCCCCCCCCAAGGACCAACTCTGGCTACGCTACTGACTTGGGGTACATATTTTGTTTTGGTATATCAGTTCCTAACCCTGAAATATTCATAACAGCATTTTATGAAGAAATATAAGGTATTTAATAAGATAAAGAATAAGAATGAATTTTTATATTTTATTGAAAGCATATAAGAAACAAAAACATAATGATATGAAATAAAGTGCTTTGATTACATAACTTTAAACAAGTAATAAACAAATTTAGAAAAACGAATTTTTAAACTTGCACTAAAGGCATATACAATATGCATTAATTTCGCCCGTATTTGCAAGAAAATCTTATTTAAATATTTTGAAAAGTATTTCAAAAATTTAAAGGTACAAAAACTCACTAATATATATTTTTTTTCTAACAAAAAAAACCCTTAAACAGTTAATATGAATATATAAGATGTGAGGAAAGGGAAGACCTTATAAATAGGTAAATATAGAAAAATTACATAATTATTATTCTCAAAATAGTTTTGATGTTTGAATACATTATCAAACTCAAAAATATTAGATTTTTATAGATTAAAACATGAATTAATTTAATTTGAATTAAAAGTAGTTGTTTCTAAACTAGTTTTTAATAGTTCTTTAGAAATACTTTATTTTTTATTACATCTATTACAAACTTGCTTAATAAACATTATTAAACTATGTGACCGGTAATAACAATTCAAAATATGTATGTAGAAGTTAGGGAAACATTCAAAATTGTAATCTGAAATATTCATGTTAAAATCTAAATTTGAAAAGTCTCTTGGGCCTGCATTAAAGTCAAGTTAGTTATAAATTATATTAAAAATCAAATAAAATATGATATAAACTAATATGTGTTGGAGTGCAATGTTTAAAACAAATAAAGAGTATAATTAATAGACAGTTATAACATCTTAATTTTAAAAATTCCCATCAATCATTTGGTATGGCATCAAATTAAAAATCCAAAAAGGACTATCAGTACATCTCTTATAGTGAAAATGTTTCCACATGTATCATTTCTAACTTGTCTCTAATATATTTAGTCTCTGAAGTATTTCCCTTATTAAGAATATCTATGTAGAGTAAATCATCCTCTCCTCATATCTCACAATATATAAAAAACAAAACATGCTTAAAAAAGGTCTCTTTGAGTTGATAAGTGAATATAACAACATAATATTTTAGTTGTGTCAAATCATATACATGAATAAACAATAGTCATTAATATTTCTTTTGATACATAAAATAATAATGATTGAGGGAAAGAGTTTCATTACATTTATTTTTATAAAACACTTATTCGTCAGGTTTGTATTCACAAATTAAAATAGCCATCTTTAAGAATATGTATAACATTAAGTGACACTGAGTAAAAGAATGTCCAGCCTGCAGAAGCCAATGTAAGAAGTAGGAATCTAAATTGATGATAATGTTCTACCCAAATCATATGTTATAAAGACTTTTATCAACATAGATGAAGGTATGATATATCATGATGCAATAGGCATTTCTTAAAAATTTTAATAATTTTGTAAATAAGGCTTATGTTATTTATAATCACATAGTTATATTGCGTTTTTTTTCTTTTTCAATTTATACATTACATGATAAATTATATCATATAAAAGTATATCTTATAAATGTGCACCAAAGCTTGCTATAGTATATAACATTACTAGCATGGTAAGAGGCTTTTTACTGGTGGACAGAAGGACCTTCTGGAGCCAGTAAAACCAGTTACCTTGCGTGTATTGTTATATATTTTATTTGTTATTCATTTGTAAATAAATGAAAATACCTCAGATACATATTCAAATTTCGATTACAAAAAATTCGCAATAAATTTGAGGTAAGCTTTGGAAACGTTACCATGATTGCGTGTTGTTTATTTCACGATTTATTTATTTTCACAATTTTGGTGAAAATGAATGTGCCCGAAGCAATTATTGAGGAAGCCACCAGCGTAGCTTCAAGTTTATTGCCAGAAAAGTCATCTTCAAGATACGAGCGTGAATATATTATTACGGGAAATAACAGTTGTACCATGATTTTTAACGTTTATGATGCAAATAAAACAAAATTTTCTAATGTAAATAATGCTTACTAACTTGTAAAACTGACAGTTAACCTGTAAAAATTTTACAAGTTAGTAGCTTGTAAAAATAAACCTTCTTTATTAATATGGTGTTTTGATAAATTGACGTTTACAAATGAGTAACAAATAAAGATTATTACTAACTACTGATGTAATGATTGAATGAAAATAATTACTAATAATAATTTTGATATAATTATATATAAATTATTAAACTAACCACAGAGAATGAAATTATGTGTTTCATAATATATTGCAGTTATTCTTTTTTATAAAGCAGAAAGAAAATAATATTACTATAAAAATAATTAATATTATCTTCTCCAATGTAAGCTGGATACTCTTTTACAGTTACATAATATAATATAGTGATATTCGTATTATAAAAAAATAGGCACAATAATAAATATTTCTACTTTTTCTAATATGTCATAGATTCTATAATAAATCTTTTTCAACTGAATAAAAATGTACCTACGTTTATAATGTACAAGGGAAGAATAGAACAGTCCAATACATTATTAATATAAGCATTAAGGGAATATTTTCATTTTGTCAGAAAAAATAGTTTTCTAATACAAATACATATAAATTGTTAACAAAACAAATAACAACCACTACAAACAAAAATCAGTTAAGAAATTTTATCCCTCCCGCAGGTTCTATTTCTTTTGAAGTATTATCAGTCTTTTTCTGAAGCACACCCTTTTACAAGTTATTGCATGTATACAAAACGATCTTCTTCTAAATCAATACTGATTAAATTGGGAATGTTAATTTTTTACATCTGCATTAAATTTTTCAAAATCTAGAACTTTTTGCCAAGTTGTTTTCATTAGAGTTGAAATTATTAAATAATATATGTATATTTAAAATTGAAATAAATATAAACTACACAAACAACACAACTAACTCCTTTAATAAATGTGTAATCAAAAAATAGTGCTATTACTGTTTTTTGGTCTAAATCTAAGGAAAACTTATCACTTCATTGGATGCAATGAATATTCTGAATATCATTTCAGGAACCCAACGATACAATGGTTACCTAAAATCCAAACCATTTTTATCTAATAATAATAATATAATAAATTTCTATACAAATCTTAAAATATACATATCTATTTTGGTATGTTTTTGATTACACATAACACATTATTTGCAGAATTCTATTTATAATTAATATCTATCTAGTTAACGATATTAAAACAAATAAATCCATGATTTAATTTAATAAATAAAATATAAATTCTGCAAATAATTTACTGAAACCCGTCAAAAAAAGCAACTCACATAATAATAAATGCTATATTTATTTTAAAGTAACTTTTTTATTGCTATACATATATTTATTATTAACTTGAAGAACCATGGTAATATTTTTGAATAGTTCAAAAAAGTATCCATTCAACTAAAAGATTACCACATGCCTTCAACATATACCTCAAGAATAAATTACTACATAAGCATGAATTTTTATATAGAATAGTGAAGGACTGTAAAAAAAACAAACAAAATCTCAAACCATATAGAAATGACAAAATAAAGGAACAGAAATAAATAACTTGGCAGTAGAATTATTTTTTCAACTTTTGTTTTTAATTTTCTATGTATTTAGCAATTCCTTCTTGGACGAGAACTTTATCAATATGAATGTCAACATTAGTCGAAGTATCGATGAGTTTTAAACTAAGAAGTGTATCGTATCGGTAGAGATCATCCATTTCTCTTGCTATCAAGACTGAAACAAAGGATTTCTTGCAAACTAATTTCTCGAAGAACTTGCAGTCATCCATTGACCATTTAGAATGCTTTGGTTCAATACCTAGAAAAAACATTTTAAATTAACTGCTCTAAGGTTTTTATCATTTGTAATGTTTAAAATCTAGAATCTCTTTCAAATTAAATAAATACTAGTTAGTTGAAATAAAACGATCCATATACAGTGTGTCCCAGATCGAGTGGGATTGAACATGGAGATTTGATTAAATGGGCAATGTTTTACTCATGCAATCCCACTCGATCTGGGACACACTATATAATCTATTGTTCAGTATTTTTTTTAAATATCTAGTTTAAAAGCATACTTACCAGCTAATTTTGCCTTGATAGCCTGATGTGGAAGGTCCATAAATTCCAGGTCTAATGGTATTAATTGCTTTAGGTTTAGATTAGCATAGTAGCCAAAATCACAGTAGAATACCGATATAGAACCATGGTGAATTACTTTTAATACACTGGTTCTGCAAGAACAATGTCAGTTGAAATAATATTGATAGCCTGTCTCATAATAGTTATTTACATTGCAAGACCGTTAGAACTTTACATGCGAGCACGGTACTTAACAAGCAAATAAATAGAGAGCTTGTTATCGGTGCCAGCATCAGTGCCATAACGAGGATATATAGCGCCTGTGGCAAGTGTTTAACTTGTGTCTTTCCATAACCCAATAACAAAAAAATTAAAAATTTTAATGTAACAAGTTAAATTTTACTAACTGCAATATATTAAATACTATTAACCTCATCAAAATGAGTTGCTTTTTGATGACAAAATGCATTTGTCAAGGTATTTGTATGAATGAATAATCTATAACCTAAATAAGAACAAATTTTTATTCATATTCAATGACGACAAAATAAAAGAAATACAAAACATAGGTATATGTTAAAATAATATAAGCAGGGCTCCCACTCTCATATATTGTAATTTTTTTAGGAATTTAGGATTTTTTAAGACAAAAATTTAGGTATTTTTAGGACCATATGATACAATGAAGGTAAGACATATACGTTTCATTTAAGTCATATTATACATGGTGATAAACAAAAGTCTGCATTACAAGACAGCGGTGTAGAAGTAATTTAAAAGGCGATTAAGAAGTGCTTAGTAAACTTTATTATAGAAATTTCTATGACATTTAAATAATTCGTAAGAAGCAACCGACACTTAAGTAGGTAAAATTATAGAAAAGTGATGGACCAGATTGGGGTTTCAATTTTTTTTTGGCTGCGATTGTATATACAATAAACAAAAATTAAATTCCATTTTATATAAACATAACGAATAAATAAACAAAGTTGCAACTCTCTCATAATTTTTTATACAGTGTTAGCAAAATGTGGTTTTCAGTTTAAATTTTGAAGTGTGAGCAAAGGAAATATAGCAAGTATGAATAGCAACCGATATGAGAAAGTGAGCTATGTATTTGCATACTTGCAAATCTTTACAATATAGTAACATTTTTTTGTAAGGTTGGTGCTAAGTAAAAAAATTTTAAAAATACTAGACATTTGTCATTTTGACATCACTGAAAATTTAATATTATGCATAAAACTATATGTACAACTTTTCCCTCTAACCTGAAATGTTTTTTACAAATGTTAATTATTTAAACAAAATTACCTAGCACCAACATTACAAAAAAATTATTTATTGTAAGACTTTTTTAAGTAGGCGATAAATATCTATCTTTATCAAACTAATTACTATCCACCATCTTTCCTTTGATCACACATCAAAATTCACCCAAAGAAACTTTTTACCAACACATACTCTCATCAGAAATAGTTATTAACATTATAAGTCCTGGAAATGGCATTTTACAGTCGAGTAATGTGTTACGGACAAGGCAACGAAAGAGCCAAGCCGGAACATCGAAACGAGACTGTAAAAACATTTCCAGGATGTTTAGCGTAATGTGTTTTATTTTATTCTGTAATTATTGGATTATTGGTTTAATTAAAAAAATTATATAAAATAAATTTACGAATTTAAAATTTAAAATACGAATTAAAATTAAAATCTATGAAAACCGAGCATCTATGTCAACTATTAGACAAATTCAAAACATAGACATCTATGAAAAACAAGTGTCCATGGTAACTGAATACTAAATATTTGTTCAGTTGATTTAAGTTTATCAATTTATTTTATTTCCGAAAAAAATTCTTTACAGTCATACTAGACTGTAAAACTGCATTTTCTGGACTGTAATCGCTAACATAAACATGGATAATACGATACAGTATGAAATAAAAGTTATTAGTGTGTGGCAGGAATATTTATAAGATCACAATAAAAAAATTAATTTTTAGGTATTTTCGAAAATTTTTTAAATTTTTAGGTTTATTTTAGGATTTTTTTTAGTTAGTCATTATTTTAGGTATTTTAGGATTTTTAGGACAAGTGGGAGCCCTGTATAAGTAATAAAAACATAAAACAATTCAGAATATTTTATAAAGAAATTTTTCTCGCTTTTTCATTTGCAAATGCATCTACCGGGTGATTTTTTAAATTTCTGATCTAGAAAGCCATGACATAATTTTAAAACAAAAGATGCGGAAAACGTAGGGCGTAGTTTGAATCGTTCGATTTGTCACAACTGTCAGATTTCAAAAATGTTGACATAAACATAACCTACTCCAGTGTTGTTCTCGCTTTTGCCGTCTTTTGTGCTTCACTGTTTCCTCGTGTTTTGAATTCCGTTTCGCCAGTTATTATCTCGGTTATTATCAAAAATCAGTCTTTTTCAAGACTAACCTTTCGTTTGTGATTGAACGCTTAGTTTTCAACGTTATTTTGGAGTGTTTTTCATCACAACAAAATGGTGTTCACACAGGAACAAAAAACATTTATGATCGAAGCTTACTTTCGTAATGGTAATGTAAATTGTTTAATTGTGAATAAATCTTGCTATTTCTTAAATCCAAGGAATAAAAATTGAAGCGAGTTGTAACCATAACCTAAACTTCTCAAGTCAATAATCACATCGAAATTGCACTTAAACTCGCAATAAAATGCACACTTTGGTAAAAGCATGTTTCGCAAATGATCACTGTTTAAATATTTATCAATTTGTTTAATAAATGTAAAAGTAAGTAGTCAATTTGTCACATAAATGACATTTGGAATAGCAGTGTGATCAACGCTACGCCCTACGTTTCGGTGACCTTCGATACGGCGTAAAAATCACGACTTACTAGATCAGAAATTTAAAAAATCACCCGGTATTATATCGTCATAATTTAATGTTTCTTCTCTTAAGATGATCTTATGAACGAGGAACGACCAACAAAAACTGTAGCGCCTTGCCTACACACTACACAGTATAGATCAGCGGTTCCCAACCTTTTTGGTTCGCGGACCGCCAAACAACGGAGCATTTGCTTGCGGACCGGTAAGGTAAAAAATGAAAGAAAATATTTCGTAAAATAAATCTTATAATAATAAATTTACTTTAAGAACAATCTAAAATAAATAAATATCCATTCTTTATAATAACAAAAGTCGGTTTTCGTACCTCATCCGTTTCCGGCATACCAAACCTCGAACGACCAAAACGGGAATCGGCCCAAAATCGGCAGGTACCAAGAGGCTGGAGTTTTTCTCTTTTCACCAAACAAACGTCGAGGAACGATCGCAGGGCGGGGTGCGGCGCCAAAGACCATAACCGTTCAATCAAGTTCAAAACCAGAACAAGGTATCTGGACAGGGAGCGGAGATACAACCGAAAACTCTGGCGAGTGGTTTTCGGGAGGGGCGGTCAAAAACGGGAATGGGCTCAAACGACCCAGGAAGTAATCATATAATACCTCCAGAAGTGGTTTTCACTTAGAAACCCGATTAGGCTGGGAGCGGCGATATTACTTTAGCACGATTGTCGGGCGAATAATAAATAAAAAATTTCGAGTTTTTCGGCTTTAACTTTTTTCTTATGGTTTTGCACGGCTTTTGAAGAAGAATCATTTTGAGATTTCCCGTCGTTTAACGTCAACATAGTCGTTTTGGTTCCTATAGCTTCCGAGATAACGCCTCTCGAAAATAGGCGGAGCTTCCTAGACGGAAAAATCAATAGATGCACCGCACCGCTCGTAGCAGGCCGCGTGACATCGAATGCCGCCAACATTCGATCACTCCCAAAAATCCCAATCTCACCTCTAGTCCCCGCCCCCGGTAGTGTTGGCAAAAAATACTTGTCCGGTAGAAACGATTCCGGGTACTGTGCTGGCAAAGATTCCGCGGTCAGATTTTCGCCCCGACCTACCGTAAGGCGGCTCCGCCTAAATGGTTTACCGGAGACGGTCGACACTTCAAATCTGAGACGAAAACTGCCCAATGCATCGACACACAAAAAATGGTTCAGATAGAAACAGGTTTTGCGGCCCCTCGAAACCGCGAAACCCGGATTTTGAACGTTCTCGTTAATCGGGAGCGCAAGACAAAATTTCTTTCGGTTCCGGTATGCCTAGACCCATGTGCACCAAACCCGCTTAAAAATTCTAAAATTAGATGCTCCTTATTACCTATTACTGGATATTACCCCACTACATAGGTACGGAGCTAAATTATTTGACCCTACATGAGCTCCAGGATAACACGAATTAAAAATTTTTTGAGTAAAATTTAAATACAGTAAAATACTGTGATTTCTCTGTGGACCTACAATAATTTTTGACGGACCGGCGGTTGGGAAACGCTGGTATAGATCGTTCTTGTATGAGCCTGCATTCACATGAGGCGGGAAAAGGCAGCGTAACGTATCCGACGTAACTTGCTCAGCCAATCAGACGTCGTATCAACGTCACCTCATTTCACCTGACGTATTGATTGGCTGAGCTTTTCGCCTCATATGAACTAGGGTTAGGAGTGTAAGAAAGAGAGGGAGTGTGTTGCGCGCGAAATAATATGTGTCTGTCTAATTGGTCAGGAGACGAAAAACGGCCAGTGACAGTCGTTGTTGATTCATGTAGAATAGAATGGTCAAGTAAAATAAAAACCACGTGTAACTCTCAACCGGGTCGGTATCTTTTGTTTTGCGTCCCAGACCCAGTTGCGCCTGTGGCGGGCGCCTCTTTCGCCACGCCCTCGTTACGGCACTGGCGTGGTGTAACGGTCGAGCATTATACAAAGTTTACTAACTTACAACAATACTTACTCGTAAATCTTTAACAAATAATTCTTACATTTACTGAAGCAGTGTAGCACAATACGTAAGATATATATGAATGTTTTAAATAAATATGTATGTGTTTATGGTATTGATGATAAAGGGCCCTTAATAATGTTTACAGGCTTCATAATGGGCTAGCCCATAAAAAGAATCTTTACCCCTAGAGACAGAGCTCGATAAACAAATTAATGTTTACGAGTCAGTATACCATAAAAGAATGTATAGCTTTTATAAAGAAATAGCAATATGTTTAAATTGCATCAAGTTTTTGGAAACATCTCAGAATGGTTTACAATGGGATTTTTGAGGAAATTGCAGATTATTATTTTTATTTTAAGATTAATTTTATACAGGGTGTCTCATAGCCCCTGCACCAGACTTGACTAGCATATGAAGGATAGAATAATACATGCTTTTAGAAGTATCTCGCCGGCAATGTTAAGAAACGTACAAAGATCGTTCCAAAGGCGCATCGAAATGTGTGTCCATGCAAATGGGCAACATATGGAGCATTTGTTATAGTTTTTTCTTTTGTTTTATTTAAAAAACCTTGATTTTTTAAATAAATAATTTTTTATTTTAATTGTGTACTTCTTGCAGTTTTTTCTCAATAAATCAAAAGTGGTTACAGATAGCTAAAAGGACATACATACAAAAAGTGTTCGTTATTTAATTCTGCATCACAAAGGTACAAAATATACAGGGTGTTCCATTTGAAAAAGTTGTGAATTTTAGCTTTGAAGTTCTCTAAATTTAAAAATTAATTTTGAACACCCTGTACATGGTGGGTCCATTTTCTTTTAAAGGAGAGCACCCTACAAGCTCCTGCAACAAAATCCCTACTTAAATTCGTCTTCACAGTTGCGGCCGTGAAAGCGGTAAACTGTTAAGTGGGATAACGTAAAACTCAATTTTTTTGAAAAAAAAATTATAACTTCTAAACCGGTCATTAGATGGCGCTAAAACTTTAGATATGAATAAACCTGCCAAGAGAGGTGTTAAATATGCAAAAATATTTGGGGCATTCTATTTAAAAAAAATTACCTTAAGCGTGCCACACTTTTCTGCAACACCCTGTATATTTGAAAATAATTTCTCTAGATGCGCCTCTATCCACTGTTTACATCAGTATTAGAATGCTTTTTCTAGCTGTTACCGTTTAGGAGCTATCGGACTTCCCCACACTATTGCCCCACCCGGTATTTATAAAATATATCAAATATTTATAAAAAGATTGTTAGCCAAACTGGGATTAGAACTCGGGTTTTTGAATTAGAAATGTAGTATGTCCTGCATCAATTGATTAATATTAACTAATCAACAATTAATTAATTTAATTATTAATAATTATTAATTCATCTACGCATATAAAATATGTTTTTAAAATCTTTTCGGTGAAATTCTATAACAAAGAGCGGAAATTAGTAGGAAAAGAATGAAGATTCTCACTACTCAATATGGGTGTGTAATTTTAGCAAACAGATCCACCCACATTTGTATCCACTGCATAGTATAGTTCCTTAAGAAAAAGCAACAACATAGTTTGAACAATTTGCAGCATCCAACTTTAACAATCGACAAGAGTAAAGAAAACAATTGAAATTGTTGAGGCGAAATGTGTTTTTTGCATAGATGGCTAGATTTTGTTATTAACATCCTAAATCAAGCAATAAAAGGTCAGTGATAACTTGGTTAATCAATAATACTTGCAAACGATTAAGTGGTGTGTTAATTTTGTCCAGGAGTGTACACTCTCTAAATTCCAGTTTTGAGATATAAAGAGTGTGCATGAAGAAATCTGGCCACAGAAACATCAAAAAAGTAGGGTCGTCGGAAATTAATTAATTAAAATTATTATTAACTTTTAACATATATGTTCCTTCTGAATCGTATTTACATATATTGTACATTATTACTGTCTATAACTAAAATTTTTAACTTTTCGTTTCACATCAGGCATCAAGGTTTGTATAGCCGTAGTAGTATTTCTTTTGTCGCGTTATTTCAGTTTTTCTGAAAGTCAACAATATCTTTAGCAGTTTCTTTTGTTTTTTAGAGTGTTTACTTTACAATAGCCCAGTATTGTTGATCGGCCGCAGTTTGGGACCATTCGGTGGATTGCTATCTTTAGGTACAAAAGGTGGATTCCATTTTTTGCTTGCCAATCAGTGAATTGTTTGACATGGTGACATATGACCAGATCTGGCCAAAATAGAATAGAAACATTATGACTTCTTATAAAAGGCAGCAGGCACTTTTTTAAACCTTCTAAATAGAATTCAGTGTTAATGGTGCCTTTCGTTACAAAGCTTCTTCTTCTTCTTTCTCGCCCGTAAGTGCAAGAGTGCAAGTAGCTTGCCAGACCAAATATTTTCTAGAAGATTCCGAAATTTTCTTTTGTTTGTATTGGTCCTCAACTCCAACAAGTTGTTTGCAAGTAAGAAATTATTCACCGGGAAGCTGTTGAATGTCATTTTTGATGTACGTCTCGTCGTTCATTGTTACACAATCTGCTTTCATAAAAATATATGGGTACAGTTTTTTTGCGAGGGCCTTTGCCTTGTAATTTTGTTTTGCATCCCGGTCCGAAGCGTTCTGCACCTTGAATGTTTTCAGTCCACCCCTGTTTTTTACTTTTTGAACATGTAATGAAGATGTTCCAACCTTTTAGGCCACATCCCCCACTGACAAGTTCGGATTCTGCCTGAAAGCTTGCATCACCTTCCTTTCCGTTTTTTTATATATTGCACTCGATTTTCTACCGGAACCTGGCTGCCTATATATTGTTAAGCGTTCAGAGAAATTGTTTAATAGTATATTATTCAACGAGCGTATAATGATGCCTATTATTCACGAGGTGAAGTTTACGGCCACGAGCCGCAGGCGAGTGGCCTAAATCACCGAGAGAATAATAGCCATTATACGCGAGTAGAATACTATACTTTATCCACGACTACTAAATATTTTTGTTAGAGTTTTTTTTGTTGGAAAATGTTGTTACATTACATACATATTTTTAGAAACACTATTATTTTATTCTAACAAATATTTCATACAATACATTATTGTTCATTTATACACAGTACATAGTTATCGAAAATTATAATAATCGTATAATATCTCATAATAATTAACACAAAAATCTATGTATTTAGCTTAACAAATATCACGTATCTAATCTTATAAGATGATGCTATTTATTTATAGTTATTAATAATTGTAATATTTGAACAATTGGTCAAGTTAATCGCAGGGATAGAATTAACATCAAAACTAATGTTTTGGTGACTTGAAACATTTGAATTATATGTACATTGATTCGTTTGGTTTACTTTTGGTTGAATTGAAGATGATATTTTGTTGGCCGTATCGGTTTTATTTTTGACGGATTCGTCTATGTAGCCTTCTGCTACGGCGGTGGACTTCCATCCATCGTGTCTTTTGAGAGCAGTAATATTCCCGCCTGCGTTAACCAGTATTGTTGCAGAAGATCTGCGGAAACTGTGCCCAGAATATTGTTCTGGATTCGGTAATTTGAGGAAAGCAGCGATATCCTTTCCCATTTTTGTAAATTTGTTTATCCCAATTCTCCGAGTTGTACATTTACCATTTTGGTAATTTAAAAAGAATGTGGCACTGGTTACATGACATGGTCGAAGACTTATATATGTCTTGCATATTTTGTAAAAGTTATCCGTAACAGTAAATTTTCGGCAAATTTGTCTTGGTTTTTGGCACATTAACCAAAAAAGCTGATCCAAGATCTTGTAAATGGGTTATTTTCATTTCATACAACTCATTATTTCTGCATACACCCATTACTCCCATTATTAAAGCAACCTTAAATTACAGAATGTAATGAAATAACTATGTATATCTATGACAATCCAACTTGAAAATTTTTAACCAATCAAATTACAGAATTTTTCAAATTGGGACCAATGAAATTAGTTTTATAGTGAAAAAACCACTAGTGGTTGTTTCACTAAGAAAAAACCACTTGTCAAAATGAAATGTCAAATTTAATTAAATTAATATGAACTACACAAGCTAAATAAACATTTGCTCGGTGGATTGTCAAGCCAAATACAACTCGTGGTCTAATTTTTTTCTTGCAAAATTTATCGTTTTAAGACATTCGTAGCTTTTGCTTTTGGAAAATTACACTCGTCTCCTGCGTCGACTCGTGTAATTTTCGTTGCAAAGCTACTCATATCTGAAACGACAAATTTTGTCGGAAAAAATCAGACCACTTGTGATATTATATATGAATATCTTACCTTTGTTGCTAGGTATTTATCATCAGATGCTTTAGTTAAAAAGTTATTGATATCTTCGCTAGAAAAAGTTTTCGCTTTTTTAGGCTGAAAACCTTCTGATTTTCGTTTTAGTAATGCCCGTAATTTTTTATAATCTTCTAAATTTATACCTTGATGTAAGGTGATCGTACTTCTAAGCATTGAATAATAGGTCCATAGCGTTGAAGATTTATATTTTGCGGATAATTCAGTAAAGTATACTAATAAAGTCGATTGAGAAAATGAAGTGGTTTTCTTTTCCTTTTGCCAGTTCAAAAAAGATTCATAGGCCATATTATATACTTTCCTTGACTTTTCCGGCAATAAATTTAATGAGGCAACTTCAGCAGCTTCTCTAATTTCTGGTGGTGTTAAAGAAAAGTCATTTTCATTTTCTATATCCATTTTTAGTTCGTTTTTTAACACAATTTAACACAAAATATCAAAACACTGAGAAATCTACGCACACAAACAATAATGTTGACAGGTTTGAGTCAAATTTGTTTTGTTTCAAAAGCTACTTCGATTTATAAAATGTTTCGAAAAACATGGTATGTTAAGAAACAGATATACGACACGCACATTCGAAGTTGCTGATGGCTCAGTGTAGATGCTCCTTGCCTTCCAACCGCGGGTTCAAATCTGGTCTAGGAAAATTTACTTTTTTAATTTTTTTTTATGTACAGAACTGAATTGAAAATATTTAGTGGTTTACACGATAAAATTTTAAAAACTGATTGTTTGTAGCAAAACAATATAATATTATAGCTAAATCAAGGAAGCATCTGGCAGCAGTGATTAATGACTCATTAATCACTGCCGTGATTAATGGGTATTATTAAGGTCGAGCAAACAGACGTATAATGGGTACATTATACAATAGTCGTGGATAAAACATTTTCTACGGCAAATTTTGATATTTTTTGACATTTTCCGATCTCGCAATATGACATAGCAGGATTTGCACAATGTTTGCGCAATATTTCTTGACGACGTTCGTATTCTTTTGAATTACTTCGAAAACTACACAACGAAAACACTTTGAAACTGTCATTTACAGTAAGATCAATTCAAAGAAGCTATTGCTGCAATGCCACTTTAGTACCTGCAGTGTAGGGGCGCCTGATGTCATATTTAAGTGACCAGATTTTTTCGTGCACACCCTTTATTTTAAACACATTATATTTGTCTTGCTCTTGGATGAGCACAGTGTACTTGCCTACATGGCTCCGCTGCCTCATCTCACACACATATTCATTCTGCGGCTTGGTGTGTCCAGCACCTCGACACCGGAAGGTATAAGGGGTTAAAGATTATGTATGATGTATGTATATATATTTGTCTTATATTAGAAATAGGTAATTTCTTTTAATTTCATATACTACCACATATTCAAATAGAAAAACAAATATTTACCTATACCATACACCATCTTCATGTTTAGAAGCATAAATCTTTCCAGGCTCTATGTCTTCAATTTGAAGTGGGCTATATTGTGAATCCTTATACCTTTTTTGTAAAGAAACCATCAGCTCTTTTAATTTTTCATGAGATTCATATGGTTGCACCTATAATTTTATTATTTACTGCTTGATTTAACAAATACATCTAATAATTACTTACAAAGAAATTATAAGGATTTACAGCGAAAGGAACTTTAACATCTAAATAATTTCCAACTTTTGGTAAAGGTGGACAGCTCAAAACACCAGAAGAAGGGACATTTTCTGCAAAAAAGGACAGTTAAAAAATAATTTAAAAATTCTATTCTTCGGCCAATGTACTTACTTGTGCTTTCAAATTGGTTAAGAGAAATAAGTCTTTGAATTTTTGTACTTTGAGATTTTCCAGTGTTATTATTTCCATCACCAGCTTTCCTATAAATAATTTAATTTCAAAATAATAAGAAAAGAATCACTCAGAAATAACTCACTTAAATTCAGTTTCAACAGATAAAGCAGTATTAACAGAGAAAAGCACATTGTCAGTTTCAGAGCGCTTAAAAAACTCCACAACAGGTCCTTCTGGATCTTCTCTTACTAATTTCACTAAAACTGGTTGATCGGCAGGCATTAAACTAGTTATCTTTTCAACAAAATTGGAAGGAACATGATTTAATGACATTCGAACTCGAATCGCTTGATTAGGAAACTTGCTCAGAATATCGCTTAATTCGTCCAAAGAATATAATGGTTTTTCACTTAATCTTACAACAGCTGTATTACCATAATCAACATATAAAATTTGAGCATGTTTTCTATCAGGTGACCAATCAATAATCTTGGCTCGATACCAATGGCCATCACTATCATAACAAGCAAAATATAGTTTGTCTTTACTGTTTTCAGGAGTAATTACAACTTTTGGTAAATCGATTTTATTTTCAATTACACTCTGTTCTAATTCTTGTAGCAGTGAATTTAATTGTTCAAATCCCACAGAATGTACCTGTACATAAACAGAACCATCATTTAAGGCAAATGTTACATATACTTCAGTTGGAGAATTCTAAAAATGGCATTATATTAGTATTATTTAAAAAAAAACAAATACATTAAGTATTTACTTTGCTTAAGACAGGCATAGCTGCTTCCATGCTTACATATGATATTACTTGTTCGTTAATGACAACATTAGATTCCATATCATACAATATTACAGATAAAGCCGGATCACTAGGATTGCCACGACCTAAATCATTCAGAAATTAATTATCACAAATGCTAACTATGAGAAAGAATCCCCATTCTTTACTCTTGATACCCCCTGTTCTAGGGATGCTCAACACCTTGAACACAACCAGTCGATCATAATCATGATTTCAGTAGATCTGTTGCTAAAATTTTTGTAAGTAAAATAGTGTTAGTATTTTTATTTTAATTTTTAAACCACTTGTTTCACATGACTATCCCATCTCCCTTGGATCAAAACAAAGATTTGTATGCCAATGAAAAATCTAATAAACCTGCTGAATAATTAAGATAAACATTTTCTTTTAACATCATGTTTCTAGTTTTATACAGTAGTATATGAAGACTATTATTATTGGGAGTGTATTATCTTCATACCGGTAGGTAACGAATTTCTGAAAAAAATTGTTTCTACTTGTAGGTGCTTTGTGTTTCTTTAAAAATGCATCTTTCGGTAGGTGTATTCTTTTGAAATCATTTTTCACCTACCAAAACTTAACCTAATTCAACAACAAAACCTAATCAGGAATACATTTTTGTAACGTAACTACATATATGGGTCATTTTGACATATTTTTAAATTAATTAAATCATACATGCTCATTTCAAAACTAGAATGCAGTAGAATTTGTCGGACAAAATCAGCAAAATGTAACAGTTGCTTACTTTGTTTCTTTTAACATGTGTTGTTATTGATCAGGCTTCATTCGAAAAAATGGTTTTGTGTTAATTGTAAAGTCTAAGGTGGAAAGATTTCTAAATCGATAAGGCGGTACATTAGGGATGCCCTCCACCATAAATAATTTATTAAGGAAGCTTTTCGAACAATTTTTGAATGATTTTTAGATGTGCAATCCATTGACCGGAAACTGATTTTTCCTTCAGCTAACGCTAACTGCTGTTCTTTTCCAAAATTACTTTTAAGGAAAAATCTTGTAACTTAGAAGAGACTGCAACATTTACATATATTTTATGCTTCTCGGTAGCCAGATCCTTTTGCCCAAGTAGTGCTGGAATAGAAATTCATATGGAAATTAGTGCCTCTAATCCCTTTTGCATGCCACAATTAATATTCCAAAGCAATGCTCAATGGAATGTAATAGTTACGTGCTTCTTGGTATATTTTTGGC
Organism: Agrypnus murinus; assembly: GCA_929113105.1. NCBI lineage: Eukaryota > Metazoa > Arthropoda > Insecta > Coleoptera > Elateridae > Agrypnus > Agrypnus murinus. Next base: position 67,070,276 of record OV816025.1, read on the forward strand.
ATGTTAAAATTAATACATAAAAAATACATCTTTTTCATGTCTTCCTAATTGTCAAAAACAGCTGTTAGTTGAGTGGGCTTCCCCTATTTTACAGATTTTAATTTTGTTTGATAATAAGTGCGATTGGCATTATGTAGATGCAACTACGGTTATTTCTTGTAATTAATGTTAACTCAGCATTTGTATTTAAACCCAAGTAAAGTGTGAGATATTTATTTATATAATTGGCACGGTCAAATTAAATTAAGATAAATGATATCTCGTTTTTAAGAAGAAATATAAATCCGTTAGATACCAATATTAAATATAGTTTACTGCAATTTAGAAGTTAGAAGAAAATTAATTAAAAAGTTTACATTTATGTTTATTGTTTCAATAAACGTAATATAACTGTTTTGCTCTCTATGTTCATCAAATCATGATTATCCATGAAAAGCGGGACATTTTGAAGATTTGAGTGAGAAGAGGTGGTCACCGGAAGAGGTGAAACAAAAGCGAGACTGTCCCGCCAAAAGCAGGATGTCTGGTCACCTTATAATCTATATATTTAAAACACAAGGCGTATTTTTGTTCCAGTTCGTTTGAGAGTTCCACCGGGCTGATCTAAGCGATTTTTTTTAAATTGAAGCTTTCGTTGTGTAGATCAGTCAACACTATTTAATTTTTGTATTTTTTTAATGTTTATATTTTTTATTTAAACAAATATAAAATGTTTAATTTGAGACGGGCGAATCGGACTTTCACTAGGGGCGCCCTCTCACTTTTTGTGGTGATGTAGCAATCCACTTCAAACATTAGACAAAACCCGCATAGTTGAAAATTAGGAACAACAGATGAATTATTATCTGTAAGTCGGCTGCAGCCGCACTTGGTGCCTACGTAATAGTAATAATCGCCCCCTCCCTCCCGCACAAGCTTATAGCTTCTGGGGCCTGGTTTCCAGACTTTGGGTTGTAGCAATAATTATTATTATTATTATTATAATACAAATAATAGCTGATGGCAATTGCTTATTTAGAGCAGTTTCATATTGTTTCTATAAAACACAGGAAAGGACTAGGCACCACTTAAATGGAAATCTAAGGACCAGTCGATTTTGTTGATTTTTATACCATTGGAAAGATAATGAAAAAACGAAAAATTCATATCATTGGCACAACACGGAGAAATTCCTAGCAAAGCCGCAATTCGGGATTTTAGAGTAATATAATTCCCATTTAAAATGCATTGCTGTCAATCAATTCGTCTCAACAATAGAATCTGATACAAACCCTGTCAGGCTCTAAAACTTCTTAAAATTTTGAATGTAACAATATAAGGTTTTAGTAAGTTTTGTTTTCTCAAGTTGCACATACTTAAAAATTTCAAAATTTGATTGACATTGGTTTGACAATTTATTCTAACCTTCTTGGAATAAATATTCGAAAATAAATAGGGTTTCTGGAAATAAATACACATGAAAAATATCGAATAATAATTTTATTGGGGCAGGAACAAGAGGCAATTTTAAATATTACATCAAAAAATAAAAAGAAACTTCTAATTTTACTAAACCTGCAAGCATAATTTCAGTAAGTACTGATTTCATGTAATATAGCTGTACATGCTTTTATTCTATGGGATATCTACGCTTCTTAAATAAAGAGTTATCAAAAAAGAACTGCAATTTTCTTAAAAAGAAACCACACTTTACTTATTCAAATGATTTATTTCCTTATGCTAAACAGGATTTAGATTATCAAATGGGAAGAACTACGTTGTATCGTTCTATAAAATACCCAAATGTAAGCAGATTGTATTAACAGTTGTTCTTTTTAGAACAACTACATATTAAAACATAAAAATAAAATTTTAAAAACTATTTAGGTACAGTATTTATTAAGTATTGAAACAATAATTTTTTACACATTTAGATGAAAGTGGGATACATTAAAATGGTAGCCAACATTGAACGTGGCTACATACCACAGATTTAGAAGCAAAATCCTTCTAAAATTAAAAATGAGGGTAAAAGATTTACAGCTTTGCATGCTGAAGATAAAGTTTATGGATTAATAATAGGCATTTACTTATACAAACATGCAGTTTTTTGTCTTGTAAAAAGTTGATTTTAAACTAAGTATTTGTGTATGTTATTTATTTCATTTTAGCTTTTGTATTAACGATTATTATATCATCATTATGTAACCAACTAGTTACATAGCCGTTCTGTATCTTCACATCGTCTTCTATTCTCATGTGGTGTTCTTAATAAAGCTGCATCGTTATTTTTATAATCAGAAAAATACAGTCTGTGAACGTCTAAAATATATCCATCAGGTGCGACAACTAATACAGGTTTCAGCATATGGTAGCCCTTGTGAAAACAATAAGATGTGCTGAATTGATCAACGATATTTTGGGGAACATGTCTTTTCATGCAGAACCCATTTCTGTAAATAAAGAAGGTCCTCCTTGTAAGAGTAAACTTCCAATCTTACTTCAAAGAGCGCTTCCCGAGTAATTTTTGCCTATTGTATATAAAATATTTATTTCGTCTTTGAACTATGCAGTTGAATTTGAGATTGTCTTCATCACCTACATCCACATCAATGGTTTGCGCTATACTTAAGTGTGTGGCAATTTGCATGAATAATAAAACGTCATCATTTCTGTCCATATCTCTGGGTTGTAATCCATTGTCTAACCGATGTTTGGTTGCAAGTTGTTGATATTCTAGATAAATATCTAAATTACTGAAACGTTGAAATTCTTTTGGACGTCCTTCTCGTTCACAAACGTAATACTGCATCTTACAAAACTTGTATTAAATAGAATGAGTTAAAAATGGATATTGTCGATTTTCAACAGCACTACTAAACACTGTCCAGCCAACAGAAATAGTTAAGCCACTCCCCCACAAATGTATGTTTGCGTAGACCAATGGGAGTAAAGCCAGTTTCACACGGTACAAATTAATAAAAGCGCACCAAGTTTTCATTTACTATACTTTTCTCGTTTTAAATAAATGGTGTTGATCTTCTTTTAATAAATGATTATTAAAATAATTTAAATATGTTGCTATAAAAAGTAAAAATTGATTGCCAAGTTATAAAATAAAGTAATAATAACTATAGGCTTAACTATTTCTGTTGGCTGGACAGTGTATAGCATACAATTCAATAATTTTGACAATAATGCCATTAGCAGAAAAATGATTTATTTAAATCATTGGTTTCTAAAATAGTTGTAATATTATTATACGCAAATACCTTTTCGTATGCAATATTTTTATATCTTCAATTGATTTAAATTCAGTTACATTCTGCTTAATACAAAAACGAAAAAGAAAAAGAAAATACACAAATTGTAGTTTAAAATCTACTTTTTACAATAGACAATTACAAAAACTGCATGTTTGTATAAGTAAATACCTACCTGATTTCTATTTAGGCTTTATTCGATTTCTTTCATGAGCATTTACTTCAAGAAAGGCTATTTATTTTTGAATATTTATTCAAAAAAGGTTAGAATAAATTGTCAAACCAATGTCAATCAAATTTTGAAATATTTAAGTATGTGCAACTTGAGAAAACAAAACTTACTAAAACCTTATATTGTTTCGTTCAAAATCTTAAAAAGTTTTAGAGCCACTGACAGGGTTAGTATCAGATTCTATTGTTGAGACGAATTGATTGACAGCAATGCATTTTAAATGGGAATTATGTTGCTCTAAAATCCCGAATTGCGGCTTTCCTATGAATTTCTCCGTGTTGGGCCAATGATATGAATTTTTCGTTTTTTCATTATCTATCCAATGGTATAAAAATCAACAAAATCGACTGGTCCTTAAATTTCCATTTAAGTGGTGCCTAGTCCTTTGCCAACACTATGTTTACGTTATGTTTTTGAAATATGTGGGTAATTCTTCAGAAATATTAAATTTACTGTCCCTGTTTAATTAATATTTTATTACGAATACCTTTTTACCTGTTAGTTCAGTACAGTGAAGATGTAATAGCAGTCTACTTAGTCAAGTATATATTAACAACTGACCTATTTTTTTAACAATAAAAAGTAAACTTTATTATGTCATATATCATTCACGTGGCATGTCCCTAGTTTGTATTCTCAAAGTAAAAAGCGTTTTTCTAAGGCATCAGTTAATCATTATTGTTTTAATTAAGGAGAATTGTAAAACAAATATAGGTCTCTCATCCAGAGTCAATTAATATATAAAATATTAAGCATCAACTACTACACAATCAATTAAATGTTGTCCCTAATAGTTTGGAATTTGCGTGGATCTAACTAAGAGAGGAGAACATTATTAAATTTCGCGTCTAGTATCAGTATTTCTACAATATCAGCATTACACATGTATTGCTTGCATATGTAATTTTAATGAAATCAACATGTAGTGTCTTGTTCAGTTGATCTATAAACTTTATAGAGGTAGTTTATATGGTTTGATGTAAGAGTACATTTATTTCGCATCATTCACGTGGTTATCATAATTTCTTACTGGTGTTGAATTTAGAAATGAATTTTTCGTAAGTTGATACACTACTTGTGTTGTTTTATTATAGCTAGTATGAAGCCTCCAAAGAAAATAGTCTAGGCGCTATGTTATATTAATGCTCTAATAGTCATTCGCGTGGCATTTTCATTGCATCATTTGCGTGGATTTATAATTCCACGTAATACAATTTGTTTGCGTAAATGACAACACCTACATACATTCATGTTCTTACATTATGAGGTGCAAAGAAAATGTGGAAAAGAAGAAAAGAAGAGAAAAAATTAAAAATGATCCAGAAAAGAAACAAATGAAGAAGCTAAAACATGACTGTCATACCACGTAAAATAAAAATTACTAATTTTTATTTTACTTGTTATCCATTACTAAGCCATTATTAAGCATTATCGTGTTGGAAATATCTTTTTATTATAATATTAAAGTTCAGTTTTTTATTAAATATAATCTTTTCTGTCATTTGCATGTTATTTGGATCATTTACGTGGATTTTAACACTGTAAAGGTCGAAAACGTCCAGATTAAGCTCTACTAATCAACAGTATGTGTTATATACAATCAATTAATCATACTATTCCTTCGAAAAACAGATTTCAACATTTTTCTTTTCCGAGAATTTTTCACATCCAAATTGTGGTTTTCGGGAGAAACACCCATGTACTAATAGACGTTGTGAAGAATGTTTTAAACAAGATCGATTTTTGATTTTATTCTTATCATTTCGTAAGGTAGAATTTCCTTATGTATGTATGTAGAATAAACTGGCGGGGAGGGGTAAGCCAGAGATGAATATATGTTGGAAGAGAGGAGGGCAAGTTGGGAGAGAGTATTGCTAGGCTTAAGAATTTTCAACTGGTTATGTTTGGTTGCGTTTAAATAATAATCACTCACGAAAATCCAAAGGATTGTAATCACACATCGAATGTTGTATATAGGGAATCCTTCAATGCTTTTGACCGTCATGTCTTGACGAGGTTTCCCTAGTAGTCATTTATTTTGATTATACTATAAAATATTTGTTTAATATATTATTTTTGTAATAGGAACAGTATACAAAATATATTTACATATATTTGAGAAAAAAAATCTGTTTTTGTTTTTTTATATCAGACAGTATAATAGTTAATATAACAAATCGGTAAAGGGGTAGGTGAAAAATTATTTAAAAAGAATTCACCTACCAAAAGGCGAATTTTTAAAGAAACACAAAACGCCTACCAGTAGGAACATTTTTTTCCAGAAATTTATTACCTACCGGCAGGAACATAATATACTCCCATTATTAATAGCTATGTAGCTAATCTTCGCCTTTTCAGGACAAATGTCTGTAATAGGTACATTTGTTAAATATAGACGATTTCTTATTAGTTTTTAATACTATCATAAGTCTTAACTGAAAGTAGTCCCTACATTTTATTAACATGACCATCTCACGTCGTTTACATCTTTAGTCGTCAGATTGCTTTTTATTCAGTAATTTTTTAAATAAATCTTTCTTAAAAAATGGTAAGTTTAACTTTTACGTATTTTTTTCTAACATCCTGACCGACCATAGTGCCTACTAAAGTGTGTTTATTATTGAAAAACTGGTAAACATTGTTTTTGTATGCCGGTAATATTAAAATGCAAAATTCTAGCAGAATATCTAAGTTTTTATGTTCCGTTTAATTTATGAAAGAAGAATGATTTTACATGACCGACCCATCTTTCTCAACCGCATTTTGTGACGGTTATGTGAAACACGCGGTGATCTTGTTAAAATCACTATTATATCAAAACGAAGTTGTTTTTTTTTAATAAATTATTTTTAAACACACAGGGATTTATTTAGATAGGGATATTTAGGATTACTATAGGTACTATAATGTATTTCATTTTCTTAATAAAACTTTCTACGATTTCAAATACCGGGTGGGGCAATAGTGTCGGGAAGTCTGATAGCTCCTAAACGGTAACAGCTAGAAAAATCATTCTAATACGGATGTAAACAGTGGATAGAAGCGCATCTAGAGAAATTATTTTCAAATATACAGGGTGTTGCAGAAAAGTGTAGCACGCTTAAGGTAATTTTTTTTAAATAGAATGCCCCAAATATTTTTGCATATTTAACACCTCTCTTGGCAGGTTTATTCATATCTAAAATTTTAGCGCCATCTAATGACCGATTTAGAAGTTATAAATTTTTTTTCAAAAAAATTGAGTTTTACATTATTCCACTTAACAGTTTAGCACTTTCACGGCCACAACTGTGAAGACGAATTTAACTAGGGATTTTGTTGCAGAGGCTTGTAGGGTGCTCTTCTTTAAAAGAAAATGGACCCACCATGTACAATTTAGTTCAAAATTAATTTTTAAATTTAGAAAACTTCAAAGCTAAAATTCACAACTTTTTCAAATGGAACACCCTGTATATTTTGTACCATTGTGATGCAGAATTAAATAATTCTGTTAAATAATTAACTTTTTCAGACAACTTCATAACCAGCACAGATGATCCATAAACGTTTGGGGGGAATTATTGGAGAACATGTAATAGGGCCACATTTTTTTGATGGTACATTAACTGGAGCTATTTATCTTCATTTTTTGGAGAACTATCTGCCACAATTATTGGCGAACCTTCCTCAAAGGATCCGAAATGGGATGTGGCTTCAGCAAGACGGTGCTCCACCGCATTATTTACATGCAGTAAGAGACCACCTAAATAATATCTACCCACATCAATGGATTGGAAAGAATGGACCCACTAAATGGCCTGCGAGATCTCCTGATCCTACAAAAATGGATTTCTTTTTATGGGGATATGTGAAAGAAATTGTTTATACAGAGACATCAAACCACAATCCAAAATATGAAGGATAGAATAATACATGCTTTTAGAAGTATCATGCCGGCAATGTTAAGAAACGTACAAAGATCATTCCAAAGGCGCATCGAAATGAGTGTCCATGCAAATGGGCAACATATGGAGCATTTGTTATAGTTTTTCTTTTGTTTTATTTGAAAAACCTTGATTCTTTAAATAAATAATTTTTTAATTGTGTACTTCTTGCAGTTTTTTCTCAATAAATCAAAAGTGGTTACAGATAGCTATAGACGTACATACAAAAAATGTTCGTTATTTAATTCTACATCACAAAGGTACAAAATATACAGCGTGTTCCATTTGAAAAAGTTGTGTTTTAGCTTTGAAGTTCTCTAAATTTAAAAATTAATTTTAAATACCCTGTACATGGTGGGTCCATTTTCTTTCAAAAGAAAAGCACCCTACAAGCTCCTGCAACAAAATTCCTACTTAAATTCGTCTTCACAGTTGCGGCCGTGAAAGCGGTAAACTGTTAAGTGAGATAATGTAAAACTCAATTTAAAAAAAAAAATTTATTACTTCTAAACCGGTCATTAGATGGCGCTGAAATGTTAGATACTAATAAACCTGCCAAGAGAGGTGTTAAATATGCAAAAATATTTGGGGTATTCTATTTAAACAAAAAATACCTTAAGCGTGTCACACTTTTCTGCAACACCCTGTATATTTGAAAATAATTTCTCTAGATGCGCCTCTATCCACTGTTTACATCCGTATTAGAACGGTTTTTCTAGCTGTTACCGTTTAGGAGCTATCGGACTTCCCCACACTATTGCCCCACCCGGTATGTTCAATTGATACTCCGGAAAATAAAAATACTACTGTAAAGCAAATTCATTGAGCTTTCAAATGGTATGTTTTTCGTCACCCCCAATGCCGTTTAAAAACTTTAGGGTGAACTAACTTTCCTAATAAATTTGATAAGTCTGGCCGTTTTTGAGAAGTTGCAGTTTAGTGCCTCAAAACGAGCTCATTTCATTTTCAGTGGGTCAGTCTGTATACTAATGGAGTCATTTATTCCAAGTTAGTACTTTTTTCTTTTTTAATCAATTGAGAGGTGTTACTTTTGAACCCAGCTGGAAGAAATTCTGCAGGAAGTCATTTTGCTTATATTGCAATGTTTATATTTATTTCAAATTTGCAATTTCAATGAGAATTCCAGTCACTTTTAATAAGATACATTTAAATTAATGACAGCAGTATGTACACCAAACAAACATACTGCCTGGAATATTATTCAATGATTTTGTTTCTTTGTACTTTTATTATTCACTTTCACAACCATAAATGCTCTATATACCTTCACAAGGTTATGGACTCGGCAAGTTTCTGATATAACAAATTCTTTTATGTCCGATTGCATTATAAAGTAATGTTTATTGTATTGTTTTGCGGCAGTAAACTGGCTTATTAATGTACTCGTAAAATAAAGTGGTAGTAGTAAAATAAAGTATATAGTAGTAAAATAAAGTATGACAACTGTATACTACATGTGAAATTTTCTTCTGTCAAGAATAGATGTCAAATTTATAAACTGATTTTCTTTTGATAATTACCCAACTTTAGGAATCGAACATAAAGCTTTGTATGCAACTCTTACATAATCGGACCTTATAGACTCGCCCTTTTTATTGGGCTTTATTTGGCCTTTAAATTGGGCTTGTCTATAAAGTCCTACATTATGTAATTGTTACATAAATAGCTATTATAATGCGAAGCATTTGTTTTAAATTCTCTAATAATGATAGTAAATTAAAAAATATTTACTTAAATAAATCTAGAAAAAAAGTATTATTTTCGATAAAAAAGAACTGACAAGGCTGTTGCAACAGCAAATCCACATAAAATCCACTCTAAAAAGATTTGTGAATAAATACATTCAATCAGTAATGCTGTTCGATCCAATTTCTTAAACTGCATTTTAAAAAGTACAATCTGTTACATTAAAAGCAAGTAATTTTTTGTTATTCCTTATAGTAAGAGTTGAAATCACCCTATATTGTATATAACTTGGAGAAATCAGTAAAACTAAATTAATGCTCGCTGCTAAATGATCATAAAGGGATGACCGAAGACATGAACACATGGTGGTAAATTAAAAAATTAACTCTCTTTTTGAATCTTCCCCCAAAAAGAATTTAAATTTTCTGAATTCTATTATAAATGAAATTGATTATCAGTTGAATAGAATCCAAAAAATTTCCCTGCTTTCCCTGACCAAAAAAAATTATAAAATTCTTTGCCATTTCCATATAAGGGGGACCCCTGTAAAAGTTTCCAGTGACTTGAGTCTAAAAAAAAATCTATTTCAATAGAATTTCAAACCTAAAGCAATTGCTAGACAAATGCTTTTAAACAGAAATATTATGTCTTGTTATAAACACTCGTTTGGTATCAGGGAATAGAGTATAGGGATTCTGCCTTGTAAAAATATATTTTATATATATTTTTATATTGTGTCTTACCAGCATCTTCACCACTTGTATCTAATTGAACTTGAACAAATTTCCCAAGAAGATTATGTAAATAATCTGATGATTTGGAAGCTTCGTATAATTCTTCAACACCCGCAAGACGGCATACAAAAGCCTGTAAGGGATTGATTTATTCTAATTAAAATTGTTGATTTCGATGTTGAATTGATATATAATTTGCAAAAATAATAAAAATCTTACCTGAGCAGCTACCAATGCAAACTGCCGATGTAAATGAAACAAATTGCTTTTTTGCAGAATCAATTCGTCACCTTCATCAATACAGAAACAGCTAACATCATTACCATTAATTTCAAATACTCGAACTCTAGTCCACAGCGTTTCAAATAAACCTATATAATATCCACCCACTTCAACAGTATCAGCCTTCTCACTTCCTCCATTATTGTTATAATAGTGTTCTATCCTCACCAACATTTCTGTAAATGCGTCCTAAAAACAAAATTTCGTAGTGGCAATCTTTTAATTTAATCAAAATCACACTTACTGATTCAGGAGTATAGACTTGACGACACCATATTTCACCAGCTGATGCTACGCAAGTGACTTCAGCCATCAATAAACCGTCATCGTCAAATTTTACAGTATTTGAAGGTACAGAAATATGTGATACTAATGGTGTTTTAAAGTTATTTCCTTTCTGAAAAACCTAGAGATGAATAAAAAGTTTCAGGTTACAAAGGTTAGTGCACATGCAAAGCAAAAAAGTGCTTTAGGTAAACATACAGCAAGTCCGCAGCCCAGGAGCTATATACACACACACCAAAGACCTGTAAACAGCTATGTAAATATTAATTAATTATTTGCCATTGGTATTAAGCTGCCTACAGACCGAAATGCCAACACAAACCAAGGCCATGTGCTTAGAAATTCGAAACCGTTGGGTTTGGTAGGCGCACCACCAAACGCAACCGGAAGCATTCCAAAGCAAACATTGACATTGGTTTGCATTCGCTCAATGAGCGGTAACGTAAAGGGATGTTTGATTTGGTATTGACTAGTTTATTATAATTCAGTTGTTGGCGAGCATTTACAGGATTTGCGCTCTTTATTTTCATAACACATTCTACAAAAATTTCTAAATGTAGACAATGACAGCAAATCTATTCCAATCGTCTCCAACTCCACAAACTAATGCTACATATGCTGATATAGGCGTTGGGACTTCGATCTGTATGTGGCTTTAAAAATTTGTGAAACTTCGATTCATGCACAGCAATGTATCTGACAAATATGGAGTGTCTAAAAAAACATATGTATTAACTGCATTTGATTTGTATGATATAGGATGCATGTCAAAATTCAACTACCAATGTGATTGCAGCAGTCACATGACTAATGATTTATTGCAGATGCTAGTAGACAACAAATATTATGCAATCAGGCAAAGCGAATGTTTGATGAAAAAAGGGGGAGGAATAGGAAGAGATAGATACATGATTTGAGAATTTTTTACCTTATGTTTTAAATGAATTTGAATAAATAGTGTTTAATCCACTTTATTTAATATATTTGTAACATTTGCACAGAATATAAAATAATATAAAAAAATATCATAAAAAGTCAATAATTGCATTTGGTTTCATCGAAACATGAAACAAAATTTATTACGGAATAGATGCACATTGATTTATGAATTGATAAATTTTTAAAACATCTGTTGGGAACTAGTAGAATTTTTATAACAACGTGATGGTGATGGCAAACCATTGAATTTTAACACGCATGGGTAGTTTTGGAAACTTGTTTGTACAGGTTTTCTTTATAAGAGAAAGAAACTTCATTTCAAAGGTAACTTGATCAGAATCTTTTTTAATACCCAATGAGCAAATGATGGGTACAATTAAAATAATAAAGTTAAGGAAGTTGTGGCTCTAGCAAAAATTGATGAAAATGTAAAGAAAATAGTGTGGTCGATAGATTTTAATGCACAAAAATAATTTCTGAAAAATTGTTAATGTTTAGGAAGTATGTTTATGCAAAAACTGCATTTGAAAATAACAAGTTATCTTATGTAAAATGGTAAGTTGTTGACACATGTATTATAATAACTTCATAAGAAATGATAAAAAAAATTTGACACCAAAACATTTCACGTAAAAACGTTGTAAGATTGTGCTGTAAAGTTTCAGATTTGTTAGGAAGATAGCTTTGCCAAACAAACTTATATGAAGAATTTGTCAATTGAAAGCTTGATATAGCTCGCAAAGTAACAACGCTGCATTAGAGCAAACAAGCGGGAAATTTAAATATTTTATATAGCTACATGCAGCTCCACAAGCTGCTTGTAGTTTACAGGGTTATCATAAAGTAAGGAATATATTTCAACTTATTTTATATTTTTAACAAATCAAATTAATAACAAAAAGTAAATGGAATCAAGTTGCTTACATAATGTGATTTTAATGTATCTATAGAAAACAAAAGAATTGTCGTGACAACTATTGATACAACTGTCAAACGAAAGTATCATAATTTACATAATTGTAAACTCGCGTAAACGTAAATTGTAACAATTTGAACATGGATCTGCAAACAAGAATTAGTTTAGTACAATGTTATTATGAATGCAGTAAAAATTACACTGCTGGATTACGAAGATTTCATACAAAAATGGGTTTGAAAGCAGGGCTATGCCAAATGAAAGCGTACCGTAATTTGATTAGCAAATTTGAAAGAACAGGGTCTGTAACTGACCTTCTGAGATGAGGAAGACCAAGGATTAGTGATGTCCAAGTTGCAGAAGTTCTTCAGGAAAATCAAAATGTAGCCAATACTAATCCGCTATCAATCAGTAGTGTGAATGCGATATCAAAACAATTACAAATGCCATACACCACGGTTTGGAAAATTTTACGGAAAATCCTAAAAATGTATCCCTATAAACTGCAATTGCTAATTGAATTAAAGGATGCAGATTTTGCTCTCAGGTACGATTTTTCATTACAAATATTGGCTCAGATAGAAATTGAACCCGAATGGTTATCCCGTATTTTATGAACAGATGAGGTCCATTTCTCTCTTAACGGTGGAGTTAATACTCAAAACTGTCGAATATGGTCAACAGAAAATCCACATGAAATCATTCAGCAAGGTCTTCATGACAAAAAAGTCACCGTTTGGTGCGGTTTCACAGCTAATTTCATCAATGGTACATACTTTTTCGAGGAAATATAGAATGGGGAGGTCGTATCTGTAACTGTCACTGGTGAACGATACCTGCAAATGTTAAGGGATTATGCAATTCCACAGTTGCAAAACAAGCATGAAGGAATTGAAAACATGATTTTTATGCAAGATGGAGCACCTCCGCACATTTACCGACCAGTTAAAGAATTATCAACTGCGGTTTTTTAAGATCATGTTATAAGCAGACATTTTGCAAATTCATGGCCACCAAGATCGCCTGATCTTAACCCAGCGAATTACTGGATGTGGGGTTATTTAAAAAATTTGGTGTTTAGAACACATCCAACAACACTGGAGGAATTAAAGGACATTAGGAAGCAAATTCATGCAATTCAACCAGAAATGTTGAATTGTGCTGTATACAATTTGGAGGAATGGTTGGTAATTTTACAACAACAAAATGGAGGTCATATCTATCAATTGCAGTAACCACTGTTTGACATCTGAAATCCCATTATCTAAGCAACTAGATTCCATTTACTTTTTGTTATTAATTTGATTTGTTAAGAATATACGAAAAGTTGAAATATATCCCTTACTTTATTATAACCTCGTACATCTCAAAATCAAAATCAGTTGTGTTAAATAAAAAGATACATGATTTTTTATATATTTGCAATCTTATTTGCAAAAATAACCTCAAACTTTGAGTCAAAGTCATTAACTGCATTAATTTGTTTTCATCAGAACAATAAACAAAATACTGGTACAAACTTAAGGCAGCGTTGTCACTTTTCAATACTCTAGAAGCGTAAAACTTATTTACATTCTAGAAAAATTTCTTTACTTTTTAGTGTTTACAAATTAATGAAATCTGATAAAAAGGTTAATTTCTTTTTCATCATTTTTCCACGTTCTTAAGGTTGGACTAGACAGTCAAAAGTTAATCTCTGCCTTTAAAAAAACTAACAATTAGTTAAAAACATATATAAATATTAACTAAACTGTTTTCATATGCATTCTGATCAAACAAATATCACTACAGCCATTATTTGAAGCAAAACTATGTAATTATTTCTATTTATCAAAACATTACAGCTCCATAACTTTTGATTCAGACTATCCCACCACAACTTCCTTAAACAATTGAAGCATTGAAATAAAGTGAAAGGTTCCGAGTGCCAAATATAATAGAGATATTTAAAATAGTTAAACTGATTTATTTTCAAGCTTTCAAACATTAAAACTTTAATTTTTTTATAATAATTAAAGTAGTAAAAGTCACAAAGTCACAGCGGATCCAGAGAATTATGTGGGGGGGGGGAATTTTTGGAAAAATAATTGTTTTAATAAATAATAATGAAACCAACTTTTCTATCCTATGTATATTTATTTATAAGTTGTGGAGGGAATTTCCCTCATTCTGTTACACAAAATGACTTTCAACGCTTCAATTGGTTTTGATATACCTCATCATGTAGTAAACTGTTGCCTCTAATTGTAAGACCACAATAAGATTTTTAATAATTTTAATAATAATTTTTAAATGCTAATAAAAAATATTAAAAAAGTAATGTTTACTATATAGTCATAATTTGTGATTGACTTAAATTTTCTTCTTAAGCTTGCAAGTCGCCACAAAGTAAATGTTCAAATTTTGAACTAAAAAGGTATAAAAATTACAACACGCATATACCGGGTGGAGCAATAGTGTGGGGAAGTCCGATAGCTCATAAACGGTAACAGCTAGAAAAATTGTTCTAATACGGATGTAAACAGTGGATAGAGGCGCATCTAGAGAAATTATTTTCAAATATACAGGGTGTTGCAGAAAAGTGTACAACTTATGCAACAAAATACCTCAATAATAAACATGCTATCCATGCTTATACAGAAACTAAACTAATGGCTAAATTTTTGAGAATAGCGCTGTGGAACGCAAATGGACTATTAAATCACAAAGACGAAGTAATTCTATTTCTCAAAGATCAATATATAGATATTTTGCTTGTTAGCGAAACCCATTTCACAGCAGAAAGCTACCTAAAGATTCCGGGGTATAGGTTGCATCACACCAATCACCCTGACGGCACAGCCCATGGGGGCACCACTATCCTAATAAAACAGACAATAGATCATTATCAATTACCTAATTTTGATGAAACCTATCTACAAGCTACTTCTATCAAGGTCCGCACACTGTGCTACGATTTAACCATATCAGCAGTGTATTGCCCACCTAGGCATAATATCAGAACACAAGACTATAAGACATATTTTAAAACTCTTGGGAAGAAATTTTTAGCTGGTGGTGATTATAACAGTAAAAATACATTATGGGGTTCAAGACTGAGCACTACCAAAGGAAGAGAACTTGCTAACCTAATGCAGGATTGTAACTACTCATTCCTCTCTACATATTGGCACTCCAACATATTGGCCAACAGACCCTGCAAAAAGGCCAGACTTACTAGATTTCTTCGTAATAAACGGCCTCTCACCAGCCTACATGCATATAACCCCTAATTTAGACCTATCATCTGACCTTACCCAGTCATAGCAACTATTTCCTCAACCATCCTACCCCAATATGAAGATCCAAAGCTCCATAACCACAAAACAAACTGGGAAGAATACAGAAGTATACTTACAAACAGTATAAAGTTAAATATACAACTGCGAACAACTGATGATCTGGAGATCGCAACAGAAAATCTGATCAAACTACTGCAAAAAGCTGCAAAACAGTCTACTCCGCCACACAAACCACAGAAAGATACAAACACTATCCCACTACAAATTAAACAACTTCTACGGCAAAAAAGAAAAGCTCGAACAATCTGGCACTGCACACACAATCCACTCGACAAAACCAGATATAACCAACTAAGCAACAACTTAAAAGCTAAACTTAAACAATTGAGGGAAGATTCGTTTGCAGTCTATTTAAGTAACCTAAACAGATATGATCACTCAATATGGCGACCCATTAAAAATGCAAGAAAACCCAAAACTTATGTACCACCTGTTAGACAATCACTACCAACCATTGGACCTTGGGCGAAAAGCAACAAAGAAAAATCTGACCTCTTTGCGACACATTTTTCAAATACCTTTACCCCCCACAAAGACGATACAGATATTGAAATGGAGTCAAACATAGCAAGACCAATTGAGACTCAACAACAAGTGAAACTTACCACTCCGGGTGAAATTCAAAATGAGATCAAATTCCTGGGACTCAAAAAAGCACCGGGAGTTGACAAAATAACGCCTAAAATGCTAAAAGAACTTCCTCGAAAAGCACTAGTGTTATTAACCTATATATTTAATGGAATAATAAGGCTACAGTACTGGCCACAGCAGCTCAAACTATCTCAAATAATAACTATAGCCAAACCAGGGAAAGATCCCACAGACGTTAATTCCTATCGACCAATAAGCCTTATTTTATAATTGTGTACTTCTTGCAGTTTTTTCTCAATAAATCAAAAGTGGTTACAGATAGCTATAGGGACGTACATACAAAAAATGTTCGTTATTTAATTCTGCATCACAAAGGTACAAAATATACAGGGTGTTCCATTTGAAAAAGTTGTGAATTTTAGCTTTGATGTTCTCTAAATTTAAAAATTAATTTTGAACACCCTGTACATGGTGGGTCAATTTTCTTTCAAATAAGAGCACCCTACAAGCCCCTGCAACAAAATCCCTACTTAAATTCGTCTTCACAGTTGCAGCCATAAAAGCTGTAAACTGTTAAGTGGGATAATGTAAAACCCAATTTTTTTGAAAAGAGATTTATAACTTCTAAACCGGTCATTAAATGGCGCTAAAATTTTAGATATGAATAAGCCTGCCAAGAGAGGTGTTAAATATGCAAAAATATTTGGGGTATTCTATTTAAAAGAAAATTACCTTAAGCGTGCCACACTTTCTGCAACACCCTGTATATTTGAAAATAATTTCTCTAGATGCGTTCCTATCCACAGTTTATATCCGTATTAGAACGATTTTTCTAGCTGTTACCATTTAGGAGCTATCGGACTTCCCCACACTATTGCCCCACCCGGTATATATTTTGTGTAAATAAACATAGTTTGGTCTGGTGTCTGATAAAATCTAATAAAATATGCTCATCAGAATTGGCCAAGAAAAACGTAATACTACAATCAATAATTTCGTTATTTAATATCGACATCCACAAATAACAATATCATACCTCGATCTTTGACAAAAATGAGATGGCATTCTTATTAAAAAGGTTTGTTCTTTCCAGTAAACAAAAACTAAGGCGATATTTTCAAAAAAGACTAGCTTTATTGGATCTCACTCACACATTATAAGGACTGTATCGAAAAGAAAGTTGACACCACAATAATTTTATAATAAAACAACACTTTAATATCTAGAAAATTTAATAATTTACAGAAATATAAAAAAGTATTATTATTTTGCCAGTTATCTGACTTTATTTTTTAGGTTACGTATTAAGCTTTGGACGGCTTCCTTTGTGACTGCTTTGGCGGGCTTATTCAATTTTTTTTTAAATCTTCTAGGCTAGTTGCAGCTTCATCATTTTTCTGAAGATGTCGTTTAATAATAGTCCAATATCTTCAGTAGAACGCGCTTCAAGGCGCTTTGGGGGATTAGGCTTTTTCTCGTCAGAATTGACTTTATGCTGTTTACACCATTGCAGCTAGGTCTGACCAAAATAAAGTAGGCACTGTATGCTTTTTAATCATTTGCGACGGTCTTTCTGGAAACATTCTTTTCGGTATAAATCTGCATTCAAATATTTTTGAGTAAATAAGGGACTAAATTTCATGCTGCATTTCATATGGCTTGCCATACTAGACCTTTTTCCCATATTTTTCCATGAAAATCGACTTGTCCTTTTTGCTCACATATGCATTTTTCTCAATAGTGTAAAATTGGGGCATTGGCAATGTTTTATAATAAAATTTGCAGTAAGTCTTATCGTCCACTATAACACACTGGTTTTTCCTTGTTAAGACGTTGTCATACAGGTTTCTTGTCTGATTTCTTACATCTACAGATTGTTTTTCGTTCCTTTCAGATTTTTTTGTTTTTTATAAGATTTCAAATTATATTTTTTCTTTATTCGCTGAATCATTCCTATTGATGTTTCTGATTTTTTCGGAGTGTTGCGTACTGACAGCATTGATTTACGTTTAAAAATCTTCAACACCTAACTATCTCATCCTGGATTAGAGGATCCATTTTTAGGACCAGATTTCGACAGCTTTTCAAACTACAAGCCTCGCCAAACTTTTTAATATATTTATGACACTTTCATGGCCAACATTGCGATTTTTAGCCAACTGTCTTTTAAAAATTCCTTTTATTCTGCACTACTCGTCCAAAATTACTTGTCTTTCATTTATATTAACTCGCGTCATTGCTGTATATTGTACACAAACTTGAATTTATTTTCATATGAAGCGGTTGTCGATATACAAATAAACAAATTATTATCGAAATTATTTTAAAAATATTTCACAGCTTGCTTTTGCGATTGTTTAAAAATGTCAACTTTCTTTTCGATACAGTCCTTAGCACAAGGTTTTAAACAGGATTTCTATAAATTGCTATTTTTCAGTTAGAATGTTCTTATTTGTGGGCATCAATATATTCAATAGTTACCTGTCTAAAATGTTCTTTACAATACAACAATACAGATTATAAAATTAGTTGTAAAAGCAAATGCTCATCATAACAAATGACTAGGTGATTAATGTAACAGGACCACAACCACTGCACTACAATGCAAATGATCCTATTATTATTGCTATTACCACCAAATGAAGCAAAAATGCAACATCCATCATCAGTGCTAGCAAAATATAAAACACCAACAGCTTAAAAAAGAATTAAAACAAAAAGTCATACCTCTTCAGGTTTGCAGAATCGCAAAACAAATTTTTTGTTCAACAATGGCAAGACTGTAATGCATGGAATGGTATCGACAATTTCAAGCCAATTAAGAGGTAGCTGCTCCTTAAAGATCTCTGCATAATCGGCTTCTAATTGAGTGTTCCATACACCAGAGAAATGACTTTGTACCAAGGGTGGAATTCTTTCTAATATATCTTTGTTATCTGAAATTAATAGTGGCTCATGTTTGGTGTATTTCGTGGAAAGGTCTTCTAAAGCAAATTTTGCTGCCATTTGTTTTGCTGATGCTTCATCGAGGAATTCGTCAGGATAACTACTGTAAGCGTTGGATCCAACCTGTGTTTAAACAGAAATAGTTATTATATAAAAATGTACTGTTTCTGAGATAAATGATTTTAAAGTTTAATTAAAATTTTTTAATCTTTGCAACACATTGGAAAGTATATTAAGATGAGATTCTGTTGAAATTAATCATTTCAACAAAGCACTTACTATTTTATAAATTCTTATGGGTCGTGTTACAATCAAGATCAGAATTCGAAGATCTTCTAATTAAAGCAAGATGTTATGTCACTAGTAAGATAAATTATTACATTATTTTTTGGAACACACATGTTATTTTCTATAAAATCAACAAATCTGTCAATCAGGGCCGGCACGAGGCAGGTTCATCTTAGAAATACACGAGCTTTCTCTACTGCTGTAGTCACACCGATGTTTCCGTTTCACTTAACGACTGGCAAAGCAAACTTCCACCATTCAATCCATGTAAATTCTAATGACGTAATTAAAAACTTTGCAAAGAAAAAGGCCAGAAAAATAATTTTTTAAACTCATCACTTTCAAAATGACATTTTGCAAATGTAACAGTTAACGCAAACGTAGTTTTTGCGCACTTGTGCTTCTATAAGATGCAAAAAGCACTACCCTTTTTAAACTCTCTAAAAATAATTTAAGTGCTGGGGCTGACATGTTGACATTGAAGAGACATGGAAAATGGAAGAGCGACACAGTTGCATTAGGATATATCGAAGATAGTATCGCATCTAAAAACAAAATTTCGTGGATGATAGCTCAGGGCGACAAAACAGACGGAGAATCCTCAAAGTTTGAAGTAAATATGTCATCAATTAGAAAAAACGTGATGGAGTCCGGAAATTGCTCACTTGGAGGTGATATTAAACTTAGCGGATCGTTTTCTAATTGCGTTTTTAATTTCAAAGATTCCAAATGAAACCAAAATCGTATCTGTTTAGCATATTACTTCGATTATTAAAATATTTTCTAAATCTAATGTATCTTTCATTTATGTAAGTGTAATTATACAAACAAGCGGGCATTATGATTACGCCTGCTTATTATGCCCTAGGGCGTAATGAAGTCGTTTATATAGCTTGTATCACAGCCATAAACAATAAATTATATAAAAGTGAAAAATAAATATATTAGTTAAAAAGTAAAATTTGCAAAGCGCCAAGTGCAAAGTGTTGTTATAGAAACCAAAAATAGAAACCAAAACACCAAAAGTGTTTCATAAACACTTTGACAAATCAGTAGTTGTCATATTCATTTTGCACTTTGCAAATAAAACTGCAAAGAATTTTTAGCATTTGCATATCGAAAATGAACAGAAAAAGTTAGCTGTTCTGGGAGTAATAGAAGAAAAAAAAGGTATATTATTCGGGAATTTTAAAAATACGAATAGTAGGGAGAAACAATTGCCGTTTACTGCGTAAAATTTGAAATCGGGCATCATCATAACATACGAAGAATGTTTACTTGCCGATCAACATACTGCTCCTCGTTTATACGTGGAGCATCGATGTTTAAAAGTGTTTCATCTACACATTCACATACAGAAGGAAAACCTCCCTTTCTAAAAAACTCTTGAGCAATTCCTGGATTGCTAGGCCAAGATACGGTATTCCTGAAGAACCTGTTGACTATAGCCCCTATAATTCGTCGAACCACTCTGCATATGGAAGCTTTTGAAACTTCATGCATTGATGCTATGCCATGGTACTGGCCACCATTACCAAACCAGTGCAAAGCTTTGAGAAGCTGCTCTTTTGGCATCAATGCGTGGTTTCTTCGGATTTCATGAGCAAGATCATCTGCGATAGAAAGTAATACAGCTTCTGCAGCGGGTGCAGAGAGACGATAACTTTCTCTAAATTGAAAATTAATCAAATTACCAAAGTTTATCCTTTCTTTAAAATTTCTTCTAGGGGATGCTTCATCATCACTTTCATCGCTTGAAAAATATTAAATTATGACGAATCATGTTTTAAATGGACAAGCTGCAAATGAACAAATAAAATACTAAAACTATGTGTAAAGTATGTGTGGCAGTTACATTTATTAAGATTTTTGCAAAATGTAATGGAAAAGTCGAAAAAACGCAAAGTTAGTTAAAATATTTTATGAAACAAAAAAACTTTGCACTATCAAAATCTGATAAATGCAAAGTGAAGAGTTGCAAAGTAGTTTTATGAAATAGGGCCCTGGTCACAACAGGTTAGCTAAAGATAGCAGGGTAGGTGCGAATGGGAAGTGAACCTTTGCTTACTGTTGTCTGCTTTGATGTGTTGGATGCGTTTTAGATTAGTGTTCGGACACGTTTGTTTTAGAATACTTAAAATATGCCTCAAACCCGAACAAAATGTAAAATATTTGGAACACCACGTGAACTTTGTGGGAATATTCTTCCAACATATTCCGACATTATGAAATTGTTTCTGTGGTATCGTGATTTTTTCAAGACTGAAAGCAACAAAGACCCTAGTGTGCTTGATATTTCTAAAGTTATATTTGATATTGAATGTACATATTTGACAGAAAGCTTCTCTTCTAAATAATTCTGACTAAAAATTAATTCAGAAGAAAAAAGATTATAATGAGAAATAAAGTTATGAAGAAAAACAAGTCTGTTGCAAAAATTAAGGTATTTAAAATACAGTTAAACTCACTTACAACGAGCACGAGTATAATGAGATCCTGGATATTACAGCTAACATTTGAAATCGTATTCGCCTAATGCTAATATTTCCCGTTTACTACGTGTACGTTTACACGAAACAACGAGCAAAATTTTTAAGTATAATGCTTCTTGTGGTAGGCATATTTCTGATTTATGACCTGCACCTAAACTTTCAATTACTTTTACCTACTTTACCCACTTATTTTTATGACTTAAGTAGGGGAGAGTCTGGAACAGTAGCCACCTTCCCGTGATTTTCTTATTTATAAAGACTAGATCTAGCACAGAATGTACCAATAGGACACTGAGTATATTAACAAAGTTTTTCCATTTAAATCTCAAGATTTTTATTTTAAAACAAACTCAACCTGAAATTGTGTACTTGAAGTAAAATACATCAGGCAAGTGAAATAATTGTTAGTGGCTAAATAAACGTCGAAAGAAACTAATGTTGACCGCTTATACCTACTACATGTAAATATTTATTGGTAAAATAATATTTTGATTGTGTTGGGTAGTTTTTGTTTTTCCTACTTTTTTAAAAAGCATGTAGTTCATGGTACAGTGGCCATGTTAAATGTAGGTACAGTGGCCACTTCTTTGTTATATAGATCACTGTACTATTATTTAGTACAAAATTTTATATATTTCAGATATCATTTCCTAGATGTTCCTGATGATTTGTACATTATTTATCTCAACCTGTAAAAATAGGCGGCACTACTAGAACAGCAAATCTGCTTTTTCCTTTAATTCATCTATGTATGTTTGTTAGCTTTTGGCTGGTTTTTTAAATTTAAGTTGCCTTTTTTTAATACAAATTATTTTTTACAAAATAAATCATTATTCTGTAAATGTCTATGTACTTGTTTTTACTATTCCCATCTCCTACACAGTAGTGGCCACAGTACCATACTCTAATGGCCACTGTAGGTACGTACGGACGTATAAGGTCACAGGACAATAGGCGGACAAGAAGAGGAAGACCATTGTGTAGATGGAAGGATGAATTAATAAATGCAATGGTGAAATGTGAAAAGATCTATCAAAGAATAAGAAAAACTGGACGAATATGGCGGGGTGGCCTTTACCCAAAAACAGGATGAATAGCCTTGTTATTATGTACGAGGGTCGTTTTTTTTTCAACCTCCGATAGGCTATAAATAAAATACAAATGTATATAAAAAAGTCATTTTATTACTAAAAGTTCTGTATACTTATGGTTACTTTTCGACATATTGTTGTATCTGTGAACAAGCTTTCCAATACTGTCTTCATAAAATGTTGCCGCCAACGCATTTAAATGAGTCTTGACGTTGCCTTGAAGATCCTCGGTAGTTTGGTACTGTCCTACTATCTAAGTACTGTCCTACTAGCCACGTCTTCAGTTCAGGGAAAAGATGAAAGTCACGCGGTGCTAGGTCGGGACTGTATGCCGGGTGATCAAAAATGTCCCATTGAAATTGCTCAAGGAGTGGTTGCGTTGCAACAGCACTGTGTGAACGGGCTTGTCATGGATCAGAACAAATTCCAGCAGTCAGCATTTCTCTTCTCTTGTTTTGAACGTCTGTTCGCAAAGTTTCGTCGTAAAGTTTCACAATAAACTACCGAGAATCTTCAAGACAACGTCAAGACTCATTTAAATGCGTTGGCGGCAACATTTTATGAAGACGGTATTAGAAAGCTTGTCCACAGATACGACAAATGCCTCAATCTTTATGGTGAATATGTCGAAAAGTAGCCATAAACCATAAGTATACAGAACTTTTAGTAATAAAATAATTTTTTTTATATACATTAGTCTTTTATTTATAGCCTATCGGAGGTTGCAAAAAAAACAACCCTCGTATATGAAGATGTCGTACATGGCCATGAAAACTACAAGGAATCAAAGAGTTTCCAATTTGTTAAAAACAAACTACAGCAAGAACTAATATTTTTTACTCTTGCAGTTTTCAACATTTAACTTTTTGTACAAATATTGGTTTTTATTGGTGTACATGTTTTTTTTAGTGTCCATTTGAACCATAAAGACTAGGTATTTGCAGAATTGGAATGTACATATTGTTTTATCTTGTATAGGTGCATTGCACTGTGGTCCCGCGTATGTACCGCGCTCATTGTAAGGCGGTCATAACTATCATACATGATGTATTCCAGGAGGTAAACTGATTTATTTATGATGTTTATTTAAAATGTCTTTTCAGTGAAATTAAAGACAACAAATTTGCTAAGTATTGCATTTTACACAATTAAGATAAAATAAAACAGTTTTAAAATAGCATAAAAAAGTAAATTTAAAAAATAATTATTGAAATAGTTATAAAAATAGAACGGTAACTACGTTTCGTTTTTAAAATATTTAGAATACTAGGGCAAACAGCTATTTCATAACAAAAACTAACATCATACAATTTACACTATAGACTTAAGTAATAAGTATATCTTAATATACGTTATATTACTGATATAAACACCTACTTATACCTATTCATCTAATAAATTAGGAACAGCCAAGCCCCATCAGAGTTCAGTAGTAACCTATTCAATAGATCTATATTGGTTGTTATACGTGACATTTTTCTAGTGTGATCCCATCTAAATGACTTAATAATCTTATTAGTTGATTCGGCAGTTTCTTCAGATAGTTCCCCAAAAGGCAATAACGCGTGATCTATGACTTCAGAACCATGAATGTAAAAGAATATACCTGTTTCTTGGACTTCCATTATAGAACATATGCACAAAACACCAAATTAATAATAATAATAATAATAATAATAATAATATTACTTTATTCAACAAGCTCAAGAGCTCAATTACAGAATAAAGACAAAAATAATAATACAAAAACATCTATATATACATATTAGAAAAAAAAAGAAACAACAAATTATAAAAACGAAAAATTATGAATACATTAGTGAAAACAAAAACATATGTAGACACTAGGTACTTATAAAAAAGAAAGAAAAACTAGATGAGTTTGTATTTAGTTCGCCATATCCGAGGTGTTGCATATTTTAACAAGATTGTTTTTAAATTGTTTTATAGTAAGGTGGAAAATGTCTAGTTCAGCATTTACTGAGTTATAAGATTTACACATAGCTACTACTGGCGATTTCATAAAGTAGTTTGTTCTTGGATTACCGTATGTGAATGATTCCGTTTTTCGTGTAAAAGCTACTGGTACATGTATATTTATTAAGGAAAGTAAGTGTGGAACAGACATTAGACCATTTACTATTTTATACAAGAACATTAATATGTGATGACATCGTCTGTTTTCAAGCGAGATATAACTCCAATGAGTTAGTAGATCATTGTAATTTAATTGGTAAATGGTTCTGTGTTCCCGATAATAACAATATCTGAGAAATCTTTTTTGAATATTTTCAAGCTCTTTCTTTTGGTAACTATAAAAGGGGTTCCAAACAACTACACAATACTCCATTTTGGCTCTTACATAAGAATTAAAAAGTCGGGTTAAAACTGTAGGATTAGTGAAGTTTTGAGTATTTCTAATGATAAAGCCTAGTTTCTTGTATGAAGTTGAAATGAGTTCGTCAATGTGGGTCTGAAAGGAAAGTTTTGGATCAAACAAGATACCAAGATCTTTAACTGAAACCGCTCGTGTAACTAAAACTGAATTCATATTGTAATTATAGATCAAATTTGATTGTTTTCTGGAATAGGACATGGCATTGCATTTGTTAATATTGAAATTTAGTTTATTCTCTACTGACCAATTGTAAATGGAATTAATATCTGCTTGTAGTTTTTCAGTCTTCTATACCTTTGATAGTTTTAAATATTTTTAAGTCATCAGCATATAATAGATATTCCGAATATGTGATATGTTGACAAACGTCATTTATAAAAATAGTAAATAGTAAAGGACCTAGTACCGAACCTTGAGGAACTCCAGAGGTAGCATAAAAAACAGTAGATTTATAGCCATTGTAGTAGACGTACTGTTGACGCTCATTTAAATATGAATTAACCAATTCCAATAAATTATTATGAAATCCAGAAGTTTCCAATTTTGAAAGTAACAGACAGTGGTCAACCGTATCGAAAGCCTTGGAAAAATCAGTGTAAATTACGTCAACTTGGCACTTATCCTCCAAGGCTTGCAACACATATTGAGTAAATATACATAAATTGGTGGTGGTAGATCAATTGCTTATGAAACCATGCTGGTTTGGTGATACTAAGCAAGAAATTTGTCTAAAAATATTATCATGTATAATTGTTTCAAAAATCTTAGCAAATACCGATAACAAAGATATCGGTCGATAATTTCCTACGACATTCTTTTTTCCACTTTTATGAATCGGAGATATTTTCGAAATTTTCCATTTTGTAGGAAATGTGCACGTTTTTAAACTTAAATTGAAAATTTTATATAAAGGAAGACATAGAAGTTCAGAGCAGCCTTTTACTATGTAAGTTGGAAAATTATCTGGTCCCACAGACTTGGAGTTTTTTAATTTTTTAATCGCTTTTCTGATTTCATTTTCCGAGATTTTAAATAACATAACTGAATTAAAAGTAACATCTTTTAAGCAATTATTAAGATTATTAAATGATTTAGGTAAGTACACACTACTGAAATATTTCGAAAATCCTTCAACGATATCTTGAGGCGAGTTTAAAATATTGTCGTTCATTACCATAGGTATCGTAATACTCGTGTTTTCCCGTTTAGACTTTATGTGCGACCAAAAGTTGGATGGATCGCTTAAAATGTTTTCTTCAATATTGTAAATATGATTAGAATATGCTAACTTTAATTTAATCTTTAATTCCTTTCTTAAGCATTTGAAATCGTTTGCATGCCGAACATCACCATTTTTACGTAAAAGCTGTCTGCTTTTTTCTTTTAACTTGATAAGCTTAATTATTTCACTATTAAACCAGCGTGGATATTTGCTTTTTCTTTTAGTTGCCTTAGGGACGGTTTGTTCAAATATATGATACAACAATTTATAAAATTTATCAACCATTTCATTAACGTCCGTATAGCTGTCTAAACATTCCCAGTTAATTTCTCTAATTAGATTATACATTAATAAGAAATCTGCTCTTTTAAAGTTTAAACCACAAAATAGTTTACAAAGACAAGTTCTATTACATTAATTATGCATGATGTGATGTGTTCACAGTCGAGTAATAAACAAAAGTGTTAATGTTTATATATTTATCCAGGAACTACATACGATATACATTTTTGCAAAGATATACTTATAAGAAGTTGCTGAAAGGAAATAATATATATACTATTAAACGTTCTCTAAAAACAACAAATGGTAACAAAATTCTACAGAGATCGCAAATGTGCGTCTAGGAAGACATAACAAGTCTAATAAATGACATCAAGCAAATTTCAGCAAGAGATTGTTGTTGTTTTATAATATAAAGGTATTGAGCTTTAAAATAAAGAAAAAACCAACAGGGGGACAGTGGGGGAACATAGTTAAAAGACTACACAAAAACTATACTTGAAGAAAATTTTACCATAAATACAATAAACCATTACCATAAATAAATTTCGAAAAAGAAAACAATCAGAATCAATTAAATATAAAAGAACATATCTGTTTCTTGAGATTTCCATTGTAGAATATACGCACAAACACCAAATTACCCCAAAATAGTTAACAAAGACAAGTTTAAGTAATGACTAACTGATAAAATTAAATATGTAGGGTACAATGTATTCACTTTCGAGGTCGAAACAAAAGTGTTAATGTTTAATTATCCGGTATCTATTTATACCACAATGTACTATGGTAATCAGTTAATAACTAGATGGTAACAAATTACGGGAAAACGAACTAAAATATTTTTAGGTTTTGACCTATTACGGGACCACTGTGCATTGTTACAAATACAGTTTATTAGAAAGAAAGCATTACAAAAACCGACTGATATAGAGAACTAATAAAAACCGAGCCTGTTCACTATTTGGAATTCAACGTTTTAAAATTCATCTGTATGCTTTTTAGTGCGTAAACTAATTTATGAATTTGATTCATAAATGCATAAGATACAATATTTTACCAAATTGAACGTAGATTTTAACTGCTATAATGTAAACTAGATTTGCAGTCACATAACATTCATTCTTTAATGAAAGATAGCTATCTTACCCTAAATCTATGTTGTCAAAGACACCACAATAAGATTTTATAAAACAATAGGTAAGTGATTTATAGATTAGGTGAGAAATTTGTAATTAATATTATTCTTAGGATCATGCTAAGTATTAAACTGCGATAAGATCTTAAATTAAAATCTTGCTAAAGACTGATCTGATTGCCCAAGTAATGGATTTATTTTTTGTTTATCAATTTTGAATTAAACTTCCAGTTACAATATCATTATTCATTTTAAAAAGCAAATAGTCAGAACAGATAGAACAATTTGCACCTTTTTTTCTGTCTGGCCAAGCCCGGTTTAGATAGCTAAATTACATTGGCCATTAGCAGAACAATAAATTATGCATAAACTGAAATAAATGCTTTTACTTGTATTAGTAAAAGGAAAAGATATGATTCTTAATTAGTAAGAGTGATCAACTTATAGTAGAAGCATTTTCTACTTTTGATGCATACGACAACCAAGAAAACAGAGATATTGTTATGACATAAGTGCCATAAATTCTCAGCCCGGCAGGCTTCTACAGGTGCCAACATGTTCAAACTCGATTGCGTCATAGTTGAACATGTAAGAGGTCAACACTATATATATATTACAGCTAGAAGTGTAATAGATTTTAGTAACCACTCAAGCATCGTGACGAGTGCATGAAAATGAAAAAAGCTAAGGAAAATTGAATACCGCGCAGTCATTAAATTTTTAACAAAAGAAGGGAACATGCCTAATCAAATTGAGTTTAGATGCCATTTATGGTGATTTATCTCCTTCCTATTCCACTGTAAAAAAGTAGTCAAAATGTTTCCGTTTGAGGCAAGAATCACTTGGAGTTGATGAACGCACCGGTCGGACAATTGAAGCGGTAACGCCTCAAAAAGTTGCAATCATTGAAGAAATGGTATTAGAAGATCGCCGTTTGAAAGTTTAAGGAGTTAGCAGTGATGTCTGACATTTCGGAAAACAAGTGTTCGTCGAATTCTTCATGACCATTTGGGTATGAATAACATTAGTGCAAGATGGGTACCGCATCTTCTTTCTATCTGTCCAACGTCAACGTTGCGTCGAATGTGCGCACTTGTTTTTAAACTTGTGTGAAGACGACCCAAAGCTGATTTTGGAGTCCATTGTCACTGGAGATGAAACAATGGTTCTGTATTATGATCCTCTACCGAAAAGGGAATCGATAGAATGGCAGCGACCCAATGAACCTCGTCCCAAAAAGCCGAAAGTCGTTCAATTGACAAAGAAAGTTATGGCAACAATATTGTGGGATTGTGACGGCATTTTACTGATTGATTTTAAAGAACGCAATACAACTGTTAACAGTACATATTATGCGTCTTTATTGCATAAATTGAGAAACAATATTCATGAAAAACATTGAGGAAAATGGACAAGAGGCGATCAATTATTACACGACAATGCACCCGTTCATACTGCCGCAATTTCACAAGCTGCCATTCGACATGCGGCTTTGAAGTATTGGATCATCACCGTACAGTCGTAACATCGTTTTAAGGATGAGAACGAGTTGCAAGTTGCAAGCAGCTGTAATTGAATATTTTGAAGGAAAAATTTCAGATTATTTTTACAAGGGTATTGAATTATTAATTCCACATTGTAATAAGTGTATTGACAGGGGAGATTATATTGAACAATAAAAATTATTATATTTTACCAAGTTAATTTTTTCTATATCAGGCTGAGAATTTATGGCGCTTACCTCGTATATTACTTTCAGAAAGCACATTTAACAAAATAGTCTTTTGAATTGTATTTGATAATAGTTTTGACAAAAAATATCTTCAAAGGTTATTGTTAATGTATCACAATGAAAATCAATTAATTTAAACTCTACATTAGTGATGTAATTTTAACAATAAAAGAAAAATGATTCTGCGCCATCTATCGAGGAATTCTAGAAACAAAATTATTTTGTACAGTGCAGTCTTAATTTGAACCAATAAAATTATCGCAGGCTGGGCCTGGCAGAAAGAAATAAAGTTTAGTAATATGTAAGTCTGTTTATAAAATGGCAGTTTTATCGCATTCTAAGGCGTTTTCTAGCGATGAATCGTATTTATAAATGTATTTAAACCCAGTTGAATAAGTAGAATGAAGCATTTTAAACCACTGCTTTGTAAGCACATGGTTTATTCAAAGAATCGTAAACAAAAAACATAACCTATAAATCAACAAAAGTGCATAATACTGTAATATGGAATAATAGTTATTTATGGCACAAGTGAGTTAAGTAAGATATTATCCACGAACGAAAAATGTACCCTCGAGGGCCGGCAGGCCCGATAGGGTTAATTTTTCTGAGTGGATAATATCCTTAACTCACGCGTGCCATACAAAATTTTATCCAACACCTCTTTATTTAAGTTTAAACATCGAATTTGCAATGTATAGTTAGTCTGTAGTTTTGACGGTAATAAATTTAATACGCTAGCACGATGACTAGATTTTAATAATATTAAGTAACATAAGCCGGTGATTGAGTGTTATGTTTGAAGGAGTGAGTTTTTTAAAATAACCCACGTTGCTAGGGGCAACGTAGGTTATAATGTAACATAAGAGTAAACAATCACTTTCCTTATTTAAAATGGCCATAGTAAACATGGTATTTATATAGAGGAGTTGGATAAATAATTTTATTTTGTTACAAAATAATGGATGTTAGAAGTATAATTACAAATTGACGTTATTACATCAAAACAACTCAATATAAAAATCAAAAGGCTGATAGTGTGCAAGTCACTGGTTTAAATACGTTTTCCACTTCAGTTTAAAACTGTTTGAACCAGTTGCATGTATGACGTCACTGTTACATCACTAGAATTACACATTTTAAATACAACAGCAAACAGTTTAAACCATTTGATCGCTAGAAAACGCCTCTAGTTATAATAAATAGCCACTTTGACATTAGAGAGTACATAAAAGTTCAACATTTGAACAATCATAAAAAAATCATTTAAAACTGTCATCATTGCCATTTTCTTACC
This sequence comes from Agrypnus murinus, assembly GCA_929113105.1. Classification (NCBI taxonomy): domain Eukaryota; kingdom Metazoa; phylum Arthropoda; class Insecta; order Coleoptera; family Elateridae; genus Agrypnus; species Agrypnus murinus. The sequence continues at coordinate 67,101,354 of OV816025.1, forward strand.
TTAACAAGACTAGTATAAATAGTTGTTTTCATTTTATCTATTTTTGTAACTCTTGTTTTTGTTGTAAAGCAAGGTGCTTCTAATTGATACACTTTTGTAAAATTTTGCAAATCGACTACAAAATTTCCTGTATATTGAAAATTAACAGGTTTACTAGACTCTTTGTTCCTTTTAAATCTGTCTCTTTCCGGTGTCCCATCAGTACTATCGCTACTGGACCATCCAAAAAGTGAACTTTGATAATCGGCTGCAGCTAATGATTCATCTCTCAACCTTTGAATTTCTGTTGGTGACATTATTGGTGCATTATATAGTTCAGCTTGAACATTCCAATTGGTTAAGCCATTAGTGCCATTTGAATTGATGTTGTTCGAGTTAAGATTAATGTCCGCCATTCTATCAGTAATTCTCTTTTTAGCTTTCTTGCTTAAAGAATTAGGATCATTTTCTTTTTCTAGTTCCGGAGTTGTTTTTTCTACTTTTATTTTCATCACAGGTTCTACTGATTGAGTCGTTTGTATTGTCTGAGAGTCTTTTATAACATGTAATCGATTTGCTAATCGTGGTGCAATATTAGATGTTGGTGGTGGAGGTCTAGAATTTAAAGGTACTTTAACAAACTGATTGTGTGCAACAGCAGCAGGCCTAGGAGAACTCTGATAAGATTTATTTCTATTGGTATTTTTTGGCTTCCAACTTGGAACTGTGGGTGAATTGTTGAAATTGCTACGACTTGTCATACGCCTAGGTGGAGGTCTAGTAAAAAAATTATAATAAGAAATAAAAAAATCACAATAAAGATTAATAATATTATCAACCTTCTTCTTCTACTAGAAGAGTCCTTTTGTTTATCCACTAAGCTAGAAATGTGGCACGATTTCTCTGTTGGTTTTGCATCTACTAATAACTGACCACCAACACGAGTTGTAGCTAAAGTCGAAACACTAAGAATAAATTGCTCTAAATTCTTATAACCTAACTGTACATATGGAATTCTGTAACCCATTAACATATAAAAGTCATCTGCAAAAAATGGAAAGAAATTAGTCTATGAATTTTTATGAGGTACAGCTCATTAAATTACTCACTGTTAATTTGTCTTAAATCACATTTTCCTTTAACAGAAACCAAACAAGATCTTATTCCAGCAACCACTTCATCCCTTCCCTTCTCCGCCATGGTGAAAAGCTAAAAAAAATAAATAAAACATATATAATTTTAAGCAATCGTTTTCATCAACTAATTAAATGAGAACAAAACCAATTGTAATTATCAGAAAAAGTATTTAATTTAATTTAAGGAAAAAAATAATGTGGCTAAATGAGGATTGTAAATTATAATTATTTCATTATTTATTTATGGAAAGCAGTCATTGTTAAGATATGTTTGTGTAAATAAACAAATATAAGAAATATTTTTGCTTGCTTGAACAAAATCACAAACTGTTTCAAAGTCTATTTATAATAATTAATCTTGAAAAGAAATGTTTTATTGCTATTAGGTTTTACCTTATTGTTTTATTAATCTTTTCTTTAACGTACTATGGGTAATGATCTATACTTGGGACACTGAACAGATATAGTAATAAAAAACGCCTACAATTACTCCCTCTTTGTAACAAAACCTTCCTATTGGTAGCATTCAAATATACCGCTCAAATTGAAAGGCATGTTTAATTGTACCAAAAAGATATCAATTCGTTTACTGTCAAATATCCAGCAATCACTTGTTAGTTGTGCGTGACGCTTGTATAACTAAAATTTTCGTTCATTCATTTTCGATATTCTGTATTTGTTTGTTTGTTTAGTTTTCCGTTCTTTTCTGTTTTGAGTGTTCCCGTTTTCATTTTTTTTGTTTTGTTATTATTTCGTTCTTTACTGTTGTTGTTTTAAAATCCAAGAGATATGGCCCTTTCTCCTCCAAAAAAACGGCCGCAAATGCATTTTTCGGTGTCTGATAAAGCATCCATCCTAAACATTTTTAAAGCGTGTCAAGAAAAACATCCAACTAATTCGAAAATTGAAAACGTCGAATTTACTGCAAAAGCGGCAGGTAGGCAATTGTAATTTTATTTTGCTTATTACGTATTGTGTTATTTCTTCAATATTAATGTTGTAAATATTCATTTTATGACAGGCGTGGGTGTTGCAAGTGTTTATAACGTTCTTCGAGAATATAAGGCTGACCATAAATTCAAGCCGCCAAAGTCATATCATCGAAGTAAACCCATTTTGGACAACATTGATGAGGGCATAAAAAGTGGAGTCAGACGAATAATTCACCAATTTTATCTACGAAACGAACCACTGACAATAGCAAAAATAATGCTTGCTATTAATGATAACGAAGAATTGCCAAATTTCAAAAAAACTACTTTGAGGGCATTGCTGAAGGAAATTGGATTTCGGTAAATATACAATAAGTAATGTTATGTCATTATCTAAATTTATTATTGTTGAAGGTATAGCAAAAGAAAAAGAAATGGAATGTTAAAGGAAAAAGAATGAAATTGTGGCTTGGCGACGACATTATCTCCGGGAAGTGCGGAAATTGAGGGCAGAAGGGAAACAAATTTATTACTTAGATGAAACGTGGGTAAATGCAGGTAATACAGTGCAAAGAATTTGGCAAGACACAACCATAACTACAGCAAGGCAAGCTTTCCTACAAGGGTTATCTACAGGACTGAAGAATCCATCTGGCAAAGGAAAACGTCTTATTGTGTTGCACATTGGGTCAGAGGAAGGATTTGTAGAAAATGGCCTACTTTTGTTTGAATCCAAGAAGACTGGCGACTATCATGAAGAAATGAACGCCGAAGTCTTTGAAAAGTGGTTCCAAGCAATATTTCCGGCTTTGGAGGAAGGAGCAGTGATAATTATGGATAATGCCTCATATCACAGCAGAAAAGTAGAAAAAGTTCCTTCTTCTTCAGCAAAAAAGGCAGAGATTCAAGCTTGGTTAAGTAAGAACTCTGTTACATATGAAGCCGATATGGTTACAGCTGAATTATTAACGCTGGTGCAACAACACGCACCGGCAAAAAAGAAATATGCTATTGACGAATTAGCTATAGCAGTTGGTCGTAAAATTCTACGATTGCCACCATATCACTGCGAACTTAATCCTATAGAATTAATATGGGCCCAAATAAAAGAAGAAGTAGCAAGAAATAATACCAACTTTAAAATCCAAGATGTACAAAACCTACTACTTACTGCAGTTGCTAATGTTTCTTCTGAAAATTGGAAGAAAGCGACATCACATACCATGCTGGTAGAACAGGGCATGTGGGAAGCTGATTTAGCAGCGGATATTGTGATCGTACCATTGATTATCAATTTGGAAAATGAATCTGATTCATCAACGAGCTCGGATTCTGATTAATATTTATTATGTAATTCATCGTGTGTACATATTTTATAGTAAAATGTATGGTTATTATTTATACTAGCATTTCTCAAAGCGCCATTATTTATAATGAATTAACAATTCATTTCTAAAAATGTTCTATTGTAAATTTAACTTTCACATAAAACCAATTAGAACAATCTGTGCTGCCTTGATTTTTTTTTAACTATATCTGTTCAGCAGCCCGGGTATAGGGCAGCAAGGCTAATATAATGCTATCTTTTATTATTTTATCCTATGCATTTACACTGGAAAAAAAAATAGCATCATACTATCTTTGCTGTCCTAGATCATTATGAAAACAATAGTAGCTAATACCAATTATTTAATTTTTCGCCTACCTGATCAGAAAGTGCTTTCTAAATGTCCTGTTTTGAGGGCATTTAAGGCTTCTTTGCGGGCATCTTATGTCAAACTTTTTACTGCCCTCTTATGTCAAATACATAACCTCTATACTACTACTAGATGTAAGCATGATTTATTTATGTTAAGTTGGAGATTTTGATTTCAATAAATTATACAATGATAGACAACAATAACGATATTATTGAAAGCGATGAGTTCAGCTGTACACCACCTGAACTACGAGAACAAGCTACTGCCACTACAATCCAGAGAAAGGTACGAAAAGCAGTACGATACATTTAATAATTAGAAAACAGCTAAAAATGTCAAGAATATCACGGAAAATGTAGTTCTTGCGTATGTCTCAGAAAAATCAAATACAGTGAATGTCACTTCACTTTGGTCGGAATTTTCAATGTTAAAAACCAAAACCAAACCCAAACCTATGCTCAAGGCACAATTATAGTTAATTACTATAACAAATAACTTTTTCTTTGTTTTTTTGGTATTTTTGTCTTGTCTTTTTATATTTTTTTATTATTATTTATTACTGTTTACAATTAAAGCCAGCTGAGCTGAGCAGCCTGGAACAGCAACTACCCTGTCTAGCAGCTTAGCCAGTACTAAAGTCTAACAGTGCGACCGTGCGAGGCAGTCCGCCGTATGCGCCCGCATGCATAAAATGTAGCAAATGCGTCTACTATAAGTTGATCTCACTGATACTAATTAAAAATGATCTTATTCCTTTTACTAATAATAGTAAAAACATTTACTATACGGCCGGGTTGTATGTAGTGTAATGATTATTATGTTAATTTAGTTAATAAATTATGTCTGGCGTTATTTTCATTTTCATTCATTCCCTCTAACATATGCCTATTTAATTTACTAATAAGTTACGTTACTGTTTAACTTTTGGAATTCTTTTTTAAACTTTTAAACAGGTAGGTGAAAAACTTTTGTTTGTCACTCGGACCGAAAAGCATTTGTAGCCCTAAGTTGTCTGCTCAATCAAACAACTGCGGGCTACAAATGCTAATTTTCTGCCCTTGAGACACAAAATACTATTAAAAAGCTGAAGTACTATACAGACCTAAGAAAATTACAAAGTATATTATATTAATCCCCTTTAACTATACTATGTACATTTGGTTGTCCTGCACATGATTAAATACTTAAACATAACCTAAATAGCATCCATTTAAGTTTCTGTTGTTTATAGGATTCATCACAGATCAGAATGAGTTCAACTTGCAATTTGTATGTATATAGTAAAAGTGTAGCAATGGGATGTGCCCCAAAACAATGGAAGATCTTCATTCCCAAAGCGGGAAAGAAAGGCTACACAAATGCCAAATCTTTTAGACCCATTAGCCTCATGTCTTTTCTTTTAAAAACTTTTAGAAAAAAATCATTGATAGGTATTTAATAAAAAAGTTCGACTGAAACTACACTCCACGCAGTCGTGCATAAAGCAGAAAAGGGGCTTTATGACAAGACAAGAACAGCTACAATCGGTCAAGTTTTACAGGCCAGGGAGACCCCTTCCATGATGGTCAGTTGGGTAAAGTGGATATTGGCCTGGAAAGAACTGTAGTGACGAATTTAAGGGACTGTTCAGTTGGGACCGGGGTAACTGGGGACTACCGCAAGCAGTTGTCCATGTTATTGCTTGTCGCCCCATTTATGGCGCCTTATAGTGAACAGCCTGTTGGAACATCCAACGGTAGAGGGCTTCTATGCTCAAGCATATGCAGGCGACATACTAGTTCTAGTGAGTGGGAAATTTAAGTCATCTGCAACAGAATGCAAGTAGCCTGCAGGATTATGGAAAGATGGTGTAAAGAAAACGGTTTGTCTGTAAATTCACTTAAGATGGAAATGATTCTCTTCACTAAAAGAAGAAAAATCGAGGTCTTCAGGGCACCCATAATGTATCGACTCTCTTACTACTCCAATAACTAGAGAACAGTGGAAGCAAAAACAAGTCAAGTCTCAGCCAGGTGCCTTAATTTGTTACACAAACGGAATTGACATAAAAATTGAGGGGTATAAGAAAGCTTCACTTTAGGAAAGTTTACCACAGTTTTTCTGGCAGAAGTTTACGCCATTCTATCGGTGGCAACCAAGGATGAGATTAGGACAGGACCCACGAAAAAAATTTATATCTGCTCTGACAGTCAAGCTGCACTAAAAGCAATCGATTCTGCTAAAGCATCGCTTTAGCAGAATAGGCAAGAGAGACATAGGTGGAACTGGTTTGGATTCCAGGACAATGAGAAGGCTAATGAACTGGCCAAACTCAGAGCCAAGGACACCTGTCTAGGACCGGAACCCTTCCTGGGTATCACAAGTTGCTTAGTCTCAATTTGAGTTTGTTTGGTCTTAATCTGAAGTTGGTTGGCGTCATTTTGGAGTTGAAAAGTTATAGAACTTGGAAATCTTATTAGCGGTGGGAGTTTTTAACATGCCAAATATCGCATTGGCAGAGGGCTTGAGGTTTATTTCCTTATCCGAGAAGCATGTTTTAATTTACAATCCAGGATTATGACGTAAACATGCTAACCACTAATCTACCAAAGCTGACTACTTAGAATATTTATTGTTTTTGTTATTACATTATCAATAAATTCTTAAAATAAAAAATGTTGGGTACATTAGTTTTCTGCAGAGCTCTACATAGTTGGAAGCATCCATTCTTATTATTTATTCTTTATCTGCTTATTATCAGATCTTCTTTTACTTGTCAGAGACGAGGTGAAATGTAAATTTTAAAATATATCACCTTTTCTTTAAACAATATCAAAAAAGTTAAAATTTCTGGCAGCAGACGTTTTTAAAATCCCTATATTAAGTAAGTAACTCGAATAATTTTATATAGGCTACACAGGATAAACCAGTGCTGCTTATTTTTCAATATTTGAGGTTATATTGCTATATTTAGTGTTTTTCAAATAATTAATAAAAATCTAACCTTATTATTTTAGTGTTTCTTGATATATTCTTAGCAAAAACGCTGTACTCATCGAGTTAAAGAAAATTACTTGACTACCAATACATACAAGAAAGCTTGGTCGTCCAACCCCCTATGTTGGTGTGATTAGCATATGAGAACGACTTTACCCCTCTCTCGGGCTTCACTAAAAACTCATTTAATTAATAAATAAAATATTTCATTTCTCGAATTTAATTAGTGTAAAGAAATAAAAATGGTCTGCAGCATATATATCACGTGTATAAAACCTTTTATTAGTGAGATTTCAGAATCACATATTCACGATTAAACAGTAAATAGAGAAAAGCAGAAATAACAAGATATATGTTGTGTTTCTAGAACTAGAAAAGCCGTTTGATAGTGTATCAAGACACCTTTTATGGAACAGCCTGAGAGACAGAGGAGTAAACTCATATTTATGTAAAGCAGTGAAAAGCCTATATCAAGTATAAGATCCCATGTGAGAACAGGAAATACCGAATCTGAGGAGTTCACAACAAGAGAAGGACTTAAACAAGGAAGAGTTCTAAGCCCAACCCTATCATAACGGATGATGTAATTAACGATGTAAAAAAGAAGGTAAAAAAATAAAGGTGGGATACAGAAATATCCTAAAGTGTGTATGCAGATGGTGATGAACAAAAGAATGGGCAAAATTTATATACAAATAAGTTTAAATTAATTAAGTTGTAAATGAGCTAGTCCTTCAATTGTACACCTAAACACCTAATGGTAAACCAAAGTTTTTGATTAATAAATAATAAAATAAATTAGTGAGTAACGTTCGATGCTACCTACTTTCAAAGGTAAATTTGGTCGTACTGAAAAAATGAAAAACCAGGACGACCAAGAAATTTAAACAGTAAAATGTTTTACCTTTAATTTAGCGTTAAGTTTATGCTTGAACTTGATGAGTAGAAAGTGCACTTATAATCTACCCTTTTATTTGGTCGGACAACGCCATCCTCCAAGATATCTTGCTGCAGGCCATTTTTATTTCGTTACACTGAGTTCGAGAAATTAAAGATAGTATTATTCATTAACTAAATGAAGTCATAGAAATGTTTTTAATGAAGCCCAATAGAGGGGTAAAGTCATCTTCATATGCCAATTGCACCCAGCTAGAGGTTGGCCGACCAACTTTATTGTATCTACTAGTAGTCAACTGTTACTACAAAACTGAAATCTTCTTTAATTCTTAACTTCTTTATTCAAGTGGGTTTGTCTTCTTCGTTTTATTTTGATTTTAGCATCTTTGTTACTTAAATTCTTTAACTCGATGAGTATCGCGTTTTTGCAGTCACCGCCCAGACTAGTAGTTTTAAGAATAAAGTAAAATTCTAGAATTAGTTAGTAGATACTTCCTTGTATCATAAAAGCGCACATTTGTTAGCTATAAATAGAAACCATTAACTGAATGAATTAATTTGTTATCAAGTGCATTGGTAGGAAGGTAATCAATAATAATAATAATAGATTTTAAAGGAAGTTGTGGTTTATATGGGAAGCATCTAATGATAAATGATAACAAAGAATAACAATAACAAGAGAAATTCAAGTATTAGGAAAATGAAAATGATTGTGTCTTTTTGTAACGCACATCCTAGCAACAAAAATTCAGAAGTAGGTATAAATATGTATTTTTCTTTTAATTGGGTAAGGTATTCAATAACTTTTTAACATTACAGGCTGTGGTGCATACTATAATATTACTACTTTTGCGTATCCTATTTTATCTATGCAACTACCTTCTATATAAATTTTATTTAAGGCTCCGTTATCGCGTAGGTAAGTACCGCTTAAACAGCTCTGAAGAATTTCATTACAATTTTTAAAAATTGCACTTAGTTTACATTTATTGTGCATGAGATCTTTTCTTAAGAGTGTTATCTAGTTTATATTATGCTTTATAGCAAATACAAAATTACAAAAGCTATTTCCTTAACGAATAAAAAAGTGTAAATTTATAAACTTTAAACATTTAAACTACAACTCATATGTTCCAAAGAAATATAAAAGAAGTGTTGTCACTAGCCTAACAGAAAGAGCAATAAAATTATCAGAACCTGAACAAAAGCAAGCAAACTTAGAAAAAATAACAAATACTCTTTTAAAAAATAGCTACCCAAAACAATTTTATGAACCCATAATAAAACAAAGAACTAATATCATTTCCAGCAATACTAATCAGGAACCAATTTCTAACCAACCTAAATACATTGCCTTACCATACATTCCACAAATTAACAAAAAAAATACAAAAATGTTTATCACCATTCAACATACAAATAGCTGAAAAACCTAATAATACCACGGGAAAAAAACTGTTTTCAAAATTAAAACCACAAAATGCAAAAGAAAATAGAATTAATTCTATATATAAAATTAATTGTTCAAACTGTGAAGCTACATACATAGGTCAATCTAGTCAATATTTAAAAAAGAGAATTAGTCAACACCAATACACTATAAAAAATAATAAAGACTGTACTGCATTACCCAAACACGCTCTTGAAAATCATCACCAATTTAATTTTAAAAATGTTCAGATACTTACTACAGAAAATCAATACAATAAAAGATCAATAAAAGAAATGATACATATTAAAAAAGAACCAAATTCAATTAATCTCCGTTCAGATATTAACAATCTAAGTAACATTTATAACAATTTACTTAAATAAATTTCTGCATCTAACCAATTTTTCACATTACTGTATATATTCATAATTTAATATTATTTACAAATATGTTGTGTTTGTTATCTTATCCATGTTTTAACCTTTTAAAAATTTTTACTTCTCACTTTCATAAATTATTTGACTTTCATCCAAACACATTGAGATGTATATTAATAATTGTTAATCTGTAAGTTAATTGCTTTGATTTATACATTTGTTATTGTTTTTCTTGTATTTTTAGATTCTGAAGATGGTATTGATTAAAGGAAATTTACCGAAACGTTAAAAATTATCGTCTTATTATTAATCTGACCGAATCCCACTAATTTTTACAAGTAAATTTATAAAAACAAAACTATAGCTAGCTTTTAAAAATGGTAAGGTGTACTTCCTAAATTATCGTTCAAGTGTTATTTGAGATAAAAATGTCCGAATATACAACAGTATAAAAGAACTTGATGAACTAAAAAAAGGTCATATCCCGCGTTTATTCAAACATTTTGGTAAATCACAACTATCATTCTTAGTTCAGGCTTTTGCTCACGTAACGCGCTGTAGGCGGATCGAATTAAAAAAGTTTCAACGAGTTTGATTTGACTGTTAATACATTTAATGCATTTTCGTTATTGTTACATATATTTTTCTGATTGTCGATGTAAAGTAACAGATTATTGTTTACATACTTTCCCATACCTTAACTTTCCTAATCTTTTGACTATTATTTAATAAATTCCCGAATTAAATGTTGTGTTTCTTAAGAGCAGGTGACGGTTAATTTTTGAATAATCTATTTCAATCTTAATTAGTCCTGATTAATTTCTTAGAACGAATATATAGTTTCAATATTTTAATATAGTAATATTTTTCTTTTTCTTAAAACCAGCAAGTACAACTGATATTTTTAAAGATATTTAGCAGTTTTATATTCCCCTTTTTAATTTCAACTACCTTAAATTATTCCTTGGCATTTAAAAATTAAAAATTTCAGTTAAACTTAGAATATTTTGAAAGTTCACGCTTGTCTGGCAACACTGTGAGCAGAGAACTGCGTTGCGATCAAATAATGTTTCTATGTACATTTTCAAATTTTAGTTTTAAATAAATTAATTCCCTTTTGCAGACCGTACCGCCATCTTTAGGTGTTTATAGTTAATGAAGCTTCTTTAATTTTTGTTGTTATACCATTTTCATACAGTGAATATATGGTAATCGAAAAAATGAATTTCATGCTGCTAGCTTCCCGTGGCACCAATATTTTCGCAAAAAAAAGAGTTGTTACATTTTGTCCGGTTACTAAGAAATTGTTGGAAATGACTCGATTTAATTGTTCATAAGTTTTGAAATTTTTAGTTAATGCTTTGTTTATTAATAGTTCTGTACAGAACTCTTTGGGGGCTACTAAGAACTCTGCTTAAAACCGTCATTTTCGTAAGTTTAACTTTATGCTAAAATTCTCAATTGTTTATATATTTGTTAATTAAGCGGAAATATATAAACAATTGAGAATTTTAGCATAAAGTTAAACTTACGAAAATGACGGTTTTAAGCAGAGTTCTTAGTAGCCCCCAAAGAGTTCTGTACAGAACTATTAATAAACAAAGCATTAACTAAAAATTTCAAAACTTATGAACAATTAAATCGAGTCATTTCCAACAATTTCTTAGTAACCGGACAAAATGTAACAACTCTTTTTTTTGCGAAAATATTGGTGCCACGGGAAGCTAGCAGCATGAAATTCATTTTTTCGATTACCATATATTCACTGTATGAAAATGGTATAACAACAAAAATTGTATCCGTCTATTAAAAGTCGCAGCTTGAGTTTATGAAAAGTGGCGGATTGTGTGTGAATTCTCATGCAACTTTAAAAATTGCTGTTGACACTTTTAAGTTGCACGTTCATTTATTTTTGGTTATGTGTGTAAACAACATGTAATTTTGCAGTTGCAATGTAAGAAGTTGCACAACAAAAGTGTACTAGCGCTTTTGTGCTGATTGAATGTGCACTTTGAGAAATCTGATCAAGTTACAGAGAATTTTGTCAATTGATTTATATTGCTGATTAGTAGGTATTAGGTATGCATCTTTTAATTTTGAATGAAGTTTGTTTTATTGTTAGAATATTATTTTTGATTAGTGTAATATTTATGTTAATTAACAGAGCACTAAAAAAAACATAATATTAAGGGCCCGTTATCGCCGCCAGTGTTAATAATAGGAAGCTTCATTAACTATAAACACCTAAAGATGGCGGTACGGTCTGCAAAAGGGAATTAATTTATTTAAAACTAAAATTTGAAAATGTACATAGAAACATTATTTGATCGCAACGCAGTTCTCTGCTCACAGTGTTGTTAGACAAGCGTGAACTTTCAAAATATTCTAAGTTTAACTGAAATTTTTAATTTTTAAATGCCAAGGAATAATTTAAGGTAGTTGAAATTAAAAAGGGGATATAAAACTGCTAAATATCTTTAAAAATATCAGTTGTGCTTGCTGGTTTTAAGAAAAAGAAAAGTATTACTATATTAAAATATTGAAAATATATATTCGTTCTAAGAAATTAATCAGGACTAATTAAGAGTGAAATAGATTATTCAAAAATTAACTGTCACATGCTCTTAAGTAAAGAAAAACAACATTTAATTCGGGAATTTATTAAATAATAGTCAAAAGATTAGGAAAGTTAAAGTATGGGAAAGTATGTGAAAGTATGTAAACAATAATCTGTTACTTTACATTGACAATCAGAAAAATATATGTAACAATAACGAAAATGCATTAAATGTATTAACAGTCAAATCAAACTCGTTGAAACTTTTTTAATTCGATCCGCCTACAGCGCGTTATGTGAGCAAAAGCCTGAACTAAGAATGATAGTTGTGATTTACCAAAATGTTTGAATAAACGCGGGATATGACCTTTTTTTAGTTCATCAAGTTCTTTTGTACTGTTGTATATTCGGACATTTTTATCTCAAATAACACTTGAACGATAATTTAGGAAGTACACCTTACCATTTTTAAAAGCTAGCTATAGTTTTGTTTTTATAAATCTACTTGTAAAAATTAGTGGGATTCGATCAGATTAATAATAAGACGATAATTTTTAACGTTTCGGTAAATTTCCTTTAATCAATACCATCTTCAGAATCTAAAAATACAAGAAAAACAATAACAAATGTATAAATCAAAGCAATTAACTTACAGATTAACAATTATTAATATACATCCCAATGTGTTTGGATGAAAGTCAAATAATTTATGAAAGTGAGAAGTAAAAATTTTTAAAAGGTTAAAACATGGATAAGATAACAAACACAACATATTTGTAAATAATATTAAATTATGAATATATACAGTAATGTGAAAAATTGGTTAGATGCAGAAATTTATTTAAGTAAATTGTTATAAATGTTACTTAGATTGTTTATATCTGAACGGAAATTAATTGAATTTGGTTCTTTTTTAATATGTATCATTTCTTTTATTGATCTTTTATTGTATTGATTTTCTGTAGTAAGTATCTGAACATTTTTAAAATTAAATTGGTGATGATTTTCAAGAGCGTGTTTGGGTAATGCAGTACAGTCTTTATTATTTTTTATAGTGTATTGGTGTTGACTAATTCTCTTTTTTAAATATTGACTAGATTGACCTATGTATGTAGCTTCACAGTTTGAACAATTAATTTTATATATAGAATTAATTCTATTTTCTTTTGCATTTTGTGGTTTTAATTTTGAAAACAGTTTTTTTCCCGTAGTATTATTAGGTTTTTCAGCTATTTGTATGTTGAATGGTGATAAACATTTTTGTATTTTTTTGTTAATTTGTGGAATGTATGGTAAGGCAATGTATTTAGGTTGGTTAGAAATTGGTTCCTGATTAGTATTGCTGGAAATGATATTAGTTCTTTGTTTTATTATGGGTTCATAAAATTGTTTTGGGTAGCTATTTTTTAAAAGAGTATTTGTTATTTTTTCTAAGTTTGCTTGCTTTTGTTCAGGTTCTGATAATTTTATTGCTCTTTCTGTTAGGCTAGTGACAACATTTCTTTTATATTTCTTTGGAACATATGAGTTGTAGTTTAAATGTTTAAAGTTTATAAATTTACACTTTTTTATTCGTTAAGGAAATAGCTTTTGTAATCTTGTATTTGCTATAAAGCATAATATAAACTAGATAACACTCTTAAGAAAAGATCTCATGCACAATAAATGTAAACTAAGTGCAATTTTTAAAAATTGTAATGAAATTCTTCAGAGCTGTTTAAGCGGTACTTACCTACGCGATAACGGAGCCTTAAATAAAATTTATATAGAAGGTAGTTGCATAGATAAAATAGGATACGCAAAAGTAGTAATATTATAGTATGCACCACAGCCTGTAATGTTAAAAAGTTATTGAATACCTTACCCAATTAAAAGAAAAATACATATTTATACCTACTTCTGAATTTTTGTTGCTAGGATGTGCGTTACAAAAAGACACAATCATTTTTATTTTCCTAATACTTGAATTTCTCTTGTTATTGTTATTCTTTGTTACCATTTATCATTAGATGCTTCCCATATAAACCACAACTTCCTTTAAAATCTATTATTATTATTATTGATTACCTTCCTACCAATGCACTTGATAACAAATTAATTCATTCAGTTAATGGTTTCTATTTATAGCTAACAAATGTGCGCTTTTATGATACAAGGAAGTATCTACTAACTAATTCTAGAATTTTACTTTATTCTTAAAACTACTAGTCTGGGCGGTGACTGCAAAAACGCGATACTCATCGAGTTAAAGAATTTAAGTAACAAAGATGCTAAAATCAAAATAAAACGAAGAAGACAAACCCACTTGAATAAAGAAGCTAAGAATTAAAGAAGATTTCAGTTTTGTAGTAACAGTTGACTACTAGTAGATACAATAAAGTTGGTCGGCCAACCTCTAGCTGGGTGCAATTGGCATATGAAGATGACTTTACCCCTCTATTGGGCTTCATTAAAAACATTTCTATGACTTCATTTAGTTAATGAATAATACTATCTTTAATTTCTCGAACTCAGTGTAACGAAATAAAAATGGCCTTTGTTTATTAATAGTTCTGTACAGAACTCTTTGGGGGCTACTAAGAACTCTGCTTAAAACCGTCATTTTCGTAAGTTTAACTTTATGCTAAAATTCTCAATTGTTTATATATTTGTTAATTAAGCGGAAATATTGAAATTTTTTATCACGAACTTGAGAACGCTTACAGTTATCCGATAAATGCCATCAGAACTCTTTTTTATATTTATATTAAAATATGGGTGCCGCGTGAAGCTGGCACCCAAAACTTTTTTTAATTTTTACGCTTAAAATACTAGAACCCTTGTTTTAATACTGTAAGGAACTCTACTTTATTTATTCAGAACTCTAACAATTTTTTGGATGCAAGGAATTAAGGGTGTAACTACCCACGAGTAAGGTAAACATTACTCGTATTCGATTCCATCTCAAATCAGGCAGGTAGTGTAAATCAAAGTCACCAATGAAATTTTAGTATGTTAGTCCTTGTTAAAACGAAAACGACTCCTATTTTTTTGTTTGGCCCAAAAAGAATTCTGGATCAAGTTACAGGTCATCAAAGTTAAGGGTACAATCGCGAATATTTTTATTGTTTAAAACTATTTCGAAAACTAATAGGAATATTTTAATCCAGTTTGATTTGCCTGAAAGGCAATTTTTTCTCTAAATTTTCATACCTAAATTATCTTTGTAGCATGTACCTGAAGAAAGATATATGGTTGTTTATTTTTGAAAAGGGTCAACTTTGACCTCTTGTAACTCAAAAAAGCCACCTTAAAAAATCTAAAATTTTAATATTGTGTTCCGATACACTTGAACTATCTTTTCCATAAATACCAGTTGCATCATCTTACTGGTTCATTAAAACATTTCATTATATCAATTACCCGTGCATGGATAAACTGTGCGTATCCTTACTTATGTAAGTTATGTAACTTATGTAAGATGGATATCTCCACCATCACCCTGATTGTGATCTCTGTTAGCTGGATGTCCGTAGTGTTTATTCAGGTGGTGATCACGAAGATGACTAATTTCTTGTATTAATGGTTGAACTATAGTTGAACCCAATAGTAATGTTTGTCATTTATTTGACATAGTAATAACAATAAAATGACTCATTATGGTTATTGATTACCATGCCCAGTTAAAAGAAAAGTAACAGTTAGTAAATAAATAAATAAATAACAAATATAACATAAAAGATATTTAATTGTGCAACACGTGATGTAACTTATTATTGCTAAAGAACTTGCAAGTAATTTGCAGCATAGCCAAAAAATCAACTTTGGCATATGTAGAGCAACCGGAATTACTAGATCTTGTTTACCTTTATAAAGCCAAAAGTATTTATATGTACATCTTCGACTTTCATTTTTTATCAATTCCATTTTTTCCAAGCTATCAGTCAGCATTTAAATAACAATCATGTAATCTAATAAAATTGTAACTAACTTAATTCGTTTATAAAAAAAATCAAGATTCACACGCTGGCAATGAGATCCACTTTTTAATCATTAGTAGTTGTTTATGACGTAATGTGAAAGTGAATAAATTACTAATTGAAAAGACATTAAACTGATAAACTTTCAATTTGGATTTTTAAAGATACAATCCAAACATTGTTTTATTCTTATATAAAATTAGCACAGGAATTTAGAAAACCTGAATTCTCACAAGTAATAGATAATTAAAATGCGTACAATTAAAGAAGTCTTACAATAATTAATCAGAAATTTTAAATAAAAGTAAGTACTTAAATAAAATAATAGATTTTAATTATAGAAATGAGAAATTAGCTGTCATGAAAATTATGTAATTATTATTACCATTAAAGATAATCGTAAGTGATTAGTAACAAAAAATTATAGCACCAATGTGAGATAAATTACAAATGTCTTAAATAATTATTTATAGATAGTAAAGTAATATTTCCTAACCTATCATTAAATCAAGTAAAAGTGATGTGCACATTCTAATAGATATTAAAGGAATATATAATATAGTCATTTAATGTACACTCGTTATGGAAAAAATCGGGAAAGCAGTAGTAGACTTAAAAAAATTTTTGGTTGTGATGGGATTTTAGATAAAATATTTGTACTTTTCAAAAGGATTTTTTCAAGCCATAAATCACTACCAACATTTTTTATAAAATCCCATTCACAGACAAAAATTTTTTTGGTTAATTCAACACTACTGCTGTCCCAAGTTTTTCCATGACGAGTGTACCTCAAAACCAATATAAAATCAATATTATCACACCTGAAACAGAAATCAAACTAAAATCAAAACTATTAGCTTGTTTTATTTATTTTATTGTTATTTATTAAATGTTTTAGTTTATGCTTTTATAAACTATTTTTATTCTGAAATTGATACGAAAGTAGGATTAATAATAAACATACTTATAAAATTTTACTAGTTAATTTGGAAAGAGGTACTAGGAAAGCAACAACAGTAAGCAATTAATGAGATATAAAAATAAATTATATCAAGTTGTTAAAATTAAAGAGCATTACAGTTGCCCAACTGTTCGTCCACCACTTTGATTTTTAATTACTTCAAACCACTTTTGATTGAATTTTTCAATTAAACCATATCTGTAAATAATAGTATGTATATTAAAAACGTATCATAAGCTACCTTTTTGGAAATTGGTCACTTATAGCAAATTTTTCTAATTTTATTTTAAATAAGTCCAAGTAATTATATTTTGTTTAATGAATAGAATGCAAAGCATTATTTAGCTTTCAAACAAGCTTTTCCTCAGAAATTTTTATCAATTTGTTCTTTCCTTTTAAGGTTTTCAGAGTAACAGATTTATATGCTCCATTTAACTGTGCATCAAACCGTAGCACTTTTTTAACTTTTACAATTTATTTTATTTAAAAATCTTCAATACTAATTTATTTCAAAAGCAAAAGGTATTAGTTGGCACTTCCATGAATTTATGAATCCATGAATGTGTTCTGTGTGCTTGGAGACCATACATTAAATTAGCAAATTAAATAAGATAGCAAATTATACCAAATTAATGGCAAATCAAAACAGTTAGCAAAAGGATTGTTAGTTATTACTTTTTTCTATTATATTGCACATAGTCATTCATTTTATTTCTTATGCTGAATAATAATTATTAATGAAATAATTAATAATTATTATTAATAAACAATAATTATTAAAATTAAAATTTTGAAGCATAATGCTAGCACGTGGAAGATACCAGCCAGAAGATAAAAATAATTCTTTCAACAGTTGCTGATAATGCTATCATACAATAGCTGTGAGGTTTTATACTTTCTACTTTTAAATTCGCCTTACAGTAGTTAGAACTTTATTGTTAAACATTATAGGCTTGAAGGTGCTTGATGACTTTGTTGCTAATTTTATTAATAATATAGAATATTAATTATAGGAATATCCTGCTAATGGGAATAAAACTCATAATTCCTGATTCAGTTCCATTTGGTTTTTAATGAAAATCTCCAGATATAGAAAAGCACTTAAGCGACCACATTTCAAATGAATTATCTTAATGTATTTCTTGTTCTATTTCTCAAAAATGCATCTGCAGTAAAGAATAAATTTCTCTTAAACAAACTCTCCTTCTCACTTCTCTCCAAACAAAGGTTTTTATCCTACCATGAGCAACCTAATCGAACAGAGAAGGGCACTCGAGTGCTGTGAATTAAATGCGAAAAAATATAAAAATCTATGTCTCTAAAGGATATAAGCAACGTTATTATTTTGATGTTGTATCACTCATTCCATGTTATGGACGGGGATATTTACCAACAGTACATTAGTCATAGAAAAAAAATTATAAGCAATTTTCGATAATTTTTTTTATATATGTTCACAGTTTTAGTCATTGGAATCATTTAAATTCATTTAAAAATAGAAAATTTATAAAAAGGAAAATAGCGAAAATAAAGGACATGGGACAAATTTTTCCCATCATTAATTATTAATCCTCAATTCCCAAAATCCAAAACTTATTAAAATCATTGGGAAGTAAGTTAGTTCTGTAAATAAAAAACGATTTGTAACTGAAAGGAAATGACTAAATTTCAAAGAAAAACCATTTATTTAATTATTTTATCACAAATAGACAAATTAAAAAACAAATTTCCGTTACGTCTTGTAACGAAGTTACTTAATTTTGGTTATTTATTTTGGGTGTAAGAATTAAAATCCGTATGTTCCGTGCAATCTCAAAACCGTTCGGATAAGCGGCCGACTCAAGCGAGAGCACGCGTCCCTTCTCTAACCGATATTTGGCGTGCGCCGCTCCGTTTTACTCCTACCTTTTCCCCCACGCTCAGAGAGCGCTTATATAAACAGGTGCGGAGCGACGATTTATTCAGTCCGCGTCCAGGACTCAGGACCAGCCAGCCCAGCAAACCGGACCGAGCCAAGGAATATAAGAGTAAGTCCTCTTACCGCCGCTCTCACTTCCACCCTCTTGTCCGTACCCTACCCGAGACCTCGATGTGCGTAGCCTGGGTGTCTCTTCCGTTATTCCTTACCCTTTACGAGACCTCGCTGTGCGTAGCCTAGGGGTCTCTTCCTTTAATCCCTTACCCCGTTCCGAGATCTCGCTGTGCGTAGCCTGGGGATCTCCTCCCGCTCCCCTTATTCCAGTCCGTTCAGCATTACCCGACAACCCCGAGTCCCGACTCCGTATTCGCATTATTGCATGCCGTATTGCACCCCGCTTGCTGTAGCTATTGTAGGTAACGGTAGATAACTGTATGTTTATTTTAGTTATAGAGATTGAAGCTTACTGGAGGGTTGGAGCTTTCGTAGCAATAAATATTGTTTGGTATAACAATTGTGTTTTATTTGTTAGCTTTACCGCCCTCTTATTTTGCGAAAGCTTTAGGAGTAGGTGGTGTGATCGAGACGGGGCAGACATAAGCAACTCCAGCACTTCCCTGGATTTCTCCACTAGCAGTTACCCGGATCCGTGGAGCATACCACGTTAAAATAACTG
Source organism: Agrypnus murinus (assembly GCA_929113105.1). Classification (NCBI taxonomy): domain Eukaryota; kingdom Metazoa; phylum Arthropoda; class Insecta; order Coleoptera; family Elateridae; genus Agrypnus; species Agrypnus murinus. Next base: position 67,120,854 of record OV816025.1, read on the forward strand.
GTGCCCGAGAGTTACCGCCGATACCGGGACCACCGAAAACCACACAAGCGCCACTACGTAAGCGGGTCCCTTACAAATACTCATTGTCCCAAGCGCTACATACAGGGACATGTTCACAAAATGAACTAGTCTAACTAGATTTATAGTTTATAGCATTTATTGTTTTTTTGATCTTCTTAATTCATATTACAGGATATATAATCAAAATCATCGGTGAAAATATGAATTCCTTTATCGATAAGTACAAAATTGAAAAAACAACCCTATTTTTGCTAGAAATTAAAAAATGCCTCTACATGAAAGATATTTAAATATTCTAAATTTCAGTTCATTTTGTGAACATTTTATATAAAAAGACTACTTCATACTGCTTAAAGCACTTTAAATTCTTCTTTATAAAGCATGAACTCGAAAAAATCCGTACATAGAAAAATTCTTACAGTATTTTAAGTGCATAGAGTGCTCATATTTTGAATGAAGTTAGCTACAAGTCTTATGCCAAACAGGATTTGGTTAAACGCAACCTATATTGCCTATTTTCCAAAATACCAATGAATGAATAAAAAGTACATAAGTTCATTGCGTACAAATGGATGGAAAGTCAAAATATGTCAACATGAGGAATAACCAGAAAGAGACAGTTCCCGCATCCATGTTTATCAGATTGAAACGATTTTGAAAACATGAGGCATTTGATTAAAGGCCTGGATCGGAAGAAGAAATCGCCCTGCTTGCCTAGAAACAGAAAAAAGAATTGTTTAGGTCTTCAGAGGGAACCCCAATTTATCTTCGCGTGATGTAGTCAAGAAGGTAGATGCATCACAAGCTTGTGTGCAGAATGCGAAAAGGTGATGCGGACTGAAGAGTAAAAAATTTAAAAAAGCTCCTCATCATACTGACAATACTTTGAAAATTTGACTGCATTGTTATGGACGACGAGACATATGTCAAATAGATTTTAAACAACTTCCTGGAGAAGAATATTATACAGCTGCTGGATTTTAGAAGGTAGGTGACGAGTTTAAGTATCAAAAACATGCCAAATTTGGCTAAGAAATATTTAGTGTGGCAGGCTATCTGCAGTTGCAGTCGCAGTCCCTTTTATACCTAACAATAAATCAACAGATTTATAAGGAGGAGTACTTACAAAAGAGACTGCCGTCTTTCTTGCAATAGCATACTAAGAGTACGCTCTTCTGGCCAAATTTGGCATAATCACATTAAATAAAAAATGTACTGGAATGGTATGATAGCAACAATTTCTATTATGTTCCAAAAGACTGTAATCCTACAAACTGCCCTGAATTAAGTCCTAGTAGAGAGGTATTGAACTGATACCAAAAGGATTCCATATTTGGAAAAATTATTGTTTAGGTAGTCTATACAATATTAAAAGCGAAATAAAATACAAAGTTTGACTCACAATGTAAAATTTGCATAAAATAGAAATTTAAGCATTTACCTATATGTGACGCCGGCTATGAAAAGGTACCGTCTGGTTGAAAAATGCGATTTTGAGTTAGTTCTACCACTATTTAGAACAGTGGTTCTTAACCTCGGGTTGTGGCAGGTATTCGAGTGGGTTGCGAGAACCCCCCAAGTACCTTAACGTGTAACAAAAATTTAATAAATTTGATTTTTCAACATTTTTAAACCCTAACTAGCTAATTGCAAAAAAGTTTGATGCAATTGACATATTAGAGTAATATCTTCCACCACATAAATCAGTTGAATACTGAGTTGCAAGGTCCACACCGGGCTGTAGTAGACATATAACAAAAAGTTACTGTTTTTAAAAACAAAACAAAATTGCGAGAGGTCAATTAGCAGCGTTTCCACTATTAAATTTATTTTTTAAACATCTTAATAACAGGATTCTCGAGAAGTCCAAGTCAATTTCTTTAGAACATTTGAGAAATCTTGAAACTGAAATAGAAAGATATATTCCATAAAATGTCCATATTGAGAAATATAGTTGGGTTAGAAATCCATTTGAAGTAGATGTAATGGCCGTTGAAACAAATCCAGCTGGATTACAAAAAGAATTACTCAAAATGCAAGGAGATGGGTGTTAAAAGAGAGATTTGCCAGAATGAGTCTCACAAAATATTGGGCAGAGCTATCTGGGTAGCCTATTCTCAGCAATGAACCTGAAAAAGCCCTGTTGCCATTCCAACTACTTATTTGTGTGAAGTAGGATTTTCCTGTCTTACTGTCATGAAAAATAAGTACAAGAACAACCTCAGACGATATGCAGTGTGCACTTTCTATTAATATAACTCCACGTATAAGTCTTAAAGGATAGTCACTAATTTATTTTCCTCGGCCTCGGTCAGTTATGCTGATATGTAGAAAATAATAAAAAATTTCTTCTATACTAAAATACATTTGGCTCTGATCAGAATGTGACTCGCTAACAAATTGCACAAACTTTTTGTACAGTTGGAATATTATATAGACAATTTTGAATCTAAGCTGTATGCCATTTTATAGAATATGGAAATAGCTATTGTTTAGTATATATTTTAGTTTTACATATTTTAATTCCAAGCAAAATATTTCAAGCTTTTGCCGTGACACACGGTACAAAATTTTGAAATTGATTTTTGCAATTTGACTTTTGTGTCACTTTTTCTGTGAATATAATTACCACAGTATTTCATCGGGTACTTCAAAGCTTTCTACAACTATTAACCTCTCAGAAAAACAACTGAACAAATTTGTAGACGTATTTACTTAACAGTTATGCGCACTTTTTGTCAGTGACTGACGTTCGTGACATATAACCAATTTAAACAAATTAATAATATTATGTATAAATGTTCACTGTAATTAACATTGTCAAACCACTGAAGTATGAATATATACTTGTACGTGATATAGGGTGGTGTTATTCTTAACAACAACCACAGGTAGGTGTTTGTGTGCTTGTTGGGACCGACTGCTTAACGTGTCCATCCGTCAGCAAGGCGAACTGTACTGAGGCTTTGTATATCGACGAAAAAAAACTTTATCAATCTTTAGTTTCCCAATAATACTTTTGATAAAGTCTGGCCTTATTTCAACAACATTAATTAATGAAAACGCAGCAGCATTACAGAACTCATGAGCATTGGAACCGTTATTATCTTAATATCATTTTTTGTCTCATAAATATAAAAACTGATTTAAGTAGCTTCAGTAAAAATGGTACCGTTTAAGGTTTGTCAAAAATTTTAATTATAAGTGATCAAAGCCATTTGTTTTATTTTTATTTTATTTTTTACTTATAGTGAATAACAATAGGGTTGCAGGCTTCAAGTATATCTATACTCTGGGTAGTCAGCCAAAACGGTTAAGAACCGCTGATTTAGAATAAACTTTCAAGATTCTAAAGGTGAAAACCAAATATTAATAGCACAATTCTTTCAAAAACTTCAATTCTTTAAAGTAAAGGTTTACTAATTACTATAATAACTTGTAAGTGATTTTTAACACCATGCTTTTATAAATGCAGTTTGCCACTAATATGATTTGCATCGCGACGGAACTTTTTCATAGCCGGTGTCACATATGTTTATAGATTATGTGGAAATACTTGATAAAGTTCAATTAAATGTAGTTGTGTGTTAAATTGATGTTTTTAATATTCTAATGATATACTAAGAACACAAGAAATTTTGACAATTGAGGAGCAGACTTTCAAAATGCATTTTGTCCAACAAATAAAATAATTGATTTCATCTTTATTTCAATTTATGTAATCAAAATGTAATATCAAAAAAAATACGGCAAGGAGTTTTTCGATTTGTAATTCAAGAGATGCTTTGTCAGAAACTGATGCTGAAGACTTGACAGACATAAACAATGAGAGACACTATTAATTTAGTGATTAATTTTTAGAAATGTTAGTAGTATTGGCTAGTGATAGCGAAGTTGCAGCTTGCATTTTTTCCATAATTCAGTCTATACTTCAATTGTAGTTCCGTCGAGTTGGCCCGGCGAGTACGTAAACATAGGAAAGGTAGAAATTGCTTATACTATTGTGCCATAATGTGCTGATTAAATTTTGGAATGTGCTGCATAAATAAAGCGACTTTTCCCCATTTTTATGCGGGAAGGCTAAGCTGACATGCACGCCCCCCTAAAACTTGGAAATTCGGCGATTTAGCGACTACAAAATGTCGTTTTGTGTATTGCAGCATTCTGCCGTTCAAACATAAAATCTAAACCAATAGACAGACGTATTTTTTGGGGAGCAACTTTGAAGGAAACTGACTCGATTAGCAGTCCCTCCAAAAATTAAAAAATTAGTCTAAGTATTTTTTAGAATTTTTATTCGAGCGCCACAATGCATCATAACTTGAGCACTACACCATACAGTCTTTAAATAGATAAATTCTTATATTTTAGGGGAGGCTAATAATCGAATTATCCCTTTCAAAGTTGCACCCCAAAAAAATTCGTCTGTGTATTGGTGTAGATGTTTTGTTTGAATAACACAATGCTGCACAACACGAGAACTACATCTTGTAGTCGCTAAATCGGCAAATTGCCAAATTTCAGGAGAGCTGCGGGTCGACTTGGCCCCCAGGATAGAAAAGGGAAAGTTGCTGTATATATGCAGCACATTTCAAAATCTAATCAGCACATTACGGCACATTCGTTGGTTATCCATTTCTACTTTTCCTATGTTTATAGAGGGAGGGCCAAATTGACGGACCTTGCAATTGTGATATGAGTTATCAAATATTAATTTCTTAGACATAAATTACTGAAATGTAAACAAATAAGGCAATTTCCGTTTTATTTTTAAAAATTAAATCTATTTGTCTATTTCCAGTGTAAAGACAACTTATAATTAATTAACTTATAATTAAGAAAGAATTCTAAATAAGGATTATCAATACAAACTCATTTGTATTATTTGTCAAGCAGTAGTAGAAATTAGTACTAAATAGAAAATAAAGTAATCTAATTAATAACTCATAATGGGAATGCTTATTTAAGGCTCGAGTTGGAATGAAGATTAAACTAAACTGAGGCCTGAAATGAGAAAAATGAACATCTATAATAAATGGCTCTCTACTCAACCAATACTAGCTATTTTTTAAGTTATATTCAAAGAACTAAATAAAAGTATCTTACAATTTTATAAATAGGTCTTAAAACATTTTGAAAGTGTTCCCTTGATGGTTAGGAACACAACAAACAGAAAAAAAGAGTCTCCTATAGCAATAAACCATCAGAAGACAAAATCCCTTTCCTGTGCATAATAGGATGCAAAACCATAAAAGTTTTATGATAAAATGGCCTTCAGAACCTTTCTAAGAATTACAACAAAAGAATGTCCAACTTAAAGGTATAAATTTTAAGACATAGCTCTATTTCAAAGTCCTCTAACATCTGAAATCTTCCAAAATTGATTTATTTGTATTACAGAGGGAAAAGTACAACTTTTCCTTCTGTGTGTGCAGTTTATTTTCATCTTTGGTTCTGAAAATAAACCACATGTGGGAAAAAGACAACTTCTTTTTGAATTGTACATACATACATTCATACATATTATAATTTTTCTGTCACCAAAAATTCATTGGATTCAATAAGATTCAATTGATTCAAAAAAAATTTATTGGAAACTTAATATATGATGTGCTCTGACAAAAAAAGGTTAATGTGTGAAAAAATGGAAAAAAGTGTGCTCTTTTCAAGGAGACTAACCCCAATTTTCTAGAATAAATATTCACTTTACAATTCATAATTGTTAATGAAATGGTTAATTGTCACACATGCGTGTGCATAACTTTCAACACGATTATCTCCATATATCGATTTCGCACATTAACCCAAAGGGCTTATATGCATTCTTCACGTGATCACTATTTCTGTTGGTGAATCGTAGTATAGGTGCATGTTTAAGATTTCTTGTACCCCCATATTGGAAAGTAGGTAAGCTTTTCTCACCTCTTAGGGAAGAAAATAATTTTTTATCCATTTTTCATAGTAATAGTACTATTTACTATTAAAACATTTTTGATTTATTAATTACAACTATCAAATAATAATACATATGTGACATGCTCTGGTAAAAAGTACCATAAAGAAAAAATGTTTCAGTTTTTTATTGTGATTATACCAATATCTGAGTATGGGGTGACAGTGTTTGAAGTAAGGGTTGTTGCACAAAAATCAGCTATTTATCCTATGTATTACTCATACAGCGCAGTGCATCTTCCTTCATAATACAACAGAATGTTTCGGTTTTGTTAAGAGACACGTATTAGTGTGGTGCTTAAAATATGGAAAAAATAAATCACTGATTTTTTTTGTGGTCCTACCCTCCAGAAGTATCCCAACTCTCAAAATTGGAACTTGATATATTAAGGTAAGGTTTAGAGGTAGCTCAATGACCACAAAGTTTATAAAAAGAGTGATTTTTAACAAATGAAAACATACAACAGCTGTTTCAGTAAACCAGTCTTGTTTCAGTTTTGTAACAATTACAGACAAAATTAAATAGTCATGTAGACTCCACACTCAAGACCTTGGTGGTCTACAAACACAAAATGTAATGAAAAAATTTTAAACGTCACAGAATTAGAAATGTTCAGTACTGATTAACGATATTGAATGCAACTATCTTAGTTTATTTTGGTAGAGGCAGACAGTGTCTCTTTCTTGCCGTCTGGATAATCCTGACGGTGCTGTTGAACAACTTGCAGTAAATACTGAAGCTGTGATTCATCATGAGTCATTAGGCCACTGAATTCCCGGATGAGTGCCATGCCACGTTCTGCATGGTCGTTTACAACTTCCATGGCATGTACTGTCTCTGCAGCCTTCTGGTAGTCCTCTCTATCTTTCCACAGGTCAGGATCTACAGTGAGAAATGTATCTGGAAGTTCCATTAATTCAAACAAAGTCCATGACTTCGCTGATATAAAGTCTTCAAGATATTTGTCCATGAAAGTGTCCAGGTCAACACCGATTCTTTTAATGTAACCCTGTTCAGTGTCATTATCATTTTGCATTGCACTAATCATTAGCCTCTTTGTAGCAGAACTCACATGGCTGTCGAAAAAGGCTAAAGAAACCAGTTCTGGTGACAAATACCACAAGTATTTGGAAAATTTTTGAGATGCTGCCTTGGATATTGTCGTGTTGATTGCTGAGTAGTCAAGAAGTGATTTTAGAAGAAGAAGGTCATTGTAAGGAGCACCTGGCTGCCAATGGAGCTGAAATCCAGGCCTTCAAGTACACATATGCAGCAAAGACACAAACATCCTGCAGTGCCTTTTCTTCCTTTTGTGTTAAGTTGAATTGGCCCCTAAACATCCACACCTTCAAACTGTAAATTACCTTTGAGAGCCAGTGTGCATGATGCATGGCCCCAGGTGCCATGAATTGGACCCCTCTCTGTGGGATGGCACCAAGAAAGATAATAACAAGTTCAGTGAATTCTCTGTAGTCATCTCTTGGCTGACTGTCCTCCAGTGTTTGCAAACTCAATACTGCCATCTTTGATGTCTTGCAGTGATCTTGATACTGTGTTATTCATCGGTCCTGTTTCATATATCTGTTGATCAATGAACTCCCAATATCCTTGAAATCGCTTAAAGAGTGGAACTTCCAGTGCCGAATCATGAAAGTATTTAATTATCGCTAAATTATTTATGTATACCTCTGTTATCAAGTTTCTAGAAGAATTTTATTGTTTGTTATTAGCGATAAAATAAAATAAATGATTTTTATAATCAAGAAGTTTTTCATTTATTTTTGCATGATGTTATCATGTGTAATTTAATATTAGACAAACACTGAAAAAATATAGTACATTTGGCGTACTATTTAAAACTTCAGTGACATTGAGCTACCAGTAAATATTCACCAATGGAGTACATATTTAGCCTGATTTTTTTTATATATATAGTATATGAATAAAATTAGAGGATAGGAGGTTCACATTTACAAAATGTGAAAATAAGCACCACCCTATTATTGATATTGTCTAACTAGAACTCTTTAGTGAAGAATTTACTATATGTATATCACAAACATATTAAAATTCTAAAAATAATACTATAACAAGCAACCCAGTTCCTTTACCTTTTTATACCATTTTTAGGAATACGACATGCTTTTGTAAATTTAATAAGTCATGAACCCGTTATTATCCCTCTTTTAAACTTAGGAAATCAATTAACAACAGTACGAACTATTACCTGGAATTTTCTGAAAATGCGCTTTTTGAGAAAAGCATTTTTCCCTTCAAACCCTAGCGTGTTGTACATCATAAGAAAGCTCATGAAAAATTCTAAGAAATGAGACCATCCCGACTTTTCTAGCTCAATTAGATAAGCTGCAAACGTAATTCGAAGATTAGTTGTTTTTATGTTTTTGTGCGATTTTGAAAACTTTACATACCTGTATTTTCGAAACAGGTTGACACATCATGAAATTCATATTTTTCTTTATCTAGTGTATGAAGGCAACCACTGTACCAAATAAATCTGAGGTGGTGAGGTAAAATCACTGTGTTGATTTGACATGGAATTACCCTATTGTTCCATCGCTTGGAATCTCCAATATGATATTTACATTAGTAGAATCAAAAGCATGCAACGCAAATTTGTTAATTATCTACAGCGTAAGTTCACTATACCATATACAAACTACAATGCTCTAAATATGTTATCATCTTCGACTTCTCAGCTTGGAACACCGTAGGATTTGTAGCGATATTTTATTTGTTTCGTGCCTCTTTAGTAGCCTGTGTGCTGCATCGAAATTATTACAACTTTTTAATCTAAGTAAGTGCTTGCCCTCATACTCTTCGTCATCGTCAACTTTTTAGTACGTTAACACTGCATACTAATGCATTTAGAAACACCCATATTGTGTATACTTGGAGGCTTTGCACTTACAATCAGCTGCTACAAATTTAGTGAACATTATACTCGGTGAATCTGGGGAGAAACTGCTTGCAAATGTGTGCCTAATAGTATTAGTCGCAGAAATCAGCACATGGCAGAAGATCTCAATTACCAATTAGGTAATTAAAAAACTGAAGGGAAAGGAGTTTGACTTGCTGAATGAGGCAATGAATAATAACAAAGATGCACATTTGATCTGCAATAATATTGTAGAGGACCTTCTCTTTTGTAAAAGTGTCATTGCAAGTAGAAACGCTTAAGATTTGTTCGAGATCTTGGATACATTTATAGTTGAACTGTCGCGTGCAAGCGCTTATTTGAAACATCAAGAAAGAAGAGATCACCATAATTATGGGCGATTTTAATGCTAAAGTTGGGAAGGTTAAAACGGAAGAATGTACAGGAGAATATGGACTGGGCCAACGAAATGAGCGAGGAGAACGATTAATAGAATTTTGTCAGAACGAAGAATTAGTAATAATGAATACGGTGTTTAAGTTACCAAATCGTAGGTTGTATACATGGAGATCACCTAGGGATAACGAACAAGACATTGTCAGAAATCAAATAGACTACGTAATAATCAGGAGGAGGTTCAAAAATTCTATTACATCAACGAAAACTTACCCCGGAACATATATAGGGTCTGATCATAATCCCGTAGTGGCAGTGTTAAATATAAGGTTGAAGAAATTAAAACGCAAAAATAATAGACAAGAAATAGATAGTTTGAAAGAAGCAGGTATATTAAACAAAGCACAAGAAAAAGTTAATTATAATCTCAGGAACATCAAAGAAGAAAATAAGAACATCGAATATGTCCAAGATAAATGGAGGAACATAGAAATGGCACTCCTAAAAGCTGGAAAAGACACCTTATCTCCAAGGAAGGTTAAGAAAAAAAGACTGGATGACAGATGAAATTCTCAACCTGATGGAGAAAAGACGAGGATATAAAGCTAGAAATAAAGAAAAGTACAAAGAACTAAATCGAAAAATTAGAAGAAAGATTAAGGAGGCTAAAGAGGGATGGTTAATAGAAAACTGCAAAGAAATAGAAGAATACGAAAGCAGATATGATAGCTTCAATATGCATAAAAAGATTAAAGAAATAACAGGTATCAAAAAGTCAAAACAAACTTCCGCATTGAAAGACAAAGATGGTAAAACAATTATCGATATAAATGATAAGCTAAAGAGGTGGACTGAGTACATAGAAGAACTGTTTAAAGATGAAAGATCAGAAATCGAAATTTCAACGGAAGAGACAGGACAGGAAATTTTAAAAAGCGAAGTAGAAAACGCCATTTAGAACACAAAAAAAGGGAAGGCTGTAGGACCCGACGAGATTCTTGAACTCTTACAACTCATAGATAACGACACAATTGACATAATGGTAGTCTCTTTAACACAATCTATAGAACGGGCGTTATTCCAAAAAAATGACTTCTATCAACTTTTGTAACACTTCCAAAAAAGAACAATGCAAAAGAGTGTTCTGAATATAGGACGTTAAAATCATTCATAAAAGGATTTTTAAAAAACTTGAGGAAGACATAAGTGCCACACAACTAGGATTTAGGAACGGACTAGGCACAAGGGAAGCTCTGTTTGGTGTAAGCGTATTGATGCAAAGATATCTAGATATAAATCAAAATCTTTATATATGCTTTATTGACTTTGAAAAGGCATTTGATAAAGTCCGCCATGAAAAGCTATATGAAATTCTCAAAAGCAAAAACATTGACAGTCGAGATATTAACATAATAACCAAATTGTACTGGAACCAAACAGCAAAAGTCAAAGTTGAAAATGAATTAATGGAAGAAATTGAAATTTGCCGAGGCGTATGCCAAGGTTGTGTTCTTTCCCCAATATTATTTAATATATACAGCGAAGCCATATGTCAAGAAGCCTTAACCCATTTAAAACCACTACTAAAGAAAAACTACAAATTATTTTTTTTTTGTGTTTTGATATTTTCATTAACATTAACTGAAGCTGTTTAATACAAAAAAAAATTAAATAATATATTAGAACATAAAAAAATTTAACATTGGGAGGAGACCACTTACGCCAATGCACAACGCCGACTGGGGACACAATGCCCACCGTGGATACTACTCTGACTGGTGGTTTTGAACATTCGGCATAAATACGTAATTCTTGAATTCATGTCTTATTAATTGGGTACCATTATTTTTTATTTGTAATGTATTATTTCTTGTATGTTTTTCGAATAAAAGAATAATAACAAATTATTTAAATTGTTATTAAATTAAAGATTAATGACAAATAAAATTTTAAAAAAAGTTATGCTTGTAACAGGGTTCGATCTTGCATTCCACCAGCCCGTGCAGTTTAGCAAGCCACCGTTGGCATTGAACCACGGAGGCTTCACGTCAACTTTTCAGGTTTCGGCTTTTAAATTAATGTTTTGCAAATAATTCATGAATTTATAATTTTTGAAGAATTGGGATTGTTATTAAGGGTAATATTTTTGGACAGTACGTTAGAATATCTTATCTATCGATTGCAACTATTAATTTCACCGACTTTTATTCGAGAACGAACTATTTGGCATATTTCAGATTTCCCATACTAATTTCCTATAGCAAATGTTAGAACGAACACGGTGTATAAATAATTTAATGTCTTTTAATGTACTTAATGCATAAATATATAACCATAACAGAATTTACTCATATAATTGTTTTTTAATCCATAGTTTGCTTATGATTTATGTAGCTATGAATCTTGACTGCTTCTCGTTTCAATTGGATTACATTTACACTAACGTGTGCATGATGTAAAAGCGAAGTGTCGTTAAAGTATCATGAAGAGTCGACACTTCTGACGTCATAATGGTTTCGACTCTCAAGTGTCGTGATACGCGGGTAGTGTCGAGAACCCATCACTACCGAAAATTTGTTAACAGAAAAACTTGACAGTTGACCCTTCTTTTTGGTTCTCACTTTTAAAATCCTTTAAAAAGGTTTACGTTTCCTTTTTGTTTTACAACTTTTAATTTTGCAAGTGAAGAGCAAAATTCGACATTAGATATTTATACTTTAATTTTTTAATATTTTCGATTGTCTGTTCTCTCTTTTATGATATAAAAAATAAGTTTATAAAAATCAACGCGTGGGTCATTTAAAAAGCCTTCGTGGGTCAGTGTCTGACCCGTGGGTCATAGGTTCGCCACCACTGACCTAGGCCATATAATGAGAGGAGAGAAATACTTGTTATTGAGGCTGATAATACAAGGAAAAATTAAAAGAAAGAGAAGTGTGGGCCGAAGAGCCTTGGTAGTGTAATGTCTGGCGTGCCGGACTTTCACCCAAGCGGCCCGGGATCGACTCCCGGCACTGGCAGATCTAATTAAGGTTTTCTGCAGTTTTCCTTAGCTGTAACACAAATGTGGGATTTGCGCTGTTCCATCTATAAGTCGGCTGCGGCCGCACATTGGGCCTACATAATAATAATAATCGCCCCCTCCCTCCCGCACAAGCTTATAGCTTCTGGGGCCTTGGTTTAGGTTATGGGTTGTAGTAATTATTATTATTATTATTAAGAAGAACTTCCTGGCTACGAAACCTAAGGGAATGGTACGGCTGTAGTAGTACAAATGAACTGTTTAGAGCTGCTGTGAACAAGGTTCGAAATGCAATGATAGTTTCCAACCTCCGATAGGAGACGGAACTGGATGAAGAAGATTTGAAACAAAGCTGCAGAAGCACTGTGGGCCCATTGCTTTGTCGCAAGGTTTCAAATGAAGTTGATTTCTGTTGCAATATAAAATTGTTTTTGAAGGTCACCTATCACAGATTATAAAGTGGTTTAAAAAAATACTTTCAAGATGATATCAACAAATTCGCATGGATTCAAGACCCATTCAGAGCTAAAGCTCTATCAGAATTTACTTCCGCAGAAGAAAATCTTATTGAGCTTTCTTGAATGAGTAGTAAAGTTTAGCGAATTTTAATTCTTTTTACAATATGATATTTGTGTGAAGCTGGGATTTCGGCAGTCACTCAAGCAAATCCCATATGAAAATCAATGTGGAATGGATTGTGAGACTTGTGTAGTGAACAACAAGCTCGTCCGTCTCACTAATGATTGTTGTTGAATCTTTTCAAACAGAAGATCGACTTGGATCTAAATTCATTCAATTAGTCATAGACCATTACTGTTAATTTCAAAACTAATTATTTTGATGTGAGAAGCATAAAATTCTAAAAAGCATTATTAATCAATTTCAAAAATTGAATAGCAAGAAAGATATAATACTATCTTCCAGATTCACAGAGATATTACCAGATGTTTATATCTTGGTAAAATAATGTTTCACATAGACATTTATCTTTAAATACTTTGTTGTACTACCTATGAATCAAACACAATCACTGAGTTGTACTCGTTCAATATTTTATTACAGCTAACATAGCATACCATAGATAGCATCTGATAAGTGTCTGTATCTAGTTTTTATTTATATTATCACAATTTGTTTTTCAACTTTTATCTTCCAACAGTGATAATAATGTGAATGTATAACGACAAGGCTTACAAGACTTTTAATTTTCAATGCTTTAATATGTAGGTGAACAAGGAATGTAACTTATATAGTACGTACAGTTAATCTTGAGATAACATTAGTTTGTTAAAAAATAAGTCTATTCGCCATTTTCCTGTAGCATAACACGCACCAACAGGGAAACCCAGAAGTTTTGTTAAACTTCAGTTTTTTCAAAAAGGTATCGAACACAAAGATAATATTATTGTAAGATAAGATAATATAAAGCAAATTTTAAATACTTCTAGTACTTTTGAAAATAGTAAACCATCGACCTGGCAATTAACTTTAATGAAATACGCCTCCGCACTAACATTTCATAAGACTACTCATTGTTTGCTACATCATTACTTCCATAACATGAAAAATTATACAGGCATTACAGTTGTCATAACAATAATAAAACTGTTACACTTAATAAGAGTGAAGTGTGGCAGATCATTGATATTGGGTACTATCGTACACACCTGACTATAATTAGTCACTTAAACAGTACTTCCTTATTGTTTCTAAAATAAGCTCATCATAACTGGACACGACTTTAATTTAAATTATAATTTAAAAAAGGTACAATGACACTCTAACCTAGATACCTGATAATGACAATCTAAACGACCTACAATTTTTTTTTCTTATACTTTTAAACAAAAATATTTCATACTTACGTAAAGATAAAGTGATTCTATTAAAAAAAAGTTAACTCTTCTGCACAATTTTTACACTTTCTGTTTTTAACTTAAACAATATTCACACATCACCATTTCAATACGGAAATTGAAAAAAACGCTTTCAAATCAACGGATTGCGCTGCAAATTTGACAATATCGCGATTATGACAGCAGTTTTAAATAACTGCTCATGCGTGGTAGCAATCGTGAATGGCTCGTTCACGTTTATTTTAGAATGTGTGCGGTTCATCACAAGCTTTAAATAAACTATAATAATATTAGTGGCACAGTATAATATGATCCAATCTTAGAATATAAAACTGTAGGAAGGAGCGTAACTACCCGGTGCAATGAGCTTTAAAAGCGACGAATATTATGACGTCACACTGTCCGCCATTAGACACCACCTAAATCTTATTTCTTTTCTCTCAAACTCCGAGAAATACGAAGAAGAGAATTACATCTCATAAGTAAGTATTCGTTTGTTTAAAATATTAAATATAAAATTTATATTCTAAGATTAATTTTAAAATACTGTTTTAAAATTGAGGTTATGTGTGCATTTCGGGACAATGAGAACTACCAATGGAAATATCTCATTACAAAACCGGAAACATCTACTGCGCCATATTGAGACCCCATCCCGGTCGTATGTGATAGATGATTATATGCCTTCCTACAGTTTTACATTCTAAGGATCCAATAGTTTCACTCCCTGGTTTCTTTGTCACATAATTTCTACGCGCATAATCGACTCTGAGCGAACAGCGCAGTTAATTCTAACCTCTAAATCGTACTGTTAACACCACGTGTTTATAGGCGATCGGTTTCCACAGTGTGCTAAATAAGTTTTTACCAAGATTAAAAAAATAGAAAAATGCCACGATACTGTTCATTTCGTAATTGTAAAATTGTATCCTATCCATTTACACTGAGAAAAATGAGCATCATATTAGCATTGCTGTCCTAGATCGTTATGAAATCAATAGTACATACCAGTGGCGTGCGGTGAGAATTTAGGCTAAGGAAGCAACCACGATTTTAATTTTAATATACCTAGGTACAAGCGCGGATTCACGGGGGGGGGGGAGTTTCCCCCCAAACTTAAAAATAAGTGTACATAGAATAGAAACAAATAATGTTTGTTTAGTTATTATTTATTAAAACAATTATTTTTCCAAAAATTTCCCCCTCAAAATAATTCTCTGGATCCGCCCCTGCTAGGTACAACCAAAAAACAGCGTTGTAATTATTAAGCTTAAAAGTTTTTTTTCTGTGACGGGAAAAAAACTTGACATTTCATCTCTGTTGACAGGTAATAAAATATGATTTCACGAAATTACTTTTTTCCCCGGGAAAAAAGTGAGTACTTTTTTCCCGGATATTTATACATAGATATAGATAGGAAGATGTTTGATTTTAGAATATTTTATTGAACATACATAAGTTACATTTCCTTTATATCAAAAGAACAATTATTGAATGTGCATTGCGTGAATGACATGTTATTCGGCACAACAGAAGAATTTTCTTGTGTTGAAATGATATTTTTCCCTGACATGGACACAACTGCTGTTGATGTACCTGGTTGCAAATCTGGTGTTATTTTAGAACTGCCACACGTTCTGAACACTTTATTAGCAATTTCTGTTCTGTGTGCCACCGATTCATCAACATACCCTTCAGCAACCGTTGATGACTTCCAACCGCCATGTTTCTTCAGTGTCATCAAGTCTCCCCCAGATTCAACTAACAGTGTGGCAGACGATCTCCGAAATGAATGGCCTGTGTATGAGGTAGCATTTTCAAGTTGAAGATAATTAGCTACTGTTTCAGGTACCTTATAAAACATATTTCTACCCACAACCTGATTTATACATTTTCCTTTGCGATATGCATAAAACAGGCGGCGATCTTTTGCTGCTGCTGGACGGAGGGCTATGTACATTCGGTAATATTTAATATATTCTTCAGTAACAACAAATCTCCTATTGACATCATTCTTTGTTTGCTTCAGTTTCACAATTAATAACTTTCCCGAATCTTCAATATCATCTAATGTTACCTGGCTGATTTCACAAATTCGACAAGCTCCTGCAATCCCAAATACAACAACAACCTTGGCCATCAAAAAATCTTCATCGGGTGCATTATTTAAAAAATCACTAATTTGTGTACTCGTAAAAATCGCAGCTTTCTTGGGCGTGTAACCTTTTCCATTTTGTTTTAGAAATGTAATTAGTTTCAAATATTTTGAAATGTCTACATCATGATTGGATCGTAACATACTTTTAACCATTGAATAATTCGACCACACTGTTGATGGCTTTTGTAGTTGTGTCATTTCCGAAAAATAAGCCAATAACACTGTCTCCGAGAAAGAACTGCATGTCTTTTTCATTCTCCAGTCCATAAATCTTGAATACGCGGTTTCGTAAATTTTCTGCGATTTTGCTGGCAATAATTTTTGTGACGCTACTTGCGCTGCTTCTACCAACTCAGGTGGAGTCAGAGAAAACCCGGAATCATACATTTTTTATATCTATATTATTCTAAACAACTAATGAACAATTATTACTGAGTTCGCAATTTCTGAATCAAATAACAGAATTAAATTGACAGATATGTCTTTGATTACTTTGAAGGTTTCCTTAACAACGCAAGTCCAATTGTCGCTATAACTACAACAGCTTACTAGTTTAAAAGTTTCAATTTCATATCGAAAACATTCTTATATTGTAATAGTTCTTTTAATATTAAATCGTCGTTTTTCCCGTCACAGAAAAAAATAGTGTATTATACACGGGAAAATATTAGATTTTAGCTCTCGGTTTTTTGTCTCCCTCCGCTACGCGTCGGGAGACAACACAACCTCGAGCTAAAATCTAATACTTTTTTCCCTTGTATAATAAATAACTATTCAAAGAAGAACTTTTACACTTTATACTTATGGAATTTGTTGACTATTATTCTTTATTTTAAAATAACTACTACTATGTATTTATACTGCAACTCGATTTTCCGGTCTTAGCAAAATACCGCTGCAGGTTTTAATCTTTGTTGTTAAATTTGAAAGTGCTGGTTTTAATCTGCCTTAGGCCCGGTTTCACCAACGCTAAATAAATCAATGAATAGTTATTCTATGAATAAAATTTAATCTCAGGTTAACTAAATTACTGTTTCACCAACACATTTGTAGACGTAGTTAGTTATTCGATGAATAAGGTGAAGTTCATTGTGAAAGTGCCGTTACTGTTTACAAAATCTAGGGTCCCTAAACTGATTTTTAGGGAATTTAAGTTGGACACCAATACAATTTAACCTGATTTTCGTTTGTTTATGTTCTATTTGTTTATGGGGTTTTTGTTTTAGGCTTGCTATTAAAAGATTGTTTGAATCAAGTAGCCATGTAGCAATCTTAGCGTTACAATTATGACGGTTCTTTACAAAGTTTCTTTATTTAAACTTTGAACTCTTGATTGTTATTTGATTTTTGTTTTTAAACTTTAAAAGCAATGAGAGTATCTCCAAAATTTCAATTTTCGAAATTTTTTCTAGTAGGTATATTTGGTCTTAGAACTGTATACTCTTTCCAAATTTATCATAAAAAAGAGTTCCATTTAGAAAATCTTTGCTATTGCCGTAATTCATAAACAAAACACAATTTAAAAATAACAATTCAACTAAAATATTCCAGGTTTTCTTTTAACATTTAATAAAAAATGTATGTGGATAGTTTCCCAGCCAGCACACAATATCTATTAGATATCCATAGGATAGCCTTACATCCACTGAACGTCCAGTCCACGATAGATAGTATCTATTGGATAAACATTGAATGTATTTGGTGGATATTAAAAAAATAGTGATATTGTAAAAATATGTGAAAAAGTTATGTAGAGGCATAAACAAAACGCTTTGGAAGTTTGCTATAACAATTAAAAAAAAATAAAGTTAAAATACATTAATCTCTAATGAATATCTAATGGATATACATGGATATCCATTATTCGGGAAAAATAATAAGGGAAATAAAATCTACCAAACTTAACTTTTAAATTGAAGTTTTCTTCGGTTTCAGGTACATACTCAAAATATATCCAAAATTTAAATGTTAAATGATTGCGTTTTTAATATCTAATATTATTTGTTGTGTGTTCTTGCGCGATCGTGTGGCGTCGGGTACGTTCGTAGTAGGAGGGCAGAAGCCATTCTGCCAATAGTAATATTGCTTGTAAATAATAATAATAATTAATTACAAACCCCGATGGGCCTTCATGGCCTGTGATAGGGGACTATTATTAATTACAAACATAAATAACGATGTTCCGATGCTATTACTTCATATTATGGTATATTAATCAGAATCAATACATTTTTAACAGTCAATAGTAATGGACAGAAAAATTAATTATTATTAGTTATACTACAATGCGAGTGTAAAGTTTGGAACTATCAAAATAAATCTTTTATTAGGTAAATGTTTTTGAGAAAAATCCTGTTAACACGTCAATTTTTATCTAAATTAAGAGATGTTAGCGTAATTGTTATTTGTATTAGATTATCTTTTGTTTATGAGTTATGGCGATGGCGAAAATTTTACTAAATTTTTATGATAAATTTGGAAAGATTGATTGATGAAATTCTAAGACCAAATATGCTAAAAAAAGCATGATATTGTATTTTGAAATTTTTGAGAAAATTCTTATGTGGAGCGATATAGACATTTCCTTGTTTTACAGGAAAATGTCATCACGTAAAAGAAAATCGGTTCTTGATCTTTCTACAAGGTATTTTCGTCGCCTGTGTAATAATACCAAGAAGCAGAGAAAAGCTGCAACGGAACCATCTGTAATTGATAATTATTATTTGGACAGTAGTTCTAGTGAATCTTTAGAAAACTGTAATAAACACACTGAATTAAACATTGATACTAATGAATTTGCTGAAGGAGATCTAACAGAAGAGTGTCTGTACAAAGTTCAGTTGCATGAAAATCAAGATGATTATAATAAACTGTTTAATACAGATGAAACATACTCTTATATTGAGTTATTAAATAAAGATGAGAAGATTGATGAAAAAATTCAGTCACTACATGCAGACCTTAGATGTTGGGCCACAAAGCATAAAATCAAATGTGGTGCAGTCTCAGATTTATTGACAGTGTTGCGTAAATATAAGATTGAAGCTGATCTTCCAAAAGATTACAGGACTTTCCTAAAAACTCCTAGAAATACTAAGCTAAAGCCCATACCACCAGGACATTATTATCATTTTGACATTACTTTAGCAATATTGGAAGTTTTGAACCTTGAATACACTAAATACAAATTCAAGGAAATTCTTTTGAAGATTGGTATAGATGGGTAACCTATATCTGACTCTAATTCTAGTCAACTATGGCCTATACTCGGATGCGTTCATCCAACATCCAGGATTTTTTTAATTGGCTTGTACCATGGTTATTCCAAGCCAACAGATTCTGCAATTGCTGCTGCAAGTTTGACAAAGGTATGATGATTAATCATGTATGTTTGAACTTTTTCTGCAATTTTAAATTTGTTTTCTAGAGCACAAAAGAAAAACTGAAAGTGACTTCAATGAAGTAAAAAATCAGCTGAAGTTGGTTTTGCAAATATTGAGGGAGCAAAGCAGACCACAGATGGTTCCTGATGATGATCAGAATTTCCACGACGATTTTGAAGGGAGACTATCTATGAAGAGCGAAGAAGACGCTGGTATATGGGAAAGACACCTAAGTACAAAGGATGAACAGAAAAAGATGGTAGGTACTTTGATGCAAATCTTGCTTTCCTTATAACAAATTTTATTATTTTCAGTTATCATTACTTGCCCGAATTTGAGATCATGAGATCAATAGTATTGTAAAAAACATGTTAAAGAAATTCTTCATGGATTCTGTTGTCTCCTTATATAATTGGGAGGGAAAGAAGGGAAAGAAAATGTTTTCCTCCTTAATAGTATCTGACTGTATCAAAAGTATGTTAAATCTTCATTGTTTTTACCGGTACGATTAATATTAGTATGTTATTAAATCTTACAGAAGCAGCAACCCTAAGCCCAAATGCTAAAGGAGCAACCAAGCACGACATCATAGCAGCTATAAGGAATTGGTTAAGACATGCTTCGGCAAGATTAAACAACAGCCAGTAAGTGCTTTTTTTTATTTTCCAGCTTACCATACGAAAATCTCAAGGTGTCCACCAGTTATGGGATACCTAGGCCACCAACGTATTGTGGAAACGATTTCAGATCTAACTAATTTAAATTAAAGGATGTGATAAATAAATAATTAGATAGAAAGGCGTTAAGAAGAGATAAAAGGAACTTGATTTTTAACTTTATGTAATTTATGTTTAAATATTTTTCTCGAAATTTTAAAGTTAAATACTACTACTTTGATTGTAACCCTAATTTGTTTTTT
This sequence comes from Agrypnus murinus, assembly GCA_929113105.1. Classification (NCBI taxonomy): domain Eukaryota; kingdom Metazoa; phylum Arthropoda; class Insecta; order Coleoptera; family Elateridae; genus Agrypnus; species Agrypnus murinus. The sequence continues at coordinate 67,141,458 of OV816025.1, forward strand.
TTCTTACAGAAAGAAGAATTATGAGTCCCAAGACAACCATCCTATTGAATAATTATCGAGTATTTGTATATTTTTGCTGAGTGAATAAATTCTTTTGCTAAAATATATTGTTGATTTATTCCAGTCCTATTTCATGAGGTGGGAATTATATCCTTAATATACCAGCGAATAAACTGCTATTTAATTATTTCAGTTATAATGTAATTATTCTCTTCAGGATGGATGAGTAGTTATTTTTTTATTGGATTGTCGTGAATTAAAATGGGCAACGTTTTTGTCAGGTGTATACTGTTTTTAATACTACCTACAATTACAATTAGAGAAGTAAAACATAAAAATGCGTTCACCAACATTGGCACTTTTTAGCATTTTCTAAAGGTTAATTTTATGTCAAAACTTATAAGAGACTCCTTTATTTTTCTAGACCCCTAAAATAGGAAATAATATTTTGAATGTGCAAAATATCTAGTAGATATTCTCTATAGGGTGTGCAAAGTACCTCATATTGGCACACTCTTAAAATCAGGGTTGTTACGCACCTGGAAAACCTGAAAAAGTCAGGGAAAAATCAGGGAATTTAACCACAAACCTAGAAAAATTATTCAATTAATAATAAAAATTATATTTAACAAAATTTCTTTATTAATTTTAGAGATGAACATATTTTTTAATATTAAATATCGTTTTATTATTAATTACATAATTTTAACAATTTTATTTACTTTTATATTTCAAAGGACATCTTATGGAAATTGGGTTTCGGTCAAATTTTCTGAATTTTTGATATGTTGTATATTTTGTCATCCTGAACAAAAGTCTCCATGGGCACAAAGCTCCAAATTCAATATTTTGGCAGCTACGGAGCTCCAAAGCTCCACAGATCCGTTACAAAACTATTCATTTTTATACTATTTCTTCTTTCTTTTCTTCTTCTTTGATCCTTAGCTGGCGGCTGGAGGAGGTTGCCCACGCAACCAGTACGCTGCTGTAGGTGCCGCAGGATTTCGGACTTGTTCTACGATCGCTTTCCGGTCCATAGCGGTGGTTCTAGCCTGACTGAGGTCGAGACGCCGGTGCTTCAAATCGTCTTCTACTTGCTTTGTCCACGTTTTCTTTGGCGCGGTACGTTGAACTCTCCACTGGACGGGTCGCTGTTTCCAGAGGAGTCTTTGTGGTATTCGGTTTGCGCCCATTCTGCAGACGTGGCCAAACCACCTCAATCGTCGTTGCTGGATCTGTTCACCGATGGTTGGTTGTTGTTGACATGTTGTCCAAATGGCTTCGTTGGTAATGCGATCGCGTATTGAAATTCCCAGGATCTGTCGCAGGCATCGCATTTGGAATATCTCGAGTTTGTCCAGATCCAGTTTGAGCAGGGTCCACGTTTCCGATCCATAGAGGAGAATTGGCAAAATCAGCGTCCGAAAGATGCGAATTTTGGTCTTCGTGGATATGTTGGTCCTCTTCCACAGGCACCATTTGAGAGAGGCGAACGCCGCCGCTGTCTGTCCGATCCTGCTGTGGATCTCCGCTGTAGATGCCACTTTCTTCTCCTGAACCATCGACCCGAGGTACTTGAACTCCTGCACTTGCTCGATCTGTACACCCTCGAGGTAAAAAAAAAAGGTTATATTATTTATAAATCTCAAAAGCATATTTTAATTATTTAAATATAAGTTTATGTTTTTGAGGTCGCTGAATTCAAATCTGATGTCAGATTTGAAAAATTGACAGTTGACAGCTGTCAATTAATTGTCAAAGTAGAATAAAAAAGTAAATATTCTCTTTTGACATTGAAAGTTGATGTTTTTGAGGTCGCTGAATTCAAATCTGATGTCAGATTGGAAAAATTGACAGCTGTCAACTGTCAATTTTTCCAATCTGACATTAGAATTGAATTCAGCGACCTCAAAAACATAAACTCTTGATGTAAAAAGAGAATATTTACTTTTTTATCCTACTTTGACAGTGAATTGACAGCTGTCAACTGTCAATTTTTCAAATCTGGCATCAGATTTGAATTCAGCGACCTCAAAAACATAAACTTATATATTTAAATAATTAAAATATGCTTTTGACATCTATAAATAGTATTAAAATTGACTAGTTTTCTAACGGATCTGTGGAGCTTTGGAGCTCCGTAGCTGCCAAAATATTGAATTTGGAGCTTTGTGCCCACGGAGACTTTTGTTCAGGATGACAAAATATACAACATATCAAAAATGCAGAAAATTTGACCGAAACCCAATTTCCATAAGATTATTGCGGGGTCCTTTGGCGACATTATTTATAGTAATAAAATTCTAATTTCGTAACGTTATGTAGCAGTCACGTTATCAATCTTTTTACAAATGTAAATACATTTACTACATTGAAGAAAGCAACTTCAGTGGGAGATGTAGATGTTTCAAACAAGGAGAATCTGCTTAATGTTAAATATGTGAAGATTGGTCATTAAACTCGAGCAGCTATTGGCAGACTGAAAGAGGTTAAACAAAAAGAAGTTTTGGAATTTAGGTAAAACTGCTTGACAGATTTGCAAACATTTTGTACCAGATGAAAATGAAATTCCCTTTGGCTTTTAAGTGTACAAGAAATTTCACTTTTTTGATCCTTACGTGATAAATAATTCTGTAAAAGTTGCGAAAAGGCGCCTCATATCTTTAATTAAAAACTGTATCCAAAGGGTGGATAAATGGGATATTCGGTGATAAAATCGAAAGAGAGTTCAGAAATTTCTGTTCAAAACCAATCAAGGACATTTTGCAGAATTATTCGTGTGAAGAAAAATTAGATACATTCTGGAAAAAATAATTATAGATTTTCATGGCTCAAGCGAATTGATGACATTTTTAAAGATGACATTTGCTCTTTCTCACGGGCAAGCCAATATTGAGAGATGATAATTCAGTTAATAAAGAGTGCCTCATCGACAACACGTTTGAAAGCATTAGTAGTTCAAAGGCAAGTGTGGGAAAGCGTCCAGAATGCAAAACACATATCAAACATCAGTATTACCAAAAGTATGCTATACCAGCGGTTCCCAACATTTTTCGTTCACGGACCGCCAAACGACGTAGCATTTGCTTGCGGACCGGTAAGGTAATAAATTAAAAAATTCGCAAAATCTTGTAATTAGAAATTTACTTTTACACTGTACAAAAACAATCTAAAATAAATAAATATCCATTTTTTTATTATAAAAAAAATCTGTTTTCATACCTCATCCGCTTCCCGCATGCTAAACCTCGAAAGACAAAAACGGCCAGACATCGGCGGGTACCGAGAGACCGAAGCTTTTTTTTCTTTTCGCCATACGAAGAATCGAAGGAAGGGTGAGGTGCGGCGCCGAAGACCATAATCGGGTTCTAGACAGAGAGGGCGGTCCATCATTCACGACCAGAAGAAGATACCTCGATAAGGAGCAAAGATTAACCGAAAACGCTGGTGAGTGGATTTCGGGAGCGGCGGTCACAAACGGTAATGGGCTCAAATGACCTAGGGGGCGATCATATAAGGCTTTCAGAAGTGTTTCAGTTCTATTTAGGAGTCCGATTTCGAGTTTTGGCTGTAGCTTTTTTCTTGTAGCTTTGTACGGCATTTGAATGGGAAACATTTTGAAATTTTCCTTCGTTTGACGTCAAGATAGTCGTTTTGGCTCCTATAGTTTCCAAGATACCTCCTCTCAAAAACCAATAGGTGCAGCACTCGTAGCTGGCTGCGTGAAATCGAATGCCGCCAGAAACCCCATGTCATCCCTAGCCCCCGCCCCCAGAAGAGTGTCGGCAAAAAACTTTTCTGGTGGAAACCATTGCGGTTCTGCGACGACAAAGATTCCGCGGTCAGAATTTCACTCCGACCTACCGTAAGGCGAGGACAATTTTTTGCCACCTCCGCCTAACGGTTTACCGGAGACGGTCGAGACTTCAAATCTGAGATGAGAACTACCCAACGCATCTACACACAAAAAACGGTCCAGACCCAAGCAAGTTTTGCGGTCCCCTGAAACCGCAAAACCTGGATTTTGATCGTTGAGACAAGACGAAAATTATTTCGGTTCTGGAATGCCTAGACCCGTGCGCGCCAAATCCACTTAAAAATTCTAAAATGGGAGATTGTCCTTATTACTGGATACTACCCCACCACACATAGGTACGGAGCCGACACGTTATATATCACGTATGTGTATGTACAGTTGCGATCATTCGCTAAGGAACGATGAAAAATAGTGATGGGCGGTTTTTTGTACAAAATACACTGTAACTCTACCTGATTTATGAACCGGGCAATTATAATGTTAAAAAATGTAATGTTCTGAATACCATATAATAAACTTACATTTATATTACCTTTGATAATGACAGCATAGCTGTCGAAACAATATTGTCAGGTTGTATTTTAATAAAACTGTGAAACTTTTAATAATCTTTATTTATTTCATGATTATGGAGTTCCACAAAATAAGGCTGGAAACAATAAACAAAACTTACATTTACATTGTACATAAAACTGGAAAATTAGCGGTTTTGATTTTCTCGTCGTTCCTTAGCGAATGATCGCAACTGTACATAGCGCCAGCTCCGTATAAATTTACTCAGAGTCAGCTTTTTACCTACTCTTTTCAACTTTACTCTTGGTCAACTCCGATAAACCATTTGACCCTACTCCAGTATTAGCTCCAGGATAACACAAATTAAAAAAATTCTTTCAGTAAAATTCTGAAAAATACTGTTATTTCTCTGCGGACCGGCAAAAATTTCTGACGGACCGGCGGTTGGGAACCGCTGTGCTACACTATGTTCGCGCTCGTGCTCGCCATCATGAAGACCTGCAAATGAAACAGAAGAAAGGAGAAGACAAAAGAAAAAAGTCAGGGGAGAAGAAAAAGGCCAGAGAAGAACTTTGTCAACTGCAAAAGAAGAAAAGAGCTGTGAGTGCTTAAATACTACATTAAGATGATGAAATTCATTCAATTACATCAAAGTTACATTAGAGGCCATCTTTGTCTGATATTTTAGTTTTATTGATAAATATCTTTTATTGTTAGATAATTAAAATGTTAAATTAAATATTAATCTTAAATATTTATTACTAAATTAGTTTTGTTAAACTATAAATGGTATAATATGCAGTATTTAATTGTCGTATGTGATGTTTCTAGTCTTTGTAAAACACAAGTGAAGACTGAAATAATAAAATATGTTCTTTGTTATTATTTGTTTTTTTATTTCAAATCACCAATTGAGGGATGGCTTTAAACTTTAAGGAAACAGTTCGTAAAATTAACCTGGAAAATCAAAAACTTTGCGCTGGAAAACCTGGAAAATGTTCGTTCTATCAAACAATGTATTAAGAAAGTTTATACAGCAAATTACGCTCTATAGCAATATCAATTTTCTTTTGAGCACTCATTTTCTTGTTGACGGTCATTTTACCATTACAAAAGAATATATTTAATTTCAAACCGGTGTTTTATTATTAAGTGTAACTCTTATGATAAATAAACTTTAAATACAATGTTTTAGAAAATTTTCTTATGCAACACTTAGAGAATATGGTTTCATAAAGAGAGCAAAATTCTCTTTTAAGTAGAAGAAAAAAAATGTATAGGGTTTTACTTGAAAGATTCAAAATGACCATCAACAAGAAAATGAGTAGTGAAAAGAAAATTGAATTTCATGTTGCTATAGAGCATAATTTTCTGTACAAACTTTTGTTAATACATTGCTTGATATAACGAACATTTAAAGAGTTATTCCCAATGTGTGGTACTTTCTGTACACCCTGAATATACCAAACATCTGTATAATGAACATCCATGAAATATCTAGTGGGTATACATAAACATCCTATATATATCTATTAGATATTCTTTTATCCAGTGTATATCTCCATGGACATCCATAAGATATTTCCTATATCCTGGATATAGGAGCACATTTGGATCTCTATAAGATGTCTATAGGACATCCATATCTATCCAATGGATATACTGGATATCTATAAAAGATATCCTGTGGATGTCTAATGGATGATACTGTGCTGTCTGGGTTCAGACTTTATTAGAATCGCATTGTATTGTATATACAATATTTAAATTATTCTAACGCTCGCAATTTGTAGTAACTATCTGTGAATTTAATATAAAGACGGGGACAAACCTACTGTTTATTGGTTTCACTTTGAGGTTATGAATCTCTAAATAATAATTTAACTAGAGATATTTCGTCAGTTAACTTATTTGTAGATTTAACCATTGAATAGTGCTATTCAGTGTTGGTGAAACGCAAAACATAGATTTTATTAGATTAAAGTTATTCTATGAATAAGTAGCTATTTGTTGTTGGTGAAACCGGGCCTTAATGATTTGTAATTTCTCTCCAAAACTGTATGCAGAAAATTCTTTATTAATAATTTACAAACTGAACAAAAAAATCGTCCCGATTCGAATGTATCGGAAGTACTCGAACCTTCCACCGAAGCAGCTGAGTTTGCAGTCGTGACGATAATGCAATTTTAAATTTTCATACAGAGCAAACCAAATAGAATTATTTGTCTTTAAAAAAATCCAACTTATATAAATTGAAATAATAAAATGTGACAAAATACAGTCTCAGTCGCAGATTTACATTACTTAAGTAACATTAAATTTAACAAACACTAAATCGAACAAATAACCAAATTATAATAAATAAACATTTGGCCATGAACCACACTAAAAATAACGGCCAAACAATGCTAACAGCATCGTCTGTATCACCACTAGGGCTGGGAAAATGCGATATATAAAATTCGATATATCGAATAAAGAGAATTACAAATTTAGAAGAAAAATTAGAAAACCAAGAAAGAGAGAAGAAAAGACAGAATATCGTGATTAAGGGACTGGAAACGGAAGGCCCTAATCTAATTGAAAATGTTGAATCAATGCTAAAAGAGAAAATAGGAGTGGAAACGAGAATAAAAGAAACTTTTAAGGTAGGAAGAAATGAGCCTAAATAAAGTAATAATAGCAAAGATAGGAAGTTGGGAAGAAAAACTAGAAATCATGACAAAGAAAAGCATTCTTAGAGGAACAAAAATACAAGTACAAAATGATCTAACAGTCAAAGAACGACAAATACAAACTAAGCTAAAAGATATCGCCCAGGAAGAAAGAAACAAAGGGAATACAGTTAAAATGGGTTATCAAAAAATGGTCATCAATAACTCATTATTTAAATGGGACAAGAAATACAATAAATTAAAACTTTCTGCCGATTCAAAAAACTGGCGCAAGAAGGAATTGATGGTCTCTCGGAAACGAACATGGCAATGGAGAAAGGAAAACGAACAGGAACTAACACAAAACGAATATGCAATTTAGCAAGTGACGATAAAAGAGCTAAAAACACACGAAAACTAGCAATTGGGTCATGGAATGTGCAAGGCTTAAACAGGGAGGGAAAAGTGAAACAATTAGTTAAGGAAATTAAAAAATATAAGTTAGACATTCTAGCAATCCAAGAAACAAACATTAAAGATATCACAAGCACGAGATTAGATGGATATATGGTTCAAAGGAGGAGGAGAGCAGAATAGATTTGGGACAGGATTTCTGATTAAGGAAGAATTAAAAAGCAGCATAACAGAGTATAAAGTAGTGAATGAAAGAGTGAGTTATATCAGAGTGAAAGGAATTTATAGAAAGTTAACTATTGTAAATGTACACGCGCCAACCGAAGATGCTGAAGAAGAATGAATTTTATGAAATAATTGAAAAACTAGTAGACAACATTCCAAACTTTGACGTTAAAATAATAATAGGTGATCTAAACGTAAAAATCGGTAGAGAAGAAAGAAACCAAGCTGTCGCAGGTAAAGAAAGTTTACATGAAACAACAAATAACAATGGACAAAAGTTAATCAACTTTGCAGCCATGAAACGTATGATCATCCAAAGCACGTTTTTATAACGTAAAAACATATATAAAGGTACGTGGTTAAGTCCAGATAAGAACACCACAAACCAGAAAAATCATTTAATAATAGAAAAAACTCAAGCTAATTGTGTGGAACAAGTAAGAAGCTACAGAGGAGCCGATATAAACTCTGATCTTTTTTAATTAAGGCTATAGTAAGACAAGAAATACCAAAGTTGAAAAGGAAACAAAAAGATAAAATGGGATAAGGAAATAATACAAAATGCAACAAAAGGAAGGAATACATGGAGGCGATGGACAGAGAAATCAATAAAGCGACAAGGTATGAAGATTTTCAAAGAGAATGGGATATGATAAGAACTATTATTACACAAAATGCAGAAAAGTTAGGAAAAAACTCTGTAACAGAAAATAAAGACTGGTATGATAAAGAATGTGAAGAAGCGGTAGAAGAAAGAAGAAAGGCAAGAATTAAGCTATTACAAGACCAGTCGCAAGAAAACAAAGACTACTACAGGGTTGCAAGAAATACAGCACATGACATATGCAGAAAAAAGAAAAGGGAAGTCCAAAAGAAGAAAATAGAAAAATTAGAAGAAGCATATAACAAAAAAGACATAAAAGAATTTTATAGAAAGTTAAAAACTGAAAAAGAAGGACATAAGTCCCAATCATTAACAATAAAAAATAAGAATGGTGAATTATGTATAGAAGAAAAAGACATATTAGAAACATGGGCACAACACTACTAGGAAATCCTCTCGGAACAACCATCAAATAGAATAGAACCAGTAACAAGAGTGTATAGTGAAGAAGATAAAACATATGAACCAACAGAAAAAGAAATCCAGAACATTATCAGAAATATGAAAAATGGAAAGATTCCAGGCTCAGATGGAATAGAAGCCGAACTAATCAAGTATGCAGGAGATACCTCCAAAAGAGAATTTATGCATTAATCAAGAAAATATGGGAAAATAAAGAAATGCCCAAGGAATGGTCCCTAGCAATAGTCTGTCCAGTTTATAAGAAAGGTAACCAACAAATTCCAGGAAATTATAGACCGATTGCTCTACTAAACATAGTGTACAAGATCTTAGCACATCTCATTAAAAAAAGGCTGTAAGAAGAAGCTGACAGTAAAATTGGACAGTACCAAAGTGGGTTTAAAAAAAGGAAAATCAGTGGTAGATAACATTTTTATACTAAGACAAATACAGGAGAAATGCAAAAAGAAGAACAAATCAATATATACAGTACTGATCGATTTTAAGCAGGCTTATGATAGAATAAAGAGGAGAAATATTGTAACGGCACTTCAGGAACTGAACTTTAAAAAAGAAAAATAGAACTATTAAAAATGACACTAGCAGAGACTTCTTCTCCTATACAATGTCATGGAAGTTTATCAAGAAGTTTTAATACTAACCTAGGATTAAAACAAGGAGCTCCAATGTCTACAATCTTATTTAACATTGTCTTAGAAAGTATAATAAGGAAAAGTCAAATACGTACAAACTACAATATACTACAACATTCATACCAATGTATGGCCTATGTCGATGACTTGATTCTAATGGCGAAGACCTGTGAGGAATTAAAAACTCTTATAAAGAATCTAGAACATCAAGCGAAGTTAAGGGGACTGCTCAAATGAAGAAAAATCACACTATATGATATTAGGGAAAAAAAGGCAAGAAGAACAACAGCTAGTAATAAAAAATATAAGTGCGGATAAAGAATATAAATCTCAGTATGCTACTAGTGCAATATATTTAGGTGTGGAAATTAACAGCTATGGAAATATAACAAACGAAATAGAAAGACGAATAGTGACAGGTTCAAGATGTGCGGGATCCTATAAAAATGTACTAAATAATAAAATGTGTCGCGATCTTTAAAAGTGAAACTTTATAAAACTGTCATCAGGCCAATAGTTACATTTGCTTGTGGACATGCGTATTAAAACAAGAAAATTGCAATAAATTAGAAGTATGGGAAAGAAGGATTTTACGGAAGATTTATGGAGGTGTGCAAAACCAGGGAGAGTGGAGAAGAAGAACTAATGCAGATGTATAAAGAACCAGGCATTAAAACGATATTACAACGAAACAGACTCCGATGGTTAGGACATGTAACAAGAACGGACGAAAATCAACTAACAAAGAAAATGTACAAAACAGAAATAGGAGGACCTAACAGAAAGGGACGACCAAACAAAACCTGGTGGGAAGGAGTACAAGAAGATCTACGAGAGCTGGAAATACCAAATTGGGAAGAAACTACAAAAAATAAAAAGCTATGGAAGGACAAGATTCAAGCCATAGGCCTACAGGCCTGAAGTGCTGCATTATATATATATCGAATAAAGATATTAATGGTTGAAAATATCGATTAATCGATATATCGAGAAATGATTTATCGATAAATATTAATAAACATCGATATATTGATGATTATCGATGTATCAATAATTATCGAGATTTATCGATAAGTAAGTATCCGGACTACTAAATTAATAACAAATAATCAGCATTAATTTTGTAAGTACTTACAATAATTTAAAAGTGGTAAAGTTTAGACAACATACATACAGGTATAATTAAAAGTATAAAATATGAATAATAACAGATAGTAAACCTATTACATGTATTATTTCTAAACAGTAAGTAAAGACGTACATTTGCGAGTAGGGATTTTCTTATAGATATATCGATTGTTATCGATATATCGAATGACGATATCAGTCGTTGGAAATATCGATATGTACCGATATATCGATGGTCATCGATATTTATCGATAGTTATCGATACTATGATATACATCGGTAATATCGATAACTTTTGGTTATCGATAACTTTTTTGATATCGCCCACCCCTAATCACCACGCCCGCTGATCCACGCCAAGGCTAGGAGAAGAGCAGTTACAAGCAACGAAATCAGTGCTTATATGCAGTGTATGTAACACATTTGAATCGGTATTACCTTTCCGTGCAAGTTTAATGAGCCTAATTTAAAATAGTACTCTAAATAATTATACTTTTTGCTGTGCGGAATTGATATTGAGCTTTAAGGTAATTTTTTATTTTTAATAAATTCTCAAGGGAAGCATTGCTTCCATGGACCGCACGCCACTGGTACATACAAACTTCTCTTTTAAGGCGATAAGTCACGCTTATCCCACATTAAACGACCATTACAAGGCGCGTACTGCGTCGCGATTACTTCTACTAACGTCCGCATACAAAACATCAGAAGGAAATAGACTGAGTCATTTATATTTTTATAAAATTGCAAATGCAGCAAAATGAAAATGTTTATTAGAAAAAAAAATTGAATCAATTTGATAGTTAAAGAGTTATAGAATCGAGAAAATATGTTAAACTGAACAGATTTGTAATATTTGTGTAAATAAATGGCATTAAAAACAAAACTTCGTTACTATATGTATTAAAAGATTTAATTTCTAGACTAACTACATTTAATTGAACCGCATCAAATACTTCCCTCTAATCTATAAGCATATAACTAACTGCACAAACTTCTATTTTATGAAAATTTTATTTAATTAAGTAACAATAACGAGATTAAAGTAAAAAGATGCATTGCCCATCTCCGTTCCCCTCACTTATTAGGCTAATGCACTATCTTTATCGTACAGTGTCGAATTCTAAATAAGCATTTGACGTGTGTTAACATATGCAATCGCTCATATAAGATACAAATACTAACGTCAGCGTCGCTCAGTGCTCATAATAACATAGTTGGGCAACTGCAAGTTTGTAGTATCTGTTCCGTAGCCGGTGTGTGGGCTTCGAGCGGTTTCGGCTGCCGGTTGCCCTTCTCTGTTCGATTAGGTAACGCACGGTAGGATAAACAAAGAGAAATGGATTCTTTATTACAGAAGTTTTTTGAGAAATAGAATAAGAATTACGTTAAAATCAATTCCTTTGAAGCGTTGTGAAATGCTCTTAATAATAGATTTCAAAAGGTCGGGTAGTTCAAAATTTTTGATATGTTGTATAGATGGGTGGGTTAGTGAGAAATCCAAGTTTTTCAACTCCCTCCTTCTCCGCCATCTTGAAAAATCCGTCCAAAATCGGCACTTTTTTAGTTTCTCGACTATAACTAACGAAAGCAACGGAGCTGTAAAGCTCGCAAAAAGGCTAAAATTGTCTACTTTGCAAAATTTTGAGTTTCTTGCCACTTAACATCGCGATAACTTCGTAACACTTCATTTTAGCATGCAAGTCTTCATTGCAAGTCAATCAATCTTGTAGAGAATTTAATTAGCTACAAATCGTATGTATCAATTTTTACGCTCAATACAACGGAGTGGGGAAAAATTTAGAAAAAAACGAAAAAGTGCCTTTTTTAAAGTTTAGTGTAGCAAATCTCTTTGATTCATTATTTCTTATTATAAAAGTATTTTCTTTGCTTCCAGACAGAATAATCTTTATAGATGCAAAATGAGCGTAATTATGTGTTGGCGAACGTCAGTAATGTCTCGTGGAACTACTAGAAAAAACTGCACTGCCTTCTTTTATTTGCCTGCGAATTCTCTCTACAACACTTCAGTACCGAATAAGTTATTTGCCGAGTAGTCTAAGGCTCAATTTTCTAAAACTTTGGCATATTATGTCTTATGTGAAACCAATAGCTTTAAAGCTGTGCCTCTCCCAAAAAGGCAAAACCCAAAAAAGAACGTTCTTCGGCGAGTTTTACTAGAACGATGGGGAAGAGTACAGAATGTTAGGTGAATTAACTCTCACAGGTTTTCGGAGGTACACATAAACTTTAAAACAGGCCCTTTTTCGTTTTTTTCTAAATTTACCCCCAATCTGTTGTATGAGGCGTGATAAAAAATTCATACATTGAATTTGTAGCTAATGAAATCCTCTACAAGATTGATTAGGGAGACTTGTATGGTAAAATGAAGTATTACGAAGGCAATTTTAGCCTTTTTGCGAGGTTTACAGCTCTATTGCTATTCATCGTGCAAAACAACTTCATATACCAAAGATTTAGGAAATCTTGTCCTTTACAAGTCAGCAAATAACTTTTTTTGCGGTAAAAAGACGCATCAGAACGAAATTATAGGCGAGAAACTAAAAAAGTGCCGATTTTGGAAGGTTTTTTTCAAAATGGCGGAGGGCATGGAGAGGGAGGGAGCTGGAAAACTTAAGTTTTTTTATTAACCCAACGATCTATAAAACATATAAAAAATTTAGAACTACTCGACCTTTTGTAGGGTAACCACCCTTTTTCGGCCTCCGTTTACTGGACTATAATATGAAATTGTAAAATTGCCCTAAATATAATCAATCTATAGGGCAATCCAAAACAGGTTAGTTTAAAGGGACGCTGAAGGACAAACAAACAGTTTGAAGCTCTGTAGTTTTAAAAATATTAAACGTTTTAAATATCTGTTATGCAATGTTTGCTTTAGCGTATATTTTATGTAAATAGAGAGCAATTTATGGTACCATTTGAGGTTATATCTTATGTTTGTCCTCCACACGATGGGTCTGAGTAATAATATTAATCGCCCCCTCCCTCCCGCACGAGCTTTAGGTTGGGGGCTGGTTACTGGTTAGTCAGATAATGGATTGTAACAATTTAGTGTTATTATTGTTCATTACCCACGATCCGTAAGTAATAACTTATTACGCACGAGCCTGTGACCAATCACAAAAAGCTATGCCTACAAAAGTACAAATTCATTGATTTAATCCAAACGCTTCGCTTTCATAGATGGGAAAGAAGAGATATGTGTATACTATAATTTGAACAATATCCTTATTGTAGACGCATAAGCACGTGCATTGATTGCACAAACGAGCCCATATCATGCTGAGACGCAGCGCGATATTCAAATGTTTTAGTTGTTTTGTTTTAAAGGGTTTAAACAACACCACCTATGTAGGTGGTAAATTTTTCAAAAGTTGAGACCTGTCAAATAAATGGGTCGGCACTAATTGGGGCCATAGTAGCACCGTCGATTGCTTATACTAGATATCCTTCATATTTTTTTGGCGTTATATTAGTGCCGTCGATTTCTTATTGTTTGGTTTCCTTCTCCAATCTAGATGAAAGTGCATATATACGTGGAGTATTAAGGAGAAAGTATAGTTTATTTTGGAAACTTATTAGAATGCTTAATTAAGCGGGCCTAATTAAAACACTCATCTTTTACTAATAAATTATTTTTTTCTATAGAAATGTGCGGCTTCACGTTTAATTAATTTCGTATCGTTCGTAATTAATATTGTTTTAAAGGTTTTAACATCTTAACCTTAAGAAGAGCATTTCTCTATTTGGGGGCGCTAATTGGCGCAAATTCAGCGCTAAATGTTGATACTAGGAATAGCAGGTTTCGAAAGAAAAGTGCAGCCAACTTCACATATTCTTTTAAAGGTTTTAACATTTTAACCTTAAGAAAGGCATGTTTATATTTGTGGGCGCTAATTGGCGGCTAACTTCACGGTAGTAAAATTAACAAAAAATTTCTCTCTAAAAATAAAAATTTCTTAAAAACTTTTGAAAGAATTTTGAAAAATAAAATTGTGTGGGCCAAGTTCACGTGAACTTGACCGCATTGTAATTTCTGAGTTTCAGAGAGCGATGCAAATTCTAATTTTAACGGCGCTAATCGAGCCCTAAAAATTGGTATATCATGAGCCTAGTTTCATAAAATGTGCGGCTAACTTGTAACTTACTGCACCATTCACCCGTATTTTTGGGGTTTATAGTTGTGGAGATTACGAAAAAAAGAAATTATATGTAATGTGGGTTTGGTTTGTGGCGGGTTCCTTGGTGTTTAGGGTCCCAACGCATTGCGGTCATTGCTATAGGACAGCTACGCCCCTGTTTGAAAATAAAATATTGTATTTTATTTGGAGTATAAGTGACTATGTGACTTGTATAGATTTAATTCGCCTCGCTTCACATACTTCGTCACATAAAGCCTCACTCATACTCCAAATAAAATAAATATTTATTATCAAGATTATTGCACATCTATAACGTCATTGTTTTTATTGACATTTTCAAGACACAAAATTTGAAAGTTTTCTAAAGTCAAATTCAATTGTAATAAGTGTAGTATTTAGAACTTTATATATGCCTATGGATCATCATATTCAACTTTATCCTCCTTTATATGATCGAATCGTAAGTACAAATGTTTCCTGTTTATTCATATTTTATATTATAGCGAATTTTCCAAATCGTTTAATACTCTTGCAAAAGAATCAAACAACAATCTTCCAAATTTAGCTTTGCATTTGTTAAGAACTGTTAATTATTGCAATGTTTGTAAACTCATTTAGAATTTAAGACTAGTTACCTGCATATTTTTTAAAGCGAAGGACAATTTGATCTAAAAACCAATGATCACTTTCAAGAGCATTTGGCTAATAATATAAGTTTTGCTTTTTTTATTTATTTATGTTTGGGAGAGGAATCGGGGTGACGGAGCATCTCTCGTACCTCATGGCACCGATTACTTTGATTATATGGCCGACTACTAGAAATTAGCCGAATCTGAGGGAATTTCCGCCCCCCAGTAAGGATCTATATCGTACCTAACATCGTATTGACACGGGACCCTTGGCTTTATTTCCTTATCTGAGAAGAAGGCATGTTTTTTAATTTTTCTCCGCTATGAAAAATTACCAGCTTGGCCGACGATCAAACCTGCGACTCTTGGATTATGAATTAAACATACACCGCCAAAGCTGTTCCAAAGATTAAATCAATAAAATCTTATTTATAATTAATCTGATCTGGATTGCATAACTGACATAACTGGTTAATTGGCAAGTGGTGTACATATTAATATAGAGTCACTATATTTATTTTAAAGAAATCCAACCTATATTTTGGATTACTTTTATATTGTATATTAATACTCTAACAAGGTATATTCCATTCGATCCCGGAAAGAGCAACTTTCAGGGTCTTTATTTGGAATGTTTTTAAGCATTTACAACTTGCCATTACTCTTCTCGTGCTCTCTTCACCTAGTTTTAACAGTTCCGATTGTCACTTGTTTATCACCGTGGATAAAATAATGTGTAGACAAATGTGTTTCCGTTCGTAAGTGTTCTGATTCTAACTGTTCTGATCCGATATAGTGTGCAGCAAGTTTAATATCTCGTATAATAGTTGAATGTAAAATTTTGTAATGATTATGCACTTTGACCCAAAAGCAATTTAACTATGAAATAGCCCTTCACTTGAGTAATAACGTGACTCACGCCGAAAAACCCGCCTTTGTCCAGATTAGCAATCTTGAGCTCTTCGCAGCCTTTAAAACAAACTAGCGTCTAGCCCTCGAGTATCACTCAAACGTCCTGGACTTAACGCATACGTTTTGTGCAGTTGTCTGACTCTTCAATCCGATAGAATATGCGCAAATGAATATTAAATACATTATTAATTACAGTTATTACAGTTTTCTAACGCGCGTTAGCGATTACATAGGACTACAATAGTCGCGTACACATGCTAACGCGCGCTCTTATGTGAGGCGTCACATAAAAGCGCGCGTTAGCATGTGTACGGGTCTATTACAACCCTATGCAGTCGCTAACGCGCGTTAGAAAACGCGTGGTAGGGACTACACAGGGTGTTTTGGAAAATATGCCCGTCACGTTAAAGGGCAATAGGGAAACATGTGTAGAGTAACATCTTAGTAACAATTTCCTGAAATGCCCCTTTGAAATGACAACCCCCCCTTATGAAAATAATAAGCACGCCACTGCAAAATAGTAGATAAAAGTTGTGAAAAGAAAATTGTGTCTACTAGTACATACTTTTAAAGGTCATCAACAAAAAAAACATAAAATAAACCCAAGCAGGTAGCCGGGTAAATAAATTCTTCGAAAATTGTAATCAAAACCAAATAGCAGTACGTGCTTTTAAAACGTTTTTAACTAAATCGGCTAAATAATAATAACACTCATTCTGAACATCTGTAATAACTGTTAATGACTCAGATCTTTGAGATTTGTAATCTGCAGTATGCAGTTGTTTGTCGTCAACTTTCTTTGTGTTAGGTGGTGGTAAACTTGAGTTTCGATTAATACACGTTTTAGAATTACTAACTTGCATTAGGTAGTCTTAAGTGTTTATTAGTGTTAAGTAGTTTATTTAAGTGTATTTAGATACAGGATCGGTTATGCCAAGAGCTGGTGGGAGAGGACGCAATCCGCACCACGGAGATGTCGCGGAGGAAGAAAACATCCTAGAGTTAGTTGAAGAGGATCGCACTCTTAGCGAGCGTACCTTAGCAGCACAAACTGGTGTACCTTCTACTCGCGTTTGGCGTATTTTAAAAGAAAATTCCCTACACCCATACCATTTTCAAAAAGTACACTCATTAGAACCTACAGATGATATTCCGCGAGTGCAATTTTACCAATGGATATTGGAACGCATCCAGGAAAATCTTCAATTTGCACAAAATGTACTGTGGACCGACGAATGCTGTTTTACTCGCGCGGGGATTTTCAATTCACACAACAGCCACATTTGGGCTGACGAAAATCCTCATGCTGTCCGAAGACATTATTTCCAGAGGCGTTTCTCGGTAAATGTATGGGCGGGTATTTATCAGAACCGTTTAATAGGACCTTTTATTTTGCCCCAACGCTTAACCGGTGACTGGTACCTACACTTTCTGGACAATGAAGTGTTCGACGGACTTTCACTATAGCTGAATTGCCCAGGCTTTTACGGGAGTTTTTGAATAACGAATACCCTAACCGGTGGATAGGGGACGCGGAGGACCCATCGCCTGGCCTGCGAGATCACCGCTCTTGACTCCCCTCGATTTTTGTATTTGGGGATATTTTAAAACATTAGAGCACAGGACAGAAGTGAATACCGAGGAAGAGCTACGCGCACGCATTCAAATTGCCGCAGAATAAATTCGTGCAAATGCCGATATGTTTGCTAACATAAACGAATCTATCATACGTCGTGCGCGAGTGTGTGTTTAGACAAACGGCTACTTACGTCGCCGTTTGTCTGTTATTTGAACACATGTTATAAAGATTGTTTGCATCTAAAGTGTTACCCATTTTGTTAAAATCACAGTTGTAAAATAAAAAACAGGCAATGAAACTTGCATCACAATTAGGTCAATGAACGTATGTTAGATTTTATTTACTGAGCTTATTAAATGAGCAAGCCATCAAGGTAGTGAGTCACCTGGCAACTGCTGCTGAAATTCAATTCTGTTGTTTCTGTAAATTGATACGTACGTTATGGTGGTCAGTTATTAATTTAGTAGTGCAGATATGAGATCATTGTTTGCTTTATCAGTAATTCATGGTTAGAATCTTACAAACAATCTATAGTCGACTCGTGTCTTGCAAAAAAATACGGAAAAATCCAAAATTTTTTGTAATTTTTAATTTTTATTTTATGAGTTTTGGGGTCTCTATATGGTCACCTTTCACCCTCTTAAAGCATTGCATATTTCTCCGGAACACCCTGTATAGGATTGCAATAGACGTGTACACATGCTATTAATGTAACGTTCTTATTTAAAATAATAATGAAAAATGCTGTTTAAAATCGTCTATTAATAGAGAAAAGATTATTTACAATGCACTTAATTAAAAATACTATAACTATAAACTATTTAACAAACTATTAAAAATGCTAGGTATTTACAAATTTATTTGAGGGCTATTTATATAAAAACTATTTATGTATTAACTAATTATTCAGAGTACATTTCAACACGACGCCGGTTAAACATTAACTGAACTCCCTTCTACTCGCGATCTCAATTTATATCTTTCATACGATGACTCATACATCTAGAATATTCGATGACGTGTTGATGAATCATACACGCAGCTGCCGGTAAGTCACGTCGATGAGGTGTGTCGATGAGTCATACTTGCACTTGTTATTGATGAGTCATACAGTTGATGACTCATACATCTAGAATGTTTGATGACGTCATATGTGGGTTTACTATTCGTTACACTGCCCCCCTCTTCAAGTCTGTTCTGTACCAGGCTTTGCCAGCAGAGGGATTCTGATCTCGAAGTTCATCCAGCCGTCCAAATTTATTCCTAAACACCACTGAGATCCCCCTGGACATGCGGAGATCCTCGGAGACACAGTGGGCAATGGAATAATCACCAGGGACCCGGAAGAGGTCTTGTCGCATCTCGGTCGTGACTCCGAATCGGGCTTTTCTAGTTCCGGAAAACGCAGCCATAAATTCTCCAAATGTTGGCTGATCATCTTCAGGCCTTACGGTATTGACAGCCACCTCAGCATCATCTTCGATCCGGGACTACGTTATTGTTTCCCCATAGTGCGCCAGACGATTGGAGTGTACCACCTTTGGTTTCCCTCTTGGAAATTTCTAAATGCGATAAATTAAGTCATTTATTCGTTTCTTCACCTGGTATGGGCCCTCCCAATTTCGCTGTAACTTTGGAGAATTAGCTACGACGTCTTTGCGGTATGTATAACCAGACAAGCTCTCCAGGTTGAAACCCTCCTTCTTGGGCTCTCACATCGTACGTAGTCTTCATCCGGTCACTCGCGATTCGACTATTATTTCGGGTTCGGTCGTGAATATCCTCCAACTTCTTCTTTAAGTTGATGACATAATCATTCCCGGTTACCTCCTGCTCTATAGGTGGGGATCCAAATTCCAGATCACACGGTAACCGTAACTCACGTCCAAACATCACAGACGCTGGTGACTGACCGGTTGTTTCGTGGACCGATGCACGATAAGCCATCAGGAACAGATGCAGGTATTGGTCCGAGTCTCGTTGATGATCGGAGACGACCTTGGCCAAATATTTGCCCATTGTCCGATTCATGCCTTCTACCATTCCATCGGACTGCGGATGTAACGGTGTGGTCCAAGTCTTGCGAATGCCCAACAATCGACAGACTTCTCCAAAGAGTACAGACTCCAAATTGCGACCTTGATCCGAATGCAGCTCCATGGGCACTCCGAAGCGACTGAAAAACTCTTTGACTAGTACGTCAGCAACAGTCGCAGCTTCCTGGTTTGGTAGGGCATATGCTTCTGGCCATTTGGTAAAATAGTCCATTGCCACTAAGATGTATTTATTCCCATAGTCGGTTTCGGGAAATGGTCCGGCAATATCTATAGCTATTCTTTCCAGAGGACTACCCACATTGTACTGCCTCATAGGTGCTCTTCGTTTCCCCAAGGGTCCGTTACCAGTGGCACATAGTTCGCATTTCTGGCACCACTCCTTCACGTCCTCTTTACAGTTGACCCAATAAAAACGCTCCCTAACTTTCTCCAAAGTCTTTTTCACACCGAAATATGTCGCAATACTGTAGCCACTCGGCTTCTTGGAACCACGAACTGAGACCTAATGGTGGTGCCATCTTCACTCTCCAGTACTCGCTTCAGAAGATCGTCTTCCACCTTCAAGGACTCCCATTGGGCCCAATATGCTTTGAGCGTTCTGTTGAAAGGGCTGACGGCCTCCCAGGCAGGCCTTTCTCCCACGCACTTCCATTCCAGTACTATTTTTAGTTCGGGATCAGCCTCCTGCTGTCGTTGCAATTCTTCCGGCAACCAATTGTCGTTGACGATGGTAGTTCTTAATACTTGGCAAACCCTCTCTTCCAAACGAGAGATATGACGGCAATCCGTTGGGCAAGGTCTTCTTGAAAGAGCATCGGCATTTCGATGACTAGTGCCCGCTCGATGTTCTGTGTCAAAGTTGTATGCTTGTAATCGTTCGATCCACCTTGCGACCTGGCCTTCAGGATTACGGAATTGTAGAAGCCATTTCAACGCTGCATGGTCCGTCCTCAATAAAAACTTCCGTCCGTACAAGTATTTGTAGAAGTGCTCAACGGACTTCACGACAGCCAATAATTCTTTTCTGGTCACACAATAATTCCTTTCGGCTTTTGACAAAACCTTACTAAAATAGCCGATGACCTTTTCTTGTCCATCCTGTATCTGATAAAGTACACCCCCAATGGCCAGGTTACTTGCATCTGTGTCAAGTATGAATTTCCCTTCTGTCCGTGGGTAGTTCAATATTGGCGCTGTTGTCAAGGCACGCTTCAACTGTTGGAAAGCTGTTTTGCACTCTCCGCTCCAAACATACTCGCGCCCATCTTCAGTTAACCTTGTCAGGGGCTTCGCTATATTGGCAAACTCATGAACGAAACGCCTGTAGTAGGTACATAACCCAAGAAAACTACGAACTTGGTGTTTATCTTTCGGTGTTGGCCACTCTTGAACTGCACAAATTTTATCGGGGTCGGCTGCCACTCCATTTTGTGATACGACATGCCCGAGATATTTCACCTCCCTTCCGAATATGTGGCACTTTTTCGGACTCAATTTCAGGTTGGCTGTACGCAGTCTCCGGAACACTTCCTCCAGATTTTTCAGATGTTCACTGATTGATCTTCCAACTACGATCACGTCATCCAGATAGACCAGGCAAGTCTTCCACGACAGCCCCCTCAGGATGGTGTCCATTAGACGCTCAAAGGTGGCCGGAACGTTATATAGACCGAAACGCATAACCGTAAACTGCCATAGTCCGGAACCAATAGTAAACGCTGTCTTCTCCCGGTCTTCAGGTTCCATTTCAACTTGCCAATAACCACTCTTTAAGTCCAGAGTCGAAAACCATCGTGAACCAGACAGGGTATCTAACGTGTCGTCGATGCGTGGTAAGGGATAGCTGTCTTTCTTGGTCACATTATTAAGCTGCCGATAGTCCACACAATAACGTTTGTACTCAGTGTATAGTATCGTCCGTAATTAGTTTCAGGAAATCGTCAAATGATTTAATGGACATTCTAAAATAATTGAAAAATTTCAGTTCATATTCCTTAACTTTTGGATAAAAGGTTATGAACATGCCGTTATTTAATTTATCCCTTAGAATAGGGTGCACCCACTATTTTCTGTTTTTTTTTATACTGTTTATAACGGTGATACAAGATTATAAGACAAGTTACTTATTCGATTTCCATTGAAATAATCTGTAATGATGAATCATGATACATAAAACGCGGCGTTAAGAGCTTGCATGTGTACGCTCGAGTGTTTTTGGCAACTCGCGTTACACACGGCGTCAAACGCCTTCATGTATACTGACTCCAAGACCTCATTCACATGCAAAAAATCCGACCTTTCTAGCTAGTACGAAAGCTGATTAAATAGCATTTGAATATAGGCATGTAAATACGTTTAAAACTGAAAAAAATAAACCTCTATATATCTCGCGAACGGTGTATTTATGAGCAGTAATATTTCAGCTTTATAAAAGGCTTGCAAAGGGTATTACATGAACAAAATATAAACAAAGTCTATTAGTGTACCGCGCCAACTTTGGTCGATCCGGCTGGAATGTATTCTTTTGGGATAGTTTGCAGGTCGCATGTTATTTAGGGGTTATCCAGAAGAATTTTATTTCTTTCGAAATATTTAACTAGTGACTGTCTATGGGGGATGAGTCTGGAGCTATGTAACATAGTAGTTTATTAAAAATAATTCTAGTACCTATAGGTACTAAGGAAGGTAGTATGTCCTTTTATATTAGACATATGTAGAATTATACACTTTTATTATTTTAAGTAAGCAATTTGTTGTTAATGAAATGCAATGAAGTACAACTATTTTCACTACATTATGTCCAAGACTCTCTACTTGATAAAGTTGATAAAAAAAACTTTTTTAAAGAATTTTAAAAAATCAAAAATAAATGTTGTGCTTATTTCGTATTTTTAATGTATTTATTGTGAGTACAATGGGCGTATGTACTTAAAATTTAAAACGCGGTTTTCTCGAAAACCAGCAGGAAGCGACCATATGTTGATAAGGAAAATAATTAGTTCCAAATCATTACACTATTACAGTTACCCCCCCCCCCATTACGAAGTTTCTAGTTATATTAGTTACACCCTGTATATTTATATAGTTGTCTTTTCTTCATTGTTGTATTTTATTTTATTTATTCCTTAGTTAACAATTTATAAACAACAGCCAGAAAACTATTTCTACTTAGTTAGATATGGTTTCTTGTATGTCTTTATCACGGAAGTTTAAATAGGGGGAAGTGGCACAAGAGGTGTGCACATGAAGCCTCAAGTGTGCACAACTTGTCAAGTTTTAAATTTGGCTGTCAAACGGTGCGATAAAGATTTTATTTGTTAAAAACTAAATTAAAATCAAATAAAAACGTCGGGATACTCGATTAGATGGTGTAGAAGTGATATTAGATATCACAAAAAACAAGAACCTGGAGTAATAATGCATCATTAAGTAGTTTTTCCTTAAATTTGTGTCATTAATAACTTTTTACTCGGGCATCAGGTCCGTAGTACTTACTTTGTATCTCTATTGGAAGTGTTATCACGTATTGTATAAAAATGTTTTTTTTAATTAAATAATTACGGAGAACCATCTCTAAAACGGTTTATAAAGTATACATGCATTGTCATCGGTACGCAGTAAACTTTTAAATTCGTACTGGCGGAGTTATTGTTCGTTTAGGGGAATCACTCGGCGCGGCGTTTACATGTAAAAACTACTTACATACAGATAATCAATAATCGTGAAATTTGAAATTAAAAATTTAGAAATAATCATTTTTTTACAGAATTTGCAAATTTCTTAGAAATGTTACGATTATGTATTTCAATTTAATAATTGTAATCAAGGTGACAAATAAATTAAAGTAATTAATGAAAAAAATAAAAGAGTTTCATATTAACGGTGTCCTGAATAGTATTTTAAACAATTTACTGAACCCAACGCTGCATTGTATTTACATGTGTGCTGTCAAATTTGTAGTCCCCTTACTCCACTGCAGGCTTCACTTTTACAGCCCAGCAATTGCATCATGCCTCTTCCACCTACTTAAACTTCCTTGGTCTTTATTAAAGTTAATAGTTGACAAAAGTTCTCGAAGTCCATTTCTTCCACCAGTTTTTCACGCACTGAAAACTTGTTCTTGCAAACGTGTGAATAAAATGTTTTGCCTTTTATATTGGAATCTATTTCCTTGGCAATAATGTCCCAAATAGGATGGCACTTTGACGTTATTTTGCGATCGGGTTGAATAACCTAATTTTTAAACTTCATAATGCACGCAATAAAAGTTTCGTAATCTAATTTCGAAGGTCTTCCACGGTTTATTTTAATAAAACTTTTGATACGACTCAACAAATATCGATAATAATAATAATAATAATATTCATTTATTGCCCAACAGGATACCAATTACAGGACAATTTTAGACAAGACATGTAATATATAATAATAATATGTAAAAGTAAAATAAATAAATAAATAAATAAATAAATAAATAAATAAATACAATGCAAAGAGTAATATGTAAATATCAATATATAAAATTAGTAACAGTGTAGAACAATTTTGATAACAATCGTATGAATTAAACTCTATTCACGGAAACTTAGTTTATTCCATTAAAATTGTTAACCTTTCTACTTTATCACCAAAATAAGCGTTGGACATTTTAAATTTTCTAACTCATTTTATTTAATTGAATTACATTTAACAAAACAAACAATCATTTGTAAACAACAGATAAGTAAATTGAACAAGTAAATAATATTTAAAGTAATAAAGTTCAACGGATACGCCACGAAACGTCCACTCCTGTTCGCCGTCTTTATAATAATCTTAATAATGCTACACTTTTTAATATTCAGCCTCAATAATAAATCCTTTTCGTTTGTCATCGATTCATATTTCTGATGACATCATTCGCTGACCTAATCACATTTGGAACAAAACCATAAAATTAATATTTCCATTAACTCGTAAAATGTAAATTGCTAACACCTCGACATCCTGACATTGCTTTAACACCTGGGAAAGCGTATCATTTTTCTACACTGTTCTCTCCCTTTTTTTTACGCACAAAACACGCACTACATATAGTCCCTAAAGCGAATCGGTTTGGTTCGTAAGCGCCGTGGTCGTTGACCTGGCTGAGTTCCGCCAACGTCAGCTGTTTCCAAACCTCGCGTTCCTTTCAAGGTGGTTCCGCATTCCTTTTCACCAGTGGTGTCCTCATCTGAATTTACTTGGCCGCTCTCTTCGCTGCTTCCGTTTTCATTTTCTGGTTGTCGGTAGATTTTCATTGTTGATACGTGGACATTCGTTGTATATTTCTTTCTGCCTGCTCCCTCGATTGAACTAACCGTGTAGGTGTCCTTACCCACGTCCTTCACGACTACGAATGGTCCCTTGTACTTTCTTTTGGTTTTCAACGGTTCTCCTGTAGCAGTTGGAGGCGCCTTCACGTATACAATGTCACCAGGGTTGAATCCTTCGTGTTCGTATCTACCACGATCGTATCGTTGCTTATACTTTTTCTGTTCCTTGGCAACTTTCTCGCGTACTTCTAGTTGTATTTCCTCCGGGTTTTCATACTTCTCCTCGTGTCCAGCCACCTGCTGTAACAAACCATCGTTGAAACTCGGTCTGAACCCGTACAATACCTGGAATGGTGTTTTTCCCGTCGTTTTGTTCACTACGTTATTCATATCGCGTTGAACCTCTTTCAAATTCGTGTCCCACCCCTTTTCGTTTTTCATTTTAGTTAAAATAACTGGAGTTATCACTCTATTCGCGCGTTCCAATATCCCGTTTGCGATTGGATGTCTGGAGCTATTTAAAACGTGTTTAATTCCGTTCTCGACACAATAGTTTTTAAATTGTTCTCCCGTAAAACTCGTACCTCGGTCCGTCACTAAAACTGCCGGTAATCCGTATTCTGTCACGAAATCCCGTAAGCACCGCACTGTAACACTGCTCTTTGTGTTTTTCACCGCATAAAGTTTTATGTATCGCGTAAAGCTGTCTATAAATGCCAATATGTAAGTGTTTCTCTTGGAACTTCTGATGAAGGGACCCAAATGATCTGCATGGACCCTGTAGAAA
Organism: Agrypnus murinus; assembly: GCA_929113105.1. Classification (NCBI taxonomy): domain Eukaryota; kingdom Metazoa; phylum Arthropoda; class Insecta; order Coleoptera; family Elateridae; genus Agrypnus; species Agrypnus murinus. Next base: position 67,167,353 of record OV816025.1, read on the forward strand.
GGTCTTTCCGCCATAGGTATCGGATGTAGGTGACCCGGTTGTCTTCCACCTGGAGTTTTCACTAATAAACACTCCACACATGATTTTATATGTTTCTTCACATAAGATCGCACGCCCGAAAACCAATACTTTTGCAAAATTAGTTCGACTGTTCTATCCACCCCAAAATGACCCATTTGGTCGTGGAACTTGATAACTGTACTTTTCCTCATGCAATTCGGTATAACGAATAAGTGTCGAGTATCACCACCGACTTGAATCTCTCGTTTTAACCTTCCGCGCGCTAACCGATAATCTTTCACTTGGTCGTTTTCTAATTTCGTTCGGCTCTCCTTGGTTTTCTGCAGTATTTCGATTATTCCCTTCAGCTTTGGGTCACCACTCTGAATTAACAAAATCCATTCATCTTCCTCCATGATGCTGTACACTCCAAGTCTCATATCATATATTTCCTCCATGGTATCGCCAGCTTCTCCGACAGGTGCCCTACTGAGAGCATCCACGTGGGCCATCAGGTCTCCTTTCCTGTATTTCACCTCGAATTCGAACTCTTGTAGCAGGTAACTCCATCTAGCTACCTGTGGACAAGTAGTCTTGTTCATATTCAGGTACACCAGGGCTTGGCAATCAGTTACTACGACAAACTTGATTGGCAACAACAACTGTCGTAAACGATCCACGCTCCATACTATCGCCATCAATTCTAGCTTACTACTATGATACATCGCCTCGACTTCCGTTGTCTTCTTGGACACTGCGTAAACCAAGTGCATCTTTCCATCACTGCCTCGTTGCAACAACATTCCTGCAATTCCCTTCGAAGATGCGTCCGTATGTAACTCGCTGTACGCTTGGGAGTTGTACAACTGTAGTACCGGCCCTGTGGTCAGTAACTCCTTTATTTTCTCAAAGATTTCGTTCTCCCTATCTGTCCACTGAAACGTAGTTCCCTTTCGAGTTAGGTCGCTGATCGGTCTCATGATCGTTGCATACCCCTTCACGAATCGTCTGAAAAATGAGGTTAGTCCCAGAAAACGTTTCACTTCACGCGCGTCTCTCGGCACCGGAAAGTCTTTAATCACCTGCACCTTGTTTTCGCCTGGGCTCATACCATCCGCTGACAGCTTAAACCCTAAGTACTCCACGCTGTTTGTACCGAAGTAACACTTTCGTAATTTCATCGTTAATTTTGCGTCGCGTAAAGCTTCAAACACTAACTTTAATCGTTCTAGCATCTCGTTCCAGTCCTTCGCAGGCACTAGGATATCATCCAAGAACGCCATCGCCACTTTGTTTCGTAAAGGACCTAGAACTTTCACCATTAACCGTGCAAAAAAACTTGGACAATTTGATAACCCAAAACAAATTCTTTCGAACTGACCGGTTTCATCAGGTGTGATGAACGCTGTCTTTGGTTTCGCCTCCTCCGTTAGCGGTACTTGGAAGTATGCGTGTGCGAGATCCAATGTCGTAAAAATTTTACAACCCGCCAAATGCTCAAATTGGTCGTCTAGATTAGGTAGCGGATAATGGTCTTTCACTGTTTGCTGGTTTAACTTCCGGAAATCCACCACAAGTCTGGGTTCACCCGTTTTCTTTGCCACTAGTAACACTGGAGATGCGTACGGTGACGTCGTCTCCGTCGCGATACCATGCTCCTTCCACTCACGCACAATATTCGCGATGGTTTGTCTATCATTCATCGTGACCTTGTATGGTTTACTCCTCACTGGCACTCCACTGTCCACTATGTTCATTTTTAGCAAGTCTGTACACCCAAGTTCACTAAGATTCTGTGCGAAACACTCGCGGTATCGGTTTACTAGGTCTAACAATTTTTTCGCGTAAACTGCTGGGATGTTTCCACTTGTATTTAATTGTTCAATCTTTATTTCACTACGCACGGGAGTCCCTTCGTGCCCTACGGACGTAGCATCGGTCGCGGTCTCCACGGTAAGCCTTTCCGCACTTTCTATAATTCGGCTTATGCTAGCTCCGGATTTTATTTCAACTCCGGTATCACTTTCGTTTATCACCGGTGTCACGAATGTCACTTCATCGTGCATTACTTCCACTAAATTAATACTTCGCGGCTGTAGGTTTACATCCTTCGTCGAAATTATTCTTCGTAACGGTCTTTCACTCACTTCAATCAAACACAACTCCTTAAATGGTTCTCGTTCGCGCAAACCGAAATGTAGAGTTTCACCGATCTTTACGTAAGCTACCTCGGGGTGCTCCGTAAAATTTTGTCCCAATAGAACCGGAAATTTCTGAATATGTGTCGGCACTACGTGAAGTTTTATCCCGTTCATGTCTATTTCGTCCAACATAACACGCACCAACACTGTTCCACTTGCTGTAACCGTGTTATGTCCATAACCTTTCAATATAAGTTCTCCAGCCTGCACTGGGAGTTTGTACTTACAAACTGCTTCGTCGGTGATTGTGCTCACAGTAGCTCCCATGTCTATGAAACAGGTTATCGGCCCTTGCTGATTGATTTGAATCTCCCTGAAGAACTTTGCAGTTTTTGTTGGTAGAAGATCTGCGTCCTTCGTTTCTTCAGTGACTATGTTTATCTTCAGATCTTTGTTTTTCTCCTCCGACCCTGCGGATTTTTCAGTTTTTGCTTTATTTCGTTCGGGGCAGTCTCTGCTGATATGTGACGTTTTCTTGCATGTATAACATATCAAGCCCTTTGGTTTTTCGCATTGCCAACTCATGTGCTTGGCGTCGCCACAATTGTAGCATCTGTTGGTTGTCCGAGCCGACATCGATTTTGCCGTCCCAACCGCTCCACTAGCTACAGATTTCTTCTCTTCAGCCGATTTATCCTTATCCCGTTCACCTGCATTTCTTTCCCCTTTTAACGTCGGCCTAATTCTTGTGGCACGCTTATTGTTCACGTCTTCGAATTTCTGCAGGTCTCGCAGTAACTCCACGGCGTCCACCTGAGATTTTGCCATCATTGCATTGCATAATGCTCGGTCCCACAACCCCACTATAAGCTGTTGCTTGCTCTCCGTGAAACTTAATCCGACTTCCTTGCAAAGTTTCATTTTCTCGTGGAAATATGAACTTAGGGATTCTCCTTTCGTTTGCACACACTCCGTCATGCGGTTGAATTTTACGGTAAATTCCTCCTCACCTACAAATATCTCTTCAAATCGCCGTACAAACTCTTTGAAAGTCGTCAATTCTTCCCGGTAAGTTTGGTGCCAATGTTTTGCTCCACCTACAAGGTGTGACCTTGCAGTTTCTAGTGCAAATGGTTCCGGCCAACGATGCAACTTTTGCATACTTTTTATGTTTGCGATCCATTCGCGCGCCTCTGTCTTAGTCTCTCCATTACACATCTTTATATTTTTCGACAGATCAGGCATAATGTGATATGACTGAGTGCCTTCTGCTTCAGGTGTGCTTTCGCCCTGCAGCCCAGTATTTGTATTTGTACCCTGTGTAAAATGTGCAACCAGGTTTGTGAGGAATTCATCGCGCCTTCGATTCTCTTCCTCTCTTTTCTCTTCTTGTCTCCTTTTTTCTTCTTCTCTTTTCTCTTCTTGTCTCCTTTTTTCTTCTTCTCTTTTCTCTTCCTGTCGTCGACATTCCTGCATAAACAGCATCATCATTTGTATCAGGTTTTCATTTACGCCTTGCGCTTCACGTGTATCGTCATCGGACGCTTCATTTTGCCACCTTTGCTCAGCCGTTGATGCACCGCCATGTTTGTCAAAACCATCTTGTTGTTGGTTTTCTGTTCCGCCGTTTCCAACCAGAGAGCACTGTTGTAACTTCCTGTGAAACAACTCGAACTCGTCATCACCGTTTCCGTCTGCCATCTTAAACACGTTTTTTTGTTTTACCGTTCTTTGTTTTCTTTTCACCAAATTTCCACCGTTTCACCCACTTTTCGTCGTTTCCACCAGACTTTTCATCGATTTCACCAAAATTTTCACCGATTTCACCAAATTCTGCACCGATCTCACTAAACTTTTCACCGATTTCCCGAAGATTTTCACCGATTTCACCAAAATTTTCCGTTCGCGGATTCACTATACCACTTCTGAAAATGTTAACCTTTCTACTTTATCACCAAAATAAGCGTTGGACATTTTAAATTTTCTAACTCATTTTATTTAATTGAATTACATTTAACAAAACAAACAATCATTTGTAAACAACAGATAAGTAAATTGAACAAGTAAATAATATTTAAAGTAATAAAGTTCAACGGATACGCCACGAAACGTCCACTCCTGTTCGCCGTCTTTATAATAATCTTAATAATGCTACACTTTTTAATATTCAGCCTCAATAATAAATCCTTTTCGTTTGTCATCGATTCATATTTCTGATGACATCATTCGCTGACCTAATCACATTTGGAACAAAACCATAAAATTAATATTTCCATTAACTCGTAAAATGTAAATTGCTAACAAAATAAAGACAACTTCATATAATTTGTTAGCATTTTTCGTCATATGGCTTAACGGCGCCCTCAACCTGATGTTGGTTCTAGCACTTATATCAGTGAAAGTATTTGTTGATCGGGAGGTAATTCTTGGTACGTGAAAGCAAACGTAACTTAGAAGTTGAGAACAATCAATTTGGTTGTTAATAAGTTTTGCTAGAAACTCGGCACTACCACGCTCACGTCTTGTCTGAAATGAATCAATATTATGTTCACTTAATACCAGTTTTCTTAAATGACAAATACTTTAGGAATTTTATTTGTATTCTTTCGACGCAGAGTTGTTGCGATATATAAAATGGATACCAAATAACTGTAGCATATTCGAGTTTGCTTCTTACAAAAGAAAAATATAAGGTTGTAAGTACATCTGAATCTTTGAACATTTTAGAAGTTCTAATAATAAATCCTAGGGTTCGTGAAGCACAAGAACAAACTTCAGCAATCTGCTTCTGAAATGACAGCTTTGCATCAAACCATACACCTAAATCTTTTATCTCAGTAGTACGTTGTAAAGCTGTTTCTTCAACATAGTAATCAACGGCTAGAGGAGAAACTTTACGTGTGTATGTGACTGTGAAGCACTTGGACACATTTAGGCTCAGTTTAAACTCAGCACACCACTTTACAAGATTATTGATATCATTTTGCAGACTTACAGTGTCATTAGGAGATTGTATGCAGTTAAAGATCTTAACATCATCCGCATAAGCAAGAGCATGACATGTAAAAGAGGATAAAAGCTCATTTAAAAACAAAATAAATAATAAGGGACCAAGATTTGAACCTTGTGGCACTCCAGAGGTAGCACTAAATTCAAAGGAACGAAAGCCATTGTAAAAAACGAAATTTATTCTGTTCTCAAGATACGATTTTATTAGATAGAGAGAGGGAGTAGAAAAATCAAACCCTTCTAGCTTGTTTAGCAGTAGGTTATGCGAAATACTGTCAAAAGCTCGACTAAAATCTGTGTAGATGACATCTACTTGTTGACCTCTATCAATTTTATCACTTACAAATTGGGCGAAGCAGGAGAGATTTGTTACTGTTGATCTTCCTGAGACAAAACCATGCTGAAGGTCGGATATAAAAGGTTTTACATAATTATAAATCTGCTTATAGAGAACAGATCGATGTGCAAGGTACAGTATCAGAAGTGAAAATGACAGACCAACCTTGTAGAAATGCAATTACATGAAACCTGTGAAAAAGACAACCCTTATAAACAGATCACCTGCAAAAACGACCAAGATTTTCTTGGAAAGAAACATCTCTTACTAAAATCAAGACTTTTACCTCTTTAAAACGACCCCTGTTTAACACGACCATGACCCATTTTGAATACCTAGGTATTTCTATGTAAAATTGTAAAACCATACTGTTTAACAAGGCCCCTATTACATTTAAAAATATTTCCACTTATTTGTTAAAAAGAGCAGAAATTCCACATGAATTCTCTTTTTAAATAGGTATAATTCTATAATTCACAAGTTTGTTGAATGAATGGTCGGGTACTACCTGCCCGTACTTTTATAATCCCTTTATTGAAATTTATAGACAGGTTATAAAAGGATTTGCATGTGGTTGCAATTCAACTTAAATGCTTTCTTTGTCGGTTTTGGTTTTGCAAATTTTCTAAGAGTTTTAAATTTGTGTCTTGGGTTTTAGTTTTGCCGGTATTTTAAGAATTTTCAAGAGAATTTTAGATTTATAAATTACGGTAAATATAGGATGGCGAGGGTTAAGTTCACTTGAATGCATTCATACATTTCATTCATATCTGAGTTTTATGGTTGCACTTTTTTCTTTGTGGGTTTTATAGGTTTTCTAAGAATTTTGGAGCGGATTGAGTCGGTTTTAGTTTTGCCAATTCTCTAAGAATTCTAGATTTGTGAACTATGGAAAATATAGGATGAGAGGGTTAAGTTTACTTGAATGTGTTCGTAAAATTCATTCATTATTACAAGTGCTTAAGTGTAAAAGTAAAAGTTCAGTGTAGAATTGAAAATGAAGAAAACGCGAAAGAATAATTAGGGAAAAGATGAATGTAAAGTTTTATATTATTCCAGAAATGTAGATAGATGTAGTAATAGTTATCTATAATATAGAATGTGCTTTAGATGTCTATTTACTGTTCTTTAACTGGAGAAGAAACTGGAAGCTGGATATTAACCCACATGTATAAGGTGTCCATTTTATTCAGAACGGCTTGTGGTCTTTTTATAAAAATTTCACTGCACGATATGTTTTCTCTGTCAACTTATGCTATATCAGCTATATTATAAAATATAAATTGAATTAAAATTCAGCAACGTTCAGACGATGTAATCATTAAGGGTAAAAAATAACACTTGGGAACAAAAATTTTGTTGCATTTATTACTTGTTATTACCTAATTTGATGGAGCTGAGTTCAAATCTGTAGGTAGTTTTGCTCTGTAAGTTCTAGATTTTTGCAATTCGACATTTTCATATTCGATAAATATGCTCTTCGTATAGTTAATGGCAAGATTGTAAAAAAATCAGTTGCGCAAATTAAAATACATATATTCAAATATGCATAGGTACAAACGATAGGTACAAACCATTTTTACTGTGAATTAACGTATACATATTTTAACATTTCAATATAAATGTGATAGATAGTTGATTCGTAACTGATATGGATGAAAATTTAGATACTTCTATTCAGGCAAAAATGTACGCTTGTAGCTCTTGTGCCTGTAGACCTTCTCAGGGCAATCTCGTTTGATGCTCCAGCAGTCAGTAGTCTGCGATCATATTCTAGCGATCGTGTTTCGAATATGATTTAGATCATATTCGATCATATGGTAGCATTCTTCCATCGCATTAGGTCTTGATGGAAACGCTCCCCCTGTTCGTCACTTACAGAGTCAAAGTTCCCTGGGAATCGATCGAGGTAGCTATACAGGAAATGGAACTTACACTCATATTGCAACCAAGATTTCGAAACGTCAAGAGCATTGTAGTAACCAGAACTTCATAGTTAGGAGCTTTTTTATTGTCAAGGAAGTTTTGTATAATATGCCTAAATATGCAAGTCACAACCTGCGAAGGTCTATAGTACCTATTTACACACACACACTTTCAAACAGGCAAGTACAAACTACTTGTCCACAGACAAGCGAGACCTGCTTAAAGACTAGGGTTTCTGACCCGGGAAATTCCTCAATTTTCTGTTGTCTCGAGTCCCGGGAAAAATAATTGTATATAAGGTATTCAATTAAAATTCTTACTTTAGAATTAAGGTTTAATTTGTTTCAATTTCTTGAGCAAATTATTAGTTAAAAAAGGCAGTTCTGAACAAGAGTGTCACCTTACACAATTGATTTTCTTAACCAGTTTTTTTGAAAGAAACTAGTAAACAAGCATTTCAAAGACGTACACATTATTCACAACTTGTTCATAAACAATCATTACAGGGAAAGGGATTAATTTCAGTAAGAAGCTTCTGTTAGGTTCCATACCTGGCCAATCCATTGATGAAGTAAACTGTACTTTCTATTCAATTACAGACAAAAAGGGTTTTGATCCGGAATTTCTTATCTTATTTATAAACAGGTACCTAAACAAAATGTTTTTATTTAAAAATTCACATTGAAGTATTTTATTATGTTTATCATACAAATTTTATAAATGTTTTATATTATTTTTTGGTTGTTTTTATATTAGTAGTCAATTAAAAAAGATTAATTCTTATTATTTTTTTTATTTTTAATATTAAATCCACCATAAATCCTCTGTAAGATTACTTATTATTATATTACCTACTTAAAAAATTATTGTACCCGGAAATTTCCAGGACTTAAAAACAAGACAGTTAAAAATATCAATTTCAGATGTGTAGATTTGTTTAAACTAACAAATATTTTGAGAGATATTTATAACCAAAATAAACCAGAAAAGTTGTAGGGTGCAACCAGTTATTTTTTTCTAGGAAAGAGCCAAGTGGTTTACAAGGATGAAGGTATTTAAAACTGTTTATTTTGGAAACTTCAAATGGATATTTAAAATAATCCTAGTTTAGTTAAATCATCTTCATATTTAGGAAGAATATTTTGTTAAAGTTATGAATGACTTAAAACTTGCCGACAAACAATACAATACTAAACATGAAAGGTTTTGCCAAAGAGAAAAAAAGAAGGAATTTTATGATAGGCAGAGAGGAGCCTTGCAACGGAAACCCTTTTATGACGTCATTTTTACTTTACTTTAATACTTCTTGTGGATTTCGATAAGATAAAATTTAGTATGATAATATTGAGTTAAATTCATTAAAATCGTAGCCATGCCACTGAATATTTATTTCTTTCAACGCATGTAGACCTAAACAACATTTCATTTTTATAAACCATTAAAAAAAGTCGTATTACATTTAGTTTATATCGCAACTCTAATCGACACGTCACATTTTAAAGCGGTTTCAATTCGAAGTTCATGTTATTAATAAGTAGTAATGAATAAGACTTTACGCTCCATAATGAATGTGGTTTTGTGCTTTACTATTTTGCTCATCTCTGATGACAGGAGAATTTATTTTTGTATTACTGGGCTTTTAATGAAATTTTATTTATTTTTATTAAATATATATTTTAATTAAATATTGTTATTTATTAGTTATTTGTCAATGGGAACTTTTAGTGGAATGTGATTAGGGATTATTTAAAGAGATTTTAAAAACAAATATTTGGGTTTTTCTTAATAGGTACCTATGTAAAAATTACTATCCGGGATTCCCGGGACTTGAAAAAAATAGTCTCGAGTTCCAGGAATAGAAAAATTGTCGAGACCCAGAAACCCTATCAAAGACGGACCACGTCTCATATGCCTGTGTTGAGTAATAGTGGGGTACTATTAGAATTTTTTTTAAATGAAACTATTTCACATTGAAGGCTCTGTTAGTACTGTTAGATACTCATTATTTCTTTTGTGTTAATTATTGTTTTTTCTGGTTGATTCATTATCATTATTATTTTTCATGCATTGATCTATTTTTACTAATTTTTTCTGCGTGCAAGTTGTTATTATTTGTTTAGTATTAACCTATTTAAAGTGATTCATGATTGTCAAACATTTAATCTTGGGTAAATATAATTGTTGTTTACTTCCAGTAAATGTTTGCGTCCATAGTCAGTATAGTAAATTTCCCCTATGAACATTGGCACGTAAACAAATAGATAACAACTTTCTTTTTCCAATGTATGACAATTTTAAAATCAGTTAGTAATCATCAATACAGGCACGAAGAACAACTACAATTTATTTCATCAATAATTAAAATAAGTGTTAGTAAAATTTAATAAAATATATATATCTAAAGACAATCATCTTTATTATTTCGGGGGCCAGTCAACGCAACATTAACCGAGGAAACTTGATAAACACAACAGTACAAAAAGTATGCTAATAATTATTTATAAATAAACATGACAAATAAATGACAAAAAATTGCTCCCCTGTGTAATATACATCAACTCATAATTGGATATCCCACTGAAAATGATACGCATAGGTATATCCGTGGCCGAGTAGTAGAATTTCTACTTCTCGTTCAGAGGTACAGGGGTTGAAATCTCGGTTGCGACTGAATTTTAAAAATTTAGTACAATAGTATTTAAACTCCTTAGGATAAGGTATGAAAGTTGTATGAGTGATAAAGTATGGGAGAACGTAATGTACTTACTAAAATAGCACCATTACCTTGTTTGCACTCCCATAAAAGTTTGGAACCCCGACACTGCAAATGCGGAAAAAGAGGAATGGATGATGTATGTATGTAACTCCAACTTAAGTTGAGAGCATACGACGCGGCCACGCTTCAATCAAATTGATCTTAACGTAATTCTTATTCTATATCTCAAAACACTTCTGTAATAAAGAATCGATTTCTCTTTGTTTATCCTACCGTGCGTTACCTAATCGAACAGAGAAGGGTACTCGACTGCATCCGGCAGTCGATAGCATCCGAAGCCCGCATACCGGCCACGAAATAGATACGAAAACATAAATCAGTTGCTCGATTATTTTATTAAGAGAAATGAGCGACGTTAGTATGTGTATCTTATATGGGCGATTGTAATAACTTACCACACGTCAAATGCACATTTAGAATTCGACACTATACGATAAAGATAGTGCATTAGCCTAATAACTGAGGGGAACTGGGATGGGCAAAGTAAGTTTTTACTTTAATCTCGTTATTGTTATTTAATTAAACAAAAGTTGCATAAAATAGAAATATGAACAGTTGAGGTAAATGTACTAGTGTATGATAGTGTCCTAGTAGGTGACCAATATAAATCATTTTATCTTATCGGTAGTAATGATAAATTGGTGCCAAGTAGTACGAATAAAATTCTTAATAATTAATTATTCTTAATAATTTTCTTAAGCTCAAAAATCACAAAGCTTAGTACTTATTTAAAATACAAGTTATATTTAGAAATGTGGCTGTTTCTCGTATTCTTTATTTATAGGTATATTCTATGTTACGTGCACTTATTTTTAAACCGAAAATTTGAGAACTATAGAAATTTAACTTTAACTAGAATACAGGGTGAATCATTAAAAATGCACGCAGGTTTAAGGTGAGAAACATGAAGATGGATAGATCACAATAATGCAAAAGAATTGCATTAAAAATTTTAGGGCACCTCAATAATTCACCGAACTTGAGCCGATCCTGGCAGTCTGCTTGCTTACTATTAAATGATACACGCTAAATAATAGCAGATGTTTGTCACTTTAAAAATAATGTAATAAAATATGAGTGTTTATTGAAGGTCATCACTTCGTAATTAAGTATGAGAGAAATAAACACATTTAAATTATATTATAAATCAACTGTTTAAGAAGTGATTTATTATGATTACGGATGTAAATATTTGCCGTGTTTTCGAGAATTGTTCGTAAAATAATTTGTGTTACAATAATGAATGGTCCATCCATTCGTAACTATAAGAATGTTTGTAATTTTGCAAAACAGAGTCGCAGATTATCTGAAAACATTTATTGATAATAATAGTATATTATATACCAAGGTTGTGAAGAGTTTTTTCTAGAGCCGAGCACTATTAGATCCCGAGATGCGCAGCATCGAGGGATATAAGATGAGAGGCTCTAGAAAACACTTCACAACCGTGGTGTATATATTATTTTTTTCACTACTAGTACTTTTATTCCTTTTATTCTTCTCACATAAAAAACGTAGGTACTATCGCGATCACGGATTTTTTCCTGGATGCCAGTGTATAATGGGATGAATTTTTGCCCCGTGTTACACTAAAATCTGGATTATTGACTAGTAGTCAATAATAAAAAATTATTTACCACTAGGCAAGAAGGCTAACTTCACAAGGTGACAACAGACTAGATAATAGTATGTTTTAAAGCTAGTAGTGAAAAAACATTATTACGCTGTATGGGTGTAAAACACTGAATTAAGTTAAAAGGTACTTTTATTGATGACATTATATGGGTTAATAGATATACACAAAAGTTAATGGCTACTATACAATTAAAAATTAGAAATTCTCTTTTGTAGTCTTCACCGATTAAAAGATGAAAGTAAATTATTAATTAATGACTTTCAAGCATGACTTTCAATTCCAATAAGAAGCTGTTGTTAATATTCAAGTTCTTTAAAACAAATAGTGGTTGTTAATTGTTGATTAAAAAACAAAGATTCTGATAGCCCGATATAAAATTGTGACCGTGAACTCGATAAAAGTACAAACACAAATTTTCTAGTAGTGTCACTAAACCATAAAATATCAAAACACTTGAATGGGGGGGGGTCCCCTTTATTTTGTAGAAAGCAATGCGTTAGAAATGAGATTATGCAGATTCCTTGCCAGATTGAGGTAATAGAAATACATAGACCTTACAAGCATATTGCACAATATGTTCATTATCATTAGTTTTGATTCTATTATTATTCGTTAATAAATATTTAATTAAGTTTCAAAATATACCCGTATCTATCATGATGTATTTTATTTTGTAATTTCTGGCCATCCCACTATTCTAATAATATTATGTAATCGAATGAATTATGAAATTCCTTGTTACATGTGTTAGCGGTATCCCGATAAGCCAGAAGATGACTCAATACGAAAGACGCGGACATGTCGGGCTAAGAGTATCCGATAGCTTGCGAACGCCTGAAACATGCTCGAAGGGAAACGGGTCGGTCGGTTGGATGTTACCAAGAGAAGCGTTACATCCCAAGTAGCAAAATCTGTTTATACCAGGAAAAGATTGCGCACACATGCTAATAAAAATATATGTGATATTATTGATGAAATGTAAGCACGTGCACGCAGTCTGCATTTAGTATAGACAGATTTTGTTACTTGGGATAGTTAATTACATTGTTATGAATACTACTTAATTATTGCTGTGTGTTTGGCATAATAAATCGGATTTTTGTTGATTTGTTATTTGAATTCTTAGTCTAATAGTTATCTCCGAATCTTGCTAACACATGTCAATTACTTTAGAAGGGCTTTATTTTAAGCAGTATTTGTAGTATAAGTACTTTTTGTTTTGATTCTAATAAGAACACATTTGCTAATATTCAAATTCTTTAAAACAATACGCAAAGAGTAATTCTTTAACAGAAATTCTCCATAATATTCCGTTATAAAATTGTGACCGTGAACTTAAAGTACCAACACATAAATTTGCTTGTAGTGTCATTCAACCTTAACATAACAATAACAAACTCCGATCTTTTCAGTTACAGACAAAACAGATCATATTTCTGTTTTTAAAAACAGACTGCCTTTCGTAACTATGTCTGTTACGAATGTCAGGACCGGATCCAAAATCCAATGAAACTTTAAAATTCATTTTCTGGAAAACTATTCGTTTTTGACCTATACTTGTCAAGGTAAATTAGCTTTACTGTCTCCCCTCTACAGCCTATTTAAAGGATATCAGTTATATCTGAATCACCCGTATAAACAAGACAATAATTTTTTGTATTTTTAAATATGGAGCATTTTTACTTTTTTTCGCATCTCTTTTATATAGCTGTAGTATATGCTCTATCGCGCGAAATCCAAAACGACGATGAAGATGTTTAACACCACAATTAAATTAGACTCGTTACGTATCATTACCAATAATAAAGCAGAGTTTAAAAGAGGTGTTTGTCCTAAAAAGGACATTTTTACGACATAGACGCACACTATAATAAATAAAAGTTTAAGGCCAAAATAGCGGTTATTATTAAAAAAAATTGCAAAATATTTCACTAGCAAATGAAAAAAAAATAAAAGCAATCCTCATCAGCGTTTATCCAAGTTTCATCTCTTTCCGGCCAACAAGTATGGCATTTCTGCATCTACGAGCGTATTTAGATTTTAGTTTTTCCTTTTTAAAAGAAGGGCATTTTTTTAATTTGCAGTCACAACACAAAAATAAATGCAACTGCACCTGTTGTAAGAAGCATTAGTACTGGACCTTTATCCGCATTTAAGTAAACGTCATCAGTCATTAAGCGCGCTCACCAATATCGATGAATTTAGTTTGTTTACGCTTTCCGAATAGCTAACCCGATTTTAGATAAATAAAAGTAGGTATTAAAGTCAACAACTATTTTGTGTTTTATTTATATTTAGGTATGTTTATTTACAAATTTGTCAATAATAACAAAAGCACTATTACCATAAATTTAAACTCAAATTAATTTACTCAATCTTTTTTTTACGTAATTTTAATTTAGCAAATGTATCTATACAATTTTTAAAATCTACAGAATCAGTTATTTCTGATTCAGTGCATAAAATTGATAGGGCATTTAATTTCTTTTGACTAAGAGAGGATCTAAGATAATGTTTTATTCTTTTGAGGCTGCAAATGAATGTATATATCTGGTGCTGGCGCCCAAAAAACGTGGCACCTGAAGCCCGAGCTTCGTAGACTTCAGTGTTAATCCGGGCCTGTATCCTCAGTTTATAATTAAATTTATGTACCTATTTTGTTTTGTTAACGTTTAAATTTAACCAAGTTATTTTGACCTATCCAAACTTAATATAGAACACAATAGCGTTTTGTTGATGTGAATGTTGGTTTAAGCTTCTTAAAATAAACGGAAGTTGATTATGAACATATTATTTTATTGTACATCTTTGCGTGTTAAATAAAAACTATTAATATTAATATGTACCTATTTATATCTTAATTTTCAAGAAGCCATTTAGATCACATTAATAGAAAGAGTTTTTAAATTACACAATTTTACAAAGACCGTAATATAAGGAGAAACCAGGTTTACATTCCTAACACTGTTTATAGTTGGAAAGTGGAAAAATTTATTTTCTTGTATACTAATTGACAGAAAATTATTTAATAATAGGCAAATTTAGTACCTTTAATATCAAAATCTGTTACTATGTGAACATCTAAAGTTATTTTATACAATCCAGAATTTCTTTTCAATTCTAGTTGGTTCAGATAATAATAATTCACAGTGCGAAAAATTTAAACTTTTGATTGTTGACATGGGATTTCTCTTCTTGAATGGAAAGTACCAAATAGCAATTTCCCAACGGCATTTCTCTAGGTTACATAAAATAAGTTAGTTAAAAAAATTTAATTTAAAGTTTAAGAGCTAAATATCAGGGTATTGCATTGGCTTGCAAAATTTTGAAAAGTATCTAAAAATAGTTTTCAAAGTGTTTTTGGGTTTGTTCGAAAGGAAATTGAATTTCCTCTTAATTTTCACATTGCAGAAGAAAACTCCATGACAAGAAGAGTTTGCCGTACTGTGTAATTGACTTAGAGTAAAGTCCAGTAATGAAGTATAATAAACCAAATCTGGATTTTTGGTTGTAGTATGATTATCAACCATATCATTGCTATTTGCTAATGCTTTGTTTCATCCAGTTCTTTCTAATAAAGAAATAATTACATACACACATGCAAAGATTTTAGGAAACATAAATGCATATAACAGCCAACTTCGTGGATTAGTTCGAAGTATGTGGTTCGATGCCGCGCGGTCACTAATTTCTTATAGCTGAAAAAAATTAAAACGCCTTTTTCTCGGTTAAGGAAGTAAAACCGTAGGTTCCGTGTCAATGCGATGTTTGGCACAACAAATTTCCACTTGAGGTAAAATTTCCCCAGATTCGGCAAAATTCTAGTAAGGTCGGCCAAATAATTATAGTACAGCGGCAGTTCGTAGTACCGACGCTGAAGTAGTAGCCGGTGGCATAAGGTACAGTCATGGAATCAATAATTTTACAATTTAGTTTTGCCAGTGTAAGTTCTAAGTTCATAAAAATTTAGTAGCTTAGCAATAAACTTAGTCTGATAGGTAAGTTCCAAAAATCTTAAAAAGCGCTGAAGTCACCTAAAATGCATCGAAACTATTAAATATTTTGTAAACAGCAATCAGAATTTGCATTCTATGAGCTGTTTTGCTGGCGGAAAGACTGGTTAAAGAGTCTCACTGTTGTCCCGATGAGGCGTCTCCATTGAGAAAGCCTCTTCTTCACCTCATATCAGGCCTACTGGTCATCGTCTTGTCAGTCTGTACAATATCTGGGTGTGTGTGTCTCTGATTTTTGATGATGTTTCTGGTTTCTCTTTTGAAGTGTCTCTTGTATATCCTGTTGGGATATGGAGATCTTGATGTAACATCTGATTTACATCTGATACCATGGAGCGTCAACTATTGCTCTCTTACGATTTTTGATTGTGCTCGTTGTGTTAGAGATATGCTGACCTTGCAGCTTGCGACCGCAACCCAATAAGTCGATACCATCCATAGGCCCAGATTGGATTAATTACTGCTTTGTATATTAGAAACTTACATATTTCCTATTGACATTCGCGAGTTTCTGCGAATCAGCCAGTACAGTTCTCTCATTTTAAGATCTATCTGCTTTTTTGCTTACGTGTTATCTCCAGTTCAATTTAGAATGCACAAAATCCGTTTTCTACAGCAGTGGAAGACCGTGAGATAACTAACTTTTCAGGACATGTACGGCTAAAAAAGGAATTAAAAATCAGGCCCAAAAAACTTCGCCGTAGTTAAAAAGCCATTTTTGATAGATATATTTTAAAGCAAAGAAAGGTTTACTAAATTCAACTCTAAACATGACAGCGCGCAGCGCCACAGTGCACACAGGTAGGATGGTATAAATACACTCCCTTGGCCGACAAGGAAGCCGAATGTCAATTTGATATGGGAAATGTTTGAAATTACATGCTAAAAAAACTGCATGAAAGTTACGTAAATTTCGCATGGCACAAATTACGTCCTCAGAATTTTAAGAAAAAAAAGGTGCGTAAAAAAGATGTCATTTTCGCGTGTCGTACAGATGAAACTTCGGTCTTTTTGCATCCTTTTTATATGGCAAAGTGATGTATACAGATGATCAAAAAAGGATGTATTTATTACATGCCATTATATTTTTTCGTGCTGGAATAAAAGCAGAGTACAACAAAAATGCACCGTACATCTGTGCTTGAAGATCTAAGCATGGATTCTATTTTTAGATAATGTGCAAATAGTATTAGTTCAAATTAACACATTTAACAAAAACGTATTTACAATATTGAAATATTAATTTTAAGAAATACTGTAACAACTGTGTAGTCGAAAAGAAAACCTGTTCTTTATTTCCATTTAGTCCAAAACAAGAACGACTTAGACAAAGAACATTATCAAAAACGCGTGCAAGCTTGACAGCCCGAACCGCGAGAACACACCATCGCTGTGCCATCGCGCTACGATACTTAATTAATATTAATACTTTATTAAATTAATTCAAAGGAAGATTAATTAAGATAATTAAGTATCTTACAATATCTTAATATAAATAATTTTTAATAAACACACAGGCAATATGAACGTGTAACAATACTAACAGTAAATAGGTGGACAGTTGCAATTATATTCGCTAAGGAACGATGAAAAAATCATAACCGCCGATTTTCCAGTTTTTTTGTACAATGTATATGTCAGTTTATTATATGGTCTTCAAGAACATTTTTTTTTAAATATTATAATTGTCTAGTTCATAAATCCGGTCGAATTACAGCGTACATTGTACAAAAAATTGAAAAACCGGTGATCACTATTTTTTCATCGTTCATTAGCGAATGATCGCAACTGGACGTTCAGCTTCCGAATTCAGTCTACAGTTTTTATAATTTCTTTCCAGTTAATGTTACGTTTTAGCAATGGCCATTAAAAAGCACGAGTGCAGCAATTTCTAATAACAGTACGAGAAGTACAGTTGCGATCATTCGCTAAGGAACGATGACAAAATTATAACCGTCGATTTTCTAGTTTTTTGTACAATGTAAATGAAAATTAATTATATCGCATTCAAGAACATTTTAGTCTTTAACATTTTAATTGCCTAGTTCATAAATCAGGTCAAGTTACAGTGTATATTGAACAAAAAACTGAAAAATCAGCGGTTATAATTTTGTCATCGTTCCTTAGCGAATGATCGCAACTGTACATGAGCAATAAGTACCTACTGCAGCAGTACATGTCAATTGAGTAGTACGAATTTATTGCAAAACAGTAAACTGTACTGCCCAAAGCAGTATGTCTGGTCACCTTATTGACCTTCTTGATTCTCCATGTGATTTCCTTCTCCTCATGCACAATCTCCATTATGCTAAAATGTTCTATTTCTGATAAGAAAGTGGTTGATTATTTGTATGCTAGCCTTCACAACTTAGCTAAACTATCCTATCTTTCATTCATCGTTTAACTGCATTCAAAATATTTTAGAAATGACTCTTATATTGATACCAAAGGTGATTCAAACTGGAATAGCTCTCGGAAATTGCATTATATTCTATTTGTGAAGTAGTATTTGGGTGTCTACATCACTAAGCTATCAAGGTTGATAAAATTATAATAAAATTTATACCTACCGTGAGTTTCTCTTGAAAGGCATGCCTTTCAGTATGTTTAGAAAACTACTGCTGTTTTGCATTGTTATCTGTTATATGTTAACTACCTTTACATCTAATTTATTGTAAAATAGGTTATTAAGCTTGAGAAAAGACAAAATAAAAAAAACACCTCTAATTAGATTTAAATTACCTACTTTCTAATAAAATCATGAATATATTTAGATACTTATACATCTTTTCATTGATACTCAAATTAAAAATATGTATTGTGCAATTAGTAACTTATTAACTAGTTGGAAGAAATAAAAAAAACACAAAGAACTGAGTAAATTTATTCACTCGGATTCCGAATTTATTTTTGGTAGATCTTTGCATCCTCCAGTACATTAGCATATGTTGCTATGCAATAAAAATTACAACCAATTACATAACACCATGAAATTATTTATATACCTTTTTTACAATGGCACGTAGTCAGAGGTATAACATTTTTAGGTACAGATTTTTGGGTTGAAAGAACTGGAACTATTTCAGTTTCCACTTTTTCCCATCCATAATTTAAAAAGCTTTCCAAATTTGTTTGGGTAATGAACTATTCAAGCACACATTAGTTCGGTAATGCTGTATCAAATAAATTGGGAACCTTTACTGGTCTGGGAACTTGAGCTACAGAGGTCTCACATTTTATTGCACAGGTCATACGTAGGTTTTTTGCTTATACAATCATCGGGAGGAAAATTTATTAAACCTTGCTTAAAAATGTTTGTAAGAAATAATTAAAATATCAATTTTATTAAATTTAGGTACTTAATTACTAATTGCTGCTAAATCTTTAATTAATATTGTAAAAGCTTTGTTAATAAATTACTTCTTGCCAAAACTAGATCTATAATTTTGTCATAATCAATTCTAGATAAAGTATCTTTTTTAGTGGACATTATTAAAAAGACTTGTAATAGTCTAATTTGTCTTCAGTTAAGCTGTTTCGAAGCTGATTTAGTATAATTCTTACTTTAGAAAATGTACGACACTTGCGAAAAAGACAATGTAAGAACAAATTTATAACTTAAATAAAGATTGACGACACTTAAAGGAGGTAAATTAAATTTAGCTAACACATTATAACAGCTAATATTAAATTACAATAAAAATATTCACTGAAAGCTTTCAATAGATGACTCCCAGTATTTATTTATAATGTTGGGAAACAAATTCAAGAAATCGAAATAAAGTTGGAAAAATCTCAAAAAAGGAAACAAGCCATTCAACTGTTTTTATTATTACTGGAAAACTTCTATTTCATTTAAGATATGTACCCTTTACTTTCGGCATTAGTTTGCAAACTTGCAAAAATATATTTATAAGCAAATAGTATGACAAAAATAATTGATTCTTATAAATGAAATAAAAGAAAGATAGGTAAAGTAATGAACTTTTGATGTTTATGTATACAATTTTATTAGATTGAATTAGAAAAAATAAAAACTTCTTAAAATTGATAAAAGTCTTCTACTTTCTCAATATTATATCCTATAATTTTTATAGACTCGATACTCACAAAATTCTGAGTTTAAATATTTTTTTGTCAATTTTACAAACATTTTCCTTTCAATGCCCTAAACTAACTACCAAATATAGGCTGGGGCATAGGTATATTTTGTTAAAATGTACCTGATTTTTGCTATCTTTTGATAAAACAAATTAAACTGTAACTGGTCTATCTCTACACCAAACTCACGTACAAGTAATTTTATTTAGAAAATACAAAACTTACCCCAACAAGAATAGTACGAGGTTTGTAAAAATATAGTATTAAAAACTGGTGTAATTGAGAACGCTGTAAACATATCCAACAAGTCAAAGTGTCCAATATTTAAAAAAAGGCAAATTGCAAACTTTATTGCTCAATCCTCTTGTGGTACAGTGCATGTGTTGTGTTTCTTTGCAAGAATTTGGAAGACCAAAAGGGCCAACCAAAAAAGTTCATTTTATAGATTATAGGAAGTTTTAGTTACATTTCCAAATGTCGAGGCCACAAATCGCTTCTTAGATTTGTTATAGGTTTTATTTTTATGTGACATGTGAAAACAAAACGAGGGTTTTTAAGAAGCATTACTATACATTTTTAAATTAAGGTTAAAAACCATCATTTCCCTAACTTATAACCTATCTATTAGAAAAGATTATATCCCAGATTCCCAAATTTGGCTGAAACGTGCACTGTGCCTCAATGGGATGAAGTAATATAGTTTTCTACTTGTTAACTCACAAACGATATAGTATATTAAGTATCAAGAACAGTAAGGACAGTTTACCGATCGACGACAATGTTTGGCGACTGAGCGAAGCAAAGTCGCCAATATTGGAGGAGATCGGTAAACTCCTTACTGTTTGAGATGCTTATACTATTTTTTGTACGATCACTATGAATACAAAGGTATTAAACTAAGGAAATATCTCGAAAATGGTAAAAAAATAGATTTAAGATAATTTATTTTGTATAATGTATATCCACCAAACATTAAGTAGGTTTTGTCGTTACCATGGATACGTTTGTAATTTTATTTTTGAATGTCACGATATTTTTATCGTTACCACGGATACGTTTGTAATTACTATTATTTTTGGGTATTTTGTAACCACGACCTTCTAGATTTCACGAGACGAAGTCTCTTATCCGGCCTGCGCACTCCATTAGTTCAAGTGTTTCTCCGCTGGCGCCACCAAACACGAAAATGCGGAAACGGATATATAACACGTAAACACCAATTTCAAACTACGCTAACTTCGCGCGCTTTTATACTTTTTGTCGGTTTTGCGCGTATCGTCAATAAATTATATTTTCCTAATCTTTTAAGGCAGTTTTTTCTTTATTTTTTAATATAATTACGTTATTTCCTTATTTGTTTAAATTTTCGTAGTTTTGTTGCTGTTTTTTCGTTCACTTTAGTAATGGCAAACACTAGCAGAAAAAAGTATAACTGCCGCAATGCAATGTGTAATAGTACTGAGCCTACAATATCATTTCATGAATTTCCTTCAAATTATACCTACCTTACGAGAAAAATGGTTTCAAATCTTACGTTGGGGTTATGGACACCAACACTCAACAGCAAAATAATATATACTTCTTTATTTCGACAGATCAACAATTACAGATACCTGAAAGAGTCAATTTCTACATCGAACTTCCTAAAAATATAACAGAACTCCAAGCCTTATCTATGCATCTCGATTGCGAATTCTTTCAGCATCTGTAGCCCTTCTGGCAGGATACATTGCAAAAAAACTGAAGAAAGGATTGAATGTCAATAGCCTATTAGATTCTCTGTTAGCTGCCTCGTGTTCAAATTCACTGATAGGATTTGTAAATCTTCAAAACAGAGGTGCCTTAAAATACTCCACTAGAAGATTTACACTTTTATTCAACCAAATAATCGAACTTGTAATACAGATTGTAGAACATTTACCTGGAGATTGTAATCCGTCTAATATTCTAACATCACTAGGTATTTCTAACTCCAATTGCTTTTTCACAGTTTTTGGTTTGCCACGACCACAAGCAGGAACTTAGTAATATAATTCTTTAAAAATTGCTAAAACCTTGTTTGGCAAACAGAAACATTGCAAAAACGTGAACAGATAATGTACTTACTGCTCACTATCTCTATATATCCTAAATCCAGCTCACGGGAAGTTATAAAATTGTAATTTCGATAATGTTATTGAACTTGTAAATTAATTTTAATAACATAATTAATTTAATTATATAAATTTATTTAATTAATTCGCAAAATATTTACGTAAACATGCAATGCTTGACATTTGTAAGGGTTATCTAACCTATATATCTTCAAGTGACAAATAAACCTCAGCGTGTCAGCTAGCGCCAAAACGGCGAAATTTTGCGTTTTCTCAGAAACAAAGTTTATATGGGAAATCGTAAAAGTGCCCAGGCCGGATAAGAGACTTCGTCTCGTGAAATCTAGAAGGTCGTGTTTGTAACAGTGAAAAATCAAAACATACATTTGTTTAAATAGTCCAATTATTTAGAAAATAAATGATTTTTCACGAAAGAGACATCTAAAGATTATGCATTTATTTTATAAATTACATATAATTTACTTACCGTTCTGTTTTTGACAGAACTGAACGGTAAGTAATTACTTACCGACGCGTTTTTGCTTAGCAACCAGTAAATATAACCTACTGTTCTAAAACCAAGTATGGTAAACAATCCGAAATAACATGGTCGTACAAAAAGAAATATTTTTGCTACAATGAAAAATGTTTTTTATAATATCTATGACAACTCAGAGACCATTGGCCTCAGATCTCGTCTATCTACTAGCCTCTTAGGATTTTCTCGATTCGCCAATCTGCCCCTGTGGAGATATTTGTTAATGAATTTAATTTCTACCAATATATTCCTTAGATTGTTGATAAATCCAACAGATTCTTCTGCTTTATAAAGCTTTCTAAAAAATGCATGCATTTGATCAAAAATCTTTTAATTAAAATCTCTAATCCCTACAGTATTAGCTTGAAAAACTCAGGCTTTTTTTTCCACACTAGTAAATGAACTGATAGCATCGCAACCCATCTTAGCATTGAAACTAAGTAAGTTTTTTTTAATAGTCCTCGAAATATATTTGAACTGCAATATATCTTTTCTGTGCTTAAAAAAATGTACCAATAGTATAAGCACATGGTATGCAATGTTTAAAACACATCAGAAAAGATATTTTGTTTACCATGGGCGAGACGTAGCTTCATGTATGCATATTAGTAAACTCTCTCTAAGCACTATTGTGTTTATCTGTAAGTTGACTGCAGCAGCACGTTGGGCCTGTGTAATGATAATAATCGCCCTCTCCCTTCCTCACTAGCTTCTGGAGCCAGCTTCACTAGATAATGGGTTGTAGCAATTGTAATTATTATTTAGTCAACATCTGTTCCAATCGCATATTCAACATTTGAAGATATTTAGTGCTAAATGTAATTTTGTTAAACCTTAAAGTGCTATTTTGAGAAAAATGACTTTAAAAGTGCTTTTAAGAAACAATGTAAATGCATATCTTAATTTTTTTTTTGTGACAACTTAAATATCGATGTAACCATTCACAATTTAGTCACATAATAGTGAGTTATGTCCTGCAACAAATAACATAAAAATCCAATTTCACCCATTTTTACTAAAACCCCACACGATTTTTCTTTTGACAACTAAATTCTAAAATATAATAAAAATCAAAAGATTAGTTACAGTTTTCATGAGTTTTATTAAATTCTTAATCTGACAATTGTTTCAGCATTAAATATGCAGATAAGGTTGATAAACAAACACGTTGGTAAGAATAAATACAGAAAATTGGCAACTAGATACAATACATACAAAAACTAAATATATAACACTTATAATAAAGGAGAATTACTAAGCTCAGTTTGTTTAGTCATGTTTACGTTTGTATATTTCAAAAGCTTCTAAAATGTCTAATTTGTGTTTATTGTCGCAAAGATGTAAGAATTGGATGTTATTTTGAGGTGTCGTTAGATGGTTCTGTTATTATTATTTAGGTGTTATTAGAAGTGTTAGATATTTAATTTTTGTATCACTTCGGGGCTGCAGTGAAGGAAAGATAGCCAATGTATTTCTTATGGGAGTTTGTGCTTCGTTGCTACCACCTATTACACTGTAGGAATCTATAGAAATATAAATTAAGATTTCAGAATTTCTAAACATTGAAAACATGTAACCGAAAAGCTATAACTTGTGTTGTACTTTTTTATTTACTGAAAATATCTACCTTTGATAATGACATTTAAGTTGAAACAATTGTCAGGTTAAGAATTTAATAAAACTTGTGAAACTTAACTAATCTTTTGATTTTTATTATATTTTACGACGGTAGACTAAATTCTGCTTACCTTATGGGTTAGACTAAATGTTACAAATCTGTACCAGGTATGCCCAATGGAATGAGATTTCAGTCTAATATACACATAGTTAAATTGCACTAAACTGATCATTTCAGAAAAATCTTTCTAAAAAGTATGCAAGTACAGAATTTAAAAAAAAGTATATTTATATCTAAAATTTATTGTCTTATTTACATTTATAAACTTTATAAATAACAATAATTAATATAATTTATAAAAAAATACTGAAGTTAACAAACACATAGTTTAATATTTTTCTTATTAACTACATTGTCAATCATTATATATAAATATAAATAAGAATTGTATAAAAAGTAATGACATATCAGTCCTTTGAAGATTCTCCTTCTTCTTCACGCTTCTTGATGATCCCCCAGGATTCAGCAGCTTGTAAAGCTTCTTCACAAGCTGGTTTAATATGTAATATTTTCTTGTCTTCCGACTTTATTAAAGCCATCAAAATTTCTAAAACATCTGTCTCGACAAGTTTCTCTGCAACCTCCCTTGTGCTTTCCATCATGTGTTTAACAATTGACACCCCTCGGTATTGTAGATTGGAATTTGGATTTGCCAATAAAAAGTGTAAACTCTCTAGCCAACTGCTCGAATCGAAAACTTTACTGCAGCATTTTTCACTTGAACTTGTTAAAATAGCTACAGCTCCCGAAGCAGCTAAACTTGTGTCCAAGTCTTCTTCTGCAATCATTATAACAAGATATTTCATTTTGTCATTATCACCCTCATAAATATTCACAACATCTGGAGACATTGTAAGATTAGTTATTGCTTGTGTGGATGCACGCCTTAACATTTGGTGATCTTCATATAAATAATGATCGATCTTACTTAAGCCTCCTTCTTTAAGAATTCGTTGTCGAGCAGATTCATCTATTTGAGCGATATTACATAAAGCCATTAATGCTTCAAAATTCTCTAAAGCATTATAGTCCGGATTCAAATTATTTAATAAAGGCCTTATAACTTCTAAACTTCGTTGACCAGGAAAAGCTACTTCCGGATTTATAGTAATACCTACTCTAGATAATGCCTGTGCAGCATGACGTTTACCCTTTTCCGTACCATCAAATGCCAATTTAATTAAAACTTTAACTCCACCCTGTTGAACGATTGATCCCCGAAGTTGTGCTTCACTGCAGAGCGCATTAAAAACACGTGAAATAAGTTCTTTGGCATTGTTACTTTCTGTTTTGGAAAGAGCAACTAATGCTGCAGCAACATTCTCTTGTCCTAGAATAATAATTCTCTGCGAGACAAAATCCGGATCATCTAATTCGTGCTCTTCTGGAATATGTTGATTGGCAAATTTCGCTAATTCTACCATTTCTGGAAGGACTTCTTGTTTTTCATAGGCGTTACACAAATTAACCAATGTGGTAATCACACCATATAATACAGATTGATCACCTGTTTTAGCTAATTCAATTAGAGCTTGTAACGCAGCTCTGTCTTCTACCAATTTCTCTTTCACTTCGGCATCAAGAGTTAAATAAGATAAACCTTCAGCAGACCATTTACGAAGATCTTTATCTTGACCTGGGTTTAATAGGAATCGACGACAAGCTTCAGCTAGTTTTAGTGAAGAACCTTCTTGGAATGGTTTAATAGCCGCATCATTTCCACCAGAACTTGCAAGTTTACAGAGTCCGACTAGCGAACGTACACGTATGCCTGGATCACTTGATTTGTAAAGTTTCTTTAAAATATGTGCACCTTGGCTTATAATTGCTTTAGCTTTATCTTGCTTGCTAGCAGCCGCAATAATACATTCACAAGCAACTTTTTGTTGTAAGACATCGTCTGAATTTGCCATTACTAAAATCATTTCTATAATACCATCTTTTGCTATTATTGCATTTCCAACTTCTAATGGTCCACGTAATAAGGACGTGATGGCGACAGTCACACGTATTTTTGATTCAATATCAGGTGCTAGCAATTTTGATGTTAAGAATTCTTGAATTTTGTCCATATAAGTATCTTTCGCTTTATCATAATACATGTTGTCATAAATACGTGCCATGCACACAGCTGCGATAGTCTGACTGGATGGTGTTGTGTTCAAGGCACTTTCATATTTGCACTCATCCAACTCACTAGCAATTTCCATCAGTCGTTGTATTCCTCCAATCTCCACCATGCGTTCAGCCCAATTTAAAGCTGTATAATGAACGTTTTTTATTAACAATTCCATTATAGCATCACGGGCAATTCCGGTTATAGTACGATTATTTAACGAATACACCAAACATGAAAGCAAAGTGTCGATTTGAAATTTATATTTTTCACACATTTCTATATCAGGTTTCGTTTCTGATTTGTGATCCATTCCCGAAAATGAATTCAAAATTGTTTGTATACAGTGTTCTGCTGCATTTACTTGATTTTGATCTTTGCTGTCGATAATTTCTAAAAACCACGGCAATCCAACATCTTTTAACACAATTTTAGTATTTTCAACAGTATTCTTACACAACTCAGCAATTAATCTGATTGCAGATATATAAATATTATGATCTTTCTCTACTTTTAAAAGTTGTTTAATTTTAAGTAAAACTCCAGTTTTCAAAATAATTTCTGAACCAATTTTATCTCGAGCCAATACAAACAAGTTATTAATCGCTGTCTCACGTTTCTCTTTTTCTACTGTTAAATCAAACGCTACCTTATGCATGCTTTCCACTTTAGTTGTAATTTGAGCATTTTTCGTGGCACGTTCTTGTACAATTTTATGCAGACGTTCTAAAACAGGTTGTATTTCTTTATTGCTAGAATCAACTTTTAATACCTCTCGTGCATCCCTGTAGGCTTCTTCAAAACGTTCCAAATTCTCCAGTGCCTGCGATCTGCGGAAGAGCGCTTTAGGATCTGTTGACACAATCTCCAAGGCTTTATCACAATCACTCACAGCCGCTTCATATTTTTCTTGTTTTATATAAGCTGCAGCACGATTCTTGAAGAACACGGCCAGATCCTTTTCATCAGATGTCAGCTTGATGGCTTTTGTGTATAACTCGACTGCTTCATCAAAATTTCCATCCTTAAACGCTTCGTTGCCTTTGTCTTTCAATGTCGCCGGATTTTCTTCTGTACCTGAAGATCCCATTTTTCTAGAAATAGGGCTTGTTAGAGGAAAATTAGGTTACTTAACACTTCGCACATTTACTGCACATGTATAACTGAAGCGAGTACGGAATCACATGTATTTATAGCTTCGGTATCTTTTCTCTCGAATGTTCTCGTTTATTAAGAAAATCTAATTTTATAAAACTAAATTTAGTATTTCCATTAGGAAACATTTAAGGTTATATAGATGCCAGATGACATATTCTACCGGCTTGATTGGCATGGGCGTCTCGTTATATTTTTCTTAAGGGAGCAGTTTATATCTGCTTGAAATTTTTCTTGAGTCAGGCAATTGCATCAGATTAATCTGATTGTTCGGGTAACTTGGAGACGATTGTCTTAATAATGGTTGCTATAGTTACCCGAGCAATCAGAGTAGTCCGATGTAATTGCCGAACTCAGCTTAAATATCGAAAATATCTAAAAATATTGTAGGCGTAGAAGAAAAAAATACATAATTTACTATTATATTACAGGCATTTAATTTGCCACTAAACTGATGACCGACGAAACTGATTCATTCTAATCTAAACGCATTCAAATGAGAGAATAAGTGGAATAATATGTTTTTCCTACGACCCCATACGAAAGTGAACAATAGCAAACGCTACCGATATTAAGAAAGTGAGTCATATAACACGCGTATGTTAGGAACATAACACACGTGTGTGTTATGAAAATACGTCACGCTAAGCAATATCTAGAAATCCATGAATTTTGTTTACATTAAAATGATGACATTAATGTTTAATCCAATTTTGAGAAGCATTTTAACCATTATGTATCTATTCTTTTCTTATAAATATAACTTTAATTAATGTTTAATTAGTTATTTTAGCTATCAAAAAGAAATATCTAATAGATTACACCTAACGTAACCTCACTATAATACATAAAAATTATTGAAGCAAGTTTGCCAAGATTAAAATCAGCGATGCCAAATGGGAGAAAAATAAGAGTAATGTCAAATGATTTAGTTAGCCAACCTCTCTTCACACCTGGCATTGTGTTATTAGTTGAAGTTATATTTGTTAATTTTGGAAATATTATTAAATATAAATAAAAAATAAATTATGTGCCTCTGAAATTATTATATTATAAATTGCAATAGTAATTCATTTAATTAATTTTGCTGCTAAACCCAAGGTTTAATTTTATACTATGTTTAAATAAGTTATGAATATATGAGATTTTAAAATTGAAATTTATATTTAGTAAAAGAATCTATTAAATACAATGTTAACAAACACCCATTCACTTTAACAATTGTCATAATTCAGCTCCAGAAAAATAAAATTAAGTTGTCAAGATAACTTAATTTTATTTTTCTGGAAATGTTTTGATAGAAATTTCGTTATAATTATTCATATTGTGAAACTAAATTGTTTAAAAAATTAAACTTTATATCCTAAAAATAAATGGCTTAAGAAAATTAGCTTTAAGTGTGATTTTCTCTGTTAAACCTAACCATAAAAATTTTGCTTTAAAATCTTCAAAAATTATATTCTTGAAAATTTAAAAAAATCAAGATTTTTTAAACATTTGAAATTTGGGGGGGTCGTAGGAAAAATATTGTACATTACACGTTGGAAAGTAACTTTTCTGCACTCGTGTGATTTCCGCACTCGGCTTACGCCTCGTGCGTCAATTCACACTCGTGCGTACGAAAAGTTTCACTTTCCACACTAGTAATGTAATATACTATTGTGTAACAAGGGTGGATATGATGCCTATATCGCACGAGAACGAAGTTTGAGGCACGACGCCGAAGGCGAAGTGCCTCAGTCGTTCGAGGGCGATATATTAAGTATTATAGCAGAATGGTAATTTTCTCAGACTTTTATTTATCAAAACTGAATTTTAGTAGTACGTTTCAATCTACAACTCTGGAAGAATTTCTCGAAATAAAAATTAACTTTCTAGCTCCATCCAAGACGAAGTTATGACGATGCAAACTAAAAAGGAACGCGTTTTTGATTTTTCTAAATTTTACGTAAAAATGACTTTACAAAATTTACATAAAAAAACAATTTTTAAAACGCGTGTGTCATCAAATCTAGACGACCATGTCGAATTTAGACACGCTGCTCCCCGACTATACACCGTGTCCAAGATAAGAATGCACAGCATGGGGATCTTGAAAACGGTAAAAGATACAGGTTGGCTTAAATTAGGAAAAGTTGCACTATTTAGAGTATGTTTACATACCGATCGCAGAAATCCATGATTGTTTATCGTTTTCGAAATTTTCCAAAAAATGCAATTTTTCGGATTTTCAATTTTTCCAATTTTTGTATTTATTTTAAAAGATATTAAAAAACTAATGACACTTTGTCATTGTCACTTTTTAAGCTCTACAAAATGGCTTCTTCAGATTTTTTATCCGATGTTTCCTCTTCGAGAAATCATCAACTTAATTTTTTTATATGGCCACAAGAGTAGAAACACCTTGTATACGGTAGCATTTTTTATTACAAATTCAACGATGTATCACACATTATGCTTCTAAAGCCAAAAAACAGAGAAAAATGAATTTTAATATTTTTTTAGATTCTTAATCTAGTAGGCATTGGAAAAAGAATTCAAAGATTATTGCAAGTGTTCAAATAAGTTCCCATTATTTTCTAGACATAAGTACAGCCTAGAAAAAACAGCTGAATTTAAAACATGGTCTAACACTTCTGCCGAGAATGTAATTAAGTATTGTTTTTTTTTACTTTTTAAATAGTAGGCATTGGAACAATTGCAATATTTCTATTTGATCTGTCACATTATTGTTAAAAACGTTCTAACGTATTTTGAAGTTGTTTGTTTTGTTTATAAGAAATTAAAGTGTTTTAATTTATTTGTGTTACGATGGAAAGAGGAAATTTCACAAACGAAGAAAAATTTGATATGTTGACGTGTTACATCTTGTGCCACAAAAATTGTGTAGCTGCTGAGCAAATGTATTCTGATAATTATCCTGAACGAAGACAACCTGAGAAATCCATGTTTAGACGTTTGGTATCTAATTTAAAGGAATTTGGTTCATTCAAAAAACCACTTTCATCTCGTAAAAAACAATCCAACGAAGAAAAAGCGAATACTGTTCTGCTACCCGTTGTTGAAAATCCTGAAATATCCACAAGACTAATTGAGCGTCAGACTGGGGTAGCTAGATCTACAGCCCACTTCATTTTACAAAAGAATAAATTTCATCCATATAAATTTAGAATTTGTCAGGGTCTTAGACCTGGTGACGAGAGAAGGCGAGCAAGTTTTTGTGAATGGTATACCAGAAAATGTCAAGAAAGTCAAACTTCTCCTTTTCAAGTAATTTGGTCTGATGAAAGCATGATAACCAACAATGGCATTTTCAACCGGCGTAACAAACATTATTGGGCACCAGACAATCCTCATTTAAAAAAAGATGCAAGGCATCAACACCGATTTGGATTTAATATGTGGATAGGTATTTTAGGTAGCAGAATAATAGGACCCTTTATTTATCACAACAATTTAAATTCCGAGCGGTATCTTGACCTGCTGCAGACTGATTTGGAAGACGCCTTGGATGGATTACCTCTAGCAATAATTAACAACTGCTGGTTTCAGCAAGATGGTGCCCCAGCACATAACTCAAGAAATGTACGGGAGTATTTGTCGCAGAGGTTTCCTGAAAAATGGATTGGAACTCACAGTGAAGTAGCTTGGCCAGCCCGATCACCAGATTTGAGCCCGTTAGACTTTTTCCTGTGGGGTTATGTAAAAAATCAAGTGTATGACTCAACTTTTGAAACTGAAGAACAATTATTGGCATCGGTTATAGCAGCAGTTAACACAATCTCCTCAGAAATGTTAGCCAAAGTTTTAAATTCAACTGTACAAAGAGCATACTTGTGTCTAGAAAATAATGGGAACTTATTTGAACACTTGCAATAATCTTTGAATTCTTTTTCCAATGCCTACTAGATTAAGAATCTAAAAAAATATTAAAATTCATTTTTCTCTGTTTTTTGGCTTTAGAAGCATAATGTGTGATACATCGTTGAATTTGTAATAAAAAATGCTACCGTATACAAGGTGTTTCTACTTTTGTGGCCATATAAAAAAATTAAGTTGATGATGATTTCTCGAAGATGAAACATCGGATAAAAAATTTAAAAACGCCATTTTGTAGAGCTTAAAAATTGACAACGACAAAGTGTCATTAGTTTTTTAATATCTTTTAAAATAAATACAAAAATTGGAAAAATCGAAATTCCGAAAAATTGCATTTTTTAGAAAATTTCGAAAACGATAAACAATCATGGATTTCTGCGATCGGCATGTAAACATACTCTAAATAGTGCACTTTTTCCTAATTTAAGCCAACCTTTATCTTTTACCGTTTTCAAGATCCCCATGTTGTGCATTCTTATCTTGGACACGGTGTATACATTGGACCCATCCATTTACCCGCCCATGCATATGTTTACATTTTTTACTTTTTATTTATGTAGTTCTGGTTGTTGTAACGCTTATAACAGTTAAATTCTGGAGAATTTTGATATTTTTATTTAGGTACAGTCAAATTCATAAAAAAGGAAACGATTTTCATTCTATTTGTACTTTGAACATAAATTATTAATTAAAATATTACTTTATATATTTTCCGACATTTGTACATTATCTAAATAAAGCCCTATTAATGATTAATCATTGTTAAAATTGATAGTAATCTAAATTAATTAATATTAATTACATATTTGATACAAGAGTCGTTTCCTTTTTTTTGAATGTGACTGTACATTTAAAGATTATGGTACATTTAAATTAGTTTCTGCAGATGATTGATGTTCGCTTTTACACAGAACCAAACTCATTTGTAAATTTACTTGTAATATTATGTTTAGGTCTTCCACGATTCAATAATTGATAAGAAATGTACTAAGACTTTCTTAGTTTAAATAATTATGAGAATTTATGAGAATAAAACACTATAAAATAGGAGTAGTATTTCTTTAATATTATCTTATTTCCTTTAATTATATCAGTATAATTAATCACACCCTACCTTATGATTACTTGTTACTATAACACTATGCTATAAGTAATATAGTAGTAAGATATTATTTTTATAACAAAAGGATCTTTAACTTAGGAGCATTTATTAGTCGATATATTAGACACTACTTCCTAAAACATTTGTAAATAAACACAACTTTGAGAGTGACATCTGTTAGTAAGATTAGTGTAAAGAATTGACAAGTCATTTAATTCTTTTAAACTTTATTTAATAAATTTGTCGTGTTTTCTACTAGACAAAACTAATAGCTATTCAAATATGGTAAGTTTCCCTTTCGCTCCTTTAATCGACACGAAAATAATAAGATCGCCTTTACGATATCATCCAACCTAACCTAAGATTTACAAATGTCATTACATTGATGTGAGGGTTGTGTTTGAAGTTATTTGTGTGTAATTTAGTTTTAAGTTCATACTAGTTTAATATATATATTTTTATGTAATATAATGCGATCAGTACCCCACTAAACGTAAACTAAGCTACGTTATAATGGAGAAAATGAATATTAGTCCAGTTAATCAGAAATTTATTGAAGACTATTTTCATGTAATATCATACCATGTTGATTGTATTTTACGATCTCGAATGATCTTAGATGAAGATATGAATTTGATTTTAACATTTTGGGATCCAAGTTTGATTAAGAGAAAACCTGTTTGGAACAAGTGCACGTTAATTCCTTCCGCTTGTGCAACGTTTGGGATGCTGGTTTCTTTAAAGTTTCATAATACTTACCCATTTGCATTATCATGTTTGCCAGTAGCAGTACAAGTGTCGCAAAGCTTAAAACGCAAGCATAAGGGCAATAGATATAAAAAGGATTTCGAAAATTTGATATCGTTTATTTGTGAATTATACGAACTCAATCGTAATATAATGGAATACTGTCATAAGAGGAATACTGCCATGCAGTCGAATGATGCTTATATGTTGTTGTTAAAGCCAGGAGAAATATTTCTAAAAAGTACTATATTATTGGAAATTACTATTTTAGAGAAGCTAAAAAGTACTTTATTGAAGGTTTCTGAATTAGTACCTGTAACAGAAGGAGAATATATTTATTTTACAGATTGGAATTTTAAGGAATTTGCTGAACTAAAGTTTGACACTTTTAGAGAGCTTCAGCATCAGTTCCAAAAGCTCAGCGATCTTTATGTTCTTGTGGTATCAAACTTTCTAAGTTGCTTAGGATTAAGCTTCTGCTTTCAATTGTGGAAAGATGCTACATGTAATTTTAAAAACATTTTTGACTGTATTATTCCTGAATTAAATACAATCTTGGAAAGTAGTGTGAATGATATTAAAGCAATGTTTAACAATGTCCGCTTTACATTACATAATAAAGAAAATGAAACTTCAAGAAAACAACGAAATAATTTAAAAAACCCCAAGGAGTTATTGCAATTACAGAAATGTTTACAAGATTTCCTAACTAATGTACAAGTAGTTTTTGAAACGGGAAATCACTTACAAGTATTAATTGATGAATGTGATGATAATTCAAAACTAGTAAATTATACTAGAACTGTAGAAGATATTAATAATCAATTAATTGTATGTGATGATTCTTTAGATACATTTTTGAAACAGTACTACTTATTAACTAAGCATTCATTTAAGAAAGAAGCCAATAGCTTACCGTTATCGTCTTTAAGTAATAGTGATATGAAAGTAATAAGAGAAATTCGTTATGATGATCCTATGGAACCAATAGAAGATGAAGAATACAATTTATCAATACATGGAAGTGATGACGATGAGATTATGCCTTTTATGGAATATGCTGATCAAGTTTCCACAGAACATCTTGAACTAATGTTGCACGAATTAAAAGTAAAACTAAAAGAACGAAAGGGTATTCGAGATGAATCTGACGATAATAAGAAATTACATGAGAAACCTTCCAAATCAGTGGGTATTAAAACTACGAAAAAATCTCAATCAGAAATATTTACTGAACAACCAATCGAACATCATATTACACCACTTCCACCACCATTATCATTTGCATCATCAAATGATGTTCTCTTAACACCACCACCACCACCACTAGTCGGTGATTCTACTGCAATATCTCAGCTACCTCCAATAAATCATTCACAATTAGCTTTTCTAGATGCAGTGAAAAGCGTTGCTCAAAGATTAAACCGTGATGAAGAGGTATTTGGTTCTGATGCAGTTATTAGTAGTGATTCGGATGAATCTTAGTGTCACAACCTTTATAAAACTAAAGATTGCTTAGCTCATTGTTTGACCTCAGTAATAATTTTAAAATTTTTGTAGTTCCAGTTTGGATTTAATATGTTTCCGGAAATTCCCCGCCCCTTTAATACTACTTACAGCTGCTTCTCTGTTGCTATGCTGCCTGGTAACGAACGACAAGATGTTGAAAGTGGCGGAAAAAGTAAGTAAATTTATAGTTCTTTTTTTTTCTTTTTATTTTAAATGAAATATATTAACCTTCAATGTAAATCTTTAACAAATCTTTCAACGAAAGTTTAGGAGTGAGATATTTGATGTTGCAATCTGGCTTTGGATAAACTCGATGTTATAAGTACTGTGCTTACAAATACTACATTTACTCTACTTAAATGGTAAAATAATTCAAATCATATTGCTTCCTCTTTGAATATTTTGAAAATTTCGTTTGGCTATAAACGAAGGTGTTGTAATAGTATATTGTGTTACAAGTGCAGAAAAGTGCCAAGTCGAATGCCGCAATCACACGAGTGAGAAATTGGTGTTTTTGCACGCGTTACACACTATACTTTATCTACGACAACAAAAAAAAGTAATAAACCACCAACAGCTAAGAAAGTTTTTTAATCTAGAATTTATACTCGCATTCATATTTTTTACGTGAAATATTTGGCAATAAGAGATGTAATGTGAGCCGCTTCCACGATGTTTGGAGGTGTACGAGTGTACACCACAATTTTCCTTCATCGGATTCACTCATGATACATCTAGAATTTTAAAAACGACAAAAGTAAACATTAAATTTATAAAGACAATAGTAATAATACGTTTACAATTTGTATAATTTCAGTCAATCTACTATTTAGTACTTACAGCTAAATAATTATGTACTCGTTTTCAAAATAAATTTATATGTACAAAAATCACAATTCAATTGTCAAGGTTATTAACCTCTGCGCAAAATGTCAAATATTCTCGCATTATGTAGCAAATTATAAATGTTTTCAATGTTTTTATTGTAATTTAGCAATAATAATAAATAAAATTACATTAAAAATTATATAATAATGTAAAACATTAATTAATTTTACGTTTTAATTGAATAACAATCATTGTAACTTTATATAATGAGAAAAAAAATATCATTGAAAGGCGTCCGATAGCTCAATTAGGTTACGCTTTAGCTACTAACCAAGCGATCCGGGTTCAATTCCCCAGGTCTGACCTTAGTTTTTTTTCTAGATGGATTTCCATTTGAAATATAATTTAATGTAAAATATTAATTAAACAAAATAAATTAACCTTTATCTGAAATTTATAACATTTTATATTTCAAATAATTAATAATATTATAAATATTGCAAGTGGTGACATCTATAGCGTTTCAATAGAACTACTGATCGTGAGAAATCATTCCTTACGGTCTTTACCGTTGAGTTTGGAGATTGTTTGCAATTGGTCGTTTTCACGGTTACTAGATTGTGCGTAATGTGTAACTTTCTATGGTGGTCGTAGATAAAAAAGATTTGTAGAATCTAAATAGCTATTTATATATCAAGGCTGTAAAATAACACTTTCTCAGCAAGGAATATTTACCAATTGAGTCGAATGAGGAGATTGTAGATATTGTAAGACCAAGAAAGACATTTTGCAACCGTGGTACATACATTTTCTTTATAAACTCTCTAAAATTGAAAAAATAAAACATAGTTTTTTAATTACATACAGTTATAAAAATGTTATTATTTAATATTTACAGTACAACCCGGATTATCTGAGGTAACGTGGGGGGACCCCTCCTCGGAAAACTGAAAACTCGGATAATCCGTAATAATTTTTTTTGTATACAGTGATAAAAAAATATATTTATTTGAAACGATTTATTAACAAATTCAATTAAATATGTATTACAAAACAGGAAAGTAACTATCTATTCGCTCCTGCCTAAAATTTGATTTTCGTTTCCTTGCTGCCATGTCCTTCCAGCGTTTAAAATAAAGCAGATCTCCTGGTGTTGCTTCAGCTTGCTGTTCTACATATAGCAATGCTTTATCTAACGCAGCAAACCCTTCTTGGTGAGAAACACGCTGGTCATCGACCACACATTCATCCATATCTTCATCATCATCATCATCATAGTCCGGTTTTTGGGTATCCTGAAAAGCCGCTGATAATTCTTCAATACTGAATTCTTTTTCTAAATCATCTACTGCAACCCATTGTTCAACATCTTCTTCTGTGACGTTTTCACAACCCTCTAAGGTTTGCATTAACTCAAACAAACTTTTTTCATCTTCTTCTTCTTCTTCACTGACAGAACATGAAAGCATTTCTTTGCGGTTTTTTAATTTAGAAGCTAATTTATCTAATGGAATATCATCCTCACTGTCATCAAACTTTTCAAAGTCAATAACTTTTGACCAAGATTTCTGAATAGTGGAATCACGCACAGAATCCCAAGCTTGACTGACCCAATATATAACATCCTTTAATGTAATCTTCCGCAAACCACTTGTCAAATCTTCTTTTTCTGTATGTTGTAAGAGATGAACAAGGAACAAACGCCTATAATTTTTTTTTATATTCTCGAGGACGCCTTGATCCATTGGCTGCATTATACTTGTTACGTTCGGAGGGAAAAACTTGACAATAATTTCGCCCGCATGAAGTCCTTCTCCAGGGTGAGAGGGCGCATTATCCATTAACAAAATTGCTTTAATAGGAAGACCTTTTCTTTTTAAAAACTTGGTAACCGATGGCACAAACTCTTCTGTAAACCAGATCGTAAATAAGTTTGCATCCATCCACGCGCTTTTTTGACTCTTGTAGTAAACTGGTAGGGCTTTAGGTGAAATGTCTTTTAAAGCTCTCGGACGTTTAGACTTTCCAATTACCATCAGTGGGATTTTATGTCTGCCAGATGCATTGGAACATGCCATTATGGTAACTCTTTCCTTACTTCGTTTATGCCCCGGAGCGGATTTTTCCTCTTGAGATGCCAAAGTTTTTGAAGGAAGCATCTTATAGTTGAGACCACTCTCGTCACAGTTATATATTTGATCACGTGTGTAACCACTGTCTTCGATTTGTTTTTTGAAATCCTGCCTAAATTTTTCAATTGACGATGTATCAGCGGACAGTTTTTCCCCGCATACCGTTAATTGTCGTACACCATATCGTTTTTTCCATCGTTCAAGCCATCCAGAACTAGCAGTAAA
Source organism: Agrypnus murinus (assembly GCA_929113105.1). Lineage (NCBI taxonomy): Eukaryota > Metazoa > Arthropoda > Insecta > Coleoptera > Elateridae > Agrypnus > Agrypnus murinus. The sequence continues at coordinate 67,205,294 of OV816025.1, forward strand.
CTGATCTAAGTCTGGAAATTGCTTACTAATTAATATTGCCTTTTGCTGTAACATAGGTCCCGAAAGTGGCACCCCTTTCAGTCTTTGTTGATTGAACCACGTAAATAATATCTCGTTAACTTGTTCATATCCACCAAGTTTCATTGATTTTCTCCCTGTCGACGAAGAAGCTTGGTTAATACACCATTCCTCAATTTTGGCCCGATTTCTATTCCAGTCTCCCACAGTTACTTCACCTACTCCATAACTACGGGCTACGGATTTAATTGTTTCACCGGCGTCTAATCTTCTAATGGCTTTTAATCTGTCGTCTATTGTAACTACAACTCTTTTTCGTTTCTCCATAATAAAAATTTTAAATAGAATAAACGAGATTAACAACCACCAATAAAGGAAGACTAATTAAGACTGAACAGCAATTTAGAGATGCAAACAGAGTTTACAGGGAGTTCCCGATGCACGAGTGTGATTCCCCGAAAATTTTACGTGACAAATTTGTATAAACTTGGATAATGCGGAGCGCCGATCCCGGCACTTCGGATAATATAAATCTCTAGTCTGCTCGGTTATTGCGGACCTCGGATAATCGTGACTCGGATAATCCGGGTTGTACTGTATTTGTGAAATACATAAAAGATTATATAAGTAAAAGTTTCAAAAGTTTCGACAGCTAATTTGTCATTATCATGGTAATACTCCTATAAATATAAACAAATACGCCGGTAAGGTAAATACAAAACTAAATAACTATTGATCGTCTCACGTTGAGACTACAGTGTGTGTTCTTATGGGCAACGGGGTTGCCAAACATCTTGCAAGCAACTTTTAAAAACACTTTCTAAATATTGTAGTTGTAACTGCAAACCAGAGTGGGCCAAGCTCAAGCCCGCGAGCTCGAGACATTCCACTACTCTGCTAATACTGCGACGATCACGCCTGTGCCCGTGCCCGTGCAACGTTCCACTCGTACCCCAACTCAGAGCAATCACTGCCGGTCTAAATTAGTCTAATCTTAAAAGAATGATGAATTTATAATTTTATTTTATATCTTGCAATTTTTATAAATTTCTTTTAAATAGATACACATATGTGTTTTTAATACTATGTAGTTTAAATCTTTATTAGGTAAAAATCTTTATGGATTTTGTTCTTATCACAATTGAACAGGGTCGTAAATCAATCAACCCAAACGTCTAATTATTACCTACTTTGCTACTTATGAAATTATGTTAATGGCTTGTAAAATCATCCAATAAAGAATAAAATAATATTGCTGTAAATGTAGGATTTATTAGTTACTCCTTCAGTTATATTGTTATAATTTTTTAAAATATGTATTTTCATAATCCCAAACCAAACATTAATTTTCAATTTATATTTATCATTTATCTAAATATTTATTTAAACGTCTACTACAAGGAATTTAACTAGAGGTGGGAGCCGCGTAGGGGAATAATGAGGGTTAAGGACAACCCAAATGACTCAATATGATGCAGTAGTGGAAGTTAGACACGCCTAAGGGGCCCCTCCGGTGGCCCAGCCTGGCATAAACCTTTATAATCCTTATTGTTCGAGCAAGTTATATTGCAGGTAGTCATTTCTTCTGACAGCGCACTGTGGTCCCGCGTATGTACCGCGCTCAATGTAAGGCGGCCATAACTATCATACATGATGTATTCCAGAAGGTAAACTGATTTATTTATCTAAAATGCCTTTTCAGTGAAATTAAAGACAACAAATTTGCTAAGTATTGCATTTTACACAATTAAGATAAAATAAAACAGTTTTAAAATAACATAAAAGAGTAAATTTAAAAAATAATTATTGAAATAATTCTAAAAATAGAACGGTAATTACGTTTCGTTTTTAAAATATTTAGAATAGTATAGCAAACAGCTATTTCATAACAAAAAATAACATCATATAATTTACACTATAGACTTAAGTATATCTTAATATACGTTATATTAGTGATATAAACACCTACTTATACCTATTCGTCTAATAAATTAAAAACAGCCCGAGAGAAAATAAATTAAATAAATTATAATATAAAGGTATTAAGCTTTAAAATAAAGAAAAAACCAACAGGGGGAGAGTGGGGGAACATAGTTAGAAGACTACACTTGAAGAAAATTTTACCATAAATACCTACCTCTCTGTAGGTATATAATTTCAAATATTTCGAAAAAGAAAACAATCAGAATCAATTAAATATAAAAGAACATATCTGTTTCTTGAGAATTCCATTGTAGAATATACGCACAAGTAATGACTAACTGATAACATTAAATATGTAGGGTACGATGTATTCACTTTCGAGGTCGAAACAAAAGTGTTAATGTTTAATTATTCGGTATCTATTTATACCACAATGTACTATGGTAATCAGTTAATAATTAGATGGTAAGAAATTACGTGAAAATGAACTAAAATATTTTTAGGTTTTGACCTATTACGGAACCACTGTGCAGCGGTAGTAAAACAAAATTTCAAAATTTGCTGCTGTTCATGTAGTGCACATATAAAGTCTGGAACTATCGAAATAAATCTTTTATTAAATATTTTTGAGAAAAATCCTCAAACACTTCGATTTTTATCTTAAAGGAGACATATTTTAGTGTAATCGTTATTTCTAGACGGTCTTTAGGTTTCGAGTTATGACGATAACGAAATTCTTTGTAAATGGAAATTCTAATTTTTTATGATGGATTTGGAAAGATAATGTAATGCTAAGATCAAATATGCTAAAAAAGTATGATACTGTATTAAGAAATTTCCGAGATAATTCCTTTTAAAGTTTTAAAACAAAAATTAAAAAACAATCAAGAGTTCCAAGTTTTAATAAAAAAAATAATTCTTTAAAGAACTGTCATAAGTTTAACGCTAAGTCACTTGTTACATGGATACTTGATTTTTTTATTAAGAAAATTAAACTCTTGATTGTTGTTCAATCACAGTTCAAATCAAGAGTTCAAATTTTTTGATAAAAAATCAAGTAGCCATGTAACAATTGACTTAGCGTTAAATTTATGGCAGTTCTTAAAAGAATTTTTAATTTTTTTTATTAAAACTTGGAACTCTTGATTGTTTTTTAATTTTTGTTTTAAAACTTTAAAAGCAATTATCTCGGAAATTGCTTTCCAAATCCATCATTAAAATTAAAGTTTCCATTTAAAAATATTTTCGCTATCGCTATAACTCGGAAATAAAAGATGATCTGAATGATGATAAACAATTACACTAAAATATGTCTCATTTAAGATAAAAATCGATATGTTCGAGGATTTTTCTCAAAAAAATGTTTAATAAAAGATTTATTTCGATAGTTCCATACTTTATGAGTTAACGCCAGTACTATTACAAAACTAATAATTTTGAGTTTAATTAAAAGTCAAATGTTTTATTTTGAGTTTTTGAATTTTAGGTATGAATTTCCGTGAAGTAAAAGTAGAAAAAACCAGAAGGGTTTATTGTTTACTAAAATCCTTTGCATTTGCTGCTAATCCTAAATTTCCGTTTTTGCAAGTTTATTTTGAAACAAGTTGAACAAATGAATGATTTTATCATTATGAAATCATTTTACCGTTAAAATTACGTTTGGGACTTCCTGTATTTATCTGTGAATTAAAAGATTAAAAAGATCATACAGAAGCTAACCAGCCGTTATTTTTATGTTGAAAGAATTTGAAGACGAAAGAATTAAACAAAAAAGTATAAGTAATAAAATATCGGATATTTAGATACATGTACGATGTAAAAATCCCAAGTAATGTTTAATAAAATAACAAATACATGTTAATAAGACTTTCTTTTAAATGCTTCTTTTGTATGGTTACGATTACACTTTTTCGGTTACTGTTTTCAAAGGTTTAGAACTTCTGGAATCTTAATCCACATTTCTATAGATTCATATAGTGAAATAGGTGGCAACAACAAAGCACAAACTCCCATAAGAAATACATTGGCTATCTTTCCTTCACTGTAGTGCCAACGCGAGACGGACAATATCAAGATATAAAGTGGAAATAAATTGAATTACCTGATATAACCATTATTTAAAATGTCTTTAAAAATATAGTTTTCATGAAACAAGAGATTCAAACATGCTATGTTAAAAGAGTATTCAGCTAGTATTCAGAGCTTCATTGTTGAATAGCTGTATGTGTGTCTTTCTCGAATATCTCTATTCAATAAGAACCTTTCAATAGTGCAAGTCTCAGTATTTTACCAAATAGCAGTAGGTGCATATCGTCAAATAATACCTATGATCAAATTCTTTTTTATATAATTTTTGATTTCTTTTTCAGTAATTATGCCACCATCAGCTTTAGAACAATTAACCAGATTAAATATAAATTACCCCATGTTATTTAAAATTACAAATAAGAAAACTAATCGAATTACCCATTGCGGAGTTCTTGAATTTGTGGCTGATGAAGGAAAAGTCTATTTACCTTTATGGGTGAGTAAATTGATAATATTAAAATAATAGTCGTTTTTCATGCAACTCTTCAATTTAGATGATGCACAATCTTGTCTTAGAGGAGAGTGATTTGATACAAATCGAAAGTGTTTCACTTCCAGTTGGAAAGTTTGCTAAATTCCAGCCATTATCACCAGATTTCTTAGATATAACTAATCCAAAAGCAGTATTGGAAAATTGCTTAAGAACATTTGCTTGCCTCACATCAGGAGATGTAATAGCTGTTAAGTATAATCAGAGAGTATATGAATTGTGTGTTTTGGAAACACAACCTGGTAATGCTATCAGTATAATTGAATGTGATATGAATGTAAGTATTAGAATTATTTTATGAAATGTAATTATTTATTATACTTTTCTAATTTACTTTAAGGTCGAATTTGCTGCACCAGTTGGATATAAAGAAGCAGAAGTAGTGAAGCATCAAGAAGAGGATATGGTAGTGGATCCTGCTGATTTGATGCCTGAACCATCTGGTTTTGTTGCATTTCGTGGTACTGGTAATAGGTTAGATGGAAAAAGACGTAAAGATTCTGGACCATCCGACTCGTCTTCTGCAAAGCCTGTTTATATTAGAGGAATTCCAGACTATGATTATGAAATTGGTACGCTTAGATTCTTGAGACATTTCGCCAAATCACCAGAAAATAACAAAGAAGAAAATGGCGAGTTTAAAGCTTTTAGTGGAGAAGGTTTCAGTTTAAAGCGACGAAATTAATTAATTATATTCTTGTTAATTTTTAATAATTATTACTCCTAATATTTAGTAAACTTGTATACTGTAGAATATTGTTTTTTAGATTCTAATTCGTTTGTTCTAATTACACTTTATTTTGTAATAATTTTCTAATTTATTTATTGAACTGAGATCAAACAGTGATGCTAATGTGTTTTTGTTTTTGTAATAAAATCTTTTTCAATTAAACTGAAATTTTAACTGTTATATGGGTGAATATCTGCTATTTGTGTATTTGCTACCCATTTTTGTAACCACCAAAAAATATAAAAATAATTTTTTGTGTTTTAATAGCTAAAAAGTACTTCCTATTGTCACGCTAATTTAAAGTGGGCCAGTAATTATTACGTATTTTCCTAGTTTTATGGTGACCAGGGGAAAATTGCAACCCAGGGGGGTGACACAAGAAACAGGGTAGTGACAAGTTGACCAGAGGAGTGACACTAAAGTAGAACTTGTATAGTGTTTTATCCTAATTGATTATAAAATCATATAATTATAGGTAGGAAATGAAATATACAGTGCATTTTAAGAAGTATATATAGTATATTTGTCATAAACTCAAACGTAGCTATACACTAATCAACTAAAACTAAACAAAAGGAACGATTAACTTTGGTAACAACAGTATTAGAAAAATTATACTATACATAAGCAGTATTCATCGCTCTTCAGCATCATATGATAGTTGTCCCAGGTGATGGTGCAGACAGGAATCGCGGCTGTAGAAACAACTAAGACTTTTCATGAGCAATTTCTTTGGCAGTAGTGCGTTCCCTTGCACTTGGTGCACTTTAAGTGTGCCAATAAAAGGTACAATAACAGATTCATTCTTGGCTATGAGAGACATTTTTAATAATATGTCAGCATCGGTGATTACGAATGATGTATTTCCCGGACAATACACTTTGATGGCTTTTGCAAAATCTTGTATGGAGGGAATATCCGTACCTGTAGCCACCAGTTTGTCAGCAGTTCTTTTACATACAGTTCCCACACCATCAGGCGCTCCTTTACCAGGGCCTGCTTCATGGTAATTCCAGGTAAAATGGCAAATATTTGGATACTGCACGTTGAGCTGACAGGCTAGGAAGTAGAACATGTACTTCTTCCTGTATTGAGTTACAGACCCATCACTAAGAAAATGAATATTTCCAATTGTATCTGGCAATGACTGAAGTACGGGATGAAGGTGTGCCCAAATAGCTGGAACATTGTGACTCAAGTTGGTGGACATGGTACAGAAACATTCAGTTGTCTCTTTTGTATAGACGACCACAGTGTGTAGGCTTATTTGAGTACGAGAACCACCAAAATGAAAAGCCTGTATTTCTCATATAAAAACTCATGAATCAGAAATGTATCCAAATCTTTTTCCAGCTGTAAAATTATGGCTCTCGGAGCAGACGTTAATGCATTCTTTGCATATTTTCTAACATTACGGACTTTTTTTGTTTTCGGGTCTTCAATTTTCTATATCACTGAAAGCCATTTTTTATGTTTCAACGACATTGAACTATCAAACTCTATATTGTAGTGATCTCGTCTTGCATTTTTGGCACGTTCGTGATAGACACAGCTCATTATATCTACTGCAGCATAGATGTTCGAGCAGCGCTTGATAATTACCAACGACTAATATGTTAGCATGGTTCAAGCTGAGTAATGTCAGATCCAGATTTGCGTGAGTCGTGCAAAGACATGTTTCACGTTCGTCAGTGCGAGGTTGGATAATCCAGAACGATCGGAATCTACAAAACACTGGGTAACTTATCACAAAAGCTTTTGTATTTAAAAGTTTTCAATGAAGATTTTTTATTGTATCTAGTAAAAACCTTTTTTGCTTGCGTACTTTATTTCTAGTGATGAAGTCCTTTTTTCCAGGACACAACCGACTGTTACAATCTTCTTCTAAAAAACGAATGACTTCTTCTGTTATTTTGTTACAAGTCTTATCTTTCCTCGACTTGCGACTCATATCAAGTAAGCTCTTCTTATTCTTAATAGATGTCGTTGTAGCTCTCATATTGATCTCATTAAGACTTTTGCGCTTCCTAACTAACTTTCCGGTCAACACTTTCCTGAAAATTTTCTGCTCTTTATCTGTTTTTACATGAATCAGGTTTCCCTTTAACTGTTCTGCCATTACTTCACCAAATAATAATGTCTTCTTTACTTGATCTGCGTTTGATGTACTTTTAGTTTCAAGCATTTTCGTACTTTTTGTTTCAAGACAAACATTTTGTGCTGAGTGTTTTCTACTTCTATTGATATGTTGTAGTCTTTTCTTATAACGTGTAACTTCGGCTTTAAGCCTTTCTATTTGTTGGCATTGTTGTTTTATACGCTTATTTCTTAACTTTCTATGTTTCTCCGATCTCTTTTTGGCGGCCAACACTTTACTACTGTCTAACTTTTGGCGAGGAGGTGGTGTTTCGTTATCAGCAGAAGGTGGCGTAACCGGAACATTAGTTAGATCTTGAAAAGCCAGACGAGCACGCCGTTTTCTGGGTTTTCCCTTCCAAATCTTCCTTATTACCCTTTGTTCTCTGGGAGACATATCTTTTATAGATTTAACTTGTCCCTTGTCCCCTTCTTTAAATACTTCTTTCTTTCTTTTTCCTTTTGTTCCTCCGTTTTCATCCGTTTTCAAATGTTGATAGCATAATCGCTCACCTAGTCTTTTCTTTTGAAGTTTTTCTTCACGTGTCTATTTTGGTTTTACCTTAGCCATGACTGCATTCAGGTACTAAAAGAAACAACATAAGAATACACTAATTTCTTCTAATCTTTTCTTAGCCTCTATAGTCTTTTCGTTTTCAAGATAGAATGTTTACAACCAAATCTTGCACTAAAACTTAGTTCTTGTAATTACTTGACAGAATAGGTGTATTACGACATTGTAATTTGAAGTTAAAGTAAAGCAAATATGTACTACACATTATTCGTGAGAGTTAGGAAAATCTTTTACAAATACATATTAGGTGAGTAATATTTTTTACAGCATACAGTTTACTGCAAAATTGTAGACACATCACAGAAATTCCAGTGTATTATTGTCGATAATTGAATAACAAGCAGCAAAAATAAATCGTTTAACAGTACTTTGGAATGCAGATAAAGTTCCCAAGCCACCCTAGTTTGTTAGTTCTTAGAAACGAACAGGTTGGAAGGATTAGAATTTGTCTGGTATACCAGATGTAACAACACAAGGGAATTTTTGGTGCATTCTTTGTCTGTTCTTTCTATTAGTACTAGGAAAGCTTCGAGGATCTGCTGCATTTAAATTCGTTTCATAACAATTAAGATACAAGCGATTTTAAAAAAAAATTATTCTCGTTTTTCTTAGCTCTGGCTTTTACCAAAACCTTATACCTAATGTTAGTGTGTAAACATTGAATATCTTGAACTGAATAAGCTATAGACTAATTAGGTTAATATCTAAAATAGTTCCTATGCTGGCTTTATTCTTTTCCCTTGCCCTAAAGAACCAGGGGAGACACACCAGGGAAGCAACGGATTCACATAGAACTTAAAATAATACCCACATGTAAAATAGGATACTTTTCATGTTGTATTATTTTAAGTATTTCTTTCATGTGTCTTTAGGCATGAGTAGGGAAGAAGTACTCCATTAAATCTATTCGAGTTATACGTACTAGAAGAAAGACAGCGGTCACTGGTACACTAGCACTTGTGCACCAAACACGTCATCAACTGTCGATACTGGTACTTAAACGAACACAATCGGTTAACTGTAACCAACTACCCTATTGCGCGCTCGGCGTCAATAGGGTTAGCAAATGTTCGGATGTATATAAGAACAGGATTTGTGGAAATATAATAATGCAGGGTAGGAGACACTAAATTTATGGACACTGAAGAAAAGTTCAATAATTTAACTTTGTATTCCTCTTCACTATTTCTTACTTTCTATGATAGATTCTTCTGATAGATTCGATGATTCTGTGATACTAAGAAACTTTTTATTAATACCATCAATTGAATATTGGAAAGTGAGTAGTTAACAAATAAAGTAAACTTTTCTACATAGATCGGGTAAAAAGACATGCCAGGGTAGAGACATTTTCAGCATTTGAATATTTTTGCTAGAAAATTGTAAATACTTTTCCTCTTAAATTCCACCATGCCTAATAGTGCAAAAGTATTGCTACCTTACATATATTTTATATGTATAATATAACTTATAGTTCATTAAAATTTGCGGAGATACACCAAATTAAAATAGCGGAGATTCACCCATATACACTTGAATATTTAGGGGAAAGGATTAGTGAAAAGTGTAATGTTCCTTTAAAAGTGACAACACTTACTGAATACCCACATCGGAAGTGGCATAATTTAGATACTCAACTTATGAAGTACGCTACCACAAGTAATTTTGGGAACAGTATCATAATTATTAGATTAGATTAGATATTTATTCGTGCTTACATCCATATCGATTTACACAAGTCAACAATAAAAAGTGTAAGGTATAACAATTAATTACAAAAAAATAACAAACAGTACTATTACAGAAAAAATATTACACTTTAAAAATTTGCACAATTTAAAAACTCTTCAAAAGAGTAGTACGCCTCTGCTAATAATTTGTTTTTTATTACATTTTTAAACTGCTTTTCAGGAAGGTTTTTTATGTGAATTGGCAAACTATTGTAAAATTTTGGTCCGTAATAACTTATAGCATTTTTACTTTTCTCTAGTCTTAGAAAGTCAATTTTTAGATTTTTATTTTCTTTACACCTAGTAGAATGATTATGAATCTCGTGAACACCAGTATACTTTTGTATGTTTTGCTTAACATACATAAGTGTTGATAGAATATAAAAAAGAGATGGTATTGTTAATATAGACATTTCCTTTAATTTATTTTTGACATTATCTCGGTAACCAAGTCCAGTCATTATGCGTAGAGCCCTTCTTTGGATAGCAAAAATGCCATTTGCATGTGTGGAGTGCCCCCATGCTACGATATTATATGAACACATCGAATCAAACAAAGAAAAGTAAACAAGTTTAACGAAATCTAAGGACACTTCATTCATTAAGTTCCTAATAAGAAAGATTGATTTTGATAGGCTTTTTGAAATTCGTATGCAGTGTGTCTCCCATGCCAAAGTTGGATCTAGCCAAACCCCTAAGAATTTAACAGATTCTTTATTTGTAAAATCCTCATTTAAGGACCTCATAGAGAAAATCATTTTAGTATTTTTATCCTGATTTAGGTTAAGTTTATTAGCTGAGAACCAGTTTGATGCCCTCGACTGTGTGCTGTGCTATCCATATTAACTAGAATATCATTACTATTATTTTTTAATGAAACCAATGTCGTGTCATCAGCAAATAATACACAACGGGCATCAGAAATATAATGTGGCAAATCATTTATGTAAATTAGAAACAGTAAAGGACCAAGAACAGATCCCTGAGGTACACCCATTTTTATTTTTCCTTCAGATGACGTCATGTTATTTAAGTAAGTTATTTGAGTTCTTTCTGCAAGATATGACTGCATCAATTCCAGGGATTTGTTCTTGATTCCATACATTTCAAGTTTTTCCAGTAATATTTGATGATGCACACAATCGAAAGCCCTCGATAAATCGCAAAATGTGCATCCGGCAAATAATTTATTTTCAAACGCCTCGATTATAGAATCGACCAGGTTGTTAATAGCTAAGGATGTCAATTTATTTGGCCGAAAACCTTACTGACTTTCAGAGAAAAGTTTATTTTTCTCGAAATATAATAATTGCTCATAAAGTATTTTTTCAAAAATTTTTGCAATTGATGGAATTAGAGATATCGGGCGATAATTGTTCATATCCTTAGTATCCCCTTTTTTAAAAATAGGGATAACTAGATATTTTCAGAGAGGTGGGAAATTTACCGCTCCTTATTATTTGATTAATGATTTTATTCAGAGGAGATATATTTTAATACTTATGCCATAGCAGTCTTTACTGTTTTTATTTTTAATGTTATTTATCACCTCCCTCACCTTTATGCTAGACACTTCAGTAAAGTTAAAGTTAAATTTATCATCTATGGGTTGAAATAAACTCAAAGGATTCAGATTTGAAGTTATTTTTCAGTTATACTTTCGGCAATTTCTGTAAAATATTTATTAAAATCCTCAGCATTTCAAGTTTCTGTATTAATTGTTTTTTTAGTTTTGTTTCTTTTTGAGTTTATTACATCCCACACTGCTGTAGATGTATTATCGCTTTTTTGATGTAACTTTCATTGGCCACCCTCCTACTTTCCTTTATTTTTCTTTTATATTTGGCTTCAGTATTCAGTATATCAGGCTATTGCTTCAGTAAGTCATTAAGTATATGTAAACATTTTTTCAGATCACCATCAGGTGCTCTATAAATGGAGATTAAAGTAATATCAAAATCCAAAATTTTTACTGTTGCCAATTCGCACGTTTTTTCGGATGAAAGTTTTACAATAGAGTTTAAATTTTGATATTTTAAACAATTTTGTAATAATATCATTGACCCACCTCGTGTTTTAGTTTGTCGGCAGAAAGCAGAGGCGCTACGTAATTTTCAAAATTTAAAGTATCAACTTCATAATCATGCATGAAATGTTCAGTTAAGCATATAGCATCGTAGTCAAAAATTTTACTCGAGATGCACACATCAATGTCGTCTAGTTTATTTCTTAATGATTGCATATTTTGATGAAAAGCTTTGAAAGTATTGCCATCTTTACTCTTGAACATTACCTTCGTCTTTTCTGATGGAACTGACGTCGTCGAAAATTTGTTTTATTTATTTGTTAATTAGGTATAATTCTGACATACATATGTTTCAATATTATAAACAATTTTGTACATATCTATTAACAGAATCAGATATACCAACAGTACAGAATAGTTGATAGAAGAAAATCCACATCAAACAAGAATTCCTAAAAATAAAATAAAGATTAATAAAAAGTTTCACAGTATTTATTAAATTATAACTTGTCAATATTGTTTCGACCACTAAGCTGTCATTATCAAAGGTAATATAAATATAAACAAACATGTCGCTAAGGTAAATACAAAAAATAGGTAACTATACTCGGGACACTGAACAGATATAGTAATTAAAACTGCCTACAACTACCCCCTCTTTTTAACAAAACCTTTCTATTGGTAGCATTCAAATATACCGCTCAAATTGAAAGGCATGTTTACTTGTACAAAAAGATATCAATTCGTTTACTGTCAAACTGTCTTACTCACGAACTTTTAATAACATAGCGTTTACTGTCTCCAGCCTTACTTTGTGGAACTCCATAATTATGAAATATAAATACAAAGATTAGTTAAAGTTTCACAAGTTTTATTAATATCTTAACCTGACAATATTGTTTCGACACTTTGTGTCATTATCAAAGGTAGATAAGATTGATAAACAAACACGTTGCTAAGGATAAATACATACAGAAAATAGGTAACTAGATACAATACATAACAAAAACTAAATATCTAACACTTCTAATAAAGGAGAATTACTAAGCTCAGTTTGTTCATTCATTAAAGGTACTGTGCGTTTATGTCTGTATATTTCAAAAGCTTCTAAAATGTCTAATTTGTGATTGTTGTTGCAAAAATGTAAGAATTTAATGTTGTTTTGAGGTGTCATTGGGTGGCTCTGTTCCAAAATGTGTTTGGCATAAATCGATTTTTCTGGATGTTTAAGTTTATAAGAGCGTACGTGTTCTTTGTATCTTATGGCCAATATAAACCGAGTTGCAAAAAGAACAATTCAAACGGTAAATGCCGGATTTCATGATATCTTGTGTTTTGTCTTTAGCATTGAATAAAAATGAAAAGGTGTTGGTGTTAGTTTTATAGGTTATTTTGTAACTGGTGGTTTTTCTTAGTATAGTTGCAATTTGTTCTGATATCTTGCCAAAGTATGGTATTTATATGTAGTTTGTGTCTTGTATTTGAGTGTCAATTGGAAATATTCTTTAGATAGCTAACCTATAATCTTTTTGTTGAATTAAAGTGTCAATCACGTTATGGTTATGGTTATAATGGCTTGTATATGCTAATTGTTTGATGATTGAAATTTCTTTATCAAAATGTGATCGTTTCATTGGAGTAGTTAAAGCTCGGTGTACTAAAGATCTATAAGCCGCTAGTTTATGCATTTTATGATGACATGAATCGTTAGGTATAGTGACGTCTGTGCTTGTGGGTTTTCTGTATATGGAAAAATCAAATTCATTATTTGTATTAATTGTAATAGTTAAATCCAAAAAATTAATAGCTCTATTTTGTTCTGTTCTTGTGAAGACTGTTAATAAGAATTAAAAACTCATTGATAACCTCAAAAGAACTGTCAAAACAAGCTAAAATGTCATCAACGTAACGAAACCAAAAAATAATGTGTTTAGAAAGATCTAATTCAAATATTCGATCTTCCAAATTATCCATAAATATGTTAGCTAATAGAGGACTTAGAGAATTACCCATAGGTAAACCATCTTTCTGTAAATAAATTATATTATTAAAAGTGAAATAATTTTGACTGATACAAAGATCAAATAATTGAATTAACTCTAATCTTTTTACTAATTCTACATTACTATTAACTAGGAAATTATCTAACAAAGGAATACAGTCTTGTGGTGGAATCTTTGAAAACATGTTACAAATGTCAAAGCTTACAAGTTTTGAATGTGCTGGAAGATGTATGTTCTGTAGTTTTTCTACTAATTCTAATGAATTTTTGACAGAGTATTTCGATTTGTATCCTATGATGTTAATGATATGGTTGAGTTTCTTGGACTAATTGCAACTATACTAAGAAAAACCACCAGTTACAAAATAACCTATAAAACTAACACCAACACCCTTTCATTTTTATTCAATGCTAAAGACAAAACACAAGATATCATGAAATCCGGCATTTACCGTTTGAATTGTTCTTTTTGTAACTCGGTTTATATTGGCCAAACACTTAGAAATTTCGACATAAGATACAAAGAACACGTACGCTCTTATAGACTTAAACATCCAGAAAAATCGAATTATGCCAAACACATTTTGGAACAGAACCACCCAATGACGCCTCAAAACAACATTAAATTCTTACATTTTTGCAACAACAAACACAAATTAGACATTTTAGAAGCTTTTGAAATATACAGACATAAACGCACAGTACCTTTAATGAATGAACAAACTGAGCTTAGTAATTCTCCTTTATTAGAAGTGTTAGATATTTAGTTTTTGTTATATATTGTATCTAGTTACCTATTTTCTGTATGTATTTATCCTTAGCAACGTGTTTGTTTATCAATCTTATCTACCTTTGATAATGACATAAAGTGTTGAAACAATATTGTCAGGTTAAGATATTAATAAAACTTGTGAAACTTTAACTAATCTTTGTATTTATATTATATTTCATTTTAATAACATTTTTATTAAATTAATAAAACTGCAATTTTTTAAAATGTATGGTTATTATTTATACTAGCATCTCCCGAAGTGACATTATTTATAATGAATTAACAATTCATATGCAAAAATGTTTTATTGTAAATGTCACTTTCACATAAAACCAATCAGAACAATCTGTGCTGCCTTGATTTTTTTTGTGCTACATCTATTCGGCGGCCCCAGTATAGATAAAAGGATAAAAATAATCAGTTTTAATACCACGAGAGCAAACGAAAATAATCGATTATACCTACCGAGCGACGAGACGTATTCTGCGAAACACCACGACAGCGTAGCTGGAGTGGTGTTTTAAGGAATACGTCGTGTCGCGAGGTAGGTATAAGATTATTTTCGGTTGCTCTAGTGGTATTCGATACGATTATATAACAAATAAAATTTAGAATCAACTATTATTTTTGCTTTCAAAAGCGATGCTTTTTTGACAGATTAATTTAATTTATTGCATGCACAGGTATGTCGATGACTTCAAAATAATTGTTACTCTGACAACGATTGCTTGAACCAATAGTGTTGCAGGCTTGGAAATACCGAAACGATTATACAACGTCGTGAAGCGTATATTCACTTATCTATATGTGGTAACTAGGATAATTCGCAACTACTATTGGCTAATTTTATTATGAGTTGTATAATCAGAATTATCTATGAAATAAATAATAGTGTATATTAAGGAAGTTGTGGTGGGATAGCCTGAGTCAAAAGTTATGGAGCTATGCTATTTTGACAAATAGAAATAATTACATAGTTTTGCTTCAAATAATGGCTCAAACGATACTAGTTTGATTAGAATGCATGTAAAAGCAGTTTAGTTATTATACACGTTTTTAATTAATTATTAGTCTTTTTAAAGTCATAGATTAACTTTTGACTGTCTAGTCCAAACTTCGAGTATTCGGGAGACCACACGACGTTCACCCGTAAAACTGGCTGTCTTCTACCCTATGCTTGGATCATAGATCCTCGGCAATGGATGAAGCTGTCAGGTCAAGTGTGTGGTAGAGAAATTCGCGAGAATTCTCGACGGTTACTCATACCGATCAGGGGGAGCCCTGGTATATGATACCGGTGTGGGCGGATTCGAATCTCGCCTTGGATAAGGTCATCTATGGTCACCGACGGAACCCGCTGTTTGACCGAGGTCATTTATGGTCACCAAAGGAACCCGCTGTTTGACTGAATCTTAAGTGAGGAGAATGGAAGTGAGGTTTATCCCGCTTTTGGCATATGGGAAACTGCATGCCGCCAGGTAAATGTGCTTAGGAGCTATCCCGACCACCCTATGATCCGGACTGCAGCCGGTTACAGTGATTGGGAGAAGCTCTGAAAGCCATTACACTTAAGGAGAGTTGAAGCGAATACATAGCCTCTCACAATCAAGACAACTTCACCTTAACGGGTACACACTGGGAGTCTATAACGTACGAACGAAGCTCTGTCGAGGGTCCACCAAGCCTATATATTGGTAGATCGGGGTGGCAAAACCATTAAAAAACCAAGTCCCGCCACAATTGAGGTTGGATTCGATCGGGCAGTGGCACCAACCCCTCTCTCGGGGAGGAGCTTGTGAAGGTATGAAATAGGACTGGGGGGCTCTCTCTATTCAACTGAGTTAAGTTGGGGGAATAGTCCTATTGCTGGACGAGGTACTTCACCCCGTATAAAAGAGGAAGGGAGGGTACCGGCGGGTGAGCACGTGTTAAGTCGATCGCTCCGGTACTAGCCTGGATAGCTAGTAGAGGGTGGATAGGCAACCTCGCTCCGACCAGTGAGCTGACTGGGAGCAATTGCTACGCAATTCGCGCGCTGATTGAGCGTATCTCAATTACCTCCTCATTGGAAGGAACGTGGAGGTATGTTCACACGGGGACTCCACGTAAAACATTCAGATAATCTCTGTCTAGTCCAAACTTAAGAACGCGAAAAAATGACGAAAAAAACAATTCTTCTAAGTAGAAATTTCATTCAAGTTTATTTTTTTATTAATAAAAATAAAAGAATATTACCATGTAAACACTAAAAATTAAAGAAACCTATCTAGAATATAAATAAATTATGTGCTTCTAGAGTAGTGAAAAAGTGACAACGTTGCCTTAAGTTGGCACCAGTATTTCGCTTGTTGTTCTGTTGAAAACAGGTTAATGCAATAAATGGACTTTGACTGAAGTTTTGAGGTTATCTATGCAAATATTAGAAATATATGTATATTAAAACCATGGATGAAACACTATTCAGATTCATTTAAGACGTAGTAGTAAAAATTTCCGAATTACGTATCTTTTTATTTAATACAACTGATATTGTTTTCGAGATGTAAATTACGAGCGGCCAGTGGTTCTGCAGGTAGCTGCATTTAAGTTTCTCGCTCGTTTGTTGCCATGCGATGTTGTTACCAAGTGAGCTATATCAAGCGTTCAACCGACAAATTCTTCGTATTAATTTATTTTTTGGCAAAACTATCCTCCTAACAAATTGGAAACTTTAACGGCACAATCTTACAACGTTTTTACGTGAAATGTTTTGGTGTCAAATTTTTTCATCATTTTTTATGAAGTTATTATAATAAATGTATCAACAACTTACTATTTTGCATAAGATGGCGTGTTATCTTTAAATGCAATTTATGCATAAACAAACTTCCTAAACTTTAAAGATTTTCTAGGCAATAATTTTGTACATTAAAATCTATCAACTGCAATAATTTTTTTACATTTTCATCATATTTTTCGACAGCCAAAACTCCCTTAAAGAACGAGTTTCATAAGGCAAGATTTATTGCACGAGTGCAAAGGACCCCGCAGTTTTTGATAGGGAAATGGCTTTCAGTCAATCTCGCTGAAACCAACGGGAAAATATACCCTGTGTCATGCCGATCAAAAGTCCCCATGGTCGCAATAGCCGAGGATTTCAAAATCTCGCGCAAAAAGCTGTTCTGTGCCTAATACTGCAACAATCGGAAAAATCGGTGTATACTCATATATCGCATATCCATGTAGCAAGATTCATTAATATATGCATAGACATCAGGAATATAGCGATATATATACAGGGTGTCCTGTTTAACAGTCTACACTCAATCATTCGGACTGGCTTCTGTTTTTGATAGGGAAATGGCTTTCAGTCAATTTCGCTGAAACCAACGGGAAAATATACCCTGTGTCATGCCGATCAAAAGTCCCCATGGTCGCAATAGCCGAGGATTTCAAAATCTCGCGCAAAAAGCTGTTCTGTGCCTAATACTGCAACAATCGGAAAAATCGGTGTATACTCATATATCGCATATCCATGTAGCAAGATTCATTAATATATGCATAGACATCAGGAATATAGCGATATATATACAGGGTGTCCTGTTTAACAGTCTACACTCAATCATTCGGACTGGCTTCTGGCTAAAGCAATGAAATTAAAAGAACTTTGCATAATTCGACCTCTAGTTTACGAAATCAGTGCTAGAACCCATCTTGGTACTTTTGCTGGTACGGGATATGACGTCATCGGGATTTTTTTAATGGTACCATTAGGTTTTAAATATGAAAATCGATAGCAAATGTGATTCTGAATATAAGAGTATTGAGGTAATACAGGCCTAAAATGCAGAATAACGGAGCTAGAACCACTTAACGGGTTCTGTCCTGTTTAACAGTCTACACTCAATCATTCGGATTGGCTTCTGGCTAAAGCAATGAAATTAAAAGAACTTTGCATAATTCGACCTCTAGTTTATGAAATCGGTGTTAGAACCCATCTTGCTACTTTTGCTGGTACCGGATACGACGTCATCGGGATTTTTTAAATGGTACCATTAGGTTTTAAATATGCAAATCGATAGCAAATGTGATTCTGAATACAAAAGTATTAAGGTAATACAGGTCTAAAATGCATAATAACGGAGCTAGAGCCACTTAACGGGTTCTGTCCTGTTTAACAGTCTACACTCAATCATTTGAACTGGCTTCTGGCTAAAGCAATGAAATTAAAAAACTTTGCATAATTCGACCTCTAGTTTACGAAATCAGTGTTAGAACCCATCTTGGAACTTTTGCTGGTACCGGATATGACGTCATCGGGATTTTATAAAATGGAATCGGTATGTTTTAAAACATACAAACAAACAGGAAAACAGTGTTAGAAAACTTTTTAGTGCTTATGAGATATCACAAGTATTCTGTGGTCAATGATTAAATATCAGCAACTCTATATTGTTATACGTTGCGGTCTAGATGGTAATAACCGTTCTTGTTAATAAAGAATTAATAAGGAAATAATAGTATATTACATAACAAGAGTTGTAAGTAGCATATTACGTACGAGTGGAAAAGTTGCATACGAGCGACCGAAGGGAGCGAGTAATGCAATTCCACGAGTACGTAATTGCTTTACAACTCGAGTTTTGTACTATACTTTATCTACGACCACAGACAATTTTTTTATTTATGTATTTTGTTTTAAACCTTTTAATAATGCTAAATGTGATTTACATTTTGTGATAATAATTATTGATAGTTACAGTACAATTATGAAAAACTGGTGCTGCATTAGATGGGGCCATACTCATACTATTGTTAAAAATAGAAGTTGTAGAAGATTCTGCCAATGTGTTGTGATGAAACACATTGGTACCAGAAGATGAAGCCATATTAAGATCTCTAACAATGGTATCATTTGATGTTGCTCCACCATCACAGATGGCACTTGAAATCTTTAGCGCATTTTCAGTTTTGTTTTTGGTAGAATTATCAACATAGCCTCCAGCTACTGCTGACGAGCGCCAGCCACCATGTCTTTTTAATGCCAGT
Source organism: Agrypnus murinus (assembly GCA_929113105.1). Taxonomy (NCBI): domain Eukaryota; kingdom Metazoa; phylum Arthropoda; class Insecta; order Coleoptera; family Elateridae; genus Agrypnus; species Agrypnus murinus. The sequence continues at coordinate 67,224,811 of OV816025.1, forward strand.
AAGTCGCCACCAGCATCCACAAGAATCGTGGCCGACGAGCGCCTAAAGCAATGGCCAGTGTAGTCTTTCGGATTCGGCAAACCCAGAAACTCCGCGATTTTGGTTGGCACGCTACCAAATTTGTTTATACCAACGGATTGTTTGGTACATTTTTCGTGTTGGTAATTCAGAAAAAATGGCAAACATTTTTCGTCCGCTCCTGACGGACGTAGATTTATGTACTTCTTGCACGTTGGGTACCACGCTTCAGGCACAATAAAGGAACGTTGAGTTTTCGTCTTGGAATCTGGGATTTTAATTATAAGTGATTTCCCAGTATCTTCTACGTGTCCGGTTGTTATGTTTCTCAGCTCCTGTTTCCTGCAGGCACCACTAATACCAAATATTAGAATCACCTACATTAAAATAAAATTGATGTACTTATGTGTATTTTTTAAAACATGTGTTAAGTATACCTTTGATAACAAATGCTTGCTGTCGGGTGCGTTTTTCAGAAACTGGTTAATTTCATCAGCAGTGAGAGTTTTTGATTTTTTAGACCTAAAACCATCAGACTTTCTCTTTAGTAAAGCCAAAAGTTTGGGATAGTTTGCTATATTCGTATTATTTCGAATATTAATTGTAGCCTTCAACATTGAATATATGGCCCAAAGTGACGACGGTTTCATTTCCTTTGATAAATCGCCAAAGTACGCCAACATAACGTTTTCGGACAATGATTGTATTTTATTTCTGACTTTCCAGTCCATGAATCTTTGGTACACTATCTCGTACCTCTCACGCGACTTTACTGGTAGGAGATCGTCTGTTGCAATTTTGGCTTTTTCGCTAATTTCAGGTGGCGTGCACATCTCTTCCTCACCATCGCTAGACATTGTTTAGCTGAAATTCAAAGAAATTAGCCGAGAAATTATACGTTTTACCGAATATTACCTTTATTAGAAATATAGAAAGTAGCAATTTCGAGAACTGTCAATCTGACGTGCATAGCCAATTAGATGTAATGCTTACATGAGCAAAAGGCACAACTGTACAATTTCGACACTTTACGCACGACAGTTTGTAAGGCCACGCTTACTTAGATTATCCGTTGTACGTAATTCATAGTTTATTGTAGTGGTCGTAGATAAAGATTTTTTGGTATTGGGTCTGCTGTTACCTATTGAATAAGTACCATTTTTGTATCTAATACAGGTAAGTCGAACATCTCCTCTACTGGAAATCTAAATCTCAACATTAGGATATTAAAGAGATTAGTTTGGTTATTATCATTTTGATTCTAAAATTAAAAGCGCATTTGTTTGATGAATGCTATAACATCAGCGATTGAGTTAAGTGGTAGTGGCAGATATTATCTGGTGACATAAGGTGGAATCGTACATGAGAAAGTTCAATTTATTAAAAGTCGTTATAGCGGTTGGTAACAATGTTCCATTATTCGCTAATAGTCCAGTCAAATCCAGTCAACAAATAGCGGAAAGTTGAGGGTAAGTCCTTCCTTGTGGGTTGTCAAATAACCCCCTGAAAGTCAACAAAATGTAGAGCTCGAAGAGATAATAAACCACGCTCCCTAACGGTTTTTGTCATTTTTTTCGAAACTATCAGAAGGAATTTCCGATTTTTCTTTTTTTCCGATTGTTGCAGTATTAGGCACAGAACAGCTTTTTGCGCGAGATTTTGAAATCCTCGGCTATTGCGACCATGGGGACTTTTGATCGGCATGACACAGGGTATATTTTCCCGTTGGTTTCAGCGAGATTGACTGAAAGCCATTTCCCTATCAAAAACTGCGGGGTCCTTTAGAAAACGAGCCGCTTGCGGCGAGTTTTCTAAAGGACGAGTGCAATAATGACTTATGAGACGGGTTTTTTATGCTATTTTTTCTATTTTGCGTCTTTTATTCCCTTTTTAAATAAAAAAATCGAAATCTCAAAATTTAGTGATTTTTGTGGTAGTTGACAACACTGATGTGATATTTGAAAATTCATTGATTGACACAAAAAATGGAGTGAAGTTTTTGTCAATTTTCTGTTTTTTCAATTATTTTTTCAATGCTACCAACTTCGAAAAAGTTGGGCTATTAAAGCACTCAAATGAGCTATTAACGCACTGTTTTGGGTGCTTTAACAGCTTTATTATAGACGCCTTTTTTAAAGGACGAGTGCAATAACGACTTATGAAACGAGTTTTTTATGCTATTTTTTCTATTTTGCGTCTTTTATTCCTATTTTAAATAAAAAAAAATCGCAATTTCCAAATTTAGGGATTTTTGCGGTAGTTGACAACACTGATCTGACATTTGAAAATTCATTGATTGATACAGAAAATTGAGTGAAGATTTTGTCAATTTTCTGTTTTTTTCAATTATTTTTTCAATGCTACCAACTTTGAAAAAGTTGGGCTATTAAAGCACTCAAATGAGCTATTAACGCACTGTTTTGGCTGCTTTAACAGCTTTATTATAGACGCAAAATAGAAAAAGATTATTAAAAAGTTTCACGTTATAATAGAATTATCTAGTTACCTATTTTTTGTATTTACCTTAGCGACGTGTTAGTTTATATTTATATTACCTTTGATAATGACAGCTTACGAGGGTGGTCCCAGAAGTACCCGACTCAACAAAGAAAACACAAAAGTTTTGGAAAAAGATTTATTTATTTTTCAACGTAATCTCCTTTCAGCTCTATACACTTTTCCCAGCGGTGTTCAAAAAGTTCCATACCCTTTTTATAATAAGAACTGTCTTGCTCCACAAAATAGCCATTAACTGCTGACATCACTTCTTCATCGTTGGAAAATCTTTGACCACTGAGCCATTTTTTCAAGTTTGGGAACAGAAAATAATCCGAGGGGGCTAAATCTGACGAATATGGTGCATGAGGTAGCAATTCAAACTTTAATTGATTAATTTTGGCCATTGCAATAACGGATTTGTGAGCTGGCGCGTTGTCGTGATGAAACAACACTTTCTTTTTAGCCAAATGCGGCCGTTTTTGCTTGATTTCTTCGCTCAAACGTTGCAATAAGTTTGCATAATACTGGCCGTTGATAGTTTTTCCTTTTTCGAGATAGTCAATAAAAATTATTCCACGCGCATCCCAAAAAACCGAGGCCATAACCTTGCCTGCAGATGAAACGGTCTTCGCCTTCTTTGGAGCCAGTTCTCCTTTTTGAGTCCATTGTTTCGATTGTTCTTATGTCTCGGGTGTGAAATGATGGACCCATGTTTCATCCATTGTTACGAAACGGCGCAAAAATTCTGCTTTGTTGCTGTGAAACTTCGCTAAACACTCAATTGAAACATTTTCACGACACTGTTTTTGCTCGAGTGTGAGCAAACGCGGCACCCATCTTGCACACAGCTTTCTCATGTCCAAATTTTCAGATAATATGTGAAGTACCGGACTTTTTGAAATGCCCGTAATGTCTGCTAGCTCGCGCACTTTCAGGCGACGATCATCAAGTACCGCTTTGTGGATTTTTTTCACCATTTCTAGAGTCGTCACCTCATTTGGTCGACCACTGCGATGCTCGTCTTGGCAGCTTGTACGGCCTCGTTTAAACTCAGCTACCCAAAATTTGACTGTTGTAAACGAAGGAGCAGACTCACCCAGAGTAGAATCCAGTTCAGCTTTTATATTGGTTGGGCTGAGGCCTTTCAAATAAAAGTATTGTATCACATAACGATGACCAATTTTCTCCATTTTCACAAATTCACTGACAACGTTCACTATTGATGGCTGCCAAACAAATACTGAACAACGTGGCGCTTTCAAACTTGAAACATATGCTTTATAGACTGCGTACTTTCCAATACAGTGATATTTTCCACGGCCTACTAGATTCATATAAGCTTCGCTTAAGCGAAGCTTATATTAATCTAGTAGGCCGTGATATTTTCAAACAACTACCGCCACCTCTTGGTCGGGTCGGGTACTTCTGGGACCACCCTCGTAGCTGTCGAAACAATATTGTTAGGTTATAATTTAATAGGTAAATACTGTGAAACTTTTTATTAATCTTTATTTATTTTATTTTTAGGAATTCTTGTTTGATGTGGATTTTCTTCTATCAACTATTCTGTAGTTCATGATTATGAAGTTCAAAGTATCAAAGTTAATATCAATGAAATCACAGAAAACGAACTTGACAGAGCAACTTGTGAAATGAAAATAGGGAAAGCAATCAGCAGAGGACCACCACATTATAGTTTTTAATTTAAATTCATAACATAGGCTAATACAAGAAGATTATGATTCAATAGCAATTTTTCAAGTGCACAATACAAATTGGAAATCTTTTAACAAATCATTAATAGAAAACTTCAAACATAAAAACGAATGCAACATGGAACAAGACCTAAATTTCTTCGTAGAAGATCTAACCGAATCCATTAGAAGCTCGTGTTTCGAAAACATGAAAACAAAAAGAATCAAACATTACGAATGTTTTTGGAATAATGAGCTAGAGAAATTGAAGAAAGAGTCCAATAGAAGAAAACGACGAATACGACAGGCACAAAACCCTTTACAACAGCAGGAATTGCACCGAGCATACAAAGAAGTTCACGAAAGATATGTAAACGAAATACAAGAAGAGACTCGAAAAAATTGGAAGAAATTTGTACAACACCAGAAAAAAGAAGATATTTGGTCGACAACTTATCGAATCTTCAGAAGAGCACCAACAAAAAAATGCCCAGCAATAATTAAGATCATTTACCGAAAATGGTATGCATACAGCCAAAAGCATACTAAGCACATTTCTTTCCTGATGATGACCCGAATGCACAAAAGGATATTAGAATCAAAGCAGAATAGCTGTATATAAATGATACACCGGAATCAGATTTATAACAATAGCAGAAATTATGGATGTAACTAAAGGAATGAATTCAAAAAAGGCACCAGGAGCAGACAATCTCACTCTAAAAATTATTCAAAAAGTAATACAGCATCATAAAAATTTGATTCACAACCTTTTTAATAAATGCCTGCATATGGGAGTCTTTCCCAAGTAATGGAATGTGGCCCATATAAAAATCCTACTGAAACCGGGCAAAGACGACTATGAAAGTATAAAATCGTATCGATGATAGGATTGCATAATAATAAAACGCCTTAAACACGACATACGAAAAAGAAAAAACTAAATGAAAAACAATATGGTTTTATGGAACAGAAATCTACAATAGAAGCACTTCATGATGCGATACAAATAATTCTAGACAAAAAGAAAAAGCACCAAGTGGTAATGATTTCACTTGACATCAAAGCAGCATTCGATAACGCCTTCTGACCGGCTATAAAAACACGCTTAAAAGAAATGCAGGTCACCGAAATAATTTACAAGATACTTAACAATTACAAGAAAGAACGGCAACGATAACATACACGAAGAAACAGCACATTATACAGCGTGGAAATAAATGATTTTCATCAAGTTCCCTTTGGAATTTTTTCACATGTAAATTTTTCTGTACCGCTCTACTCTTTTTGATTTAGTACTAAATTAGTTCTGTCAATAAATGAAATCAATCTGTCAAACAATTCATAGAATTTATTGAATTTATTTAATTTTGAGGTTATGGTACTACCTTCTCTATTTTCGTAGAGCGGCACGTCGTGCTTTTACATGGGGAATGCAATGGTAACTTGATGAAAATCATTTATTTCCACCCAGTATTATATTAAATTCGGTATTATATGCCATGGGTAAACTTTCAACTCCTGCCTTGCACTATAAAAGAACGTGATAAAAAAATAAGTATATCAAAATTCCGGTCTTTACATTGTGTACAAGAAATGTAAGAATAATTTTTTCCGTGCGACAAAAAATGAAATACTTATTTCATCCCATACGTTCAATATAAATGACCAACCCCCTATATCTTAGCAGTTTATTTTTAATAACTTTGTAACTACTTAACATCACACAAAAAAGTGTAGTATGAAAGTTGTAGAGAATCGTATTGCCGACAAAAGTTGTGCTGACAACTTTTTACTCAGACCTACGGTTAAGGAGATCAATAACTTACCAGTAGGAAAAACGTTATACGGCTACCTGCTTCGTTTTCGACTTACCTCCATTTGACCGCTGCCTTCCACTATACAAAAGAACGGAACCAAAAAAAGTGAGTGCATTAAATTGTTCGTTTTAAGATAGCCTACAAGAAAGGTAAGAACAATTTTGCTCGTATGACCAAAAATGAAATGGTTATTTCACCCCAAAGATTTGCAACCCCTAAATTTTTACGGTTATTTGTTTATAACTATTACAAACATCTTTCAAAGAAGTGTATTGAGGAAGTGGTAGAGAATCGAATTTCCGACAAAAACTTTATGAATTACTGTTTTCCTCAGACCTACGGTTAACGAGATAAATTGAAAATACACTTTAACCCCTTTTTCCAAGATGGCGGACACTTCGCAGCCTCCGATTAAAACGAAAACTTGAATGTAGACTTACCACACACCCCCCTACATAGTAAACAAACAAACAAAAAATTGCTGTTATCAAGTCTTGTGACTGTTCCCATATACCAATTTCCCTGTCGCCTGGACTATAGTTGCATTCATTGTCTGAGCAATTATTATCAGGTATAAGAAATCTACTATGTATTTTTCTTTAGATAGATAGATAGATAGATAGATAAACATTTATTCTGGTGCCAGTGGCGTTGAATAATACAATAAAAAACATACATATTAATAAAATAAAATAAAATATTGTGTAAATATAAATAGGATAAAAAACATGTAGTGTATATGATATAAAAGATTATAAAAACATTAAAACATAACATAAACATAAAAAAACATAGATGTAAAACATATTAAAAGAGTAATTAAAGATAATATAGATATGGAGTTTGCATTTCAAACACTAAGCAGTCGCAGTATTTCCATTATTCCAAAACTATTCCAGGTTATAAAAGCAGTTGTCAGTCAAATACGATTTTAGTGCACATTTGAATTTTTTAATATTTTCTAAATTTTTGATCTGACCAGGAAGTTTATTAAAAATTTTAACCGACGTAAACATGAATGATTTATAATAGGTTGAAGTTTTAGCAGCATTAGGTCGCAGAAGATTGCTTCTAGTATTATAGTCATGAACATTAGCATTTTGTTTGAAAGTATTTTTATTATTAAAAACAAATATCGAGCTTTCGTAAATGAATACATTAAAAATTGTTAAGATATTGTGATTTATAAATAAAGGTCTACAACTATCCCTACTTTTGATACTGTATATAATTCTTAAGGCCAAGATTCGCTGTAGCCTAATATATTTTGCAACGAAGATAAAATAGTTAGAAGTGAGACACACATAGCTGCACTCAGAGAAAAATAATACTTGTAATAAGAAAATAGTACATTAAATTAAGAATTTTGATGCTGTTTTAGAACCTAAGAAGTTTGTACTTTCAATTTAAGAAATAATTAAGAATAATATTCTTGTTTGCAATTCAAGACTATGAGAGCTTGAATGTAGAATAATCTATTTAAATTATGTTCTTATTTTTACATGAATTTGTTTTAATTTTAACATGAAAATTCTTAATTTAAAACATTCAACTTCTTTACTTAAACTTGAAACATTACCACTTTTAAATTGTCACATATTAATTTAAGAATAACGAAATCTTAATTCAAATCAACGTGTTTCTTATTATAAACCGTCTGATTCTTGAAATAAAGAATTGTTCTTACTTTAAAAAATCACTTGATGATGTTTTAAGCATTTTCTTTGTCATTTGAAGAAATTAGTAAACGTTATTTTAAGCACTATTATCTTGAATTTAGTGATTGGCTTTTAGGAATTAGTATTCAAAATAAAAGAAAACAATGGCACATGAATGATTTATTTTAGATGCAACTACTTAGAAAAATACATACACATATTTCTTTACAAAATAGAAAACTTGACAGTCTCGAATCACATCACATGAACCTTGACAACGTTTACTTCCATAAAAGTCCAGGCTGGTACGTTTATACTTGCTATACAGTATATAGCATATTTCTAGCGTATTTTTTACATCTTCATTTAAACACCTCCCAGTTGTTGAGAAAAGACTGTATTTTTTCTGGATAGTTTATGCCGAAGTCGAAATTGATCTAAAATGGTAATTATTAATACTTGATTAATTATGACTAAAGTTATAGAAAGATTACCATTAGCACACTTAACGTGGCATGTTTGTAAAGGAACCATTCTCTCAAAATTTCTTCGAATAATTTACTGTGGCAATCTTTTTGTCGCAAATTTTCTATTTGTCACTATTCTGATATCGAAATAAATAATAAAGGATAGGAAATGTCGCGCACCCGTGCTTCTATTATAACATAAAAGAACCAACTACAAAAAGTGCAACTAGGCAATATTGAACTAGTGTAAACAGCGACGCAGCTAGAAGTAATACCTAACGTTCTCAATTTAACTGCTCTGCACTCTTATTTCCAGAAGAATTATTGTAATATGAAGAATTTAACGTTTTAATTTCAGAAATGTAAATGTTAACTAACTTAATTCAGCATAACATATACTCATTTGAAATTACATTGATTCTTATTTCAAGTACTGTAGTGCTTGAATCAATACACAGTTTTCAAGAACATGTTTGTTCTCACATTAAGTACAAAATTTCTTGAAACCAAAAGTTAAAAATCCTGTTTTTGAACACACCTGTATAAATTGCAGAAAATAATGTTTATTTTGAAATGCAAACATTCTTATTTCAGGTGGTTTAGTGCTTAAAACAATACCTAGATTTCAAGAACATATTTGTTCTCACATTAAGCAAAATTCTTTTGATACAAGATGTTAAAAATCTTCTTTTAAACTTACTTCTCTGAATAGCAGCAAACAATGCTTAAATTGATAATCCAATATCTCTCTTCAAGCATTTTATGTCTAGAATTAAAATTTATCTGGATCATTTTGATTTAAACACCACTTTTCTTGACTTTAGATTTCCAATATTTCTTTGAGTGTGACTAATAAATGCTGCATGTATTTGCAGATCTAACTTGCAAGCAAAATTTAATTGCTTCTAACGTGAATGAGTCAGAATTATGTTGTGACTGAAATATGATATACACTGTTACAATGGAATGTTCATTTTAGTTTTAATTCTGTGTATAGATGGTAATAATACGATAATGCACCTAATATTTAATTAAAATAAAAATAAAATATAGTGTTATCAATTATCAGGAATATCTCTTATTTTTTTATTTTATTTTATTCACTTAATCCTATTGCCAGATTAGAGCACTAAATCTCGTAGGTCGACAGCTACCTACTACGTAGAATCTCGTTAATTCGAAGTCAAAGGGAGTGAAAAAAATTAATGAATATTCGAATCAAGGAATTTTTTGAAAATTAACCAATGCGCTCTCGCCACATTTTTTTAAAAGACAAATTACGTCTCTCCTTAAATCGATTTAACCAACCACTGCTGCACTTAAAATTGTTAATCTTTAAAATTCTTGATAATTCTTCCGTATTGTTAAGTAACACAAGTCCATTTACCGCGATGTTATCGCGAACTTGTTTAAACCACCTTAAAGCACATTCTTCTAATTCACCAAAACGCGGTTCTCGTAGACGTTTACTGGAAACACAAATTTCGTTAGAATTCCAAGATTTTCTCTTTGTTCTTTAAAATTGTGGAAGGCGTATTCGGTTGAATTTTAAATTCTTTGGCTAGATCATTTTCTTTTCACTTCTCTCATCGAATGTCAAAATAGATTTAAAATGTCAAAAAGTACACGGACAAGATCAAAGAAACAAACCGAATGCCATAATCTTCTTTAACAACAAATCAATTAAAAACTAAAAGGTTTACCTACTTATTTTGGGATTTTCTAAAAGTTTGTTTAACATTTGGTTTTATAACCGGATGGGTAATGAAAAGGAGCCGCAATGAATCTTCCCTTAATCCTTTCTTTGAAACCTGTTTACTGTCACCGGCTACTTACTGACACATTTATTGTTTATTTAGGCACCTTAAATACATAATAACATATTGCACCCCTATTCTATTTCAGGGCTGTACCGTCTTAGTGGGTTTTGGTGTGAATACATCATTTTAAGAGTATTATTTCTGAGTTGTACTTGAATTTCCCTAGCAAACCAAGTTAGTAAACCAACGGTGAACGTAAGCACAGCGCGACGGTAACAACAGTACTGGTATAGTTTTCGTGATAATACTACATGTTTTATAAGTAAGTGTAGCAAGTATTAATATAGAGCATAGTGTAATTATCGTGTAGTCTATTTTAGTGTAACGTAGTGAAGTGTAACAAATACTTATATATCATATTGTACGAGCAATTTATTTATGTAGTTAATATTATGCCGCGATTAACGCTATCAGCTCGAAAAAAGAGCATACGTAGAAGAATGCAAAACCTTTCTGGTTTTAAAAAGTCTGCCCAAAAAGTTCAATCAGCAGAATTTGTACCTGTTGATCAAGATTCAATTTCATTAGATCACACTTCAACTTCATTAGATCAACCTTCAACTTCAACAAGTCAACCTTCAACTTCATTTGATCTACTTTCAGCTCCATCACATCAACCTTGTACTTCCACTAGTAGTAGCCACAGCCCAGAGGAAATTCCACCTACTTATACTACTGACGTTGAAAATGAGGTGCTTAATGTTCAAAAAGAGCACGAAGATGTCAGTGGAAGGAGAATTGTGGAAATTAGTAATTTCTTTAATGCCATTATACGTTTTCCTCATGTTGGATTGTTTTCGTGTAGAAATGAACATCTGAAAATGGTTTCCGAGCAAAGAATTGGTCTGCAGAGTAAAATTGTTGTTCAATGTGAGATGTGCGGAGTTAATACTGTTATATCAACTGACTGTAATGATCAGGCAATGGATATAAACAAGGCTGCAGTTCTAGGAAGTATCACAACAGGAATAGGATACTCACAATTGAAGGAAATGTTGGCTACTTGCGATATTCCTTGGATGGGCCCAAATCTTTATGCAAAGACAGAACAACTTCTTGCTACTTATATAGAAGAAACGGCATGGGAATATATGGAAAAAGCTGCTTTAATAGAATCCCGTTTAGCAATTGAAGAAGGCCGAGTTGACTCGGACGGCATTCCATTCATTACTGTGATTGCAGATGGAGCGTGGAGTAAAAGATCCTACAGAACCAACTATAATGCAGCTGCAGGAGTTGGCGTTATTGTTGGTGAAAAAACAAAAAAAGTGTTATTCTTAGGGACTAGAAATAAATACTGTTGTATGTGTAAACGTGCTAAATCAAAACATTCTGAAGCTCCCTTGCTTAAATGCTTTAAGAATTGGGACAAACCATCTACAGGAATGGAAGCTGATATTATCATAGAGGGCTTCAAAAGAAGTATAGAAATGTATAATTTGAAATACTTGTATTTGGTTTGAGATGGCGACAGCAGTGTAACAAAACGTCTTGCAGAAGTTCGTCCGTATGGGCAGAAAGTAATTCAAAAAATCGAATGTCGTAACCATCTTCTGCGTAATTTTTGTAGTAAATTAAGAGAACTGACCCAAAAAAGAATAAGTAGCAAAATGATAATTGTTCCTCTACAACATCGCAATACGCTGAACAACTCTATCAAACGAATGAGGTCGGGTATACAAGGTGCCGTTCTTTTTTATATTACAAATGCAACTTTAACTCATAGTGAGGAAATACAACAGCTGAGAAATGACATCTTGAATTGTCCTCATCATGTTTTTAGGGATCACAATAATTGTTCCACTTATTTTGCAACGGACCCAAACATGAAAATGAAAACAATTGGATTGTTAACTTCAAAGACTCGGGCTTATATCAAGATATAATGGTTGTTACTGACAGAGTAGCGCGAAATTCTGAAAGTCTTTTGCAAAATATGGACAATAACGCTGCCGAATGTTATAACTCTATAGTTGCAAAATATATAGGAGGTAAACGAATTAACTTTACGGGAAAAAGTTCCTATAAAACACGATGCGAAGTAGCTGTTTTGACTTTCAATTTTGAACCAGGCCATATTTCGAGGGTAATCCATAAAAAGGTAGTTGGTAAAAGTCCTGGACAATTTACAAAAAAAATACGTGAAAGCTGTGGAAACCAAATCAAAGTGGGTTAAATGCCGAAAGAGACTGTTTAGTGAAAAATCACAAAGAAGGAAGATTTACCAGTCAGCACCAGCCGATAGCGAATATGGAAAAATAGAGGAAGAAAACATGCAATTATCAGCAGAAGAATATTCTTTAAAGGAAAACGAAATTTTACAAGTAATGAAAAAAATTGAAGACGAATTACATCTGATACAGTTAGAAACAATTGGTCAGCATAATAATCTACTTTGGCGTCAAGAAAGATCGTCGCGAATAACAGCTTCTAATTTTGGCCAGATTTGTAAAATGAAAAGCTTAACACATTGTAAAAATATAGTAAAAAATTTGTTGTATAGCACGTTTAAAGGAAATCTCGCTACACGATGGGGACAAGATCATGAAATAGTAGCACTTCGGGAATCGCAATCTAATATTCAAATTCAACAATGCGGACTTTTTATTGATAAAGATGATTTCTTTTCGGCAGCGTCGCCAGACGGACTATTAAGTGAAGACGGATTAATTGAAATCAAATGCCCTGCATCAGCTGCAAAAAGGAAAGTTATGAGTTCTGTTAACGAAAAGAAAATTAAATTTTTGGAAAACCGGGCTGGTGAAATCTGTTTAAAAAGGACTCATAATTATTGCTTTCAAATACAAGGACAGTTACCTATTACGAACCGCGATTATTGCATATTCGTTGTATGGACACCGCAAGAAATGATAAGTGAGAAAATTTATCGTGACGATCTGTTTTGGCAAACAAAAATGAAAAACGAGTTAACGACTTTCTTTTACCTGAAGTGCTTGTTACCTGAATTGATTGATCCTCAGTATCCTCACGGACGCCCAATAAAAGACCTTCGAAAATAATTAGGTAGGTATGTAGCTACTTATTGTTACTTATGATCTTACTTGTAATTATATTTCTTGTAAAAGTTGAAATCTCAATTTAATTTTATTTTAAAAAGTAAAAGAAAACAAAATCTCATACATATATAATATATGTACCTTCAAAACCTTCTACTAGTATGTAATGAAAAGTTTTTATAAACTGCTGGTTGATACACCTTTTAGTATGACATGTAATTTCCGACAGAAATTTTATTTTTGTTAAAATTGCAACTTAGTATACCCTTTTTGCAATCAAGGTTTCAATTAAATTAATAAATAAGATTCAATTAAATTAAATTAAGGAATAAAATAAAATTCCATAAATAATAATAGACCGCGCATAATGTGAACTTATTTTAACAGTGTAGCGTGCATGAGTAATTTACCATCGAAAACTATTGCCATTGCGCCTGATAGTTAGGCAATTGTATTAAGAAAAAATCCGTATCTTATCATCGTAAATGTAAGATATTTTAAAAAGTAGAAGGCACTATACGATGCGGTTTTTACTAAATGAAAGAAAAAACGTCAGTTGAAGTACCTACGACGAGATTTAGTTAATTTTATGATTATCAGACATGCGTTGGTTATTCGAAAATATACTAACTTAAGCAATTTTTTTCTAAAACAGATTACGTTTTGTAAAGATATTCGAGTCGTAGGTACCTACAGAAAACCTATCTTAACAAATTGGTTTTTGTTCCGTGTCATTATTTACATAAATAAAAAAGTTATTTTACAGATACGAACACATTATTTTTCTACTAGCGAATCTTCCCCTTAATCCTCTTTTCTGTAGTATTAAAATGTTAGAGAGATGTATCGAATTGCCCCAAAAAATCAATTTAGGATCTTCGATTGGCTTGTCTCTAGCTTCATATGAGAAATTTGCTTTTTTTTCCTTACTCGATGACGTGGAGTTGAGTCGATACTATTTAGTAAAGTTTATTCCGACAGCAACTCACAGATCGCTGTCTAAGTGAGAACTGTGTCGCCATGTGCTTCTTGGATAGTTGCATATTGCACTGTGGTTTGGCTGCCGAGAGGGGATCTAGGACAATTCGCCGTCGCCAGTTAGTCGTCACTGATTCGCCATCGCCGATTCGCTGTAGGTGCGATTCGCCGCCAGTACATTCGCAGTCAGCAACAACGAAATTCTAAACCAATTGTGAAATTTTATTCCTGTAAATGCTCTGAACAGCTGATTTTTTGCAACATTCATCTACTTTTACATACTCTACTTAGATGGCTTTCCCGTGGTTTTCAACCCACGGCCTACTAGATTAATATAAGCTTCAAGCGAAGCTTATATGAATCTAGTAGGCCGTGTTTCAACCATGCTGCTTTCCATGATTGTTTTACGAACTTCGAACTCAAAAACAGATTTTTTTGCTTGATCAGAATTTAGCAGAAATTGAAGAGCTATTTAAGGACAAAGTTTGATTGGTTAAAGTTGGTTATGTTGGTATTGGTAAAGCATATCTTACAGATATATTTGCAGTTTACTAAATAATCTAAATTTATCGACGCAAGTCTTCTAATAACAGGTACCTGATTTCTGACAAAGCCACCTACATATCAAGCCAGAGTCATCCGCTCAAAGCAAGCCTGTGACGTCACAGTAGTAGTCATACTGGTGCGGTCCGGTGCATAAGATGTGTGTTGCAGCTCGACTCCAAGGTATAATAATAATTATTATTTCTCAGTTATTTCCTATTATTGAAAACAGATATCATAAATAGTGACTATTTGACTCTATTAATTGTGTATTAATTAGAAAATAGTTTATTGATATAGGTAACTATTATCGAAAATAAATTAGCAAACCAAGAGTAAAAGTTAACCTATTTCTTCGTTTCCCGCTCATTTGTTAGAAGATGAAATAGTACACAAAAAATATACTAACATTGAAAACGATATGGTCAAATTATCTATGATCTTATTCTCTTCAGAAACTGCTTTCTCATTCATCCTAAGTTACAAAAAGCTCTTTTTTTGTAATAGATGCCGCATCGTTGCTGTGTTCCTGGATGCACCAGTAATTACTATCCGAAAAAGCAAGGATACAAATCTGTGTTTTTCTTTCCGTTGAAAAATAATGACAGATTGAAAAAATGGAAGAAAGCAATACATCGTGACAATTTTGTCCCAACAAAAACGTCAGTTGTTTGCATCGACCACTTTGATGAAAAATTTTTAATTCGCGAAGAAAAAGTTAAACAAGCTGATGGTACATTAATAGTTATTCCTAAAGATAGCGTAAAATTAACTAGCGACGCATACCCAACTATTTTTAAGAACCAGCCTAAATATATGTCCAAAATAATTACTAAGAAGAGAAAAACACCCGACGAAAGACGTAAAGAAATTCTGCAACGATTACAAGATCACGAAGAACACCAACAGGAAGCAGATATCATCCACAATTATGACGAATTCAGACAACATTACAAAGAAAAAATACCTAATCAATTTACAGAAATTGTGAATTGCGATTCAATTTGTTTTTGTAAAATTGAGACTCAAACTATACCAAAGATAACTAAATCTCTAGTCATAAACAAAGATTTAAAAGTAGATTTTTATTTTGAAAATACGAATTTGACAATGTGTGATAGTAGTATTATAGAAATATTAGGAAATAACTCGGTAATAGATACGTGGTCCAAATTTGCAAATTTATTTCAATACTTTGTACAATTTGAAAGCGAATCCGCTACTATGACAACACAAGGTTACACTGAAATTGCCATAAATATTTTAAAAAAGGCTTCATCCGCAAGTGATTTCACAACATTAAATTCTTCTGTTCAAAATAAAATTATTTTCTTAAGTTCCCAATTATCGCTTGTGTTTTGTTCTGCAATAAGATATCCACCTAATGTATTTCTGTGGGCAACAACATTATTTTATAGTTATCCTGGAGCCTACAAACATATCCGAGATACTGAAGTAATAACTATTCCATATCCTGGATATTTAAAAAAACTTTCCATGAAACTAGGCACTGAAAATTCTGGAATAAGTGCATCTCATATTAATTATTTAACTCAAAAATTGTGCAATCTAGATTCAAAAGAAAAATTTGTTAATTTGTTACTAGACGAAATATATGTTAAACCTAACATTAGTTATAAAGGGGGAAAAATAGAAGGTATGAGTACTAATGATTCTGATTCCAATATTCCGGCATCGACAATACAGACATTTATGATAAGTTCAGTATTTTCTGATAATAATGATGTCGTAGGTCTCTTTCCCGTAAAAAACTTGCGTGCTGACTATTTGACAGAATTATTATCAAATGTAATTAAAGTTCTTACCCAGTCGGGATATCATCTGCTATGCATATTGTCAGATAATAACGCAGTCAATCGTAAATGTTTTGACAAACTTTGTAATGGGAAAATATCTGTTTCAATTAAAAACCCGTATGTGGCAGATCATAATGACAATAAATATAATATTTTCATTGCCTTTGATACCGTTCACATTTTCAAATGTATTCGTAACTGTTGGTTGAATCAAAAAGATTCACTGCAAACTTTTGTATTTCCCAATCTACCTAGTTCAAATGAACCTGAAAATGTATCTGACTGTTCCAGAAATAAAGCTTCCATAAGCGACTTGAAAAAGCTATATGCAGAAGAGGAATTTAACATTGTAAAATACGCCCCTGCTTTGTCAAAAAAAGTTCTGTATCCAACGTCCATCGAAAGACAAAATGTTAAACTCTGTGTTAGACTTTTTGATGAAAAAAATATTTCCGCCTTAAAATTGAAATACCCCTCAACTACCTCGGGTACAGTATTATTTTTAGAAATAATATTACACTGGTGGAAAATAATGAATTGCAAATCGTTATATAGAGGCATACACAAAAGGGATCCACATCAAAATCCCATTAAAAGTTTGAATGATGAAAATATACAATTTTTGAAAATATTTCTAATATGGCTTGAGAGGTGGGCGGCAATGGAAATTCCAGGGGAAAATTCAAAGAGTCGAGCTGGAAAATTAAGCGTAGAAACACATAACGCGTTAAGACATACGACTCAAACATTTATACATTTATCAAGTCATTTATTAAATAATCTGAATTTCAGTTACATCCTTCTTGGAAAATTTCAAACAGATCCTTTAGAGGCACGATTTGGGCAATATCGAAGTATGGCTGGTCAAAATTATCATATTAGTGTCCAACAAATATTGGAGTCAGAAAAAAAATTAAGCTTTTATCATTACTAAGACTGAAATCGTCTAAATGCGGTGATTTTGAAATAAAAAACTTTTTAGCTATCACCCAAGAAGAAGCTATTGAAGATAGAACGGACGAAAATATTTTTGAAAATTTCAAAGAAGCAGTTAATTGTTCAGGTAACTTTGTGTTGTCCGATAATGATTTGCAAGTAATAACATATATAGCAGGGTATATTGGACGAAAAGTTGTGAAAGTTTTAGGATGTACATTATGTGCCAAAATTATAATTTGTGAAAAAAATTTGGAATTAGATTGCACGTCAAAGAATCTAGAATACCTGGAGATAATGGATCGTGGTGGTTTAAAATATCCCACCGAACTTTTAATGAGAGTATTAATAGATGGTTTCTGTTTATTTAATGTTCTAATTTCCGAAAGATTTGAAACAAAATTTTTAAAAGTTAAATCGCAAAGACATGTATTCAGAACTTTATGTGCTGAGCAAAACAATGTTACGTTTTTTAACCAAGAATGTGAGTGTGGCACAGACCATAATTCCATAATCAGTCTCTGTGTTAAATATTTTGCAAACGTTTTGTTAAATAATTACTCCAAAGTAAAAGACGCAAAGGTGCAGTCTTACTCCACAACTAAACGTAAACAAAAAAAACTAGGAGGAGGATGTGGTTAACGTTTTTATCGTGTTCTTTTTTATTGAATTGTCTAAATTAAGTTTTGTTAAAATAATATAAACAATTATCCACTCCTATTATACTGTAACTTTTGCGGAATGCTGTCTGTTTTTTTATTTCATACTGTCCGGTAAAAGGGTATTTACCGGACTCATTTGAGTCCGGTAAATGAATTATTACGTTACAAGTCCGGTAAAAAATTGTACCGGACTGAAAATCTAATTTGAGTCCGGTAAAAAATTTTACCGGACTGAAAATTTTAAATGCATTTTTTTAAAAAATGAACAATGTGAGGCAGTATGAAATAAAACGCCTTACGTCATACTTCCGGTAAACCATTACAGTAGCTCGTTTCAACATTCGAGACTCGGCTCCTTCGTCGCCTCGTCCCGAAACGTTTTCAACTCGCTACTGTAAACTTGGGTTTACCGGACTTATAACGTAATATACTATTATTGTATTTTGTTTTGTTATAAGGAAATACATATTTTAAATATTTAATTATTATTATTTTTTCACAAAGGGGACTGTAAAATTAAAATCTTATAATCTATAGCAATTGTGACAATTATTTCAATCAGTATTATTACAAAAAATTCACATTTTCGCTATTTTACGATCTGTTGCTGCGCAATGTTATGACCACTATCGCGGCCATTTAAACCGATGACTACGGCTTGATATGTAGGTGGCTTTGTTTCTGACCAACACTAAATTAGTTCTAATGCAGTAGATGGCACCACAGTTACTTATCGCTATTTATGTTATTCAATAAGGCATATGTTACAGCTAAAATGGAAACTTGATGGGTTTGCAAACTAACCAGCTAATTTACAAAATAGCCAAATGCGCCGCTATTTTGAAGGAATTCGCTCTTTTTAACAAAATAGCGGACGGCCAACCGCTGGTTTCTAAACCAGCTGGATGGTATGCAAACTATGTATTAGTTCTTGTTAAAATGGAGATTTAACGCTTTTGTAATTATATTAACCAAGTTATGTCGGCTAGTTTGTATAATAGCCGTCCGCAATGTTGGTTAATATGATTACTGCATTAATTTAGTGAACAAAATAGCAAGTTTGTTGGTTATTTTACAAACTAACAAATCGACAGAGAGTGAGGTTAGGGTATGTTTTTGTTCCACATTGTTTTGGCGGTTGTGTATGGTTATTATGTTGCAAAAGTTGGAAAATGGCTCACAAGGAAGAATTTAATACTCTTATGATGGCCAAAATCAACGAAAAAGCAAGTAACTCTAAAATATTAAAGAAATCTGAATATGATGCATTAGTTAGTCGGCTTCGAAGAATTAAAGAGATGGGGCCATGTAGCACAGACAAATCGGACTATCGAGTTATCAAGCGATACGATATACAAAAAGTTGGCTCAGATTTTCTACTTATTAGCAAGAGTTCCGATAAGGCCCTTGTGTTTGTGGAACAGATGTATGACATCATTAATGACGCACATCAAGCAACACAACACGGGGGAAGACAAGTTACTTTAAAACATTTAAAGGAAAAATATTGGAATATTACACAAGAACTAGTTACGCTGTTTATTGAAAGCTGTGACAATTGCCAAATGAAAAGAAAAAAAATATCGAAAGGGATGGTTGTCAAACCATTAGTATCTAATCATATGAACTCACGCTGCCAAATAGACCTAATCGATTTACAAACTCGACCGGATGGAGAGTTTAAATTTATTCTTGTATATCAAGACCATCTTACCAAGTATCTTCGATTGCGGGCACTTAAGAGAAAAACTGCAAAAGAAGTTGCTTACAATTTGCTCGATATTTTTGCTGATCTGGGAGCCCCTTGCGTGTTACATAGTGATAATGGAAGAGAATTCGCAAACCAGGTAGGTACCTACCTTTAAAAGTGGTAATTATTTTGCCGTAACAAAATGTTTTAGGTTGTGAATGAACTTATAGATATGTGGCCCGAATGCCATTTGGTTCATGGGAAACCAAGGCACTCTCAGTCTCAAGGTTCGGTGGAACGAGCAAATCAAGACATCGAATCAAAACTTGCTTGTTCGATGAAAGACAATAACACTACGGCATGGACTGAGGGCTTACGCTATGTACAGTTTGCAAAGAATAGGTAATACTGTTTTCTCGATAATTTTTGTGGTATTTCTAACTTAATTTTTTCAGATGTTTTCATTCCGGTATCGGAAGAAGCCCTTATGAAGCTATGTTTGGGGTACCAGCTCGTGATGGGCTCAGAAGTCTTCCAATTCCGAAAGAAATTTTAAAATAAATTAGGAGCGAGGAGGATCTGGAACACTTTTTACATACAGATGCCGAAGAAGAGGAGATAGAGAATGAAGCCTCAATTAACAATGAAACAGATCAGATTCCGAACACCTGTCCTGCCGAGATTGAAGATGAGACCCCTCTTGAAAATGCGGATGATAATAATGATGATCCAATAATTGAAATAAACATTGATGAAACACTTGCTTTTCCACAAGGTATTAGTTACCCACAAAGTGATTACCTTTAAAATAGCAAATAAAAATGGACTCTTATCTGTTGTAGATTGTAATTCTCTTACCCTACTTGTTGAGGACAGTGGAAGCGACTTCATGGGACTCACCGAAAAAACAATTGAACAAGCAGAAAATGAGAAAACATTGGACTCAGTAACGGAAGAAAAGGAAGAAATAAACGAAGAACATTTAGATCTGACTGTAGCAGGACCAGCTTGTTCATTGTGCTCAAACAGAGCATTTCCTTGTGAACATTGTAAAAATGCTGCAAATATTAAAAATACAAGATTAGAATGTAAAGTAGCACAAAAAAGACAGGCTGAGAAAATGCTGGAAACGACGAAGAAGAAATTTAAACCTGCTCAAGTTGGAATGAGTGTTCGCATACCAGTTCCAGATGTTGACCGGTCCAGAACTGACCATAGAAACATATTAGGTGCAATAATGAGTGTCGAAGATGACGATTTTTATAGACTGGGAACTTTACACGGCATTATAAAACAACTTTTCGCTCGAAATCAATTTGACATTTGTAAACAGAAATTTTTAGCAGTAGAAGACGTGAAAGACATAGAAATAACACTTAGGTCTGCAGTTGGATGTACTTCAGTTTCTGGAAATACTCAAGGTTACATTAGGTGCCAATGTACCAAAAGGTGTGTCAATAAAAAATGCAAATGTGTCAGCTCTGGACTGACATGCAACAGTAAATGTCATCATAGCCAGGACTGCGCTAATAAGTAAATGTTTAAGAATAAGATTGTATTCATTATTAATGTTTTTGAAATAAAGTTTATAAATGAAATTACATACCTACTTAAATAAAATCCCAACATTAACAAGAACTAAAATAAATTTTGTAAACCAGCCAATTAGTTTATAAACTAACTGCTATTTTCTAAACCTGATATAAATCTCCATTTTAACAAAAACTAATACGTAGTTTGCATACTACTCAGCTAGTTTGGAAACCAGCGGCTGGCCGTCCGCTATTTTGTTAGAAAAGGGGAATTCATTCAAAATAGCGGCGCATTTGGCTGTTTTGTAAATTAGCTGGTTAGTTTGCAAACCAACCGAGTTTCCATTTTAGCCGTAACACATATAAATGAAACGAGGAACGTTTAATAATATACTCTCATTCTACACACTAATCTATTATGTAATTAAAATACAACAATTTGTGAAACCCCGCTTGCATAATTGTACATAATTAAACATGAAGCGGGGTGTATAATTTCAACAAATGTTTTTGTGGTTTTTTATTTTTGACATGTTCTCTAATTTTTCAAAACTAGTTTAGTGTATGATACTAGCGTCTAGCCCCCGAGTATCACTCAAACATCCTGGACTTAACGCATGCGTTTTGTGCAGTAGGGAAGACGCACGTATTTTTTTTAATTTTTGTATTCGTTCATTTTGATTAGAAAAATATTTCCAGATAAGCGGAATTTCTAAAAACCCTCAATTTATTTGAAAAATTAAATTTAAAAATTCTCCTCATTTAAAACCGAATTTGGCCTTGAGCAACTTCCCTCAAAGCTATTTGATGTAAAAAAGTAGGTACCGTTGTGAATGTGAAGAAGCAATATTGACGATCTACTCAACGTTAGATGGCGCTGATGAAAACCAATAAACTGAATTTTGAATTAATATTACCAGAAATATTTAACACCACTTTAATTATGGCAGTTAATTACACAACAGCATAACCTACATTATTACATTAATTACTCGTTAATAAGTAGACGATATTTGAACTTGAAAATAAAAAATTTTTCAAACTGACGGGTAATACAGGACTCTTAACTGTTTCTTTAGCACCAACAGTGGGTCGTCTTTGGAACTGTAAGAGGTAACAAAGTTTCATCCATTAGAGGACACCAGTATTGCATTTTAAATTTATTTAAATTTTCAAGGTTTTCAAAAATTAATTACTTAAAATTGGTAATTGTTTAATGCATTTATAACTGATATTCTAACTAATTTAGTAATGACGTTTATGAAAATGCAAGAATCTCCTCAATTGACGACATATGCGTCTTCCCTATTATCTTGACATTAATTCGATACAGTATTGGTTGTTCTTAAAGAAATACCTACTGTATCTTTTCTATTAATTATTGTTATGACTTGAAAATACTTACGTTTGCGAATGTAGGAATTTAATATAGAGTATGTACAAATTAATATTAAATATATTATTAATTATAGTTCTGTTTATGAGTAGGAAATACTTAATTACTTTTTTTTCTGATTAATGATTGTATATAGAATGTAGGAGTTAAAAAAACAAACGACCAAATCAAATTAATATTTTTTCAAGGAAAGTGAGTCATTACCTTTAATAAACTTTAAATATTTATTAGAATGAAATAACGAATGAAAAAATAAATTTTATTACTGCATGTTTTTACAATGGGAAAATCGCCTTCGCTGGGTATCATTTTTAACAAGTGCTAAATTCAGGGCGATGTTTTGGATATCTACACCTGTGGCTTTAGGAATTAGATCCAAATCCTATAACAAAACGTGTATAATGTATATAGATGAAAGCGATTATCTCACTGTAAAAACATGGAGTAATAAAAATTATCTTTTATTCATTATTTCATTCTAATATATTTTTGAAGTATACTAAAGTTTTTTTTATTAAAACAAAAAGATAAGGGCTATGCGACTTTACCTCGAAAACCCGTTAATTTAGATTTGGCCGTTTGTATTTTTTAACTCATACAATCTATATAATATCACTATCAAAAAAAGGTAAGTATGTACAGTCATTAGCAAATGTCTTGTCCCGAGCAGGCAACACATTTAACAATTCTGGTAGAAGAAACGACGTACGCTTCGGAGCATAGTTTCTTTTGTTTACAAACAACACACCAAATATAACCAGTTTTAAAGGTTGCTACCCTACCTAGAGTGGCTTTGTATAACAACAATAGAGTAATAAGAACTGCTATTTTCAAGTGAGTTTCTTATTTTACTGGAATGCAAAACAGCCGTTTCACTTCTACTATCGATTCTTCTATTTTAAGAAATAAATATCGTATGCTTTTTTTTACTTTATTATAAACTCTATTAATTTATTTACGAGTTTGATTTGTTTATTTACAAAGTTTAATTATTTTGTAAACACAACAAAAATAATAAATAATCAAAACTAATAATCATTCCCCGAGTTTCCAAAGTAGAATCAGATTGGGCATGCAAACGAGGCATATTTCAACATTAAGGGCCGGTTTATTCATCTTCAGGTGAAATTCCCAGTAGTTTCCGGTAAAATAAATTAAGTTTAATTATAAATACAGTTTGGGTACATTCACAGGATTATATCTTGAAAGTTGTTACTAGAATGTTTATGAGAATGGGTACAACTTTTGCACTCAGGTAATACGTGCAAGAGAGAGATGGGTAATTGACAGAATAATGTGTTAAGAAGAAAAATTGACAGAAAAATTAAACCCATTAACTAATCTACTTAAAAGGAGGCGGGATTTAAAAAAATCTGTAATCTTTCACAAATATTTTCTAAAAATTTTACGTAAACAGATATTAATGATATATATGATCTAAGGTTCTATGCTTTACCAAGGGTTTCTTAATTTTTGTTTTGTAATTGTTTTGTTTTTAGTAGTTACTATATCTATGTTTCTAGTTTTTTCTTAGTTTGTAGTATTTTTATTAAAACAGCTGAATATTTAATAACTTTTTAAAATTTTAACGTATTTACATAAATAAATGCCTATATTATTAGTTTATTTTTATTTATTTATATTTATCGCTTACATTAATTTCTGCGATTATTTAATTATCTAAAATACTCCTAAACCTCTATTTTTTGATGATTGTTTTCATTATTATTTTCGTTTATGTAGTTATTTTTTATTAAAGGTAAATAATGAAACATAAACACTCTATATAACTTTGTTTACTAATAGATGCTTCCATTTAAAAGGACTATTTTATAAAGTGTGTTAAAGAAATGTTGAATAGAATGAGTAACAAGAGTGTTTACAAGCGTATTTTCAAAACAAGCTTTAAAGAATTTAAATATCTTGCCCAGGTAGTTGTCCATCTCTGTTTAATTCGGTCTCGTTCGTACACAGTATAAGGGGTATTTCGATTCTTAAAGCAGAAACGCCGTTACTCGGGACAAGACATTTGCTAAAGACTGTACCTACTCCTAAACAGAACTGTAATTAATAATATATTTAATATTCATTTGCACATACTCTATCGGATTGAAGAGTCGAGACAACTGCACAAAACGCATGCGTTAAGTCCAGGATGTTTGAGTGATACTCGGGGGCTAGACGCTAGTGTTGATGATGAAAGCAAATGTTTCACCGTGATACATTTAATTCCACATCACACTATCACAGTTAACGATAATAGAGTACTGCTCGGCGGAACTTATTTTAACATCCGTGGATGTCTCGGGATTACAAGTTGAAAATTATACCGAACGAAGCTTAGGTAGGTCCTCCTAATGGTTTTCAATCCGAAATTTGTCAAAAATCGGGCTATGGAAAAGGGCACTAATTCGAAATTTGCGATATGTACATGGCCGAAAATAGAGAAAAAAGCATTGTGTAGTATACAATTCAAAAATAATTTTGTAGCGTAGACAATTTTTATAATGATTTTGCAATTCTAAATTACTATTGGCGTTTATGGGGCCAGATACTCGGTTCGAGCTGCCTCGAAATCCGTTTCAATTTTAATAGATCTACAATTTACGTTGCCCTATCTTCGAAACGAAAGTCTAAATCGAAAAAAAGTATTTGTTATAAAATTCTGGCCTATCTATGTATAAGACGGTGAAGAGTGAATTATATTTTTACGGGTAATTGTAAAGAAAATATTTAATTAAATGTGGAAAATGTTACTTTTCGAAAAACACGCTAACGCTTGCCCGTCTGCGCCCCACTAGCAAGCATTTTTGGCCCCATAAGTACCGATGTTATTTTAAAATTTCAAATCAGTATAGAAACGTATACGCTACAAAATTATTTTTGAATTTTATACAACACAATGCTTTTTTTCTATTTTACGGCCTGTACATATCTTAAATTACGAGTTTAGAGCCTTTTTCCATGGTCCATTTTGGAAATTTTGACAAATTTCGTATTTAGAACCATTAGAACCTACGCTTCATTCTATATAATTTTCAGGTTGTAACCCCGAGACCTCCACTTAATTAATTTTTAAGTGAGTTTCAGAGCACGGAGCACTACTATGAAGGTTACTAAAAACATCTTCAAAAACTAAATCACAAATTTAGTGATTAGATACTTTCCCGAGCCAGAAGATATATAGGAAGAAAGCATGTGGATTCAAAATCTTTCTTTATCGAGTCATTTTTAGAATTCACTGTTTTAAATACTTATGTTTTAGAGTTTGAAGTTTTGGATTTCTGCCTCAGAGGAATATAAGTTATTGTTTGAAAAAGGATTTATAAAATTTCTTCTTCAACCACATACTTCTGCGAGGCTGGATTTTTGTCAATGACCTAAATAAAAACAAATCATCGAAATACTGCACGTTTCATCGTCGTTAACAGTGGTAGTAAAAAGTGAATACCACTCCGAATCAATAAACATTTAGTATCTGCTTAGTAGCATCAGAAGGGCCATTATCTTTTTTAAACGTTTTTCTTATTTTCTATAATTTTCATTTTCTTGTTTTTTTTAACTTTGCAGTTATTCTTAGTTGACGATAAAAATAAATGATCTAAATTAGTTAAATTGTAAACACTAAATTAGTTCTAATGCGGTAGATGGCACCACAGCTACTTATCGCTCACGGCCTACTAGATTCATATAAGCTTCGCTTATATACGGCCGTCTCATTTCCAGTGTTTTCATTGTTGAAATTAGGATCCAAAAATTGCAGATTCGTACGTTAAGTGGCACCCACTCAGTGGCGTAACTAGGGTGGGTGTCACCCGGGGCAGAAGTAATGGTGTCACCCCTATACTTAGATGTAAATAAATTTATAAATCCTATAAATTAATGAAAATTTAGAGAGTTATACAATAACACAAGAAAACAAATAATACAACAAAACAATAATACAATAAAGCAAATCAAGGAATGCATTAATAAAATAATAAAATTATTGACAAATGTACTATTTTATTTATTGTAAAAAAATTTGTAATTCGTAAAACAGACAAATGTAAATAGAAATTCATAAATTGTTCAAATTATACACATGAATATTGAAGAGTGATACATTTTCTATAGCAGAAATATCATTTTAAAGCTAAAATAATATGTATATTATTGCTATCAGATAGTAAATATAAACTAAACAAAAAGAAATATTTTTCTTGTTTATTGTTTCCAGCCTTACTTTGTGGAACTCTATAATCATGAAATAAATAAAGATTAGTAAAAGTTTCACAGTTTTATTAAAATATAACCTGACAATATTGTTTCGACAGCTATGCTGTCATTATCAAAGGTAATATAATTATAAACAAACACGTCGCTAAGGTAGATACAAAAATAGGTAACTAGATAAAATAATAATAATAATCAGAATTAAATATCTAATACTTCCAGTAACGGAAAATTACTGAGCTCAAGTTGTTCATTCATTAAAGGTACCCTGAGTTTGTGTTTGTATATCTCAAAGGCTTCTAAAATGTCTAATTTGCGTTTGTTATTACAAAAATGTAGGAATTTAATATTATTTTGAGGAGACATTGTGTGATTTTGTTCTAAAAGGTGTTTGGCATAATTAGATTTTTCAGGATGTTTATTTTTGTAATGACGTACGTGTTCTTTATATCTTATATCAAAATTTCGAAGTGTTTGCCCAATATATACCGAACTACAAAAAGAACAATTTAAACGGTAAATACCCGATTTCATGATATCATGTGTTCTGTATTTAGCATTAAATAAAAATGAAAAAGTGTTAGTGTTGGTTTTAAATGTTATTTTATAATTGTTGGTTTTTCTTAGTATATGTGCAATTTTTTCTGATATTTTGCCAAAATATGGTATAGATATGTAATTTGTGTCTTCTGCTTGATTGTCAATGGGATATATTCTTTTGATAGCTAACCTATAATCTTTTTATCTAATTAAAGTGTCAATCATGTTCGGATTGTAATGATTTGTATGTGCTAGTTGTTTAATGGTTGATATCTCTTTGCTAAAATCTGGTTTTGTTAGTGGAATAGTTAAAGCTCTGTGTACTAATGATCTGTAGGCTGCTATTTTATGTGTTTTATGGTGACAAGATTCATTTGGTATTGTTATGTCTGTTTGTGTTGGTTTTCTGTATATGGAAAATTCAAAAAGATTGTGTGTGTTAATCTTGATATTTAAGTCTAGAAAGTTTATAGCCCTGTTTTGTTCTGTTTCTAGTGTAAAATTTATGTTAGGGTAGATACTATTAATGAGAATTAAAAATTCATTGATAACCTTTAAAGAACTGTCAAAACAAGCTGAAATGTCATCAACATAACGAAACCAGAAGATAATGTGTTTAGAGAGGTTTAATTCAAAGATTTGATCTTCGAACTTGTCCATAAATATGTTAGCTAATAGAGGACTTAGAGAATTACCCATAGGAAAACCATCTTTTTGTAAATAAATTATGTTATTAAAAGTGAAATAATTTTGACTTATACAAAGGTCAACTAATTGAATTAACTCTAACCTTTTAACTAATTCTATTACTATTGATCAAGAAACTATCTAATAAAGGAATACATTCTTGTGGGGGTATTCTGGGGAACATGTTACAAATATCAAAACTAACAAGTTTTGAATGTGGTGGAAGGTGTATGTTTTGCAGCTTATCTACTAATTCTAATGAATTTCTAACAGAGTATTTCGATTTGTAACCTATCTTGTTAATAATCTGGTTCAGTTTTTTTGGATAAAATGTGATTAGGTGCATTGATGTATGATACAACTGGTCTTATTGGCATATTCTGTTTATGTGTTTTGACTAGTCCATATAGTTTAGGTGGTTGTGGGTTTTTATTAATGATTTCTTGCTTTTCTAATTCTGAAAAGCAGATATTGCAGTTTTCTAAACTTTGTTTTATTTATTTTTTTTCTTTCTAAATATTTTTCTGATTTTGAGAGTAAAAATTCAAATTATTAAATGTGTTTAAATAAGCGGCCCCGAGGTCGATTCCCGGTGCCGGCAGATCTGGTTAAGGTTTTCTGCAGTTTTCCTTAGCTGTGACACAAATGTGGGATTTGCGCTGTTCCATCTGTAAGTCAGCTGCAGCCGCACTTAGGGCCTACGTAATAATAATAATCGTCCCCTCCCTCCCGCACAAGCTTATAGCTTCTGGGGCCTGGTTTCCAGGCTATGGGTTGTAGCAATTATATAAAATTATATAACAAATTCACTAAAATAATCCAGTTGATAAAATGTGTCATCCCGAGAATGGTGTCACCCGAAAATGGTGTTACCCGGGGCGGACCGCCCCCCTCGCCCCCTAGCTACGTCACTGCACCCACTGACGATAATTTTGTAACAAAGATGGTTTGTATGGATGGTTTGTAGTCAGACTGTAGTCATTAATTTTTAGGTTATACGTCAAGTAAGTAATTGTCATATTTTATTAATTTACTGGCATTCGTACATACATATTTGGATCTAATGTACATAAATATGCCAATAATATGTTAGAGTAGGAATTAGGAAACCAAAATATCCTACATAGTATAAAAAAAGGTATTAGAGAATTATACTGGGTTTACTTAATATTTACTACTACCTCAATTCTTAGACTAAGAAACGCCTTAATAATTACATGATAGCCACAGTAAAAGTAAGTACAGTTTCATATTTCGCAAATTACAAATACTCGTGGGTTTTGTAGCACTTGTATTACCATAGCAGATGATGTAGACTCCTAATGTTGCACGATCTATAAACTGAAGCCAGTGGCGGATTTAACACTTAAGGGGCCTGAAGCGTTACAAATGTTTGGGGCCCCATAGTATAAATCAATTACTACAATTTATATACCTTTTATTATTTTATTAAAGATTAAGTAAGTACATATAAATATTAATATACTAAATACAATTAATTACATATCTAAATATAATAATATTTTGTAATTAATATATGTATGTATGTAATCGTATCATTTAAATTTTTTGGTATAACTGACTTATTCGTTAATTGGCATTATACCTACTAATAAATATTATTAGTATATTGTGTTACTAGTACAAAAAAGTGACAATTTCTCACGTGTAAAGAAGTTGCGGCATGAAATGAAGTCGAATTCCGCAATCACACGAGTGTGAAATTGGCATTTTTGCACGTGTTACACACTATAGTTACGACCACAGAAAAGTAATAAAACACCAAAAGCTAGGAAGAATATTTAACCTAAAATATGATTTGAGATGTTCTGGATTGTCAAAAGCGGACAATGGCTCACATTTTGTGGAAAACAGGTGTTAGTTGTAAAAATTAAGAAATGCGTATAACTCAGCGTAATAATCATTTATTTATAATATTAGTACTAAAATTTGAACAATTATTTAAGTTAATAATTAATAGTAGTTTTGTTGGCGTTTTCAATTTTTTTCAAATGTTATAGACGTATTTTTAATAGTTATTTAGTGCCAAGCTTTGTAAATGAATCTTTACGGGTGAGCTGTAAAGTTTGTGGGCGAGCCACTAAGGAGCGAGTTTCCATAATCCAGTGTGCCCAGTAAAGATTAATTGCAAAGCGTGTCGCGTACAAAGTTATATTTCCACCTTTCCACCAGCGTTTTTTATAAATTGTATATTTTTTGTAAAAAGACATTTTGTACTCAAAGGCGGTAGCACAATTTATAGCTAGGCGTTGTAATGGTGTTGTGGTTAAGTAATAAATAAGCATTGTAGAATTTTACAGGTCTCTTTTACGAGCTCGTAAATTTTTTGTAGTTGTAACTACTCATCCACTTAGTTACCATAAATGCCTGTAAAGTGTCATTTACATAGAAAGCGGAATCAAATGTATTTTGGACGTCGTGTTGTTCCGCCACTGCTTTTCTGTTAATGGAAGTAAATCGTAACCTCAATTTTACAAATACATTGAATACCTGCTTCATATATGAATATATGAATGAATATGCTTCATTTGTATGTAATTTTAAATAATAAATTCCCAAAATATTTTTAGATTTCCATGTTATAGACCGGTTATTCTAAATTTATGGATTAACGCCATTAGAAGGATATACCGTGTTTAAGCGTGCACGTAGTGCGTACAGGGTGGACCACGCAAGATGATCCTGTACCTTATCTTGGAAACTGTAAGAGTTACGAAAAAATGTTAAATACCAAAGTTGGTTGGTGTAAAACAAATTTTAATTTTATAATAGTTTTGTATATACAGGGTGAGTCATATTGCTGTGGCTACTATCAACTTTTTATTTTCAATGGAACATCCTGTATATTTTTACTGTTTTTGATTCTACACTTTATTTTAAGTATGTTTGCCTAATGTATTTATCAAAAGTCTGCACAGTTGCTATTATCAGTTACTATCGATTTCAATGAATATCGGTTTTTAACTACTGTCATTTGTCACTGCCATGGTCATTCAATATACATAGCAATGCAGGGAGGTTACGTCGAAGATATATTGTAATCGTTCACTAGTTTATGTTTTACTGTAGTAATTTATTCTTATCCTTCTTATCTGCCGCTATTTGTTTCAAATAAAAATGTTCTAACACACATTTTAAGTTATTATTCAGCAATTTGATAATAGCTCTTTAAAATGCCCCATTCTGCATGGGTAAAAATCAGTTGAATCCTACTATTTTTTTAGATGATAACTAATAATGAAAGTTGGACTACACTGTTAGAAAACTGTAAAATCATAACCTAGTCCGAAGTCTATAATTATGAAATGAACTTATTCTGTTCCAAAAGAAAATCAAGCAAATGGTAGTGGTTAAATAGATAGTTAAATACCGATACTCATTGAAATCAAAGATAACTGAAAAGAGTCAATTTAGTTCTTAGCCAAAAACATGATTAGCCAATATACAGAGCTGCTTCTGTAACGCTGAAGATTTTCCCATCCAAAATAGCAAGGAAAATATCAAGAGAACCTGGAAAAAACGATGATAACTTGTGCAATGGTTGTACTAAGCCACCATTAACTCTTATCTCAGGGTTCGTTTATTTTGATGCAGGTTCGGAATATTGTAGTAAACACTGGTATTTCTTCTTTATTAAATTTAATGATAAGAATAAAAAAACATATACACAGATACACACATATAGAACACAACAAGTAATATAATGCGGTATTCATATACGACCCACCATGGACAGAGGCTTGGACTTGAGTGCAGAACAACCAGTGTTGCCAACCTCGCCGAACACTTTATCGGTAGATCACCTCGGGACTTTTCGGTAGATCACGACAGAAATCGGTAGATTTAAATTTTCAAACTTATAATACCTAAAAGTAATTTAGGTTTTGATTTAATTACTAGATGATAATTTTTTGATTGAAGAAAAAAAATACAGAACATTTTGAATATATTTATTACAAAATAATTATAAATTATAAGAAAAAAAGTCAAACAAAAATAACATATTCAAACAAGTAACAAAACTAAAAAAGTCAAAAGATACTTAACATAAACTGGTACATATAAAATAGTATGATATGTAATAATATGTAAATATATAGGTACTTAAATAATATTAATTACAATATTTTGGTATTTTATTTAGAAAAAAATCAAACTTCTTGTGTATCTGCTTTGGATTCGTACAAATTAGCTTTGGTCATGTTATTAATCATTTTTTTATTAATATGAAAGTCAAAACAGTTTTGATGACCCAAATATTCTTTAGTGTGCAATAGTCCAGAGATAGTGGCAGTCAAGAGTTTATTTCTCTGCTTTGTTTTCATTAAATTTATCGATGAAAAAATTCTTTCTACGTTGGCGGAGGAGTGTGGCAAACAGAGCAAATTAAACACAAAATTTGAAAGTGAACTGAACATTGGCGTACCGTCTCCAAGCTTTGCTTCATTTACTTGTTGCCAAAATGCCTGAATTTCATCGGAAAAGGTTTTAACTTTATCGCAGTTTCGTAATAACCGCCATTCTGTATCAACTTGTTGCAAATCAGTGGTAATTAGGTGAGGAAATAAATTAGCCGTGTCTGAAATGGACGGAACAGATCCCGCTTTTACTGTTTGTGGATCTAAAAAATTTAAATTTTCCAAAATGTTATTATTCAAAGGAAAACGTAGTAAAATTTGACTGCAACTTTCTATATAAAACTGTAAACATCGCAACCTAAAGAAATTCAGCTGCTCATCAGTAAATTCACCTTCACTTATAGTTTTAGCGACATTGGCACCAAAATACATCGTTTCAACAGTTAAATAATTTTGAGGATTTTTAAAATTAATATGTTTAATATCTGTATTTTGTAGATAATTTCTATCTATGAAACAATCATATATAGCTTTTAATACATTACACACATTTTTATACACAACATGAAGTTTTGGGCTTTCCGATTGCATCTCTTTGTTAAGGTTGGTAAAAAAAGGCAATACAAATTCTAAAAATTGCAAAAATAATTTTGTAACAGGATTATTCAATTTAGACAAAATATTTTCTGCTGCCAATAGGTCATTGCGACTTACGGCATCAGTAAAATAAAGACGTAGGGGATTATATTGTTCTAATATTCTCGATACCACACTAACGACAGAAAGCCAACGAGTCTGAGCAGGATGTAAAATTTTATGAACTTTTACTTCACAAAAATTTTGAAACTCTTGGAATTCCGAAATTCTTTTCGGACTTGAACCAAAATAATTATAAATGTCTCTGGTTAAGTCTTCTATATAACGAGGTAATTTTTGACATGCATAGGATGCGCATAAATGAAAGGAGTGACAAATACACTTCATAATATATAATGCTGGAACATCATTTTTTAATAAAGTCATCAATGAATTATGTTGTCCCATCATTACATTTGCCCCATCTGAAGCTAACCCAATCAAATTTTCTTTATAAGGAATTTGTCTCTCCTCGAATAAAGTAACAATATGATTATACAAAGTGAGTGCGTTTGCTTCAGAAAGTTTAATTAAACCTAAGAAGTGATCTGAAACGTTATTGTTCCACATGGTTATTACCACCAAGCACAGGTGTTTGGTCGTGCTTCTGTCTGTAGATTCATCTACTATTAAAGAAAATTTATTACCTCGCAGATGACTACAGAGTGCGTCTTTTCTCTCGCGTCCCAAAACGTTTTGGACGATGGCAGTAGTTTTTGTTCTTCCGGAGTTCAAACCTTTTGCAATTTTTGAGTCATGGCAAACGGTTGCTATTAATTTAACCAAGTGGTCCATCATTAAAAAGGGCAAGTTGTGTTCAGCAACAAATGCGGCTAACCGTATTTCACCTAAGAAAAAGAAATTATTTAGTTACATATCTATCACAATTATTTTTGTTCCATAAAATTAAGTTATTTACCTTTCTTAATTTCTTCTTCTAATATTCTCTCATCGCTACCTTCAGTCATAAATGATGTTAATCTTGTCTGCTGAGACATTGATTTAATTTTCGTTTGGTGTTGTTTTGAAACACTGTGCTTCAGCAATGCATCTTTACCACTTGATACATTGATATGTTTGTCACAGCAATTGCATTTGGCAAACATTTCTCCTTTTCGACTCTTCTTTAACCATCCTTTAAACTCAGCTAATTTTTCCCATGCTTCGTTATACGATTGACCATATTTCTTTTTTTTAATGGACGTATACCGGCACTTGTGCCTTCACCACCGCTATTTTCTTCATTAGAATCACTCATTTTAAAGAAAAAAATGTTCTGAGAGACTTTAACTCTAAGTAAATCAAACGGGAAAATGACGCTCGAAGCTACTTGCTCTCTTTTATAACCTCGGGTGACAAATTTTATTCGGTACTTTACCGAATTTCGACTTGAATATTTGAAAAAAGTCCCGCGACAATCACGTTAAAAACTGTAAAAGTTGGTAAAACACACAACTGTCCTTACCGTTTTTATTCAACTTTTCTATTCATTACTAGAGGGCGCAGCATTTAGTTAAGCAATTGCGGTCTGATTTGAAAATTTCTCAGACAAATTCAAAAATTAAAAATAAATTCATTCTAAATTTTGCCGTTTTTCGGTAGAATGTTAGTGTCGTTCGGTAGATCGGTAGAGAAGTTTAAAAAACGGTAGATCTACCGAAAAATCGGTAGGGTTGGCAACACTGAGAACAACCCCTCGAGCGTTCTTCTTCAACTCCCCTCTGCGCACGCTCGCCTGAAGCTACTTCTTCTCCTGGCACTTAACAGATATAAGCGCGCACTTATTAAAAAAATAACACTGGAACCACTACACTTGGAAACTGACGAAAAGTATAAACCTTTGAACAGGAAAACTTCATTTTTTCAAATGGGACACCCTGTATATTTAAATTTTATATGCTTTCGTTTTTGGTTCCATACCAACTCATTTATATATGTGCTATCTAAAAACGAACAGTTTCCAAAAATGAGGTTTTCATCTTCAAAGATTTATACTTTTGGTCAGTTTGCAAGTTATCAGCATTTTCCTGGTTCTCTAGATATTTTCCTTACTAATTTGGATGAGAAGATCTTCACCGTTACAGACGCAGCTCTATCCATTGGCTAATCATGTTTTTGGATAAGAACTAAATTGACTATTTTCAGTTACTTTTGATTTCAATAGTATCAGTATTTAATTATGTATTTAACTATTGTCATTTGCCCGATTTCCTTTTGGAACAGTATAAGTTCATTTCAAAATTATAGACTTCAGACTAGGTTATGATTTTACGGTTTTGTAACAGTTTAGTTCAACATTTTCATTATTAGTTTTCATCTAAAAAAATAGTAGGATTCAACTGATTTTTACCGATGCAGAATGGGGTATATTAAAGAGCTATTATCAAATTGCTGAACAATAACTGTAAGATGTGCGTTAGAACATTTTCATTTCAAACAAACAGCAACAGATAAGAAGGATAAGAATAAATTACTACAGTAAAACATAAACTAGTGAACGATTATAATATATCTTCGACGTAACCTCCCTGCATTGCTATGTATATTGGATGACCATGGCGGTGACAAATGACCGTGAAATGATGTAGTTAAATACCGATACTCATTGAAATCGATAGTAACTGATAATAGTCAATCTAGTTCTTAACAAAAAAAAAATGATTAACCAATAGAAAGAGCTGCTTCTGTAACGCTGAAAATCTTCCCATCCAAATTAGCTGGAAAAATATTGAAAAAACAGGAAAACGCTGATAACTTTGAAACTGTTCACTTTTAGATAGAACATAGACACATGAATTGGCAGGGAATCAAAAACTAAATCACATAAAATTTAAATATACAGGGTGTCCCATTTGAAAAAAGTGAGGTTTTCCTGTTCAAAGATTTATACCTTTGGTATATCAGATTGAACACCCTGTATACTATTCAGTAACAAATTTATGCAAAATCGCGGATTTAGATATATATATAAGCGTCGTGTATTATTATAATCGTTTAAATGTAACTTGTACTATGTAAATTTATTTTTTGAGAAAATAACAGAAAAACTGAGTTTGCTCAAAAACTGTGCAGACTTTTGATAAATACATTAGGCAAACATACTTAAAATAAAGTGTATAATCAAAAACAGTAAGAATATACAGGGTGTTCCATCAAAAATAAAAAAGTTGATAGTAGCCACAGCAATATGACTCACCCTATATATACAAAACTATTATAAAATTAAAATTTGTTTTACACCAACCAACTTTGGTATTTAACATTTTTTCGTAACTCTTACAGTTTGCAAGATAAGGTACAGGATCATCTTGCGTGGGCCAACCTGTACATATTATGGCCGCAACACACACACGCCGAGATACTAGGTCGGCCGGGAGTCGTTCGTTGTATGTACGCACTTTACGTTTCTGGATATAGGGAATTAGCAAATTATAAAAGCTATTATTATTTTTATTGTAATTTAGCAATAATAATGAATAATATTAATATATACTAACAATTATATAATAATATAATAATAGATAGTATTAATCAATTTCACGTTAATTCAATAACAATTTTATAATAACTTTATATAGTAGTAATAACTTTATATGTTTTAGAGTTTCTTAAAAATAATGGTTTAAAAATGTCAATTTTTGCATCTATTGAAGATTCGGTATCAACACTAGACTTCAATGCTTTACGTGGAACTGGTACAAGTATATCAGCATCATGTGGAACTGGTCTCATTGCCAACTGAAGAATAAGATAGTTAATATATGAATTTAAGAGTTCTTGTGTTATTACCCTTAAAATCACCAAGCAAAAATACCAGTCGTCGGTGGGTGTGATTTCTTGGTTCTCTCCAGACCACTGGTACTCCAAAACGATGACTTTTCTTGTTCCTTCAAACCAATGCCTTAAGTGTGCCCAAAGTTTATCAGTATTTTTGTTCTGACTGTTTCGGAAATGAAAGAAATATTTAATTTGATTTGAGCAACAAGAAATATCACAATCTTGGTTTACAATAAAAATGTACGTGATGGAAACAAAAATGGGTTTGTTTTAATCAAATATACGTCCCAACTAAGCTAAAAAAATCAAAATAGTTTAATCACAAATTTCTCGCAGGCCTGTGTATTTCATGGTTAATAGACTGTATGAAATGTGTTATTTTCTAAGTTGTAGATAGATACATTCCCATGCCAATAATTTTTATTTGTCGCGTGTTCATTGCGGTTCTGGGCAGGGGTCGCCTGCGGGCCCCCCTGACTTGTGGGGCCTGAAGCGGCCGCTTCAAACGCTTGTGCCTAAATCCCCTAGGTCTCATGGAATAACGAAATCTCACTGTTGCAGTCACTACTAAAAATAAATATTTTTTAGACATAAGAGCCGATGAAATCTACTTGAGACTTAAGACCAATCGTTTCAGTAAAAGAAATATAAAACTGACAAAATTTGTCTCATAAAGCGTTACCTTTATATAGAATTTGATTTATATGATATAAATTAAAGCCGATGTCGGAGAAAGTATTTATTAATTTTGAAGGGTGATTAAGATGATACGGCGATAATAACGCAAAATAGTGAACTAAACGTCGATCCAAGATCTCCAAAGTGCAACAGATCAACTGCAACATTGGTTTAACCGTTGGAACATTACATTAAACCCAACTAAAATTATCGCAAAAATATTCACTCTCCGTCGATTCCAAAACCCAATCCCCATTGTTATCAATGGTAATAATATCCCATGGAACCCTAAAGACGAGGCTGTAAAATATCTAGGAGTTCATTTGGACCAAAAATTAACCTGGGGGATACACATAAACTCCAAAGTAAATGACTGTCATCATAAGTTGAGATTGCTATATCCTATCCTAAACAGAAACTCACCGTTGAAAATCGAGTGCGCAATGCTAATTTATAAATCCATCTTGCGATCGGCTCTTATGTACGCCTGCGTAGTGTGGGGTGCTGCGTCAAAAAGACATATTAACAAACTGCAGGTTTTCCAGAACAAGATCGTTAGAATGGCAACCAACGCCCCTTGGTTTATCCGCAACGACCAGCTACACCGCGAACTGAATATTTCTCACATCCAAGATTTTATCAAAAGCACCACCAAAAAATTCATAGCAAACCTAAGAACCAGCCCAGCTGCCGATCACTACACACTAGGACAACGTTCTATAAATCTTCGACTGAAACCTCGTCTCCCACAGGACGTGCTACTAAGTGACAGTGACTAATGATGCCCACCCACTTGTTTAGTGCGCATTAAACTAGCCCTATACCATGTTTGTGTATAATGTTTATATTTTATATGTACCTAATATTAATTTAATACTACTGTGTATGGGCCTTGCGAGCCGATCCGGTAATAATAAATTATAAAAAAAGAATGTAGGATAACGATTAAATAACGATTTTCGTATCATGTCTTAATCTATTTTGTAATAAGAAGGTAAAGGGAGTGTTCCAGGAACAAGATGGAGTCGGGAATTTTTCTGAACTAACTGAATGCATGATCTATACAACGGTATAGAATCAAGTATCAAACTTTTACACACATTCATATGGAATGTCGCGCTATACAGGTCTGAAACTTGGACAATAGCAAAGAGTGAAAAGAGACTTATGCACGGTTTTGAGTTATGGTGCTATAGAAAGATGTAAAAGGCGAGATGGATTGACCGAATATCGAACAATGAAATATTAGAAAAAGTACAGGAAGAAAGAAAGTTAATGAAGGAGACCACGAGAAGCAGAGATAGATTAATAGGACATACTTTATGACATTCGGGTATTATCTAAAAAAGATAATAGAAACCATGATCGAAGGAAAGATCACCCTAGCTAGACCAAGACTGCAGTTTATACTCCAAAAAATAGTAGGCTTATGCTGCTCGAGCTATAGAGAATTGACTGTAAAGAAAAAACTGGCAAAATACCGAAAACAATGAAGAGATACAGTGCTGAGCTAAACCAATCTACAAATTGATTATTTAGAGAAGAAACAGAAAGTATAAAAATAGGTGTATTTGTAAAGTGGTTGTTAAAGTATGTCTTTTAGTTTTAATGTAGATAATGTTTTAATGTAACGTTTTGTAATGCTATATAATGTATACCTATTGTTTTTTAATGCATAATCTAATAATATTCGATCGCTGTTAAGAAATTTCTTATTATTAATTTCTGTTAATTATTGGAACCCCGTTTTCCATAATTGTACATAGTTAAACATGAAGCGGGGTGTATAATTACAACAATCATGAATAAAACCTACAAATTAAATATAATAGTTATTTATTTTATTTTGACATGATAATCGTCTTTATTGGCACTCAATTGCGGGCGTAATTTGGCTTTTTTAGCCCGAGGGCGTATAAAGTTGCTAAGATACAAAGAAAACGTTTCTATAGAGTTCTAACAATTTTAATAAATAATTATAACTATTACATTTTTTCAAAATGAAATATGCAATTGCTTGCAATTATCCTTTCCATGAAGCAAAATAAAATAAAACGTTGTATGTACCACGGGCATAATCAAGATAATGGCCCTCGAGAAATTAAAAGCCCTCCTTCGTCGGGCTTTAAACATTCTCTCATGCCATAATCTAATAGATTATGCCCTTAATACATAAAGGATATAAATATTCCTATACGCTTATATAAACTTATAAATATGAAGATCTTTGTCCACATTTTAGTATGTCCACATTGTCCATAAAGACAACTTTTGATAAAAATTACTTGCTTCCTTTATCATATAGTTTATACTGGTTTTTATTGGTACGTATACTGTTTTCGTAGTTTTAGGTAAAAATTATTTACCATTATGCTTTCATTATATTTAAAAATTATAATCTATTATATCTTGAAGTAGGTGTCACCATTAAGTAGACTGGTGTCTTGAAGGTAAATTGAAGTAAATAAAATATAAATATTTTAATTTCATGGGTGCTATTTAAAATTAAAGCTGGGGGATTTTCCTTTTATTAAAAAAAAGCGTGTTATAATCGATTTGATTCTGTAGTTATTGCTAACAGTCATTCCAAAAAGAAAAATGGGTAAAGGAGTTTAACCTAATAATGTTACAATAGAAAACTACTCTCCATTTTTTTCTAGAGTATTCTGACTTTGAAAGCGTATTGCTCGTAAACTACCAAGCCAAATTAATTATTTTAAAAACGAGCAAATAGTAAATTTATTTTTACGTACAACAGTAAAACTATTCAATTTCTAAATGGTTTACTTTTGTTTTTATTGGACGATACGTAATAAAAGGCACCCATTTTAGGGACAATTTCATTGAAAGTAATTTAAATATTTTTTTTCTCAGAATGTATATGCTATATACGAGTATCTATGAGATCTTTGTAGAGGTTAGAAACAAACCTTGCCCAGTTGTTCGTAAAATTTTACGATTGCCATCATATCACTGCGAACTTAATCCTATAGAATTAATATGGACCCAAATAAAAGGAGAAGTAGCAAGAAATAATACCACGTTTAAAATCCAAGATGTACAGGGTGGCCCACGCAAGATGATCCTGTACCTTATCTTGGAAACTGTAAGAGTTACGAAAAAATGTTAAATACCAAAGTTGGTTGGTGTAAAACAAATTTTAATTTTATAATAGTTTTGTATATACAGGGTGATTCATATTGCTGTGGCTACTATCAACTTTTTTATTTTTAATGGAACACCCTGTATATTTTTACCGTTTTTGATACTACACTTTATTTTAAGTACGCTTGCCTAATGTATATATCAAAATTCTGCACAGTTTCTGAGCAAATTCAGTTATTCTGTTATTTTTTGAAAAATTCAAGTTTTTTCAAAAAATAAATATACATAGTGCAAGTTACATTTAAACTATTATAATAATACACGACGTTTATATATATCTAAATCAGCGTTTCTGCGTAAATTTATTACTAAATAGTATACAGGGTGTTCAATATGATATACCAAATGTATAAATCTTTGAACAGGGAAATCTCACTTTTTTCAAATGGGACAGCCTGTATATTTAAATCTTATGTGATTTAGTTTTTGATTCCCTACCAATTCATGTAGATATGTTCTATCTAAACGTGAACAGTTTCAAAGTTATCAGCGTTTTCCAGTTTTTTTCGATATTTTTCCTGCTAATTTTTCAGCATTACAGAAGCAGCTCTATCTATTGGCTAATCATTGTTTTGGTTAAGAACTAGATTGACTGTTATCAGTTACTATCGATTTTAATAGTATCGGTTTTTAACTACTGTCATGTGTCACTGCCATGGTCATCCAATATACATAGCAATGCAGGGAGGTTACGTCGAAGATATACTATTATAATCGTTCACTAGTTTATGTTTTACTGTAGTAATTTATTCTTATCCTTCTTATCTGCCACTGTTTGTTTCAAATAAAAATGTTCTAACACACACCTTAAGTTATTATTCAGCAATTTGATAATAGCTCTTTAAAATGCCCCATTCTGCATGGGTAGAAATCAGTTGAATCCTACTATTTTTTACATGATAACTAATAATGAAAGTTGGACTACACTGTTAGAAAACTGTAAAATCATAAACTAGTCCGAAGTCTATAATTTTGAAATGAACTTATTCTGTTCCAAAAGAAAATCGGACAAATGGTAGTGGTTAAATAGATAGTTAAATATCGATACTCATTGAAATCAAAAGTAACTGAAAATAGGCAATTCAGTTCTTAGCCAATATACAGAGCTGCTTCTGTAACGCTGAAGATTTTCCCATCCAAAATAGCAAGGAAAATATCGAGAGAACCTGGAAAAAACGATGATAACTTGAAAACTGACTAAAAGTATAAATCTTTGAACAGAAAAACCTCATTTTTTCAAATTGGGCACCCTGTATATTTAAATTTTATATGCTTTCGTTTTTGGGTCCTTACCAAGTAATTTATATATGTTCTATCTAAAAGCGAACAGTTTCCAAAAATGAGGTTTTCCTGTTCAAAGATCTATACTTTTGGTCAGTTTGCAAGTTATCAGCATTTTCCTGGTTCTCTAGATATTTTCCTTACTAATTTGGATGGGAAGATCTTCAGCGTTACAGACGCAGCTCTATCCATTGGCTAATCATGTTTTTGGATAAGAACTAAATTGACTATTTTCAGTTACTTTTGATTTCAACAGTATCAGTATTTAATTATGTATTTAACCATTGTCATTTGTCCGATTTCCTTTTGGAACAGTAAGTTCATTTCAAAATTATAGACTTCAGACTAGGTTATGATTATGGTTTTGTAACAGTTTAGTTCTACATTTTCATTATTAGTGTTCATCTAAAAAAATAGTAGAATTCAACTGATTTTTACCGATGCATAATGGGGTATATTAATGAGCTATTATCAAATTGCTGAACAATAACTGTAAGATGTGTGTTAGAACATTTTTATTTCAAACAAAGAGCAACAGATAAGAAGGATAAGAATAAATTACTACAGTAAAACATAAACTAGTGAACGATTATAATATATCTTCGACGTAACCTCCCTGCATTGCTATGTATATTGGATGACCATGGCGGTGACAAATGACAGTAGTTAAATACCGATACTCATTGAAATCGATAGTAACTGATAACAGTCAATCTAGTTCTTAACCAAAAAAATGATTAGCCAATAGATAGAGCTGCTTCTGTAACGCTGAAAATCTTCCCATCCAAATTAGCAGTAAAAATATCGAAGAAAAACAGGATAACTTTGAAACTGTGCACTTTTAGATAGAACATATATACATGAATTGGTAGGGAATCAAAAACTAAATCACATAAAATTTAAATATACAGGGTGTCCCATTTGAAAAAAATGAGGTTTTCTTGTTCAAAGATTTATATGTTTGGTATATTAGATTGAACACCCTGTATGCTATTCAGTAATAAATTTATGCAGAATCGCGGATTTAGATATATATAAGCGTCGGGTATTATTATAATCGTTTAAATGTAACTTGCACTATGTAAATTTATTTTTTGAAAAAACTTGGATTTTTGAAAAAATAACAGAAAAACTGAGTTTGCTCAGAAACTGTAAAGATTTTTTACAAATACATTAGGCAAGCGTACTTAAAATAAAGTGTAGAATCAAAAACAGTAAAAATATATAGGGTGTTCCATTGAAAATAAAAAAGTTGATAGTAA
Source organism: Agrypnus murinus (assembly GCA_929113105.1). NCBI lineage: Eukaryota > Metazoa > Arthropoda > Insecta > Coleoptera > Elateridae > Agrypnus > Agrypnus murinus. The sequence goes on from OV816025.1 coordinate 67,267,978, forward strand.
CCACAGCAATATGAATCACCCTGTATATACAAAACTATTATAAAATTAAAATTTGTTTCACACCAACCAACTTTGATATTTAACATTTTCTCGTAACTCTTACAGTCTCCAAGACAAGGTACAGGATCATCTTGCGTGGGCCACCCTGTACGGAACTTACTACTTACTGCAGTTGCTAATTTTTCTTCCGAAAATTGGAAGAAAATGATATCACATATCATTCTGGTACAACAGGGCATGTGGGAAGCTGATTTAGCAGCAGATATTGTGATCGAACCATTGATTATCAATTTGGAAAATTAATCTGATTCATCAACGAGCTTGGATTCTGATTAATATTTATTTTTTAATTCAACCAAAAATTATAATCCAGTCGTGTTTACTTTTTATGGTGTGTACATATTTTATAGTTTTCATTTGTATCCTGTATTCGTTTAGTAGTTGCAGTTTCTGTTCTATTTTTTGCATTTCGTATATTTTATGTATTTGGTAATTTGCAATGTACATTTCTATTTTGTATAAAACATTTTGTGCCAAAGATGTATTTGTATATACTTGAAGCATGTTTGTATGTAAATTCATTATTTTATTAATAATTCACAGACAAAAAAAATGCGTTTAAAAACATCGCACTCACGAACTTTTAATGGCATTTTTATTAGATTAATAAAACTGCAATTTTTTAAAATGTATGGTTATTATTTATACTAGCATTTCTAGAAGTGACATTATTTATAATGAATTGACAATTCATATGCAAAAATGCTCTATTGTAAATTTAACTTTCACATAAAACCAATCAGAACAATCTGTGCTGCCTTGATTTTTTTTTAACTATATCTATTCAGCGGCCCGAGTATAGCTAATTCTTCTAACTGGAATGGCTTTGGTCGACTATTTCACGACTCACATTTGTATATACTGTGCGTTTAACTACTTTGTTGTAGCGCGAAAGTCATAGTTGATCGCGTAGCAAATCTAATTTTTTCTCACCAAAAATTTCTTTAAACTTTTTACTAAATACAGTCTCGATTATATAGGAGTGTACCACTTGTATACAAACTTTTTTGATCGTGTTTCATTTAAAGTATTCATTAGAGTTCTGTATCAATTTTCGGCTAGCAGGCTTTGATTTCTGCTTATCTAATTAATAAAACAGAATTATCTAGCAAGCTTAGATAAATAACGAAACTTTGGGTATTCTGACGGTTTTTATTCTTCAAATAGGGAAAATTACAACAAAACAGTAAATAAATAGATAATATAATCAATAGTATAAATTAAAAAACTTATTTTAGAATTCCAGTAACTGGACAATTAAAAAAACAGTATTATTCTTAAGATTGAAAATAAAAGGTAATTTTTTCTCACTTATTTCGACTAGCATTTATTAATTAATTGAGTTAGAAGTTAAATACCCATAAAGTCACAATTAAATAATTGAAGTATTATAGTAAGTAAGATTAAATATGCTGTTCATTTCTTTCAATTTACATAATTCGCATCTTCGAACAACACTAAACTGCGTTTACCCAACAGATATAGTAATGAAAAACCAGAGACATTCAGATGCAACTTGAAACTTGAATATCCATTGGTTGAAATAAATGGGGCGGTACTCGATAGAAGTCTCATTTACACATACAAACACAAACGGCAAACGCCAGCTTGTTACGCATGCGTTTACGTCAGTTGTTTTGAAAGTTCCGTCAGTTTTTCCAACTGTGTTACATATTAGGTACATTACAAGTCTTTATTAAGACTCGCACCATTCAATACACGAACGGTTGTCAATAAGTAAGTTAGAATTATATGAAAAGTTAATAATAATAATGAGTTGGTTAATTTGTAGAATTTTCCTTACTGCAAAATTATTAAAAATGGATGATGAAAACGTCAACAATATTCAGTTGTCACCACCAAAAAAAACGCCAAAAAAGAACTTTTCTGTAGAGGTGAAACAAATAATTATGAACGCTTTTAAAGTGTGTGAAGAGCAGCATCCTCAATGGAAAAAACACGAAAAAGAGGAAAATGTTGCTAGATTGATAGGTCATGTTTTAATTTACCTTCCAATCCCACTGCTTATTTACTATAATTTTATGAATTGGTCTGGCCAGTATTTACAACATACTTCGTGAGCACAAGCAACATCCTGATTATTTTGCTGCTCCTAAGGCGTGTCATAGACCAAGAGCTATTTTGGACAATGTTTCCGAAGAAGACAAAAATGGCAAAAAAGTGTGGATTGACATGTCCATAACAAATCCACGAGATGCATTTTTAAGAGGGTTATCGACTGACTTGAGAAATCCATCGGGGAAAGGAAAGCGGCTCATCACCCTTCATATAGGATCTGATGACGGTTTTGTAGATAATGGATTACTGTTATTGAAATCCAAGAAAACAAATGACTACCATGAAGAAATGAACGCAGATACATTTGAACAATGGTTTAAAAATATTTTGCTCAGTCTTGAAGAAGGTTGCGTTATCGTCTTGGATAACGTCAAACGCGCCCAGTTAGTCGCGTCCAAGTCAACTTGTCCAAGACTATATAAGAAAAATTCTCAATACACAGGGTGCTTAAAAACATCAAGTTTTTCTTTCTTTACTGTTATTTATTTACATAATTAATAAGACCAAATCTATAAAAATTATTTGAATATGCAAATCTCTAATAATAATTGAATTGCTGATTTTACAATTTCATAAACAATTTGTGATTGCCACTGTAGTGGCTGGCTTATGAAGGTAAATGCTAATTTAATAACCATTAATTGGTTTAATAGTCAATGTGGGCCAACTTCTCTATATTTGCATAAAGTCGTACTGTCGCAACATCTGCAGTTTGATAATCTTGTTTGCTGAATGCATTGCTTATAATCGGTTCAAATATCCTGCATTCGAATGCCGTAGACTTGATAACCATTCCATTCTCGATCTAGCTTGTATAGAGAGGATGAAATAATTTTGAAATGGTCGATCCTTATTATTCTCACCGATCAACGTAACAATTCAGACGTAGGATGAGGACTTACTAATGTATACAGAAAGTTAGTCCTTGTGGTATTAACCAAAATTATGTTCCAATCTACTCCTTTCGAATGGGGTGAACATCCGAGTTAACTGGGGTGTGTACAGGAAGGAGATGGTGTAAGTGTTTCTTAGTTACGTGTGAAAAGATTCAAGTAGAATCTGTTTCTGTGTTACCTACCTCCTGCTTTGCGGTGATAACAGATACAATAGGGTGTAAGATTATGATAGCAAGTTCTAAGGAGATCGTAAATTAACATGCAGGTATTAGAACCAATCAAAACAAATATTTCAATGTTTTAACAAGGTGTTAGTTAATTAATGATAAACAAATAACATTGATAGCATGTAATTTCAATTTACAATGTAACCTCCAATAAGGAAAACTAAGACAGTAATAAAAAATTGAAATAAGTACATACATATATGTTTATGTAACATTACATAAAGTAGTAACATTAACGTTTATTATTTTCAAGAGAAAACTCATAGATTTAGGTGAATTAAAAATGGAGCTAGAGTTTTTTTCTGGGATAAGGTGGAAATAAAAGTAATGCAACGAATTTGCTTTGTTACCGAGCTATATAAGATTTGTTTCTAAGCACCAAAGAAATTAAAACTGTAAATGTTTGTAAGCCAATTTCTTTCAACAAAATTTGTTGTAGTTCTTCATTTTACTTCAAGTAACTAACTAAAAGTTACTTGAAGTTGTAGTTGTATCTTCGGTTAGGTTATTACACAGTAAAAAATGGAGTGTTAACTTTTACACTCAAATAACACCCAGAGTGGTTCCTATTTATCCACACTGATGAGTGTAAATAACATTGGTCTTAAAAGTGGTAAAATATATAACAACTTTAACCTTCAATGCAGGTAAAAGTCATGGACACTGAGTGTAAAAATGCCAACCATATTGTTGTGTGAGAAAACATTTGTTGAGTGTAAAGTATGCACGAACTGAGTGTTAATTTCCCATTCTTTTAGTGTAAAAATTATTGCTTATAATGGTAAGGAACATTTTTTTAATGGAAAAGGAACCAATTATAGTGGTTACAATCATTTATTGGAGTATACAAAAAGAAAAAAGTAAAAAAATAATGCACACAAATATTAGTTTTATTTTAAAACAAAATGCAAAATATAAATACATTCTAAATCTAAATAATCCAATGTAAATACATACTGTGATGATTTTCCTTCATTATTTGAAAATCATGAATTCTTAATTTTGTTACCCAATGTAAAAATGTTCAAAGTTCACTGTTTGTGTTTATCATTTGTAATTATGAGTTTCTGTAATTAAAGTTTTATTAAAATTATTTACACACATTCTAATTTGCATTACAAACCTTACCTGTAATTATAGAAACGACATTTAATGTCGCTAATCACAACGTCAGTAATCACATGTTAATACTCACACGTTTAATAAACACATGCGCGCCATCTTTTTAAGCTGAATTCGGCCGTCCAAGTACCGACCTACTATACCGACATATTTACTTCATCACATATATACTTATGTAGGTACTACATAGCAGGAACCAGAAACGGTTTTACACTTAAATGGTTCTTTGTAAACCAAAAATCTGAAAATAATTTTATCTATTATTTATCCATAATTCACGTAAACATTATTATTTATATTTATGCATAATGATGATTGAAATTACAAAGGATCAACATGGCTGCTAAAACTCTTACATAAGAAAAAGCTGAATAGACACAACCAGGACTGGAAATTATAGTTTTAAAATCTTACCTAATTGCACAATATCGTAGAAAGATGCATCCTCTTCTATTTTAGCATATTTACTTTTATTGGCTAGTTGAATCTTCAAAATCATTGTGACTTTCAAAGACAACTAACTACATTCAAACACAAACAGTAAATAAAAGTGCTCACGTCCAATCGTGATTATTCGCGTTGGAGGTGAATGTTCGGTGGATGACACTCGCGAGGGTTAAATCGGTTTTGTTGGCAATCTCATTAACACTCTTTACTGATGTTAACATGCTAGAATAGTGAAATACATTTTCTGAAAGATGACTCTTACACTAACGAGAATATCTTTACCAAATTCAAATGATTTGTAAACCAAAAACATTATTTTTACCCATTTTTTAAATTAAGATAACACTCATAAGAAAATTGTTGCTGCATGTTAATTTTGGTTGTTAATTTCATTCACATGAGTGTAGAAATTCACACTCAGATATTTCACCACACCAAATATGTTTTTTACCACCACTGCATTTTTTACTGTGTAGGTAATGCCTTGCCTTTGTATAACATTGCGAACAACAAATATAGTGCTATAATAGAAATATAGTGCTAATTACATTTGCTCTTTCTTACAATTCCTCTAAATATACTGTATCATTAAATTCAATAATTTACTAATCTAAGCTAAAAAATTTTGAAATAACTTGTAGAGGTAAGGACCTCTAGTGTCCTTATATAAGATACTTTACTATGTTAATGACTTTTTAATTTTCAGGAACCTCTGAAATAAATGATTAATTCCACGTAGTAGCAGATTTCAACACAAGCCCATGAGGCGCGCGCCTGGGGACTCTGAATTCGAGGAGGGTTCAAATCTCAGATCTCAAGAAAAAAATTGTTTAATTTTATATTTTTACACTCTTCTTTATCTAGCATTACTGAATACAACTACATACTTACTAATCCAGTTACTTTACTGTTCCAAAAAACCTCTTTTGGTTAAAAAAACTTTCAGAGTTTCAAAAAACTTCTTTCTTTTGTTTTAATCGCTTTATTTTGTCGTTTTAAACAATATATTAAAAATCAAACGAGAGATCGCGCCGACCGACCTTAACAGATATTAAAGGTCAAAATCTTGGTTGCGAATATCTCAGTTCCTATTGGGTCGGAGGTAATTAAGGTTCTTATAAAAATGAAAGATAATTAAATTTCTTACGAAAAAGATTAGATTCGTTTTTACGTACAGCGAACCGTTCGTGAGATATACAGCAAAGAAAGTGTATAATGTACAGTTGCGATCATTCGCTAAGGAACGATGAAAAAATAGTGATCGCCGATTTTTCAGTTTTTTGTACAATGTACGCTGTAACTCGGCCTGATTTATGAATGGGGAATTATAATGATAAGAAATGAAATGTTCTTGACTATAATATAATAAACTTACATTTACATTATACAAAAAAACTGGAAAATTGGCGGTTATGATTTGTTCATCGTTCCTTAGCGAATGATCGTAACTGTACGTTGTATCAGTTTCCGCGGTATATCTCGCAAACGGTTCGCTGTACATAAAAAATTTATATAAACTTTTCTGTCGGAAAGAACCGATACTAGATTTGTTCGCGGAGGCAGTTCACAACTATTCGCAACTAATTGGGGACGAATAAGCAAGCGCAATAGTTTTTTAAAGGCTTTAAAATCAGTACTGCGCTGACTCACATGTAACGATAGTTGCGTTTTAGTTCTCAAACAATATTGAAATGAGTGGGGCAACTTAAAAGTGTCGACAGCGATTTTTAAAGTTGCAATTTAAGGCAACGATAAGTAAACCACGAGAGGATCTTAATAATTTTCATAATCAACACATTGATTTAACACCACAAACCAGAAGAAAATAAAGCACTCGTAAATATAACAACAGATTTTTAATAACGTAGTAGAATGATACTTCATGTGGTGACCCGTCGACGTGATACAACTTGTAACTTCCTGCCGAAATACCTTGCCATTTTTATCGACTTATCTGGGCTTTTTATCCGATACTCAATTCCCGTTTCCTGATCAAATTAGGACAAAAATAAGATAAAGTAACACAACTCCGTTTATTTTCGTATAATGAGCTTACATAATATGGTCAATTCAGTAACAAGACAATTTGTTGAACCTATCACTTAGAATTTAACAAACATGCATATTTCAAAAGTCGGATTCCCATCATAGAACGCTATTATCAGCCTAACCACGTGGTAACTCAAATTGATAAACTCAATTTGTTACTATTTTACCTTCCAGAGAATGTCTTAACCAAATGAAACCGCTACGCTGATAAACCATTTTCAAGTGTACACATTTTACTATCAGAACTGACTAGGGGAATCAGCTGTTGATCTCTTGATTGCTTGATATCAAGCAATTTTAAAACTAGTTGCTCGTTTACAACTTTCAGAACAATTCATAAAAGAGAATTTCAACCGAATTACAGTTAGGTACTAGTTTCGGAATTCGGTGCTAACCTCACCGTAGAATTACTGTCAGCGGATAGACGATTTGGTAAGTTTGCAATTGCATTATTCAGGTAATTCACAAACGTCATTTTTGTACGACCCTGCTATTTCGGATTGTTTACCAAACTTGGTTTTAGACCAGTAGGTTATGTTCACTGGTTATTAAGCAACAACGCGTCGGTAAGTAAGTTAAGCAGTTAATAATCGTGAATTAGATTCGTTATTAGAAATTCTTCGTGCTCCTCATCTCCTCTTTTAATGCTTCTTTGGAGCAAACATTTTACTCCTCTCTCCTTCACAACGCCAACTTCACCTTCACTTAAAGAAGTTTTAAGGAACAGGACCATTCTCCAACCCATCGACCAGAATTTGAATCGCTAGAGAAGTACACCTACTAATGCATTCTATGTAATTATTATCGAATCATTGTTTAATTGCGTATAGAATGCATATGTTCAACAAATTCTGTATTATATGCCATGGCTAAACTTTTAACTCCTGCCTTCCACTATACGTGATAAAGAAGTAAGTATATCAAGATTCCAGTCTTTACAGTGTGTACAAGAATAATTTTTTCAGTGCGAGAAAAAATGAAATACTTATTTCATCCCATACGTTCAATACAAATGACCACCCGCCTATATCTTAGCAGTTTATTTTTTATTTCATTTCGTATTTCAAACAATTGTTTATATACTACAATTAGTAAAATAAGGTATATCTTTATCTCCTTGTCAATGACACCGGAGTTCAAGACGTTCTTGATCTCCGTTGTTGTTGGCAACGTAAAAATCATTCGATGTTGCATAACAGCCACACGTGACATGCTACTTTTCATCTCCTTGGTTACGCGTATGATGACACAGACAAGGCAACTTGCTTCATTATACAATAAATTCGGATGAATTTTAAAAGGGAGAAATTAGGATTGAAATACGAAATAAAATAAAACAACTTATGCAATACGGAGATCAAGCTTCTTTAAATCCTCGAAGATGTTATGATGCCTTGGCTGACGCCTCGGCGTTATAATACATCTTCTCGGATTTAAAGTATCGCTTAATCTCCTAATTACATAATATATATAATAACTTTGTAACTACTTACATGACACAAGAAAGTGTACTATGAAAGTTGTAGAGAATCGTATTTCCGACAAAAGTTGTTCTGACGACTTTTTTACTCAGACGTACGGTTAAGAAGATAAATAACTTACCAGTAGGAAAAACGTTATACGGCTTACCTGCTTAGTTTTCGACTTACCTCCATTTGACCACTGCCAAAGATTTTCAACCCCTAAATTTTTACGGTTATTTGTTTATAACTTTTTTATTACAAACATTTCTCAAAGAAGTGTACTGAGGAAGTTGTAGAGAATCGTATTGCCGACAGAAATGGTGGTAACAAATTTTTTACTCAGACGTATGGTTAAGGAGATAAATAACTTACTAGTAGGGAAAACCTTATACGGCTTACCTGCTTCGTTTTCGACTTACCTCCATTCGACCGCTGCCTTTCACTATACCAAAGAACGGAACCAAAAAAGTGAGTGCACTAGATTGTTCGTTTTTAGATAGCCTACAAGAAAGGTAAGAACCATTTTGCTCGTACGACCAAAAATGAAATGGTTATTTCTCCTCAAAGATTTGCTGATTGAAAATTTTTACGGTTATTTGTTTATAACTTTTTTATTACAAATATTTCTCAAAGAAGTGTACGGAGGAAGTTGTAGAGAATCGAATTTCCAACAAAAACGTTATGAATTACTTTTTTCCCCAGACCTACGGTTAATGAGATAAATTGAAAAAACACTTTAACCTCTTTTTCCAAGATGGCGGACACTTCGCAGCCTCCGATTAATACGAAAACTTGAATGTAGACTTACCACACACCCCCCCTACATACTAAACAAAAAAATTGCTGTTATCAAGTCTTGTGACTGTTCCCATATACCAATTTCCCTGTCGCCTGGACTATAGTTGCATTCATTGTCTCACTCTAAAAATTATTCAAAAAGTAATACAGCATCATAAAAATTTGATTCACAACTTTTTAATAAATGCCTGCATATGGGTGTCTTTCCCAAGTAATGGAATGTGGCCCATAGAAAATCCTACTGAAACCGGGCAAAGACGACTATGAAAGTATAAAATCGTATCGATGATAGGATTGCATAATAATAAAACGCCTTAAACACGACATACGAAAAAGAAAAAACTAAATGAAAAACAATATGGTTTTATGGAACAGAAATCTACAATAGAAGCACTTCATGATGCGATACAAATAATTCTAGACAAAAAGAAAAAGCACCAAGTGGTAATGATTTCGCTTGACATCAAAGCAGCATTCGATAACGCCTTCTGGCCGGCTATAAAAACACGCTTAAAAGAAATGCAGGTCACCGAAATAATTTACAAGATACTTAACAATTACAAGAAAGAACGGCAACGATAACATACACGAAGAAACAGCACATTATATTATATTAAATTCGGTATTATATGCCATGGGTAAACTTTCAACTCCTGCCTTCCACTATACCAAAGAACGTGATAAAGAAATAAGTATATCAAAATTCCGGTCTTTACATTGTGTACAAGAAATGTAAGAATAATTTTTTCCGTGCGACAAAAAATGAAATACTTATTTCATCCCATACGTTCAATATAAATGACCACCCCCCTATATCTTAGCAGTTTATTTTTAATAACTTTGTAACTACTTACATCACACAAAAAAGTGTAGTATGAAAGTTGTAGAGAATCGTATTGCCGACAAAAGTTGTGCTGACAACTTTTTTACTCAGACGTACGGTTAAGGAGATCAATAACTTACCAGTAGGAAAAACGTTATACGGCTACCTGCTTCGTTTTCGACTTACCTCCATTTGACCGCTGCCTTTCACTATACCAAAGAACGGAACCAAAAAATTGAAGACACTAAATTGTTCATTTTTAAATTGTCTACAAGAAAGGTAAGAACAATTTTTCTCGTACGACCAAAAATGAAATAGTTGCTTCACCTCAAAGATTTTCAAGCCCTAAATTTTTACGGTTATTTGTTTATAACTTTTTTATTACAAACATTTTTCAAAGAAGTGTATTAAGGAAGTTGTAGAGAATCGTATTGTTGACAAAAATGGTGGTAACAAATTTTTTATTCAAACGTATGGTTAAGGAGATAAATAACTTACCAGTAGGAAAAACGTTATACAAGCTTACTGCCTCGTTTTCGACTTACCTCCATTCGACCGCTGCCTTCCACTATACAAAAGAACGGAACCAAAAAAAGTGAGTGCATTCAATTGTTCGTTTTAAGATAGCCTACAAGAAAGGTAAGAACAATTTTGCTCGTATGACCAAAAATGAAATGGTTATTTCACCCCAAAGATTTGCAACCCCTAAATTTTTACGGTTATTTGTTTATAACTTTTTTATTACAAACATCTTTCAAAGAAGTGTATTGAGGAAGTGGTAGAGAATCGAATTTCCGACAAAAACTTTATGAATTACTGTTTTCCTCAGACCTACGGTTAACGATATAAATTGAAAAAACACTTTAACCTCTTTTTCCAAGATGGCGGACACTTCGCAGCCTCCGATTAATACGAAAACTTGAATGTAGACTTACCACACACCCCCCTACATAGTAAACAAAAAAATTGCTGTTATCAAGTCTTGTGACTGTTCCCATATACCAATTTCCCTGTCGCCTGGACTATAGTTGCATGCATTGTCTGAGCAATTATTATCAGGTATAAGAAATCTACTATGTATTTTTCTTTAGGATCTTCGATTGGCTTGTCTCTAGCTTCATATGAGAAATTTGCTTTTTTTTTCCTTACTCGACGACGTGGAGTTGAGTCGATACTATTTAGTAAAGTTTATTCCGACAGCAATTGCAATTGCAAATTGCTTGTTATCAAGTCTTGTGACTTGTTTTACCCTGTCGCCTTGACTACTAAGTCAAAATCGCCTTTTGTTTGCACTGTTCCGGAAATTTTGGATTACCGTTCGTACAAGAATGTAACTACAAACTTGCTGGTTGTACCATCTTTACAAGACTGAATCTTCAGAAAGCCTACTACCATATCCCCATTTACGGCCCGAACGTCGAGAAATCTACTATCATAACTCCATTAGGAAGCTACCAATTTAAGAAGCTTTCTTTTGGCTTGCGGAATACTTCCAGTACATGGAGTCGTTTCAACGCTAAAGTATTAAAAGAGTTGCATCACATCGGAGTCACCACATGTAGTATTATCTTATTACGTTATTAAAAAGCTGTTGTTATATTTATGAGAGCTTTATTTTCTTCTGGTTTGTGGGTGTTAAATCAATGTGTTGATTATGAAAATGCTGTCTTTGTCTACCTATCAGTGCCTTGGATACTGATTGCTATCCAAGGCATGCTATAATTACCACAGTACCTTCTGCTCTGCACGCCTGAATTCATATGAAGGGTATGGGGACAGAACAAGGAAATTCACAATTTTGAAAAATGATGTGTACATACCCTTCAAATGCTATGGCGCGCCGCGGTGTATGATTTATTTATTTTATCGCTTTCGTTTGGAGATTTGTTGTTTTCGTGTACCTATCAATGTTAGATTTGGGAGGGTTAGATTGATGGTTGTGTCATTTTCTAAATTAAACATTAGTTAAAATATGTATGAAAGAATTGCGCAACTAAAAAGATTAAAACTTCAACTCCAAATCTAGAGCGCGTGCTATAGTAAAAACGTGTGCGTAGAATACACACTCTAGTGGTACCGAGAATATTTAGAGGAGGACCTCAAAATTGAATTGCGTCTGAGGTCTCTCAAGTGCTAAATCCGCCATTGATTCATCCTGATCTTTTTATCCAAATTAACATCTTTAACAGCGATATTTTAAAATATTTGTCAAATTTAGTATTTCGTGCATTCCGCGAAAAAGTCAACCTCCACATATACAATTCAATGTTCAATAATGTTTAAATAGCTATTTACACTCGAATGCGGTAAGTCGAACTTTACAGGGCGACAACTTTGTTTAAGGCACGAGCCCGTAGGGCGAGTGCCTTATTAGTTGGAGCCCTGTAAAATGACTTGACGCATGAGATTTGTATAAGATTTTTTGGCCGACAAGTTTTATAGAAAATAAAAAAAAATAATTCAAAACATGCACATAATAGTGTGCTCTTGGATGACATTTGTAGTTTCCAAACGTACAATAGATGGCGCTGCGGCGATTTAAATTAATTAAATTTTAATTTTTTCTATTAAAGCCCGAAATATTTTTAATAATAACTTAGGTAACATGTATTTTATTACATAAACTTAATTATTACAAGAATAGTTGGTTTCTTAAATATCTCTAATTGCCCAGTGTTTTTTAGTATTTTTACCACATTCGCTTGTCATTTTACGACATCATGCGTAAATATGAAGCTACAGTTGACGTAAACAAAACTGAAACAAACGTTTTAAAATACAGGAGGCCAAAAAAGACTTTAACCAATGCATTTTAGCAGGTGTCCAATTCATGTTATAACACGAATTGCAATTACCGCAGTCAAACTACGAAGATAATGGCTGATCTGTTAGACCTTTTTGCAAAAATGTGTGCAGTAGGATGAAAACTGTCATTTGTCATTGCATGCAATTGCGGTGGTGGCTTAAGACAATAATGTCAGTGAGTTTAGTTTTAATGTGTTAGATAAATAAAAATCGATGAAATTAAATGAAATCGTGTCTGAAATTCGATATCACAAGGCTGCGAAAAGAGAATGTGTAAAAACTTTCCTAGCCGAATTATACATCAATCGACGCGTTTTTGTGAGTAGTAGAAAATCTGAAAAAATTCTGACGACGCATTTTCGGTTAAATCTCAATATATTAAATTTAGGTATGTGTTTTTTTTTCAAAAATTATATCTCAGCATCCGCTTGTCAAACTTTAATGATCTTGGGCTCTATTTAAAGCTAAGAGTGAGTTCTAAATGCGCATATGAAAATGTTTCTGAAAAAGTTCTAGAACTTGGTTCTAAGGTTTTTAGAACTTTTAAAAAAATCTCAGAACGAAGTTCTAGAACGTTTTCCTTTTTTAAGATGCCCACTGTGAAGAGCATATTCGTTTTAGTAAAATACAAAAAATGAGAAAAATCGGGCGAGTAGTTTTTGAGGAAAAAACTTTTGAGAATTTCTATATAGAAAAAAATAAGAAGAAAATTTTCCGATTTAACGTAACGCAAGTTTCAGGTTGCTCTGCTTGTAAACAACATCAGATTTAAAAAAAACAAATGTATTTTTACTAAGAGCAAAAAATGTATTAAATTAAAAGTTTAGTTGCTTAAAAATTATTTCTGGGAATTCGCTAACCATAAAAATGCGTCGAACGCGTCACGATACGTAAGCGGAATACACGATTTATAATATCATTTCCTTTTGAATCATTGTGGAAATTATATACAGTTTCCTTCAAAATTAAGTCTGCACTATTGCTAATTTTGTTATTATTAAAAATACAAAGTTGGTTAGCCAGCCTCGGTGGATTAGTGGTTTGCATGTTTGCTTCATAATCCAAGGATTGCAGGTTCGATCCCTGACCGAGCTGGTAATTTTTCATAGCGGAGAAAAATTAAAAGCATGCCTTCTTCTCAGATATGAAGTAAAACTGTAGGTCCCGTGTCAATGCGATGTTTGGCACGTTAAAAATCCCTACTGGAGGTGGAATTCCCCCAGATTCGGCTAAATTCTAGTAGGGTCGGCCAAATGATCATAGCAATCGGTGCCATGAGGTACGAAGGATGCTCCGCCATCCTGATTCCTCGCCCAAAAACAAACAAACAAACAAACAAAGTTGGTTAAATTAATAAAGTTGCCTGATTTTTCCCTAATCTACGTTGGTGAAAACAGAAAAACAATGGCGTTTTTGCATTATAGTCAAAAATGTAGTTTTCTTGTGATGGAACACCCTATATACTGTACCGAGAAACGGAAGGAAACTTGATTCTGCGTAAAGTTACCTTATGAATAACTTTCCTGAAATTGAAAATATTAAAAGGAAATATTAAATATTTTTGATGTTTACCATTCCATAATGTTTTCCACGATTGCCACAATATTAAAACAATTTAAATTCACTAAATGTTAAAATTTAATTTATTTTTAATTACAATAAATACTCAAAAAGACCTATTGCTTCTCTACATTTTATTGTAAACTTTTAAGGACACTTCCAGTAACTTTCTAATTAAGCACATTAGTTATATGAGCTTGGAGCTTGAAGTTCATAGATTAATGTCGTTTTCCAATTTCCAGCGTTTACTAGTTAAGGAACCCACATATAAGAAGAATCCAACAAATTGGATTTATTATTCAAAATCAGAGATTTTGTAAATAAATTGTACATGTGCAGTCTTGACTGTTAAAAATATAAGTATGGAAAGATTTATCAAGACACACCATAGACTATATTTGATTTCACATTTTTAATTCAGATTTTCTGTTGTAACTGTCATAGATTGCGAGAAGAAGCCGTTTATTATTATTAATTTATGCACTTAAAGGTACACTAATTTTCCATCAAAAGAAGGATTTACACCACAAAATCACAATTTAAAGCACCACCAAATATGGACTGCTAACTTGACAAAAGCTTCAACGAGAGGAGGACCCTTAAATTCAAAGATGCTGTCGCGTGGGTGAGACAGGAGTCACGTGAAAACCCAGAATATATTTTTAATAGGCTAGATGCAACTATGTTTTTCCGTACAATTCGTGGCAAGGTAGTTTATGGCATTTTAAAGAATCAAAGCAACAGACAATCGCTATGCCCATATTGAGAAGATTGAGAAAATTGATATTGGTGTAGTTAAATTGCTCAAACGATTATCAAATAGAGCGATTATTCAAAAATATAAAATTAAAATTTTATTGAAAGGAAATATTAATTATTGTGATATACAGGGTGGTACCAAATACAAGACATATAACTTAATGTCAATATACGGGGTATATACCTACCAAAACGACGTTCAGAAAATGTGCCCGTTACATGAGAAATGATAATAGTTGCTGTTGCGTCTATATTCTAGGAAAGTTAATAATTTTAGCCCCCGCAGAAATGGAAGGATTTGGCAATGGACATTTCCACATTTTTGAGTCTTTAAATGTTATATGTAACACTATTAAAAATAGATCTTTTCGATCTGACGGTCCAATTTAGAGAACAGAATTTTCACAAAAGTATAACATCTTTTTTAACCGTCATAAATACAGTAAGTGATGTATTTTGCTTAGAAATCGTGTTCCATGGCTGATTGGCTGTTTCCATGATGACAAGAGTATTCGCTAGTCTGTATAAAAGTATTAGTATCAATAACACTCAATTAAGTAATACATGTTTTTACCTACCACCCTGCATACTTAATATTTAACCAATAATCAGGTCCTGGTATTCATGTTATTTACTTACTTTTTAATTCTTAGTTGTTTACTTAAATTTGGTTTACTTATTTTAATATTATACTTATTTCCTTTCCCAAAAACGTTTTTGAATAAATTAGCTTCATTATAATTATTGAGTACAATGTAAAATATTCAATAATATATTGAATCTCAACGCTCATTTGGAAAGTACAGCTAAGGAATGTTACACCATTACAAGGGGCTTATTTTTCTCTAAATTACTGTCGCACCAGTAGATCAATTTACAATTCACCTTTAAATCGCCATTATTCAATCGAACACCCTTCTGAGCGACCGCAAACATCCTGTTCGGCACTTTATCAGCTGAACGGCCTTGACAGCTTCCTGAAAGACCGGAAGTAAACTCCGATCTTCAAGTCCATATAAATTGAATTAAAAAATTGGTTTCATTTTTAGCATAACCTACTTACAAATATGGCATTATCTCTTTTCCTATATGGAAAATTATGTTAAAGTCTACAAGAAAATTTTAAATTTCTGCAGGGCCGGCTCAAGCATATCAGGGTTTCGGGGTTTTATAAAAAAATTAGTGGCGCCAGAGTTAGAAAAATTATGCATCAAATAAAACATGATACTAGCATAAAAGATCTGTATTAATTATTAACCTTAACTGTTAAACATTATTAAAAATTTTTTACACAATTTCTAATTAACAGCTTCTAATTTTTGTAGAATATCATTTTCAATAGACATGATTGTCAACATGTAATGTATCAACAAGTTGTTTTTTCTGATGTACTGTTAATTGTATAGGGTTTTATCGTCTATACAGTCGAATTTGTAATCAAATCGCAAAAAAATATATCTAAGAACGATCTAAGTTTGTCCGTCAAATCTCCATTAACATCAGTGTCATTAATTTTTTATAATTTGTGAAGATTTTCCACAATTTCTTCAGTTGTTTCTCAAAATTATCTTGCATAAAAATCCAAAAATATTTGTGATCTCTGAGTAAGCATCACATCACCAACTCAATTCTGATATAAACCTATGAATTATCAGAAGCAAATATTGCGCTCGGAGTTCGGAAAATGTTTCTTGCCTCATTGGGCATTTCATATTACCCATCTGAATATCTTCTTCTCTTAATAAAAGAATTCATTACTCATCACTCTTTTGAAAAAAAGGTGTAGCTTCTGTTTCTAACAAATTGAACTGGTTTTTAGCCACTTTAACATTGGATATTAGTAGACCATTTAGAATATTCTTTCCTAATGGAAAATCTAAACCAGGTTTCTGTCCGATTCTTGATGGCTCTCTAAAGTGTCTCAAAATCTTATGCCACAATGTTAATTTATAAAAATCTTCCAATTTTAATCATAACATTACATACCTATCCTTTTAATTTCATTAATTATCTCCTGACTAACTATTTGTAAACATTCAGAAGGAGTAAGTATGATTGGAGCTTTCACTGTATTTTCCCTAAACTGTTTTTTATTCTATCAATCAAAATATATCAACGGTTTGTGGAGACCGAAAAGAATGTATATCAGCTTTTTTGCAAAAACAAAGGATTTAGTGGAATTTAAAAAAATGAAAACATTTTTAAATTACCTCCAAAATACTCGTCGGACAAATTTTGAAAATAACGAACCGCTTCCTCCAAATAAATGTTAAGCACATTACTGATATTTTTAGGCTACGTGGAGGTTATCTTTTAAGTTTAACATAATTAAGATTAATTATTTTTTCACAATATTATAATATATCTTGTTGTAAATACGTTACACGTAGTCAACAGTATCTTGTCGGTATGTAAGTTTTTGAAATTTTTATCTAGTATTTATTTTATATTTATGTAATTGATTTTTCTACAAAAATAAATTGATCCTCTACATTTGTAGTTTCAACACTGAGTTCTGTGGACGTGGATCATTTCATTTGCCCTTTTCATCAAAAGAAGTCGAAGTTTTGGAGGAAAACTTGCTTGACACATTTTCTTCAAAATCCTCAGGCCTTGATTAAAAAAAACAATTTTTTGACATTTTCTTAATTCTCTCTTCTTTCTCTTTCGGTGCCTATAGTATAAATATAATAAAAGAATAACAATAATACTGACGTGACATGGAAAATGTATTATCGTTTCAAACTTTTTTTGACGCAATTTCTTAGAAGTACCTGTTCTAAAATAGTGAAAAAATACTTATGCAATTACAAAAAACTAAAATGTCATAAATAAAATGTGTTTATTATACATTTTATTTTTTATTACATATGGTAACATCTGGTTATGCTATAAAGGGTATATAAAAGTATCGAAAGTATATAAGAATGTCTACAGGTGTTTACAATATTGTAATGAACGGGAGAAACCTCTATGCATTACCGGTCAACATTCGAGATTGGCGGCGGGATGTATGACGCATCGACGAAGATTCTAGCGCGTTCCAGAAAATTTTGTGTAGTGTAACATATATAAGCCCCATCACGAGGTAAGTGGGGATTAGTCACCAGTTAGCAACGAGTTCATTAAATACGCGCATCGTGTAGTAGTAGAAAATAAATGTGCATATATAAAATAGAAAATAGTGTAATTTAAATCTTGTTAAAATCAATATTTGTGTAATTTAAATTAGTCTAAGTTTGTTAATAAATTTTAGTTGTTTGAAATTATTGTTAGTGTAAATATTTTCTCTTGACAATAGACAATTAAAACAGCACCTTAGTATTATTTAAAAAGAACATTACAATATTACTGTTAGACGTAATATTCGCACTTTTCTAAAAAACATCCAGTACATTATAATTAACTTTAAATAGCACTGTCATTTAGGTACAACCCTGGACTACATAAGTGCAACTATGTTTATTTTACTTGTTTTAATAGTAATACAATAGACTATTTTGTTACGGTAGACCGTGAGCAAATCTCTGACATTTTATGAATAACTTAACGCAACATTGCAACGGAAATTAAAAAATTAAAGATCGTTAGAAAGAGAATTTTATATTAAATCCAAATATGTAAAAATATACCATTTAAAAAAATTCAACATTTTCTTTGGTATACTTTTGTGACACTCCTGGTATACACGAGAATATTTTCGAAATATGCATAGAAGAGGAATCCCGCACTTAATGAATCTATGTTGTCTTATCTGTGTTGTCAATTTTTTTTATAAACACTAGATTACTAGAATATTGTAATAAAAGATGGCTGAAATATGTCGTATCGTTTTTGCAGCAGACAAAAACAGTATACCTTTATTTTTTCACATCGATGGCAGAAATTCTTCCATTTGTATAATTTTTAATGGCATTATCAAAAGAAAAGCACAAAAGATGAAAGACTAAAATGTATTGAGCTTAGGTCATCTTTCTATGCATCACAGGTTTTATAACCTGGCAAACTTTTATTATAATTTTTGTTTATGAATTTTTATTAAACATTTTATTGTTAACAAAATAATACATTGCAGAAAAGACACAACAACCTGGTTTCTTTTCACTGTTCCATATAATATGATTCTTTTTAATTCCCTAATGTTTACCGATCACACATCTTGAGAAATAACAACTGAACTACGTAACTGACGTAGATTGTACGTCTACGTAAATTGTAGTTTGTAACTGACACACTGATACAACTCCATAGGTATACCGGGAAATCAAAAACTACAATAACAACACTTTCAGTAACGTTATATCACTTCAAGATATATAGTGTTACTAAAATTTATTTACGGGTGATATTAGTTTCCATTGTTTATAAGACTAGTTATTGGCTTCCGCCAAGACAGTATGTGCAAACATGAAAGGAGGGGGGTTTAAGGAGTATTATTTAAAATTGAATGTTTAACTTATTATTACAAAGTTGAACTCAAAATTAATAATCATTTAAAGTAGTGTTTTATATACAACGTTTGTTGTACATTAGGCACCATTTTATTTCGTATTAGAAATTTAAAATCGTATTTGCCAACGTGTACAAATGTTGATACTTATAAATTATAAGTATTGCGATTTTAAAGAGAAAATCGCTTTCGTAACTTTTTAAAGTAACCTACTTTTACCATGTATACATACAATTTATACTATTATGTATTTGTGGGGCCCTCCAACAGTGACGAGAACTCTGGTCCTTACCCTGAAAGGGATTCTGAATTGAATTTTTTCTTTTTGTTATTATAATTTTTATTTTTGTCACTGTATTTAACAACTTGCGAGGAACCCGCTCGCAGAGGCGTCGAAATATCTACCTCCGGGTCCTTGATGTGTGTGGCTCGAGGGCTAGCCCCCTTAATCCAGGCCTTTCAGGTATTTCAGCTATTTGATGTATTAGACTATTAAGGGATATAAAAATACAAATGCTGTTTACAGATTTCCAGACGCAGATGTAAAAAGAAATGTAAAATATATAACAATTTCTGCATTGAGAAATTGACTGCAAAGTAAATTTTAAACATTCAGTGTAGATTGTAGGGTCTAAAGTCAATATTTAAAATACAAATAAAATTTACTTTGTTCTGTTTTAACAAAATTCTTCAGCATTCAATAATAAATCCATACAAAACGTTCTCAAAGTAGAGATTTGTTTTTGTTATAGGGTGAATATTATTTGAAAGCGTTACACAAGACAGAAGAGAAACGGAAGGGAGTAAGTGAAGGGAGAATACAGAATTTCCGCAGGATAAAATCATAAAGGCGCTTTCCCAATATTGAACGCAGTATATTTTGACAGCTTATAGGTTGGTTACCGCTAAAGTCCGTAGACAGGTGCGTTTTATTACAAATTTCGAGCGGCGCCTTGATTTTCCGTTGACTGTTGAAATATCTTTTGAATACTTAAAGACTATCTCTCTAAAAATATATCTTTTTGTGCAGGTTTTATAGTCGAACTAAAAATTTATATTGCTTTCTCTGTTTCTCTTATCAGAATAAACCCTTTTTTTATTTCAAATCTTTATAGAGTCGAATAATGGACGGGTAATTTGTTTCGCCTTTTTTCCAATTTCAGTTTTAAATAAATAAGAGAGATGGCTTTGCGAAATTCCGTTTCGTTTGCTTTAATTTTACTCGAGCTGACTCGAGCTACTCTCGAGTAGTTATCTCGTCGAATGGTAGTTTACGAAGTACAGTAAACTTAGTTTTGAGCGGATATAAAAGTAAAACGTTTATATATGTACTTATGAATAATGCATGAATATATTCTGATGCCTTTTCTATAAATTTCCGTAAGCTATAAATAAAAACATATTGGCAATTTCGCATTGAGTTTAAAAATAAAATATATGTGATTGCGTTTCACAGCACATTGAATATATCAGTTGAAATATGTCTGAATAAATCGACATAAATAAATTCTGCTCATACCGAACATACAGACATCAATACCTAACTTATTTTATATTTAAAAAATGAAAACGTAGATAGTAACTAATTGAGCAATCAAAAGTTTTATTTGAATTTAATAAAATTTTGGTTTTCAAATAATGTAATTAATTTCAATGGGTTTTGATTTTGATGAAGGCAAAAGATTTGTTCATTATAAAAGTTTCTTCAATTTCGGACCACCAAAAAGCTACTTTTACCTTCCTACAAACTTTTGTTGGATACAAAAGTTTTACTTTTATCAATTACACACTTCAGTAGAAATCCTACTCGATATTCCAAACTCGTTCCAATTATTGTTTGATCATTAGGAATTCATAACATCCATGATAAAATACGTAAATCATACGACCGAATTCGTTTAATATAAAAAAAATCGTTAATACTTTTCTTCAAAATATTTAAATAAGATCCCATAAGACTAACTAATCGCCAAATAATTAAGCAATTGATGGTTATGCTATTTATCGTTAAAAATGGATGTTTTAAGAAACCGCATGACTATAAATGATTGAAAAGATTTTAGTGGAGTTGTACACCTGAATAATTGGTAAGCTTCGTTGTAAAGATGACCTATTTTCTTGGTTAGGTTTCTGTTATAAATTATGCAGAATGCAAATGTAGTTTTACAACAAATCATCAAAAAGTTTTGATTAACGTAAATTTATCAATATAATAAACTTAAAGTAACAGCGGTTTCCAAACTTTCGTGGACCGAGACTCACTTTTAAAAATGGGATTTTTTGCGACCCACCTAACTAGTAAAGAGGCGGAATAGGTACTGATTAAAAATATTACATTATTTTATCAGTTTTTTATTTAATAAATTTAATTGTAACGAGGTTAATTCTTTTGGATATAAAAGTGAATATGCTTATCAATCGTGCAATCTACAACCGCTTGGATAAGCCACCGACTCAAACGAGAGCACGCGTCCCTTCCCTAACCGATATTTGGCGTGCACCGCTCTGTTTCATTCCTGCCATTTCCCCACGCTCCGAAAGCATCTATATAAGGAGGTGCGCAAGCCGATTTATTTAGCGATTTAGCGTCCAGGAGTCATCACCAGCAGGACCAACCAGCCAGCAGCCAAGCAGACCGACTCCGGGGAATATAAGTCTAAGTCCTCTTACTGAAATTTCGATTCCCTTTCCGCCCGCTCTTTTCCGTTATTCCTTATCCTTTTTGAGACCTCGCTGTGCGTAGCCTGGGAGTTTCCTTCCGTCCTCACACCAATAGTTAGTTGGAAATATTAGTTACATATTTTAAATTTATTTATTTCATATTGTATCGTATTATCCATGTTTACGGTGGCGGTTTTACAGCCGAATATGACTGTAATACTTCAGTAGTGTTATAGCAAAACATGCTATCTGCCTTTTCCAAAATGCACTTTTTGTCATTAAATGACCACAATTAAAGTATACTTTAAGTTGATCAAAGGGTTTAGTTACTTTTACTTTAGTTACTTTTGAAAATTACTATGTACTATTGATACATGCTACTCTGCATTCACAATTATAAATATAAAATTGTTATTGCTTCTCCTGTAAAATCACAAGAATTGCAGATAATATGTTTGCTATAACGTGCAGGTTGAGTCGTTATCGCGAGCGGTTGTGTGACCTAATTAGTGCGTTGAAATAAGTTGCAATCAATTGGATTTGGCAAGCTCCAATCCAAAGTATTATATTAGTATAATACTACGAAAAATAAGTTAGAAAAATGGTTTGCCCTAAATGTAAAAATGATATAAAAAGATCAGAAAAATATATAATCTGTTACGGATGGTGTGATAATGCGTTCCATCAAAAATGTGCTAGGTTAAGTGATGAAGCTGTAAAATTCATATCGGAACATGAGAATATACTTTGGTGTTGTGATAGCTGTGCAGAGATGAAGAATTACAAAACTAGAGCTGCTGTTGAAAACATGAAAAGAGCCATGGAAACATGGGCGCAAGAAATGAATAAATTGGTAAGAGATGTAGGCAGCCAAAAACAGGAAATATCGGAGATAAAAAACATAATACAGGAAGGTAAAGTACAATGGGAACAAAATAACCAACTGCTGGCCGAAAAAAGTGAGACAATTAAAATAAGTTACGCGGACAAATTGAAGAATAAAAAACATGAACCGGTTGTTATTATTAAACCCAAGAACGGCAATCAGAAAAGCAATGAAACTAAGCAAGAAATTCAGGAGAAAATCGATCCAACAACTCTTCAAATAGCTGGTTTTAAAAGTTCTAGTAACGGAGGTGTAATAATCGAATGTAAAAATCAAGAGTCTACGAATAAATTAATGGATACTGCAGAAAATCAGGTAGGTCAGAAATATAACGTTAAGATTTCTAAACAAAGAACACCGAGGATTAAAATAGTAGGATTGTCTACAAAAAGAGAAGAAGATGATATTATTCAGAAAATTAAGGTACAAAATCAAATTAAGAATGATGAAAACACAAAAATTAAGGTTGTTTACATGAATAGCGAAAAAAACCGACAATAAGAGATTTTTCTGTTATTTGGAGGTGAACGGCGAGACTTACAGATCTTTATTGAAAACAGGTGTTGTAAACATTGGTTGGGACAGGTGCAAGGTTTTCTGTGCGTTAGGGGTAAGAAGATGCTACAATTGCAACGGTTACGGGCATAAGGCAAGTGAGTGCCGAAAAGAAACAACATGTCCACGATGTAGCGGGTCGCATAGTCTAAAAAAGTGTAAGAGTAATGAGAAAAAATGCATTAACTGCCTTAATGCAGTACGGAAATTAAATCTGAAATTCAATGTGAAACATGAAGTCTGGGATAAAACGTGTCCGGTTTTGCAGCATTATCAGGAAATTGAATATAATAAAGTTGATTTTTTAGGTTAAAGGAAAATCGTTTACATGATAATAAAGTAGAAAATTGTGGAATTATGTATACTAATATTGAAAAGTACCTTGCGCATACCGGACAACTGGAAATCTTAGCAGAAATGTACCAACCACCCTTACTAATGCTAAGTGAAACGTGTACAACTGACCAGATTAATGATTGTGAACTCAGTGTTGATAACTATAACATATTAAGATGTGACTCCCATACTGGAGGCGTAATAATGCTTTTTAGAAAAGACATTAAATTTAAATTTCTAACAAAAGACATACTTGAAAAGAACGCGTGGATAATGAGTGCTAAGGTGACCAAAGGTCTCCCTCGCGGCATATATACCGTATTGTATCATTCCCCAAACCAAAGTGACAGTGAATTCCTCGAATTCTTTGAAAATTGGTGTGAACAAAATTTATCCAATAATGAAAGACATGTAATAATTGGAGACTTTAATATTAATTGGTTTAAAGTAACATCTAGTAGTAATAAGTTAAAAAATATTGTTCATTTTTATGGTATGAAGCAAATTGTAAAATCGGCAACAAGAGAGGTTGAAAATAGTAGATCTTTTATAGATTATGTGATTATCTTTGACAAAAATTTAGAAGCAATAGTACCCCAGTCCCCTAAAATTAGTGATCATTCCTTTGTCGGGGTTCGTTTTCAAAACGAAAATTTTACAACAAAGTATTTCGAAACTAGAACAATCAGGTCAACAAAAACATACACGGAAATCAAAATGCAAACGTTGTTAAGACAGTACGAGTTTGTAAACACCACTAATGTTGATGTCATGTGTGCTGAATTGCAAGAAAATTTACAAAACTGTGTCAATAGTTTAATGCCATGTCAAACAATAATAATGCGTAAACAAAACAACTGGTATACACAAGAACTCAAATTCCTTAAAAGTCAGCGAGATTATTTGTGTCGGATAGCTAGATTAACAGATGACGTAACAGACTGGAAAGACTATAGATTAGCAAAAAACAATTACAATAAATCCGTTAGAAACAGTAAATCTCAATATTACGAACGCGAGATCGATAAGCTTAAATATGATTCGGGCAGATTATGGAAAATGTTGAAAGGCCTATTAAATAATAAAAAAAAATTGTAGCTCTAATTATATAACTTTTAATGAAAAGAAAATTGATGATCCGGAAGAAATTTCTAAAAATTTTAATGATTATTTTATTAGTAGCATTGAACAAATTCATTCGAGTATTAGCAGCAATAGTTTAATCAATTTCAATAATATAGGAAGAAACTGTGAGGCAATTTTTAACTTTTCTCCAATTTCAGTTCAAGATCTTCAAAGATTCATTAGCGGTATAAAAAATAAAAGTTCGACGGACGGGATCACAATAAATATAATTAAAGATTCGATGCCTATTATAGGAGACGTGTTGGTAAACATAATCAATAGATCATTTGAAACTTCAAAATTTCCGCAAAATTGGAAAACGGCTACAGTTATTCCGGTGCCGAAAATTGCAGGGACTAATAAATGCGATGAGTATAGACACATAAATATGTTACCCACATTAGAAACAATTATAGAGCAAATTTGTAAATTCAATTAGTAGATTATCTTGAAAATAATAAA
The DNA here is from genome assembly GCA_929113105.1 of Agrypnus murinus. Taxonomy (NCBI): domain Eukaryota; kingdom Metazoa; phylum Arthropoda; class Insecta; order Coleoptera; family Elateridae; genus Agrypnus; species Agrypnus murinus. Next base: position 67,293,541 of record OV816025.1, read on the forward strand.
TTGCTTTTGGAATACCAATCAGGTTTCAGAAAACATCACTCTTGTGAAACATCATTAAATATGATCATAGCAAAATGGAAGGAATAAATGGATAAAAATAAGAAAATAGTTGCGGTCTTTTTGGACTTAAAAAGATCATTTGTAACAATTGATAGGGTTATCTTATTAAGAAAAATGGAAAGATACGGGATTAAAGGTTCAGCCAATAGATGGTTTAGAAGTTATTTAACTAATAGACATCAAATTACCAGGTTTAATGAAGTCAATTCATCCAAAAGACAATGCAATCTGGGGGTACCGCAAGGGTCAATCTTAGGTCCATTACTATTTATACTTTATATCAATGATATAGACACGCAACTTAATGCCTGTGATATAAATCTGTTTGCAGATGATACCTTAATAACAGCATCGGACATAGATGTTAAACTAGCGATACAAAAGGTAAATTCAGACATGACAAATATAACAAGTTGGTTAAAACTCAATAAACTAAAACTTAATACTTCAAAAACTAAAGCTATGATAATATCAAACAAGGTATGCTCTAATTTAACGGATGGGGTAAACATTGATGGAGAAAATATAGAAATTGTTGATGATATGAAATATTTAGGAATTATAATAGATAATAGACTAAAATTTAGCAAACATGTAGATTATGTTGTAAAGAAGACAGCTAAAAAGATAGGTTTCTTAGGTAGATTAAGCAATAAATTAAACATATGGTCTAGAATATTAGTATATAAGAGTATTATTGCTCCACATTTTGAGTATTGTGCCTCGATTCTATTCCTAATAAAGGAAACTGATATGCAAAGACTTCAAAAATTACAAAACAGAGCTATGAGGATTATTCTGAGTTGTAACAGAAGAACTAGAATATCCCTTATGCTGGATATGCAAAATTTTTCCACCATAAGACAAAGAATTTATTATAAAACTCTATTTTTAATTTTTAGAATGAACGGGCAGTTACCACATTACATGTCAAAATTCATGACGTATAACAAGGAATACCATGAATATAACACACGAAATATTAATGAATTTAGATTACCTTTGCATACAAAATCATCCTCACAAAATAATGTACGAGGAGGTATTGATAAATAGTTGGCCTAGCCTGGAGAAAAACTACATGTTTTCGAAGTAATAGTATTTTATTCAACATAATCACCTTTCAACTGTATACATGTAATGCATCGATCAAAGAGTAATTCTAATCCTTTAGAAAAAAAAGTTGTATCCTGTTCTGCAAACCACGACTCCACAGCATCAATTACCATCTCGTTTGATGTAAATTTTCGTCCTTTCAATGATTTTCTGAGTTTCGGAAAGAGATAATGATCCGATGGGGCCATATCGGGAGAATATGGCGGATGGTCGACAATTTCAAAGACGATTTCATTGATTTTTTGTAGGGCAATAAGTGATTTGTGGGCGGGCGCATTATCCTGCAAAAACAAGACGCCTTTGGTAAGTTTTCCTCGCCGTGATTCCACAATTTTCGCTCAAAGTTTGGTTAATAGAGATGCGTAATATTCTCCCGTGATTGACTTTCCATGTTCCAAGTAATCCACGAAAATTATACCATCTTTGTCCCAGAAAATGGAGGCAAGAACTTTTCCAGCAGACTTCTGCACACGAAACTTTTTGGGCCGAGGAGAGCCAGAATGTTTCCACTCCTTAGACATTTCTTTAGTTTCTGGATCATAATAATGAATCCAAGTTTCATCCATTGTAACAAGGCGAAAAAAAAGTTTGATTCTCTATCGTTAAATTGATTGCATATCCACTGAGATGTTGCCATCCTCAATCGCTTTTGACCAGCATTGAGACATTTGGGTATCCATTTTGCGGATAGCTTTTTCATTCCCAATTCATTATGAACGATATAAAAAACGCGTTCGTATGAGATATTCAAAGTCTCTGATATGCGTTTTAGGCCGATTCGTTTACTATCAAAAATCATATCATGGACAGCATCAATGTTTTCTTGCGTTGACACAGAAATCGGTCTCCCAGACCTCTTCTCATCGGTGACACCTTTTCTTCCACGTTTAAAATCAGCAACCCAGTTTTTAATGGTTGAATAGGATGGACATTGATCTCCTAACGTTGTTAACATGTCATCATAAATTTCTTTACCAGACAATCCCTTCAAAAACAGGTACTTGATAACCGAACGATACTCGATTTTGCTGAAGTTCCAATCTTCATCTGACATGGTTTACTTTTCTTACACAATCAGTGGCGGTCGCTGCATACGTAAACTCGGGGCACTCGCAGTGCAACACATGATGATATACTGCTTTAATGTGTGCGTACGAACATGATAGCGATATACCAGTTTGTCGTGTGCCCCGAGTTTGACGTATGCAGCAACCGCCACTGATCACAATTTCAAAATAACATCACCTTTTGGGCTGACACTTTGCACGTGCACTTGTCAATGTTTCAACTTGTTTTCATAGCAACGCGATTTATTTTTGCCTGCTAGAACTATTCAAGGCCAACTATTTATCAATAACCCCTCGTATTCTATAAGGGGTTAAAATTATATAATGAACTACCACAGGGTGCTAAAAATTCAAAAAATAATAGAGAATTTAAGCGAAACTGTTGTAATTTTATTAGAAGTAATGTAAACTAAATTGATTTATACATGTACTTACAGATTAACTATAGCGGTAGGTAGTAATTAGTATTTTTAGCATGTAAGCAACCAAATGTATTTAAATAACATCATAGATGGAAATAAAGAATCTAACTAACTATAACACTGAGTTATTTACGTTATAAGTCCTGGAAATGGAATTTTACAATCCAGTAAGACATCGAAACGAGGCTGTAATTTAAGAACATTTCCAGTAAGTTTAGCTTAATGTTTTATTTTATTTATTTGATTCTTCAATTATTGGATTATTGGTTTAATATAGAAAATATATATAAAATAAATTTCCGAATTATGAACTATATATCTGTCATAGGCTTGATTATTTACAGCTTGAGAAACGATTTGGCAGTTTGAGATTTTAAACTGGGAATTTATCAGTGGCGTATGTGATGTTTTTGTAGTAAAAGACTAATACAAAGAAATACTTTACTGTTTAAGTTACACGATAACCATAACATTTATTACGATCTGCCATATTTGGTTATTATTTCTTTATTCAAAAATAAGTATCATAAATAAATCAGTGAAATAATTTCTTTTAGTACTAGGTATTCACAAAATAAGTTTTGTCAAACCTTAACAAGAATATTTTGTTAACTTAAGAAAATTCTTCGTTCTATTATTTAAAACAGATTTGTTGCTTCAACAAAAAAATTATCAAAATGATTATCAAAAAATTATAAGTAAGATTAGAAGCACTCCTTTCAATAAAGTCTGTCTTTTCAAAAGGGAAAATTGAATTTAAGTTTCAAATACAAATAAAATCAGTAAATAAAAGATATATCTGTTAAAGTTAACCTAAAAACTTACAATAAACTAAAGCTTTTTTATAATTTTGTGTGCGACTAGAATACAACCAACGAATACATAGAATATTGTTCGATGTGTGTGCGTTAATGTCATTAATTTCCGCATAGGCACATGTCAATTGTCATTACATTTTGTCATGATTTTTGACATGCAGTAGAAAGTATGCACCTCCCCCCAGGTAAAATATTTTTCAACAATATGTTAGATGGGTTGCATAACCTCAAGACAAAAAAATTTGTAATTTTAATAATTTTTTATGAAGCCAAAGAAAACGTTTTAATTTAATAAACATGTACTCTAGAACACACTAGGTAGTAAAAGGATAAACTCTAAAATTGACTTTTCTTAGAATCATGGTAATTTTTCATTTTTTGTTTTGTTAAGCAGTTCCATAAGCACAATTTTGAAACAAATTTTAATGTTGGGGTTGTTTTTTATAGGAGATATTGTAATAAAATGCAAGTTTGTACGTCTTGCCATAACAATCTGAAATTAGGTAATGTAGTTACTATTTTGATGTTATTGATATCTAAAAGTAAGTAAATAATGCTTGTTATGATGTAAGGTTGGATTTTGACAAGAGAGGAAGATGTAATTAGGTAATCTTAGGTAATTAAGTTAATTTTAGTTATCTGATAGTTGTGTAGGAAATGTGTTTTGGTTGACTTTCTTCTATATTGACTTTTTTCGTGTCAATACAAGTGTCATTGAAAAGGAAATAAAAAGAATTTTTTTAGATATCTATTCATTGAATTTGTTTAAAGAATAATTAATAGTTATAAACAATTATGTAGTTATGATGTATTTAGTTTTAGAAATTCTTTTGGTTTCCACCAAAAATATCACTATAGTCTTCGTTTGTTTCAAAAATGGTATAAAAAGAGCGACCAATTTAGTAACAAACGTTTCTATTATTTTAGATCTTTCAAGCAAGGCACACGTTGAGAGCAAAATTTTAATATTTTAAAGTTAAGTTTAGTTAAAGTTTGAGTTAAAGTTAAGTAGTGAGTAAGTAGTAGGTTATATTTTGTTGAATTGCCAAAGTGTTCAATAATCATCAATGATCTTTGAATTTGACTTTTATTTTTAATAATAATTACATTTAATTGATATAATAATCAGTGTTGTGAATTTATTTGTGGAATAATATTTAATTACAAGAAGAAAATCTTATTTGGATAATGGAACTTTTAACCTTCGTTATAATTTGGATGTTGGAAGGGAATTTAAAAACTTAATCATTATATGGAGTTATCATATTTCAAGCAAGCAGTCGGATTTTAATTTTATTTGTTAATACCATTTATTTGGACATTATTTAAAAGAGAGGTAGATGGTTGTTATTCCACCATTTTAGTATTTAAACCATATGAAAAATAGAGGTTTGTTGTTTTGTAACAATGATAGTTGGCGCCAAATATTGGTTCGATTTAAAAATTTAAGGTATTTATTTAATTTTAAATAAAATTTAGTAATTAAAATTATGATGATGCCAGAAATATTACTCCTCGGATAAAAAGGATTTTACTATCTTGGGATTGATTTTTCATTTGTTCATGGTATCCAAATTTCAATTTCTTTTTATTTTATTTTGTAATTTGTTGTTTGTGTTCAATGTTAAATACATTTTTGCCATTGGAAATTTAAAGAGAACTTGGTATATATTTTTCTGTGTACTTTAATTATGTTCTCTAGATCTATATTTATTTAGTGCCCTATTCAAGGGATCCGCCTGAAAGTATCAGTGTGGTGAAGATTTTGTTGTTTCACCACGTTTGTAATTAGCCGGAACAAATTTTTTTTATGGTAAAGGTAGGTGGTTTATATTTTGTATCTATCATCACTGTGCTTCTACCGAAGTCTTTTGCTGTATAATCTGTTTGAACTTTCATATAAATCAATTCAACTTTATCAATAACAATCATGGTAACCAGGTTACACGAGCTCAGGTACCAATTATAGCAATATGTATATAAAAAACCCTTTTTTGGTATAATTATTGTAAGACATGTTATATCTATGTATTTTCCTTCTCTTTATGCAACATTTACATATCATAGGTTTTTCATTTCAATAATTCTAATATATAATTAATTTATACATAGATACCCTTTTTAGATATTATAATCATAAAAGTGTATTGTAACGAATTATTTTTAGAGATAAGGATGTGAAGATCTTAGTCTGTAGCTTCGATCCCCAGCCCGCATCGAGGCCAACAAAGAGTGTAGACTGTTATTTCTACCGTAATGGAACATGTAGTCGAGGTGAAGACTGTCGATACCGTTACGACCCTTTCTATAGAAACCAGAGAATAAAACCTGTTCTGGGACAGAACAGACTTGAAGAGGGGGGCAGTGTAACGAATAGTAAACCCACATATGACGTCATCAAACATTCTAGACGTATGAGTCATCAACTGTATGACTCATCAATAACACGTGCAAGTATGACTCATCGACACACCTCATCGACGTGACTTCCGGCAGCTGCGTGTATGACTCATCAACACATCATCGAACATTCTAGATGTATGAGTCATCGTATGAAAGATATAAATTGAGACCGCGAGTAGAAGGGAGTTAGTTAATGTTTAACCGGCGTCGTGTTGAAATGTACTCTGAATAAATAAATTGTTAATAATTATTGTAATTCATAAATAGTTTTAATATAAATGGTTCTCAAATAAATCTGTAAATACCTAGCATTTATTTAAATGCTTTAGTTTGTTAAATAGTTTATAGTTATAGTGTTTTTAATTAAGTGCATTGTAAATATTCTTTTTATTAATAAACGATTTAAACAGCATCTTTGTTATTATTTTAAAAAGAACGTTACAGTATTCAAGTTTATTCCTCTTTATGTAAATTTTATTTTATTAAGTCAATTATAGAGTGCCAAGGTCTCCTTGGAACCGAACACAAGCTATTTATAGCACCTTATCAGGCCACGTTTGCTATGGATTTCTTCTCAGAACGTTTGTAAGTCAAACTAGGACGAAATCAAATAAAGAAAACTCTCATCCGGTAACACACTGGAAGCACAATCTATAAATACAGCATCGAGCTGGAACAGAGTCTGAGTTAATGCAGCATCAAATTTTGTATTTCAGAATAAATACTTTATTAAATTCTGGTCTCCAAATACTTAACGAAATTAACACCAAATGTTTCCAATACGTTATTATTAAATTAATATAATGATAATTACAGCATACAGACGCAATATGCAACCCAGTGCTGTTTGCTACTACTCAACGTTAGTTTGTACTTCTGAAGAAGGTACTGGCCGTTATAAGCTTGTGCTTCTTTAGTCGACCGGTGCGGTTTGAGTAATACTGCCTTATATGTCAAGTGCGCATCACGTGATCATGTGCTGTCAGTGCAGTAACCCAAAACGGGTCTGATCTATTTGAAGTTATTTAAAAGAGGGGTATTCGATTAATATGTCATATTTGTCTGCTGCTGTCGACGTAATTCGGTAATTGTTTGGTAATCTCGTTAATTCGGTAAACAGTAATAATAAAATATAAAAAAATTATTTAAAATCACATATTTATTAACAAACCATTGCCAGAAATGTGATAAATATTTTTTTTTAAATCACGTTAAAAATTGTTATAATAATTTTGTTTTGTTGGAATTTAACTTAAAAATCGAAGTAAATCATTGAAGGAAATATATCGTCGTTTTTTGTGGCCATAGGGAAAATAGTCTAAGTAACTGATGGCTGGAAAGTGTCTTTCGCATATTCGTGTGATATCTGCACTCGGCTGTCGCCTCGTGCGTCCACATTCACACTTGTACGAAATATGTTACTTTCCATGCTCGTTCTGTAATATACTATTTATGCAATCGCAATGGAAAATGGGCTTTTACCCTTTCTAATACATGGCAGACGTTTTCTGGGAACTGTTACTTTACCGCTTAAAAGCGAAAACAAATAATAATGAGCGCTATGAACTTCTAAATGTCACATACTTAACACGCAGATTAGTTATGAAGGTGTTGATCGTATCTAGTTTCAAAGCGTAAAGAGCTTTGACGGTTTGAATTAATAGATTTATTGTGTCGGCATTAGACGAGTGGTGTCAATGTTCCAAGGGTCTTGGGTACGACTTCCACCTGGGGCGATAGGAAAGTTTGGCCGCCTCAGCTATGGCTGTATGTGATTGTATTGCATGTTAGATGGAGGGGAGGGGGCTGACCTGAGAGGTTGGTTCCCCCGTAGTGTAGGCGTTAAATAAAGAAAAAAAAACAAAATGATTATACAATAGTTAATAGAGTTACTGCAGAAATTTAACCAAAATAAGCTCCTATCATTGCTTTAAATACTCAACTCGGTCATTTTTTTCATTAAACATTTTCTTTACACTGTCAACAGACATGAACCTATTAATCAGTGATCACTCGCTAACTGAAGAGAAGCAAATATGAAGATTAAAACTTCGGTACTCGAAAATCATCACGCCTTGGCTGTAAAAAAAATATTCACGACTCGTTGTGATATTTTCATACGTAGTCTCTGACGTAGTCAGAGGTAGAAGGGAAAGAAAACACAAGACATAAAAAACAACTATATACTAACAACGAAATAATGAAATACAAAGGTTTTACACATATTAGTTATATAGTTTTGAGGACGTACAAGTCCTCCTAAATCTAACAATACACATCAGGGCGATCGGAACCACCCTATCTAGGCACTAGATCTACAAACTAAGCGTAGGAGACTGGCTCCTAGTGATCTACAACTAAGCCCATAGGGAGCCTTGACACAACTCCCTATTAACTAAGCAAAACTAAGCGAGGTGAAGGGGACGGTAACCAATGCCACTTGGCATCAGGTTCCACCCTTCACCATAAAATAAATATAAAGGCTTGGCTGTGGCTTCTTCGAGTCATGGCACTGACTGAATTCTAAGCCCAAAGCAAGCAGTTTATATACTGCTCAACGCGGAAGAGACTAGCATAATAGTGGGAAGTCGTAGGCTGGTGTTTCGGGTATGGTAGGAGTTTTCTGCAAATGCGAGTTAGCCGTGCCAGGCACGGAGCACTCCGCTTCCTGGTTGCAGGCTCGTGGGTTGTCGTGGGATGAAGCAGAAACGTACTAGTTAGAATTTATTCGAAAGAATGCACAGCTGGCTAAGAGTCGTAGGCGACTTGACTGCACGTGGATGAACGTGGGTTGTTCAGCATAGACGAGAGCAACCTTGCAGTTGAGATTAACATATAAATAGCCAGACGTGGGTGACGCGGCCACAGCTGTCTGAATAGTGTAGGTAGTTGCCGCAAATAGTCGACTGACGTGGGTCGTAACGGTAGATATCAGCGTAACCTTGATGTAATAAAACGGAGCGCAATGTAATAATTATAAATTATTTAACTCGAAGTAATTCTCGTTTGTGACAATGTCAAAACGCATTGTAGTTATTTTCTTTAACATCTGGAACGATACAGACGTTTTAGTGTAGCTAGTTTTATTTCAGTCATCAGAAGCCACTTAAATTAATCGGCCTGATTTGTCATCAAGATGTCGCCACAGAACCGTAGGAGTTGCCTAGGAAGGGGAAGATGCATATCAGAATAAAACCATAGCTAAAAAAGTGCCAGGCACGGAGCGCTCGGGTAACTGGTTGCAGGCTCGTGGGCTGCCGTGGGCTGAAGCGGAAACGTGCTAGTTAGAATTTCCTCAAAAGAATGCACAGCTGGCTAAGAGTCGTAGGCGACTTGACTGCACTGGACGAACGTGGGTTGTGCAGTATAGACGAGAGCAACCTTGCAGTTTAATCGGCCTAATGGCGGTGATGTTATCAAGATGTCGCCAAAGAACCGTAGGAGTTGCATAGGAAGCGGAAGATGCATATCAGAATAAAACCATAGCTAAAAAAGTAGCGCAAAAAGGAAGAAATGATTTGAAATAAAATAAATAAAAATCATACCTGTGATCTCTAAAGTAGATATAATGTAGTTATATTGTAACAAGAGAGAAAAAGAAAGAACCTCTTCTCGAACAACAAATGGAATATTCTACGGCATTCGAGAGAATGACTCATCGCACCAAGCATGTGAACGAGACGCGTTTATTCTAGAAATATATAGTAGTTTCTAGCGGCTTCTAGTACGTTTGTAGGAGGGTATATAACCGACTTCGCCGATAAAAAGAGGCAGTCAACAGCAAGTCATGAACTGTGTATCGCGAAATAAATAGTGAATGTAAAGATAAATGTTGTATTAGAAATTCATAGTCTGTAAATAATAGTTTTAATGGTTTATAATCATAGCGTTAATTTATAGTGTATTCATTAGTGTTTATAAATAAATATTTCTTATTAATAGACGATTTAACCAGCACTTTTGTTATTATTTGAAAAAGAACGTTACAGTGTTGTCAGGTGTGGAGTTTTAAAATAAATAAAATCGCGTAATAATTAAATAAAGTGCTGTGAGACTAAATTTTTAGTGTTAAAAATAATTTCAACAAACAATTAAAATGGTGATGAAACTGTTGAAAGATCTCTTAGTGATAGATTTAAAACGGGAATTGGACGAGAGGGACTTGGATAGTAATGGAAAGAAAGAAGTTTTGATAAATCGGCTAAGAGAATGACTTTTAGAACAGAAGGAAGATCCTGAAAATTACCGCTTCGAAATACCTGGACCCGCAATTGATACTAATTTGTTGTTAAGTAAAATGGAAGAAAGTTCTAGAAAAGCCGAAGAAAGTTCTAGAAAGTCTGAAGAAAACGCTAGAATGCTAAAAGAAGAGTTACTGGAAAGTTCTAGAAAGTCCGAAGATAATGTTAGAATGCTTAAAGAAGAATTACTGGAAAAGTCGGAAGAGAATTCTAGAATGTTAAAAGAGGAATTACTGGAAAGTTCTAGAAAGTCCGAAGAGAATTCTAGAAAACTAATGGAAAACACTAAAGCATTGGAAGAAAAAGTTTTGGAAAATTCTAGAAAGTCCGAAGAAAATGTTAGAATGCTAAAGGAAGAAATACTGGAGAATTCCAGGAAATCTGAAGAAAATTTCAGAAGGCTTAAAGAAGAATTGCAGGACAATGTCAAAGCGTTAGAAGATAAAGTTTTCGAAGAATTTTTTGAGAATGCCAGTGCGTTAGGACTGTTGGAAGGTAGATTGGCGGAACAAGATAGGGTAATAAAGATGGTAGAAGAGAAAATAGCCCACATGCAATTACCACCAACAACTAAGAAAGACGACACAACCGAAATGCTGGAAGATAGAATGAGGCAACTACGGTTTCCCTCAACTTCTGAGTGGCCGTTTAATGAAGTAAAGAAACAGTTTAAAGAAGAAAAGGGTCCTGTCGTAGGCATAAAAGTAAAACCACCCACGTTCGATGGAAAGATACCTTGGTCCACCTACTACAAACAGTTTGAGGCGGCTGCTGGGGCCAACGGATGGACAGGCAAGGAAAAGGCCGTTTCTTTAACTGTGGCTTTGCGTGGAGACGCACTGAACGTCCTGCAAACAATCCCAACAGGACAAGACGATGATTACCAGTTGTTAGTGTCTAGATTGGAGATGAGATATGGAGACGCGCATCTTCAACAAGTGTATCACGCGCAAGTGAAGAATCGTATCCAGAAGAATGGAGAAAGCCTGCAGGAGTTTGAAGCCGATGTTGCGCGGCTTGTCCGATTGGCGTACCCTACGGCACCCGATTCATTTCTGGGACAACTGGCTGTGCAGACCTTCATTGATGGGTTAAGAGACGGAGAAACACAGCAGTCCTTAAGGCTGGCACGACCAAGAACAACTGATGATGCGCTTGCTCACGCCTTAGAATTTGAAGCTGCAAAACAAGCGTCCCGAGGTCACGGGCGTGTTCGGGCCGTTGTGGAAGAAGAAGAAGGTTCTAAAGATCATCTAGAGGAGTTAGTACTGAGAGTTCTTCGGAAGGAAGAAAGCCGTAAGAAGAATCATCAAGAAGTTCGAGGGCCTCGTTGTTGGAACTGCGGCGAACAAGGACATGTAGAACGCCGTTGTCCCAAAATAAGAAAAGTACAACCGTCGGAAAAGTTAAAAGGGGTTGGCAAGAGGGGGCGAACGTTGACTGCGAGTGAAGATGCCCCGGAGATCACGATCCATGCCGTAACATCAAAGAATAGTAACGGCAGTTTGTTTGTAGATGGAAAGATTGCTAACCGAACTGTTCCACTACTTATTGATACGGGGGCGACAAAATCCATCGTACGCCCTGATGTTCTACAATCAAGTATTAAATTGTTACCGACAACTACTCAACTCCGTACAGCAACAGGTGAAGTGATACCAACACGCGGAGTGGTGAAGATGAAGATTGGCATTGGAAGTGAAGAACGTGAACATGAGGTGCTGGTAGCCGATATCACTGATGACTTCATCTTGGGAATGGACCTCATGAGAAAATTTGGTTTTACGTTGGATTTGAAAGAGGGTGTTTTGAAGGTCGGTAACGAAGAACTTCCGTTGCACCCACGAGAAGATCCGGTTGTAAGGGTTTTGCTGACTGAAGATGTGATATTTGCCGGGTCAAAGCGAGATGGTTGTCGAGGCAGGTTTGGATGGAGATCTTCGGGTAGGATGTGTGCGAATGATGGAGCCTGTCTGTGATAAGAAGATCCATAGTGGTATACTGGTGGGAAAAGCGCTGATCAAGGTTGGAAAGATAGTACCGGTGAGAATTATGAACGTTAATGTGGATCCGGTGACATTGAAGAAGAGTACCCTTGTGGGACAGTGTGTGCCAGTATTCCGAGTAGCCAGGTGTATGGCTGATGTTCCAAAACCAGCGCCCAAAGACCATGGTGGTAAATTAGTGGGTATGGTTACTAGTTCGTGCGAAGACCTTAACAGAACGGAAGTGAAAGAGGTACAGGGTTTGGTTCACCGATACCAAGATATCTTCGCTCTTGACGATAGCCAGAAGGGACGAACAGATATAGTAAAACATAAAATCAATACCGGCAACTCTATGCCTGTCCGTCAGCAGCCGAGGCGTCTACCTCTAGCAAGGCGAGCAGAAGCCGAAAAGATTATTACCGATATGGAAGAACAAGGGGTCATCGAGCCATCCAGCAGTCCATGGGCATCACCGGTGGTCCTGGTCAGTAAGAAGGACGGGTCAACGAGATTTTGTGTGGACTATCGGCAGCTCAATAACGTGACCAAGAAAGACAGCTATCCCTTACCACGCATCGACGACACGTTAGATACCCTGTCTGGTTCACGATGGTTTTCGACTTTGGACTTAAAGAGTGGTTATTGGCAAGTTGAAATGGAACCTGAAGACCGAGAGAAGACTGCGTTCACTATTGGTTCCGGACTATGGCAGTTTACAGTTATGCCATTCGGTCTATGTAACGCTCCGGCCACCTTTGAGCGTCTAATGGAGACCATCCTGAGGGGGCTGTCGTGGAAGACTTGCCTGGTCTATCTGGATGACGTGATCGTAGTTGGAAGATCATTCAGTGAACATCTGAAAAATCTGGAGGAAGTGTTCCGGAGACTGCGTACAGCTAATCTGAAATTGAGTCCGAAAAAGTGCCACATATTCCGGAGGGAGGTGAAATATCTCGGGCATGTCGTATCACAAAATGGAGTGGCAGCCGACCCCGATAAAATCCGTGCAGTCCAAGAGTGGCCAACCCCAAAAGATAAACACCAAGTTCGTAGTTTTCTTGCATTGTGTACCTACTACAGGCGTTTCGTTCCTGGGTTTGCCAATATAGCGAAGCCTCTAACAAGGTTAACTGAAGATGGGCGCGAGTATGTTTGGAGCGGAGAGTGCGAAACGGCTTTCCAACAGTTAAAGCGTGCCTTGACAACAGCACCAATATTGAGCTATCCACGGACAGAAGGGAAATTCATACTTGACACAGATGCAAGTAATCTGGCCATTGGGGGTGTACTTTCTCAGGTACAGGATGGACAAGAAAAGGTCATGGGCTATTTTAGTAAGGTTTTGTCGAAAGCCGAAAGGAATTATTGTGTGACCAGAAAAGAACTATTGGCCGTCGTGAAGTCCGTTGAGCATTTCTACAAATACTTGTACGGACGGAAGCTTTTATTGAGGACGGACCATGCAGCGTTGAAATGGCTTCTACAATTCCGTAATCCTGAAGGCCAGGTCGCAAGGTGGACCGAGCGACTACAAGGATACGACTTTGACACAGAACATCGAGCGGGCACTAGTCATCGAAATGCCGATGCTCTTTCAAGAAGACCCTGTCCAACGGATTGCCGTCATTGCTCTCGCTTGGAAGAGAGGGTTTGCCAAGTATTAAGAACTACCATCGTCAACGACAATTGGTTGCCGGAAGAATTGCAACGACAGCAGAAGGCTGATCGCGAACTAAAAATGGTACTGGAATGGAAGCGCGTGGGAGAAAGGCCTGCCTGGGAGGCCGTCAGCCCTTTCAACAGAACGCTTAAAGCATATTGGGCCCAATGGGAGTCCTTGAAGGTGGAAGACGATCTCCTGAAGCGAGTACTGGAGAGTGAAGATGGCACCACCATTAGGTCTCAGTTCGTGGTTCCAAGAAGCCGAGTGGCTACAGTATTGCGACATCTCCATGACGGTGCCTCAGGAGGACACTTCGGTGTGAAGAAGACTTTGGAGAAAGTTAGAGAGCGTTTTTACTGGGTCAATTGTAAAGAAGACGTGAAAGAGTGGTGCCGTAAATGCGAACTATGTGCCACGGGTAACGGACCCTTGGGGAAGCGAAGAGCACCTATGAGGCAGTACAATGTGGGTAGTCCTCTGGAAAGAATAGCTAGATATTGCCGGACCATTTCCCGAAACCGACGATGGGAATAAATACATCTTAGTGGCAATGGACTATTTTACCAAATGGCCAGAAGCATATGCCCTACCAAACCAGGAAGCTGCGACTGTTGCTGACGTACTAGTCAAAGAGTTCTTCAGTCGCTTCGGAGTGCCAATGGAGCTGCATTCGGATCAAGGCCGCAATTTTGAGTCTGTACTCTTTGGAGAAGTCTGTCGATTGTTGGGCATTGGCAAGACTCGGACCACACCGTTACATCCGCAGTCCGATGGAATGGTAGAACGCATGAATCGGACAATGGGCAAATATTTGGCCAAGGTTGTCTCCGATCATCAACGAGACTGGGACCAATACCTGCATTTATTCCTAATGGCTTATCGTGCATCGGTCCACGAAACAACCGGTCAGTCACCAGCGTCTGTGATGTTTGGACGCGAGTTACGGTTACCGTGTGATTTGGAATTTGGGTCTCCACCTATAGAGCAGGAGGTAGCCGGCAATGATTATGTCATCAACTTAAAGAAGAAGTTGGAGGATATTCACGACCGAACCCGAAACAATAGTCGAATCGCGAGTGACCGGATGAAGGCTACGTACGATGTGAGAGCCCAAGAAGGAGGGTTTCAACCTGGAGAGCTTGTCTGGTTATACAACCCGCAAAGACGTCGTGGCTATTCTCCAAAGTTACAGCGGAATTGGGAGGGCCCATACCAGGTGAAGAAACGAATAAATGACTTGATTTATCGCATCCAGAAATTGCCAAGAGGGAAACCAAAGGTGATACACTCCAATCGTCTGGCGCACTATGAGGGAAATAATGACGCAGTCCCGGATCGGGAAGATGAGGCTGAGGTGGCTATCAATACCGTAAGGCCTGGAGATGATCAGCCAACCTTCAGAGAATTTATGGCTGCGTTTTCTGGAACTAGAAAAGCGCGATTCGGAGTCACGACTGAGATGCAACAAGATCTTTTCCGGGTCCCTGGTGATTATTCCATTGCCCACTGTGTCTCCGAGGATCTCCGTATGTCCAGGGGGATCGCAGTAGTGTTTAGAAATAAATTTGGACGGCTGAATGAACTTCGAGAACAAAATCCCTCTGTTGGGAAATCCTTACGCTTGCCTGATCATGACCGATCCATTTACTACTTGGTAACCAAGCAGTTTTACTACCAGAAACCGAGTTACGCCGACTTGTGGAGGGCATTATGGAACTTGAGGATCGAGTTGCTTACCAGGGGTATTAACAAATTGGCAGTTCCCAAACTCGGCTGTGGGCGGGACCAGCTGGATTGGAGAATCGTTAGAAACATGTTGGAAGTTGTCTTTAGAGGTACGGACGTCAAGATCTTCGTCTGCAGTTTTGATCCACAGCCCGCATTAAGGCCAACGAAGAGTGTAGACTGTTACTTCTACCGTAATGGAACGTGTAGTCGAGGTGAAGACTGTCGATATCGTCATGACCCGTTCTACAAGAACCAGAGCATAAAACCTATTCTGGGACAGAACAGACTTAAAGAGGGGGGCAGTGTAACAAGAGAGAAAAAGAAAGAACCTCTTCTCGAACAACAAATGGAATATTCTACGGCATTCGAGAGAATGACTCATCGCACCAAGCATGTGAACGAGACGCGTTTATTCTAGAAATATATAGTAGTTTCTAGCGGCTTCTAGTACGTTTGTAGGAGGGTATATAACCGACTTCGCCGATAAAAAGAGGCAGTCAACAGCAAGTCATGAACTGTGTATCGCGAAATAAATAGTGAATGTAAAGATAAATGTTGTATTAGAAATTCATAGTCTGTAAATAATAGTTTTAATGGTTTATAATCATAGCTTTAATTTATAGTGTATTCATTAGTGTTTATAAATAAATATTTCTTATTAATAGACGATTTAACCAGCACTTTTGTTATTATTTGAAAAAGAACGTTACAATATATAGAATTAATATAGAAATCACAACGAATTTCATGAGAAAACCTGTGAAATTGTTATTCAATATTTACACTATTTTGCTGAGTTTTACAACTATTAATCACAATAATATTTGAATACATGAATACGAATATATTGTTTTATTTATCTTTGTTGATTATTATTACTTATTCATTAGTACTACGGCCCACCTCGCACTTCTGAATGCTGGTGGCTCAGCAGTACTTACTTCTGTTATACATATAGTCATTAATTACTCATTATTATGAAACACAAGGCAGATGAAGAAGTTTTGACTAAGAAATGCAAACATTATTCATCCTTAACTGTTGGAATATTGAAAATAAACGAGAACACTAAGAAACACTAAGTTGTACTACCCTTTTATTTTCTTTGTTCGTGATATTACTACAAGTATTTGTACTTACTACATATTTTAATACCAGACAAACTTTCTACCGTAGCATAAAGTGCATTTGCAGAATTGCATTTGCATACAATTTCACCCACTTTAATAAAGGTAACAGAACAATAATATAAAATGGAAAAACAAACTTATTTAACCAATTTAAACTTAATAATAAAAGCATTTTTGAAATATGCTAGCAGAAAATGTACATACGCAGAATTTAAAATATTACATTTCATATAAAACAAACGAGGGTACCATCTAAATTTAGAATTCTTAATTACATGGTTGTTTTGTTTTCTGCTGTGTTTACATTCGTTTCTAGTTGTAAACTTTCTGAAGACAAGCTTAATCCCTTTATATTATTATTCTTCTTCTGTTTTTCTTTTAAAAAGGTAGACCAACATTACATTATACAAAGTTTCTGCAAGAGATGCTACAATGATGGGATCTGTAGCATTAGCGCTGGGTTAGAAGGAAAGTTTATAGTTTACCGGTTCACTGCTCTGACTAAATTGAGCGCGAGCTAAGACGGTAAATAACGCTATTATAAAACTATAAACCACTGTGGTTTATGGTTCATGAGATTTCAGATAAAGAAGTGTAAAATTGATTTCAGGGCTGTATTGTATCGATAAAATATACACAAGTTCGTCTTTTTGTTATGTACCTTTGGCAGTCTTCCGCAGCTCCCTGAAAAGCAAATTGAGTGTTTAACTTTCCACTTTCAAATAAAAGAATAAATTGTAAATATTTTTTTATACCTATCTGGGAATTTTTTGATCAAGTGAGTAATAAATACTTGTCATCATGAATTACGGTGTTAAACTGTGATAAGGTTATCGGTTATAGCTAAATACTTCGGGCAATGCATGAAAATATAAAATACAGTTTGTGTTGTGTACAATATCTCCATCACCTGCAAAAAATAGATAATAAGGGATTACTAAACGAACTGTTGAAAAACAGGATGTTCTAAATTTTTAATACAAAGAGCTCAACAACCATTGGTAATATTTAGCTCGAACGCATCCGTACGAGTGTTTTGTTAGAATTTCATAAGCTCGTTGAGTGAATATCATAGAGAGAATGTATTCACATTGTAATTTATTCTCAAACTCATTTTCTATCAATATTAGTTTTTTATGTTGTTAAGTAATAAATTGCATCCAAAAAAGCAAAATTCGCTAATTTATCCCTTATGATTTTACTTATTGTGCATAATATCTGGCGAATCTAATTGTTCTTTGGGCGAATATCATAATAAAGCAACTAGAAATCTTAACAGGTATGTTTTACTGACTGTCACTTGAACTGAAACGTAATTTAATGCACTCATATTTTTTTTCTTGTAGATCTCACTGTTATTAATATGTCTTACATAAGGTACGAAGTGTAATATCCACATCGAGTTCCTTTCTAATTTCACTGCATTTCAATGACGGGTTTATTTATATTTTAATATTACCGGATAACTGAGATGGCAAGGAGTAATATTATTGCACTTCCAATACCAATTTCTAAAACCATGAGTTTTTATTTCGACTGTTAAAAGGTTACCAAAGAATTTATTTTGACAATAAACAACATGTGTGGTTGATAATATCTTTGCGTTAGTTACAAATCAAATGAGTATTATAAAATAACTTTTTTATTTTATGCATTGCTAACAAATAATTGGGTCCGATTTAATAATTAAATCAGCCAAAAATTATACAAAACAGAACAAATCGTAGCCCTTGTATCCAAATACTGCAAACTTATTTATTTACTTGTTAGTCCAGGCGATAGGGTAAAAAAAGTCACAAGTCTTGATAACATTGAATGTCAAGATTATTTTACGTGGGGTACCCGTGTGAACATACCCCCACGTTCCCTTCCAGAAGGAAGTGATTGGGATACGCCCAATCAGCGCGCAAGTTGCATAACCGGCAGTACAGCAATTGCTACCAGATCAGCTCACTGGTCGGAGCGAGGTTGCCTATCCACCCTCTACTAGCTATCGCAGGACTAGTGCCGGAGCAATTGACTTAACACGTTGCTCACCCGCCGGCACCCTCCCGTCCTCTATCATACGGGGTGAAGTACCTCGTCCAGCAATAGGACTATTCCCCAGCTTAACGCTGTTATTAAGTGGGACCACTGCCCGATCGAATCCAACCTCAATTGTGGCGGGACTTGGTTTTTTAATGGTTTTGCCACCCCGATCTACCAATTATAGGCTTGGTGGGCCCTCGACAGACCTTCGTTTAAGTCTACACGTTATAGACTCCCTGTGTGTACCCGTAATTGGTGAAGTTGTCTTGATAGTGAGAGGCTATGTATTCGCTTCAACTCTCCTTAAGTGTAATGGCTTTCAGAGCTTCTTCCAATCACTGTACCCGGCTGCAGTCCGGATCATAGGGTGGTCGGGATAGCTCCTAAGCACATTTACCTGGCGGCTTGCAGTTTCCCATATGCCCAAAAGCGGGATAAACCTCACTTCGATTCTTCGCACTTGAGATTCAGTCAAACAGCGGGTTCCTTTGGTGACCATAAATGATCTCGGTCAAGCAGCGGGTTCCGTTGGTGACCATAATTGATCTCTGTCAATCAGCGGGTTCCTTGGTGACCATAAATGACCTCGGTCAAGCAGCGGGTACCGTTGGTGACCATAAGTGACCTTATCCCAGGCGAGATTCGAATCCGCCCACACCGGTCTCATATACCAGAGTTCCCCCTGATCGGTATGAGTTACCGTCGAGAATTCTCACGAATTTCTCTACCACACACTTAATCTGACAGCTTCATCCGTTGCCCTTCAGCGAGATAGGGTAGAAGACAGCCAGTTTTAAGGGTGAACGTCGTGTGGTCTCCCGAACACCCGAAAGTCTTGATAACAGCAATTTTCTTTGTTTAGTATGTAGGGGGGTGTGTGGCGAGTCTACATTCAAGTTTTCGTATAAATCGGAGGCTGCGAACTGTCTGCCATCTTGGAAAAAGAGGTTAAAGCGTTTTTTCAATTTATCTCGTTAACCGTAGGTCTAACAAAAAAAGTAATTCATAACGTTTTTGTCGGAAATTCGATTCTCTACAACTTCCGCCATACACTTCTTTGCGAGATGTTTGTAATAGAAAAGTTATAAACAAATAACCGTAAAAATCTAGGGGTTGCAAATCTTTGGGGTGAAATAACTATGGCATTTTTTATCGTTTGAGCAAAATTGTCCGTACCTTTCTTGTAGGCAATCTAAAAACGAACAATTTAGTGCACTCACTTTTTTGGTTCCGTTCTTTGGTATAATGGAAGGCAGGAGTTGAAGGTTTACCCATGGCATATAATATCGAATTTGTTGAACATATGCATTCTATACGCAATTAAACAATGATTCGATGATAATTACATAGAATGTATTAGTAGGTGTACTTCTCTAGCGATTCAAATTCTGGTCGATGGGTGGGAGAATGGTTCTGTGCCTTTAATCACTTGAGGTGAACTGCACAGGCGCATGAAAGTCGTAGAATACACCATGAGCGTCATCCAGTCAGGTCAGTCCCATGGATCAGTCGTTTTTGTCTAGCTTAGTCGAAAGCCGTTAAGATGCGCGTCTGTTTCGTGTGAAAGACTTCTTTACGGGAAGGTGAAGTTTGCGTTGTGAAGGAGAGATGAGTAAAAGTTTGCTCCAAAGAAGCATTCAAAGAGGAGATGAGGAGCACGAAGAATTTCTAAGAGAAGCATTGACCTGAGTGGATGGCAGTCATGTTGTATTCTACGACTTTCGTGCGCCTGTGCAGTTCACCTCGAGTAGTTAAGGGCACCCAGGGCCATTCTCCTACCCGCCGACCAAAATTTGAATCGCTAGAGAAGTACATCTACTAATACATTTTATTTATTTATTTATTTATTTGATAATAATTAATTATACATTGTACCAGACAATGAAGCTAATAAAAGCTTGTGCTTGGTCTAGAGCACAATTTCACTATAAGGTCAAGTCCAATAAATATAAATATTTCAAAATAAGGTACATTCTATGTAATTATTGTTGAATCATTGTTTAATTGCGTATAGAATGCATATGTTCAACAAATTCGTATTATATGCTATGGGTAAACCTTTCAACTGCTGCCTTTCACTATACTAAAGAACGTGATAAAAAATGTAAGTATATCAAAATTCCCGTCTTTACATTGTGTACAAGAAAGGTAAGAATAATTTTTTCCATGCGACAAAAAATGAAATACTTATTTCACTCCATACGTTCAATACAAATGACCACCCCCCCTATATTTTAGAGGTTTATTTTTTGATAACTTTGTAACTGCTTACATGACACAAAATAGTGTAGTATGGAAGTTGTAGAGAATCGTATTGCCGACAAAAGTTGAACTGACAACTTTTTTAATCAGACGTACGGTTAAGGAGATAAATAACTTACCAGTAGGAAAAACGTTATACGGCTTACCTGCTTCATTTTGACTTACCTCCATTTGACAGCTGCCTTCCACTATATCAAAGAAGGGAACCAAAAAAGTGAGTACACTAAATTGTTCGTTTGAGATAGCCTACAAGAACGGTAAGAACAATTTTTCTCGTACGACCAAAAATGAAATAGTTACTTCACCCCAAAGATTCTCAACCCCTAAGTTTTTACGGTTATTTGTTTATAACTTTTTTATTACAAACATTTCTCAAAGAAGTGTATTGAGGAAGTTGTAGAGAATCGTATTGTCGACAAAAATGGTAATAACAAATTTTTTACTTAGACGTATGGTTAAGGAGATAAATAACTTACCAGTAGGAAGAACGTTATACGCGCTTACTGCCTCGTTTTCGACTTACCTCCATTCGACCGCTGCCTTCCACTATACCAAAGAACGGAACCAAAAAAGTGAGTGCACTAAATTGTTCGTTTTTAGATTGCCTACAAGAAAGGTAAGAACAATTTTGCTCGTACGATCAAAAATGCAATAGCTATATCACCCCAAAGATTTGCAACCCCTAAATTTTTATGGTTATTTGTTTATAACTTTTTTATTACAAACATCTCGCAAAGAAGTGTATTGAGGAAGTTGTAGAGAATCGAATTTCCGACAAAAACTTTATGAATTACTGTTTTCCTCAGACCTACGGTTAACGAGATCACCACACATCCCCCTACATACTAAACAACAACGGACACAAAAATATTTCAAGCAATATTCTATACCAAAATACGAAGTCTGTCATCCAATGAAACAAATGGAAGAAATCACCCAAGGTCATCTCAAAATAGGCTTCGTCCCAGTAGGTTATGTGTTGATCACTAACACCCTACGAATAATTCTAAATGAGAATGGACAAGCCGATTATATCTAAATCTTATTGATTTAAAATGCGCATTTGATATCATCCAACAGCAAGCGATATGACAGACTCTTGAAGTAAAAGAAATTTCTATAGAACTCATTAATACGATAAAAGCGCTTTACAGCAATACAAACAGCAAACCAGAACCAAGAGTGTGTCAAGAAACTCCTATTTTATTTGGCGTAAAGTGGCGTATTAGACTGAATAAATCATGCAAGAAGTAGATATCAACAGACTAGGGATGTTACACGCTTACATGTAACATGTATGCAAATGATTATCGGGTGCTGCATTGTCGCACGCAACAGTGGAAATTGCAGCTTTCGTAGACATGTTAACGAAATATGTAACTAAGGTTTTTCGATAGATATTCTAAGAAGGATGAGCCCGTTGGTCTAATTTCTCTTCTTTCTATTGCCCGTTTAAAAACTATTCTTGAAATGTATTTACTGATCTTCGACAATTTCAGCATAAAAATCATACTGCATTTTTAAGAATCATTTTTAAATGGGGCAATAAAAAGTAAAATTAACGAAATTTTCTCTAAATATTTTGAAAAAACCATAGTAAAATTCTTTTAGGACTCTCCACAGACTATCCAGGACGAGCCAGACCAGCCAGCCAGCCAGCCTAGCAGACTGGACCGATCCGGGGAACATAAGAGTAAGTCCTCTTACCGACATTCCGACCCCTTTCCGGCCGACCCTTTCCGTTCATACTTTACCCCTTTTGTCTGAGACCTCACTGTGCGTGTGCCTGGGGTCTCATCCTGTTTCCACCCTCTTTACCGTACTTTGTCCGAGACCTCACTATGCGTGTCTGGGGGTCTCATCCTTCTCCACCCGCTTTATTGTACCTTATCCGAAACCTCACTGTGCGTGTATCTGGGGGCCTCATCCTGACTTCCACCCTTTACCGTAAACTAGAAACCTCCCCTATTACCCGCTATTCTACCCTACCCGTACGTTTGCTTGATACCGCATACCGTATTGCACCCCGCTACCATAGATAACCGTATGCTTTTAGGTTTAGCAATTAACGCTTGTTGGAGTGGAAGAGTTTTGGTAATAATAAATATTATTAGGCTTGGTAATTGTGTGTTTTATTTGTTAGTATTAACACCCTTTTTTCTGAAAGCTTTAGTGACAGGTAAAGTGATCCAGACAGGGCCGACATCAGCTACACCAGCAGTTCCCTGGATTACCTTTTCTCTACTTGTAGTTACCCGGAGCTGTGGAGCATACCACGTTAAAATAACAGGCGCCCGAGAGTACCGCCCAGCACCGAAAACCACACTGCGCCACTTCGTAAGCAACCCCCGTACAATTTGGCGTCCGAGCTGAGACGCCTACCGAGCTAAACCCCGGGGCACCCCCAACGCTTACAATAGCGCACTATCAAAATTTGTATTTCCTTATTTTAGTGGTACGACTGTTAAGAATCTTTTTACTCCAGCATTTGAAAATAGACTTCAGTAATTAGCTCTTCGCTTGCTGACTTTTCTTGAGACATGCTTGAGAAAGTAATTAAGCACAATTTGCTAAGGTTAACTTTTAATGTAAAATTTTCAAAACTTTCATAACATTTTTATTAAAAGATGTTTGTGCCCAACAAAGAAAATACAAGGAATACCAAATCGTTCAAGATGTAATTTTTAAGTGTATCAAAAAGAGTTGCAAATTTAATGTGGAATTCCAATTTTAACCTAACCAATCGAAGAAACCTACGAAGTAAACGAGAATTTTTTTAATATAATAACTGTTTTGTATGAAAACTGGTCGCTCAAAAAAAGCTAACGAATGCTATTATACTTTATCAAAATATTTCAAATGCTAATAATAACAACAATAATGGACTGTATGTAAAAAAGACTTACCGACAAGTGCTGCTTCTGATCTTGCTTCATTGAAGAGATTTAACCATTACTATAACATTATGGCATGGAAAAAGTGAAGTAGGCAGAAGGAAGAGATTTAGGGAAATTGCCGCTATAATTAACTATTAAATGGGAATCTAATCCCCTATGCAAACTTGCTATTTTAAATTAACTAATAACACTTTTCCGTTAAGTCAGGCTAATTTTGCGTCTTTTATTCAACTCACTCAATAGTATATTGTACAACTAGTGATACAATGACGATGTTTGTAATACGAGTATAAGTTTGTTTAACGAGCCGCGAAGCGGCGAGTTAAGCTATATACGAGTATTACAAAAAGGAATTGTAACACGTGTTTTACATACTACTTTGTCTATTTCGCCTTAATTTACAATTTACTTTAAAGAAATGGGAAAATGTACACGCGGGTATTTTTGATGTGGTAATGTTGGTAATAACTGATAACGCATACAATGACATCCATGTCCTGTCATTTTGAAAAAATCACGTAGGCAGGGAAAAATTCAAGTTTAAAAAAAGGTGACAGCTTAGTTGTTTCTTCTGATATAAGATAAAAATGTATTTTTATTATAAATAATTATTTTGATAAGACAATCATGTACTCAATCAAGGTTTTACTGTTTCTATTACAATAAACATTTTAATACATCAAAACTGCTTAACATACAACAATAGAAAATAACTAACCTAACCTCTAAATCTAAACAATGAAAATGAAATTTGAGTAGGGACGGACACGGGATTCACGACCATCAACTTGATCCGGAAAACCAACAAGCTTTTCAGCGCATTTTCGTAGGAAATCCGCTATTAACCGCGCTTTGTTTTAATTCAAAGCTTCTTAAAATGAAATATGTTTCATTATTCTCGCTGTTATTTCTGAGCATCATAACATTCAAATTTTCAAAACGGCGCCAGTTAATGAATACTTATTAGTACCTATCACGGGAAAGTGCGTTTCTTTTGGATAATGTGCCCCCAAAATACTTCCGCGTGTTGGTTGTCGAGCATTATTCCTTTCCTTTTTATATTCTTCCTAACACCTTGGTTATGTTCCCATTAGTAGGTAAAAACTGAAAAAAATATTTGATGAAATGGAGGTGTACATCATTCAACTCAATTAAACTTACCTCAATATCGACAAGCGATATACGTTTTGGCTTTTTAATCTAATTTTGATCTTGAAATCAGAATATAGCTGTGTTATTGCTTATTACGCATTTACGTCTGACACTGGACTTCGTTGACAGAATGACATGACAGAGTAGGCTGGCAGCAAAATTTACTTACTACTGCCAGCCTTACAAATAAAAAAATCACTACTTTCAGTTGCACAAAGTAGCACTTTGTGTAACTGTTTTTCGCAAAAACAGTGTCACAAAGTAAACTTTGTATACGCGAAATAGACAAAATTCAATTTTACTTTTAAAAACTATACAAAGATTACATTCCCACTATTTAACATATGCGCCGACGCTAACGTCGTCGAATATCCTAAAAACGATAAATTTTGAAAACATTTAAGAAGAAAATAAAACCAAACAAATATTTCCTTTTACGAAATAAACTAATCAAAACTTGGCGTAAACAATAACTATAAATAGTTAATATTGTTGTTTTAATTGCTTATAAAAGCAATTGTAAAAAATTGTCATTACCGTTCTCCATAGAGATTTCTGTTCTCCTCCTTTTCTTCTACTTAATTCTAACCAAAAAAGAACCTTTTATATCTCTGGTAAGCATTTTTTTTAAATTAAATTATAAGTATGTAGGTACACATACTGTACTCCCTGCTAAGCGAAAAGGTCGTATCTGCAAAACATCAACTCAGAAATATACCATATTTTTTCTTAGCTCACATTAACATTTATATAGTACATTTCTACATTGCAGTTTTGCAGATACAACCTTTTCGCTTAGTAGGGCAGTATAGGTAACTACATATAACATAACAGTGACAACACATAGCGTTGTTGTCCTATTCGCCCTTTTAAAAGTTAACTTCAGCCAAACCTCTCGCATTCAAAAGTAATTGTATAATATTGGTTTCACATTCACGTTATTTTTCCGAAAATCTTTATAATTTAAAACATAGTCCAGCTCACTGCACACATCAAACATGTTTCGGATCGATCTCATATCATGTGAGATTTTTATACAAGCGCTAGAGCATTAGTCTCTCACATATTCAGTCAACGATCTTACCTAAGAAGTTGTATCTAGGATGAAGGAATAAGCCAACTTCTTCTGTTTTTAAGCCTGTAACATTTTCAAATGACCGTATAGCGACTCGTTCATGAAGATTCCCATATTTGGTTGCTCTGTTTCCTCCAAATTCGGTGTATGATAAATTTTTTACCACGTTGGCAGATGACGTTTTTGGCAAAAGTTTACATATTCTTCCAAAATTTGAAGCAGTAAGGCGAATGGAACGTTCTTGTCTCCAGATGGGATTACAATTCTGACCTTTTGTTTTTAGTTCCAGTTCTGTTCGCTCGTTGCCAGTTTTGATTAAAGTTGGTAAGAACTGTGCTTCTTTTTCTTTATATTCTATTTCCGGAAGATCTGAAGCACTACCATAATCTTCATCATCTTCCTGAACTTTTTTGTGTTCTCTGGTCAGTTTTTTTTACATAGTAATTTTCGTTGGTAATATTGAAATCTGTTGGAGTTTTTCTTCTTGATAAATTTTTCAGTATGCTGACCTGGACGTTTGCTAGTTGCAGCCTTGTAAATACGCCTAAAATAGTATGGCCCCATATTATATGATATTGCCGCTGCCTCACATCGTGTTTAATAGCCTCCTTTTAAAGAAAAATCTACTCCTTTACCACCAACGTATTTACATACAATTGGATTATAGAGTTTGGCTGAATTATTGACCATGTCCAGAATAAGATTGTAAGCGTTATTTACCAGTCTGTAGACGCAATGCATAATATCGTCATATGTTCCAATAGTTTAAAATCTGAAATTTTGTTGTCATCGTCTGGTTCTTTTTTATTACAAAAGTAGTCTAAATTGGCACAATTTTTATGCTCTCCCAAGATATGACTGGCATATTTAACAAGTCCGATTTCAAATTATCAACTTGAACATCTAGGGAGACATCTTCTTGTTTTCTATAATGAACTGCTTTTGTGACAGCCGATCTAAACGTTTTGTTCGAGACTTTTTTCTTAGTAACGGCATGTCTACTAGCACACATACAGTGTGTTTAGATTTACAGGTTGACATCCCCATATTTTTGTTATGTATAATCGAAGCAATTACAAATTCTTATCAGGCGTAAAACCCCTTAAAAGAGGAGTGTGTGTAGTTATCAACCACATTTATTATAAACCACCAGACTATGATCAAAGTTAAGTGCAAATAATTCAAGAAACATAGGTCTTGTTGCATTATTAGAATTGAATTAAGAACTTTTATGTTTGTTTAAAAAAGTGCCATAGAAATTGACAACAAAATTCTGTTTACAAATTGTGTTGGGATTTATTTAACAAAATGGTTGAAATCATTGGCCGTTGAAAGGGAGAAACAGTTCGTTTGGAACTGCTTCTTCCCGACCAAACGAACTGTTTCTCCCGTTTCAACAACTAATAATTTCAGACATTTTGTTCGAGTGCGAGAAAAAGTATTTGCAACACAATTGTTTTTATTAAACGACAATTCGTAGATTTTTATAACAAAAATACTGTAAATCATATTAAGATGCTATGATTATAAAGAAAAATTATCACTACGTCTAAAAATGGAACCTATGTTTCTCTGCTTTCCAGGCAGAAGCTCTACCGCTGAGCTATCTCGGATGATTACCAACGGAAATGACAATTCTTCTACATAACTTCTACATCTTTTTTAATATCATTTTTTCTATTTCGCATTAAATTAACTTAAAACTTTTTAATAAAATTTGCTCTTAAATCTTAACTTTCAAAAAATTATTTTAGGGATTGTTTTTGATACATCTTTATGATAGCAATACTGATATTGATGTATATATGTGAAGATTTGACTGCTAAAAAGTAGGCAGATCTTGTTACAATTGTTTTCTGAAGCTCTTTGGGTGATAAGTAACATATTAGCAGCATTTCTAGTATTGTAGATATGACCAAGATAAGTTTTATTATTATAAAAAGTTGTCGTATATTACTCACTTTCGCTTCCCTAAACAAACACACAGAAGAATATTGTATAGGTTTGCTCATTAGCACTTTTAGTATGGTTTTTTTGTACCACATCTAGAGATTTAATATGAGAATGCAAGGCACCTCCCCAGGCAGATATTCCATATTGTAAGAGTTATTGCAAAAGTGCGTAATATAAATTTTCGTTTCGTCCATGTTCAAAAAGGATCTAATCTTTTTAAAAAGATAAACTAGCTTTCTAAGTTTTGAAGTTAATGTTAGAAAATGCTTGGTCCACCTTAAATGGCAGTCTATATGCACACCTAGATATTTAACACTGCCCGTTATCATAATTCCAAATTTAGTATTGTAAATTTTCATATTGTTATATTGCGGCAAATTATTTTGATATGATGTAAAAGGTAAACAGTGTATCTTCTGTATATTTAGGCTTAAAAGGTTTGCATCCAGCCATTTCAGTACCGTAGTCATATCTCGACTAATTTTATTGTAGATATTTATCCATGAATCCCCAAAGAAAAACAGTACAGTGTCATCGGCAAAAGAAAGAGTTATAAAATCTAATTTTTAATTTAACAAATCATCAGCATATATAAGAAATAACACCGGACCCAATACACTACCTTGTGGGACCTCGAAATTACAGTTTTTTAAATCACTCATGGTGCCACCCACTTTTACACACTGTGTTCTATTTACTAAATATGTATGTGTAAAGTAATTGATGAAATACCGTCTTAAAGGCTTTTGACAAGTCTAAAAATACTGCTGCTAAAAATAGTTTTCTATCTAGATTTGAATAGATGTTAGAGGCTAGTTTATTTATAGCTTGTTCTGTAGATCTAGCAGCACGAAACTCAAACTGATTTGGTAGCTTGTTATTTTCTAAGAAAGATACTAAACGGGATTTTACTAACTGCTCAATTATTTTAGAAATATTTGATAGAAGAGCTATCGACGTTTCCGAAAAGGGGGCAAACCTGTTTGTTTTAAACTTAACCTTAGATTGAAATCGCGATAAAAAACAATCAACGGCGCTAGTGTTTCCAACATAATTTTTCTTTAGATACTAGACTTCACGGCTTTCTAGACATATCTTATCCATATATATTTTTTTCATAAAATTGTATTTTCTATTGTATCCCCTAAGTGGAGAAGTTTGACCAGAAATTTGATTTAAAAAACATATAATCTCCAGCAAACATTCTGAAAATAATCATTAATATTCTATAATAAATTACCAATATTTTAGGTAGGATGTAACTGATTTTGGACAAAATTTAAAAGGTGCAACGCATTTTACAACAGTTTTATTTCAGATAATAGTGACGAAACGATCTGCTTTGTATAGCAACATCCTAATATGGAATCAAACGTTATGAAAACACGAAGTAAATTCCGAAATATTAATCTCACGGAATGTTATTAATTTTGTAAATATTGAACAACCGCTTACATAACTTTGGTTTAATTGAATGACCCCGGATGGTTTATTCCGTAGGATATTTGTTTTTATAAAGTTTGGCTAACCTTAAAACAATAGACAAAACGTATAACCACAATACAAATACCAAAATAAGTCTACGAAATTTATCTGTTAATTAGGAAGATATATTTTCATTTATTATCATTCTGAGACGCTATTGTTGGAAACAAATGCTTTATTCATCACATACAATTTATTCTTTACAAAAACTATTAAAAAAAAACTATAAAAAGAGGTGGATAAGAAGATAAACCTAAAAGGATGCGTCTGCGTTTGACATTTCATAATTTTTTTTTCTACCTTTCCTCAAAATTATCCACGAGAAAAGAACTTGAAAAAGAAATTAAAATGAATGTTCATTGTCTAAACTCAAGCAGTACCGTCTTAAAAGTTTTGAAAATTCCTTTTGTCTTTCTATTGTGCTTTTCCCAGTGTAATACCGATTATTATTAGCCTACTTTAATAATTAGAGTTGTCAAGCAAGAAGCGCACCTGAACAAGAAAGTTTTCTCACTGAGAAATGAGTTTGAAACGTAAATTTCAAATGGATGACAGCTGAATATCTCAAGCTTTATTCTTTGGGTAATCAATATTAATGGTAGCGCATATTGTTTTATTTGTATTGTTAATTCCTTTGGTATTCGGGCGGTTTTGTTTTTGGTATTTGTACGTAATTCATTTTCTACATAAATTCTAGTAAAGTACACTTTTGTTAAAATTCTTGTATTATTAAAAATTAAAGAGAATTAACGTACGATGAGGGAAAGTAGTATTTGATTATTATTACGTTTTAAAATATGCAACAGAACCATCCATAAAGCTTGATATTTCTGTAATATCTACCATAAGTTGTAAAAACTGTAAACAACATTAACACACATTAGTGCATATATCGGATATCAGATATTACCTTTTTAGTACAGTAAAATAAGCATTAATAACGGAAAAATATTAGAAAGCTGATAATTTCCATAGATGTTACACGAATACACGCTGTTTAATAAACCGATGAGATCAAGTCTGCTCGAACCGCCATCTTGAAAAAATGGCGGCTAATATGAAAGTTCGTAAATAACTCGATTTTGGCAGGTTGGACGTGAGAAATACACAGAGCTTTTTATTATTTGTATAAATATAAATCCCCACAATCTGGCTTTTGTTGAATTAGCTAGCGCATATAGTTTCGGAGATATACATAGATTCAGCAATATCGATTGTATTTCCCTTAAGAAAATCACAGAAAAATGATCTTGTAAATGGTGATTGATATATACCGATACTTACACAATACTTACGCATGTTAATAGAATTTCAGAATCTCTTTCAGTGTGAAAAATCCATGGATCACTACAATCATACATCATACATGATACACGGCGATTCAAGAGCTAATGGTCAGACTTTGAGGATAAGCTTCTCAGGTCATTAGTAACATTTTTTGATTAAATGAACTTAAATATTTCGAAAATTTTGCACGACGTTAAAAGAAAAGTACGTGTAATAAATGCAGATCAGTGTTAAGTCTAACAGAACTAAATACAAACTCTTTAGAAATTGACACCATCGATAAAAACGTGACATCTGTTGAATGAGCAAAACAAGGATGCAGACGACGCACATTGCATTTCCCTGTGTTTTAGTAGGAAACGCAGGCAGAAATGACATCATTCTACTAATACTGGCCTATTTAATTATCATAATAGCTTGATTTGTTATTTGTTAATAAATAGATAGTTAATTAAGTAAAAATATGTTTAGATAATTTAATCTATCCATCAGTAGGTATTGTTATTTTTTATTGAAGTTCTAAATAACGTAAAAGGTTCTTTTAGTAAAACCTACTCTTTTCTATGTTTTGGATAGAACGACCCTGATGGGTGGTAATTTGTTTGCAAGGAAAATAACTACATAGTTTAAAAATGTTGCGTAAAAAATAAGTACTGTTACTGTTTTACTAAAAACTGCAGCGTAAGGGGTTTGCAATTTGTTATTATTGCAATTATTAGCCACAATCTTTATGAATACTTAATTTTCTTTATGGAAATAAATATTATATAATTATTAATTAATATTAATTCTAACTAACTATGAAAGTGCAAAGATGAGGTGGATAAAGGTTCTTTCTTTTTTTTACGGTTTAACAAATTCGTATGGATTGTAGATAATAAAGGAATAAACATTAAATTTAACGTTCCAAGAAATAGAACTACAAGATTGAAAGAAATATAATACCACAAAGAAGGTACCCAGTTGTGTTTGTGTTCCTTGAAGTAATAATAACAAAACGGTATGTAGAGTATTTATTGCTGATTTATCTTTTATTACTTGGTACTATGCACATTTGAGAAACCAAACACTTCAAACAGTATTGTTTAGCTCCTTGAACTTCAAAATATGTGTCACTATTACATGCACCATAATATGTGTCTGTTCTTACTACGTATTCAATTTGAAAATATGTGTTGAATTTTGATGCTGTTTTCTCCAAAATTACAAGAAATTTTTCAACGAATGAAAACCACGTTTTCTATAGTAGAATCTCGTGTAGTGGCGAGGCAGATGGCCAATGTAACAAATTTGGTTCACCCTGAAACCTACCTAGCAACCACCATAATAGATTTTATATTATAGTAGTACAGATGATATTTTGACCGGTGGTCACTGTGTATGAGTGGGACCCTCTTTTCTGGACGCCATTTAGGAAAATGGCGGATGCAAATATTTGATTGTTAGTACTTTGGAAACCACTCAACCTAAAAGCTTGATCTTGGTGTCAAATTATATGTTTTTGGGGTCGAGGAATTCAAAAAAGTCTTTAATTTATTCGTATATACAACCCATCTCCCATTTTTTATTTGCAGATAAAATTCCAGATTGTTTTATTAGCATTTACTCGCGCTCTCTACATAAAGCAGAAAATTCAAAATCAATCAAAGAATTTCGGAAATTACAGTTTGGGTAAAAATCACCAGAAATGCTTCCTCCTACATATTCTTCATTGAACATATAACTAACTACACATCCAACATGCACATTACCAAGCATTTGTGTGGAAAAAAGGATTGGAGGCTAAGCTATTGTTGCCTGATTAACTTGATTGCGGATGGTACGATGATAATGGTGCAGCTTGTGCAGTGCGGATGTATACTACCGATTGTGCTCGATCTAATTGTGTGTTACATTAAACCAGCTACCATGTCTCAAAGTGCGTGGGTGTTCTCATGAGTAGTGTAAGAACATATATTCAACCCGGGATGATGAGGATGAAACAGTGTAACTCTTGAATTTATATTCTATCACACAGGGAAGTTAGGCCCCGCATAAAGGACATTTTTAATTGTGGTTTTCATGTTTGAGTAAAAGAATAAATATCATGTTTAATTGTGGTTATCATTTTGAGTAATAAGAAATATCATTATCTTTGTTTAATAAAGGAAGATTGTAATAGTTAGAAAAATAATTAAATAAAATTCATTTAATGCCATATATTGGGCCTAAAAAGTGGGAGACTTTTTTAAATTCCTTGATTTCAAAACATATAATTTGACACCAAGATCAAGTTTTTAGGTTGAGTGGTTTCAATCAAATATTTGCATCTGCCATTTTCCTAAATGACGTCCAGAAAGAGGGTCCCACTCATACACAGTGACCACCGGTCAAAATATCATCTGTACTACTATAATATAAAATCTAGCATGGTGGTTGCTAGATAGGTTTCAGGGTGAACCAAATTTGTTACATTGGCCATCTGCCTCGCCACTACACGAGATTCTACTATAGAAAACGTGGTTTTCATTCGTTGAAAAATTTCTTGTAATTTTGGAGAAAACAGTATCAAAATTCAACCCAGGTTTTCAAATTGAATACGTAGTAAGAACAGACACATATTATAGTGCATGTAATAGTGACACATATTTTGAAGTTCAAGGAGATAAACAATACTGTTTGGAGTATTTGGTTTCTCAAATGTGCATAGTACCAAGCAATAGATTCAGAAAATTATTTTCGTTTTTCTAGGTTAACTGTGAAACTTTGTTTCGCATGGTATCGAATCCAAATTTATATAACTTATGAAGGAGACTAAGAAGAAATTCTTGAGCCATAGAAATGCCAAATCGCAGCATTAGTTTAGTCGCTATAACAGACGATATGAGAAAAATATTCATTTTTCTCGACTTTTTTCTGTATTTTCTAACATTAAACTAACCAAAACTACAAAGACATTATGGATATCATCTAGCACAACAAAAAACCTTAGTAACATTTGTTGTATGATCAATTGTTATGCATAAAATCGGATTATTTTACATAAATCCTTCCTTGAAAGCTTGAAGTATATTTTTACATTCATTGTTGTTTAGGACGTCCATTTTTTCATTTGCGACATCGTGACAATATCTTGATTCTGAAATCGTTAAATAAAAATGTAGTATCTCCTCTGACAACGTCCAGTTAAGAGCTAACAGTCATCGATCGAAGGAAACTACAAGTTAAAATTATATTGTCAACTCAAACGAAATTGTCTAAGGATCTCCTATATAATAATAGCGTTCCGATGCCGGTGTCCGATGTCCGATATCCACCGAAAAATATCTCGAAAACTAGAAGACTTAAGAAGCTGAAATTTTACAGGCAGGTGGGCCTTGCCCCAAATGGGTGCATAGTATATTCTTAATCCTAAAAACCCGAGGGGGTCGCAGGGGGTGGCATTTCTTAAAAAATCATTAAGGCTATATATCTCTTGATTCAAGGCAACATTCCAGAGGGAGAAAAGTTTTCCGTAAAAATAACTATTATAAAAATCTTGATTGTGAGTAATCTGTAAGAGATACGTACATGCCATCCTGGACTTTTTTGTAGATCCTTTTGAGGGCTACAATTCGTTATAGTTTGGGTTTATCTGTCACCATTTTCGCAGCTTAATGAGTTTTGTCTGTGTTAGAGCCAATTTTCTTAAGTATGTATTTCATACTTTGCTTATTACTGGACTATGCGAAAATCCTCTGAATAATCTGTGTATATAGAAGCATTTGCTAAGAAATAAGCTATCAAATAGTGAAAACGGCATCAAAATCTATTGAGTGGTTCTCGAGATTCACTCGTTTCAACAAAAACTGGGCTTACAAAAACTACAAAGTTAATGGAGGCACGCCCTGATTGCCAGCAACTTCGGTTGCGCGTTTGCAGCTTCGGTGCCTTCACACGCCGTTGATTTCCCAACAAATATTATGCTATATAAAGTATATAATATATTAATAATAAACTACATAGGTATTTAATTAAAATATAGTTATTTAATAAATTAGTTGGTTAATGAAGGCGATTAATAAATCGAACTGTTTAAAGCACGAACGAGCGATAGCGAGTGAGTTGCTTTAATAGTTGAGATTATTAATCGCTCATTAACCAACGAATTGATTACAACATTTTTTCGTTGACCGCAAACTCTTTTATTGTGGTGACAAAATTTGAAATTATTAATACCAAATCAAAACTAATTTTGAGAAAAAAACATAGTTACCACTGATAAACATGACATGCGAATTTATAACAAAAATGGTTGTCATTGTGAAAAAGTAGGTACTAGTAAGAGTTTGTGAATTCGTAATTATGCAGTAATGGAGATAGAAAACCATGAAGTACTACCACCTGCAGTGTTGGAAGGTGCAAACAACGCCTGTGCAAGTTTGTTACCAGCCAAAAGTCGGGGCCTGTACGAAAAAACTTATAATGACTTTCATACCTGGTGTACCGAGCAACATATAACCAATTACACAGAGCCTGTCCTTCTGGTATACTTTTTAAACATTGCTCAAAGAGGCCTAATAGCAAGCCTGTGGCCAAAATTCTCAATGTTGAAATCAACTCTTTATGTCAAGAAAAATATTGACATTGGAAAATTTAACAAATTGATAATGTTTATTAAAAGACAAACTGAAGGACACGTCCCGAAGAAATCTAAGGTTTTAGAAAAAGAACAAGTGCAACAATTTATTCTTGACGCTCCTAATAATTTGTTCCTAATGACTAAGGTAAGCAAAATGGCTTAAATTTAAATTTGTAATAGCAAACCACTTTATAGGTCGCACTAATTTTTGGAATCGCAGGAGCATTAAGGAAGCATGAACTTTTGGAGTTACAAACCAGTTATGTTGAAGACTTAAAATCAAAATTTCTAATCACCATTCCAGGATCAAAAACAAAAACAAAGGAGAAAAGAATTTTTACGATTGTGGATAACGATCAAAATACTTTCTTAAAATTAATCAGACAATATATAACACTGAGACCACAGCATACAAAACACACACGATTCTTTGTACATTATAGAAACAATAAATGCACTGCAAACCCTGTGGGCATTAACACATTTGCCAAAATACCATGTGCAGTTGCACAATTTCTAAAACTGGATCAGCCACAGCTATATACAGGACATTGTTACCGCAGATCATCTGCCTCAATATTATCAGATTCAGGGGCAGATTTTGCGGCAATAAAGAGACATGGGGGGTGGAAATCAACTAGCGTTGCGGAGGCATACATTGAAGATTCAATACAAAACAAAGTAAATATTGCTAAACAATTATTTTGTACAAACGAGACAGCCACTTCTTCCACCCCCCCAGTTGACAACAACAATATTAACATAACCTCAACCAACCTTGAAAACATCCAAAATGATTTAAACCTAAATATAAATCGTGACGTCCACAACACAAACAATAATAAGTTATCGATTCCTTTCTTGACTTTGAATAGTTGCACTATTAACAGTTTTGTTATGAATATACAAAAATAATAAATTATTATGTATTAAAATGTATAATAATAGTCATTGTGTTTCTATATGAGTATATTTGGTTGCCTATATCAAACGTCAAATCACAAAAAGAGTGGATTAATGAAAAAGGATCTATTAATGGCGTCCATTAATGCATCCTTTTTTAGACAAAATAATTCATTAATATTGACATTAACAAGCGGTCAACGAAAAACTATATTATGTATTCTCTTTGAACACGCCTACCATTCGTTTAAAGTTATTTTGAAAAAAGGCCAACTTATGTGTTTTTATAGTATTTATTTGAGCAAAAAAAGTGTGGGATTTATTAGTAATTACGAAGGAAGGCATTGCTAATTATGAATCAAACGTGATTATATTAAATTATAGTTACATGTTATGATTCGATTGACATTATTATTAGGGAAAATAAAAACTCCGCTGCAGTAGCACATCCTGAGCTACGGGATCAAAAAAAAAACTTACTTTGTGGATAGCTGACATGATCAGAAGGGGACCGTTGATTTTTTAACGGGTATTATGCTAGTATGTTTATAAATACAACTATATGTGAACGTTTTGTATTTTATAAATACAACTATAAAAGCTTTTTAATGCAAGTATGAAATTTAGTATAATTAGTAGGAAAACTGTAATTATAATTAATACAGGACTTTATACAATATTATCTTTTTATTTATTATAGAAAAATAATAAGAAATCAACATGAATTAGACATGAACGAAAATTCAGTTTTATGTAGGTGTATTCAGAAATTCGAGATAGCTCAGATACTTCCTCCTGAAAATAATAAAAGTGTAAGGTTTCAAGTGGTTGAAGTAAGCAATATTGGAAAATGCTAGTTATAACATTGGACTCATTTTATTACTCGTAAACTTCGGATCTTATTGATTTGAATATATCTACTACATAAACCAGAACAAACCCAAATATCTCGATGTGCTGAATTTTTTCCAAGAATGTTTAATTTAATATCAGAGAACATTGACGTTGATGACGGTGCTCTTTCTGTTTTATTTACTATTTTATGGACATAAAGTTGTACTTGTATTGGACATTATACTAATACAAAAAGAAAATGTATATTACAGTTATATCTATCTATACTAGCGAACAAGGTCGGTTCTTCAAACCTTGACCAAGCAAATTTACGAACAATTAATTCATTTAACTATATATAATATAATGATTATGTGGATACGAACCTGGAAGTTAAGTATGCTGTTTTCATAGTAAATGAAAGCTGCTTTTATGTCAAGTTTCTTCTTTGCTAAAATTTAAATTTTCCACCGTGCAGTGGCACCAGTTATAAGGACCACGCGGAGTATAGGATATATACCCCGAACAAACTCGTTATAGTATATATATATATATATATATATATATATATATATATATATATATATTTGTCAAACCGCTTATACACACCCGTTTCGCTATATTCTACCGACTTGTCGGACCATTTTCGCCGCTCTCAGACCCGGGCTTGGGTCTGGCAACGTTCTCCTATGTTTTCGAGGTCTACAGGATAATGCTTTCCTAAAACTGCAATAAAAAAATATACAATTTGGGTGTGGAAAGGTAGGGTCTGTAAAAAGTTTTATACAACCGTAGTTCATCACAATGAACTATAGGGGGCGTCGCTCCTTTCTCAAGTGTATATCGTATATTTTTATACAAGACGCTATCAAACCCGCTATGTTCTACAGACTTCCTAAGCCCTGGATCTGGCAACATTGCCATGACGCATATGTTAAGCTTTGTTTTATAAACGTTTGGTTATAATAGCTCGCATTTAATATTTGATGGAGAAAAGTGACGTAAGAATTACATCAGCTCGTATGCGAGTTGGCTTTGAAAAATTGAAGGATTTAATATTTATTAATAATAATAATATACTTTATTTATAGCATATAACTAGATCAATTCCATATAATACATTATAATTTCTTAAATATTAATGTAATTTATTACATATTTTTTACACCGTTTCTTAAATAATGTTAAAGATAATAATAATGTTTATTTCCAAATAAAGAATTTCCAAAAATTCTCAAAATACAAAAAATCCAAGATACAAATATGAGAAACAAAATAAAAAAACATGTTCATTCACAGCATT
Organism: Agrypnus murinus; assembly: GCA_929113105.1. Classification (NCBI taxonomy): domain Eukaryota; kingdom Metazoa; phylum Arthropoda; class Insecta; order Coleoptera; family Elateridae; genus Agrypnus; species Agrypnus murinus. The sequence continues at coordinate 67,331,956 of OV816025.1, forward strand.
ATATCATAAAAGAGAACACAGTATCAAATGCATAAAATAAAGTAAAGAAATGGAAACCACAAGGATATAATTCAGCACTGCTGATCTTACATCATACCTTGAAATAAAAGTTTTAATACATTGTTAGGTATGTTGACGCCTATACTAAAAAGAAACTTATAATTAATTTAGATTTAAATAAAATATTCTGCAATAGGTGCAATACATTTCAGCATTTTTTAACTGTATAAAAGTGTAAAATTATAAATATACAATTAAAATAAAATAGAGTAAAGCAGGCAGCTGCCATCCACTGAAACATAGTTTAGGTAAGAGATATCATGATATCAACATGAAAAAGATTTAAGAAAAAGATTTAAATACCAGATACTTGCTTAATATATAAATATTCACGTACGTGTCGTTTAAAGCAGTTTAAGGAGTAGCTTTTAATATAATCTGGTAAAACATTGTACCGGGTCCGCCAAGTTTTATGTTCACCCCACTTTTTGAACTTAAATGTTATAGGAAAGGAACGCAATTTACATAGTATACGCATTGGATATTAGCTTTTCGAGAGTGCATATTTGTTTTTTAATATTGTTCGTAGAAGGCAGTAAAATAAAAAAAAACCTCATTTACATTAAATTTACAAATTTTATTCTCCACGCTATGACGTCGATTTCAACTTCTAGAACTTAAGAAATGCACATTGTAGCCAAAAATAAATTTATACAAATGTTAAGTGCTCATATAAAGTGAAAAAAACTCGTAATGACCTAAAAAATTATTACAAATAGATAACATTTCATGATAAGACGCTTCATAAACTTTCAATTCAGTATGTAAAATTTGGCTACCCTTACGTAATTAGAACTCTTGATTGTCGGGGTGAACATAAAACTTGGCGGACCCTGTACATTTTATAAACGTTAAATGTAAATGATCGTTCAAATAGAGCTGTATGATGAGTAGGTGGAGTGATGCGTCCTTTAAACCTTAAATTTAAATGGTGAGCATCATTTCGGAACGATATTTTCTTGTATAAGTATATAGGAATTTTCTGAGTAATAATTTTATGATAAAGACATGCAGCCTGTAACAGCCTTCTGTTTTTCATGTTCAACCATGAACAATCAGCTAATTTATGAGATATGTGATCATATTTTCTAATGCCTAATATCAGTCTCAAACACGAGTTCTGTACTCTCTGAATTCTGTCAGCATAGTCTTTAGTCATACAAGTACCGTAAACTTCACGACAATATGAAAAATTGGATAAAACAAGGGCTTCACACAACGTGGTTTTTACCTTGGGTGTTAGAAAGCACCTATGTGGGTAAATTAATTTTAAATTTAAGTAGGCTTGTCTTATGTTATTAGTAATGTGAGTAGTAAATCTAAGAGTATTGTCAACAACTAATCCCAAATTCCTTGCTTCGTTTTTTATTGGTATTATAATGTTATTGATTTTTAGTTTTACATGAGGTCTTAACTGCTCTAACTTTGCAGAACTTCCAAATAATAAAACTACTGATTTTGATGGATTGATTGATAAAGAGTGCTGTAAAGATTTGTCAGAAATTGTATTTAAATCGGTTTAAATATTTTGCAACGCCAGCTCCCACTTATCATAATCAAAGGAAAAGTATAGTTGAGTATCGTCTGCATACATGTGGATAGAGCAGTATTTAACAAATCTATGAAACAAATGTACATATAAAGTAAAAAACAAAGGACCAAGAATTGATCCTTGAGGCACACCAGATGTAATAGGATGGAATTTCGAGAAACCGCTGCTCAATCTCACCATTTGTTGTCGATCACTTAGATAACTTTTAAGTAAAGCAATTGCATTATGGCCTAGTCCAATTGATTTTAAAATTGATAAAAGAACTTCATGATTGATCATGTCGAAAGCTTTGCTAAAATCCAATAAAATCAATACTGATATCTTATTTTGGTCACTAGCCATCATTATGTCGTCAGTAATTTTTAACAGTGCTGTCGTACAACTATGTCCAGCTCGAAATTCCGACTGGTTATCAGGTAAAACTTTGTGATTATCTAAGAAATTTCGTAATTGATTATTCATTACTTTTTCAAGAAGCTTAGATGTACAGTTTTTTACATTAGCTGGAAGTGAATTATATTCAACTAAACCTTTATGAAACAGATCATTTTGTCCTATATTTGTTGTTACTGTATGAACATAAAAATTATTTCTACTTCTTGTATTATGATCATGAACATCTTCTACGAATAGTAATTCATTTAAAATGTGCTCTGGATATATTCGGTTTTTTATTTTAAATATTATTATCATCGTATTATAAAATATATTTTGCTTAACACTTAACAAAGATGTAACTTGCTACATTCTTCTTATGCTAGTATACCTACTACATTTTAGTATTATTCTTAACGCACAATTTTGTTTTTTTTGAAGATTGTTAATTTCAGTATTATTTAGGAGGTAAAGTATACTAGCACAATAATTAAAATGGGGAAGTATTATTGTTTTATATAGTAATAATTTAGATCACTTGCTAAGATTTTGGCTTATTCTACCCATGAAATTTACTATTTTTGAAACTTTACTGATAACATAGTTTGAATGACTAGAAAATGTTAAGTGACAATCTATTATTCCGCCTAAGTACTTCCACTCATAAACTTGCTCTATTTTTTGACTATTAATTTGTATTCCCACATGACTAGATGTATCAATTTCGTTAAACTTATTTTTTATTATCATGAATTTTGTTTTATTTACATTTGAAGAAAGACTATTTTTACCTAACCAGTTATATACATTTACTAATTCATCATTGATGATATTTATTACTTTTTCAAGATCATCTGCTATAAAATATATTAAAGTGTCATCTGCAAATAATTGAATGTTACATTTTTTAATTACATTGACAATATCATTTATGTATAGTACAAATAAATCAGGACCTAATACAGTTCCTTGTGGAACGCCAAAGGTAGTTTTTTTAGCTGAAGATGTAGCATTAAAGTATCTAGTTTTTTGAAATCTGTTTTTGAGATATTCACTAAACCATTTTATAACTATTGGGCCGAACCCATATCTTTTTAATTTCAATAATAATAGATCTCTATTAATAGTCTCAAAAGCACGTCTGAAGTCTAGAAAAACTACACCTATCACCTTCTTCTTGTAAATAGCATTTTTCCATTTCAAAAGAACTGATTGTATTGCACTTTCACATGAATTATTTTTCCGAAACCCTGATTGAAAAGGTGTTAACAGTTTGTTCACTTCAATGTAGTCACGAAACTGGATATTTACGACGGTCTCTAATAATTTTTCATAAGTTGACACCATGTTGATCTGTCTGTATTCTTCACATTTGTTAGTGTTGGTTATCTTCTCAATGGGGATAATATGGGATGTCTTCAAGGTTTCTGGGAAGGATCCACTTTCTAGACTCATTTGAATTAGATGCAAAAATCTCTGTCCTATTACATTGAAAGCTAATTTAAGAATCTTTACTGTAATACCATCGACACTACTATTCTTATTAGGTAAATTGTTTATAATTTTTTTTAACTCCAAAAACTCTATTGGTAAAAATTTCTCGAACTTGCATTGATGTACATTAATGTGGCTTAAATCAGTTTCAATTTGGGTTAAATTTGTTAATGTAATAATTTGTTGTATGCCGTTAATAAAGTAAATATTGAATTTTTCTGCAATTTGAATTTCCTTTTTTTCTAACTCATTGTCAAAAATAATACCTTCCTTTTTTTGTCTGTTATGGCCTCCTTTAATTAATTCTTTAACTGTTTTACACATTTCTGTTGAGTTATTTTTCATATCATCTATTTTTTCTTGATAATAATTTCTCTTGTGGTTCCTGATCAAACTAACAATTCCATTTCTTTGTTGTCTATGCCAATTCATATCACTTTCTTCTTGTGTAAAGATTGCTCTTTTATATAATCTGTCCCTTTCTTCAATTTCCAAGGCTATTTCTGTGGTCCACCAACGCTTACAACTCCATTGACGTTTAATGGTTTTTTTAACAGTTGGAGTATGCCTGTTTAGTGTGTCCATTATGGTTTTAACTAATGTTTCTGCTAGTTGATTGGTGTTTGTACAGTCCGGATTCCATGGTTGATCCATTAGATCTAATTGAAATTGCATTTCATTGAAGTTGCTCATTTCTCTGTGTTGTATTGTATATTCTTCATATTTTTGGAACATGGTGAGTTAATTTCTGGGGAAAGTGGATGGTTTCCAAATAAGGTGGAAAAGTACATATGTCATTTTCCGTAGTAATCAAACGATAAATTTCAAGAACTTGATTAAATTCTTTAGTATAAAAGTACTGTAATATCTTCTTTGTACGTTTGTTTGTTGTTAATTAAAGCTTTATTCTTTTACTGTTAAGATGAGAGAATGAATGCTTGAACTATTTGGTTTCTGAATTATTTTCTGATCCCTCGTTTACATTCGTTTCCTTGGATACTACAAAGTATCCAAGGCAACGGTGATCATCACATTTATTGCTCCCTTGTTTTTTAGAATTTTTCCAGCAGAAAAAGTCTCCATCAGTTTGCTTAAGGACAGGATTGGAAAGAACTAGTGAATGTACGCATAAGATGCGGTTGTGATTGTAAAGCAACTTGATAGATACGTAAAAAACCGCGTTTTTTTCTTTGGCTGGTTTTACAATTGATTAAAGTTAGTACAGGGCTCTTCATGTTAATGTTCGTTACAGTGATAAGAACTTAACCTATAGAAATGAGCTAATAAGAATAACGTGAGAATCGAATGAGATAATTGAAAACGGTTAAAATTAAGACAGCAGATTCTTAATTTTAGGACTCGTTGCAAAATGTAAATAACTAAAAACTACAAAACTTAACCTAAGAGGAACGTATGAGGATTCTGTTGGACTTGTAGGTTGTTGGTTGGATAATAATCGTATATGCAACATAAAAGGAAAATAGTAAATGTATGTACACAAATATGTCTAACAGGTAACAAAAAGTAATTGCGAACGTTCTATACATAAACGGCACAAAAAAAGATAAGAAGGATTTGTAATGGACTGCATCCGAGTTTATCTGCTATGTATTCCCTGTGTTCCCGATCACACGAAGTAACGAATTTTTGGTACGACCGTTTATATAAGTTCACAAAAACCGATTTGTAATTATACGTTTTGCGACACACTGTTGTGTGGGTTTCTTGTAGGGTTCTGAAACTTTTTCTGGAATAAATAGGTTTAGCTCAGGTTTAAATCGACAATCTATGCCAACGAAATGGCATAATTCTTGTTGCATTCTAAGGATTGGAAAGTTATGAATAGTTTCTCCTTTTGAAATTTGCGGCGTAACTCCATCACTGTTCACTGTGTGGTCGAGACAAGTTAGTTCTTTGGCTTCAAAGATTGTTTTTTTTAATTTGATAGTAAACCGTAATGATATAGGCGTTGAAACACTTCCTTTAAATGCTGTAGATAGTCTGCTTTGATGGCAGAAAAATTTAGAACAGAAAAAAGCTTTATACAACCGTGACTTCAGATAGATTATGACTTCAACGATGGAACTGTTCCATGTACTGGTAGTGGTGCTGCTGAGAGAGTATTGATCCTCTACTGGAATTACGCTAATTGATTTCTCGACATCTGCTTCATAAATAGGATCCTGGTATCTTGAATGGTATGCTTGCAAGAGTAAGTTTCTTGACAGATTGTTGCTTGTTCGATTAAAGTCGGCGGTCACCACATGTAATATCTTCTGTGTTTGTTTGTTTGAAAGGCTGTTTGTGGTTAATGAATGCTTTATTCTTTTACTGTTAAGATGAGAGAATGAATGCTTGAACTATTTGGTTTCTGAATTATTTTCTGACTCCTTGTTTATATTCGTTGCATTGGATACTACACTCACACATACATATTTATCACTGGATCACAGTACTCATTCATACATATCGTCGACGTTAATGCATACTAGCGGAACTATTTTCTAGCAATTTTCCAGGAGCGCGGTTTAAATGCTTATAAAAACTTTGTTACAGATGGCATGATGAATTCTTTGAAATCGCAACTAGCAACATTGCTAGTTACAACATTTCAAAGAAAAGCAACATATGCATTAACGGCGACGATATGTACTATATACCACCAATAAATAACAACGTCGTAGACCATTCAGAGTAAAAATCGTGAGGTGTTGTGTTCTTTATCAAAAATTAAAATGGGCGAACTAAGTTGAGCATCATTTGTGACTTTTTTGCTAAAACACTGAAGGAAAGATTTTCTCGTCTGTAATTTGTAAGATTACTTAATGGAACTTTTAATGGAAACAGGGCACTCAAAAGGTTCGGAGGGGCAGTGTATGTTTCAACCCCCAATTGAATTTCATGAACATTGGTATGGGGTAGATGCAGTAGCAGCACTTTACTATATCAACAAGAAACGGCCACCTCATAGAACAAAAGATAAACGGAATAAATTCTGTGGGACGTTCTTTAACAAAAATGAAACAGGGTGGACTAATATGATTTGCGCCTGGTATATTTAGAACTACATATATTTCAAATGCAATCAGAAAATCTCTGGTGTACAATTCCTCACTAAGAATATAATACATATTCCAATTCACAAATAGCTATTTCAGAATACAATAAAAATTGATCTTTAACTTAGTACAAGTGCAATATAACGGAATTGAGCAAGGTTTGAAAAAACTTCTTCTCTTCTTCGTTACCTTTCGACGTTTTTGTTAAAGGCACTTAACCACCATATAGTGTATACTGTTTTGTAACTTCAAATTCATTAAACAGAAAGTAGGGATCGAACATTTCATAATTTTCTTGTAACTGTACAAACGCACAGTAAAAATAGAAACTGCTATTTTTTTAAACTAGGTTAAACCAATCAAATGTAGTGTATTTTGGTCAGCTAAACTTGAAAATGACTTTATGCTTGATTTGTTCATGTTTACGAGTAGATAATATCCTGAACTTTGTAAAATATCAATATTAAACCGCACCAAATCATCTGGGGGCATGGCTTACCCTCATCAGCTTCTCTGGTTCACCACTTTTGAGTAGTAACTTTTAAGGAGTTATTTAACATATCACAAAGAAGGCCTATCAAAAATCCAAGGATCTACCTCAATTCCCCTCTATTTTTACTAATTTGACTGAACTGTTACCGTGGCATTAAAATATACATATCTTAGAAACTGTTCATTTGTGCTAGAAACATAACAGTAAAATGTTCAGGAGATCAAAAGATTTGGCTATAACATTTACTTTTTCAAAACACATATGCATGACGTGTCTTCGAAACTTTTAATTATATTCTTGTAAACAAAAATAATCATGTTAAAATAAATGATTTAAAAACAAATTATTAAAAAACAATTATTTGCATAAACCTTATGTATTTTAGAACAAAAGAGGCTCAATGCTATTTTCTCACGTTAATAATAATTTTCAGAGTTACATCGTTTTACTGAATACGTTAATTTTTCAGCGATTAAGGTTATTTATGGAATTTACGAACAAATCAACAAAAATAAAGATCACTTATGTGCTTAGCATCCCGAAATCATTACGTCAATCGTAATTTTATCTCTGATACATTCGGCAACGTTGCTGGGTTCGGTAGGGTAGGTACGCTTGCTTAAAATTATACAAATGGGTCTGTAAACACTGTAATATGTATCGGGTTCAAGAACGACTGTCAAATATCACCAATATTTTTTTTCATATATTTTTACCCCTCGAGGATCTTAAATATTGCTTATCAGAAATAGATCAATATTATGTAAAATATACACATTTTAAAAATCAAAAAATGCGGGTCTACTAACGACCCTACCATATAGCGGGTCCGACAACGTCGATTAAACCAATATATATATATATATATATATATATATATATATATATATATATATATATATATATATATATATATATATATATATATATATATATATATATATATATATATATATATATATATATATATATATATATATATATATATATTTGTCAAACCGCTTATAAACACCCGTTTCGCTATATTCTACCGACTTGTCGGACCATTTTCGACGCTCTCAGACCCGGGCTTGGGTCTGGCAACGTTCTCCTATGTTTTTGAGGTCTACAGGATAAGGTTTATCTAAAACTGCAATAAAAAAATATACAATTTGGGTTTGGAAAAGTAGGGTCTGTAAAAAGTTTTATACAACAGTAGTTCATCACAATGAACTATAGGGGGCGTCGCGCCTTTCTCAAGTGTATATCGTATATTTTTATACAAGACGCTATCAAACCCGCTATGTTCTACAGACTTCTTAAGCCCTGGATCTGGCAACATTGCCATGACGCATATGTTAAGCTTTGTTTTATAAACGTTTGGTTATAATAGCTCGCATTTAATATTTGATGGAGAAAAGTGACGTAAGAATTACATCAGCTCGTATGCGAGTTCTTTTCACATTTGTAAATTATTCTCTGGCTTTGAAAAATTGAAGGTTTTAATATTTATTAATAATAATAATATACTTTATTTATAGCATATAACTAGATAAATTCTTTATAATACATTATAATTTCTTAAATATTAATGTAATTTATTACATATTTTTACACTGTTTCTTAAATAATGTTAAAGATGTACAGTTTTTTACATTAGCTGGAAGTGAATTATATTCAACTAAACCTTTATGAAACAGATTATTTTGTCCTATATTTGTTGTTACTGTATGAACATAAAAATTATTTCTACTTCTAGTATTATGATCATGAACATCTTCTACGAATAGTAATTCATTTAAAATGTGCTCTGGGTATATTCGGTTTTTATTTTAAATATTATTAAATGTTTAAAAAAGAATATATAAAAATCTCTGTCCTATTACATTGAAAGCTAATTTAAGAATCTTTACTGTAATACCATCGACACTACTATTCTTATTAGGTAAATTGTTTATAATTTTTTTTAACTCCAAAAACTCTATTGGTAAAAATTTTTCGAACTTGCATTGATGTACATTAATGTGGCTTAAATCAGTTTCAATTTGGGTTAAATTTGTTAATGTAATAATTTGTTGTATGCTGTTAATAAAGTAAATATTGAATTTTTCTGCAATTTGAATTTCCTTTTTTTCTAACTCATTGTCAAAAATAATACATTCCTTTTTTTGTCTGTTATGGCCTCCTTTAATTAATTCTTTAACTGTTTTACACATTTCTGTTGAGTTATTTTTCATATCATCTATTTTTTCTTGATAATAATTTCTCTTGTGGTTCCTGATCAAACTAGTAATTCCATTTCTTTGTTGTCTATACCTATTCATATCACTTTCTTCTTGTGTAAAGATTGCTCTTTTATATAATCTGTCCCTTTCTTCATTTTCCAAGGCTATTTCTGGGGTCCACCAACGCTTACAACTCCATTGACATTTAATGGTTTTTTTAACAGTTGGAGCATGCCTGTTTAGTGTGTCCATTATGGTTTTAACTAATGTTTCTGCTAGTTGATTGGTGTTTGTACAGTCCGGATTCCATGGTTGATCCATTAGATCTAATTGAAATTGCATTTCATTGAAGTTGCTCATGTCTCTATGTTGTATTGTATATTCTTCATATTTTTCTTTCACTTTTGCATTTACAGTTATTATTGAGTGATCGGTTATTTTTGGAACATGGTGTACCTGGACATCAATGGTTTTTTCATTAGATACAAGAAGATCTATGAGTGTAGCACTGTCCTTAGTGATTTTTGTAGGTTGGTCGATAATCTGATGTAGTCCATTATTTTTAATTAAAGATCTCAGCCTATTTTCATAATATGAATCCTTTAATAGGTCAATATTAGTAATATTAGTCTCCGATAATTAGTAAGGTCTCTGATCTACTAGCATATACATCAAACAAATTTTCAAGTTTCATTAGAAATTGAGCATCACTAGAGTTTGGAGAGTGATATAAATTTATAAAGTTATATTTGTATGATTGAAAGCATATATTAATACCTACAATCCATGTGTTCATATCAATGGTATCTTTAAGTAGGACTTTATAACTGAATTCATTTTTTATATAAATGATTAGAGTAAGGTTAACAGGATTTTCGAACAAGTGAGACAACGCAACATAATACGGAAAAGTTAATTTCTGGGGAAAGTGGATGGTTTCCAAATAAAGTGGAAAAGTACATATGTCATTTTCCGTAGTAATAAAACGATAAATTTCAAGAACTTGATTAAATTTTTTAGTATTAAAGTACTGCAATATCTTTTTTGTACGTTTGTTTGAAGGATTGTTTGTGGTTAATTAAAGCTTTATTCGTTTCCTGTTAAGATGAGAGAATGAATGCTTGAACTATTTGGTTTCTGAATTATTTTCTGATCCCTCGTTTACATTCGATTCCTTGTATACTACAAAGTATCCAAGGCAACGGTGATCATCACATTTATTGCTCCCTTGGTTTTTAGAAGCTTTCCAGCAGAAAAAGTCTCATCAGCTTGCTTGAGGACAGGATTGGAAAGAACTAGTGAATGTACGCATAAGATGTGGTTGTGATTGTAAAGCAACTTGATAGATACGTAAAAAACCGCGTTTTTTCTTTGGCTGGTTTTACAATTGATTAAAGTTAGTACAGGGCTCTTAATGTTAATGTTCGTTACAATAATAAGAACTTAACCTATAGAAATGCGCTAATAAGAATAACGAGAGAATCGAATGAGATAATTGAAAACGGTTAAAATTAAGACAGCAGATTCTAAATTCTAGGGCTCGTTGCAAAATGTAAATAACTAAAAACTACAAAACTTAACCTAAAAGGAACGTATGAGGATTCTGTTGGACTTGTAGGTTGTTGGTTGGATCATAATCGTATATGCAACATAAAAGGAAAATAGTAAATGTATGTACACAAATATGTCTAACAGGTAACAAAAGTAATTGCGAACGTTCTATACATAAACGGCACAAAAAAAGATAAGGATTTGTAATGGGCTGCATTCGAGCTTATCTGCTATGTATTCCCTGTGTTCCCGATCACACGAAGTAACGAATTTTTGGTACGACCGTTTATTGAAATTCACAACAACCGATTTGTAATTATACGTTTTGCGACACACTGTTGTGTGGGTTTCTTGTAGGGTTCTGAAACTTTTTCTGGAATAAATAGGTTTAGCTCAGGTTTAAATCGACAATCTATGCCAACGAAATGGCATAATTCTTGTTGTATTCTAAGGATTGGAAAGTTATGAATAGCTTCTCCTTTTGAAATTTGCGACGTAACTCCATCACTGTTGACTGTGTGGTCGAGACAAGTTAGTTCTTTGGCTTTAAAAATTGTTTTTTTTAAATTTGATAGTAAACCGTAATGATATAGGCGTTGAAATACTTTCTTTAAATGCTGTAGATAGTCTGCTTTGATGGCAGAAAAATTTAGAACAGAAAAAACTTTATACAACCGTGACTTCAGATAGATTATGACTTCAGCGATGGAACTGCTCCATGTACTGGTAGTGGTGGTGCTGAGTATTGATCCTCTACTGGAATTATGCTAATTGATTTCTCGACATCTGCTTCATAAATAGGATCCTGGTATCTTGAATGTTATGCTTACAAGAGTAAGTTTCTTGGCAGATTGTTGCGTGTTCAATTAAAGTCAGCGGTCACCACATGTAATATCTTCTGTGTTTGTTTGTTTGAAAGACTGTTTGTGGTTAATGAATGCTTTATTCTTTTACTGTTAAGATGGAGAATGAATGCTTGAACTATTTGGTTTCTAAATTATTTTCTGACTCCTTGTTTATATTTGTTGCATTGGATACTACACGCACACATACATATCACTGGATCACAGTACTCACTCATACATATCGTCGACGTTATTGCATACTAGCGGAACTATTTTGTAGCAATTTTCCAGGAGCGCGGTTTAAATGCTTATAAAAACTTTGTTACAGATGGCATGATGAATTCATTGAAATCGCAACTAGCAACATAGCTAGTTACAACATTTCAAAGAATTAAGTTCATATGCATTAACGGCGACGATATGTACTATATACCACCAATAAATAACAACGTCGTAGACCATTCAGGGTAAAAATGGTGAGGTGTTCTTTATCAAAAATTAAAATGGGCGAACTAAGTTGAGCATCATTTGTGACTTTTTGCTAAAACGCTGAAGGACGACTTTCTCGTCTGTAATTTGTAAGATTACTTAATGGAACTATTAATGGAAACAGAGCACTCAAAACGTTCGGAGGGGCAGTGTATGTTGCAACCCCCAATTGAATTTCATAAACATTGGTATGAGGTAGATGCAGTAGCAGCACTTCACTATAGCAACAAGAAACGGCCACCTCATAGAACAAAGGTAAACGGAATAAATTCTGTGGGACGTTCTTTAACAAAAATGAAACTGGGTGGACTAATATGATTTGCGCCTGTTATATTTAGAACTACATGTATTTCAAATGTAATCAGAAAATCTCTGGTGTACAATTCGTCACTAAGAATATAATACATATTCCAATTCACAAATAGCTATTTCAGAATACAATAACAATTGATCTTTAACTTAGTACAAGTGCAATATAACGGAATTGAGCAAGGTTTGAAAAAACTTATTCTTTTTTTCATTACCTTTCGACGTTTCTGTTAAAGACACTTAACCACCATATAGTGTATTCTGTTTTGTACCTTCAAATTCATTAAATAGAAAGTAGGGATCGAACATTCCATAATTTTCTTGTAACTGTATAAAGGCACAGTAAACATAGAAACTGCTATTTTTTTAATCTAGGTTAAACTAATCAAATGTAGTGTATTTTCGTCAGCTAAACTTGAAAATGACTTTATGCTTGATTTGTTCATGTTTACGAGTAGCTAATATCCTGAACTTTGTAAAATATCAATATTAATCCACGTCCCCAGATGGATTTTGTCGTTTTATTTTCAAAAACTGTTAGGTTTATGGACTGGTTGTTAAGTGGGTTAGATAAAATAAAGCTTATTTAATTGACGCATGAATATATATCATACAGGATGTTTCACTTATGATTCGTATCCTCTGAATAGGTGGTAGTACACATACAATGCAACAAAAAAGCTGAAAATCGTTAGTGTCTATCTTTCATAATAACCGAAAAAAGAATGGTTTTTGAAAAGTGGGTAGCAGGTCACTGGTCTAAGAATCACACTTGGAGCTGGATGTGCCTATCTAATACATTGACGCAGCTGCTGCTAGGTGATGTCGCAGTTTGTTTTGACTATAATTTCCAGCAGTTCCCAAAAATTGACATTTTTAGCAAATTTTTGTCGATTTGCGTAAACACAAAAAGAATTTTTTGTTCCTATTGATGAATACTATCACACATGCAATTTATACGAAAGTTGAGTAAAACACCCTGTACGTAGACCAACAATTTCTACCAATACATTTGACGGAGCAACTTTAGAACATAACTTATTGCGATCTTGTATTCGTCATCAAGTACTTAGCTAAGAAAAAAAATGTTGAGTTCGCAGTGCAACCTTTGCATCACTTCTGCAAAATTCATGAAGCGATGTTGTTGGTTGTACTATTATGATAATTTAGCAGTAAGAATATCTTTAGGAGAATACCCTGTACTGAACAATTATTTTATAGAAACCAAATTGTATAGGGCATTTCACCTTGTTTGGAAATCTTTCTTACTTCGTTTGTACGTCATACTGCATGACGTTTTACCTTTATTTTCTTTCTGCATTTTATAGAGCATTATTTGACTTGTCACTATTCGACTTGGGTCAAGTATACCTGTTTTGTGAAGAATTAAATTTTGCATTCAATGGTGTATTCATTAAACATATCACTAGCACAGAATTCCGTATCTAGCGGCAGCGGGTACGCTACAGCTACCACAAGCACAAAATAACACTAATGTATGTTCTAATAACAACTGTCCTTGAACACAGAATTTTATCCAAATTGCATTTTTGACTTTTTTATTTTGAAGGTCTATAGCTTTGTAACATTTCATTTTTGAACATAGATATGTTGTGCTTAATGACCTATTTTGATCAAAGGCATTGACCCTCAGGAATTGGCATCATCTGCTCGAGATATCCTACATATAAAATGGGTGAAGTCCCATTTAATGTTAAATATCTAGATACATTTTAAAGCAGGCGTGGAATTAAGTCGTGAACTTAGAATTCTAAAACAAAAACCACTCAAGAAAAGAATTACTCGATACGAATATCAATATAAAGAACGAAGTAAGAGAGATCCAAAAACCCTGAAGTACCCTGTAGGTTTTAGGTTCACTAAAAAGATTGATTAGTACAGGGTATACCCCTAAAATGTATCTTGCCAATACGAGAATTACCATATGACTAGCCCCAATAATAATGATAATATCGCCACGTAGATTTTGCTGGGGATGCTGAGATAGAAGAAGACTGAACCAGGATCGCGTTCGATGCTCAACGAGATTTCCATAGCTATTTCATGATGAACATCAAATCACACAAAGTTATGCTCGAAGCTTCTCGTATAATATGTAACGACACAAATTATTTGTCTGTTTGACATATGATCGTTTTTCGATTACACAGAAACAAGACAACATGCACAAAGTTTTCTTAGCTTTTTGGTATGAAAGTTAAATAAAATCCTATTTTACCTAACTGGCTCCATTTTGATAAACCTAATAGTTTCTGAAAAAACAGTAAAAATCATGTGGGGGCATGGCTTACCCTCATCAGCTTCTCTGGTTCACCACTTTTGAGTAGTAACTTTTAAGGGGTTATTTAACATATCACAAAGAAGGACTATCAAAAATCCAAGGATCTATCTCAATTCCCCTTTATTTTTACTAATTTGACTGAACTGTTACCGTGGCATTAAAATATACATATCTTAGAAACTGTTCATTTGTGCTAAAAACATAACAGTAAAATGTTCAGGAGGTCAAAAGATTTGGTTATAACATTTATTTTCTCAAAACACATATACATGACGTGTCTTCGAAACTTTTAATTGTATTCTTGTAAACAAAAATAATCATGTTAAAATAAATGATTTAAAAACAAATTATTAAAAAACAATTATTTGCATAAACCTTATGTATTTTAGAACAAAATAGGCTCAATGCTATTTTCTCATGTTAATAATAATTTTTAGAGTTACATCGTTTTACGGAAAACGTTAATTTTTCTGCGTTTAAGGTTAACATATTTATGGAATTTACGAACAAATCAACAAAAATAAAGATCACTTATGTGCTTAGCATCCCGAAATCATTACGTCAATCGTAATTTTATCTCTGATACTTTCGGCAACGTTGCTGGGTTCGGTAGGGTAGGTAGGCTTGCTTAAAATTATACAAATGGGTCTGTAAAAACTGTAATATGTATCGGGTTCAAGAACGACTGTCAAATATCATCAATATTTTTTTTCATATATTTTTACCCCTCGAGGATCTTAAATATTGCTTATCAGAAATAGATCAATATTATGTAAAATATACACATTTTAAAAATCAAAAAATGCGGGACTACTAACGACCCTACCATATAGCGGGTCCGACAACGTCGATTAAACCTATATATATATATATATATATATATATATATATATATATATATATATATATATATATATATATATATATATATATATATATATATATATATATATATATATATATATATATATATATATATATATATATATATATATATATATATATATATATATACCTGCCTGTTAAGCTGTCACCTCCGTCATACAGAGGAGACGGCCTGACTTCCGGGTATTCCCGTGGATATATTGCTAAAAATTTGTTATATTTGTGATGAGGGGAACCTCTAAAACCCGAATCTCAAGAAAGGGGAAATTATTTCCCTTGTTTTATTTTGTCATATATAGAGTATACAGAAGATACGAACCGACCTCCAAAATTTATATATAAGAAGATACTTATAGTTCGCTGTTACCTCCAGCAGCGCTGCCAAGTGTTCGGAGGTTAGAAGATACCACCGTTATGTGCAGTTATATATACAGAGCGTTGACTCCACATTCCATAGATGCACATTTCATAAAAAGGTTCTCTTGTGGGTCTCCAGATGTTGAAATCGGGTGGTTTAAATTGCTCGCCAAGGGCATTTTAGTGGCCAGATAACAAAAGAAAACAAGCGAGCATTCTCGATTTACTTATTTTTTATTTTTTGAGTTATAGGAAATTGTCGTTTTTGTATTTCTTATGAATTGTTATTAAAGATATTAAAAAGCCGTTTCGACACTATTAAACCGTCTTTATGAGTAGCACTGACTAGTTGAATAAGGCTTTTCTAATTATAATCATTGATTTCTGGTTTACTTCATAAAGTTGTATTTTTTAAATGAAAACTTTAGTAATTTGATTAGAAATACTTAGATCGGTGATATATTAGAAAGAAATTTCTTTCTATAATGAATTGAAAATATAACAAAACCAGAAAAAAGGGAATTCTTGTTATTGTCAATAAGAACGCAACCAGTACCAATATTGCGTATAATTAGTATAGCACATTTTTGAAATTTAGATATATTAGACATAAATCAGTTATGTAACGTAGTATTTGTATAAATATGATATTCTATAAAGTTTCTTTTAATCTCGGGAATAACGGTTAAATTGAATATGCTTTTATCCAGATTCCATTTCGATTGAAATAAAGGCAGATACTCTTTTAATTTTTACTAAACTCGATAAGAGTTTAATATAAACAAATTAAATATTGTTTTTTACAACAAATGCTTGTTGTTTCCGAAGTCACGCACGTATCATGTAGGACCATTGAATTTCCCGTGATTTGATTAACAAAAAGAGTTACCAACTTTATTAAGTTTAAAACAAATCGAAACAACAAATTAATCAACATTTTTATAGAATTTTTGCTTAAGACATTTTTTCCAGCATTTGTTGATCTAACGAAATACAGAATACGTATGTTACACTGTTATACATGTACCTACCTCTTGTAAATTTATGTTTTAACTTATGTTTTAAATAAAGCAGTTACTAACGACAAAACATGTACGTTTTATGGAACGTGTACTTTAAGTCCACATTAAAGACAGGTTTAACTTAATGTAGTCTTTTTTGATAACATTGTATAAACCATAGATAAATAGTAGGTATATGGCGTTATCAGAATTAAAAGTGGCAGTTTATTTGACGCTTAATTATGTTAGCAATCGCGGCTCTACATTTAAAACAAAATACCACTATAAGCTTTTGTTTGAAACAATGTTTATCAACCTTGGCACAACCTTAATATCCGAAAATGGCCCACTGCTAGACTAAAGTAGGGATGATAATTTGATACCAAGCTTGGTCTCAGACATGGAAAGATCAGAGTTACCCAATATTGGTTGTTATTGGCTAAAACCAATACGTTATGCAATGTTTTGGACAATTATATGACACCGATATCGCAATAAAACTAAACTTAGTCTTGGACCGATCTTGAATGTTAATGTAGTACCAAGGCTGGTAATTGAGAAACAAAGCAACTATTACACAATCCTTTTCCTTTAATGAATGCTAGTGCAAACAAGCAACGAAGTCTACCATTACTGTTTCGCCGTAACTGAATGCAAAGTCGATTTTTGTGTTGGATATAAAATGTTCAGTAACAAAATAAATACGAAGAAATCGAAAATTTGTATAAATGATTAATGTCTTAGACTCTCAACACATATTGAGACCGTACAAACCTAACACTTTCATAGTGTACGTCTTCTTGTGCAAATATATATGTACAGTCGGTAAGTCAATATAGTTTACACTTTAGTCTTGCCAGTGTAAGTTTAAGTTCATAAAAATTCAGTAGGTTAGCAACCACTAATCCATCTTTACAATAAACCACATTTACAGAAATTTAGCAAAATATAATATGAATATTGACCCAACCTTAGCCGAAGAAGATTTTGAATTTTGAAGATTGCTAAAACTGGAGTTAGTTTAGCGAACCTAAGATTCAAAGTTGGCTAAGGTTTTGGGTGATAAGTATGTAACCGGCACTTGATATGTAGAGATTGACTAAAGGTAAGTACTCACAGCAGCGGATCCGCAGGCGGATGTCATACGATTGATCGGTTTGAGTCAAATCGACTCAATCCGACCAATCGTATGACATCCGCCTGCGGATCCGCTGCTGTGAGTACTTAGCTTTAGACTAGCTAAAGCAAATTAGCGAAATAGTATCTGATATTTGACTTAAGTATATTCTATGGGTAACTGGCATTGACCTAACGGGTGAAAATTGGCTGAAGCTTGGGCAAGTTGTAAGGAATCCTGATTCGGTTTCTGAACATTGGCTCCGACTTGTACAACGTTTAGTGAACCGAAAATTAGTATCAAGTTGTTGATTATCCCTCGAGTGACAATTAAACAACCGAGACTCAGAATCTGAAAATTGCTTGAAACGTGGGTGAAAATCGGTGCGTCCAACACACCGCTGGAAATATATAGCGCTGCAGCAGTTTTCACAGCCGTCTTAGATTTAACAATCACCCAAGCAATAATATTGTTTGAAGTACATCATCATTTTATACATATAAAACGCTTAAAAATAAGTACATATTAAACATGAGTTAGAGAACCAAGATTCGATATCTGCAAATTCGCCTACACTTGGATCAATGTCGAGAAAACGACATTTGACTGTCCAGTATTCAGCCACGCTGGGGTTTATTCAAAGACCTTTGTTTTAATTTTTTTTCTTCTAATAAAAAATTGTTGGTATTGCTAGACTAAACTTCTAATCATAGGGAGGAGGCACTTTTACCCTAGTGGAAAAAAATAGTATGTTTTATTTGGATTTAAAGTGACTTTGTTTGTTGCTATTTACGAGCGATAAATAACTCCGCCTAAATAATAAATAAATAATAATCTTATCATGTGAACAACTCCGCTATAGGGTAAATACAAGTATTTTACTTAATTGGGCTCGATTCCTATAAGGAATCTAGAATGACTTTAGGAGAGTTCACGCATCCTAGCTGCGATGTGCAAACGGGTTTTCCAAATCAACTATGCGGATTGTTTGACAATTACTTTAATTGTCATCATAATGCATCAATCCTAAATCCAAATATAAAATGCAGGGAAACAAGATTGGGCGATGAAGATTTTTCACCTATCTCTGCAAATGAGACTTGTTTCCAACTCTTCTTATTTCATTATGTCGAGCTGTTAACAAGTGTCCAGTCCTCATACTAAGGTCTTCCTTGATCAGTGGCGATATAGATCTGGAGCTCATGTCCATTTTCTTCGCCAACAAACGAATAGGATAGGATGTTAGTATAGGATTTTTTTTACGAATAGAATGTTATAAAAAGAAACATTTTTGATTTATAGTTATTTATGTTATAAATCCGGCAATGAAGCTTTACAGAACGAGTTTGATCTCTGAAGGAAGACAGAAGTCGCGTCTGAAATCTTGAAACGATAACTAAGGAGAATCATTTACAGGACCTATAACGTTTTTTTTCATGTGTTGCAATTTTTTCTCTTTGAACGAAAGTTCATCCATCCCCTGCTTTGTAATAATCTAGTCATTCTATATAGTAGAGTAAATTTTTGCAAAAAACATGCCCAAGTTCTTATTTTTTACTATCTAAAGATAGAGACTTGAAATCTTCTGTAATGCCTTCAGTACTGGACCAGTATAAAATGCACTATGTTTAAAATGGGCCCCCCCCCCTAGTGGTTGAGACCCCATTTTGTACCCTTAATTTAATAACGCAACCAAATTGAGCGAAATTTATGTTGGCAGGGTTCTTGGAGTCACTGATTATGAATCCAATGAGAAAATTGAAAAATTCAAAATGGCGGTCCTAAAATAACGGCCTTTGAGATTCAGAATGCGATTTACGCCGTTTCTATTGATTTTAGAGAAAGATTTAAAGAGTCAGAAAGTGCTTAGAATGTGATTTTGCAAAGGAATACACTATTTCGATTACCTTATTATGTAACCCCTTTGCTCTGCTCTAGTAGTAAAGTCAATTTTTGCATAAGTTCCTATTTTTTACTATCTAAAGATAGAGACTTGAGATCTTTTCTAATGCCTTCAGTACTGAACTAATATAAAATGTAATATGTTTAAAATGGCGGTTTTACCCCTCGGGGGGGTTGAAACCCTCATTTTACACTCCCAATTTAATAACTCGGGAAGTTTTCCATTAACTTGAGTGAAATTCATGTTGGGGGGATTTGGTGTTCCTGATTATGAGTTCAATGAGAAAATTAAGAAATACAAAATGGCGAACTCAAAATGGCGGTATTTGAGATTGAAAATGCGATTTATGCCCGTTTCTATTGATTTTAGAGAAAAATCCAAAGAGTCGAAAAGTGTTTAGAATGTAATCTTGCATAGGAATACACTATTTTGGTTACCTTATTATGTAACGCCCTTCAATCAACCCTAGTGGGCTTCTCAGTAGGAGAGGATGAAGGGGTTACATAATAAGGTAACCGGAATTATGTATTCCTATGCAGAATCACATTCTAAACACTTTCTGGCTTTTCTCATTTTTCTCTAAAATCAATAGGACCGGCGTAAATCGCATTTTCAATCTAGAATACCGCCATTTTGTGTCCGCCATTTTGAATTTTGTGATTTTCTTATTTGATTCATAATCGGCGACCTCACAGCTCCCTCCAACATAGTTTTTGCTCAACTTGGTTGAAGACTTCCCGAGTTGTTAAATTGGGAGTTTAAAATGGGGATTTCAACCCCCCGAGGGAGTGTGTCTCTATCTTAAACATATTACATTTGATATTGGTCTAGTACTGAAGGCATTACAAAAGATTTCAAGTCTCTATCTTTAGATAGTAAAAAATAAGAACTTAATGCAGAAATTGACTCTACTACTAGGGCAGAGCGAAGGGGTTACATAATAAGGTAACCAAGATAGCGTAGTCCTTTGCAAAATCACATTATAAACACTTTTTGATTCTTTGAATTTCTCTCTAGAATCAATAGAAATGGCGTAAATCGCATTCTCAATATCAAAGGCCGTTATTTTAGAGCCGCCATTTTGGGTCTGCTATTTGAATTTTTTAATTTTCTCATTGGATTCATAATCAGCGACCCCAAGGACACTCCCAACACAACTTTGCTCAATTTGGTTGCGTTATTAAATCAGGGTTACAAAATGGGGATCTCAACCACCAGGGGGGCGTGCCCCTATATTAAACATATTACATTTTATATTGGTCCAGTACTAAAGGCATTAGAAAAGATTTCAAGTCTCTATCTTTAGATAGTAAAAAATAAGAACTTAATGCAAAAATTGACTATACTAGAATAATAAAGATACGACACTTTATGTTAAACTGACGTTTGTTTAAGACTTTCAGTACCGTAAAGCTTCATGTCAAGATTATGACGTAAGGTTTTATTTTCCGCTACAATATGGAATTTAATAGAAAATATCTTTTAGTCGTAATTATGTAAAAATATAAACAGTTAATATTTTTTATTACATTTCGTATTTCAAACAATTCTTTATATACCACAATTAGTTATATAAAGTATATCTTGATCTCCGTTGTCAATGATACCGGTGTTCAAGACGTTCTTGATCTCCGTTGTTGTTGGCAACGTAAATAATTTGATGTTGCATTATAGCCACATGCATGCATGCATGCTGCTTTTTATCTCCTTAGTTACGCGTATGATGACACAGACAAGGCAACTTGCTTCTTTATACAATAAATTCGGATGGATTTTAAAAGGGAGAAATTAGGATTGAAATACGAAATAAAACAACTTATGCAATACGGAGATCAAGCTTCTTTAAATCCTCGAAGATGTTATAACGCCTCGGCTGGCGCCTCGGCTGGCGCCTCGGCGTTATACATCTTCTTGGATTTAAAATATCGCTTGATCTCCTAATTACATAATATTATTACAAAATGAGTATTTCAGACTTATTCTTTCCTTCATCAAATGTAAACATAGTTAGAATGTCAATGAAAACTTTATTAACCGGGTAATTAGGTGAAATTTGCAAACTACATACCAAATGTTACATTATTTTGCTTAGTAGAATTATTTTTCTTTGAAAATTTATTAATTGTAATACTAAAAATATTGAAGATTTTAAAGATTTTAAATCTTTCTTTGTGGATGCGAGAATGAATATATCATATGTCATATGACAATTCCTAAAATAATAATCAAATAATAATAATCCAGTAAATCCGAAATGATCATTTTGTAAAAAGATGAATTTTTTATTTATACATAATTACGACTAAAACGTATTTCCTATTTAATTTTTTTCATATCTCAAAGAAAGTTGTTTTCAATTCAAAACTTTTTAAATGAAATAGAAATTATTATTTTATTGTTCTTAAGTATCATTAACTATTTAAAAATGACGTACAATTCAAGAGATCCCTTAAATTTTCTGAGTAGTTTACAAATATTTATTTAAATGCTGCTACTATACCCAAAAAGTGTCTGTAAAAATTCAGGTAGCGTGAAATGGCCGAAACTACGCCAGGGGTACTGGTTTCGATGGAATTCTATATACCTGAGTGGTTTAGGTCTTGTACACAACGTTGCCAATGTGTGGAGCCTGCAACGTACCGTACATGATACAAAAAACAACATATACAGGCGGAGGTGACATCGTATTGGCAATTATACAACTAACAGCGACGACAACGCCAGCGATCTACAGCTGAACTAAAAATTAATTTTGTGAGTATAAGTATGACGTTATCACCTCCAGACAAAAATTTGAATTTAGGCTTCTAACACCATCTATATGCTTATACAGTCGAAAACAGGGCAAAACGTTGTGACCTCCGAAAACGTATATATATATATATATATATATATATATATATATATATATATATATATTATATATATATATATATATATATATATATATATATATATATATATATATATATATATATATATATATATATATATATATATATATATATATATATATATATATATATATATATATATATATATATATATATATATATATATATATATATATATATATATATATATATATATATATATATATATATATATATATATATATATATATATATATATATATATATATATATATATATATATATATATATATTGGTTTAATCGACGTTGTCGGACCCGCTATATGGTAGGGTCGTTAGTAGACCCGCATTTTTTGATTTTTGAAATGTGTATATTTTACATAATATTGATCTATTTCTGATAAGCAATATTTAAGATCCTCGAGGGGTAAAAATATATGAAAAAAAAATATTGGTGTTATTTGACAGTCGTTCTTGAACCCGATACATATTACAGTGTTTACAGACCCATTTGTATAATTTTAAGCAAGCCTACCTACGCTACCGAACCCAGCAACGTTGCCGAATGTATAAGAGATAAAATTACGACTGACGTAATGATTTCGGGATGCTAAGCACATAAGTGATCTTTATTTTTGTTGATTTGTTCGTAAATTCCATAAATAACCTTCAACGCAGAAAAATTAACGTTTTCCGTAAAACGATGTAACTCTGAAAATTATTATTAACGTGAGAAAATAGCATTGAGCCTCTTTTGTTCTAAAATACATAAGGTTTATGAAAATAATTGTTTTTTAATAATTTGTTTTTAAATCATTTATTTTAACATGATTATTTTTGTTTACAGGAATACAATTAAAAGTTTCGAAGACACGTCATGTATATGTGTTTTGAAAAAATAAATGTTATAGCCAAATCTTTTAACCTCCTGAACATTTTACTGTTATGTTTCTAGCACAAATAAACAGTTTCTAAGATATGTATATTTTAATGCCACGGTAACAGTTCAGTCAAATTAGTAAAAATAGAGGGGAATTGAGGTAGATCCTTGGATTTTTTATAGGCCTTCTTTGTGATATTTTAAATAACCCCTTAAAAGTTACTACTCAAAAGTGGTGAACCAGAGAAGCTGATGAGGGTAAGCCATGCCCCCAGATGATTTTTACTGTTTTTTCAGAAACTATTAGGTTTATCAAAATGGAGCGAGTTAGGTAAAATAGGATTTTATTTAACTTTCATACCAAAAAGCTAAGAAAACTTTGTGCGTGTTGTCTTGTTTCTATGTAATTGAAAACGATCATATGTCACACAGACAAATAATTTGTATTGGTACATATTATACGAGAAGCTTCGAGCATAACTTTGTGTGATTTAATGTTCATCATGAAATAGCTATGGAAATCTCGTGAGCATCGAACGCGATCCTGGTTCAGTCTTCTTCTATCTCAGCATCTCCAGCAAAATCTACGAGGCGATATTACTATTATTATTGGGGTTAGTCATATGGTAATTCTCGTATTGGCAAGATACATTTTAGGGGTATACCCTGTACTAATAAATCTTTTTAGTGAACCTAAAACGTACAGGGTACTTCAGGGTTTTTGGATCTCTCTTACTTCGTTCTTTATATTGATATTCGTATCGAGTAATTTTTTTCTTGAATGGTTTTTGTTTTGGAATTCTAAGTTCACGACTTTATTTCACGCCTGCTTTAAAATGTAGCTACATATTTAACAGTAAATGGGACTTCACCCATTTTACATGTAGGATATCTCGAGCAGACGATGCCAATTCCTGAGGGTCAATGCCTTTGATCAAAATTGGCCATTAAGCACAACATATCTATGTTCAAAAATGAAATGTTACAAAGCTATACACCTTCAAAATAAAAAAGTCAAAAATGCAATTTGGATAAAGTTTTGTGTTCAAGGACAGTTGTTATTAGAACATACATTAGTGTTATTTTGTGCTTGTGATAGCTGTAGCGTACCCGCTACCGCTAGATACGGAATTCTGTGATAGTGATATGTTTAATGAATACACCATTGAATGCAAAATTTAATTCTTCACAAAACAGGTATACTTGACCCAAGTCGAATAGTGACAAGTCGAATAATGCTCTATAAAATGCAGAAAGAAAATAAAGGTAAAACGTCATGCAGTATGACGTACAAACGAAGTAAGAAAGATTTCAAAACAAGGTGAAATGCCCTATACATTTGGGTTTCTATAAAATAATTGTCCAGTACAGGGTATTTTCCTAAAAATATTCTTTTTACTGCAAAATTATCATAATACTACAACCAACAATAACAACAACATCGCTTCATGAATTTTGCAGAAGTGATGCTAAGGTTGCACTGCGAACTCAACATTTTTTTTTCTTAGCTAAGTACTTGATGACGCATACAAGATCGCAATAAGTTATGTTCTAAACTTGCTCCGTCAAATGTATTGGTAGAAATTGTTGGTCTACATACTCAACTTTCGTATAAATTGCATGTGTGATAGTATTCATCAATAGGAACAAAAAACTCTTTTTGTTTTTACGCAAATCGAAAAAAACTTGCTAAAAATGTCAACTTTTGGAAACTGCTGGAAATTATAGTCAAAACAAACTGCGACATCACCTAGCAGCAGCCGCGTCAATGTATCAGATAGGCACATTCAGCTCCAAGTGTGATTCTTAGACCAGTGACCTGCTACCCACTTTTCAAAAACCATTCTTTTTTCGGTTATTATGAAAGATAGACACTAATGATTTTCAGCTGTTTTGTTGCATTTTATGTGTACTACCACCTATTCAGAGGATACGAATCTTAAGTAAAACATCCTGTATGATATATATTCATGCGCCAATTAAATAAGCTTTATTTTATCTAACCCACTTAACAACCAGTCCATAAACCTATCAGTTTTTGAAAATAAAATGACAAAATCCATCTGGGGGCGTGGTTTAATATTGATATTTTACAAAGTTCAGGATATTATCTACTCGTAAACATGAACAAATCAAGCATAAAGTCATTTTCAAGTTTAGCTGACCAAAATACACTAAATTTGATTAGTTTAACCTAGATTAATAAAATAGCAGTTTCTATTTTTACTGTGCGTTTGTACAGTTACAAGAAAATTATGGAATGTTCGATCCCTACTTTCTGTTTAATGAATTTGAAGGTACAAAACAGTACTATATGGTGGTTAAGTGCCTTTAACAGAAACGTCGAAAGGTAACGAAGAAGAGAAGAAGTTTTTTCAAACCTGGCTCAATTCCGTTATATTGCACTTGTACTAAGTTAAAGATCAATTTTTATTGTGTTCTGAAATAGCTATTTGTGAATTGGAATATGTATTATATTCTTAGTGACGAATTGTACACCAGAGATTTTCTGATTACATTTGAAATATATGTAGTTCTAAATATACCAGGCGCAAATCATATTAGTCCACCCTGTTTCATTTTTGTTAAAGAACGTCCCACAGAATTTATTCCGTTTATCTTTTGTTCTATGAGGTGGCCGTTTCTTGTTGCTATAGTGAAGTGCTGCTACTGCATCTACCCCATACCAATGTTCATGAAATTCAATTGGGGGTTGCAAGATACACTGCCCCTCCGCACCTTTTGAGTGCCCTGTTTCCATTAAGTAATTTTACAAATCACAGACGAGAAAGTTTTCCTTCAGTGTTTTAGCAAAAAAGTCACAAATGATGCTCAACTTAGTTGGCCCATTTTAATTTTTGATAAAGAACATCTCACGCTTTTTACCCTGAATGGTCTACGACGTTGTTATTTATTGGTGGTATATAGTACATATCGTCGTTAATGCATATGAACTTAATTCTTTAAAATGTTGTAACTAGTAATGTTGCTAGTTGCGATTTCAAAGAATTCATCATACCATCTGTAACAAAGTTTTTATAAGCATTTAAACCGCGCTCCTGGAAAATTGCTAGAAAATAGTTCCGCTAGTATGCATTAACGTCGACGATATGTATGAATGAGTACTGTGATCCAGTGATAAATATGTATGTGTGAGTGTAGTATCCAATGCAACGAATATAAACAAGGAGTCAGAAAATAATTCTGAAACCAACTAGTTCAAGCATTCATTCTCTCATCTTAACAGTAAAAGAATACAGATTTCATTAACCACAAACAGTCTTTCAAACAAACAAACACAGAAGATATTACATGTGGTGAGCGCCGACTTTAATTGAACACGCAACAATCTGTCAAGAAACTTACTCTTGCAAGCATACCATTCGAGATACCAGGATCCTATTTATGAAGCAGATGTCGAGAAATCAATTAGCATAATTCCAGTAGAGGATCAATACTCTCAGCACCACCACTACCAGTAGATGGAGCAGTTGCATCGCTGAAGTCATAATCTATCTGAAGTCACGGTTGTATAAAGTTTTTTTCTGTTCTAAATTTGTCTGCCATCAAAACAGACTATCTACAGCATTTAAAGAAAGTATTTCAACGCCTATATCATTACGGTTTACTATCAAATTAAAAAAAACAATCTTTGAAGCCAAAGAACTAACTTGTCTCGACCATACAGTGAACAGTGATGGAGTTACACCGCAAATCTGAAAAGGAGAAGCTATTCATAACTTTCCAATCCTTAGAATGCAACAAGAATTATGCCATTTCGTTCGCATAGATTGTCGATTTAAACCTGAGCTAAACCTATTTATTCCAGAAAAAGTTTCAGAACCCTACAAGAAGCCCACACAACAGTGTGTCGCAAAACGTATAATTACAAATCGGTTGTTGTGAACTTCAATAAACGGTCGTACCAAAAATTCGTTACTTCGTGTGATCGGGAACACAGGGAATACATAGCAGATAAGCTCGGATGCAGCCCATTACAAATCCTTCTTATCTTTTTTTGTGCCGTTTATGAATAGAACGTTCGCAATTACTTTTTGTTACCTGTTAGACATATTTGTGTACATACATTTACTATTTTCCTTTTATGTTGCATATACGATTATTATCCAACCAACAACCTACAAGTCCAACAGAATCCTCATACGTTCCTCTTAGGTTAAGTTTTGTAGTTTTTAGTTATTTACATTTTGCAACGAGCCCTAAAATTAAGAATCTGCTGTCTTAATTTTAACCGTTTTCAATTATCTCATTCGATTCTCACGTTATTCTTATTAGCTCATTTCTATAGGTTAAGTTCTTATCATTGTAACGAACATTAACATGTTCCATTAACATTAACATGAGCCCTGTACTAACTTTAATCAATTGTAAAAGCAGCCAAAGAAAAAACCCGGTTTTTTACGTATCTATCAAGTTGCTTTACAATCACAACCTCATCTTTTGCGTACATTCACTAGTTCTTTCCAATCCTGTCCTCAAGCAAACTGATGGAGACTTTTTCTGCTTGAAAAGTTCTAAAAAACAAGGGAGTAATAAATGTGATGATCACCGT
This sequence comes from Agrypnus murinus, assembly GCA_929113105.1. Taxonomy (NCBI): domain Eukaryota; kingdom Metazoa; phylum Arthropoda; class Insecta; order Coleoptera; family Elateridae; genus Agrypnus; species Agrypnus murinus. Next base: position 67,360,278 of record OV816025.1, read on the forward strand.
TGCCTTGGATACTTTGTAGTATCCAAGGAAACGAATGTAAACGAGGGATCAGAAAATAATTCAGAAACCAAATAGTTCAAGCATTCATTCTCTCATCTTAACAGGAAAAGAATAAAGCTTTAATTAACCACAAACAATCCTTCAAACAAACATACAAAGAAGATATTACAGTACTTTTATACTAAAAAATTTAATCAAGTTCTTGAAATTTATCGTTTGATTACTACGGAAAATGATATATGTACTTTTCCACCTTATTTGGAAACCATCCACTTTCCCCAGAAATTAACTTTTCCGTATTATGTTGCGTTGTCTCACTTGTTCGAAAATCCTGTTAACCTTACTCTAATCATTTATATAAAAAATGAATTCAGTTATGAAGTCCTACTTAAAGATACCATTGATATGAACACATGGATTGTAGGCATTAATATATGCTTTCAATCATACAAATATAACTTTATAAATTTATATCACTCTCCAAACTCTAGTGATGCTCAATTTCTAATGAAACTTGAAAATTTGTTTGATGTATATGCTAGTAGATCAGAGACCTTACTAATTATCGGAGACTTTAATATTGACCTATTAAAGGATTCATATTAGGAAAATAGACTGAGAACTTTAATTAAAAATAATGGACTACATCAGATTATCGACCAACCTACAAGAATCACTAAGGACAGTGCTACACTCATAGATGTTTCTGTATCTAATGAAAAAACCATTGATGCCCAGGTACACCATGTTCCAAAAATAACCGATCACTCAATAATAACTGTAAATGCAAAAGTGAAAGAAAAATATGAAGAATATACAATACAACACAGAGACATGAGCAACTTCAATGAAATGCAATTTCAATTAGATCTAATGAATCAACCATGGAATCCGGACTGTACAAACACCAATCAACTAGCAGAAATATTAGTTAAAACCATAATGGACACACTAAACAGGCATGCTCCAACTGTTAAAAAACCATTAAATGTCAGTGGAGTTGTAAGCGTTGGTGGACCCCAGAAATAGCCTTGGAAATTGAAGAAAGGGACAGATTATTTAAAAGAGCAATCTTTACACAAGAAGAAAGTGATATGAATAGGTATAGACAACAAAGAAATGGAATTGTTAGTTTGATCAGGAACCACAAGAGAAATTATTACCAAGAAAAAATAGATGATATGAAAAATAACTCAACAGAAATGTGTAAAACAGTTAAAAAATTAATTAAAGGAGGCCATAACAGACAAAAAAGGAAGGTATTATTTTTGACAATGAGTTAGAAAAAAGGAAATTCAAATTGCAGAAAAATTCAATATTTACTTTATTAACAGCATACAACAAATTATTACATTAACAAATTTAACCCAAATTGAAACTGATTTAAGCCACATTAATGTACAGCAATGCAAGTTCGACTAATTTCTACCAATAGAGTTTTTGGAGTTAAAAAGAATTATAAACAATTTACCTAATAAGAATAAATTAGCTTTCAATGTAATAGGACAGAGATTTTTGCATCTAATTCAAATGAGTCTAGAAAGTGGATCCTTCCCAGAAACCTTGAAGACATCCCATATTATCGCCATTGAGAAGATAACCAACACTAACAAATGTGAAGAATACAGACCGATCAACATGGTGCCAACTTATGAAGAATTATTAGAGACCGTCGTAAATATCCAGTTTCGTGACTACATTGAAGTGAACAAACTGTTAATAGTACATATTCAGCTAAAAAACTACCTTTAGCGTTCCACAAGGAACTGTATTAGGCCCTGATTTATTTGTACTATACATAAATGATATTGTTAATGTAATTAAAAAATGTAACATTTAATTATTTGCAGATGACACTTTAATATATTTTATAGGAGATGATGTTGAAAAAGTAATAAATATCATCAATGATGAATTAGTAAATGTATATAACTGGTTACGTAAAAATAGTCTTTCTTTAAATGCAAATAAAACAAAATTCATGATAATAAAAAATAAGTTTAACGAAATTGATACATCTAGTCATGTGGGAATACAAATTAATAGTCAAAAAATAGAACAAGTTTATGAGTGGAAGTACTTAGGTGTAATAATAGATTGTCACTTAACATTTTCTAGTCATTCAAACTATGTTATCAGTAAAGTTGCAAAAATAGTAAATTTCATGGGTAGATTAAGCCAAAATCTTAGCAAGTGGTCTAAATTATTACTATATAAAACAATAATACTTCCCCATTTTAATAATTGTGCTAGTATACTTTACCTCCTAAATAATACTGAAATTAACAATCTTCAAAAAAAAAGAAAATTGTGCGTTAAGAATAATATTAAAATGTAGTAGGTATACTATCATAAGAAGAATGTTGCAAGTTACATCTTTGTTAAAAGTGTTAAGCAAAATATATTTTATAATACGATGATAATAATATTTAAAATAAAAAACTTAATATATCCAGAGCACATTTTAAATGAATTAGTATTCGTAGAAGATGTTCATGATCATAATACTAGAAGTAGAAATAATTTTTATGTTCATACAGTAACAACAAATATAGGACAAAATAATCTGTTTCATAAAGGTTTAGTTGAATATAATTCACTTCCAGCTAATGTAAAAAACTGTACATCTTTAACATTATTTAAGAAACAATGTAAAAAATATGTAATAAATTACATTAATCTTTAAGAAATTATAATGTATTATGAAAGAAATCGCATACGAGCTGATGTAATTCTTACGTCACTTTTCTCCATCATATATTAAATGCGAGCTATTATAGCCAAACGTTTATAAAACAAAGCTTAACATATGCGTCATGGCAATGTTGCCAGATCCAGGGCCTAGGAAGTCTGTAGAACATAGCGGGTTTGATAGCGTCTTGTATAAAAATATACGATATACACTTGAGAAAGGCGCGACGCCCCCTATAGTTCATTGTGATGAACTACGGTTGTATAAAACTTTTTACAGACCCTACTTTTCCAAACCCAAATTGTATATTTTTTTATTGCAGTTTTAGATAAACCTTATCCTGTAGACCTCAAAAACATAGGAGAACGTTGCCAGACCCAAGCCCGGGTCTGAGAGCGTCGAAAATGGTCCGACAAGTCGGTAGAATATAGCGAAACGGGTGTGTATAAGCGGTTTGACAAATATATATATATATATATATATATATATATATATATATATATATATATATATATATATATATATATATATATATATATATATATATATATATATATATATATATATATATATATATATATATATATATATATATATATATATATATATATATATATATATATATATATATATATATATATATATATATATATATATATATATATATATATATATATATATATATATATATATATATATATATATATATATATATATATATATATATATATATATATATATATATATATATATATATATATATATATATATATATATATATATATATATATATATATATATATATATATATATATATATATATATATATATATATATATATATATATATATATATATATATATATATATATATATATATATATATATATATATATATATATATATATATATATATATATATATATATATATATATATATATATATATATATATATATATATATATATATATATATATATATATATATATATATATATATATATATATATATATATATATATATATATATATATATATATATATATATATATATATATATATATATATATATATATATATATATATATATATATATATATATATATATATATATATATATATATATATATATATATATATATATATATATATATATATGGATATCTAATATACAACTTAGATTTCTTATTCATTGTTTTTTAGTATAGTTTTGATATACATATTATCTAGCAGAAGGCATTTACGTAATGTTTCTTTTTCAGTAAACACCTTTAGTTTAAATACGTTATGTCAAAATTTAGAAAAAAAAGTACATTTTTAGTTATTAATAATAATCAGAATTAAATATCTAATACTTCCAGTAACTTATTTTATCTAGTTACCTATTTTTGTATCTACCTTAGCGACGTATTTGTTTATAATTATATTACCTTTGATAATGACAGCATAGCTGTTGAAACAATATTGTCAGGTTGTAATTTAATAAAACTGTGAAACTTTTACTAATCTTTATTTATTTCATGATTATGGAGTTCCACAAAGTAAGGCTGGAAACAATAAACAAGATTATCTTGTATATATGTTCAATTATTAAAGTAACCCGTCAAAAGCATTAACACCCTTGACAATTATGCAACCAATCTTACATGACAGTTGTGAGTTACAATGAGATTAGAAGTTCCATCTGTTTAATACAGTTTTGCTCATTTCTTATGAACTTTTGAATGCACATGTGTAAAATTACTATGTGTTATACAACGATAAAAGTTAACTATTTTATTAATCAATTTGCATAAATATTTTAACAATAATTATTTCCTAAGCTGTAATAGGCAAAAACATGATTTGACAAACTCAACACAATATTAATGAATATGAATAACAACCTTTGACGTGGACAAAAAACGATTTATATAGATACTCAAAACCCTTTGTTCTAAATAATTACTCTATAAATAAATATTTCTGTCAAAAAACCAATGTGAAATTTTAGTTTTTTCTTCTTTTGTATACATTATTATTTAAAAAAAGAAGAAAAAAGAAATACAATATGAATTTTGTGAATGAGGTTATTAAATGTTATTTATAGTGGAGTATTCTTAGAATTTGACTTCGGAGTAATTCCCTGCAAAGTAAACTCAACAGGATTGTATTCTTAAACCTATACGAAATAAAGTAAAAAAAAGTTTCTAACTGTAAATAGCGAGCTTTTTTTTATTTAACAAAATAACTGCAAAGTTAAATTTTTTTGCAAATACGTTTTAAGTAAAGTTAATTTAACGTTTGTTTAAAAAATAAATGCCGCCAATCGAAAGAGCAGGAAATTTCACATACAAAATGTATGTAACATTTTTTGACGACCACAATTAAAAAAAGTTAGAATGTTGTCTCGCCAGTCGTCAGCGAGCTCAAGCGGCGCAGTAAGTGCGGAGCGCGCGTACTCGGGACAAACATGATCCTAGTATGTACCCTTTTAACTAAAAAAGATATCAAACAAAAAACAATCGATTTCTATAAAAGTAACTTCAAACTAAGAGTTTCATATATTTTAATGTTTTGAATATTATTTAGTAATCGAAACATAATACTTTATTATATGAAATTCTCGGCTTAATCCGGTATTTCGCTTGGCATTTTTATAAATTCGTTCTAATTAATTTAAAATCATGAGATATTATTTTCGAAATGGTAATTTATAAACTCAGCAGGTTAAAGAAATTACAAAAATTTGTTTTGCAAAATATGAAGCTTCGAAAGCACTACGTAATTTTCTAAAATCATCATTTTTCAAGTCATTTTTCTTTCATAAGTTCTTAAACATTGACTTGGAATATTCTAGATTATAATAATCATAATATACTTTTATAGGTAAGCTTTTTGAAGCTCAAAATGCGTGCTTTAAGATGGTATTGAAATATTTTAGTTAAAATGAAAATTAATGGGCTATATATATGTCGATAACAAAAAAAGTTTTTTCTGCTTCGTACAAATGCAAAATATAAAATTATAAACATCTATAATTAATGAATAAGGTATTTTCTGTTATTCCAACGCATAAAGGTTTTCAGTAGAGGTCTACTTTTAAAAACTACACCTTAATTAGATTTTTTCCTGCATCACACTGCAATCACTATGTTAGTCGCTGATTGGCTACCACTACCTACTGTTAGTACATGATTGGCTGCCAGCGGTGATTAATAATTAGTCACTGCTGGACAGTTGGGGAGCAGCCTGTTTAAATTCGATATTGTCAACGTCATTAACACATTTCTAAAAGTTGGGGGTGGGCGGAGCAGATCACACGGTGTTCACCCATAGAATTGGTCCGGCCTCTCCTATCCCAGGCTTATCTGGGCAACAGTTACTTAGTAAAAGAGCCTAGGCTTCCAGCTTAGGCTTCCAGGTTAAAAATGTGTAGGGGAGAAGTGTAGGGCAAGTGTTCTTGATGATTACTCATAAACGTTGCGGAGAAATCTCTGCTAACATGAGTACCGGTATGGGTGGATTTGATTCTTACCTGGGACAAGGTTTCTTATGGTGCCTTGTAGTATCCGATGCTTGACTGAACCCTATGGAGAAGAATTAATATTAGGTTTATCCCGGTTCAAAGGGGTAAATCTGGGCCAATGAAAAAGCTGCAAGCCACCAGGTACCGTGTTCTGGAAGCTATTCGGTTCACCCTATGACTCGTGACTAGTCCTGGTCCAGTGATCTGACGCAGCTCTAGAGCCTTTACTCTTAAAGGGAGTTGAAGCGATAATATAGCCTCTCACTCTCAAGACAACTTCACACGAACAGGTACATACCGGGAGTCTATAACGTGTAGACTTAAACGAAGCATTGTCGAGGGCACACCAGGCCTATAACTGGTAGATTGGGGTGGGCTACCATTAAAAAATCAAGTACCGCCACAATTGAGGTTGGATTCGATCTGGCAATGGCCCTCAACATTTTATTTTTGGGGAATAGTCCGAAGCTGGACGAGGGACCATCTCCTATGTGATAGTGCCAACGGGTGAGAACGTTTATAGCTGCGATACTAGCCTGGAGAGTTAATAGAGCATGGATAGTAACCTCGTTCCCACCCAGTGAGTTGTTGGTAGCATTGTGAAGTGTAGGCAATGCGCGCTAATTGAGTGTATCTCAATTGATGTCCTAGAATGGGAAGGGAACACCCGGAAGTTTCATAAATTAGCATCAAACACTAAATATCAATCACGGCTTGCTTCAAAAATTTTAGGTGGCAAGCTACAACGAATGAATGAAACTAAAACATCATTTAGAATTTCTATAAATATAATATTCTACTCGTATATAATAGCTATTATTCACAAGGATGAAGTACCACATGAGCCGTTTAGACGAGTGTCGTAAATTATCCGATCATTATCTAATTACTATTTAAACACTGAACAATACGCAACGAATTTTCATTATTAGGTCTACTTGACCAGGTTTTCTTTGGCTTTTCGCACACACAACACTGTAGGTGTGATTAACAAGCAAGCTGCAGTGATTTTATTTTGAAGTTCCTAGACATTTTGAGGAGTATTATTCTACACTTGGTTTTTCAAGAAAACCACATACACAGAAATGAAGAATGGACAAGTCAGGTGACCTAGCAGGTGATAAAACTATCTCTTTTTGACTAAACTCATTGTTAAAACAGTTTTTTACTGCGGCTCCATTATGAGGTGGAGGTTCCATCTTGTTGAAACCACAAGTTTCGGTGTGTAGCTAATGGAAGGTTGTCTAGATAATCTTGAAAGTGGCTTTGCAAAAATAATAAATATCTGTCCTGGGTCAAAGTTTTATGGTAAAAATGTGATTCTAAAATTTTGTGGCCAAGTATCCCTATGCATACATTAATTGAAAAGTTCTCATCATCCAAATAATGCAAATTATGCTTATTAAAAATTCCATTTCTGTGAAAATCCGATTCGTCTGTCCAATTGGTATTATTGAGATGTTCCACATTCAGGAAAATTCTATTCTGTTGTTGGGATCATTAGCATGCAATGTTTGGACTAAATTAACTTAAATAGTTTTATTTGTGCAATTTTAAAACTTTTTGAATTTCATATCTTGTATTATTCAATTCAGAAGCTGCTTGTCTTGTAGAGGCTCTAGGATTAGCTCTGAAGTAAACTAAAATAATTTCATTACCGTTCGTTGTCTCCTGACAATTTTGACAGTATCATGTTTTAAAAAAACACCATTGGACCATAAAGACCGTAAAGTATTTATATGAAAAATCAGTCACCCTGCATACACAAAATCTCCGTTCATTAGAATAAAGCTAATAAACAGGTCTTGGAGTAAGTGACTCGTTTGGATACTAGCTACATACAATCTGAAATGCAGAAAATTTTGAAAATGTATTGTTTAATTAACCAGTGACATACATTGGGTGTGGGTTTCTAATCCCCATCCCCAAATATACCCAAAGATTGTATTGTATTTCATTTAATTTTTTACATAAAAAATAAGACGGTGCATTTACATATGATACCTCTGGTCTTATTGATGTGTTTTCGTTATGTACCTACTTTAGGTACAGCCATATAAAAATGGAACTGATAGGTTCATGTTTTTTAAATTGTATTTTCTGGAAGGATATTATTGCTACGGTTCAAGATTGAACCTATTTATTTATTGAATTTATTTGAATTTATTAAAAATCCTATAATAATAAAAAATTGGTTGGGACCAGGGTCGATGGAAACTTCAGTCGGATACGTTAGTTTTAAATTATAAGCTTACGAACAACTCTTGAAAAAGGTTTAACAAACCAAAACACGTGTAGAGCATTCTACATAATTTATGGAAACATTTAAATATTTAGTTTTTCTTGAAACTATTATATAGAACGTTTCACAAGGAGCATACCGCGACTTCAATTTCACTAATTATATTACCTAATGTGGTATATTACTTGAAACTTACATAATTTTCTGCACAAAAGTACGACAACAAAAAGGCCCCGCGATTGGGCGCCGGTGAAACATACATAAAAAATCACACACGAAACTATAAAAATGCTTTATACTTACTGTAACTAAAAACTCAAAATATCTGCCACAGCTTGAGATTTAAACTCTCTCTTACAAATTAATTATTCAAGTCGTAGGTATTCGTTCCACAGCTGTATAAATTGTGAAAAGGAATAGATAAAGGTTCAAACACAAATAAAAACTTAAAAGGGCGCCATCTGGTTATGAAGCTTAAGTTATTAATTATAAATAACCAATCAAAGATGTAAATTGAATAAGCATTAAAAATGATTAAATTCATTAACCAGAAAATGAATAAAATATTTAGTTGAATCAAAAATTTTGTTAAATTAAAATTTTGAAGTAAAATGAAGCAGAGCATTCATAACTAATATGGTTCCGTTTTCTAGATCCTTAGTTTTGAATTAATAACATTTATTTAATCAGAAAAATGGTAACGACATAACTTTGCATATATATAAGAAATAAAACACACCTCATACATTTATTACAATTCCAATCTAAGTTCATTAGATTATAACTAAACCAGAATAAATCAATAAAAATTCATCTAGAACTTTTCATTAGATAACAGAAATAACCAAAAAGTTTATTGGATCGAACACAAAAATTGTTCAAACACATTAATTCAAATATTAAAATTTGTATTGACTGGTCTTTTTCTGGACAAAATTTATAAACAAATATCTAAATGAGATTAGACAAATTAAATCAATTCGACAGTATCAATATAAATGATTTGTAATTAAATTAAAGTTTAAAGATTTTTTAATAACGAAGAGAGCTCTCTCCTAAGAAAAAATTCTTAACTGTGAGATTCTTAGTTAACTGAATTATAAACAAATCCTTAAAACTACAGTACCTTAAATATTATCCCTCAATTTGTGGAATACCATACATATAGTCCAGTAGAAATTGGAAATTCGGCCTTTCATTTGGGGAAATTGTCGTTGAACTCGGCGTTGTATTGAAGTGTTGATTCTCAGTACCAAAAATGCGATAATATTTAGTTATTGTCATTCGCCCATATGATTTCATGAACAAACGGGGTTTTCACTTGGAAAATAACAATAATGTTTCAGAAACTTAGGTTGTTTTTTAATCACGTGTAGCACCAAATGCGTGTAAATTCTTTAAGCGGGGTTTTAATTTATAAAAGCACTAGAGTCGATCGTTAAATTCGAGATCGCTTTAAATAGTTTTGCTTTTAAAAAAACTGTACTGGTCTTAAACCCAAACGAAGCAAAATAATTGTTGGTTGTTTTATAGTTCTTCACTATAGCGTGAAACACATTTATTTACCCGCGTTACAAAATTATAAAAATTCTTCTAACACGAATTAACGAGACGGAAATTCTTTTAAAACTTGCACTCTACACAAAATAGCATTAAAACTGTACTGTACTGTATTTAGGATTATCTTTCAAATCTCATAGCACTTAAGCTAAACGGCATCTTTAACACAATATCGACCGCTATCGACCGTTCGCTCGAAGGGTTCAGTGGTCAATCTCTCGCGTCAAAACCAGCGAAGGCTTTTTATGAACTCGGATTCCGTAGTTACACGTGGATACATCTGTTTTTATGCGGCAAGGGCGCTTTTATTTGGTCTTCTATAGGATTCTCGACTCTAAAAGTGTAAAAAGTAGCACTTAAAATTGCTCGCCAAACTAGTGTGGAATGCTACAGCATCTGCCTTGTAGACAAGATTCCTACGCTATAAACAGACTTAAAATTTAAAACGCAATTTACGAACAAAGGAAACTTCATTTTCGAATCCTGTATACTCAGAATGTTAACAAAATATTTCTATAAAATTGATGATCAAGTACTTCTCACAGTTTCTTAGCATGGTCTCTCCCTAAAATAATTGATATTATTTTAAAATGCAATTTAGCAAGATACGAAAAAACAACATCATTATGACGCTACATTCTTTAATTACAGCAAATATGAAACAATCTTTTCTTAAAAGTGCTTTCAGTAGGAATTATTTACATGATGAAATGCTGATTTAAACAAAACGAAGCCCACAGGACCGAACTTAAGATTTTTAATAAGAATAAATGCTAAATTCTGCGTACAAAATGCTGTTGGAAAATGTACCCGTTACATACTCGCTAGTGAAAGAATGCTGCAGATGAAACCTTCCCAATGCCATTATAATGCTTTTTGACAAATACAAAAACTAATTTGTCAAATTGAAAAGATTATGATTCGAATAAAAATTAATTAGAAGGGGTGTTGGATAAAACTTTGTATTGCACGTTTGTAACTGCACATTAGTCACTTAAGAAAACTAGCTACTCGACGTGACGGTCTCGTGACTAAACTCTTCTTACGTGACTAATGTGTATTATTACACACGGGTACAATAAATAACTATTATATTAACTTTTAGTGAGGGTATTGTAATTCACTGCCACAAAAATGCAAAATAGCCTACTCTTAATTCTATAATTTGGAAATATTTACTACACTACCAAATATCTGAGTTCGAATACAGATTTTGCATTAATATTGCTTAAAATCAGGACTGGATATAGTACATCAATGTGATAGATTATAATATCCGATAATTATTGGAACAAACTTGTACAATCATTTTATTGGCTTATCATCAGCTCCGTTATTGGTTAGAAACCAATAACTAACAATAGAAACTCCGTTAGAAATGCTTTACATGGTCGTATAATAAAGGTCCTAAGCAGTTGTAGCATCACTACCAACGCCCTTGAATGTGAATTAGCAACCATATTATGTGCACTGTTGACTACTAACATAACACTATACTGTGACCAAAGTGACAAGAAATGAGTCACCACAAACACGTGGGCGTAATTGTAAAATGCATCTACAATTACCCGAAGATAAAATAAACAACAAATGAGCTAGAAAGATTCATTAGCGGAACAAACCCCTTTTTAATTAATAGTAAATGTGAATCAAGCAATGAAAATGTGTTGGTTCCAGCGTGCGTCACTGAATTCTTAGCAACGTGAAATTTGCACTCTTATTTTATCTCACCTCGGGTCATATTTCTTTATTCCGGTGTGATTACGAAAATTACTCATTTCATGCATTTTTGGCTGGAGTATAGTTTACAAATTTTTATTTTTTCCTCCACAAATTTAAATAGCGTTTTCTAAGGCAGGCTTGTTTCCTAAAATCAATCCCGAAATCAGAAATGCTTTATCACGTCAAGTGTTCGAGATATCATTCGTCATTCGTTTACCTGCATCAATAGTCAGATTGTGTACATAAATACGGTATTTATATGAAAAGTGAATACATTTTGAAGATTTTGCATTCGGTGTGTGCTAAAATATCTTCACTTTCATGTAAAATTAATTCAAACACAATTAGTTACGTTTGCACTACTACATAGTGGATAAAACAGGCAGAAACATCACTAAAGCGATCAAATACGCATATCTTCACTACTTTGAGTTTGCAATTTGCAATCAGGATAAAAAGTGGTTGTCATATGTTGTAGTAATTGTAGAATAATTCTAACTGGATGAACTTCTGGTGAAAATGTAAAACTGAACTTTGGTCAGTAGATGTTGTGGAGGGATCCATCTAATCACTCGATAGACTGCTATTTTTGTTTGACAAAGATTGGGCACAATACGAAAACTAAGCGAAATGTGGACTATGCATATAGGCAGATAAGTTAAACATAAGCCTTTAGTTAATATAATAATAATAATAAAAGACAATTCTACCCCCTCCCCCTCCCCTGTATATTAAGCTGGGGCTTATCAAGAATTTTGTAAAGGCCTTAGATCATAATAGCCCAGCATTTCAACACTTGGTGAAAACTGTTCTCCACCTAACGGAAGCTAAACTGAAGGAGGGCATATTAAACTTGTGGGTCCACAAATAAGAAAAATATTTCAAGATCAGAATTTTGAACAATGTTTATCAGAAAAAGAAACTGCAGCATGGACCTCACTAAAGAATGTATTTCCTGTGAAACAAAAGAAGCGATAATTCCAAATTATTCCCAATTTAATAAAAACAATGGGTGCTAAAATGTGATATTTTCCAATAAAATCTAGGTGCCGTAAACGACGAACAAGGAGAGCGCTTCCATCAATATATGCGAACTATAAAGTACCGTTATCAGGGATGATGCAATGAAAATATGATGGGGGATTATTGTTGGTTGCTTGTAAGGGAAACTGAAAAGTTTGCATAAGATAACAGCGTTAACAGTAGTACGTACGTATACATTAGGGTGGTTCTTATTTGGGTCATGCTGGAATTTCGGTTTTGCCGGGTGCCTATTCGATTCCAAAAAAAAAACTGAAAATCTTAAGACCAATACGAACTTCCTATTTCTATTCTAATCATTCGCTGTAACGAGGAGAAGTTTCCCATTTAAAATGTACGCTTTTTTTTATTTCTTATGTATATATTTGACCACTGGGCCAAATTGTTGAGAACAAATTTGAAAATTGATTTTTTTTTAATTAACAGTGTTCAATGCTACTTTTAGGTAAAAAAAATTATATGGGCCATTCGATTTTTTCCAAGGATTTATACAAATAAATTCAAAATAACGCCACCGTTCAATTAGAGTTGAAGTGATGTAGAATGTCCCATATAATTTTTTTTCACCTGAAAGTAGCATCGACGCCCGTTAATTTTATAAAATCAAAATTTTCTTTTTGTTTTCAAAAATTCGTCCCGGTGGTCAAATATATGCATAAGAATTGGAAAAACCCTGTATTTTAAATGGGAAACTTCTCCTCTTTACAGCGAATGATTAGCATAGAGATGGGAAGTTCGTATTGATCTTAAGATTTTCCGTTTTTTTTTAGAATCAAATGAGCACCAGGCAAAACCGAAATTCCAACTTGACCCAAATAAGAACCACCCTAGTGTAAATACATGATATAATAATGCATATAACCTCATTTCAAGAATATTATAGGCAACAGTCTACACTTAAAGATACTATTTGAATGTTAAGATTGTTTTCTTCGCATCAACTGCTAGCATTCTTTAGGTGCCATGGATGGATTTCCCATTACGATAATATGCGGTTTTTGCTTATGAGACTCACGAAAACTAGGGCGGATTAAGTCAATCTAAAAAACACAGAACAATTAAAAACAGAAATTCGTCTAATAATAGAATATTTTAGTAGTAAGTAGTAAGGGACATATTTAGGACATAAATTGCATAGTAGTGCCGTCTTTTATATAATTGAGGCCCCAATGTAATGAGAGGACCCTTCTGGAAACTAAGTAGCTTAATACTCAATATATATTTTAAATATTGTAACGGGTTACAAAATTTATTTTCTCCAGAAGGTTTTATTCCTTGTTATTTATTGATACAGAAATCAGGAACACCTGGAGTGTAAATTTTATTAGAAATATCTTTCTCAAGCTTTGCCAGCTAAAGCATAAAGATGTTTTAAGTTCTTTCTTAATTAAATTTTTGTTTAATTCTGTTTCTGTTTAACTATGTGAAAACCTATTTACATCTAGGTATGTATCTTTTGAAACTGTAAAATCTGTCCTTTGCTAACTGAAATGTATAGGTTTTTAGTATCACCTATGGTATAAAATGGAATACTAAATATTGGGTTATTTCTTTGGTAATTTATTTGCTTGCGGGAGAAACCGTATGAATTATGGAAGGACGCCTGTCCGACAATTTCATCTTCACCTCTCCAAGTATCATCTTCAACTGATAAGTTTTGCAGCACAACAAACCTTTTCTGATGTAAAAAAGAAAAGAAGAACTCATCCCACTGGTGAACCTGCGACCGTTATAGGTATTTAATTTGATTAAAAAGGTATATCTCATCATAAATAATTTCTCAACTAAATTATGTTTAATTGAACAATTGTACACTTAGTGTAAATCATTTGGGTGGTACCATTTAATTGATATATTTTATTATTTGTTAACTAATTGGAGATTTTCGTAATTTGAAGATATCTTAAAGTAGCTAGTCCATCATACGTTTCGTAGAAAGTTTTTTACCTTCATCTTTGTGATCATATTGCACTTAGAGTTTTTTTAATTTTAACTGGCACAGGCTAGTTCTGTTGTGATAATTTTTTTGTTCTATTCAGATTTCGTAGATTTTCTTAACTTTATTAATTTACATAGGTGATACTCATTAAAACTTTATATTTTTTTGTAATTCAATTTTTTAAACTTTTATTTAATTATATCTTAAACGAAAGCTGCGAATGTTTGTTTTTAATTTCATTGCATTTCATGTGTCCCTGACCATTTTTGGTATTTTTAATGGTGAAAATAATAAAAATACCTGGTGCCTTTTTTTTTGTAAATGATTTTATGAACCCACAATACCCTGCTCTCAGATCATTTGGCTTCCGAGGCAAATGTATAAAATTAATTCTTTAGGAGAATATAATATACCTTAATTGTATACAATTATGTAGAGAAACAAAATTAAAACCAGTTGAGAATGCGCAGAGCTAGCATTGCCATGACGAACAAAAACAACTGTATACTTAATAAACTAATTTATTTTTTATACTTGCGTGTCCTAATGAACTCCATTAGGACACGCATTTGCGTGTCCTAATGAGATTTATTAGAGAACTGGAAACAGTAAAATTTTGTTTTTTAAAGTTGGTAGCACCTAACAGCTGGTCTTAAATGTCAAACTTATTATATTTAAAAGTGCGGTTATGTTGTTATGTGATAAAATGCCAAACTTTTAAAATATAAAATAAACATACACAAAATAAATTAATTAAATTAAAAATTATTTAATAAATTCACAAATTATTCTTTATACATCTTTTGTATTAAAAGTACAGTTATTATACACTTTGATTATAACAGCAGAAGTGTCCTGGGCATTAATCTTAAATGAAGGTAAATTTTGCCCCTCAACAATGTTTTGTTGACTCGTTATTGGGTTGCTGCTAAAAGTGTGTGATTCTTCATGTAAAAATGAAGCAGTGGAAGACTGGTCAATTACCACTTGAGCCGTTGAAGTGGAAGTACATGGCTTATTAGATAGCAATTCAGCTACCTCCCTTTTTTTTAACTGAAACATCAATACAGCCCTCAGCCACAGCTGAAGACTTCCAACCTCCATGCCGTTTTATAGTTATTAAATCGCCACCTTTGTTTGCCAATTGGGAAGCACTTGAACGTCGAAAGCAATGACCTGTAAAAAGCTTCGGGTTGGCTAAATGCAAATAAGTGGCAATAATAAAAGGAACTTTTCCCATACCGATAGGAGTAGAAATACATTTTCCATTGCGGTAGGTTATAAAAAACCGCCTGTGGTTTATTTTCGTAGGCCTTAGGCTCAAATATTGCTTAATTAAATCAATCCACAGTTTCTCTGTAATTAAGAATTCTCTTCGAACTTTATTTTTTGTTTTTGTTACAGTCACAGTGAACACATCATCTTTGACCACAATATCGTCTAACAACATGTTGGTCAATTCATCTCTTCGGCAGGCACCAAAGAATCCCATTATTAACGCAACCTTAAATAATTGAAATATATTAAAAATTGAAAGTATTTAGCACAAAATTTTACTTACTTTCATAGCTAAATGTTAGTTATTTTCTGCAGTTGTTATAAATCTATCAATATGGTTAAATTCCAATATTTTACTAAGATTAAGATTAATTAAGATAAATTAATTCTTTTTAATAAGATGGAGGGAGAGAATATCTGACCATTTTACCTTCTTGTCACAGAAACTAAATTAATTTTATAAAAACAAAACAATTTAAATAACAAATGCTGAAGTTGAATTTTCAGTGTAGCCAACTGTCAAAAGTACTTAACAAAATTTCACTAACAAATCTTATTTAAAACTAATTGATTTTTTAATAATTAACGAAATAACGACGCAAGTATAAAAAAATAGTATAAAGTATTCGTTTCATAAGGCGTTTTAGCGCACTTGTCCGTTAGAAAACTCCCCGCTTCGCGGGTCGTTTTCTAAATTCGGACACGTGCGCTAAAAACGCGTCTTATGAAACTAATACTTTAATATACTATTTGAAAACTAATGTTGACGTAACACATTAGTTGTCATAAAAACTAAAATTCTAAGTCCTAAAATTTTTTGTTTAAAAAAAGAAGAAAAAAAAGTTGCTAAAAATGTTTATTTTTTTGTAAATTTTTGAAAAATACGAAATTTTTCATTTTTCAAAAAATTTTCGAAATTTTCGGTGGTCATTTTGACCACTTTCCCGAAGAGATACAAAAAAATGTTTCAACCAAAAGTTTCTTAGAATTTGATGTACTATAAGATCCCAAAAAGAAAAATTCAAAAAGTCAACAGGGAAAAAGGCGACAGACCGACAGACAGACTTCACGAATTCATAGACGAACTTTTTGTTCGTCGAATATAACGAATATACGTAACCACAATAAAACATAAGAAACGTAATTATGCTGTTGTTACACACTAATAAAAGATTTTTTTTCTATAGAATTGGCATGGGTAAAATCTTTATACAATTAACGACCATTAGTTTATCAGTTCTCAAAACGTTATACAATATGGCACTCACCAACTTAGATATTCCTCACTCAGCAAAAATAACACCAACTCAACAATTTATTATTCACAATTAACAAACAATAATAACTAATACTAAATCAATATAAAGTTACAATCTGAACACCAAGCACGTCTGAATAAAACTACAAAACTGACTGACTAAATATGTCTTTTGTCGGTGGTTTTGGTTCTTCACAGAAACAATAAACATAAATAATACAAACCTTAATAAAGATCAGTGGTCACTGGTCCCTTATACATATGTTGTAGTGCCTTTTTCCGTTTTGTTTCACGCCGTTCCCGTAACCAGGATTAAATTACAAAGCTTCCTCGTTGTACCCCTATGCATCGAACAAGGAATTCCTTAATTTTTAGATTTTTACGCTACATTAAAATCGACCAGTTTGCTTTTATATAAACGACTTTTGGTTGCTATATTTATTTTATAAAAATAACACAAACATGCACAAACAGAAAACGAAATAGCGAGAGAAATAACGATAAACCTAAATTTTGTAATGTAATTTTGTATTTTGCAAAAAGTATCTTATCAAAACGAATTATCAAAATAATAAATAATTAAAAACACCCTTCTGTTTAAATTGAAACTATTTCCAACAAGAATTTAAAAAATCCTTTTTGATAACGGACTCTCCATACTATATAGATGTTTGTACGAAACTCAGACAACGAATAAATGCAGAAAACTCCAATAAGATATTTTTATAAAGTCTGTAAGTGTAGAGGAAACAACTGTGTCAAAGATTATTAATATCTTTTTTATGATAATAATCAATAAAATTATTTAAATAAAATAACCTACTTGATATAATAATAAGTAATAATTAATAATTCCCACAAAACAATTTGTTTTACCTTATTTAATTTACTTTGAGGCAAACAGGGTTGTATTTTATCAACATCAGTTAGTTTGAATTTTGATTTATTTTTTAAACATTGTAGTTTAGATTCTCTCTGAATTAGTAATATTATTTTATTTTCAAAATTTTATTTTAAAAGGGGCTTTATTTTAATTTTTCTACAGAATTATTTTAAAGACTAATATATAATTAGTTGCCTAGGTTATGACCGTTGGGTCCAAGTGTACCCAAAAAACGTGTGTTCCTTGTTTCATAAATAATTAATATAATAACGTAATAATACTCTAGGAATGTTAAAAATTTGCTTACTTAACTTGTGAAAAAAATCTTTTGGGGTAAAATAAACTAGCGAGCTCTTTGGAATGGATTAAATCAAGGGTAATACTTTTTAAAACATATACCTAATTTTTAATTTGAAATATACACGGTGAGTCATTACGGAGTAATCGGACTTTGCCAGTGGTTAGATAACCATTAAAGAAAGAAAATTTCTATATACCATTTTTCTCGTATTTCTATACTTTTGGAGAAAAACGGCATCGAAGTTCAGCCTAATACTATGAATGCACATGACACATATTTTAAAAGTTCAAGCAGATATTCAATACTACTAGAATGTGCAAGGATAGCGCAATAAAGTAATAAAAACGTCTTTATTTAGGCCAAGTGTTTCGTAGAATAACAACAGATAAACAGAATTAAATAAACAAAGCATGTTGAGAACGACCTCTCCATGGATATTGTTTCAAAAATGGTATTTTTGTTTTGTGTTGTTTCTGATTACTAAGACAATTTCAAATTCTTTTAATAGGCACATTAACCCCTATGTGTAATACAATACTGCAGGTTTGTGAATAAAAAATTATAGTACTGTAATAGTGACACATATTTGGTTTCTCAAATGATAACAAATTGCAAACCCCTTACACTGCAGCTTTTAGTAATAAAACGTAACAGTACTTGTACTTGACTATGTAAACCAATCCATCAAGCATTCAATGTCGTTGAATTAAAACATCAAAAAGAATAATAAGGTTTTTAATAATGAAAAATTCTAGAATTCCAATAAAAAAACAATACGTATTGATGGATAGATCAAATTAGTTAAATATGTCTTTACTTAATTAAAACTGATATCTGTTTATTAACGCATAACACATCGAATTTAATGATATCATTGAATGGGTCTGTATTAAAATGATGTCATTTCTCTCTGCGTTTACTATTAGAATAAAGGGGAATCCCCCGGATTAATAGATCGTTTTGTTTTAACATCTAAAATGGAATGTGCGTCGTTTGCATTCTTGTTGTGCTTGTTTAAACAGATGTCACGCTTTTGCTGATGGTGTCAATTTCTAAAGATCTTGCAATTATTTCTATTCGACTTAACAACACTGACCTGCATCAATTATACGTACTTTT
This sequence comes from Agrypnus murinus, assembly GCA_929113105.1. Taxonomy (NCBI): domain Eukaryota; kingdom Metazoa; phylum Arthropoda; class Insecta; order Coleoptera; family Elateridae; genus Agrypnus; species Agrypnus murinus. The sequence continues at coordinate 67,379,820 of OV816025.1, forward strand.
CTGAAAACGTCGGTCAAAATTTTCGAAATTTTCAAGTTCATTTAATCAAAAAAAGTTACTAAGGTTTTATGTTTCTAATAACCAGAGAAGCTTATCCTCAAAGTCCGATCATTGAGTACTGAATCACCGTGTATTATTCACAACTCTAACATTAAGTACAGTGTGCTAATCTAATAAATACAAAATATAAAAACTAAAATAAAAATTTTCTCTCCTTCCTACTGGCAAAGCTGTCAAAATTTATTTGTCTAGCCAAATCGCATTCCATTGTCAAAGTCTCCAATTCAGATATTCTACTTACGTCATGGTATTATCTTACATCAAAAAACACAGCATAACACGTTGTCCTGCGTGGGCGTCCAATGTGGCGAAGCGGATGACACGGGCGAAGCGAACGAATGGCAATGTGGACTAAGCGAATTGATTGTCCTACGTAGCACATGTTCGTAATCGCGAATCGCGCGAAATAAATAAAAAACAGAACTACGATACCCTAGTCTAGTAAGATTGGGCTGGTGAAATAGACGCAAAATTTGAATGTCCAAGAATATATATTTAAAATTACGCTATCGGTGAAAATGTCTTCAACAAATATTGTTTATTTGGAGAGGAAAAAATGACTCATCACGCATAATTCTTATGTAAAATAGCTTTCACCAGATTGCTCTGAGACTGTACTAAAAGATAATCTTTGAGGTGTAGATCAAAAATGCGACTGGGCACACAGCTCAGAAAATTATAGTTTGTGAATTGTAGCCATTTGAAGTTGAATAATGCAAGAATTGTCTACTTCAAATGGCTGTAATTCAAAATCTATAATTTTTTGGTGTATACCAAAGTTTTAAGAATTTTGGCCCAGAGCCATTTCCCATAAGGATTGAGCAGGGTTCAATTTAAAAATTGTCAACTTTTAACTGCTCTAATTTGAAAACTATAATTTTTTGGACTTTCTGCGCATTGACACTTTTGATCTACACATTAGGAACTACAGTTTACCAAAGTCTCAAGAATTTTAGCAAAGAACCATTTCTTATAAGGATTCTACCGGGTACAAAAATTGCCAACTTCAAATGGCTGTAATTCTAAAACCATAATTTTTTGGATTTTGTGCCCATTAACACTTTTGATCTACACATCGAAAACTAGCTTTCACTTATGCCGACAATTCAGATGCGGCTAACGCGGTGAATGCGGAAATATGAAATAATGTGATCGCGCCAACCGCCTAAAATCCGCATCTAGCGATGTTACGGGCGAAGCGACCTCACGTAGGACACCTGCATTGTTTGCTTGATCTTGATAAATCCGCGCCGTCCGCTCCGCTCGTTTCGCCCGCAAGTTGTCGATCATGAAGGACAGCGTGTAAAACACGTCTGACAGAGTCAAAGGAAGAACTGAGAAGAAACAAATGCCAATATATATTCCCAATAAAAGGAAAATAAACAAATGACCACTCGTTCTGGAGCGGGTGATGTGTCATGAGAATGAGTGTGGGATAGGTGTGGGGCTGAGAGGGTCGTTCACACGTAAATATTTGATTCATTTTGAAACAAAAAGCTCGTGAGCTTGCAAGATAATCGAGAATAAATTATCGTTATTCCAATACCAGATGTTTATACAGTGCGAGTATAAAGTCTGGAACTATCGAAATAAATCTTTTACTAAATGTTTTTGAAAAAATTCTGGAACACGTCGATTTTTATCTTAAATGCGACACATTTTTGGTGTAAATGTTATTTGTAGATTGTCTTTTGTTTTTGAGTTATGGCGATAGCGAAAATTTTTCTAAATGGAAACCATAGTTTTTTATTATGGTTTTAGATAGATAATGAAATTCTAAGATCGAAAATGCTAAAAAGTATGATACTGTATCAAGAAATTTTCGAGATAATTGCTTTTAAAGTTTTAAAAGTAGATAGGCAACAAGAGTTCTAGCGCAAAATCCCATGTTATTTCTTATGGAGGTTCAAAACGCCGAAAACGTGACAAATGATAGTGCGCCGACTCGCGATCAAGGTCATCGCTTTACACATTCCGCGGTTCGTCCAGACACGCGACAGTAATTTCATATTATCTTTTTAATAATTATCTATTATATTAATAATAATAAAACATTTAACATTTTAACAAAATCCCCAAAAAAAAATTAATTCTCCTCTCTTAGTAGGTGTCTCATATAAATTATTAGATTTTAAAAGAGAAACTACCTGCCTCCCAGGTTTTCAGAAACGCTTTACACATTAGCTGCATTTTTCTCTTTCAATAACTTTAAGAGTAAATATTTCGATTTTTAAAAAAGATTAAACTAGAGAAGCCTTTTACCTACACAATAATTTAAACGTTATTTAATTAAAGTGCTTCAGAATAGTTAGTTAGCTACTCTCATCTACCCCCCCAGGAGTTTAATATAGATATCTCTCATCATAACATCCCCTCGGTATATACATATATAGTATAGGTATATAGCATGGAAGCCGCATAATTGTCCCATATCCCAATTGAGAACGTACTAATGTTTTATTTAATAAACAGAACGTATCTAAAGAAAATTCTCCTCCAAAGCGATTAATAAATCCAAGTAGTTATAAAGACGTACATACAATTTTTATATATATACATAGAGGTTAAATTAGTTAATACTGGGTGCCCAAAAATGATTTTCATCTAGTTACCTTTGAAATTTTTTTTATGTTAATTTTTCTGTGCCGCTCTATTCTTTAAGTTTCAACTAATTTGATCTGTCAATCAAATGTCAGTATGTCAGTTATCATTTTGAGGTTATGTAACAACAAAAAGCGGCAACTTTTATTTTACATGGGAAATTCACAGGCGACTAGATGAAAATCATTTTTGGGCACCCAGTAGATTCCATATGTGATATTACCTATTATAGATTTTACGCTGGATTTTCTTCTTTCTTGCTTGTTGATGGTTAGTTAAGACGAATCACCACGCACATTTTATACATTTATTATATTTACTTAACGCACTAATTATATATATATATATATATATATATATATATATATATATATATATATATATATATATATATATATATATATATATATATATATATAAATGATTAGAAGTAATAATGCGCGTAGAGATATACAAGAAAGAGTTATAATAATGGGATATCGCGCAACAGAGAAGAATGGAAAAATAAGTTGCAGCCGTCTACACGTGTTTCACACTTATTAGTGATCATCAGGACGGCATAGCAGATGGAATAAATATAAAAGCAACTAACTCAGAAAGATGTAACAACACAAGGTTTCACTGATAGCAGCCAACCGCACATTTGCAGTATCGGCCTGAAGACACTGAGTTTTCAGTGCAACAACAAACGTCACTACGGAGGCAGCTAAAGCCACTACCGTGAGACAACCAATCCCAAAGTATAATATCAATGATTAGAAGTAATAATGCGCGTAGAGATATACAAGAAAGAGTTATAATAATGGGATATCGCGCAACAGAGAAGAATGGAAAAATAAGTTGCAGCCGTCTACACGTGTTTCACACTTATTAGTGATCATCAGGACGGCATAGCAGATGGAATAAATATAAAAGCAACTAACTCAGAAAGATGTAACAACACAAGGTTTCACTGATAGCAGCCAACCGCACATTTGCAGTATCGGCCTGAAGACACTGAGTTTTCAGTGCAACAACAAACGTCACTACGGAGGCAGCTAAAGCCACTACCGTGAGACAACCAATCCCAAAGTATAATATCAATGATTAGAAGTAATAATGCGCGTAGAGATATACAAGAAAGAGTTATAATAATGGGATATCGCGCAACAGAGAAGAATGGAAAAATAAGTTGCAGCCGTCTACACGTGTTTCACACTTATTAGTGATCATCAGGACGGCATAGCAGATGGAATAAATATAAAAGCAACTAACTCAGAAAGATGTAACAACACAAGGTTTCACTGATAGCAGCCAACCGCACATTTGCAGTATCGGCCTGAAGACACTGAGTTTTCAGTGCAACAACAAACGTCACTACGGAGGCAGCTAAAGCCACTACCGTGAGACAACCAATCCCAAAGTATAATATCAATGATTAGAAGTAATAATGCGCGTAGAGATATACAAGAAAGAGTTATAATAATGGGATATCGCGCAACAGAGAAGAATGGAAAAATAAGTTGCAGCCGTCTACACGTGTTTCACACTTATTAGTGATCATATTATTTATATTTTATATTTATTCCATCTGCTATGCCGTCCTGATGATCACTAATAAGTGTGAAACACGTGTAGACGGCTGCAACTTATTTTTCCATTCTTCTCTGTTGCGCGATATCCCATTATTATAACTCTTTCTTGTATATCTCTACGCGCATTATTACTTCTAATCATTGATATTATACTTTGGGATTGGTTGTCTCACGGTAGTGGCTTTAGCTGCCTCCGTAGTGACGTTTGTTGTTGCACTGAAAACTCAGTGTCTTCAGGCCGATACTGCAAATGTGCGGTTGGCTGCTATCAGTGAAACCTTGTGTTGTTACATCTTTCTGAGTTAGTTGCTTTTATATTTATTCCATCTGCTATGCCGTCCTGATGATCACTAATAAGTGTGAAACACGTGTAGACGGCTGCAACTTATTTTTCCATTCTTCTCTGTTGCGCGATATCCCATTATTATAACTCTTTCTTGTATATCTCTACGCGCATTATTACTTCTAATCATTGATATTATACTTTGGGATTGGTTGTCTCACGGTAGTGGCTTTAGCTGCCTCCGTAGTGACGTTTGTTGTTGCACTGAAAACTCAGTGTCTTCAGGCCGATACTGCAAATGTGCGGTTGGCTGCTATCAGTGAAACCTTGTGTTGTTACATCTTTCTGAGTTAGTTGCTTTTATATTTATTCCATCTGCTATGCCGTCCTGATGATCACTAATAAGTGTGAAACACGTGTAGACGGCCTTCTCTGTTGCGCGATATCCCATTATTATAACTCTTTCTTGTATATCTCTACGCGCATTATACTTCTAATCATTGATATTATACTTTGGGATTGGTTGTCTCACGGTAGTGGCTTTAGCTGCCTCCGTAGTGACGTTTGTTGTTGCACTGAAAACTCAGTGTCTTCAGGCCGATACTGCAAATGTGCGGTTGGCTGCTATCAGTGAAACCTTGTGTTGTTACATCTTTCTGAGTTAGTTGCTTTTATATTTATTCCATCTGCTATGCCGTCCTGATGATCACTAATAAGTGTGAAACACGTGTAGACGGCTGCAACTTATTTTTCCATTCTTCTCTGTTGCGCGATATCCCATTATTATAACTCTTTCTTGTATATATATATATATATATATATATATATATATATATATATATATATATATATATATATAATATAGATAAATAGATACATAGTCCACAAATTAGATGTACGAAACAAACATGTAAATTGTACTTTTAATAGTAGGTATTTACCTATCAGAACAAGCTATCATTAGGTAGGTGATTAACGCATTTGTGTATCTAGCAGCTTATTATAAATTGTTTACCTCCTGTTCAGACACAGCCGACCAAAAAAAATAATCAAGATTGAACTTGTATGTATTACGTCATTAACGTCTAGAACCAGTAAAATCTACCCTGTTTATCGCGGTTTGTCTAAAAAGACATTCATCTCATATCATATAATCCATCGAAATCATCAAACAATATGAGATTGATTGATCATATAATTGATATACTCGTATTAATTAGCTACATTCTTCTTTTCACAGCCGATCGATGAAATGAAATAGGTCTAATAGATGAAACCATGAAGGAATCTATATTGCGGACAAAATATGTTCTCTTTCTATTAAAACACTCTGATTAATTTATATATTTAACAGGTGTAAAAGCCTCTTGCATTCAGTTAGCGCTAGACTATATCCCCTTACGAACCTTTATCTTTCCCCATCTTTTAAATTAATAAAAAGGTGTTAAAATAAGGTTTCCGCATAGCATTTTAATATATGAACTGAACTGATTTATGTATCGTATTATTTAAATTCCACCTTATTACATCCAGTAACTCGGTAATTTTTCTCAGCTTCCAGCTGTTTTCTCGGCGGTACGTGTAAACGGGATATAGAACGAAATTCTAACTCTAGATTTCAGTCTCAGTGCAGCAACTGAACGAGTAACACTTATCTCTCTTCACATCCATATTTAACCTTTATAATAAAAACATGTCTTTCGCCAGCGAACTTGTTGAAGAGTTAAGGAGACTTGTCTACGACCTACAGATAGATGATGATAGTAATGCTATCCTCAGAGCCTTAAAACAATGTACCATAACGATAAGAAAACTTAATAAGGCACTAGGTTCAGCGTCATCATTGGGAGCGAAGAACCATCTATTAGCCTGCTTGGCTCAAGCGAAATCTTATCGAGAGACAGTCAAAGCCTTAAAAACTGTAGGCGAGGGATATAACCAGCGAAAAGAGACAGCCTGTAGCCGAGTCAAATGGTCAGACATGAAATCAGCATTTAAGGGACGTATGCGAACTGCTGCAATAACTAACATCAGGCATATTGATCCGAAGGCTTTCATGGAAGACTGTTTAGTCATTTTTCAGAGACGTATGCTGAATGCGTTGAAGAAGGATGAGGCGTTAAAGGTGAACACGGCTTTAACAGGCATGTTTGAAGTCAAAAAAGGGGATACTATTATAGAAGAAATAAAATATATAAACACTAAAAATGTAGCCATATACCGATATAGTAATTTAGCCCAATGGTTCAAGATCAATATTCAAGATCCTATCCTTAAGGATCTCGAAGAGTTTCAAGTAAGTATAGAGATTGTTGAAAGTTAGAAAGTTATACACAGCATTATTAACAGATTTATTTATTATACGATTTACTTCGAGTAATGCAATTACGTGAGTACCCAGCGTGAAAGTAAATATTGCAACATTCTGAATATAGTAAAATTATATGGCGTATATAATAAATTAAAACTTATTATTATAAATTTAAAGAGCGCGACATATTTTTCAATATGTTCTCTCTATAAAACAACCTCTTCTAAAATATTTAAATTAATCAATCGCTTCATGAAATCCATAGAGAATTATGCAATCTTATTAAATAAGTCCAGAAACAGATTTATACCAGAACGTTTACTGAGGTAGAGAGAGGTTGAGAAATAAGAAGCTTTTATACAATGCATTTCGTTTATTTTGTCATCATATCAAAAATACCATATTACATATAAATACTACTACAATACGACTATATTACATAGTACAACTAGAAATTAAATATTTACTTATTCTATGATTTTTCTCGCTTTAAGCTCTGTGATGACTAAAATTATTTCGTTTTCGTTTTCGAGACTGCTGCTAAGAGCTTTCTTTGCGGCATACAACAATTGTAGTCGATCCACTAGTTGATCAGGCGTACTCTGACGTATCCAATCCGGTTTCATCATTTTGTTTAACTTTTTGGGAAGACTAACCTCAAAGTCTGTAATTCTGTATAAATTTGGTCTGATTACATTTTCGTATTTCCAATGTTTAACGCTTATTAGTCGACCGTTGCGCCTATAGTCTTTCTTATGAGCATTAGTAAGTGAGATTATTTTCATATAGTTGTCGATATCTTCCTCTGTTGGACTAGGAGAGCTTATTCGTTTAAGCGTTAGTAAATTAAACAGACCGGATGTACCATGGAAAAGGTTGTTTTTAATTAAAATATCTTTTCCCTGAAACTGTACTTGCAAACAACCAAATCGCCACTCATCGATGTCGTTATATAGAGCGTACCTAGTTTTGTCTACGTTTTTGTGTTCCCCGCTAGCTAATAATGCACTATAATAGTTAGAGAATTTGTGATAATCTTTTAAGCTAGAATCACATTCTTCTTCTTCCTCATCAGCAGATGTAACGGGAGATAATTGTTCAAGCTCTGGTGAGAGATTGATAGCAACGGTCTCTGATCGCGGTATAACACGATTATCATGAGGTTCTGCTTTACCACAATGAAAGTAGGCTAATTTCTTACGTATAGCATTACGCGCGTTTATTATTTCATCATCATTATCATCGTCCTCGCACCTTATTTTTTTATTGACCTCAATAGCACAGGATTCATTGGTATGCATACGTTTCAAATTCACATCTTTAAATGTTACATTATTTCTAGGTGATGTCTTATTGTCAACAGCTATGGTATTATGAACTGTTTTCAAATGGCTTCTATAGTTATCGAGGCGTGTAAAATACTTTAAACAAATAGAACACTGAACTTTATACCCCTGGTGTATCTTCAAATGACGAGCAAACCCTGATCGTAAAACGCTCATGCAACATATGTCACACTCGCGTCGCCGACTCATATCGACTAATAATTGATCATGAACTCCTATTTATATAGCATCTTCTTCAGGTCACTCTTAATTAACCCTGACGCTGCGACTATCATCACCCTGTCGATCTTGCTTCATCATTAATTAACCCTGGCTAGACGCCTTTCAGCATGAATTCATCATGACACGCCTAGAGATTGATGGAATACCATCAGTACGAGATTCCCGTAATCCAAGATGGCTACCTATAAATCACAGCGTAGTAGTCGCGGTCCGAGATAGGTTAGGTTAGAACACGTGATGTTTCATTTAAAATATACATGTATGACTAAGGGTGAAGAAGGGTGACGAGACTAGCATGACTAAGGGTGAAGGGTGAAGAGACTAGCATGACTAAGGGTGAAGGGTGACGAGACTAGCATGACTAAGGGTGAAGGGTGACGAGACTAGCATGGCTAAGGGTGAAGGGAGAAGGGTGAAGGGTGACTATATATAAAAGGTAGATCGTTATCAGCGAGAGAGTACCCGAATAAAGCCGAATCTTTCCGATGGTGAACATCCTAGGTTACAAAGCAGAGCCGGTAAGTAGTCATCCTATGGGAAGGAGAGAGAAGGGACGGCCATTTTGGAACTTTATCATTCACAGTATCCTCTCTCTCTCTCTCTCTCTCTCTCTCTCTCTCCTATTAGAGGACGCATGAAAGAGCCCCCTCTCTCTCTCCTATTAGAGGACGCATTAAAAAGCCCCTTTCTCTCTCTCTCTCCTATTAGAGGACGCTTTCTCTCTCTCCAGCGCACACACTGTACTCTTTCCATTACCTTTTCTAGAAGAAATAATAAAACCATATAGGAATTAAAAATTATGTTTATTAATATATATATTGTTATGACTACATTTAATTTATAATAAAAAATGTTGATAGAATGCTGGTGATGATACTAGTAAATGAAACATCAATGTTTATACATATTATTTATTTTTTGCTGTATATTTAATAGATAATTTTAACATGTTATCTGTTAAATTATTCACAACACAGTATGAGGCGAGATCGTCTCGTAACATTTGTAAATTTTTTAAATATTTTTGTAATCTATTTCTAAGGAGGTTTATTTGTGCCAAGGTACGACGGTGCAAACGTTGTAGTCGTCGTCGTTGACGTCTCCGACTACTGCTGCTGGTGTTGATATGATTACCTTTAGCTCTTGCTGCTGCTGATACGTTTGACGCGTGATCTGCAAGGTCCTGATCTAAACGGCAACATACACACAAATTATATTACCATATATATATATATATATATATATATATATATATATATATATATATATATATATATTTTGAATGCAAATTCATATAGAAAAATTTATCGACTCTGCTGGGACTCGAACCCAGGACCCTCCACTGTCTAGGTGGTATCTCTACCAACTGAGCTACAGAGCACGACTATCAGCAAAGCGAGAAATTTTACATATGAATTAGGTAGTAGGCAAACGTACAAAGTAACTAGATATTTTTTGAACATTATTAATGAAGATCAGCAAGTCGCATGACAACAACATCAATATTCAAAGCATCTAGATTATAATGAATCATTCCGAAATGGGTTCGAGTCCCAGCAGAGTCGATAAATTTTTCTATATGAATTTGCATTCAAAATATTATTTAATGTAAAATCATTATGCAACTTAATAAAAATTAACTCTATCTAAAAATATATATATATATATATATATATATATATATATATATATATATATATATATATATAATATATATATATATATATATATAATATATATATATATATATATATATATATATATATATATATATATATATATATATATATATATATATATATATATATATATATATATTATATATATATATATATATATATATATATATATATATATATATTTTTAGATAGAGTTAATTTTTATTAAGTTGCATAATGATTTTACATTAAATAATATTTTGAATGCAAATTCATATAGAAAAATTTATTACTTCTACGCGCATTATTACTTCTAATCATTATATATATATATACAGTGAGAATTTTATTTCACTGAACATAGGACTATTGACATTCCCTATGTTCAGTTTTAAAAAAGCCAAGTCAATGCATTGCGAGCAATTAAAACATAATATCCAAGCAACCTCTGATAAAACAATTGCCATTAATGTCATTAAAAAGTCAAAACTGTTTTTTTAAAAAGTTTTTCAACTTGTGCTTTGCAATATGTACTCAAAAGATGAAAAGATTGCCATTGTAAACTGGTACAATTCCAATAATAGTATGAGACAAGTGCGCGATTTGTTTTCCGTAAGTTATCCCGAAAGACCGATACCATCTGTCGCAACTATTCATAGCATAATTAAAAAATTTAATGGTGAAGGTTGTGTAATAAATTCACATAAAAAAAGAAGAAAAGCTTGCCCCGTTTTAACAGAAGAACGAGAAATACAAATATTATGTTATGCAGAAGAAAATCCCATTACCCCCTCGCGGATAGTAGCACAGCAATTTGGCATTTCGAAAGACTCTGTGCTTAAAACTTTCAAGAAGTATAAATACAAACCCTACAAATTTTCCAATCACCAGCAGCTTTTTCCTATTGACAAAATTAAAAGAACAGATTTTTGTGAAACAGTATTTAATTTACTAAATGAAAATGAAGATATTCTACAAAAAATAGTTTTCACAGACGAGTCGTCGTTTTGTTTAGATGGCACTGTCAATAAACAGAATTATCGGTTTGTATCTAACACTTTTCTCTCCTTTCTCCTTATCCTTCTTTGCTAATTCCTACAGGTATTGGTCACGTACAAACAAGCACGTTCAAAATTTAACACACACTCAATACAATAGGAGTGTTAATGTTTGGACTGGAATAGTTGACGGTACCCTTATTGGTCCATTTTTTATCGATGGCACCCTAAACGCTGCCAAATTTCTGGAACTTCTGCGGAGAAACATTATACCACGACTAGAAGTTTTAAATATTGAAAACCCATGGTTTCAAATGGACGGCGCTCCACCACATTCCACGGGCCCTATTACACGCTTCCTAACCGAAACATTCCAGGATCGCTGGATTGGAAGATTTGGCCCCATAGCTTGGCCACCTCGGTCCCCAGATTTATCACCAAATGATTTCTTTCTCTGGGGTTATATCCAATCCAAAGTCTACAATAATAGAGTAATAGAGCATACAGAAGAGCTAAAGAATAGAATACTTACCGCCTGCAACGAAATAAATCCAAATTTTTTAAGAAATAGTGTACAAGGATTTTACAATCGGTTAGCATATTGTTTGGAACAGGAGGGTGGTCACTTTGAACATTTGTTAAAGTAATTTAAATAAAAGTTTCTGTTTAAACTTGCTATTTGGATGTAATTATACTTAACCTAAAACTAAATAATTTCAGTTGTGTCAAAAGAATGTACAATAAAAAAAACACCAGCTACCAGCAGACCTGCAAGTTTGGTTGCCTACCCAGCGACAATGTTTGCGACATGATTGTAATCCTTGACAATAATTATCGACACGAATATTCATTAATTAATCATAATAAAGGCATAAAGTCCTCACTGATGCCAAAGACAGCTTCAGGTCAGGTCAGGATCTGCAGCTGTCTTGGCAAAAACTTTGAAAAAAAAACACAGTTTTGACACTTTCTAATGACACTACGAATAGCAATTGTTTTATAGGTTGCTTGGATATGTTTTAATTGCTCGCAATGCATTGACTTGGCTTTTTTAAAACTGAACATAGGGAATGTCAATAGTCCTATGTTCAGTGAAATAAAATTCTCACTGTATATATATATATATATATATATACGTATATATATATATATATATATATATATATATATATATATATATATATATATATATATATATATATATATATATATATATATATATATATATATATATATATATATATATATATTGATGCCTGTTAAGCTGTCACCTCCGTCATACAGAGGAGACGGCCTGACTTCCGGGTATTCCCGTGGATATATTGCTAAAAATTTGTTATATTTGTGATGAGGGGAACCTCTAGAATCCGAATCTCAAGAAAGGGGAAATTATTTCCCTTGTTTTATTTTGTCATATATAGAGTATACAGAAGATACGAACCGACCTCCAAAATTTATATATAAGAAGATAGTTATAGTTCGCTGTTACCTCCAGCAGCGCTGCCAAGTGTTCGGAGGTCAGAAGATACCACAGTTATGTGCAGTTATATATACAGAGCGTTGACTCCACATTCCATAGATGCACATTTCATAAAAAGGTTCTCTTGTGGGTCTCCAGATGTTGAAATCGGGTGGTTTAAATTGCTCGCCGAGGGCATTTTAGTGGCCAGATAACAAAAGAAAACAAGCGAGCATTCTCGATTTACTTATTTTTTATTTTTTGAGTTATAGGAAATTGTCGTTTTGGTATTTCTTATGAATTGTTATTAAAGATATTAAAAAGCAGTTTCGACACTATTAAAGCGTCTTTATGAGTAGCACTGACTAGTTGAATAAGGCTTTTCTAATTATAATCATTGATTTCTGGTTTACTTCATAAAGTTGTATTTTTTAAATGAAAACTTTAGTAATTTGATTAGAAATACTTAGATCGGTGATATATTAGAAAGAAATTTCTTTCTATAATGAATTGAAAATATAACAAAACCAGAAAAAGGGAATTCTTTTGTTATTGTCAATAAAAGTCAATAAGAACGCAACCAGTACCAATATTGTGTATAATTAGTATAGCACATTTTTGAAATTTAGATGTATTAGACATAAATCAGTTATGTAACGTAGTATTTGTATAAATATTTAAATATATATATATTTATATATTAATTATAAATATTTGTATAAATATAATTCTATAAAGTTTCTTTTAATCTCGGGAATAACGGTTAAATTGAATATACTTTTATCCAGATTCCATTTCGATTGAAATAAAGGCAGATACTCTTTTAATTTTTACTAAACTCGAGAATTACTTACGAAACTAACTAAGAGTTTAATATAAACAAATTAAATATTGTGTTTTTTACAACAAATGCTTGTTGTTTCCGAAGTCACGCACGTATCATGTAGGACCATTGAATTTCCCGTGATTTGATTAACAAAAAGAGTTACCAACTTTATTAACATTAAAACAAATCGAAACACAACAAATTAATCAACATTTTTATAGAATTTTTGCTTAAGACATTTTTTCCAGCATTTGTTGATCTAACGAAATACAGAATACGTATGTTACACTGTTATACATGTACCTACCTCTTGTAAATTTATGTTTTAACTTATGTTTTAAATAAAGCACTTACTAACGACAAAACATGTACGTTTTATGGAACGTGTACTTTAAGTCCACATTAAAGACAGGTTTAACTTAATGTAGTCTTTTTTGATAACATTGTATAAACCATAGATAAATAGTAGGTATATTGCGTTATCAGAATTAAAAGTGGCAGTTTATTTGACGCTTAATTATGTTAGCAATCGCGGCTCTCCATTTAAAACAAAATACCACTATAAGCTTTTGTTTGAAACAATGTTTATCAACCTTGGCACAACCTTAATATCCGAAAATGGCCCACTGCTAGACTAAAGTAGGGATGATAATTTGATACCAAGCTTGGTCTCAGACATGGAAAGATCAGAGTTACCCAATATTGGTTGTTATTGGCTAAAACCAATACGTTATGCAATGTTTTGGACAATAAATGACACCGATATCGCAATAAAACTAAAGGTAGTCTTGGACCGATCTTGAATGTTAATGTAGTACCAAGGCTGGTAATTGAGAAACAAAGCAACTATTACACAATCCTTTTCCTTTAATGAATGCTAGTGCAAACAAGCAACGAAGTCTACCATTACTGTTTGTCAATTTTTGTGTTGGATATAAAATGTTCATTAACAAAATAAATACGAAGAAATCGAAAATTCGTATAAATGATTAATGTCTTAGACTCTCAACACATATTGAGACGGTACAAACCTAACACTTTCATAGTGTACGTCTTCTTGTGCAAATATATATGTACAGTCGGTAAGTCAATATAGTTTACACTTTAGTCTTGCCAGTGTAAGTTTAAGTTCATAAAAATTCAGTAGGTTAGCAACCACTAATCCATCTTTACAATAAACCACATTTACAGAAATTTAGCAAAATATAATATGAATATTGACCCAACCTTAGCCGAAGGGTAAGAAACCAAGATTTTGAATTTTGAAAATTGCTAAAACTGAAGTTAGTTTAGCGAACCTAAGATTCAAAGTTGGCTAAGGTTTTGGGTGATAAGTATGTAACCAGCACTTGATATGTAGAGATTGACTAAAGGTAAGTAGTCACAGCAGCGGATCCGCAGGCGGATGTCATACGATTGGTCGGTTTGAGTCAAATCGACTCAATCCGACCAATCGGGTGACATCCGCCTGCGGATCCGCTGCTGTGAGTACTTAGCTTTAGACTAGCTAAAGCAAATTAGCGAAATAGTATCTGATATTTGACTTAAGTATATTCTATGGGTAACTGGCATTGATCTAACGGGTGAAAATTGGCTGAAGCTTGGGCAAGTTGTAAGAAACCCTGATTCGGTTTCTGAACATTGCCTCCGACTTGTACAACGTTTAGTGAACCGAAAATTAGTATCAGGTTGTTGATTAACCCTCGAGTGACAATTAAACAACCGAGACTCAGAATCTGCAAATTGCTTGAAACGTGGGTGAAAATCGGTGCGTCCAACACACCGCTGGAAATATAGCGCTGCAGCAGTTTTCACAGCCGTCTTAGATTTAACGATCACCCAAGCAATAATATTGTTTGAAGTACATCATCATTTTATACATATAAAACGCTTAAAAATAAATACATATTAAACATGAGTTAGAGAACCAAGATTCGATATCTGAAAATTTGCCTACACTTGGATCAATGTCGAGAAAACGACATTTGACTGTCCAGTATTCAGCCACGCTGGGGTTTATTCAAATACCTTTGTTTTAATTTTTTTTCTTCTAATAAAAAATTGTTGGTATTGCTAGACTAAACTTCTAATCATAGAGAGGAGGCACTTTTACCCTAGTGGAAAAAAATAGTATGTTTCATTTGGATTTAAAGTGACTTTGTTTGTTGCTATTTACGAGCGATAAATAACTCCGCCTAAATAATAAATAAATAATAATCTTATCATGTGAACAACTCCGCTATAGGGTAAATACAAGTATTTTACTTAATTGGGCTCGATTCCTATAAGTAATCTAGAATGACTTTAGGAGAGTTCACGCATTCTAGCTGCGATGTGCAAACGGGTTTTCCAAATCAACTATGTGGATTGTTTGACAATTACTTTAATTGTTATCATAATGCATCAATCCTAAATCCAAATATAAAATGCAGGGAAACAAGATTGGGCGATGAAGATTTTTCACCTATCTCTGCAAATGAGACTTGTTTCCAACTCTTCTTATTTCATTATGTCGAGCTGTTAACAAGTGTCCAGTCCTCATACTAAGGTCTTCCTTGATCAGTGGCGACATAGATCTGGAGCTCATGTCCATTTCCTTCGCCAACAAACGAATAGGATAGGATGTTAGTATAGGTTTTTTTTACGAATAGAATGTTATAAAAAGAAACATTTTTGATTTATAGTTATTTATGTTATAAATCCGGCAATAAAATTTTACAGAACGAGTTTGATCTCTGAAGGAAGACAGAAGTCGCGTCTGAAATCTTGAAACGATAACTAAGGAGAATCATTTACAGGACCTATAACGTTTTTTTTCATGTGTTGCAATTTTTTCTCTTTGAACGAAAGTTCATTCATCCCCTGCTTTATAATAATCTAGTCATTCTATATAGTAGAGTAAATTTTTGCAAAAAACATGCCTAAGTTCTTATTTTTTACTATCTAAAGATAGAGACTTGAAATCTTCTGTAATGCCTTCAGTACTGGACCAGTATAAAATGTACTATGTTTAAAATGGGGGCACGCCCCCCCTAGTGGTTGAGACCCCCATTTTGTACCCTTAATTTAATAACGCAACCAAATTGAGCGAAATTTATGTTGGGAGGGTTCTTGGAGCCACTGATTATGAATCCAATGAGAAAATTGAAAAATTCAAAATGGCGGTCCTAAAATAACGGCCTTTGAGATTCAGAATGCGATTTACGCCGTTTCTATTGATTTTAGAGAAAAATTCATGTGATTTTGCAAAGGAATACACTATTTCGATTACCTTATTATGTAACCCCTTTGCTCTGCCCTAGTAGTAAAGTCAATTTTTGCATAAGTTCCTATTTTTTACTATCTAAAGATAGAGACTTGAGATCTTTTCTAATGCCTTCAGTACTGAACCAATATAAAATGTAATATGTTTAAAATGGCGGTTTTACCCCTCGGGGGGTTGAAACCCCCATTTTACACTCCCAATTTAATAACTCGGGAAGTTTTCCATTAACTTGAGTGAAATTCATGTTGGGGGGGTTTTGGTGTTCCTGATTATGAGTCCAATGAGAAAATTAAGAAATACAAAATGGCGAACTCAAAATGGCGGTATTTGAGATTGAAAATGCGATTTACGCCCGTTTCTATTAATTTTAGAGAAAAATCCAAAGAGTCAAAAAGTGTTTAGAATGTAATCTTGCATAGGAATACACTATTTTGGTTACCTTATTATGTAACCCCCTTCAATCAACCCTAGTGGGCTTCTCAGTAGGGGAGAGTGAAGGGGTTACATAATAAGGTAACCGGAATTATGTATTCCTATGCAGAATCACATTCTAAACACTTTCTGGCTTTTCTCATTTTTCTCTAAAATCAATAGGACCGGCGTAAATCGCATTTTTAATCTAAAGTACCGCCATCTTGTGTCCGCCATTTTGGATTTTGTGATTTTCTTATTTGATCCATAATCAGCGACCTCACAGCTCCCTCAAACATAGTTTTTGCTCAACTTGGTTGAAAACTTCCCGAGTTGTTAAATTGGGAGCTTAAAATGGGGATTTCAACCCCCCGAGGGGGCGTCACCCTATCTTAAACATATTACATTTGATATTGGTCTAGTACTAAAGGCATTACAAAAGATTTCAAGTCTCTATCTTTAGATAGTAAAAAATAAGAACTTAATGCAGAAATTGACTCTACTACTAGGGCAGAGCGAAGGGGTTACATAATAAGGTAACCAAAATAGCGTAGTCCTTTGCAAAATCACATTATAAACACTTTTTGATTCTTTGAATTTCTCTCTAGAATCAATAGAAATGGCGTACATCGCATTCTCAATATCAAAGGCCGTTATTTTAGAGCCGCCATTTTGGGTCTGCTATTTGAATTTTTTAATTTTCTCATTGGATTCATAATCAGCGACCCCAAGAACACTCCCAACACAAGTTTGCTCAATTTGGTTGCGTTATTAAATCAGGGGTACAAAATGGGTGTCTCAACCACCAGGGGGGCGTGCCCCCATATTAAACATATTACATTTTATATTGGTCCAGTACTAAAGGCATTAGAAAAGATTTCAAGTCTCTATCTTTAGATAGTAAAAAATAAGAACTTAATGCAAAAATTGACTATACTAAGAATAAAAATACGACACTTTATGTTAAACTGACGTTTGTTTAAGCCTTTCAGTACGTAAAGCTTCATGTCAAGATTATGACGTAAGGTTTTATTTTCCGCTACAATATGGAATTTAATAGAAAATATGTTTTAGTCGTAATTATGTAAAAATATAAACAGTTAATATTTTTTATTTCATTTCGTATTCCAAACAATTCTTTATATACCACAATTAGTAATATAAAGTATATCTTGATCTCCGTTGTCAATGATACCGGAGTTCAAGACGTTCTTGATCTCCGTTGTTGTTGGCAACGTAAATAATTTGATGTTGCATTATAGCCACATGCATGCATGCATGCTGCTTTTTATCTCCTTAGTTACGAGCATGATGACACAGATAAGGCAACTTGCTTCTTTATACAATAAATTCGGATGGATTTTAAAAGGGAGAAATTAGGATTGAAATACGAAATAAAATAAAACAACTTATGCAATACGGAGATCAAGCTTCTTTAAATCCTCGAAGATGTTATAACGCCTCGGCTGGCGCCTCGGCATTATACATCTTCTTGGATTTAAAATATCGCTTGATCTCCTAATTACATAATATATATTACAAAATGAGTATTTCAGACTTATTCTTTCCTTCATCAAATGTAAACATAGTTAGAATGTCAATGAAAACTTTATTAACCGGGTAATTTGGTGAAATTTGCAAACTACATACCAAATGTTACATTATTTTGCTTAGTAAAATTATTTTTCTTTGAAAATTTATTAATTGTAATACTAAATCTTTTAAATCTTTCTTTGTGGATGCGAGAATGAATATATCATATGTCATATGACAATTCCTAAAATAATAATCAAATAATAATAATCCAGTAAATCCGAAATGATCATTTTGTAAAAAGATGAATTTTTTATTTATACATAATTACGGCTAAAACGTAATTTCCTATTTAATTTTTTTCATTTCTCAAAGAAAGTCGTTTTCAATTCAAAACTTCTTAAATGAAATAGAAATTATTATTTTATTGTTCTTAAGTATCATTAACTATTTAAAAATGACGTACAATTCAAGAGATCCCTTAAATTTTCTGAGTAGTTTACAAATATTTATTTAAATGCTGCTACTATACCCAAAAAGTGTCTGTAAAAATTCAGGTACCGTGAAATGGCCGAAACTACGCCAGGGGTACTGGTTTCGATGGAATTCTATATACCTGAGTGGTTTAGGTCTTGTACACAACGTTGCCAATGTGTGGAGCCTGCAACGTACCGTACATGATACAAAAAACAACATATACAGGCGGAGGTGACATCGTATTGGCAATTATACAACTAACAGCGACGGCAACGCCAGCGATCTATAGCTGAACTAAAAATTTATTTTGTGAGTATAAGTATGACGTTATCACCTCCAGACAAAAATTTGAATTTAGGCTTCTAACACCATCTATATGCTTATACAGTCGAAAACAGGGCAAAACGTTGTGACCTCCGAAAACGGAGGTCACAACGTTATATATGAGGTGACAACGTATGCTGGGGATCTACTTTGGAGGTGACAAGGTACCCTTTATCAATATATATATATATATATATATATATATATATATATATATATATATATATATATATATATATATATATATATATATTGTTGAATTATTTGATTATACAATCAAACCAACTATTATCATTAGATTAATAATGATGAAAAAGCATAATTATCAATAAAAACAAAACATTACACAAAGTAAGACTAATACTCTGATATCCCCTGTATATTAAAAATTATGAAATAATAAAAAAAAACAATGTTGGGCGCCAGCTAAGCTTATCTTAGCACGAGACTGATACTCACAGGGTCTTTTAAAATTATCGAGGTTCAAAAATACGCAACTCTGCAACACCTCAAAATTCAGAAATAAATTTTATCAAATATCAAATGAAACAAAGAGATTCGTATATGGTGCAGTTTTGTTTTACAAAATATCTGCCTTGCCTTTACACGAATTTTAATGGAGTAAGTATTATAACAAAATAATTATCTATGGTTGCTGTTTATTGCGGATAAAAGAATGTTCAAATTTTGATTGCAAATGTTCACAATTTATTTCTTACCGCCACCAAAAGCGCTGAACTGTTGTAATCACGTTCCCCCATGCGATTGCTGTTGGATGCAGGTAGATGATTGACTCCTTTCCCCTGGGTGTCGAGAAGCTCGCCATAGATGAGATACCAGATGCTCATTACCAACACAAACTTTGGTAAGTACTTTAGAATGAAATGTTTTTTTACTCAGTGCTTTATTTTTTATATGGTTAATTATTTCCTTTTCTTTTAGGTAAGTTCAACAAACACTTATTAAAGACTTCCTCTATGACGTCAATAATACACTTTAGTTAGCAGAAATCAACATTTTATTTCACATAATACTTGTAAATAACTTTTTACAATTAACTACATAAATTTTCATTAACCAAACGTGGTTATTTTCCTTTTTACCTTATCTATACCTTAAATTGTTCATATCCAAATAATCATTCATTGATTATTCAACAAATTAATTCTCGTAGATTCCTTTTTTTTTAAATAAAAATTTAAAAACTTTCAGACTCTCCGCACAAATAATTCACTTTTCCTTTAATCACTGAAATTTCTCACTTAACGAAATTAATATTACAAACTAAATCTTCAACTTATCAAACTCTATTCGATTAATCATTTGCAAAACAACAATCTTCCTTTTAACATAATTAATATTATTTTTGCATTCATTTTAGCAAAATAAATACATTTTCAAATAACACATTTTAAAATGCATGTCTGCACTCTCTGCTGTGCACCTGCCAACTCGTACTGCTCGAAAACAACTGACTAACAATTTTTATTTATTTCTAGGTAAAGGCACTCTTTTAAATTCTTAACAATTCTAAACACATTTTTCCTTAACATAGAATATCATCATCAAATCCACTCTTATACGAATTTCTTATTAAATTTAGCATTAATTACTTTAAAACAAATGTCCTGCAGAGCTTAGTATTTTCTTTATCAACAAAGTGATAATATTTAAAACAAAAATAAAAGTTTCTTGCTTAAATAGCTTAGCCTTATTTACCTTTAAATTCGAAACATGTATTTAAATAAAATTTATGCGTTATACGAGGACCGTTCAATAAATAATTGGCACTCAAAATATTTTCTTACTTTATGTAGCTAGAAACGAAATTACTCGCTGCAATTAATTTAAAATAAAGCAATATGATACAGTTTGATTATATAATGTTCATTAATTTTGACTAAATCCCATTTACGACAAAATAATACAACAATATATATATATATATATATTTTTAGATGATATTAATTTTTGTTAAGTTGAATAATGATTTTACATTAAATAATATTTTGAATGCAAATTCATATAGAAAAATTTATCGACTCTGCTGGGATTCGAACCCAGGACCCTCCACTGTCTAGGTGGTATCTCTACCAACTGAGCTACAGAGTACGACTACCAGCATAGCGAGAAATTTTCCATATGAATTAGATATTATAGCAGACATACAAAGTAACTAGATATTTTTTTTGAACATTATTAATGAAGATCAGCAAGTCGCATGACAACAACATCAATATTCAAAGTATCTAGATTATTTTGAATCATTCCGAAAGGAAATTAATTATATATAAATTTTTAGATGATATTAATTTTTGTTAAGTTGAATAATGATTTTACATTAAATAATATTTTGAATGCAAATTCATATAGAAAAATTTATCGACTCTGCTGGGATTCGAACCCAGGACCCTCCACTGTCTAGGTGGTATCTCTACCAACTGAGCTACAGAGTACGACTACCAGCATAGCGAGAAATTTTCCATATGAATTAGATATTATAGCAGACATACAAAGTACTCTGTAGCTCAGTTGGTAGAGATACCACCTAGACAGTGGAGGGTCCTGGGTTCGAATCCCAGCAGAGTCGATAAATTTTTCTATATGAATTTGCATTCAAAATATTATTTAATGTAAAATCATTATTCAACTTAACAAAAATTAATATCATCTAAAAATTTATATATAATTAATTTCCTTTCGGAATGATTCAAAATAATCTAGATACTTTGAATATTGATGTTGTTGTCATGCGACTTGCTGATCTTCATTAATAATGTTCAAAAAAATATCTAGTTACTTTGTATGTCTGCTATAATATCTAATTCATATGGAAAATTTCTCGCTATGCTGGTAGTCGTACTCTGTAGCTCAGTTGGTAGAGATACCACCTAGACAGTGGAGGGTCCTGGGTTCGAATCCCAGCAGAGTCGATAAATTTTTCTATATGAATTTGCATTCAAAATATTATTTAATGTAAAATCATTATTCAACTTAACAAAAATTAATATCATCTAAAAATTTATATATAATTAATTTCCTTTCGGAATGATTCAAAATAATCTAGATACTTTGAATATTGATGTTGTTGTCATGCGACTTGCTGATCTTCATTAATAATGTTCAAAAAAAAATATCTAGTTACTTTGTATGTCTGCTATAATATCTAATTCATATGGAAAATTTCTCGCTATGCTGGTAGTCGTACTCTGTAGCTCAGTTGGTAGAGATACCACCTAGACAGTGGAGGGTCCTGGGTTCGAATCCCAGCAGAGTCGATAAATTTTTCTATATGAATTTGCATTCAAAATATTATTTAATATATATATATATATATATATATATATATATATATATATATATATATATATATATATATATATATATATATATATATATATATAATTAGTGCGTTAAGTAAATATAATAAATGTATAAAATGTGCGTGGTGATTCGTCTTAACTAACCATCAACAAGCAAGAAAGAAGAAAATCCAGCGTAAAATCTATAATAGGTAATATCACATATGGAATCTACTGGGTGCCCAAAAATGATTTTCATCTAGTCGCCTGTGAATTTCCCATGTAAAATAAAAATTGCCGCTTTTTGTTGTTACATAACCTCAAAATGATAACTGACATACTGACATTTGATTGACAGATCAAATTAGTTGAAACTTAAAGAATAGAGCGGCACAGAAAAATTAACATAAAAAAAATTTCAAAGGTAACTAGATGAAAATCATTTTTGGGCACCCAGTATTAACTAATTTAACCTCTATGTATATATATAAAAATTGTATGTACGTCTTTATAACTACTTGGATTTATTAATCGCTTTGGAGGAGAATTTTCTTTAGATACGTTCTGTTTATTAAATAAAACATTAGTACGTTCTCAATTGGGATATGGGACAATTATGCGGCTTCCATGCTATAAAACTTGATGTTATTTGATTGAAAATGTTCAAATAAATTTTTTTAAGAATTTGTAACTATCGCTATTTAAAATCGGACATCCACTAAATTATGATTTACTACGAAATTTACTATAATTAAATAGTTTAAAAGATATAAGAATTGATTGTGATTTAGTATTTTTGGATAAATTAGTGAACGGCTTATCTTGATTCTTTTTTTTCCTGTTGGTTAACACAAAAGATATCGATTCTAGGACGAGTCTTACTGTTTTCTTTAATGAGTAATCTGAATAAATGAGCTGGTAGTTAATTCACAAATTATTCCTTTATAATAGTTGGTAAATTAATTAATTTTCATTGTAGATAAACTGAATTTTACGAAAGATATATTGGAATGATATATGTAATATTACTATTATAGTATTTGACAGACTGGCGCGTTTTAAGTCCATTATTACCTGCCAACAGGTTATTGACCCTTTTTTCCCCTAGTTTTGATAAGATGCAAGATTGAGATTTTTATGTTTTTATGTATGAGAGTATATACCGAGGGGATGTTATGATGAGAGATATCTATATTAAACTCCTGGGGGGGTAGATGAGAGTAGCTAACTAACTATTCTGAAGCACTTTAATTAAATAACGTTTAAATTATTGTGTAGGTAAAAGGCTTCTCTAGTTTAATCTTTTTTAAAAATCGAAATATTTACTCTTAAAGTTATTGAAAGAGAAAAATGCAGCTAATGTGTAAAGCGTTTCTGAAAACCTGGGAGGCAGGTAGTTTCTCTTTTAAAATCTAATAATTTATATGAGACACCTACTAAGAGAGGAGAATTAATTTTTTTTTTGGGGATTTTGTTAAAATGTTAAATGTTTTATTATTATTAATATAATAGATAATTATTAAAAAGATAATATGAAAATACTGTCGCGTGTCTGGACGAACCGCGGAATGTGTAAAGCGATGACCTTGATCGCGAGTCGGCGCACTATCATTTGTCACGTTTTCGGCGTTTTGAACCTCCATAAGAAATAACATGGGATTTTGCGCTAGAACTCTTGTTGCCTATCTACTTTTAAAACAAAAATTGAATAACAATGAAGAGTTCCAAGTTTTAATAAAAAATTTTAAAATTCTGTAATGAACTGTCATAATTTTCCTGTTACCTACATGGCTACTAGATTTTTTTTATCAAAAACTTTAAACTCGATCATTATTCAATCAAAGTTCAAATCAAGAGTTCAGATTTTTTGATAAAACAATCAAGCAGTCATGTAACAATTCAGTTAGCATTAAAATTATGCTGTTCTTCATAGAATCTTTATTTTTTTATGAAAATTTGGAACTCTTGAATATTATTCAATTTTTGTTTTAAAACTTTAAAAGAAATTATATCGAAAATTTCTTGATACAGTATCACACTCTTTAGCATATTTGTCTTAGAATTTCATTATTTTTTCAAATCCATCATAAAAAACTAGAGTTTTCATTTAGAAAATTTTTCGCTATCGCCATAAATAAAAAACAAAAGACAATCTACTAATAACAATTACACTAAAATATGTCTCATTTAAGATAAAAATCGACGTGTTCCAGGATTTTTTTCAAAAACACAATAAAATATTTATTTCGATAGTTCCAGACTTTATACTCGCCCTGTATAGTAATACATAATATATGTACTTATACACCGTGTCCCATTAAGACATAGTCAGACTTTGCCAGTGGTCAGATAACCACTTAAGAAAGAAAATTCCTATATATCATTTTTCTCGTATTTCTATACTTTTGGAGAAAAACTGCATTGAAGTTCAGCCTAATGTTTTCAAATCTAATAGTATGAATGCACGTGACACATATTTTAACAAGTTCAAGCAGATATACGATACTTCTTGTTTCTTAGAATGTGCAAGGATAGCGTAATAAAGTAATAAACACGTCATTATCTTGGCCAAGTGTTTTGTAGAATAACAACAGATAAACAGAATTAAGTAAACAAAGCATGTTGAGCAACGACCTCGATGAATATTATGGATGTTTTGTTATTTCTGATTACTAAGATAATGTCAAATTCATTTTATAGGCGCATTAACCCGTATGTGTAATACAATACTGCAGGTTTGTGAATAAAAAATTATAGTACACGTGATAGTGACACATATTCTCAGGTCAAGATCAAGGAGATACCAATACTATTTGGTTTCTCAAATAATAACAAATTGCAAATCCCTTACACTGCAGCTTTTAGTAATAAAACGTAACAGTACTTGTACTTGACTATGTAAACAAATCCATCAATCACGGTCGTTGGTATCAAAACATCAAAAAGAATAATAAGGTGTTACTAATGGAACTTTCGAGAATTCAAATAAAAAATAAACAGATGTCACGTTTTTACTGATGGTGTCAATTTCTAAAGATCTTGCATTTATTTCTATTCGACTTAACAACACTGACCTGCATCAATTATACGTACTTTTCTGAAAACGTCGGGCAAAGCTTTCGAAATTTTCAAGTTCATTTAATCAAAAAATGTTACTAAGGTTTTATGTTTCTAATGACCAAAGAAGCTTATCCTGAAATTCCGATCATTAGGTACTGAATCACCGTGTAGAGATATCAGTGGTTTGCACCATACACTGATCGCACGCATGAAACACCAGCAAGTGAAGGGTCTCACACGATGCATCGATTCTCGGTGATTCCTCCTGAATTCATAAAAATAAAATAATATATTCTTATTTATAATAATTAATACATTAATCGATACAAAAATGTTATTACATAATGGTGATCGTGTGGGGCCGGGCCCTTCCGGGCTCGGGTCCCGGGCTGGAGCCCTGTTTGCCCCTCCGCTCGTCATGCCTGTTTATGAAACAAACAACATACGTTGTTTGGATGCACCTGGACCTTAACGACGTCACTGGGCATAGTATGTATGAGTATATAGACGAAATCGAACCTTATGCCGCCAGCGGTATGCAATAAAGGTATTCAATCAATCATCAGAATATCTCAGTTTTATATCTACTATATACGATGTATGTGTAATAATACATTTCTAATTTGTAAAAAATAATGCCATAACGTGTTGTAGGTCCGTTGTTTCAATTTCGTTTGGTGAAAACCTAATGAAGTTATATCTTATACTAACAGATGCGAAACTGACACCTTTAAACGTGCTTAATCAATACATCTAAAATAAAAAGAGGTTCCTATAAATCAGGTTCAATTTGATTACAGAAGACGTAAAACTGACACTTAATGGGCAGTGTTAAATTCAAAGGATTTTAATCAAGTTTTATGCTTAACATTAAGCTATTCAGTAGAATTATATCAGATTAAAGTTTATTATCAAGCTGAAAAGTTTTAAATCAAGCATTTCATTTGATTACTTTCTTTTTATTTAACATTAAACTGAAAGTCTTTTTATAAAAAAGCCATTTATTAACCTTTACTACCTAATTATTAAGGACACACTGTATACAAGCAAGAGTATCGCGAAATATAAAATATAATCTAACTTTTAATTAACACGACTTGTTTTATGAAGTTTCTAAATGTATCTATATAAGAATTCTACTTTTCTAGAAAAACCGTTCCTCATTAAGTATAAAAAAAAAGTTTTTCATCATTTCCACGTAACGGTTTGCGTTTTGTTCCTTAATGCAACAGGCTATAAGTTATATTGGTAACTCTCCGATTGGCCAATCCTGCTATCTGTCATCGTTCCCACTTACCGTTGCTATTTATGAGTCCCCCGTGTTTTTTGACTTATATCATCTCTCAGCCCGTTTCATCAGGATTATGGGAGACCTACTTGCACGAGAAAGGCTCTCGTTTATTGCAGCTAGGAAAAGAATAAAGTGTCAAAGTTATATTCTTGAAGAATTAGATCTTAAAGAAGTAACAAGATATCCTGGGAGATTTTTCTTTTTGTTGTACGGAAATGAGTGTTAGATTTTTACAAAGCGTACGCTAAAAATTTATTTAATTAAATATATTAATATTTATATCTTTTTATTTATTATCTCTTTCTTTAGCAATGATGAACTATAAAAACTAAATGAAAAAGATTAGATGAATTGAAATCTCAATTATTGTAAGGTACTGCGTTCCAAGTCCAATATATAGGAAAGTCTATTCGTCCCTTTTCTTTTTGGGAGTTTAGAATCAGTTGGAAGGTATTATAGGAAGAAATGTAGATATCAGAGGCGGATTAAGCCGGTGGAGGCCCCTGGCGGTACAAATTTCGAGGCCTTCAGACCCAAGCACCAAACTAAAAAAATATTGTAAGAAAGTGATGACTTTTTTGGAAAGATTTCAGTATCAAGCTTTTGATGAGTTGCTTAAACCAGCAATATACTATAGCTATTTAATAATAAAAATCAACATTTTTGCGTTTACGTGAATCACTGCACAAAAAAGTCTAAGGCCGGTATTACACTATAAAAGATTTTTGACAAATATCTTTTATGAAATATTTGTTTGATAAAAGATCATTTATAAAAAGTAACAGTATAGAGTATTACCTTTTATCAAAGTTTAAACAAGCGTTTATGAAAGCACTGTACAGCCTGTTCGCAATTAGCGGTGCACTATTGCTCGCTATATCTCATCCCTTATTATTGGAGCAACGAAGTCGGTTAAATTACCAAATTAGCATTATTTCCTCTGCTGATTAACATGGCGAAGACAAAAAACAATTAAACGTCGCGTTCTCGAGTGATTTTCAAAAAAACATTTTTAAATGGGACACCCAGTATGTTTTTGTAGAAATGGATGGACAGGTGAATTTTCATTGAAATTCAATACCTCTCACCTCACCCTACGTAACCTAACGCCGTACTAGACAACATAAGTAACAGAAAGCGGTGTAACTTTTGAACGGGGCATTTCCGCACTTCGAGACTAGTATAATTCGACTCAGTTCGCTAAGCTGCATCGATAGGGTTAGGGTACGCAACGGGCAAAAGTGGGTCGTTTGTAACCGAATAGTGTAACTAGTGACATAACCCAGTGGTACTGTAATGATATCTTGTTATTTACATATCAAATACACATCATTACATACATATCCATCAGAGAGACATTGAATGATGGGGATATTGCCAAAGCAACAAATATCAACAACAAGAATAAATATCTAATACAAGTTACATGCCTTTTATTACCTTCTAAAAGATATAACTTATAAGATTGTGTACAAGACCACATAAACAACCTTGTATTACAACACTGGTGACCTCCGACGCTAAGAAAGAAGAACTTAGATAATCAACACCATTTCTTCAATAATTCAATTGCTCTGGTTTTCTGTCTGTACCGAGATACCCAACGTGCACTCCTGGAATTGCTTGAAACGGTTATTTTATGTCAATAGTCTTAATCAATAGATATTTTGACTTTCTACATATTGAGAACGAAATTCAGAAATATAATATTCTAATTTCAAACTTGCCATATAACATTTTGCAACTCCATTCGAATCTTATCAAATTTATTGATAACAATAAACTTTCATTCGAACCATACACCACGTTCATAAACGAATTAGTAAGTTACTACTTGGGTCATTCTTTGGATAAACCTCCATACAACCCAAACTCAAATATTATCTCTTCTCCCAAAGAGATTACAGATTTCTGGTTACAGCAAGATTATTCACCTGAGATTTTTGGACTAGTTAACCTATTCAAAGACGAAATCATTTCTCCTTATAATTTCATAACTACAAACTGTAATCAAATATCGCAAAATCCGTCACAAATTCAGGATCCTAACCCTCAATTAAGTGACGATACTCAAAACGTCATTTATCAGTGCAATACCATTTCAGATGCACCTGCATCCACTGATACTTTCTGTTTTGATAAACCTGACCATTCAATTATTGAAAAGCACGTTTCACAGGTTAATACTTCCATTACAAAAACTATTACAAATAATTTAATTCCAAAAGTGCATTTATTCCACAACCAAACAGAATCACAATCTCCTACAAACATTCCAAAAACATCACAGTCAGTTAGGATACCGCTGAAATTGACTCCTAACCAATTTCTTTTAAATCAGAAATTACAAAGACTCCCGAAGGCTGACGGTTTGGGGAAATCAACCACCGTATCTTCGACGAAGAATCCCTTGGATCCAGTAAAAAATTCCTGGAATCTCCAAGCTGCAACAACTCCAGTTCCTGATGGAAATCATATCAATAACGTTCCTCAAGAACCAGAAGCTACGACACCCGTAGTAACAGTTCCTGAAAAATGTCTTCAGCAATTCTCGGACACAACGATGCAGACATCTCTCGTTTTGCCATTGGAACAATGCCATAAGAAGACATTGTTCTTGGATATAACAGGATTAACATCTTTTGTTCTTTATTTAATTTTGATGTTTAGGTTGTTGTAAGTAATAAGGTAAGGTAAGTAGATAAGTAATAAGGTAGTTGTTGTTTATCATGATCTGAGCTAATGACCAATAGAATTAGGAAAAACCCCATACCTCCTTCCTACGCACAGGGGCGGATTTACTATTTTCGAGGCCCTAAACTAAAATAAAAAATTGAGACCCCCCGCCGCATTGTGTGAGATTTTCATGATCTGGTGGGACGAAATTATTTACACCTATAAGTGTACATGTTTTGTGTTGCATTGTATCAGTTATAATGTTTTTTTTTATTCTAAAAGTTTGGTACATTATTAGTCTCACTATCTGCAATAGATAATGTTTGCACTTACGGAGAGTTTAATAAATTCAGCACTTCAGTTGAGTTTCATAAATTCAGTAACGGATCGTAATTTCTGTTTTTCTTAAATTGTAAAGATGTTCCTGTAGAAATTTAATATGTATTACCTATATTGTGTAATTATGTATCTATTTTGTAAAGGATAAACCTGAATTTATTGAATTTTGTATGTAATTAGGTCATAATGAGATTTGTTCTCATTGTCAATCGTTTTTGCCTAATATCTTCTTTACGATGCATTTTAGGACATAAGTGTGTTATATTGTGTTTTAATCCTTGTTTTACCAGCAATAATCCTGTGTGTATAGAATTAAGATTTGCGAGAAAAGGACCCCGCAGTTTTTGATAGGGAAATGGCTTTCAGTCAATCTCGCTGAAACCAACGGGAAAATATACCCTGTGTCATGCCGATCAAAAGTCCCCATGGTCGCAATAGCCGAGGATTTCAAAATCTCGCGCAAAAAGCTGTTCTGTGCCTAATACTGCAACAATCGGAAAAATCGGTGTATACTCATATATCGCATATCCATGTAGCAAGATTCATTAATATATGCATAGACATCAGGAATATAGCGATATATATACAGGGTGTCCTGTTTAACAGTCTACACTCAATCATTCGGACTGGCTTCTGGCTAAAGCAATGAAATTAAAAGAACTTTGGATAATTCGACCTCTAGTTTACGAAATCAGTGCTAGAACCCATCTTGGTACTTTTGCTGGTACGGGATATGACGTCATCGGGATTTTCTTTAATGGTACCATTAGGTTTTAAATATGAAAATCGATAGCAAATGTGATTCTGAATATAAGAGTATTGAGGTAATACAGGCCTAAAATGCAGAATAACGGAGCTAGAACCACTTAACGGGTTCTGTCCTGTTTAACAGTCTACACTCAATCATTCGGACTGGCTTCTGGCTAAAGCAATGAAATTAAAAGAACTTTGCATAATTCGACCTCTAGTTTATGAAATCAGTGTTAGAACCCATCTTGCTACTTTTGCTGGTACCGGATACGACGTCATCGGGATTTTTTTAAATGGTACCATTAGGTTTTAAATATGCAAATCGATAGCAAATGTGATTCTGAATACAAAAGTATTAAGGTAATACAGGTCTAAAATGCATAATAACGGAGCTAGAGACACTTAACGGGTTCTGTCCTGTTTAACAGTCTACACTCAATCATTTGAACTGGCTTCTGGCTAAAGCAATGAAATTAAAAGAACTTTGCATAATTCGACCTCTAGTTTACGAAATCAGTGTTAGAACCCATCTTGGAACTTTTGCTGGTACCGGATATGACGTCATCGGGATTTTATAAAATGGAATCGGTATGTTTTAAAACATACAAACAAACAGGAAAACAGTGTTAGAAAACTTTTTAGTGCTTATGAGATATCACAAGTATTCTGTGGTCAATGATTAAATATCAGCAACTCTATATTTTTATACGTTGCGGTCTAGATGGTAATAACCGTTCTTGTTGCTGTACATGCTATGGTGTTAAAAAATTAATAAGGAAATAAAGATTTTTTGGTATTGGGTCTGCTGTTACCTATTGAATAAGTACCATTTTTGTATCTAATACAGGTAAGTCGAACATCTCCTCTACTGGAAATCTAAATCTCAACATTAGGATATTAAAGAGATTAGTTTGGTTATTATCATTTTGATTCTAAAATTAAAAGCGCATTTGTTTGATGAATGCTATAACATCAGCGATTGAGTTAAGTGGTAGTGGCAGATATTATCTGGTGACATAAGGTGGAATCGTACATGAGAAAATTCAATTTATTAAAAGTCGTTATAGCGGTTTGGTAACAATGTTCCATTATTCGCTAATAGTCCAGTCAAATCCAGTCAACAAATAGCGGAAAGTTGAGGGTAAGTCCTTCCTTGTGGGTTGTCAAATAACCCCCTGAAAGTCAACAAAATGTAGGGCTCGAAGAGATAATAAACCACGCTCCCTAACGATTTTTGTCATTTTTTTCGAAACTATCAGAAGGAATTTAGGTAAAATAAAGTTTATTTAAATCCCTACCAAAAATTCTCAAATGCTTTTTCGTACCTCGCCTTCTTTTTGTGTTATCGCAGAAAGAAAATATGTCATACATGGACCCCATAAGCACTAAGAAGTTTTCTAACAGTATTCCTAAGCTCTAGATGTAACTACACTACTCCTGTCAACTCCATTGCTATAGCTAGAAGCCAGTTCGACTGATTGAGTGTAGACTGTTAAACAGGACACCCTGTATATATATCGCTATATTCCTGATGTCTATGCATATATTAATGAATCTTGCTACATGGATATGCGATATATGAGTATACACCGATTTTTCCGATTGTTGCAGTGTTAGGCACAGAACAGCTTTTTGCGCGAGATTTTGAAATCCTCGGCTATTGTGACCATGGGGACTTTTGATCGGCATGACACAGGGTATATTTTCCCGTTGGTTTCAGCGAGATTGACTGAAAGCCATTTCCCTATCAAAAACTGCGGGGTCCTTTAACAGCTGAGTGAAATTGTGGCGTCATAAATATTTTCCGCGTTGCGATTATTTTGAAAATGGGTCAGTGTTGTCATTTGTCTCCACTAAACCTATATAAGCTGGAGCCAAATTTAACAAAGTCAATCGATCGACAGCACTTCACAAATCTATGCTCGAATCCGGATTAAAAATCTGTAAATTTAAGTGAGATTAAAAGTGTTGATCATATGATTTATGTCAACATAAAGTATAAACAAGATTGAAACAAAGTCCTAAGTGTTTACCGGAACATTTTAAAAGTTAAAAAAGATTTATTATTGTTCAACAAAGTATATGGAAGTGTGAACGAGTTGTTTTAAATAAATTCAGGAGAGTTTATTTCCATTATCGATTTTATGAATTGACGTTTTTATAATAAGAAATCATCTGACAGATATTAATGCAGTGATATCAATAGAGTATAGAATTTGAAGGAAATTCGATTGACATTATATACCAGGTTGGTCGAAATAAAAGGGTTTTTTTAAATTTTCGATTTGCTAATAATAAAATTTATAAAGTTTAATCTAAATAGTTTCAGAATTATATTGGTTAACCTTACAGGTTTTTAAAAGAATTTATTTTTCTTAAATAAAACATTTGAATTTTTCTTTTGTTAAAATTTATTTTTTCATAAAGCAAAATATTTGAACATTTGTGAATATTTTATCTGATTTTTGATTTGTGTTAGTTTGTTCAAGTGAATAACTGTAATAGCCCTATGTCAGGCTATTACTACTATTAAATACACTTGAGCAAGCTTGGGAATTAATTTCCTAATTGATTTATTGTACCAATTTGAATAATTTTTCTTTTTATTTCCTTTTTAATTTGAATTTCTATTTATTTTTTTAAATTAAATAAAGTTTGTGTTTTTCAAGTTATTCATGTGTTTAATTGATGTACATACAAGCATCCATTTCTCTTTCTTTTTACATTTAGAGTTTAGCAGTGGTTGTCCAGTTGCAGAAGCCCAAGTGTCTGCAAAATAAGTTTTTCTCTTCTTTCAGGTATAAGAGTCAATAAGATTTTAATAATTCAAACAATTCATGCTCTATCGAATAAACCCTGAGTTGGCCGATTGGGAAAAAGAAAAATATTTGGGGTGTCTTTTTATTTTGTTTTATACACCGCAATATATTATAGAAGTGTTGTTAAAGAACGTTTCCCTTTATCTCAGCAACTTATGTTTAATTATTTTTTGCCTTCTAGAAATTTTCTTTTTTAAACCCTTTAAAATAAGCTGCCACAAAAGTGGTGTTGTCATTTCACATTTTAAATAATACTTGTTGGGGGTGTAGGGGTGAGATGCAAAGTTTTAATGATAATCACATACACTTTAATGCCCCCATCGAGAAATTAATCGACTTGTTTTTATTGAAATTGATATTTTATATAGTTTAAGAGCTGTTCAAATGAACACAGTATCTCTTGCTTCTTTGCAACGTTTCTCAAATTTTTTAGTCAATTTACTGAAAAATAAACCTTTTAAGTTGAAATTTCTTTTAAAGCAGTGTTTTCTAATTCTATCGTACCGTAGTGCTTAATGAATAACAAAAAAAGAAAAGAAAAAACATTTACATCAAATTATATTTTGAATGCAAATTCATATAAGCGAATTTCATGCCAAATCGACTAGAGCCGTATTTCAATGTCTCAGATTTTGTTCAAATCTTGTCCTTGCATAGATACATATAAAATGTCATTAAATTATTTTTTCAGATTTTTTGGATTAAAAATGGTCGAAGTAGAAGTTTTTGAAAATTTCGATTTTTGGCAAATTCTATTACCCGTCACTCTACATCATCTAACTGAACTTGTCATAACTCCCTTATTTTTTGAGTTACCTGGCTCATCTAGGTATCAGATTAAAGCTAGTTCTTGGATCTTTCTTCAGTAAAAGAAACGTGTAAAAAGATTGCACAGTAAAAAAAGTAGCAAGCTCCGAAGGCAAATTTTAGTGTTTTTACAAATCTTGACATTGCTCCTGTTACAACTATCACCCTTTTGAAACTTTTTTTATAGAATCATCTTAGTATATATGCTTGGTATAGTTAAAAAATAAAGAGGGTCTTTTGTAGTTTTGGAAAAATTTTTTTTGGGAAAACTTGCTTTCAGAGCCTGCTACCTTTTTATTGTGCAATGTATTTGCACGTGGCATATGGTAAAAGATCCAAAAACTAGCTTTAATCTGACACCTGAAGGAGCTAGATAACTAAGCAATTAAGGGAGTTATGACAATTTTAGTTAGATGATGCAGAGCGCAGTATTTGCATTATTGAAATTCTGCTATACAACACTTTGCATCATTTAACTGAAATAGTCATAACTACCTTATTGTTTGCGTTATCTAACTCATCCAGGTGTCATATTAATATATGACATATTATAAGTTAATTTTTGGATCTTTCAGAGTATATCAAGAAACGTGCAAAAACATTGCACAGTAAAACAGTAGCAGGCACTGAAGGTAAATTTCTTCAAAAATGATTTTTTTCAAAATTACTAAAACACCCTATTTATTTTTTAACTATACCAAGCTATACTAAGATGATTCTATAAAAAAGTTTCAAAAAGGTGATAGTTGTAACACAAGAGCAATGTCAAAATTTGTAAAAACATTAAAATTTGCCTTCGGAGCCTGCTACCTTTTACTGTGCAATGTTTTTGCACGTTTCTTGATATACTCAGAAAGATCCAAGAACTAGCTTTAATCTGACACCTAGATGAGCCAAATAACTCAAAAAATAAGGGAGTTATAACAAGTTCAGTTAGATGATGAAAAGTTACGATGTGAAAAGTAAGCAGAATTTGCCAAAAAGCGAAATTTTCTAAAACTTCTATTTCGTCCATTTTTATGAATTCGCATTCAAAATATAATTTAATGTAAAATCATTAATTAATTTAATAAAATTAACCTTCATCTAAAATTTATAAAATTAATTTCCTTTCGAAATGATTCATAATAATCTAGATGCTTTGAATATTGATGTTGTTGTCATGCGATATGCTGTTCTTCATTAATAATATTCAAAAAAATAGTTTCTAGTTTCTTTGTATGTTGGCTAAAATATTTAATTCATATGGAAAATTTGTCGCTATGCTCATAGTCGTTTTCCGGTATCTCAGTTGGTAGAGATACCACCTAGACAGTGGAGGGTCCTGAGTTCGATTCCCAGACGGAGCGATATATTATTCTATATGAATTTGTATTCAAAATATAAATTAAGTAAAATCATTAATTAACTTAATAAAATTAACCTTCATCGAAACAAATTTTTTATAGAATACATAATTATAATTTAAACCACTGTTCACGGTATTAACTTCTTGCAGACTAATAAACGGTTAAAATAAACGTGTAAAACTAGAATTAGCTAAAACATTTATTTTCGAAAATCAATAAATCACTCTTACTATTAATCCTATGGTCATCGATTGACATTCTAGTGAAAGGCTGAAAAGAGGGAATAATGATGAACTACTTCTTTTGAAAATGTTTGTTGCTACAATAAAAGACTGCTTGTCAAACTTCAGCTTTCTACAAAAGAATAAATAAAAACTAAAATAGAAAATGCAAAAAAGGCTATAAAATGTAATTAATTGTTAAGTGAGATATAAGCGAAGAAATACAACATAGACCATCAAGTGGGCATATGTATATGGTACTGAAGAAATGAGTAGGTTTTAATTTGTTAACATACTTCTAAAATTTTTCATGCCAAATAAATTAAATGGATGGACACGTACTACATCTACCATTCATACCATTCCAAAATTACCGGAAGAAGAGCATATATTAAATTCTATTTGTTGCAGGACAATACCTTTACATAGAAAACAAGCTAGCACGAGAATAATTCTCGTTTAATTTATATTCCACGTTATTCATTTCATTCTTTTTTTTAATACACTCAAACATCATATTTCATTTACATCTCAAAAGCCTTTTTTATAGGAAAAAAGGAGTAGAAAAAACTAAAAAACACATCTCTTCTGTCAAATAAAAATAAAGTGAATATCTTGCTTTTTCGGTCAATAAATTCTTTTTGCATTATCCGTTCTCTACGCGCGGTCTCTTTTGTATGTGTATAATATAAAATTAAATTGTACCAAAAAGTGCTGAGAAACAAAAGCCTATAAAAATAAATTGTTTTGATCAAACTTATCCAATCATCTTCGACTATATCCGCAGCGCATTTTATTTATTCTTTGATGTACTCTTGACCATACTAAAGACACTAAAGAGTCGGCAGTATTGTTATTGAAATCAGCAGTATCAAACCATGGCAACTTTTATATTTAGATGCAAGAGGAGGAAAATTCTTCACTTCAATTTTATGAATAGATAATTTTCAAATATCTTACTTGTGTGAAAATAATCGTAGTACTAAATAAATACATTCTTATTATAAACACAAACACACAAGCTAGACATTTTTAATGGTAGCTAGTACTTGCATGGACTAAAAAGTACTTACGATCAGTTAAGCACAAGAACAGTAGTAACTGGTTTCGCTTTTTTTTATATTTAAAATAACGCAATTGGGAATGTATAAAGTTCATGTAATTTCAAATATGAGCTGAGAGATGAACAAACGTCTTTAGACTAGAATATGGACTTTATACAGGGTGTTTCACATTCGTATCCTCTGAACAGGTAATAGTCACTGATTTAAAAATTACAGTTGAAGATGGCTATACCTAACTGCATTTTTAAATTGATATCTGATACATCGATGCGGAGGTAGGTGATGTCACAGTTTGTTTTGACTATTATTTATGTAGTTTATGAAGACCTAAACTCAATATCAGCTAATGTTTATGTACTTTAATAAACTTGTTCATGACTTTCTTCAGGGAAGTAGATTTTACAGTATTGTTTTGAAGTTTTGATTTGACAATGCAATAAATGCTTCGGAATTAATTAAATCTATAATTATTCTCCATGTTTAAAATAATGTACCTATAACACAGGGGATAATTAACAGTTATTCAAGAGATTAAGGTATTTACTCAAGTTCATCCCAAATAATAATAAACTTTCAATAGAGTGCATTATCGTTATGTTGTGTAAAGAAGTTTATTTATTTGCAGGTATTTTAAGAGTAAATAACTGTGTTTTTACTATAGGATTTATTTATCAGTTATTACTTATTACTGAAGACGTTTTATTTAATAGAAATGAGCATCTTTTTAAATATGTAAACACTAAAAACAGTTGTTTGTGAACACAAACATATTGCTACAAAATTGGGGACAATAAAAAAATAAAATAGACTGCGGCTGTGGCACTACAGTGATCCATACAAAATATAAACCACCTACCTTTGCTTTTAAAATATATGATTGCTCCGGCTAATTAAGATTTGTTGTGAAGCATCAAACTCTTCGCGAAATTGAGACTTTCAGGAGGGTCGCTTCAATAGGGCACTAAATAATTATATAGATCTAGAAACAATAGTAATAAGCAACAAATACAAAACAATTTTTCTAATTTAAATACAGAAATTTATTAAGAACACACACCAAAAATTTAAAATAAAAGAAAATAAACTTTGGATGCCATAAACTTTGAAATATCAATACCAAAATAGTATAATGCTTTTTATCTCATGAGTAATATTTCTGGCATCAACAGAATTCTTAATTACTAAAATTAAATGAACTAAATTTAAATTCCTTTCTTTTAAAATAATCAAGTATTTGGCTCCAACAGTTTGCCAACTGTTTCGTTACAAATCAGCAATTCTCTGCTTCCATAAGGTTGTATAATAAAATGATGGAAGAAAGCGAAACCTTTCTTTTAATTATATCCAAATAAATGGCTATAATAGATCGAAATTAAAATCAAGCTGCTTGTTTAAATTGTGGTAAGTCCATAAATATAAAGATTATACGAGGTATGACAATAAAATTCGCGGACTTTTACTATAAAAAAATTTATTGAAAAGCCAATATAATATTACACATTGCACTCTTCAAAGTACTCCCCCTGAGCTGTTGGTTTGTTATTAATCAGCGTGATTTTAGCGTACAACGTACAAATTTTGTTTACGGTGCCGATTACAATTTTCGTAGAATGTCTCCCGACCAATCTGCTTGGGATGTTTATTATTTTTAAACAACGGCTTTCATCATCAGTTTGTTTGATTTTCTAAAACAAGGTAATGGTTTTTTCTAAATTACTCGAAAGCCTATTAACATAGAAAAAAATTTATTCATACTTTTTGGTTCATTTTGATGTCTTCTATCACCCCTTACAATTAATGCGTTCTATCTCATGACACCCTGTATACTTATATATTGCTTCAACAGCGTTTCAGCTAAATCTTGTTAATACATAATAGAATCCAACTTGCACTGTAAACTTTAAATTCATCGGTCATCTATTTTGTTAACTGGTACAACCTTCTGCTAGTGTAACTGATTTGTACTATATATTCTGCATAATTCGGAAAGGCAAAATGCATGGGACATAAAACATAGCATCAATGTTCAATGTTTTCTATCGTCAATTTTTCAAGAATCAAGTAGCGCACAGGTCTTATGGGCAGTCCTTTCTGTATTTCGTAGAAGGTTCTTAAAAATGACGATAAAATCGCTTCTTTTGAAGAATAGATATCATGATCTAAAAATAAATTTCTAGCTTGACAAACGGTAAAACATAAAGATAAGGAAAGACAAAAAAATCATGCTCAATTTTGATTTAAGGCCCGCCACTTAAGTAGAAGTTAAAAAGCGTAATAATGGATAAAAAATTGTCCGTTATCATTTTAAAGACATTAAATTCACACTCGGTTAAAAGTTTTAATACCTGCATTGTTAACTAATGAAAAACATCCAAAGTTAAAAGAACACTCCTACTGGACTTGTAAATTTAGTAGTCCATCAATTTATTACAAAGCACATATCTTATTTGCAACAACGAGTTTCTCCAACAGTACTAGAACCACAGATATCAAGAGCAATAAATGCGATATTCTATGCAGCTGTTTGATTTTTGGATTTTAGTAGTATATAGAAAATGTAAGCTTGAAAACTTATCGATTGATCGAGCCACGGTCCAGACGTTTGAGACGGCCATTTACATTTATATTTGAGATTATATTTAATAGTAGTTTGTCATGGTACAACTTAATACTTGAGACATATAACAACGCTATTATTAACGTTAAAGTTATAGTTATTTACAACTTCATATTTCAACATCATCATAATAAATAAAATTAATGAACTCCAGTGCCTTTCTTTTCTATAAGGACACGACACAAAATTTTGTGTAGATCGGCAGGGTATTTTTCACAATCGAACAGTTGTGAAGGTTAATCAAAATAGTAAGGCTTTAGTTGTAGTTTTAAATATCCGAGTAATCGGCCAACAAACCAATTCAATTTATTTATTCATATAACCAATCCCTCAGAACTTCCAAAATCTTAAATATAAATTATTTGAATTATTAAATTCTAATGAAGAAATGCCAAAAGCTATTAAAGGTATTACAAAATAATTTAAGATTAAATCACTTAAATGACAAAAGAAATCGGCTTCAGATGTTTGCCTTCAATGCAATAAGATATTATTCTTACCTAACGACACTTTGACATATACTACCCCAATTCTTTCCAAAACTTATCGTTAACCAGAGCATAAAGAAGAAGTTAATCAAAATGTTACAACAAGAGATTATTCGACACGCTACTTCTTCATATTCATCACCCCTCTGGATTGTACAAAAAAAACAGATGCGTTTGGTAAGCGTAAATGGGGGTTGGTAATAGATTACCGAAAACTTATAAAATATTGTAACAATAGGCGACGCAGATCCGCTACCAAATATAGAAGAGATCTTAGATGAATTAGGACACTCAAGGTATTTTTTAATTTAGATTTTGCTTCTAGAAATTCTGGATATAATATATCAACAGAAAACAGCTTTATTGGGACATTATAAATTTACAAGCATGCTAGTTAGTCTTAAAACTACGCCGTATGTTTTTGAACCATTAATGAATTCTGCTTTAAGTG
Organism: Agrypnus murinus; assembly: GCA_929113105.1. Taxonomy (NCBI): domain Eukaryota; kingdom Metazoa; phylum Arthropoda; class Insecta; order Coleoptera; family Elateridae; genus Agrypnus; species Agrypnus murinus. The sequence continues at coordinate 67,420,402 of OV816025.1, forward strand.
GTTTGCAAGGACTTCATTGATCTGCTTGCTTGGATGACTTTGTCATTTACGCGTCTTTTCTAAAACAGCACATTTAAATTAAAATACAACATATACTATTTATCAATTTTCCTAACAATCGCTTTTTTGAAAGATGTTTGTCCTCAACGGTTCTTCCTTGCACGAGCCTGCGCTGGCGTTTGTTGAGTCCGCAATCGACGCCTTCAAGTGTTGTGGAACACATCCTCAACCACTTCTTCAAATCAACACTAAGTAAGTTAAGGAAAATTAGAAAGAACTAAAGGAAGCTGGACAAAAGCTTCATTTTCTGAAAAACCTGGGCCCGTGCACTGTATCACTAAAATAAAGCAAATAAAGTTAGGATACAAACCCAGTTCGTTCACGTTTTTAACCATCGGTTTATTTTGGTGACTTACATTTCTTGATCAGCTTGTGCTCTCTGTAGTGTGGTTTATCCTTTTTGAATAAATTGCTTAAATTAAAAATTTAGAAATTAGGTGTATGTTACGAACCTTGAATTTAAGTACGCTGTTCCTCGCTAGAAATGCATTGATGCAACTTAACTTGCAAGAAAATCATTATTGTGATGGATGTTTTTTTAGAAGAAAATGCACTGCTTCCTAAAGTAACCTTTCTTAACTTAATTAAACCGAATTAAACAAATTTCTGTTTTCAAATTTTTCTCGCTTGAAATGCACTTAATTACTTCCAACTATTGAAACATTCCGTTAATGATCGGAGAAAGAGCTGGCAAACCGCGCTTACAAAAACACCTTCAAACTTTCAAATTCAATAGTTTTCTTTAAAATAAAAACGTAATTATTTATAATGTTGGTGCCCGTAATACGGCACCATTAAGTCGCTGTTTTTATAGCAAAAGAAAACTGCTTTTATGTCAGGTTTTGTCCTAGCTAGGGTGCACTTTTTAACTTAAACTTTGCACCGCGCAGTAACGCCTGCTGTAACGCTGTTATAAAGACTAGTTAAGTTTATACTGCTTAGTAGAGCCTTTCGTTGGTCAAATTTCCAAAGTAAGCTCGTTACATTATATATGGATAGTAATTTAGAATTTTAACTGCTTTATGACTCTAGAAAATTTGCCATTTGTGATACTCCAATACATGTTATCTGATTGGGCTTACAAGTTAAACTATGTACTTAAAACGGCCCTGTTTTTGCAAAATGCCTGCACCCACTTTTCATAAAATTTTATTTCAATTACATATTAAGTCATTCAACTTTTGACTTTTATGGTAGTTTGAGATGTTTTTAAATTGTTTGTTGTATCTTCTCATGTTCAAATGCGTTGTTAGTAAATTTTGTAATTTGATCATTGGACTAACTTTATTTGAAGTCTCCTAAAACCAATTTTGCTGACATGATATAGCTGTTAGCATTTAAACTTTTCATGTGTAGTATGCGTATTTGCGTTCGAATGTACATACGTTTGTATGCTTTCGGGAGGTTACTGCGTTTCTAGTTTGTTTGAAAACCATGAATGTACATGCGTATGGAGTCTAAGTTAACAAAGCGGAAGGGTAGAAATCGGAAGTGCTTCTATCCGTGTGTGCGTCCCTACGACAGCTACTGAAACTAAATAGTTTCACTCTCATTTCTCAGTAAAAAAATTTACGTTGCGTTTTCTTTTTAGTTTTGTCCGTTGTCTGCGGAAAAGGGAGAAAGTTAATGCACACGTTGCTAGTTTCCTCTTTTACTCGCTATAATCACGTTTGGACGTCGTTTAGTCACGCTTCAGGTTTGCACGTGGGGTATGTGTTTGTATTTTAGGATCTTCAACACGTACTAAGCTTCATCTTTGTCAGTCTGTATACACAGGCTTCTGAGAACGATGAAACTTCATTAGTAATATTAAGCGTTGCATGTCTTAATTTACTAATAGTAAGCCTTTACCTTGCTAAACTTGACTAAGTTTCAGGTACCGTTATAAAGGGTAAAAATAAAAATTTATTTTTTATATGACGTAAAGTACGAGAATTTACAAATAACCTATTTGAGCTTACCCACAAGCTTTAAGTGAAATCTATGGGGCAGTTTTTGGACAAGGGTTTGTCCGTGGAACAGATTTCGAGGGAATAAGTAGAAGTTATTGACCGTCTCCCTTTTCATTTTGCCTTTACGGGTTCAAGCTGTCACAGCTTACTTTGGTTTTTTCTTAGAATATCTCAGAATTCTATATTATGGAATTCTGTTCTAATTCCGACATTTAAATATTCTGACAATTACAAAAATCCCAGTGTATATTTAGTGCAAATGTTATTAAAATGGGTAAGGACAATCTATTCTTATGCTAATAATATGCGTGTGTTTTCAATCACAGTTTCAATTTCCATTCCAATTTCCGCTTGTAAATATTTACTTGAATACTTTGTATATCTAAAATACAGGGTGTCGTGAACGTTTTAAAGGATACCCAGAAGCGTTTTTAATGAATTTTATGCAGCAAAAATTTAAGTTGTTTATTTTGTTGTGTTTCCTTTCACGTTACCTTCTAAAAACGCAATATATTTAATATAATTTCTGATACGTACTGAATCCAAATAATGTCCCTTATCGTTTTTATAGTTATGTTAGTTTGATTAAAAAAAATTTAAATGAGAATCCTAAAGTTATTAGGTACTCAGTAGGTACATAGGTAGTAGTTCACAAATCATCAGATGATGTTACATATTGTAACTGACTGACATTCCACCAAATCAAATAAACACTCGCAATGGACGCAAATTGTAACAGTCAAATCTCTCAGAGAAACTATACCCGGGCCGCTGAACAGATATAGTTAAAATAAAATCAAGGCAGCACAGATTGTTCTGATTGGTTTTATGTGAAAGTTAAATTTACAATAGAACATTTTTAGAAATGAATTGTTAATTCATTATAAATAATGGCACTTCGAGAAATGCTAGTATAAATAATAACCATACATTTTAAAAAACTTCAGTTTTATTAATTTGACTATTTCACTCAATGTTAAACGAACCAATAAAAATTTATCCTGTGAACTAAATTCTCTCTATTCCGGCGACTATTTTTTGTTTATAAAATTTTCCGAACTTGTTCTACCAATGAAAACGTTCAAATAAGCAACCTACCCTTTATTTCACCGACAATTTTTTTGCTATAGTAACGATCCTACAAAAATAGTATACACAAACTGTACGTTTCATTGAAATAAATGTTAAATATTTTTATTCTTTGTGTTGTTTATTCGCGAAATAGTCATAACGAATAACATATGTGGTAAAATTTTGTCTTGGCAAAATTTTCTTTTTGATTTACTCGTGTTTGTTGCCAATTCATCTCGTGACATTGATCAAAAACCACTCGACTGACGTCTCGTGGTTTTTAGTGACAATGTCACTCGAGAAATTGCTATGCAACAAACGCTCGTAACAATAAGAAAATTTTGCCGACAAAATTTTACCACTTATGGTATTATATATGATAAAATTGCCATTAAAAGTTCGTGAATGCGATGTTTGTAAACGCATTTATTTTGTCTGTGAATTATTAATAAAACAATGAATTTACATACAAACATGCTTTAAGTATATACATCTTTGGCACAAAATGTTTTATACAAAATAGAAATGCAGATTATAGAGCAATATAAATATAGAGCAGAAACTGCAACTACTAAACGAACACAGGATACAAATGAAAACTATAAAATATGTACACACGATGAATTACATAATAAATATTAATCAGAATCCGAGCTCGTTGATGAATCAGATTCATTTTCCCAATTGATAATCAATGGTTCGATCACAATATCCGCTGCTAAATCAGCTTCCCACATGCCCTGTTCTACCAGCATGGTATGTGATATCGCTTTCTTCCAATTTTCGGAAGAAACATTAGCAACTGCAGTAAGTAGTAGGTTTCGTACATCTTGGATTTTAAAGTTGGTGTTATTTCTTGCTACTTCTTCTTTTATTTGGGCCCATATTAATTCTATAGGATTAACTTCGCAGTGATATCGTGGCAATCGGAGAATTTTACGACCAACTGCTGTAGCTAATTCGTCAATAGCATATTTCTTTTTCGCCGCTGCGTGTTGTTGCACCAGCGTTAATAATTCAGCTCTAACCATATCGGCTTCATATGTAACAGAGTTCTTAACTTAACCAAGCTTGAATCTCTGCCTTTTTTGCTGAAGAAGAAGGAACTTTTTCTACTTTTCTGCTGTGATATGAGGCATTATCCATAATTTTCACTGCTCCTTCCTCCAAAGCAGGCAATATTGCTTGGAACCACTTTTCAAAGACTTCGGCGTTCATTTCTTCATGATAGTCGCCAGTCTTCTTGGATTCAAACAAAAGTAGGCCATTTTCTACAAATCCTTCCTCTGACCCAATGTGCAACACAATAAGACGTTTTCCAGATGGATTCTTCAGTCCTGTAGATAACCCTTGTAGGAAAGCTTGCTTTGCTGTAGTTATGGTTGTGTCTTGCCAAATTCTTTGCACTGTATGACCTGCATTTACCCACGTTTCATCTAAGTAATAAATTTGTTTCCCTTCTGCCCTCAATTTCCGCACTTCCCGGAGATAATGTCGTCGCCAAGCCACAATTTCATTTTTTCCTTTAACATTCCATTTCTTTTTCTTTTGCTATACCTTCAACAATAATAAATTTAGATAATGACATAACATTACTTATTGTATATTTACCGAAATCCAATTTCCTTTAGCAATGCCCTCAAAGTAGTTTTTTTGAAATTTGGCAGTTCTTCGTTATCATTAATAGCAAGCATTATTTTTGCTATTGTTGGTGGTTCGTTTCGTAGATAAAATTGGTGAATTATTCGTCTGACTCTACTTTTTATGCCCTCATCAATGTTGTCCAAAATGGGTTTACTTCGATGATATGACTTTGGCGGCTTGAATTTATGGTCAGCCTTATATTCTCGAAGAACGTTATAAACACTTGCAACACCCACGCCTATCATAAAATGAATATTTACAACATTGATATTGAAGAAATAACTCAATACGTAATAAGCAAAATAAAATTACAATTGCCTACCTGCCGCTTTTGTAGTAAATTCGACGTTTTCAATTTTCGAATTAGTTGGATGTTTTTCTTGACACGCTTTAAAAATGTTTAGGATGGATGCTTTATCAGACACCGAAAAATGCATTCGCGGCCGTTTTTTTGGAGGAGAAAAGACCATATCTCTTGGATTTTAAAACAACAATAAAGAACGAAATAATAACAAAACACAAAAAAATGAAAACGGGAACACTCAAAACAGAAAAGAACGGAAAACTAAACAAACAAACAAATACAGAATATCGAAAATGAATGAACGAAAATTTTAGTTATACAAGCGTCACGCACAACTAACAAGTGATTGCTGGATATTTGACAGTAAACGAATTGATATCTTTTTGGTACAATTAAACATGCCTTTCAATTTGAGCGGTATATTTGAATGCTACCAATAGAAAGGTTTTGTTACAAAGAGGGGGTAATTGTAGGCATTTTTTATTACTATATCTGTTCAGCGGCCCAAGTATAGTCATAATAAACAAACAAAAGCTCCGCGATGGGCGCCGTTTGCAACTACCTTAATTTCAGTAAACAAATAAACTCAACAATCACTTATGTTAACATACTCCCGGCAAAGACGTTTTATTAATTTAAATTATGCTGGAGGTTAATGGGTGTCGTGAATGTTAATCGCAAAGACTTACTAATTAAGAATAAAACACTGAAAAAGATAAAGGGCGCCACCCAAATTTTTTGAGGTTATTGTTTAATAGCAAAACTAGAAAATCCACGATTACGAAAAAATTCTCCATTTATGTATGTTAAAATCATTGTGACTAGTCTTTCTTTTATTTCTTAGATTTATTTTGTGAATGAAACACCAACAAGAATTCGTGTCAAAGTATAGCTCTCAGTATTAAATTTGAATTCTGTTTATTGAAATAAATAAGTTCAAAAATAAATCGATTACAACAATACAAAATTACATCACAGTTAATAGTTAATAAAAACCTACTCACAGCATGGATTTCTACATATTAATTTAATTTGGGATCCCATTCTAAATACATTTTTATTTAAATTTCTCAACTAAAAACCAATAACAATTTTTGTTATCAAAAATGAAATTTCAACAAGAATAATTACAAGTAACTTAGATTAAATATGTGTGACAGTAAGCCTTTATTTTTAGTACTAATTGTAATTCTTTATTCCAATTTAACCTCAGAAATAAAAGCTTAACTCACTAATATAAACGCCCAATGATGAAACAATATTATCCAAATAACGTTGCGGGAACAACTGAATTCTGAAATCTTTACCCAAAAATTACTTCTTCGAATGTTGCAATAGCATTATTAACCTTGATTTATTATTATTATAAACCTGTTTTATAGTTTAACTGCGAACTAAATAATGATCTGCAATGTTGTTCAAACTGACTTAAAAGGAACTTTCACAGCCAGCTTTTAAATGAGATGATGGTCGTTATTACAAAAACGCGTAGCTTTCACACGTATTAATAATCTCTAATAATTTCCACAAAGTCTCTTCACAAAAATTGGTCTCTTCCTAGACCTTCGATACGATATGGAACTTAAGAAAGCTCTATTCACAACAAATCAAACTAATACGATTATCGCATCTGAATTCTAAATTCGCCGTGAACGCTAAACAATGCAAGGCTAAATCAAGGGGCGCCGGACGTGAAAGTTCGTTTTTGTAGGCTAGGCCAGCGTATCTTTTCCGCACTTCGAACTTGAGTATGGCAACCTGCATTACCAATAATAAAATTAGACGAAATTCTACCTGCCCATTTATGGGTACACAGAACAATTAAATCCAACATTTGAAGCAATAAGATTGTCTGTAAAAATGAGAAATCTTAAAGAATACGTGCCTAAAGCGAGATTTCAACCGTGAGAAAGAGATTTTGTTCTTACAGATGATGCTTCGGTTTCAATTGGATACCACGAAATTTACATTAGATGAGATGATCTGCATTTCTACCATTATATATTTGTCACCCAAGGATTGATTTTAGATGTATTTTTTTATGTATCTTTATAATTTTTTTGAGGTTATGTCGAAATCCTTCGGTGATGGGTCAATTCTGACCTTCGGATTTGTTTTCAGCACACTAAAAAGCATACGGTATGGTAGATACCTCACCTTTCAACTACAAGGCTTTTTTTCTTTTTCTGGGCCTATGACAAACCCACAAAAAAGAAAAAGTTTTATAGTTGAAAGGTGAGGTACTGTTGTGAATGGCTCACAACTTGCATTCATTACGTAGATACGGAATGATACTAGGCAACGAGAATAATAAAACAAGTCGAATAAAGATCCTTAAATCAAAATAAGTTTATGTTTTATTTGATCTTAATAAAATAAGTAGATTGCCCTCAAGAGCTAACTCAACAGCTCCCACAACTACATTTGGTGACCCCTCGTTCCTGAAGAAGAATTTAGCAGCACTGGTCTTTGCCTGCTGCCCTGAATTCTCCAGGTGAACCACTGCTAGTTCTCCCTTCATCGTCTGTCATCAACTAGTACTCGACGTCTGTCATCGTGAGATCCTGCTACCTGCTTCGCTTGCGTGACTTGTTGTGGCTGGTTAGAGGTGACCGTTGGAACCGGAACTAGTGCTCCTTCTCATCCGATAAGTTTCAAATTATTTTTACTTACTTATTTAATATTTCAAATGGCGACTGTCAAAGTTCCATTTCCAGTTTTTACGAGTAACGACATCGACCTGTATTTTATTTTGGTGGAAAGATACTTTACTCGTATGCTGATCAACGATGAGCTCGCCAAATATAACTTGTTAACACTAAACTTGCCCTTCGACGTTTTAGGAGCTCATCGCGACTTGACAGTTAACCCCCCTAGACAACGACCATACACTACCTTGAAACGGGCAGTGATAAAATCTATCCTAGGACAACGAGAATCTCGAATTAATAACCTTTTCGAGACTCTTTAATTCTCTGGTAGTGTCACAGAACTCCTTTTTAACATCCAAAAATTAGCAACTGATCTGGATTTGACTGAGGAATTAACCAAAGACTTTTTAATAGCTAAACTACCATCAGAACTTAAGCTTCAATCCTTAAATTTCAATGACTTACCGTTAATATCCTTTGTAGAAAAATTAGATTTAATTTATTCTATGCAACGGGCACCACGACCTTTAGCTACTCCTGCATTAGAAGCTAAACTAGACAATTTGACAACTAAACTTACTACCATTTCCAATGAGCTTTCTACCATGCACAAGCAACAATCCCCAATAACTCCCAACATCTCTCCCTACACCCAAAATCCTCAGCACTTCAAACAACGCCGTTCCATGCCTTCGAGCAATTCCAATTCCCAATTGCAACCGTGCTATTATCACAGACGCTTTCAAAATAATGCACGTAATTGTACGGGAAATTGTTCGTACCAAACAAAAAACTAACTTCGCACTCTCCTGGCCTCCAGGGAGGGCCACACAGGGTTAATTCAATCCCTCCAACTTCTTCTTTACCAATCACTTATTCTTCAATTTTTTTGCAGGACCTAACCTACAAAATTAATTTTGTGGTTGACACTGGTGCTGATTACTCCATTTTACCCACCCACGATGCAGTTTCCTGTAACCAAACCATCACGCCTGCCAACCTTTCATTTATGGCAGTGAACAATACGTCAATTCCTGTGACAGGTATTGTAACTTTGAGGTTACATTTCCCGATTCCTGGCCTACAGCCATGCCCCTGGAAATTTTATGTCGCTGACATATCTACAGCCTTTCTAGGCCTGGATTTTTTACAGCAGCACAACCTAACCATTGACTGCTTTTCTCGAGGAGTCCTTTGCAAGACAGATGTCAAGCTCGCCCGAACCCGCAGCCAAGGTTGTCAATTTCCAGCTCCAACAGTGAATCCTCTCACTGACTGCTCTTCTCAGCGGGTCATTTGCACAGCAGATGTCCAGCCCGCCCGAACTCGCAGTCGAGATTCCACAACCCCCCCAGTTAAGACTGGCACTAAACGCAAACTATTTTCTGCATAGGCTAATGTTTTGACTCCTCATTCCGAGTCAATCGTTACTCCTGCGATTTCTTTTACCTTTCTTCCCTTACCTTCACCCATTGACGTACCCTCTTCAGGTACTGTTAACAACATGTCCAGCGACCTTGATGTTTATAGCAAGATGCTAGACACACACTTCCCGGAGCTTTTGCGTAAGTTCGACTACCATCAACCCGTAAAACATACTGTAGTCCATCACATTAACACGACCGGCCCTCCGGTTAAAGCACGCTGTCGCAAACTAAACCCTAATCATCTTTCTTTTCTAGAAGATCATCTTAATGAGCTCTTGGACGCTGTACGCTTGGACGTAGTACAGCGGTCATCATCTGGCTACGCTACGCCAATTCACATCGTCGAGAAGCGCGCAGTGGGCACAGCAGAGACGCTACCTCCTAGTGACGACCAGGACCCCCATCGCCCCAACAGACAGTTATCGCTTGGTTGACGATTATAGAAAACTCAATTCAGTGACGGTACCAGATCGTTACCCGATCCCTTTTTTAACGGACTTTACAAGAAAACTTGCTGGCGCAGCCATTTTCTCGAAGCTAGACCTCCAAAAGGCATACTTCGCAATCCCGATCGCAACAGAGGACATTCACAAGACTGCTATTTTCACACCTCTGGAGCTCTTTGAGTTCAAACGGATGTGTTTCGGACTACGGAATGCAGCCAGCACCTGGAGTCGTTTCATGGACACTGTATTATCAGGGCTCCCATTTTGTTTTTTTGTCTTTAGTGCTGATTCGCAGCAACATGTTGAGCATTTACACCAAGTGTTTTCCCGATTAAAAGACAATGGCCTAATTATAAACCTACCAAAGTGTCTCTTTGGAGTCAATGAGCTCGATTTTTTAGGACATTACGTTAATACACGCGGTATCAAACCAATGGCTTCCAAAGTCCAGGCTATAATTGATTACCCATTGCCTTCAAGTCAGAAAGCACTCCGCAATTTCATTGGCTTAATTTCGTATTACCATAAATTTGTACCAAACTGTGCGAAAATTTCGGAACCGTTAACCTCTATAGTTATTCCTGGTAAAGCTTCGCTAAAGCCTGTACAGTTAAATCATGAGCAAATAGAAGCCTTTAGGCACGCGAAGAATGCTTTAATTACCGCTTCTTTATTGGTACATCCGCGAATTAATAACCCTCTTAGTATAGCTGCAGACAGTTCGTCTTCCTCTATAGCTAGTGTATTACAACAGTTTGAAGATGGCATGTGGAAACCACTAGCTTTCTGTTCCCGGAAGTTAACCCCTACAGAGCAAAAATACAGTATTTTTTCTCGGGAACTTGTTGCAATATACTTTGCTTTAAAGAAGTTTCGTTACTACGTTGAGTGCAGAGACTTTCAAATCTTTACGGATCACAAACCTTTGTGTACAGCGATCAAAAATAATGGTGATCAATATTTACCACGTGAGTTTCGACAACTCGAGTTTATTTTTCAATTCACGACTGACCTCCAATATATCAAAGGTCAAGAGAATATTCCGGCGGACGCTCTGACAAGAGTTAATCTTATTAACGTCCCTGGATCGGATCTTAATTACGACGATGTATTTCAAGAACAAGATCCCGAGTTAAACCAGCTCCGATCTCGTAGTAACTTTCAATTCATTTCCCTTCAAACTGCCAACAAATCAAACCTCTGGGTGGATGTTAGTATAGGCCAACCACGACTCTATATCCCGCTCAAATTACGGTACCCCTTATTCCAACAACTACACAATATCGCCCATCCTGGCATCCGTGCTACTAAAAAATTGATTACTCAGCGATATCTGTGGCTATCTATGCACCACGATATTCAGAAGTGGGTCATATCTGGTGCTGAATGTCAGAAACATAAGATTCGACGTCATACGAAAACCCCTCTACAATCTATTGTAGAACCAGATGAACGTTTTACTAAGGTTCATCTCGACATAGTACACCTTCCTTCTTCGGGAGGTTACAAATTCCTCCTTACCATTATTGACAGCTACAGTCGGTGGCCGGAAGGAATTCCTCTGAAGGATTCTTCCGTGGAGTCGGTAATCACTGCATTTGTTGACACGTGGGTGTCCCGCTTTGGTATTCCCAAGTATCTCACCACGGACAATGCAAGAATATTCCTTTCTCATGCATGGATCAACTTCATGGCCATGTTAGGGATTAAACACGTCAAATGCACGACCTTCCATCCGATTAGTCAAGGCGTTATCGAACGTTTTAATCGGACACTCAAGCAATCCATTCAAACCACAGGAACTTCCTCCTGGTTAACGAATCTCCCTTGGATTCTCTTGAGCTTACGTGCAACCCTGAAATCGCAGGTTAATGTTTCTCCTGTAGAAATACTGTATGCTACCACCTTACGACTACCTGGAGATTTTTTTGAAGAAGAACAACTGGCTAACGACATGAACCTCCCTAATTTCATAGCCAATCTCAAACGTCGTATGAGGAAGCAGAAGCATTTTTTTACAAAAACCTATTCCGGTCAGTCCTTCGTCCCCAGCGACTTGACCAACTGCACACACGTGTACTTTCGTAATGACACGCACACTCTGGGCATGAAAGACAGTTACTTAGGACCCTAAAAAGTGTTAGAACGGACAGTTAACTACGCTACTTTAGAAAATCACACTGGCCCTATCTCTTTAGATAGGCTAAAGCCTGCATATTTTTTAGATTAGTTACTGTATAATGTTAAGCCAACAATGAACTGCTTTCAAATGCTACGCGAAGGCATTTTTTAAAAAACCTTTTATCTGTTGACTTTGAAAATTTGAACACTTTTCTGTTTACAGATTCCAAGAGGTGCCGTCGCGTGACTCAAACATACTCAAGCCTAATTTTATTGTTTACTTTTTTAAGTTCCATATTGTTAGTTAGCTTAAGTTTTTCATTGTTCCTACCTTAACCTGTTATTTTACTTTAAGTTACCTACCTATACTACCTAGTGGAGTTTTTGTAGCTGGAGCATTTTACAACTTTATTCAAGTTCCTTTAAAATACTCCATTTTTTCTTCTATGTACCGAGAAGACTCTCTCGCACTTCCCAAAAACACACCTTATATTATCATTTGTTAAAATGATTGTTTCGCTCTTGGCTGCGGTGGCGTACGCTAGGACGAGGAAAGTACCTCTGACCTGGCCCACCAAGCTGTGATTATTTTGTCTAGCCACTTATGTGCTACTAAATCCAAAATACCATTCCGTATTTTTTCCTTTTCATGTATTACCCTCGTTTCAGACCGGGCGGGGTAAATGTTGTGAATGGCTCACAACTTGCATTCATTACGTAGATACGGAATGATACTAGGTAACGAGAATAATAAAACAAGTCGAATAAAGATCCTTAAATCAAAATAAGTTTATGTTTTATTTGATCTTAATAAAATAAGTAGATTGCCCTCAAGAGCTATCTCAACAGCTCCCGCAACTACAGTACCATACGGTATGTTCTTTGGTGTGCTGAAAACGAATCCGGGTCAGAATTGGCTCAAGGATTTTTTTAGATGTATTTTTATAAATTCTTTGAGGTGTTTTTTGAAGTGTTTTTGAGGTTATGTCGAAATCCTTGAGTGATGGGTCAATTCTGACCCGGATTCGTTTTCAGCACACCACAAAGCATACGGTATGGTACCTCACCTTCCAACTACAAGACTTTTTTTCTTTTGTGGGCCTGTGTTATCAGCCTACTACATTCACCGTAGGTAATAATTAAGTCTAAAAATCGGTAGTTCTCATGTATTTAGGATTTGTATTTCAAGATTTAGTTATAAGGAAGTAAATACATCTGCCCTTAATCTTGAACGTAGAATGCAATAAAACTGAAAAAATATAGGTTGCTTTTAAAAAATCACGAGATATAGGTATTCTCTGGATACAAAGTTTGGCATTCTTTTTTGAATACCCTGAATTATCTTTTAAAGTTCCTAATAATCCATTTGATCCAGCATACTTTTAAAAATGATTATCTAAAATCTCAAATCTGTACATGCATACATTCTTTAGAAATGTGGTTGTTTGTAACAGCCCACAATTCAATTTTTTTGAAAAAATGAAAATATCTTAGAATCGGTTAATTTGAGGGGTATAGTCCAGTGGCGGCTCGTTGGGATGGGCAGTGCCCACCCTGACGTTGAAGCTGATTAATAGAAATCGATCTTTAAAATAATTAAAAAGAATTGAGATTTCTAAGGTTCAATTAGTAGAGTAATAATATTTAATAACCTCTTAAACGGCTTTTACACCAGGATTTCTTTCATACGTTCAGTAGTATGAGAAGATGCGAATGTAGTGTATCATTTTAACGCGATGGGTAAGCCCGCAACTTCGCCGTAAAAAAGGTAAAAAAGGGGTTTTAGTTAATGTGACACACAGAAAAGGTCGCCGTTGTCGGCGTTTTGCGGTACTCTGATCGACCAATCTAGGTGACTAGATGTAGTGACTCTAGTTGTTGTGTATCGCCTCTGTCAGTTCCCCGATGGGCTAGCCCACTTTGTTCGTTGTTGTTTTGTTCGGTTATTTTGTTTCTTGCCCTGTTTCGATATAATATCAATTCTGCAATAAATTAAAATAATTTAGATTTTTAAATTGATGATTATCTAATAAACCAATGCAAGATGTTCACTAAGTCACGCTAAATTCGGGTATGCCTTTCAATTTACATATATATCTTGTGTATAAATTAGAAACTAGGTACAATAATAATTATAATATTGCCGTCAAATTTTGTATGTATATTTTGCTTTATGTATTTGCCTTATTTATACTGCGTAGGCAATTAGTGTTCACAAACATAATTTGAAAAATTATAACAATTTTTATAACATGTATAAACAATTTTTACAAGATTTTCTTTTGTGCAAATATATAATACGTTGAATGAACCAATTTCTACTAATTATAAATATACATATTTATATGTAGATATTTTAATTAGTTAGTTATAAAATTAGTGCAAACAATTTCTTAATTCAACCAAAACACACCTACACTACGCACACACTTACACTGCATACGGGCAGGTCATCAACACCCACACTTATTCCTAGTTTGACAGCGTGGCAACTAGTAGCAGCCTGAGATCTTTGGGTTCGCCTGCTGGAGGATACAGCGGATAAAACTGGGTTCACTCCAGTGCACTCCCAGGCTGCAAGGTAAGGTCTTCAGTACTTACCGTACTGAACTGCAAGCTATAGCAATACATATGACACAACCTAGACCGATAACTGTCTGTAACGTATACTTTCCTAGCGTACTGTGGAGTATTCAAATTTTTTAAGATCTGGTTAGACAATTGCCTCATCCATATGTGATTTGCGGAGACTTCAATTCGCATAGTCTTACCTGGGGGTCTTCTAAAAATGATTGTCAGGGAAGAACTGTTGAAAACCTGCTTGACAGACTAGCTATGTGTCTTTTAAATAATGGCAACCCAACTCATTTTAATGTATCTACTGGCCAGTTTAGTGCCATAGATCTGACTCTTTGCAATTCATCCTTATTAACTAGTTTAGATTTCTCTACTGATCCAGATCTACACTTTAGTAATCATTATCCCTTCAACATTAATAAGATTAATTCTGACAACTCTCCCACGACAATTCCGCAAAAATGGATTTTAACTGAGGCTGACTGGAATGCATATAAGGAACACGTAGACAATTTTATCTCCTTGTCTCCATAATAGAAGCGGCAACAAAACATGTTCCAAAAACTAAACGTGTTCCTCATAAACGAGTAGTACCGTGGTGGAACGAACAAATCCGAGATGTTATTGCTGCAGATGTTAATCTCCTGAGAAGAAATGCCACCATTGACAACCTAATCCAATTCAGAAGAGCTCGTACGATATGTCGGAAAACTATACAGGAGGTGAAAAAGAATTCGTGGCGTGACTATGTTTCCATTATGTCCACTTCTACTGATATCGGCGAAGTGTGGAAAAGAATACGTGCCATTACTAGAAAGCGTAGTTGCTTTAATGTTGTCTTAAATATGGATGATCAAAACATAACTGACCAACGAGACATAGCTAATCATCTAGCGCAGCACTTTGCGCAGTTATGCAATATCGAAGATGCTGAAGCTACTAATATAGATTTTCATACAAATCAAGAATTAGTTTAAATCGTTTATGTAGTATGGATGAATTAAATGAAGCACTTGAGAAGAGCAGCAACACGGCACCAGGCAGTGATAGCATCGTCAATGTATTCCTGAAACACTTATCTACAAATGCAAAAATTAAATTATTAAATGCATATAATAATATATGCATAATAATAACTTATAGAGCAGAGAAGGTTTCACAGCACAGAACAATTTCATGCGAATGGAATTTTTATCATTACTGCCAACCAGCCCGCTGCCAACCAGCACGAGCCGCCACTGGTATAGTCTATTAGACAAATTAGTTTTAGAATTGCCTTAGGAATACATAAAAATAATAAAAATTAGGGCGTTTTATTTAAAATAAAGAAGTTAACATCCATTTCCGGTATAACCAGAAGTAGCAGAAATCTAAAATTATTTTAAAACAAAAGCACGTAACCAGAAACCATTACCTGCAAAATTTCAAATATATAAGGGATATATAACACTGTGTGGATATGAAAACAACCAATCAAAGGAGTTAAATTTGACACTTCTTCATTTATAATTAATTTATTGACAACTTCTGTCATAAATATAGAAGTAATAGTTATTTATGGTACATGTGTGTTATAAGGGAAATAAGTCACGAGAAAAAACGGGTAAGCCACGAGCACTTTGTGCGAGTGGCTTTGTTTTTTAGAGTGACTTAGGACCGATAACACAGGAGTTCCATACATAATTTTATCCAACACCGTCAGAATTTCGTTAAAACGCATTCTTTTTCTGATGACAGTTGTGACATTTTTATTTGACAAATTATTTGAGAAAAAATTAGTTCAATTTATGGGAAGGCTGTGACGCGATCACCATGGCAAGAGTGACTTATGGTTTATAACTCACTAGTGACTTATAGGTCACTTTAAATTGCTAAAATCACTATAGTTATGGGCTTAATAACTCACGGTGTTGGATAAAAGTAAGTTAAATCAATGTTTCCTTCTTTCAATAACACTTAAAGCGTTTGAAAATAATGTGATTTGCGAAATTGTAGCTTTAACAATTGTTTTATGATTAAAAATACATAAATAATAAACCATTTAAATAAGTATAACCTACTTTTATAATAAATATAGTTGACACGGTCTGTGATGTGGTTTGGTAGAAGCGAGGTATGAGTAAACTGAAGCTGTTGCCGGCGCAGGTTCGATTCCATTTTTTATAAAATAATAATTTTCTCTTCGAAAATGTTCAATTTCTGCAAACTTTTAATAATTCTCTTAAAAATTGTACAATTACAGGGGGATTTTACAAATCATATTTTAGCATGAATAAAAGCATAGGTTAATCCCTATATTCGATTTCTTAAGGAGACATGCAATCTATTTTTTAATTGTTTTGCTTAGTCGAAGAAAAAAAAGTACTGTACAACTTGAGTGTAATTCCCATGTCGCCCTCGAACGACAGAGGCACTCCGCCTTCGGCGTCGTGCCTCAAACTTTGTCCTCGGGCGATATAGGCATCAATCCACTTTTGTTGCACAAATTACTATTTTATTAGAGTATTATATTACCTTCCAATACACAAATTAACTATAACTAGCATTATAAAGAGAAGAGAAAATTTGGAGAACATTTTCAGCATTTTTACAATATTTCAAGAACTTTTGAAATTATCCTTCTTTTGGTTATATCTTTGCAAGTTAAAGGTATATTCTCCAGTCCTGCTCACGTTTGAAGGTTTATTATCGTTTTATCTCGTAAGTGCTCCGGTAATATTCTGAAACAATAAATGCACTCTAAAAAATTACCGGTAAATTTACCCTAAAAAATGGAAGCAACTATGTTACCTCCATTTTTTGGGATAAATTTACTTCAAAGTGTAATTTTCATAGGAAGTGGGAAATTACAATATTAGGTTAAATTTGCATTGTAATGTTTCCTTTTTAAGTAAATTTACAGATTAAAATTACAATCTCAATGTAATTTTACATTTTAACATTAAAACACCTGTGTAAAGTTACATGACAAAGTTAATATTTCATGGCAATAGTACTTTTCAGGGTTAAAATACAAATGTGAAAATACTTCTTGAATGTAACGATGACTTGCGAAAGTACTTGCAAATTCAATCGTTCCTCTGAATATTACTTACATTGGTAAATGGATTGTATGAAACAAAATAAAATCAAAGTAATTTTTATGGAACGTATGTACTTATATAAAATATAAGACATTAACAGAACTTCTTTTAAGGAGCTTTGGGAAATTTTTGGTCTCTCAAAGACATTCAGATAAAGTTTCGATTCCACCTAGAAAATTTAAAAATTATAAATTATATAAACAATTATTACACGACTACCTTTCTCAATTACAGTTATGCTAGTTTATTTCGAATTCTTCAAATTTTGATTCATCCTAGAAAAACATTAAATATTTTTATTTTATTGGTTTAAATTTGTAATTTTAACATATACTTACCGATTATTATTTTTTAACTTCTACTATAAAATAAAATTCTTCCCACCTTAGGTCATACGTGCAAATATTTGCCTTTAATAAATCAGCACTACACTACAACAAAACAAAATATTAATGAGCAATGACCACTTCGTTCGATATCGATAGGGTGCGCCTCGCCGATTGCGAAACCTGTAACAAGAAATCATAAAAGAATGGGTACACACTATTCCGACCATTCCCCAAAAGCCCAATTTGGACTGTTCATAATGGGTTCCTGAATTCTTTCGCGAAACGAAGGTCACCACTCATCAACAAACAAGTGCAATCAGCGAAATAGTATCTCATCGGTTAAAAACATATTAAGGGCAAAATTACCCTATACTTGTTAAAGTTCATCTTATCTTTAATATTACACTAAAAATGAATCAAGTTATTGAGTAATAATACATTTCCAGTATGTAAATTTACATTATGGATAGTGATTTTAACCAGTTAAATATAGTAGAATTATTTATATTTGTGTAATTTTACACAATTAAAGAACATTTTACCACAAATAGTAAAACAACTATTAATGTATTGGTAAAGTTAAATTGTAGAGTAAAACTACCGCAAATAAGAGAGGAAAGTTAACTCTTTCCCAAAGTAAATTTCAACTCTTTTTGTACAGTGTAGTAAGGTTTTCTAAAATATTAGTGATCTGATAACCTTATTTGATAAAATCATTCAGCATGATTCTTTTGAGTGACAATCCAGTTACATGTTTTAAAAAATTACCTCTCCAGGAATTATTCATTCTCTCCAGTCGCGTAGCTTCTTCAACCTCCCCACTAGTTATACTCAAAAATGGTTTGAGATATCTCAAATCTGACTGTGTGGTCGTGTTCCTTAGATCATCTCAATTTATTTGAGCGCGCTAAATCAACTTCTAAGCTATACTTAATCTTGATCCACAAAATTTCCGCCGCATCCCTATATGCACCAAGCTATTTGTAGTGCTCATTCTTTTTTCTATTATTTACGTTTTTTGCATTCCAAGTCTCTTGTATTCCTTCATCTAATGTTTTATTATTTAGAACAAAAAAACCTACTCCTAACCAGTACTGTAAACCAGTTAAAACTTAAAAAACTTAAGTACTTTATTTAAATAAAACAAAAGCTATTCTATCCCATTTTATTTATTATTTACATTTCAGATTTTGGATATTACGATTTTGTTGTAATAGGAGGAGGGTCAGCAGGCTCAGTAGTAGCTAGCCGATTATCAGAAATTAATTCTAAATCTAAATTCTTTTAGAAGCCGGAAAAGAAGGAAATAATTTTACAGATATTTATAGTGGAATGTTAGACTTTATGCAAAGTTGCAACCTAATATCCCATTATACCTACGGATATAGTATTTTATATAGTACATACTTGTATAAGTTCTGCTTTAGGTATACGATATAACGAGTCCAATTAAGTTCTGTATAGCGGTTTTAAAGTACTATTAAGTATAAATAGTTGCCTGCAGATACGAACGCACCACGGAAATAAAGTACTCTTTTATTAATAATAATAATTTTGCTAATAAAATACATATTTCTATAAAAAATGTTTCACGTTATTTTATAAGAAAGGAGGATTATATTTTCGTGATGTCCAAGTTTCTGAACTAAAGTATGAAACATACAACATATATTTCGTGGTGGTTTGTTTTTGTGACAGATGAGTTATTCCGGCAACAGAATAATGGTTCACATATATCGTCCTCTGCAATTTTTTACGGCCGTTTTGCGACCATCAGAATTATATTTCACCGAACTTTAACTAACTTAAAAAGCAGAAAGGATATTTTAAAAGTAAACAAGAAAACAATTGAATTTATACTTTGAAGTTTTAAATAGAAATAATAGTGGGGAAAAACACACTACTATATCAGCATAAAATGTGGTGCAAAGATCTATTGTTAAAAATCTGTAAACTCTTCAGATGTAGTAAGGACCGCACTGACATGTTTTCTTAGAGCTTTCTAAACCTTTATTCATTTATCAAACCTTTCCTACTATACCATCGTTTATCAAAATCGAGTAGAAGTATACAAATGAACTTTTCCCGCGGTTTCTTTTATCACAGGTCTTTTCTTTTTTTTTAGTTCTTTCTAAGATTACGCTTTTGTAAAGCGTATATTAATGTTATTTCCAGTGAACGTTTTAAAATTCAGATTTTAAATTAAAAAGAAATGTTTATTTCCCTTTTATTTCAAATAAGAATTTCCATTTCCGGGTTTGTAAAATTTTCGGAATAAAGATTATGTGGTTTGTTTAGTAACTAAAACCCTACTGTCTAATGTTTATTGATTCCGGATAGCGAAATAAATCCTTATTTGATTTATATAGGGTTGTTAGCTTAGACCGCATTTACATATTAGTTTATACCCACAGAATTAAATCTACTAAAGATTTCGTTAATATTGTAGTTACCGATCGCTTGTAAATTGAATTACAAATCGAAAAAGTTTAAAATATGGACTATTTGAATTTTACTTTTTAACCGGTTGATGGATTAAAATACGAAATTAAATGTTATCGAATTATTATTATTCATGAAGTTAATTGATTTTCGGCTGTATCCATCAAAATTAACTTCGAATTCATTTGTAAAATAAATTAGTTTCTTATATCAGAATTTATTAAATGTATAGAGGGATCTTTGTGAATATGTACATATGTAGATGAAATGCTAGGAATAATTAATTTAAAGTTAAGACCATAAATCCTTATTATCAGTGGCGTGCGGTGAGAATTTAGGCTAGGGAAGCAACCACGATTTTAATTTTAATATACAAAGGTACTGGCGCGGATTCATGGGGAGGAGCAATACCCCCCCCCAATTTAGAAATAAGTATACATAGAATAGAAACAAATAATGTTTGTTTAATTATTATTTATTAAAACAATTATTTTTCCAAAAGCTTGCCCCTCAAAATAATTATCTGGACCCGCCCCTGCTAGGTGCAATAAAAAAACAGTGTTATAATTATTTTTGTACGACCATGCTATTTCGGATTGTTTACCATACTTGGTTTTAGAACAGTAGGTTATATTTACTGGTTGCTAAGCAAAAACGCGTCGGTAAGTAATTACTTACCGTTCAGTTCTGTCAAAAACAGAACGATAAGTAAATTATATGTAATTTATAAAATAAATGCATGATCTTTAGATGTCTCTTTCGCGAGAAATCATTTATTTTCTAAATAATTGGACTCTTTGAAAAAATGTATGTTGTTTATTTAAATTTGCTCAGGCCTCTTCAATATCCCACTTATATTCGTTTTCAGATTCACTCATTCTCACGAGTTTGACAAATATCGTGACATTCAAAAATAATAGTAATTACAAACGTATCCATGGTAACGACAAAACCTACTTAATGTTTGGTGGATATACAGGGCAAAAATAAATTATCTTAAATCTATTTTTTTCGGGGATATTTCCTTAGTTAATACCTTTGTATTCATAATGGTCGTACAAAAAATAGTATAAGCATATCAAACAGTAAGGAGTTTACCGATCTCCTCCAATATTGGCGACTGAGCTTCGCTCAGTCGCCAAACATTGTCGTCGATCGGTAAACTGTCCTTACTGTTCTTGATACTTAATATACTATAAGCTTAAAAGTTTTTCAAAGAAAAACTTTTACACTTTATACTTATGAAATTTGTTGATTATTATTCTTTATTTAAAAAAAACTACTACTATGTATTTATATTGCAACTCGATTTTCCGGTCTTAGCGAAATACCGATTCAGGTTTTAATCTTTGTTGTTAAATTTGAAAGTTCTGGTTTTGATCTGCCTTTCTTAATAATTTGTAATTTCTCCAAAACTGTATGCAGAAAATTATTTATCACTATTTTACAAACTGAACAAAAAAATCGTCCCGATTCGGATGTATCGGAAGCACTCGAACCTTCCAGATGAATTTGCAGTCGTGACGATAATACAATTTTAAATTTGCATACAGATCAAACTAAATAGAATTATCTGTCCTAAAAAATCCATCTAATTTAAATTGAAATAATAAAATGTGACAAAATACAGTCTCATTCGCAGATGTACATTACTTAAGTAGGTAACATTAAATTTAACAAACACTAAATCGAACAAATAACCAAATTATAATAAATAAACATTTGGGCATGAAGCACACTAAAAATAACGGCCAAACAATGCTAACAACATCGTCTGTATCACCACGCTCGCTGATCCACGCCAAGGCTAGGAAAAGAGCAGTTATAAGCAATGAAATCAGTGCTTATATGCAGTGTATGTAACACGTTTGAATCGGTATTACCTTTCCGTGCAAGTTTAATGAGCCTAATTTAAAATAGTACTCCAAATACTTTTTGCTGTACGGAATTGATATTGAGCTTTAAGTTGATTAAATATTACAAATTTAAATAAACGATAACCATAATTTTATAAAAATATTTTTGTTAGCATTGGTTTTTATTTTTAATAAATTCTCAAGGGAAGCATTGCTTCCATTGCTTCCATGGACTGCACGCCACTGCTTATTATGATGATAAAATTTTATTCTCAGGGTATGCTTATGCTGAATTCCATCATTTTCATCTACGCTTAAATATTTGTATACGCCATCTTGTTCCAGGTTCTTAATGGTGGAGCCGTCTTCCAGCAAGGTATTACATGTTTGGACTTGTTTGCCACGTACAAGGGTAGAAGTAGCGCACTTGTTCAATCTGAATTCCATTCTGATGTCATCACTGAATGTTTTAATAATTTGTAGCACTTGCCTGAGTTGTCCTTAATTTTTTCCAAACGTTTTGGGATCATCCATGTAGAAGAGATGACTAACCTTATTAAATTGGTCAATCTCATATCCTAACTTCTGTTTGTTGATCATGTTTGTTAAAGGGATTAGACTAATACAAAATAAAAGCGGCGAGAGCGAATCTCCTTGAAAGATGCCGCGTTTGATGCCGATCTTTCCTGTTTTGGTGACCCCATTTTGATGGTAAAGTTGCATTGAGGTATTCCACTCTTTCATTGATTCTTCTATAAATCGAATAATAGTCGGACTTACCCGATATGTTCTTAAAATTTCCAATATCCAGGAATGTGAGACGCTATCAAAGGCCTTTTTATAGTCGATCCAGGCCATGTATACGTTTTTCTTTCGCTTCTTGGCATCTTCGACGATCATTTTATTTATAAGGATTTGATCTTTGCATCCCCTTGCTCCTTTTCTACACCCTTTCTGCTCTTCAGGAGTATGTTATTATTATTATTATATATTATTATTATTATATATTATTATCTATTATTTGAAAATGTCAAAGCTGAATCTAATATAGCAGCATCTAAAATATTCTTGATATGATTTAGAATATCCTTAAGTTGTGCAAAGTAAATATTGTAGAGTGTCGTTCTAAGATGCTGATAATATTAATATCACATAACAAACTAACGTGTGTAACTCCAAAGTGTAAGAACACATTTTATCCATAGTGCAATTTGAAAAGAACTTCGATACTTACTAATCTTTTAATGATAGTAAAAAAGTTAGAGTACATCATATACTTATTGAGATTCGTTGTTAGTAATATGAATGTGTAACTATTAGTCAGTGGTGATTGTACCGCTTATTATAGGTATGTTAGTTATTCAAAGACTGCATACAAACATTATCACTTAGTTGCTACTTGTTACCGGAAGAAAATGTACAGATGTAGAGTGTATGACTATTCTATTTTAGTTATTGCTCGCTTTCAGCGATATTAGACAACATTGTACTTTTAAAAGCAATTGCTCTTTTCTATTTGAAATGCTAGTCATAAATGGTTTGTTAAATATAACAGCATGAATACCGTATATGAAATTTGAAACTACGTGCATCCGGTGCATCTTCAGAAAATAATAAAAGAAGTACATAATATAGAAATGCAGTCAGCAATACGTAAAATGTAAAATGCACGTACCTTCAATAAATTCTGTTTACTAGTCAATGCCAAACGAAGTAAACGTCTACAGTTTTCTACATCTTGACAATGAAATATTACTATACATCCTATGTAGAAAGAAATATGTCTCTAGAGCGTATAGATTTCGTCGGACACCCCCTGTCTTCACATACAAGCTGTAACGATGAATTCATTTAAAAAAGAGTGCTTATATGCACTCTCTATTCTTCTTTGAATAAAATATATATGCTTCCCGTGCACCCACCACCTGCCACACGTAGTTATATTTATGTCAGTTACTTGATATACGTCAGAATGTAGTAGGAAAACGAAAAACTGGAAAGAATTGTAACTTGTTTTTCTAAAATACATAGGAATCGTGAAAAATGTAAGTTCTTATCTTTTCTTTCTTGCAAAAGTCTGACGATGTGTACGACAAGGACGATTGCAATAAACATGTAACATTTTACAACAAACAAATATATTACCTAGATATGAAAAGATATAGAAAAGTATTCGTCAGTTTGATAAGGGTAGTTTATATTAAATATAGAAAAAGGAAAAGTATGCGACTCTGATATTACTTTCAAAAATTCTTAAATTTGTCAGATAAGGGTTTTAGCTTCTTAGGCAATCCGAAAAGTAAATAACGCTTGTTATGTTTTGGTGTGGATTTGCAAAATTCAAAATTTCTTATTTATGAATGTTACTTTTGAAGTAAAATTTCAACTTCTTTGTTGAAAGAAGAGCGTAATCTATTTAATTAGTGTGTCAGTTATACAATGCGAATATGCGTTTTACAAAGCTTAAATAAGATATTTTTTGTAGTAGTCGTCAAACAGTTTAATTACGAAGTGTTTAAAAATACGTAATATGGAGTTGTGTTCATGTTCGTTAATTTTACATTTATTTCTTTAGTGATAATTTCTGATTAATTTAGCATGGATGAGCAATGGTTTTATACCCATACTTTATAATCAGTACCATGTTTTATAAATAAGATATAGTATATTTTTAGTAATTTGGTACAAGTTAGTATGTAAGTATTATGTATTAAGTATGTTATGTAAATACCTGTATATAAACGTAAGGGACGTTAATATTAAGGTCTTTCTGTAAAATATCGTAAAAGAGAGCATTTTTCTTATACAAATATAAAAATGTCATTAGTCCTTCTTGTACATATTGCTGAAGAGAGCAGTGCTCTCTTAAAAATCTACTGTCAAAAATGTAATTAATAATTCTTGTATTTAAAGGTTGAAGTGATTAGTTCTATATTTTAATATAATATGCTTGCTGCAAGTTACTTAAATTAGCAAGTTATGCATAATTAACTAAATAAAAATGTTAAATTATTATTATGGTATATTAAACTAGAAAGTACTACACATTTACTACAATAAACATTTGTAAATGTTAAAAAGATGTACATCGTTAATGAAAATAATAGTCCAGTGAAATTAGAAAAAATAGCGGAAAGTTAACGGAAGTCCGTGGATTTCCTTCGTGGATAGGCCTTCCTGGAGAGATGTTAATTAACCCCCTAAAACTCAGACCAAAAGTCTTTAGGTGGCGAGCTCGAAGAGATAATGAGGGCAAACCACGCCCCCTAACGGGTTTTGTCGTTTTTCTCGGAAACTATTAGGTTTATCGAGATGAAGGAGGTTAGGTAAATTAAAGTTTATTTAAATCCTTACCAGAAATGTCCGAATGTTTTTTCGTACTTCCCCTTCTTTTTGTGTTATCGAAGAAAGAAAATATGTCATACATAAGTGAACAATTTGTCCCAGTAAACTTGCCCAAGGAACTTTCGGACGTAACGTTTTGTGGTCTCATATTCGTCATGAAATAGATAAGAAAAATTCGTTGAGAGCCGGACACGATCGTGGTCCAGTCGTGTTTTACCTTAGCATCTCTTCGGCAAAATCCATCAGGCGATATTATCGTTATCCTTGGTGCCAGTCGGATGAAAGTTTCGTATTGGCAAATTAATTCTTAGGAGAGTACACTGTGCTAGTCAATTTTTGTATCCAACCCAATATGTACAGGGTGTTTCGCTTTTTTAGAAATCCTTCTAATTTCCTTTATTTCTAAGATCTTGGTATTGTCCACATTTACAATTTAATATTGATACAGTACGTTGCATGCATGCTAAATGTGGGGCAAAATCTTTATATTATCTGTTAACAGACGTTTTAAGAAACAAAACATTCTACCTTAGTATCTTGGTTGCTAGTTCAACAAGTTTAAGACATCTATAGATTTTTAAAATTACATCTACATAAATAAATAGGGCAAATAAATACATGATTAAAAATAGAGGGTGTTTTGTTTAAAACGAGATTGTTGAATGTTGGCGCCCCCTACAATTTAAACCAGGTAAGGAATTACATCGTGTATTTCAATTTTACAACACAAATCATCCACTAAAATAATTTACTCGATACCAAGATCTTAGCAATAAAGGAAATCGGAAGAATTTCTAAAAAAGCGAAACACCCTGTATGTATTGGGTTGGATACAAAAATTGACTAGTACAGTGTACTCTCCTAAGAATTAATTTGCCAATACGCAACTCTCATCCGACTAGCACCAAGGATAACGATAATATCGCTTGATGGATTTTGCCGGAGAGATGCCAAGGTAAAATAGGACTGGACCACGATCGCCTCCGTCTCTCAACGAATTTTTCTTATCTATTTCATGACTAATATGAGATCACAAAAAGTTATCTACGAAAGTTTCTTGAGCAAATTTACTAGAGCAAATTACTCATTTATGTATGACATATATTTTTTCTTCGATAACACAAAAAGAAGGCGAAGTACGAAAAACCATTCGGATATTTCTGGTAGGGATTTAAATAAACTTTAATTTATCTAACCTCCTTCATCTCGACAAACCTAATAGTTTCCGAGAAAAACGACAAAAACCGTTAGGGGGCGTGGTTTACCCTCATTATCTCCTCGAGCTCGCCACCTACAGACGGTGACTTTTAGTGGGTTATTTAACAGCCGTCCAGGAAGGCCTATGCAAAAATCTACGGACTTTCCTCAACTTTCCGCTATTCATGAAAATTTGTTCTAAATTGACTGGACTATAAAATACTATTAACTCTTCTACAAAAATAAAAGCTTAAATGATTTGATCACTACTCTATTCACATATGAAAGAATTGGTTTTGGATGGTGGTCTGTATCGAAATCTTGGGTTTTTTCGTAATTACATGTGGTTATAGAATATATAATCAAGGTACAAAGAGGTAATACTGGAATTGGAAATGGTAATTGTTCCAATACAATTATTTATTAAGTTTGAACAGTATACATTTAAATACTTTAACGTTCTTTTTAAATAATACTAAAGGTGCTGTTAAAATTGTCTATTATCAAGAGAAAAGATTTAAACTAATACTAATTACAAACACAATTATAAACTATTAATTACAGATTATTTATTACTACAAGAATTATATTACACAATTTTATATATACACCTTTATTTTCTACTACAACACGATGCGTGTATTTAATTAACTCGTTGTTCACTGCACCCACTTACCTCGCGGTGACGCTTATATACACTATACAAAAGTGTGGAATGCGCTGGAATATTCTCGTATATTGTGCTTCATTTAGCTGTCGATGCGTCATACATTCCGCCGCCAATCTCGAATGTTCACCGGCAGCACATAGGGGTTTTTCCCGTTCATTATAATACTCTTGGGGTTTTGAAGAAATGGCGAATAAAAAGGCAGAAAGGACTGTTGGACTAAGAATAATGGTAGTAAAGTGTTTTTCCTTCAATATTATATGGAATTTTGTGAAAAAAGATTGGGCATTGTGGAGTGAAAGTTAATTAAAGTTAAGCAATTTAGTCAACTGAAACTATATAGGGGAGTAGGATAACAGTTTATAAATTATTTATTTATAGATTTATATGTATCGGCAGCACAGCTATGAGTACATAAACAAAAAAGGTTTCTACTGTCTTATAGAGATTTTCTTGTGGCTTTTATAAAGCTTAAATGAATAAACTTAAATAAAACATAAAGAAATTATTATCATTTATCACCTACAAATATCACAGCAAAGCAGCATTCATTAGTAAAAGTTCTATGCGCTTAAACCTTAAGAAAATATTAGCAGCCTGGCAGCTGTTGCACTTCCACCAGAAACCTTCCGGGTTTCCGAAACTTATGAACACCGTCACCGATGGCCGCTACATCGCTGATTTCTTTTTCTTGGAAAACGAAACTTCTTTTAAATCCTTTTTTCAAATAATGTAGCCGTAATGTCACGTTCAGATCTTTCAATTACTTTACCGATGTACAATACTGAAAGGTTTTTGTCGCATATTTAACTAGTGGAAAGTCATTGACACATAACACAGTTTTCATCTGATGAGGGGTGATCTTCAAGAGTGGAATTCCTTATTTTCTGGCCACGAGCGTGGAACTTGCTTATTGCTTGCTACTGCACAATTACTTGTACACAATTACAGGCCAAAATTCTAGCATCTTTTCTGTTAAACCATAACACACGTTAGCTGCATCCAGTAAATACTTGGCTATAGTATTAGGTTTTCTTCTTCGAGAACTAGAATTTAAGCCCATGCTTTTGCATCTTCGACACCTGAGGTCTTATACATTTGGACGTTTCCCGCCAACCCACAATTAGAAATTGCAAATTCTCGTGCAGTTTTACGTAAAGAAAAATTATTTGCAATTACAACTTTAACTACTGCTGACATTTTCTTATTGCATTCTTATTATATACCATGTCCCAGTATATACCGGTTTCCCCTCTTTGTTTAAATTAATAGTCAAGTAGTCTTATGTAGGGCACACACGGTCTCCGCGACCACATCCCCGACCACGTCGAGGACGTGGTCCGGATAATCGTGAAATATTTAGATTTGTAGTAATAATTAAAACTTGGGCTTCGAGCTGGTGTGCATAATAAAATTATAAGTATCGCATTTCTTTGAAATGTGTATATCGAAATGAAAGAAATAATTATTATTGAGATAATCGTTTTATGAATATTCTTACTATTTAAGTTTTTTTTTAGAAGTCGTATATGGCACCCAACTTAATTGCGGCTTAAAAGCGTAAAAAATATAAAGTATGTTCACTCGATTGTTAGCACTTTGAAGTTCGAATATCGCACACACCAGTGACACGCCACGATCAGGTTGCCGAGACTTACCGATCGTCATCGTCATAGCATATTGGTAATAACGAGCAGGAGATATCACAGTATGTGTTGTTCCAACAGCCCGAGAATACATCAAGGTCACCCAAGTTTACCCCAATATTTTGCAAAGGTGCACCTACTGGTTGTTATTATACTGTGGTTTTATTAAACCTCTATAAAGAAATATCTCTGAATCATTTAAAAAACATAGAAAATCTCTCACTTCTTATATTAAATTGTATAGTAATTAGCTTATTTAAATTCTACAAGCTAGTGGCATTTATTGCACTAGAACTATTTAGATTAATTCTATTTCTATTAATTACCGTGTCTTTATTTGTCTGGTCCAACTTAATTTCAGTATTAAAGTATTAATTTCAGACTACTTTGACAGAATATATTAAATACTGTATAAAAACTGTAAAGATTCTGATGCTTTGTTTAGAATTTATAGTTTTCCAAATAAAACTCTTCCTTACTGGATAATCCTATTTTATTGCAGGTTCAGTTAGTTAAGGATCTAACAATAATATTTATTAAGCCTAAATGCTTCCCCAGTAGAAGTAATCAAACTCTATGTAAGGAAATGACCGATTGCCACATTTCTAAGTACTAATTTTGATCGAATCAAGCGATTTCTAGCGCTTCTATCGAAATTAAGCGTCAAATGAAGCAATTACATCTGAGATCGGCCTTTCCCTTCCTGGGTTACAACCTCCTCAAATCACGAATAATCAAATTCTAGTCGCCTCTGGATTATCCCAATTCCTAGCATTTATCGTTCTACTACAGAGTTCACAAAAACACGTAGATCGGGCAAAGGATTTATGTTTATACGCCTGATGAATTATTTAAATCGTTGCGTATTATACTATTGTTTATTATTGCTGCGTATGCATAACCATTCAGGAATAGATTTGGTTTACTCGAAGTGTATTTATGTATGCGAAAAAGCAATAAAAGTATTACAGAACTATTTAACCACCAAGTTTAATTCTGACCTTCCCCTAATCCTAATCTTTAATTAATTAATTTGATCGGCTACGAAAAGCTTTTTAACAGCCGTTTCATGAAAATCCAAGAGAGAAAAAAAAAAGAATGCACCAATATCTAACTCATCTAGAAAGTTCTAGGCATATTTTCATTACACGTAATTTACAAAGTAAATAACAGATGCCAGAGTAGGTCTACATGTATCTAACATGTATTGTTTAGACAATCTAAACGGTGCATCCATAACGAATTATGAACAAAGAAAATAACATATCTAGCGTTGTTTTATATCGCCTACTGAAAAACATTTGATTTTATATTAAAAACAGTAAAAAGAAGAACCATCCTGCATGGTAAATTCTGTCATGACTTACAATAATGAATAATGTTAGAAGTATGCTAGTAACGGAAACGCTACTTTATGTTTTCAATTTCTTGACTGTTCGTCTATCTGTGGGCCTTCTTAATCTCGAAAACTATTCGTCCGATTTTAGATCTAATTTAACAAGGTTATGTAGGGTCATATAACCCCCACCTTGCGACTTATCTACTAACCTACCCACCCTCCCGACTTACCCTTTTTACTTATCCTACATATACAAATAAATAAAGCATACAAGTTTCAGATTGATCAGAGTATTTATTTATTTAGCAGAGTATTGCTGAATATAATCCCTTCTAATAAACAACACAATTAGTTAGTCATCCTTTTGTGGGTAATTTATATGCACGGGCATTATGGCGAATGGCGCCTTAATCCACGTGCAAAACAATTTGCATGTAATTTATAAAATTGTTTGTTTACAACAGCAAGCGGTTTGGCTTCTTCAAGTAAAGCAACAAAACTGTGGACGCATTTCTGTTTTCGTAGAAACATTTTACTGTATTCTTGAAAAACTAAAACAATGAGATCGGCAAAAAGTAGCTCTGCAGCAACTTTTAATACACAGATTGTTAAATGTATTTAGAGAAAATACCGAAACACTTAAGAAACTGGTTGAGTACCGCCGGCCAACGCAAAACAACATTCAAACTCCTTCATGCAACTATGATCCGTAATACCGTTACCTTACTGACGGTTAAGAAGCCTCAGCAAGGTGGTTGATATTTCTAAGAATCATACTAATCCGAAAGCGACCAGTTTAGATTTTACTATGCTTTACTTCACCTGCTTCCTGCTAGATTATGCAGATAAGATGTGTACAGAAATTGACTGCCGTAAATTGCCGACTCTTAAGCGTCGACTGTACGAGATCTAAACTTTGATATGTTATATTTTTGTAAATATTGTTTTAATTTTAGTCACCCAGTGTTTATAAACATTTTATACTCATAACCGATTAATAGAGCATTGACTAGGATATTTACCATTTTTATACGTATGTAAAGATCTATTCACTGTACTGTTTTAAAAACTATAATTAGTTAACATACATTATTTAAACAATAGTAAAACATGGGCCGGCGGTGGACGAGTGGTGTCAGTGCATCATTCGTGTTCCAAGGGTCGTGGGTTCGAATCCCACTTGGGGCGTGTAATATTTATTATTGTAGTAGAAGTAATAAAGGCAGCAGCTTAACAGGACTAATATTTATTTAATGAATATGTTATGAAATCATTGACAAGTATTTTATATGTCTCTATATATTGTTATTGTTATTTCTAAGCCTACTAGCTATTATCATAACATACCCCTTTTTAAATGAACTATTTGTCATTTTCAGAAAATGAAAACCTTTTCGGATGGATAATATGTCTTCTACTTCTTGTTATAGCAACATGGGTTTGTGGTGAAACAGAATTTGAACTAGAACTTAAGTTAGCATCCTACAGAAACCTACAGAAACACAAAGGCTATTTTATATAGATAAATACCTAACCTACCAAAATATAGCTGTGCTGGAAGTATCAGCTTGATCTAAATAACACTGCTTTAGTTTTTGCCGGCCAACCCCAATAAGTCGGAGAGGGGCGGGGTAATACAAGATATAAAAGAAAAAAAAAACAAAAGCGCCACTTCGTTTAAAAACAATGCTTATTACTAAAGCTTCAAGTTTATCAGATAAACGAAGAAATAGATCTTTTACTAAAATATGGGCAACTTCCACAATTTTGGTCGTACAGTGCATATATACTTACAATTGACGAGCTGGAAAGCAATATTATAATCACACAAATAAATAAATAATAAATAAATAAAACACACGTAGTGAAATGTAAACTTTCTAAGTAGGGCTTTATTTTAACTGTAACTATTGTGCTGATCAAAAATTTTAATGTCTAATAAAAAAATAAATGAATGGTGATTTGTATCACAGCAGGTTGTAAACTTAAAAACTACTCTAGGACAATTTCACTACTCGAGATCTCGTGTTAACTAGTTCTTAAAATTAACATGCATGAACAAATTGTATACACGTTTAATAAATATATGTAAACATAAATAGAATGACACAAAATACATACAATTTTAGACAAACATCCCACCATTAGAAGACCCACGGCTGTTTTAGTATAATTTAAAGCCTTGCTTTAAGGGGAAGAACCTTCTAATTAAACCCACGGTCAGAGGGGCAGGGACAGGAATAAAAGACAACGAGCAACAAAACCCAAAAGAAAAGACCTACTAAGAAATCACCCTGTATATTGTATTAATTTTAAATATTTGAAGAATTTTACCTTTCTATAAACTGAAAGGTCTTTTACAATACAATTACCTCAAGGTAACTGATAGGGAAATATTACCTAAAATAGAAAAAGACTTTATCAGATTTTAGCACATTGGAGAAAACAAAAAGAATTTACCTAAATGGTTTGCATTAGAACGTAGTCCGTCTAATTTGACGATTGATCGCATATAAATAATCAAGCGATCATTCTGTTGAATGCGAGATTTTCTCCGCTGAAGCGAATTATATCCAAAACCAATTTCCTAATATATCTCGCACATTCAACTTCTAATGCCAGACAGCCATTTTGTTACTCAACTCTACCATTGAGAAGGAGCTTAACCGCGCAGGTATGACTTTACGATAAACAGAAAGAAAGGGAAACCCAGTGACAACCAAACTAACGAAGAAGCTTGATTTTAAACAGTGACCGTCAAACAATCAATGAGTTGTAAATTCCAATGTTATAAATATATCTTCCACTTCTTGTTATAGCAACATGGGTTTGTGGTGTAACAGAATTTGAACTAGAACTTAAGTTAGCATCAGGTGCACATTCAGATCTTTAGAAGCATTAATTGGTAATGATTGACTTGTATTCGAGTTTTTACTAACTTGAGGTTCCTTAGCCAAATTGGTTTTTAGCAAATGTTGTCTTTTACGATGATAGTTAACCCCTTCTGAATTTCTAACAATAAAAGATCTAGGTTCGGGTCCGACTTGAATAATAGAAGCTGGAGACCAATGTGAAGAAAGATCCTTTTATACATTACAGAATCTCCTACTTTTAACTGAGGCAAAGATTTACAATTTATGTCATGATACTTTTTCATGTTCTTTACTTTCCTTCTCAGAAAATTTGTGTATTTATCATAATTTATGACGTTAGGTTTTAAAACATTCTCACTAATAGGTAATTTCATTCTTAATGTTTTCGACATTAATAATTGTGCAGGAGAATATCCACTGCTTAAAGAAGTATTTCGATATTGAAGTAAAGCAATGTAAGGATCTGACTTGGTTTCGTAACATTTATTAAATATACTTTTAATTATACCCACGGTTCTTTCTGCTAAACCATTGCTTTTTGGGTAATAAGGACTAGATGTTTTATGTACGATTCCCCAATCAGTAAGGAATTGTTTGAATTCTTGCGAATTGAAAGCAGGACCGTTATCAGAAATGGCTTCTAACGGTATTCCGTGACATGCAAAAATTAATTTTAATCTAATAATAACTTCTTTAGCGTTATTTGAATTAACTTGAGCTACTTCGAAAAAATTCGAAAAATAATCCATTACTACCAAATATGTTAAATTCTTGTAAGAAAAGAAATCCATGGCGACCTTTTGCCAAGGAAGATTAACTGGTTCGTGTGGTAATAAAGGTTGAGATGGATTCATTTTCCGAAATTTAAGACATGCACTAAATTGTTCTACTTTATTTTTAATATCTAAACTAATGTTTGGCCAAAATACAACAGTACGTGCCTGTCTAAGATATTTTTCAATTCCTAAATGTCCTTCATGAAGAATATCTAATATTCTTGGACGTAATTTTAATGGAATTATTAGTAAATTTCCTTTAACAACAAGCTCATCGATAACATGTAACTCATGACGAAAGTTAAAGTATGGTTTAACTTCTGGACAAACCTTATTTTTTGAATTAGGCCACTCATTCTTACAGTATTTTATAATGCTTTGTAATTCATTATCCAACTGAGTTGCTTGCTTAATTTCATTTAACATTTGAGGAGAAACAGATACATTAGTGACTAATAAATTAGCATGAATCCGTAATTCTTTATCTAACTAGTCATCTTCTTCTTTAGATTCTATTGGTGCTCTACTAAGAGTGTTTGCAATATGTAAATATTTACCAGGAGTATAGTTGACAACTAAATCATATTGTTGCAGATTTAACATCATCCTTTGCAATCGTGACGGAACTTCTGATAAAGGTTTTTGAAATAATGTTACCAGTGGTTTGTGATCGGTTTCTACTTTTAGTTTATTTTGACCATAAATATATTGATGAAAACGTTTACAACCAAATTGAATTGCATAAAGTTCTTTTTCTATTTGAGCCCAATTTATCTGACACTCTGTTAAAGACTTTGACGAATAGGCTATTGGTCGCTTATCATGTAAAATAACTGCTCCTACAGCAAATCTGGAACTGTCAACTGATAGAGTTAATGGTAAGTTTGGACTATAGTATGTAAGAACTGGTGCTTGACTTATTATTTGTTTTAATGAGTTAAATTCTGACATGTGAGAGTTTTCCCAATGAAAAGCTATATTTCTTTTTAATAAGCTGCGTAAAGCTACAGTACGTTTGGCTCAATTATTTATATAAGGACCTAGATAATTAACCATACCTAGAAAACGTTTCACATCAGCAACATTTTGTGGAACTGGTAACTCTGTAATTGCCTTTACTTTATTATGATCTGGCTTCATGCCATCAGCATTAAAAATATGACCTAAATATTTAATTTCTGACATTAGAAAATTGAATTTACTAATATTAAACTTTATATTGACTTGACGAGCTCGACTTAAAACTTTTCGCAAAATTTCATTATGACCTTCTAATGTTTCACTAAATATAAGTAAATCATCTATGTATATTTGAACACCCTTTATATTAGCAAATGTTTCTGACATAACTTTATTAAACATTTCAGGCGCACATGGCACACCGAATGGAAGTCGAAGAAATCTAAATCTTCCAAATGGCGTAGAGAAGGTACATAATTTAGAACTCGGTTCGTCTAGTTTTATCATCCAAAATCCGGACTGTGCATCAAGAGTTGAAAAATATTTTGATCCTCAAAGTTTAGACCTAAGCTCTTCTAGTGTAGGCAATTGATAATTGCAACGCTGAATAACTGTATTTAAATCACGAGGATCTAAGCACACGTGAAGAGGTTTGTCTTGTTTTTCGACAATGACAACTGGATTGACCCACTGACTAGGTTCCTCGACTTTAACTATAACATCGATAGACAACATTCGTTCAATTTCACTTTGAACCTATTTAATAACATAAAAGGAATTTTTCTTGGTGGGTGAATAACTGAATTAGCATTGCTTGCTATTGCAATATGACATTCTCCACGGAGACAGCCTAAACCTTTAAAAACATCATTATACTCTTGTAATAACGTCTGATGATCAACTGATGCAACTCTTTTGATTAATTCTAGCTTTTGACATGTAAAAAGATCTATTATTGTTTGACAGTCAAAATCAGCAATAATTATAAATTCAATTTTTACAGAAACATCATTAATAATGCAATCTAGAGTGCATTTACCTAAAACTGGTATGAACTTTCCTGTAAATGACGTAAGTTTTACTGGAGTAACCAATATTTTACTATTAACCCCTAAATATTTAAACTTATTTATTGACATGACATTTGCTTCTGCTCCGGTATCTAGATTACAGATCAATAACTTATTATTTATTTTTATATCTAATGTCCAACATTTATTTGTTTTTTGAAAATCTTTTAAAGAACGAATAATAAACATCTCATTAGCTAAATCTTGTTTATCAATTTCATTTGTATTTTGAACATTGACAACCTTAATGTTTTTATTTAAACAGCATTTAGCGTAACGGTTATATTTTTTACAGTAAATACACACTACTCCTATTGCTGCTCCAACGGTGACATTTTCTGTCAGTCTGACATTTAATTTTATTTAATAATTTATCTGACATATTAGACGTAGACGGTTGACTGAAGTGACTTCGTAGATTTGTTTTTCCACCGTACTTACTTTTACTACCATATTGTCCTGTCTTCTGTGATTCTATTTCTTGAACTACTACTTCAGTGCCTTTATTCAACTGCTCGGCCTGTAACTGCGTAATCTCGATGCTTTCGGCAATTTGAACAGCTTTTTCTAAAGTTAAATTGTCTTCTTGGAGAAGTCTTTCTTTTATGCAGCGATAACTACATTTCAGTCCAACGATAAACATATCTCGAATCAAACCTTCTCTTAATTCTCCTAATTCACAAGATAAGCTCAAATTCTTCAAGGATGTAACAAATTCATCGATATTTTCCTCTGATTGTTGAAATCTTGTAAGAAAGTTATGTCTTTCAACAGTTAAATTGGTTTTTGGTTTGCAATGCATTTCAAATTTTTGCAACAAATCTTCATACTTACAATTTTCCATTTCCATATTAAACGAATTGAAAACTGTAAGAGCTTGAACTCCAATGTAATGTAAAAAATAGCTACCTTGCGGCTGTTTTCTTCTTCATCTAGACAACTCGCTTTCATGTATATGTTAAACTGTTGTAACCAGGATCTCCAGTTTTTAGAAAGGTTACCTTCAAAAGACAAAGGTTGGATCATATTTCCAGAAAATCTAGATTTTTTCATTGAGTTTGTAGTTTGACTTGACGTTGGTTGCGTGCTTGAATTTGCAGAATTCATTGTTAAACACCTGACACCATGTAATATTTATTATTGTAGTAGAAGTAATAAAGGCAGCAGCTTGACAGGACTAATATTTATTTAATGAATATAAAATCATTGACAAGTATTTTATATTTTTCTATATATTGTTATTGTTATTTCTAAGCCTACTAGCTTTTTCTAATTGGAAAGTCTCGCTACCTCAACTATGGATGTGTGTATTCGTGTTGCATGTTAGATGGGGGACAGATGACCTTAGATGTGGGTTCCCCCGTAGAGTAGGCGTGAAATAAAAGAAAGTAGAACATGAATACGGAGATTAGACTGAAATTCGACTACTTAGAATATGTGCGCATTAATAATTACATTCGGGTGGCGTATGATCTCAAACACTAAATAAAATTAAAATATAGAATATAATTTAGATGCCGAATAAAATCAGAATAATAGAACAAATCAGATATTGCATACATTTCGGATTTAGAAGCTTGTTTATGGTTCAGATACGGATCGAATCAGCAGATAAAATCTGGAATTATGTCGAATCGAATTCGAATATTGTTAACTCAAATTCGTTCGTTAACGTTTCTAGGTTGGGTGATATATAACAAAAAAAATAAAGATGGCAAAACTTTTAAAACAAAATTCTAGAAGGCGAGGAAGTTAAAAAAATAATTATTCCACCATTTCACGTCAAATCACTGAGCCACCTGACCCTTGGGTCTTCCAATTTCCAATGAAATTTGGTGAGTTTGTTTAGATGCGTCCCATACAAAGTCCAAGTTTTGCAATATACCCTACCGTTTCATGCAAACGGCAAACGGTATTTGTAGGAAACGAACTTTTTGGAAATTATTTTCTGGATAATTGCTTGTATCTCGTGAACCAATACAGCGAAAGATCTCGGCAACAGTTCATTTTGAAGTATGCTTAATTCATTGAAAAATAAAAACTCAAATTTTCAACTTTTTGAATATTTCTGAAAATTTTTTAAATTCTCAGCAAATCTTTAAAAGATAAAGATAAAAGATACCCCCAAATTAAAATGGCTGGATATTTGGTGTATTCTAGCATACCTCATTATAATACTTCTTTAAGATTGAGAAGTACGGAAAAAGTATTTTTCCATTTAAGAAGGAAAATTACATTTTAGGAAATGACATATGGTTTTTCAAAAGACAGTAATTGTATTTGGAGATGAGTCACAAAGTATACATTTATAAAAGAACGATATTCAGGCATATTTGTTTCCAGTAAGAGATATTTATAATTTATGATATTCTTTTGAGAAAACGCATAGTTCAGTAACAGTAACTTCAGCGTCTACAGCAAGTGAATTTTATAGGGATATATTCAGGTAAGCTTTGCTCGCAACCTAAAATAAAAAATTTAGCGTATTTCCAGGTGCTTTAGAGACGGGATACGTTAATAGTGAGATACGTTATTGACTTTATCATTGCTCCACATGACTCGTCGTACATATTACCATGTCAGGGTGTCGGAATAGATGAATAGAACTAGCTAACAGAAAAAAAACAGCCTTTTCATTGGCAACTCCTTGGAGATCTCGGAATAGTTTGGTTGTTCAGCCAGCATTGCAGACTGGCTTGGACGGCTAGTCTCATAGCTCATCACTCAGACCTCTAGACGCGCAGTAGCAATAAAGCGCAACTCTGCCTACACATGAAAACCTTCGAGTGCATTTACTTATTCCGAGATCTTGTCATGGGCTAATTAAATAATCAGTGACAAGATCAGTAACTTATCTGACTGACTCCTGTACAAAAGCTAGATCTTTTCACCTATATATTCTTTGTTTGTTTTAGGTGGCAAAGAAAGCACACGTGATTAGAAAATTCACTCGCTCTTGACGCTGATGTTCAATCAAGTTTCAACCTTGAATTTTCTCAAAAAATGCCTTTTATTTAATGTCATATATGCGATGAATATAATTCGGATATTCACGAACACTTATTCCATCAATGTTCTGTAACGAAATTACTTTATTTTTGGTTATTTATTTTGGATATAAGATTGAATATGCATATCGTCTGTGTAATCTACGACTTCATGGATAAGCAGCCGACTGAAATGAGAGCACGCGTCCCTTCCCTAACCGATATTTGGCGTGCGTCGCTCCGTTTTTACTTCTACCATTTCTCCCACGTTCCCAGAGCGCGTATATAAACACTCTGCCCGAGACTTAACTGCGAGTATTCCCGGGAAGTCTCATTCCGTAAATCCTGTCCGAGACCTCACTGAGTATTCCGGGAAGTCTGATTCCGTAAATCCTGTTCACTCTATCCGAGACTTCATTGCGAGTATTCCGGGAAGTCTCATTCCGTACATGCTGTCCACTCTTTCCGAGGCCTTACTACGAGTATTCCGGGAGGCCCCGTTCCTTGCAATCCTTATCCGATCTGTCCGTTACCATCCCACACCTCGTTATCCGGCCCTGTATTCCAACACCGTACCCGCAAGCTTGGTTCGCTTTGCTACGCTGTATTGCACCCCGCTTGCTCGGAACGCCATTATTAACCCTAATATTATTAGGGTAGAAGCAAGGGTTGTAGGAGCTAGTGGTAATAATAAATTGTTTCCTGTATAGTATTTTGATAGTATGTTTTATTTACTGATAACACTTTTACCTTTTCTAAGTGCCGTAGTAGAAGTAGGTGGAGTCACATCACGACTCCAACAGTTCCCTGGAATACTTTCCTCCACTAGTAGTTTTCCGGAACCGCGGAGCATACCACGTTAAAATAACTGACGCCCGAGATTTACCGCCGACCACCGAAAACCATCCAACGCCGCTTCGTAAGCAAGTTGGACACCTACAATTTGGGTCCGAACAACGGCTGGGCTGGCAAACCTTCCTTACAGTTGACATGGAATGACCCATAATGCAACTACTTGCAGATGTAAGTAATAAGACATAACAATAAATAACTGTAATATAAAATATAAAGTTCTATTTAATATTATTCAGTGAAGAGTGTGAAGAGAAGACTGCGGCATAGCACAAATTTGAAGCCACCTCCCAGGCCGTTCAAAAACTGACCCGTGCAAGTCAGCAGCAATTTAATGACAAAAACTAATTTCTTTCATTGATGTATTTGAGCCATAAGGAAACCTTTCACAAATTCTCACAAGAAAAATTTCACAAATCTCCAGTTACGCTGCAATAATTACATCAATAGCTTCCAAGTATGTACCATTGGATATTTTTTAACAGTCGTTCAAATTAGCACTTTCGTTAGAATCTTTATAAACAAATTGCTTTTTATTTTTTCAGATTTTCTCAAATGTTTCGACAGTTTTCAAATTCTCAAAGGTCGGTAATTTCTAGTAGTAGTAGTAGCTTTCAATAAGTTTGCTAGCGAT
The DNA here is from genome assembly GCA_929113105.1 of Agrypnus murinus. Classification (NCBI taxonomy): domain Eukaryota; kingdom Metazoa; phylum Arthropoda; class Insecta; order Coleoptera; family Elateridae; genus Agrypnus; species Agrypnus murinus. The sequence continues at coordinate 67,460,711 of OV816025.1, forward strand.
TGAAACGAGTTCTTTTATAAAAGAACATTTACATTATTAATTTCCTCGAAGATGTTATTCCAGACTACTAAACTGCAGAAGTAAAACAGAACAAGAAATGCTTGATCTTAATGTAATACAATATTTAAGTCGTTTAAGACACCAAGGTTATTTTGAAGAGATAGTGAGTCTATATCTGATCGAGATCTTTTTACGTCCGGTTTTATCTGAACACCTGGAAACCTTCAAATCCCTTTCGAACGTCTGAAGCCTCAGCCAACCATGGAGGCTATAAAAGGAAGTGAAACTCAACTAATCATCAGAAAATGAAGAGCGCCCAGAAAGCGAACATCATCCAAGCTAGTACGAAACAGAAGTGGTCAGAACAAGCCATAGTTAATTATGGTACTTAGTTACACACTTTCTCTAGTGCTTGAAACTCAATAGAGAATTTATCAAATGTAGTTAGAGTGTAGATTTCTGCAACTTGTAAATACGCAATTTGTCGGACTTAGAATAGTTTTGACAGATTTTTAATTTATTGTAAATAAAGATACTTTCAACAATTATGGTCTCTAAGTCTTTAACTATATATAGCACGCGCGTTAAGGCATTTGACTCCGCAAACGAGCCGACAACCAACAACATATTTTTTGTGTTGTTTACGCTTGGGACAAATTTTCTTCCTTGTTCATATTTAAAAAAGTATTGTAACTTTTTTGTAAAGTTTTCATAATAAGAAGGATTGATTAACGGTAATGCAATAGTATATTGAAAAACAAGTGTTATGTAGGACATACACGGTCTTCCCCGATGACGTCGGCGAAAACGTCGGCGACGACGTCTGGGACAAGGTCGAAATAATGAGGTAATGTTTACATTTACTGTAATTTATAGCTAGACTGAATATAATAAAATTATGAGTATCGTATTTTTTTAAAACATCAAAATGAAAGAAAGCATTATTGAGCATAATACAATGCGTACTGAATCTCTTTCTTTAAAGTATTTCGAAATAGCTTATGCAATTAACAAAACTTTTCATAAGCGGAATAATATTGATATCCATCGGTAGAATTACAAATCAACTCTTTATTAGGAAACAAAAACTCTTGTTTTTTATATATTTCATTCTTAATTTAGTTTAAAAATGGATATAATTAACGCAGGATTTAGGATTCTTAGTTCTGGTGCGCAAACGATGTACAATAATTTCCTATAAAGAACTTTCCGTAAAAGAACACTGTTAAAAATCTGCTGATTTTGGTATAGGAGAGGTCAATAGACAAATTATTATATAGGTATCAAATATCATTCGTGTTCATCAAGAATGTGCTGATTCTAGTAAAATAAATATTTTGTTGCATTTGTAGAGACCGTTTAATAAATTCAACCGAATTTGATGTAAACTGATTCTTAATTTTACAAATCATGTTTACAATATGGGTCATAACCTGATAACCTTGGAAGATAATTACAATCTGTACTACTAATAATTGTCACCTGAACACTTGATGCCATCTATTTTCTTGTATAATAGGAAATAAGTAGTTAGAATTTTATACTTTTTGAAAGATTAATTTTATTTATGTATAATATTTTATAAATGTTGAAATTATAGTATTATTTAGCCAACTTAAATGTTCAACAGTTTTTCATTCGGTGAATCAGTTTATATCAAATTCGGTTCAATTTAGTAAACGGACGTATTTAATAGATGTGACAAAACATTTATTTTACCAGAATCAGCATTATAATTCATTAATCTTTTCAAATGAATTCAAATGATTCAAAATAATCTAGATGCTTTGACTATTGATGTCGTTGTCGGAGAATTGTCGATCTTCATTAATAAAATAAAAAATATTTAGTTACTTTGTATATTTGCTAAATATCTAATTCATATGGAACATTTGCCTCTCTGTTGATAGTCGCCGAGTAGCTCAGAGGCAAGATGCCGCCTAGATAGCGGAGTAATATAATTTTCTCTATGAATTTGCATTGTAAACGTAAAATAAAAATATAAATAAATATCTTAAAAAAATTAAAAAACAACAAAATTTATTATTTGGTTGGTATAGTTTATTACATTGCGTGTACTGTTTTTCAGAAGAAGAATTAAAGAACTCCCAGGCAAAAGTCAATAAACAAACACTGCTTTTTAAGTAGAAGTAGACCATGCAATGCAGGATCAATATCTCCAGAGCCTTTTGATAATATCGAAACACATATGTAGATAGGTATGTGAACACCATATGCATGTCGTAAACACACTCAGATTGCGTTAGTCCAAACGAGTCAGTCTATTTTACTATGACCACATCTACCCCTTTGTTTGAAGTTCAGTTTCATTTTATCAGCTCACATCAACAGTTATTATATAGTAACCTTACAATTATTACGCAATATATTTCAGAATGTTTAGATAATCGGGTCGAGGGCAGCAGGTCGGATAATCAAAACAAATCATGTATTAGATTTGTGTAGATTTTTCAAAAACTTTGACAAAACAGATCATGGTATTTTATTAAGCAAATTGTAATTTTTAAGTTGAATGCTGAATCAGTGGCGGCTCGTGACCTGCTAGGAAGGTCAGGCTCGAAAAAAAAAAACTGCTGGAAAACCCAATTTAATCTGTGGGAGGTGCAGTGTGTAAATGATGCTAAAGGTGCACCAGATCCAATTTCAGGCAGTTTAACTCTCCGGCCATAACGCTAGCATCATCGTAACATTGAGTAATTTTTGGTTAAAATTAAAGGGTTATAAAACGTTAGCTATTAGATCGAATAATGCCTTTGCAGTCCTATCAGCACTTACGCCAAAAAAACCTAAAAATCGTTCTTTAAATTTCCATTATTTACAAACCGGACAGTAATGGGGCATTGTGAATTTCACTAACGTCTGTTGTATCATTAGCAATTATTGCAAAATAATTTGCATTATTAATTTGACTGTCAATAGATTCTCTTAAATAATTATCGCAACAAGAAATTAATTGATTTTGAATAGTTTTTGACTGACCAGAAAAAATGTTTTTAACTTCTTCAGCATGTTCGCTAATTTCTACATTGAGCTTAATCAAGCATTCAAATATTTATTTAAAATTGCCACGATTATATAAGTAATCGATTCATCATAGTCCCGAAATGACAATTTCTGACGGCCTAATAAAATTGTAACGCCAATTAAATAACACATAAGTTGCCGATTTTTTTTAAATTCTCATTGTATAAAATTGTTTAAATATGCGTGTTCTTGCAAAGCTTGTAGAAGCATTACGTTCAATACGATTAAAGACCTAGAAATTTCATAATACGTTCTTTTGTATCGGTATATTTTTTTACGCTTCTGGAAAATGTTTTTTAATATTTTAATCATTATAACCTGTACTGTTTTAACCATACATTTTTAAAAGTTCTCAATAATTACTACCACAGGCCCACTTATGCATTGCATACCAAAAATTATGAAAAGCCCGATTTTGTAATTTATCAACATCGGTTTTTAGCGTTTTAGTGTTGTTATTTTATTTCATTACGCCTTAAAAATGGTGTTTCTAGTAAGCGCATCACGCGATCATATTGTGGATTGCATCTATAAAACAAAAATTTGTTACTAGCTGCTTAATTAAAATCCCCGCCTTTTTTTTACTAATATATCTAAATGTTCCCGTGAATACCTTATAAAAGCACCTTATAGTATAGCACACAAGTTAATCACGTTAAAATACGATTTTGAAAAGTAAAACAAAACACGAAAGGAATCGTCTTCGGTAGTATTCGGACGGAGGTCACCACGATAAAAAAACATGTGATACAAATCTCGATCTCTCATTACTTCACGAAGCTGTGAAGTTTCAGCCTCAGTTCTGCCTATATGAAGAGTATACGATCGATAATCAAGCGGCTGCGCTGTAACGAGCCAGCCAATGCATACAGATGCATGAACTGAAGCTTGAAATTTTGAGCCTCATCCATTATTCTATTCGCATTATAGTTGCGTTGCGTTGGGTATGCGCATTTAATACATTTTATTATAAAATAAGCTTATTTATATTATATTCAATATTTTTAATCTACACTGTAAAAAATGAGGTAAAATTACCCTGGGAAAGAGGTAACTTTTCGCTATTATTTGCGGTATTTTTACCCTAAAATTAATTTTACCTATACATTTAGTAGTTTTACTATTTGTGGTAAAATGCCCTGTAATTATGTAAAATTATACAAATATAAGTAATTCTACTACATTGAACTGGTTAAAATCACTATCCATAATATAAATTTACATAACTCAGACAATTTTTTCCTTACAAATGTATAATTTCTCAATAACTTAATTCATTTTTAGTGTAATATTAAAGATAAGATGAACTTGAACAAGAATAGTGTAATTTTACCCTTAATATTTACCCTTAATTAATATTTCGCTGATCGCACTTGTTTGTGACCTTCGTTTCGTGAAAGAATTCAGGAATCCATTATGAACAGTCCAAATAGGCTTTTTGGGGAATGGTCGGAATGGTGTGTACCATTCTTTTATGATTTCGGCGAGGCGTACTCTATCGATATCGAACGAAGTGTTCATTCTGTTGCTCATTAATATTTTGTTTTTCGTTGTAGTGTAGTGCGCATTTATTAAAGGCAAATATTTACACGTATGACCGAAGATGGGAAGAATTTTATTTTATAGTAGAAGTTAAAAAATAATAATCGGTAAGTACCTATATGTTAAAATTACAAATTTAAACCAATAAAATAAAAATATTTAATTTAATGTTTTTCTAGGATGAATCAAAAATTGAAGAATTCGAAATAAACTAGCATAACTGTAATTGAGAAAGGTACTCGTGTATAATTGTTTATATAATTTATAATTTTTTAATTTTCTAGGTGGAATCGAAACTTTATCTGAATGTCTTTGAGAGACCAAATATTTCCGAAAGCCCCTGAAAAGAAGTTCTGTTAATGTCTTATATTTTATATAAGTACATACGTTCAATAAAAATTACTTTGATTTTATTTTGTTTCATACAATTCCTTTACCAATGTAAGTAATATTCAGAGGAACGATTGAATTTGCAAGTACTTTCGCAAGTCATCGTTACATTCAAGAAGTATTTTCACATTTGTATTTTAACCCTGAAAAGTACTATTGCCATGAAATATTAACTTTGTCATGTAACTTTACACAGGTGTTTTAATGTTAAAATGTAAAATTACATTGAGATTGTAATTTTAATCTGTAAATTTACTTAAAAAGGAAACATTACAATGCAAATTTAACCTAATGTTGAAATTTCCCCACTTCCTATGAAAATTACACTTTGAAGTAAATTTACCCCAAAAAATGGAGGTAACATAGTTGCCTCCATTTTTTAGGGTATAATTCACCGGTAATTTTTTAGAGTGTAGAAAGTATTGATAGAATAAATTTATTAACATAGTAATGAAAAAGTAATTGACGGTAAAATATTTAGATTTTATTTAGTAATTATTTGGTTTCGTTTAGGTGAGGCTCAGCCACAGTATATATATAACAATCAGTAGATTCACTTGCATGCAACACCATTCATTTTATTAATCTACCTTCGAATATCACGCCCATAAACGAAGTAGTGGACCGACGTTTATCGGTTGGCATCGTCGGTAAATAAAACGCAGAGCCGCATTCAATAAAATGTTTCGAACAAATGTAAACAAAATCTCTTGTTATATAATAGTATAGTAAAATATGAAGTAGAATTATGTGTAGTGAACCATTTGATTGAAGTTGTTTTACTTATAGAATCTAATAAATAAAACGATAATCAATTTTGATATTTAAAACATTTATTAAACTAAGTTAGAAGAGTCGTTTCTTGTTACATCGTTAATTACCAACTAAAGTTACATTATTCTATCAAGCCATTAACCATATTCTTGCGCTGCAATAGTCATTTCATTTTATTTAGAAATAATTACGAACAAATGCATAGCTGTATACAATTTGAATACCTGTTCAACAAACAAAAAGAGAATCTAGGTCACCGAAATCACATACGTACAAAATAGGGGAGATGAAATCAATTGACACTATAATAATAATAATTAATAATAATAAAATTTATTTTCATTCATATTAAATTAAAGACACAATGACAAACGAAATGCTAAAAAGTACAATCCTAACGCACGCTTTGACTTTTTTTAACAGTTGAGAGTAACAAAAGACGCTGTAGTTCACACCTGTTGATAAGGCGTTGACCTAGATTGTTGAACTCTTTTAATAAATCAGCATAAAAAATTTTATTATGTAGGATTTCGTAATCGCTTATTTGTTCTATTACGTGTTAGTAATTCAATTTTAAGCAATTGGTAAATATACACAAAAGTGAATTCTTAAATACGGCATTGTTTTTACGAGCGTATTTATTAAAAAATAATAGTATGTAGGAAAAATAACCTGAAATCGGAAACCTGAAAAAACTAATTGTAGTTCTTTCCGATGTATTTTTACAGCCTTTGGCGGCACAACGACTAACTCTATGCATTGTTTACTGGCACTAATACTGCACGATTGTGGGTTTATCTGGCTCTGGTAAGTTCGATACGTTCTGTTGCGTGTTTGAAACAGAACTGATGTCTGCATACTGCCGACTCGCGACAGCATGTAGTGTGGTGGATAGAAATTATTTGCGACAGTCACATTACTGTATGTTATATATACTGTGGTTCAGTCTCACCTGCCTCACCCGGCAAGCCGCGCCTGTGCTGAACTGATAAAATTTTTAGAGTCGTACTTAAAAAATAGAGTATGTTTATTACAATAACTATAATTCAAATAAATAAGTTACGGCTTCTGGACTTTATCAAGGGTTAAATCTTGGTCTACTTTATTTTTATTTTTTTATTGATGACTACTTAGTGCGATCGATTGACAAATAATACATTGTGTTACGAATATGGTCTTTTTGATTATTTCATTTCTAAAGGATAGTGAAGATTGTAATATGCTTTAATTTGACCTTGAAATTGGTATTTGGTAAACAATCTTCATCTAGTAAATGTATGAAAATGAAAAATTGTCACTTACACTAGAAAAACATTATTAAAGAACATTACACGATTCGCGAGGTCTCTTTTTTCGCAATGACTCAATTAAGGGTCTTTGTGTATGGTTCTACACGATATTGAGTTTGAAGAAACACATCAGTTTACAAAGTGAAAGTAATTTTTTATTTTTAATTTCTTTTCTCTTTAATTTGCAATACTTTGTAATGTATGCGTATCGGTTTCAAGTATTGTTATTAACAAGATTTTCCTGTAAATTGCCTGGTATTGTAGAGGCGAATGATTTAAAAATTTTCAAAAATGTTTTGCTTATTTCGTATTTTTAATGTAATGTGCTGCCGAGGAGCGTACTTAAAATCTAAATTGCGATTTTCTCGAAAGCCAGCAGGTTGCTTCCTTTCTGCACATGCTTATAAGGCAGTGGCAGCTCGTCACTTGGCGCAGGTGACGCGCTGGTTCATCAACGTTTTCTTTATTAAATAAATTAGTAATCGGTGTACTTTGTACGAACGATGGTTTCCGGAGAAGAGCAAACAGACTTCAATCTCCCACTACTTGTTCTTGGCCTGTTACAGTAGGCATTGTATAAGTGGATTACATATCTATCAACTAGTCTTTAAGTAAAGTACTATAAACTACTGTTTAATTATATTCAAAGAGGGATTACCGACATCTAGAATTTTCCAACATTTTTATAGGTAAAATTGAAAAAAAACGAATTAGGAGAATTATGATTAATATGATGTAATTTTTCTTAATAATTATTATTCAGTTTATTAATAATAAAACTTTAAACATACTAATATGAAGTCTTGAGGGGGAGTGGGCATTTTTGGTGTGTGGTGGGTTTTGAGGTAAAAGCACCCCCTAAATACTCCACTAAATAATTCATACATTATGATTTCTGCTTCACCTATTCGCAAACTCGCAAGCCTCCATTCTGATAAGGAAAATATGTTCTAAACCAATAATAACAATACTTCATTCTGGTATTATTACACTATGTGTTTCCAGTCGTCGATGTATGTAAAGGTAGAAATCGGTAAAAATACACAGTAAATATAAAACTATTAACACACATTAATACATTAAAAGCACCTTACTGATAAATAATAACCAAAACAGATCTACAAGCATTGGGCCTGCAGTGAACGAGTGGTGTCAGTGCATTACCCGTGTTCCAAGGGTCGTGGGTTCGAATCCCACTTGGGACGACGGGATTTTTCTAATTGAAAAATTCCGCCACCTCAACTATGGGTGTGTGTATTCGTGTTGCATGTTAGATGGGGGACAGATGACCTTAGCTGTTGGTTCCCCCGTAGTGTAGGTGCGAAATAAAAAAAATCTACAAACAAAACCGAAACTATGGTAACAGTGTATGTAAAAAATAATATAATAAAATATTAAAATTCAATTACGGAAGAGTTTATTATATTCTGCAATTGAATGAAAAGCTGTATGTAAAATAATTTCATTTTAATTTTAAAATTTTCATCATCTAACGTTTAGATAATGTTTTTTCGAAATATCTAAAGATTTGGAGATTCAAAATACTTTTGAAATTCTCCTGATTGATTATGTTCTGAATTGATAATTTTTAGTTACGACTTTAATCTAATAAGAATAAGGGTACATAAAGTAACTTTTATATATTTTTATTTATCACTATGGTATAATTGTACCTATAATAAAGTTAACTAAATGTTCTGCTTTTGAAAAAATATATTTCTATATGCACGTCAACGCTGTAAAGTTGTATATTACATACATTAGTATTAAATGCTCATCAGTATTTACAACTTAATGATATAATAAAAGATACATAAGCAACTCGTGATATTATAAACGGTATTCTACATCTACATGTAATAATAAAACTATTTATGTAATTTTGCATATGCGTAGTGTTATGCTCATAGTCATAAAATGTACAAGGAGCACGTATTCATCCTGAAATTTATAACATCCCTTCCTTCTAAACTGTGGACAGTATAGAAGACTTGTATAGTCGTAGAGTACCTCATGACAACAATTAATCTCTCTGTATTTACAGTTAATTGCATGAAATAAAAAACCCTTAGATGTCTGTATGTCGTATATGAATTATAAAAAATATAATTTTATTAAAAAATTTATTGATAAAAAAGTTTAAAACAATTCAGATGCCTTGAGCTTTTTGGCTTATTTTTCTGTTTACACTGCTGAAAATGAATAGATAACTGGAAATAAAGATTGTAAGCATAAAAAACAAATACAATTATACTAAAATTTACTTTATAATAAATTAATTATCATTAAAGCTGCGCATACGTATGGTAGAATACGCATGTAAGTAGTTGCAAAAAAGGTCACATTCTAATTTTTGTGCCTTGAACCACTTCCACAACATCTGAGATAATACGTATGTAGTAAAAAGTATATTTTTTATTTATACTTTTAATAATTAAGTATAAAGGAAGCCGATCCTTAGATTGTATGTCATAGTTGGAATTCTATGTCAACTACTCTTTACTATTGCTTAGAATTGTATTGTAGTGATCAGACCTACAGTCAACCAAAATACATCAAAGTAGCTGTAGCAAGTCATTTAATCACAAAACAAATTGCATTATAATCAAATTCCCTAGTTGTGTTATTACATACAGATACAGGCAAAATATGTACAGTTGCGATCATTCGCTAGGGAACGATGAAAAAATCATGACAGCTGATTTTACAGTTTTTTGTACAATGTAAATGTAAGTTTATTATATGGTAATCAAGAAGATTTCATGAATATTATAATGGCCCAGTCCATAAATCAGGTCGAATTACAGCGTACATTGTACAAAAAACTGAAATCCGGTTATCAGTATTTTTTTCAATCGTTCCTTAGGGAATGATCGAAACTTACATACATGATTTTAAAAATAACCACTATTTGGTTGAATATAAAATGTTTATGGATATTTATTACAGTTTCTTTAAAATTGGTAACTTGATTTTGTATTGTTAGGCTGCTAAATAAAAAAAGACTTGTTTTGATATGTATGTTATAATAAATTGTAAATTTGTCCTTTTGAAATGGAGATATTACTAGAAAACAATGATTAATTAACGTTTGTAGTATAATTACAGTTTCAGTTTATTGTTAACTGGACATGTTATTCGTGCCTTGAATGCGACTACTGCCTTATGTGTTTCACTGTAGTACCTATTGATTTTTGGTGGATTTTATAACCTGCTCTAAATGGTATACTTTGTGTCTAAGACGTTAGTGGAAAAGTTGCTGGTCCGGAACAGAGGTTCTTTTCCTAGGTACAGGTTTGATCTATTATTTGAGAGTGTATTAATCTCCATGGTTGTAAGAAACCCATTGATAGGCTGTGTAAGAGACCCCTCAAACCATTATTTTGAGTACACATGTTTGATTTATGTTATTTTATACGTAATTTATTTATTGTTCTGTGCCTATTACGCTTTCTCGCTTGTCTAGGTATATGTTCCTGGATATGACGTAAAATCTAACGTCCTATAAAGATCTAGGTATGAGCTCCTCTCTGTACATGATATGAAACCAATGTCTTACACAAGGCGTTTACTGATATTTCTTATTTCATATGCGTCTTTGATCTAAATATAAATGTATAGCACATAAAGTATGTGTTCCTATGTCAAATTTGAGATAATTATTGTTCAGTAGTTATTGTGTATACATTTTAAACTGGCACGTTTACCTTGTCTAGTTTATCTGTTACTCATATGGTTGACTCAATTTCACTTACTTTTGATGATTTATATCAATGATTTAAGATCAAGATTTATGTTTTAACTATTTATAAATACCTTGTATAAACACACAACTGTATCAACTTGATAACTTGATTTATTGATCTGTATTGTTTATTGTAATCAAAAACTCATTGTAATTTATCTAAATAATAATTTTGATCACCTACTGAACTTGAAGCGTTGACGTATTTTTTCTGGGCCAGCATATTTTCCAGGAGATCTTTTACAAAACTAGCCGTCCATATAGCGTGTCAGTTTAAATCCGTCCCCCCTGGCTCAAGGTTAAGAATCAATTAATAAAATACTAAGATTATATTCAACTGTTCTTTTATTTGTGTTTACCTCTCTTCTTTCGTCCGTATGCAGTAGATCAATCGTTATCAATTTATGGTCACATTTTGTAAAAAGTAATCGCAACGTAGGATCCAGTTTGTTCATTTTGTTATTTTTACCATCATAAATTTTGTCATTTGTAAGGTTGGCTGTACCAACTTCCTTTATGTTAAATATTAAAAATTACGCCGGTAGAGTAACTTATGCCGTGATCGTCTAGTGGTTGGGACCCCCAGCCATTACAGTATTGCTGCTTAGGAAAACTGCCTTTTTGTTATGTGGCTTTTGGTTGATTGTAATTTCAATCAAATTCAAACTAATGTCAATTAAAATTTGCGAGTTTTACAAAAACTGTGTAGTGTTGTTGAAAATGGTTTATTTTAAAGATTAAGTTAAAATTTAATTGTGGAACAAGAAATATGAATCTAATGGTTTTTATTGTTTTTCTATCAATAAATAAAAGTTTAAAAAGTGTGCCCTTTATTTCTTCTATAGTTACTTACAACTTAAAATTTGACGGGTTTGTTTATAATCCGAGAACGTAGAAATATAAACAGTGAGATCAAGAATGATCGTCCTGATTCTACACCACTTTCCACGAGCTTGATATCAATATTTATATCCAATTTTTAAAGTAAGGCTAGGGAAATGTGGAATGTCATCCGCACGCAACTGCTTTTCTTTTAACCCTCATGTGATGGATGTAAATAGTGATATCGAGCTCGTGAAGAGTAGTGTAGGACCAGGACGATATTCGTGATGTCATTGTACCTTAGTATGTATATATATTTCACTGTTCGAGAACAAATAAATGTAGGTACATATGTCGTTACCAACCAAACAAAATAAAATTTTGACTTTTCTAAAGACGTGCTTTCTGATACTCAGCTGAGTTTGATAAAGTAATCACTAAGAGCCAACATAGAAAATAGTAGTATAATTATTATACGGGTTTTATAGTATATTGTATTCACGAGCAGTTTGGGACACGACGAGAGAAGCGAAGAGGTACCAATCTGACAAAAAAAGTTTCCAAAAACAATTTAATAACAGCCTTTATTATTTTTCGGTATCACAATGAGCCTATTGTTAACGGAAAGTAGAAAAAATATATTTTAACATGGTTTGTGGAATCATAACCATGTAACTATTAAAAATATAAAATATGATGTATCGGTTAATTTGAAGTTAACTCTTAACTGAAACTTGCGGTCCTTCTTTTTTAGTTCTTCTTTAAAAAAGTATTCGTTTTAATTAGTAAATATGGAATTATTAAATACTGGTAATTTCAAATAATTTAAATTACCAACGCATTATACTATTTAACATACTATGTATTTAAATGTATGTTCAAACATGTTTCCAAATCCAATCCTGTAATGACATAATCCTTGCTTATGGTTTCTGTTAATGGACTATAAATTCCTACTATTTCTGAGCTATATAATTCAATATAGCTATTGTAACTATACATTTCGTATGCGGGTTTACCCAATCACTACATCTAGTTAATGTGTTATAAAGTTGCAAACATATCTTCACAAAAACTTTATACAGTATTCATAGCTCTTTTTAGACGTTATAATTGACGTTTTTCATGTTTATAAGCTCTGCAAGTGTTTTGAAATTGTTCTACCCTTAATCTTAATACGAATCATGTATTTAAATATTAAAAATAGAGACTTTGTGATCTTTGGTATTATTATGTATTAATTTACTAATTCAAAACTAGAAAACCGGCTGCTAATTAATATCTATTCCCAAAAAATAAATCAATAATAATTCAATATGTACATTGAATTACATATTTAAGTCTTATCGTTTACGAATAAATATTTTATAAATCAAAATTGCAAATTATACAATTCATCGTATAAAACACATAAACACTTACTTACGAGATACCAGGTCAAAATATTTATTTCAACAGTAACAAGTCCAAACTAAAATATTACGACGTTTTGTCATTGTTATCTTTTAAATACCTCTATCTATAGTTCCCAGGATAATTAGGAATGCGTTATTCTAAGGCTGTAGAAAATTACTTTATATACGACCACTATAGAAATTTACATATTTCGCACAGTCTAGCTACCATGAAAATGACTCATTGCTCACAATCTCTAAACTGAACGGTAATGACATTGGGAAATGATTTGCCACGATCAGTAGTTCTATTAAAGCGCCATAGATGTCAGCACTTGCTATATTATAATATTACTAATTAAGTATTTGAAATATAAAAGTTATAAGTTTAAGATAAAGGTTAATTTATTTCGTTTAATTAATGTTTTACATTAAATTAAATTTTAACGCAAATGCATCTTATGAAAAATTATCACTCCGGCGGGGAATCGAACCCTAGGCCGTTCGCTTGCTCAACAAGATCTCTACCGCTGACCTACTGAAGCGATTTACCATAATTTACTTATTGTAACTATATAAATTTATTATAAAATTGTTATTGAATTACCGTAAAACTGATTAATTTTTTACATCATTATATAATTGTTAATATAATATTATTCTTTATTATTGCCAGATTACAATTTGTAGAAACAATGATAGCTTTTATAATTTGCTACACAGTTTACAAGTGCAAGCGCGATGGGTACACTTAAAGATTTCTTTTGTTGTCCCCACAATACCTGCGATGCCACAATATGTTTACATTTCGCAACAAAGGGGTTAATACCTTGACATTGTGATTGTTCATAAAAATTGCTTTTGAAAACCAGTACATACGTATGATTGTTTAACTGTACTAGATTAACTGAGCTTATACGTATTTTAAGTATTGTCTTTAAAAGTTAATGTTTAGTTTGCTGTTTTGAAATTCTAGATTTAACATAAGTGAATCCGATAATGGGAAAATGAAGTGTGCACTTGTATACCTACAAACATCGTGGAAGCTGCTGTCTTAATGTATTGCCAGAGATTTCACGTAAAAAATATGAGTGAATTAATTAATATAAATTCTAGGTTAAATACTTCTCTTATCTTTTGGCGTTTTATTACTTTTTTGTGGACGTAGATAAAATATAGTGTGTAACATGTGCAAAAACGTCAATTTCGCAACTGCTTCACACTCGTGAGAAATTGGGACCTTTCTGCACTTGTAACACAATATACTATTGTTTCACTCTGTTTTTACCCATATCACTTACAACAGGTACAAGCTTTAGACCGGTGAGAAAAAGAGTCAGAGTTATTTTTTCAACCAATATCGGTTTATGCAAAAACTGGTGATCATCTGATAAACTCGGCGAAAACTTAAACTTCTAGAAACCTGAAGGTCTGCCAAAAGTGCGCCTAATGTCAAAAACATATGCTGTAACACAATGATCAGAAGTGAACGTACATCTGATGTTTGTATAAAATTGTTTATTCGAAGAGATCTATAATTTCATCGAACAGTTATTCTTAAAAGTATTATAAACAATGTTTCACAAGAATCCTACCGCGACTTCAATTTCACTATTCAAAAATACAATTCACAATGGAATTGGAAGAAAATAATATACTCATTTTTTTGGATGGAGAGGTTGCTAAACATGATAATTGCTTAAAATTCGGTGTGATAGAAAGCCTACGTGTACGGATATAGTAATTCATGCTAAATTAAGTCAACCCTGGAATATCAAATTATCTAGTTTCCATAGTTTAGTTCACCGTTTGGAAACGTTTCCAATGGATAAAAAAACTACACGAAAGAGTTAAACTTTATTAAACAGATAGCTAGAAACAACGGCTACAAAGACAACCTAATTAACGGTATGATTTCAAAAATAAATAAAAAAATTGTAAACACAACTTTTTATAACGCCAACCCTAAAGTTAAAGAAATGTATAAATTCTTCAACTATATCCCCCATGTTAGTGATAGGATAGTAAACAAGCTAAGGAAAACAAATTGTAATATAATTTGTGCCAAAAAAACAACATAGAGAAAGTATTAATTAATAATAAAGATAAAAAGAAACGACGAATCGGGCGTGTATAAAATTTATTGTCAAGACTGCGAAGCATTTTATATCAAACAAAGTGGGAGAAACGTTAAGAAACGTCTACCGGAACGCAATATTTTATATAATAAGAAATCGTCTGAAATAGCCACCCATTTTATAAATAATAATCATTTCGTAGACGTAGATAGAGTAGATTTATTCTATGTACAAAAGAAAGGTAAGAAGTTAGATGTATTAGAGCAATTGGAAATTAAACAAATCTTACATTAGTAACGCGTAAAAACAGATGGTTGGGATTTAAAAAAGGTTCGGTCCGACCGATGAGGTAATAGACCGAAACAAGTATTCTGAATAATTTATAGGAACATTTAAATTACAACAGTTTTTGTTAACTGTAGTATTTATAGCGTTGGGCAATGTAATAGAAAGTGCAGGGCGGCTCACGTAATATGACCCTGTACCTTATCTTGGAAACTGTAAGAGCTACAAAAAAGTTAAATACCCAAATAGGTTGGTAAAAAATAAATTTAAATTTTATAATATTTATGTATATACAGGTTGAATCGTTTTGCTGGAGCTACCATCACCTTTTTTTCTTTTAAATTAAACATCTTGTATATTTTACGATTTTCGATTCTATACTTTATTGTATTGTCTGTTATTTAGTTAACATACTGTTATGATAATATGAGGTCAAAAAAAAGAAAGAAATTAAAAGAAATTTATTGTGGTGAATAATAAACCCTCCAACACTTGATGAAATATAAAAGGTTATAAATTACAATATAAACCTGTTATTGTTGAAATTCACAAACACAAAATCATGGTAAAACAGTCTGAAAATATACACAACTAAATATCACTTACCTTTATAAAAATATTATCCGGCGATAATTTCTAAACTGGAAAACAAGTTCCATAAATGCATGAAACGAAATCAAAAATAAATTTAAAAAAAAGTTTTAATTAAAATAATTTAAATTATATCTGTAAAACGTTGTTAATGCACCAGACACAAATAAATACACAAATAAATTTTTTTGTAAACATTTAAATAAATAATTTTATTTATTAACACAGAAAAGAAATAAAAATTTAAAGTTCCATGAAGAGAAAAGAACACAACTATTAAAAATTAAAGAAAATCAAATTAAATCTCAGTGTCAAATAGATTTAACAAAATAAGAATTGAGAGACATTCTAATTCTCTTTGTCCTTTTTAATTCTTATCTGAGCAATCCAATAATCTTAAATTCTATTAATAAATAAAAAATTTAAAATTATTTTTAATTTTAAAGTTATTTGCGCCACACAAAAAAGTTCATCACCCTAACTTGAAAGTTAGCAGATTCCTGTTATAGTTGGTAAAATTACTTGCTTATTTGTTAATAAGATGTTCACATTCCATGTCATCCTTCAAATGGATTTTATTTGTGATTGTTAAAGATAATTATAATTATTAAAGTTGCAACACGTATCTTCCATGACGTGAGTACATAAAAAAAATTTGAATGTTATTTGCAACAACATTCCATCGCCTTTCTTTAATTCGTTCCATACAAATTAAATTTCCAAACAATTCTCCAAATAATATTAACAGTCTGAACACCAAATATAAAAAAAACACTTCGTTTATTTCACTTTAAGTTCACTTTGATTGTTCATTTTTAATTATTATTAATTAAATTATTAAAAACTTATAAAAAAAATTAAAACAAGATGACATTTGTCATAACCTCAGTTTGTCGACATTTAAGCGACATAAAATTCACCAACATAACCTCGAAATTTTATCAAAATAACGTACAAACTGACATCACTTTTGCTCTGTATGAAAATTCAAGAGAGAGTAACCAAATTTTCGTGCTGTTTATATAATAATTGGGAAAAACTTGCGAATTTTGCTATCATCTTATTTTCCTACAGTTGGAAAAGGGCTATAGTTACCCCCGTTCCTAAAATAACTAACCCTTCTGAATATAAGCATCTTCGTCCGATTAGCATTTTATCAGTGTTGTCGAAAATTTTTGAAATGGTTATACATAATCAATTGCGTGACCATCTGCAACACTATGATTTATTATCTGACTGTCAGTCTGGTTTTCGGACTGGACATAGTTGCACAACTGCTCTCCTCAAAGTAACTGATGATCTGATAACCGCTCGTGGCGCCAACAAGATGTCGATATTAGTACTACTGGATTTCAGTAAAGCCTTCGATACTATTAATCATAAAATATTATTAGCAACCCTGGCTTACATTGGACTTTCTGAAAGTGCCATTGAATTATTTCATAGTTACTTAAGTTGTAGAGAGCAGTGTGTCAAGTTGTCTAATGAGTTATCAGATTGCAGATCGGTTACGAGAGGTGTCCCGCAGGGATCAATTCTGGGCTCCGTGTTATTTACCATATATACTTCAAAACTGTCTCAAGTTGTGCAGACGTGCAACATCCATATGTATGCTGATGATACACAACTGTTCTATTCTTTTGATGTTGAGGAGTGTCAGCAAGCAGTGTCCACGATTAACAACGATTTAAATCAAATCTCAAACTTTTCTAAACAGCATGCAATAATAGAAACATTGAAAGAATTAAACCTTATATAAATATTTTAATAGATAACATTAAATTGCCTATTCATGGAGAGGTAAAAAACCTAGGGTTAATAATGCATAACAACTTTCGTTACGAAACTCAAGTATCACATTATGTTAAACGCGCCTATGCAGCAATTAAAATGATTTATTCTCATCGGCATTCGTTAACTACTAAGATTAAATTAAGATTGTGTGAATCTTTGGTTCTTTCGCAGTTTGCGTATTGTAATCAAATTTATGATTTTTCAATTAGGAGCGATACAGCTCGCTGCATACAAAGAGTTCAAAATTCTTGCTTAAGATAGCATAATAGAAGTCTGTTACAGTCTGCCTGTTTATTTCATAAAATCATCTTATATAAATATCCTAAATATTTATATCAAAAGATTCGTTTCCGCGAAGACGTACATAATCTATCTTTAAAATATAAAATAGTAGATTACATACCGAGGCGGGAAGTGTTTCATTCCTGTCGAGAGCTAAGATAGCTCACCGAGGGCCCAGGCCCGAGGTGAGCTAATGCTCGAGACAGGAGGAAACGTCCCGCCGAGGTTTGTATACTATTTTATTCGGAATCATCATATTTTTTAACAAATAAATAATTATTTACAACTGACAACTGAAGTGACAAACTTGACCTAATAATGCACCCGCCCTCTACCGAGCAAACTACGAACTTACAACAGGTCGGGAATGATCACATTCCTGACCAAGAGAGGGATAACAGGTAGGGAATGATTACATTCCTGACCAAGAGAGGGAATTAAAAGTAAGTTAGGAATGGTTAATTTCCCACCCTCTGAGGCGGTTAGGAATGCACATATTACCATATGATTCCGAATAAAATTAATTACACCACCTGCTCATCGAACTGCTCTTTGAGAGAAGCTTTACTTATCAAGTATCAAAAATTTATAATAACGTTCCTGACTCTCTTAAAGCGCTCTCCCCTCATTTATTTAAAATAAAGTTTAAAAATCTGTTATTTGTTAATCAAGGCACATGACATCTAATACAATTTAGATAATGCTCTGTTGACCTCTATTTTCATTTATCCGATCTTTGGCTAAGCTGCTGTATTTAATTCATATTTGTACTTATTTTCATCTACATTTTGATTTTCGTTCTTATAATTATTATATTATACTATATTATATTATATTCTTATTTGATATAATTCAATAATTCTTATTTGATTTAACTATTCTTTAACATATCACTTAATTAATTTTTATTAGGCATTTTTTACTACTTTTATAAACTCCTTGCAGTCAAGGGGATGGTGGTAGAACAAGGCAGTTTTAGCTGAATTGAACCATCTCCTTGTGATTCCCATCTACCATAGAGTAATTTGCATTTTTTCTTTTTATAATATCACATTTTTATTTATTTTTGTAATATTATTTATGTATACAAATACTTACTTTAATTTCTAACTAGAAACAAAACATCTTTCCCACCAAAAACCTTTCTAACCAAATTTTTGATAAAAAAAAATTAAATTAATTGTTTCAATAAATGTTATAAAATGAAAGAGGAGAATTATTTCTTCATTTTGGTACCTAAAACGGCTATTAAAATGCAAATTTAGAGTTAGGATGCATTGACAACCATCTTGAATCTTCTAACAAGCATAACTTCACAAAAATTCAAATAAAAACACTTTAACATTTTGCTACATCCTTTTCTTATCACAAAATTAATTCTAAGATCCTATCAAACAAAAATTACATAAATTTTGACACCAAGATTTTGAATATAAACTAAATTTTAACATTCTAGCAGACCCTGCTGAAACGTTACAATTTTGGGATTTCAAAGGCCTAAACCTTCTCTATAAAAAGTTCCCCACTTTAACATTCTAGTGCCAAATGCACCCTAGAACTTGGCTAACAATATTGCAGTAAACTATTTGACTTAGAAATTCAAATAACAGTAAAAAATATCCATTTACTATGGAAAATTATGAATCGTCAAAGAAATCAAACATTTTCTTGAAATTCATTAATAAAAACTGCAAGTAAAGTAATAAATACTTGTGTATACCTTCTCACCTATGCCTTTAATAATTTTCAGGTGAAAACATGCCATAAAATGGCTTCAAAATATCTAAGTGTGAAAAAATCAATTAACGACAGAAAATCGTTCATCTTAAAATTGAGTTTGTAAAATTCAAGTGAAGAATCTGTTTAAAATTTATCGTTTTCCATCTCACAGTGTTGTAATGTGTATTTTCAACATATTTAATGCAAAATTTTATTGTTTTTAAAATAAAGAAAAATTATAAAATCTTTCCGCCTGGAAGATAGGCAACACATCCTGCATACTTGTTATGTGGGATGCCTATATCCACAGTCACAACAACAATACATACTGGAAGTCTGCATAGTTTTTGAATAAATTTAGGTTTTTAATTTTTTTGAAAATGTAAAATTTAAAAAAATATTAAATATATCTACTGCAACTTATATTTATGTAACAAATTATTATAATACCTGATTGATGCTTATGAATACTTCTAAGCCAACGTTTTTTCAAAATTTATTGTTGAGTAATATTTATTTATTTATTTTTATTTATTTATTTATTTGTACACCATCCAACAGCTAGCAGCCTATTACAGGATGGGAGATATTACAAAGCACGTTATAACAAAGTATTAATTAATTAACAAAAACAGAAACAAAAGGAAATGAAACATAAAAGTAGACTAAAAGGCTTATACACACAACTCTACACTGATAAAATTTAGGTCTCAATGTAATAGAGCCCTTCGTATAGCTACCGCGTTGGAACTAAATATATCAATTTCATTTTGAATCATTCGAAAGGCATTGCAAATTCTGTAAAGTGGTGAAAATAGAAGAACATTTGATTGAGGTGTTGAAAAATAAAAAACGTTTACGTTACGTACGGGCAGTCTAGGAACATACAGATTTATTTGCACCAATAGACAAGGGCAGTCAATAATATTATTTAATAATTTATGCAGGAATACAATGCCCAGGTACCGTCTACAAATTTCCAAGCTCTGCACTTGAAATCTATTAGTTAAAATGTCCTCTTCTATACCACAGATCGGATAAACACCGTCGGTACTGAAGCATAAAAATTTAAGAAAATGTCTCTGTACGTTCTCTAGATTGCCTATATGGACTTTATATCCAAGGCTCCATACAAGAGAGGCATACTCTAACTTTGATCTCACAAATGAATTGAAAAGCATTTTCATTGTGTTTATTGCCGTGAACCATTTAGAGTTTCGCACAATAAACCCAAGCATTTTGTAACTCTTAGAAATAATGTTATTTATATGACTAATGAAAGTCAGTTTGGAGTCATAAGTTATCCCAAGATCCTCAAATTCAGTAACTTTGCTTAAGCATATGCTGTCGATGACATAAGAAAAGTCCAGAGAATTCTTGTTCCGGGTAAAGGACATCACACTACATTTTTCTATATTAAGGGGCAAAAGATTCATATCACACCATCTGTGTAATTCAGAGAGATCCCTTTGAAGTAAATTACAGTCGTTAAGGTAGTCTATTTTGCGAAAGAGTTTACAATCATCAGCGTATAGTAACATTTGTGATTCAATACCCCGGCAGATGTCATTTATAAAGATAATAAAGAATAATGGACCCAGAACAGATCCCTGGGGGACCCAAGAAGTTGCAATGATCTCATATGAGTTGAAACCACGGTATTGAACCTTTAAACGTCTGTTACATAAGTATGATTAAAAAAAAAAATAATATCCATAGATGCAAATTATTCAGCATAAAAATCTCATTTTCTTTTAAATGAGATGCCGTGTTTAGATTTTGTATGATGCAGTGCTTGAGTATTGAGTTATAATATTTCTCTAAAATTAATTTATCAGTCTAATTACAAATGTATCAACATCAAAACTCCGTTTTATCGCACCTTCTACCTTAAAAACCATATAATATTAAAAAATTTTAATAATAAAAATATACACAGTATGGAAACGCTACTTTGAAACTATTTACTTTTGAAATATAAAATATCTATATTAATAATTAATTAACTTAATAACTGAATCATATAAAATATAAATATACCCCATTTAAGAAAAATTAGATTTTATGTTATGTTCGAAAATTCGTATCTTTGGTCTAGTGGAGTCAACAGCCTGTATATTATTCAACAATAGATTTATAAGAAAATGTTACTTTAGCTATTTTTAAGCATCGTGTATTATTAGTTAAATTATAAGTTGCAATACGTAAATGCAATTCTTTTAAGAAATGTTGCATTCTCAAAAAAAATAAAGAAATTGAATTCATTCAAAAAATGCGCGTAATTTTGGGATATACAGTAGAACTTGTAAATCTGACCCTCTGGTCATATTGACCACTTTTTTTCAGTCCCTGCAAAATCCCATTACTTTAATGTAATTTATACTGTATAAACTGACCACTTTTCTTTTGTGACCATTGACCACATTTACCTCAAATATTTGTTTAAAAGTGTTTGTGTAATGTGACCATTAGCCAAGGGATTACTTAAAACAGTTATAATTAATCTTCTAGAAGTTTAAGTAGGCATGTACATGTAAATTGCATTCAAAGAATTTCTAAGAATGCATCATAATCCCTTAACAGTGACCAGTTGGGTTCAGGTATTTACAAGTTTTAAGACTTTATTTTTGCTTCTGAGAAATTCATTACCTGCAAACTTTCATATTAGTAACCCTTGGATAGTTTTAAAATTGTTTTATAAAATCAGTCTTGTTTCATCTGTTGATTGAAACCATTGTGTTAATTAGTGCGATCAAGATGACTTCAAAAAAAGTTTACAAAAAACTAAATTTACAAGAAAAACAAAAGGTGTTAGAGTTTTTAGAAAACCACAGTGAAAGAAATCGATTAACTTTAAATTAGTTTTTAAAAATGCGCAGTGTCAATATTACAATATTACAAGACGTAGCATTAAGATTTGCTCAGCAGTCAAATTTGCCTAATTTAAAGCATCGTCGGGTTGGCTCGAATCATTTAAGAAACGAAACATTTCCAAGAAGAGTTTAGTTGGTAATGCAAATGAAATTGATCCCGCAACAGTAAGTTATTTTCTTATTCGTTTTACAGAGTGTGCAAAGGGCTTTATATAAGAGAATATTTTTAATGCTGACGAGTGTGGGCTATTTTGGGCAAATTGTAGTGTATAAAGAATTCACACTTTTACAAAGTGACCACCTGCTTAAATTGACCATTTTGGGTCAGTCCCAAAGGTGGTCACTTTAGGCAGTTTCTACTGTATGTTAAACATAACTACTAAAATGTAGAATCAAAAATCGTAAAAATATATAGGGTGTTCCATTTACGACAAAAAAAGTTGATACTAGTCGTAGCGAAACGACTCACCCTGTATATACAAAAAGTTTTTTTTTATACCAACCAATTCTGGTATGTGACTTTTAAGTAGTTAATCGTATAATTAAATATAATTAAATAGAAAACGCTCAACATATTTTTTCTACAACTACAAAACTTTCAATAGTCTATAAATCATTAAAAAAGTTTATAATTAGGTTTTAGGGATACAGGGTGTTTTGAAAATAAGGAATAAAGTTTAAAAGCTACTCTTAAATTTTAATAAATTATCAATCTCATATTTTTGGAAATATTTACGTTAACAATGAGTCCGGTGCTGTAATCTGGAATATATTAGGCCTTGGATATCAAAATAGCACAGACTTCAACATTTAGCCTTTTTCAATGTCACAAATATCATATTATCTGATAACTGACCCACTATTTTATGGGACAGTTCAAACAGCCAATTCTTTAGCATTAAGATAAGAAGTTGGAGGGTAACATGTAAATGATGTTTAACAGACAATATGTTTTTGTGGGTTTCTTTAAAACGAGTTCTTTATTCTCATGGGTAATGTCGTGTGAAAATTTCAAAAGAAAATTAATTGTATGTAGGAAATGTGCCTAAATTCCCTGAAAATAAAATAAAATTGTCTTATTCAGCTAACACATTTATTAGTTAAAACTTATACGTAATGAACAATTGAAGTCTAATGCTATTTACAATATGTCATATCTAAATATTAAATATAATTCGCAAAAAATTCTGAATTAATTATAATAATCTCTTTATTGCTGCTGCCTAGAATACATTTTAAGGGTGGCGTTTTGTAGAAGAGGAGATACCGCTACAAAGCAACAGGTAAAATAAAGAAGGAAATAACATTTAATCCTTATTTAGTCATTGAGTGACACAATTATTACTCGATTAAGATTAATTCCCAAATGAAATAATTCTTTGATAATTTCTTTTTGGGACAAAACAATTCAATACCATGTTGTTGACTAAATGAATCCAATATAAATGTTTATACAATCAAATACTAAGATAAGATAAAAACGACAAGTGGGCAGTACGATTTTAATAACAAAGATGTTAAAATTAAAATAAAACAAAGAAGACAAACCCACTAAAAGAATGACTGTATAAAATTCACGAACGGCACTTCGGAGTTTCGAGCTTATTAGCTCTCATCAGTCGAAGATAGGGATAGCTATAGATGTCACCTATAGATTGGTGTCTTTCAACATTAATGGTAATTCGGAGCATGTTTATAAGCTCCGTCGGGTGGGAGAAATTTACGAGCGCTCTATTTTCGACTGATGAGAGCTAATAAGCTCGAAACTCGAGTTTCGAAGTGCCGCGCGTGAATTTTACTCATTATTTTAGTGGGTTTGTCTTCTTCGTTTAACACTTTTATTATTATTTATTTTTAAACATTACTTTCTTACGTTACGAATATTTCTATTGTGAGTTAGTATTTTCTGTTTAGCTTTAAATTAAACAACTGTATTGATGACTAGGAATAAAAATATTGAATGTTTCGTTTAGTAGTCTTTCCTTTTTTACAATACGCTAACCTTAACCTGATTTTAGGGTTTTGTTTGTTTCTATATTATTTGTTTTTGTATTGAATAAGTCATATGATTTGTGTATTGTGTAGTAGCGTATTCAGCTAACATAATTTACACACTTATTTATTTTACGTGAAAAATATAGAAAACAGTAAAATGAAATTCAGTAGTTTATATTTTGAATTGTGATCTAATAATTGATACTAGAGCTTTCGCATTTCAATAGCTCAATGCTTCAAAAACATCCAATATAAAATAAAACTCATCACTAACGCTAATAAACAATTACGAAAAACCTCAACAATAGAGATTTTTATTTTTATGCCTCTATGCTTCCTATTTCATACTGTAATAGCAAGAGAGCTATACAAACTTTATTTTATGTATGCGGTATGATTTGATTACAAAACAAGTAATTCAATATTTTAGGGATGTTTACCAGTGATTGAAAAATAATGAGAATTCAATGAAATTGAAGTATGTTCAATATAATTTAATGATATACTATTTATTAGCAAAATTTAATAAAGCTGGACTAAACCTTTATGGAGATTTAGAGAGGATTTAAAGTTTCAAGTTTTTTATTATACAGTTAAATGGGCCAGCATCCATGTCACATACTAAATTCTAAAATATTTAGGATGTAACTATGGATGGACTAAACTTTTTCCAATTTCGTTTACTTTCGACGCTAAAACATTTTAGCTTACGTTTAGTCTAGTTATCTTAAAAGGGTACTTGTCTTGAATTGAAATAGCGTCTATAATTGCTTTACGTGGGGCACCTGTAATAACATAATCCCCACGTTTTTCCAAGAGGAAGTGATTGAGATACGCCCAATCAGCCCGCAAATGCAATTGTTACCAGTTACTCACTGGTCGGAGTGAGGTTGCCTATCCACCATCTACTAGCTCACCAGGCTAGTACCGGAACTATTAAATTAATACGTGCTCACCCACCGGGACTTTCCCGCCCTCTTTGCGGGAGTTGAGTTCTTTGTCCAGCATTAGCACTATTCCACCAACCCAGGTGAGGTACATCAGAATCCTCCAGCCCTCTTTCATGCCTTGATAAGTTCCTTTACCCAACCTAAGTTGAGGCCACCGCCTGATCGAATCCAACCTAAGGTGTGACGGGACTTGGTTTGGTCGAGGCTACTTCATAGGTCCCATCGAAGTAGCATCCCGGTGTGTACTCGTTACGGTGAAGTTGTGTTGAATATGAGAGTATTTCTGGGAATCTGACGACTGGGTCATCTCCGAGACGCTACTTGGTGGTATGCAATTTCCCATAGGTCAGCGAGCGCACTCACTGTTCGGGATAAATCTCACTTAATTCTTCTCCATTCGTCTAGATCAGACAGCGGAAAACTCGATCCATATCAGACCCTGACGTCAGGTAAGAATCAAATCACCCACACCGGACCCTCTTGTTAGTAGAGCTTCCTCCGCAACGTTTTAGTCATCGTCGAGAAAAACTTGAATGTAACTCTCCTACATTACATTCTGATTGCGTCACTCGTTACCCAGACAAACCTGGGATTGGATAGACAACAACCGTGTAAACAAGAAAAAAAATTGTGTTCTCCAATTTGCTTCAAACTTTCAGAAATGATTCTTTAATCTATAACGGTCATATTGCCAAAAAAGGCATCACTTGTATTTACGACCTTGATGTACCACGCTGGTAAAGGTCAAAATGCTAGCTTAGCGTAGAAGTATCACCTACTCGCAGGTTATAGTTCATTTTGACGGGATTAGCGAGTAAAACAACTGCATCCGGAAATTCCTACTATGCGCAAAGTTATGTCAAGTAAACCATTAAAAATAATGGAACCTGTTAGTGATATGAAGGGAGTTTCTTATGTATTACATGCATTCAGTATTTACAATAAATTTTGCTTTAGATACACCTACATTTATGCACTGAGTCCAAGACGTCTAGAAGATCTAATTCTACATGTGAGTAGGCGCTACGTCTATGGAAAGTTAGCATTTTGACCTTTACCGCCCGGGTGCACTAGATTTTTTCTGTTTCCAAATTTGTTCAGTGGAGCCAAGTAAGTATTAATATACTTACGGTATATACGGTTTTCGGTAAGTATTAATTATCGAAAATGTGGATGATAAACAGCAAAAGTTTCGTAGAGAAAAATCTGAGCTCATTAAATGAAAACATTGCACGAACAACCACGGGAAATTCAAATCGTAATCTACTGTTTCTAATACAATTCTTATGCTGCGATTATAAAAACCATTATTTTATTCACCATTTCTGAACAATATGTCATGATATGAATGTCATGATATTTGACTTACGGAAAAAGGAATTCACCCACTCTATAATATTAAATAGACTTATTTATAAAATTTCAAAGCGACACGTTAGATGGGTTGCCTAATCTCAATTTCAAAATTATAATTTTGAGTGATTTGTTTTTTATGAAGTTAAGTATGATAATCAACATGCACACTAGTACACTATAGTCTGATAAAGTTTATCTGGAAAACTAATTTTTCCATAGAATTTAATTAATTTTCTTTGCCCACCAACGATGTGGGAGACGATTATCTAATTTTTCAATTTTAATGCAATTTAGGCCAAACTTAATATAAGATTTAACCTAAAACAGACAAGGTGTATTGTAATGGGGAGGTATACAAGTATCTACTACCTTACCTTAGCATTTAATAGTAAAAAAATGTGTTTTCATGTTAACCACATTCTTCAGTTGTAATTAGTTTCTTTTATTTCAAGATCTTACAGCTCTTTGCTAAATAACTTTGGTGGAGCATTGTGAAGCTGCTTCTGTACCACAATATTGTTGCTATCTTAAATGTAGGGACTACTTTTTATTAATGACATCAGATAAACAACAAAAGCTTTTTTGACATAGTTACAATTATTTACAACAATGGATACTATGGAAACTGTGCTCTTCGAGTAAATAGATCTGAAATACCGAACGAGGCTTAAGGTTGGAAGTTAACAAACTCCGGAAAAATTGCCGTTGACGTGGCTACTAGTACAACATATTTATAGCTCCTTTATCTTCAAATAGTAGCGACAACGATTAATCTCACCGCTGTAGCAAAAGCATCAGAACGATGTTGGGGACATTGAATGTTACCAGATTACCAGTTGTTTGATAATAATCATGCAGAAAAATATTCACAATTTAACACTAATTTGATAATGGGCATTCATGTTCTGTAAAAATGACGATATTAATATGATATATACCTTCGTAATTGTAATTCTTTAACAACTTTTTATTGAATTTCCGCAACACCCTGCATGTAATATTTTTTCTTTATTTAAGTTTATACCAGTTTCGCTCCAGGATGTCGCTATTATTTGAAATATATGGTCACTTCTCCCCTTGATACATATATATGTCTCTTTTTCTTTCATACTAAATATGAACTTTATTTACCTCCACTCCTGTCTGTTCTATATAATTTTGGCCCCTTCGGTATAAGTAGGAAAAAATCAGATTTTACATGTTTATAGTAAAATAAAGACATTTTGTACATTGCGATTTGAGACTGCAATTTTAGAGTGCTAAAACTGAATCGCGATATAAGCAGATGAACAATAGTTACACATAGCCGTCAGAGAGCTATAAGATAGGGCAGTATTATTTAGTATTTTAGTTAGTATTTATTATTGTATACAGTTAAAATTATAAAGCGTTCTAAAGTACATATTATGTTCATTAATTTTAGGTTATGATCTATGTATGTGTTTGTTTTTTAAATTGTAGTTTTCGTTTGCGCTTTGTCAATAAATACTATTATTGAAAAAGTAACTATTTTCATGCTTAAAAAGAGTATAGGTATATATTCAATTTCGGTCGCAAATGGGCTCCAAGTGGTCTAGTTACATCACTGCTATCGAATATAAAACCATCAAACCAAAATACGTGAAATGGCGATGTTGAACTCGGTAGGCAAGCGTTAATAAGCAGGATATCCTCTTATACTAACTATTCTATTATCCTCCTACTACATATTCTACGTATAAACGTACAGTAGGAAAAACAGGATTCGTGCCTAGATTCGAGCATTCTACAAAACCACTTTAATAAGACAATACATACTGAGTGGATGATGTAAACTATAGAAACCATACAATAATAATTATATTATATGAATAGAGAAATTGTAAATTTCTTTTAAAGAGGAATTATAAATTCAGGAAAGTAACCCAGTAATTAGTTACTTTTATGTAATACAACTAAACATCCTGAATTAAAAGAAGGATATTTTCTGAAGTATTCTGGTGTATTTGTATTGTGTATTTCATTTGTCGTTTTTTTACATTCTGAACACCTAACGATTGTAATTATTTAATTAGGTTATACAGAGAGAAATTCTTGAATAACTTATGCAACTTTGGGTTCGCAAGTTTTTATTAACTTTGTGTTACGCAATGTTAAAATATAAATTAATTTCTGTTAGAGAGATTCTAATGAGCACAAAGTTGACTAATTTAATAAAACAAATAGTAATATGTAAAACAGTCTATATTGAATTGATGTGTATATATATTTACATAATTGCCAACGATGTGATGACTTTATTAGCTACTTTAGCGCCTAAAAAGTGGTTTTCTTGTTTAAGTACCGCAATGAGGTCTAATAACACTAACACTTGGAAAGTCTGGAAAGAGCACCTGTATCTATAATCTTGGATAGACTATATCAGATCTTATTACATAGCTACTATACCTTACAGCTATACGGCCAACCGAATGACTTGACAGTAAATATTTTTCATCATTATCTGGCTTACTCTTCTCTCGACAAAAAGGGTACGCAAATTAAGTTTAAATATGTTTGCAGACCAGAATTTAATAATGTATTTATTGGTAAAATACACAAATTTGTCTAAGTCAACAAATCTGACTTTTACGGTATTACAATGATGCAAACTACACTACACTTTCGGTGCTCGGTGATCAAGTTCTCTACTGCTTGATGCTGTATTAGCTCTGACAAGGCTGCAGCTCGATGCTGTATTTATAGTTTGTGCTTCCGTGGTTGAGAGTTTCTTTGTTTGGTGTCGTCCTTAGTTTGACTTTCAAACTGGTCTGTGAAGAACCGTGGGTGCAAACGACCCTTTGGCACGCTAGACGTGACTTAATAAAATAACATTTACATTAAGCCGAATGTTATTAGAATACATTACAATATATTATTATGGAATATAATTAGAATAAATTATAATATACTAAAAAGATAAAACATATCTTTGCATAAAAATATATGTGTAAGTTAATTATTAAAAGTGAATTAATGTATGGAAATTAGAGCTATATGTAACTCGAATAGTTTATTACACTTATGTCGCTTAGTTTCTGATATATTTTAATTTTTCTTGTTTATAACATTGTTAATAGCCGTCTATTGACATGTATTCTCTAAAAACCATTTCATATTAATTGTTATGATATGATGAGTCGAATTACTTGAATTGATTTGAACTTATAACAAATTAAGTTGATCTTGGTATTCTGTAACGTCAATTGTTATGCACCGATTGAAGAGAAAACAAATAGCAACAAGTAGCAATTGAAATGCCGCCAATTGTTGAAAACTTAGGAAATAACAGCGCATGCGCGAACTGTCGCCATCTACTGTCGGTCTCGTTGTACTTGACATGTTTGATATGTTGTAGTTACATTAGAGCTGGAATTCGCTACTTCAGTTTAATTTACTATTACATCTTATAAGCAACAGTAAATTGTCAATTACGGGAAAACTGCGGCAAACATGTAAAAGGAATATCTTAAAGATTCCTGAGTATTTTTTAATTTTTTTTAATCTTAATAACGAGTAACGACTAAATAACGATGTTGATAGTTGGAGGAAGCAGTAACAGCACTTATTTATTTATAATATGTATTTATGTATCAGGTGAGATTTTAAACAAAACGAACAGTCTGGTCGGGCATGGTCGCAAGGCTTTCGTAGTGTTAAAGATTTACCTGCCTGTAAACAAAACAAGACGAAGCAAACAGGAATCGGTTTTTAACGTAATAATAAATAAACTTTTGTGAAATTACTTTTCTTGAAGTTTATTTTACAAATACATTGGTTTTCTTTCCACACAAAATACTTTTTATAGAATTATTTAAATTATTAAAGTTAAACAAAGTTTTGAATACATATCAACTACTGGATAGCAATTGATGTGGCTCTTCAATTTATATTTATGACATAGCAATCGATTGATATAGGTGGTTTGAGAATACCAATTTTTGCAAAATCATTTATTATGGTTGTCCCACAACAATCAATTGAAGTGTAACAATCGACATGATTGCTTACAGAATAGACCTGATTGTCTATAAATTTTGTGAAACAAAATGAATCTCAGTTAAGTACAGCACCTCAAATCAAAGTGAGTTATGGTATCTGTAACCTAGGAAGACTAATTGGATGGTTCGATGTCTAACATGAGTGACCTATTAATAAATTAAATGTACAAAAATTCTGCGGCGTTCGTTGATTGTAAACAAAACAAGACCACCAAAAGGTGAGGTTAGAGGAATCGGTAATAATAAATAAACGTTTGTGAAATTACTTTTCTTGAGGTTTATTTTGCAAATATATTGGTTTTCTTTTCACATAAAAGACTTTTTACAGAATTATTATATTTTAGTAAAAATAAAACAACAAAGTTTTGAATACATAACGAAGTACATAACAACTGCTGAATAGCAATTCATTGTGGCTCTTTAATTTATTGTTATGATATAGTTATCGATTGATACAGAAACTGCTTAGAGAATACAGAAGAGAACAAAATTGCTTCTTATGGTTGCCCCATAACAATCAATTGAAGTGTAACAATTGATATGACTGCTTACAAAATACAGGGTGATCCAAATTGAATGAGGACGGTTTGAATTTACCGCCATGTTAAATTATTGTCACATTGGCAACATCAATACTTTTAGTGGTAGTGGTAGTGGTAGTGGTAGAGGTAGTGGTAGTGGTAGTGGTAGTGGTAGTGGTAGTGGTAGTGGTAGTGGTAGTGGTAGTGGTATACTACTACCACTACCTACTAGTAGTAGTAGTAGTAATAGTAATAATAAAAATAATAATAATAATATATAAGGCGACACGACAAAGTTTGTTCCTACCTCCACTATCATATAGGAAAAGCAATGGAGATGGAAAGGGAAGAATTTTGGTACAACCATCAACCAAAATCAGTTGAAACAAATAAGGAAGTCACAATCATATGGAACCAGCAAATACATATTGACCGAACTATTACTGCCAACAAACCCAATATAATTGTGAAAGACAACCAACAAGACCTGCCTAATAATAGATGTGGCAATCCCAAAGGACAGAAACACAAATCGAAAAGAAGCGGAAAAACGGCTGAAATACAAAAACCTCAGCATTGAAATACAAAGAATGTGGAGTTTAAAGACAAAAGTAGTACCAATTATAATCGGAGCACTGGGCACGGTATCAACTAGTTTAGAAAAAAACCTCAACGAGTTGCCCGGGGTTCAATATGTATCAGACATACAGAAAACAACCGTCTTGCAAACAGCACACATTATACGCAAAGTATTATAAACAACTAACACTACAGTCCTAGGAATATGGTTTATTCCCGATTGTAGAAGTGATACCGGTGTTTAAAAAACCGAGAATAGAAAGAAAATAATAATAATAATAATAATAATAATAATAATAACAATAGCAATAGCAATAGCAATAGCAATAGCAATAGCAATAGCAATAGCAATAGCAATAGCAATAGCAATAGCAATAGCAATAGCAATAGCAACAGCAACAGCAACAGCAACAGCAACAGCAACAGCAACAGCAACAGCAACAGCAACAGCAACAGCAACAGCAACAGCAACAGCAATACCAATACCAATACCAAAAGCAGTAGCAACAGCAACAGCAACAGCAACAGCAACAGCAATAACAATAATAATAATAATAATATCCCGCAGGGTGGCTGAAAGCGGGCAGCCATTGGGGAGTAGCGCCCCCACGGGAACCAGCTCAGTACACTTCGTTCCAACACACATACCTGCCCGTAAACACAACCATATAAACACACAGTTTTCTATTTTAACCCAAACACACATACACTACACACACGTACACTGCATACGGGCAGGTCACCAACACGCACACTCATTCCTTGTTTGGCAGCGTGGGGAACTAGTAGCAGTTTGGGATCCTTGGGCTCGCCTGCTGGAGGGTACAGCGGATAAAACTGGGTTACCGGGTGTGCACTCCCAGGCTGCAAGGTAGTACAGGGGCCCGGGTCGGTCTAGCCAACATGACCTGGCTGCCCTGTCAACTTGCGAAAATCTCGCTTATGCCGTAATGCCAGGTGGCGCCTGGACCGGGAACCTTGCGGTATAATGCGGGGGGCTCCGTCGAGGCCACCAGAGTCGGGTTCTTTGGAATCCTTTGGCTGTTGCTGGTTCCTTAATCTATCAAACACTAAAAGGAATGAAAAACACGTTCTGTAATATACATACACAATTTACACACAATAACCAAACTTAAAGAATGGACGTTTATACAGAAAATAATGATCCAAAAGTGCCCCTGACTCTAAAAGCGGAGCTTCCCGGCTCCACCCATTTTTCTTTGTTTGATCCCCCACCCCCAATTAACCCTCCCAATCCTTTCAATCCCACCATATTAAACCCTATAGCGTCTGAGAACGCGATAAATCCGAATTTTAAGAGAAAAATGCCTGATTCTCCTGTTCGTGAAAGTAGTGGTGATGAGTCTGTATCTGTGAGAGTACCTATTAGTTACTCTAGAGTGAATTTTGTTGTAGTAAAGAGAGTAGATGGAGATTTTGTCAATGTTAGTCCGTTTCTTATTTCGAGAGTTATTAAACATAATGTTGGTGATGTAAAATCTATCAAGAAAATAAAAGAAGGCTTATTAATTGAAACCGCAAATAAGGAGTAAACCATTCGGTTACTCGAAATAACCAAGTTTGAAACCTTCAATGTGAAGGCTTCCGTCCATGGGACTCTGAACTTTACCAAAGGGGTTATTACATGTAGACATCTCGATAGCTGCAGCACAGAGGAAATTAAAACAGAATTGAAGCGATATAGGGTAGTTCATGTAAAACGGATGACTTTTAGGCGACAAGGAACATTACATGAACGAATTAAGGTTGCGTATTACAGTCTTCCTGTACGCCCCTATATTCCAGCACCCATGAGGTGTTTTAAATGTCAGAGTTTTGGCCATACGGCAAGTAATTGTCGTAAAGAACAGATATGTGTTTGTGGTAAACCGGTTCATTTGGAACAACCCTGTGAAAATCCTATCGTATGTGTAAACTGCCAAGGTGACCATTCAGCCAGGTCTTTTAATTGCCCCGTTTACAAGAGGGAAGCTGCAATTCAGAAAATTAAAACTACCAGAAGGATTAGCTACATAGATGCGAAACAAGAATACGAACGCATGTCACCTACACCTACACAAGTGTCGTATTCTAACATTTTGAAAAGTACCCCTTCCGTAAATACTAATATTGTACAAGTATTGCTTCCAGAAATACGTAAAATAATGAGTGAAGTAGTTATTTCGATTCTGGAGAAATACAATATTAGGATGCCAGAAACGCAAAAGTCAACAACAATAGAAGAAAATTCGAGTGCGAATACTACACCTGAAGTAGCTCTACAAGTCAATACAGTCAGTATCAAAAATAGCCACCCCGCTAATGAGAGGCGACCGATAAATTGTTCTCCAGGACCTAGCAGGCTTCTGAGTGTGGACTTGGATACAAGTCTGGAGTCTATTGACACCAGCATTAAAAATAAAACTGGAACAAAGAAAAAAAAGGTTGGCAGAAGGGAAGACCACGTAAGAAGTAAACTCGATCAATTTGATCACAATAATTGTAACAAGGGTCAAGTCAATTTTTTTTCAATTTTAACATCTCACATTATGAACAAAAACTGCATCATTCAATGGAACTGTCGTGGCTTCTTAAACAAACTAAGCTCGATTCAATTACTTATTAGTGAGTACGACCCTACTTGTTTTTGTTTACAAGAAACTTATTTTAGGGCAAATCGTCAATACCACCTAAGCAATTATAACATCATTCGGCGAGATGAAATGGACTGAAATAGAGCACATGGTGGAGTAGCTATATGCGTTAAAAACGATGTTATACATACAGCTATAAACCTAAATACCAATTTATAAGCAGTATCAATACGTATTAAATTCCCTACCAGTTTAACCATTTGCTGTGTATATTTCCCTAGTGTGACATGGGATACCAGTGACTTTCAAACTTTATTAAATCAGCTACCTCCACCATATATAATATGTGGTGATTTTAACTCGCACAGTCTTACATGGGGTTCTTTCAAAAATGATCATCAGGAAGAGAGATCAGGAAGAGTATTAGAAAGTTTTTTAGACAAGCTAAATGTCTGATTACTCAACAATGGAGATAAAACTCACCTTGACGCATCTACAGGAAAACTTGGTGCGATTGATCTCACTTTATATTCTCCGCCTTTATTAAACTCTTTAGAGTGGTCAGTCACGTCAGATCTACACTTCAGTGATCATTTTCCTATCGTTATTAGCAAAATAGGCTCTATAAACAAATCCAAAATAATCGCATCTAAATGGTTGTTGAGCAAAGCTGATTGGGACTCTTATAGAACAGAGGTAGATGAACTTATAACTTTGACAGAATTAGATCCTTCAATAACTGAAATAACAGGTATTATCCTAGAAGCAGCAAACAGACATGTTCCCAAATCAAAAGAAAGAAATTACAAGAAGGTTGTGCCGTGGTGGAGCGAAGAGATTTCACGCAGTATCCGAGAGAAGAAGCAAGCTTTTAAGCTTTTCAGACGTGATCCCACCATGGATCACCTAATAGCCTTTAAGAAAGCTAGAGCCTCTTGCCGGAGGAAAATCGTTGAAGCGAAAAAGAGTTCATGGAGAGAATATGTCTCGAGCATGTCTTCTTCTTCAGAGGTTGGTGAAGTATGGAGGAAAATACGAAGTATTACAGGGAAAAAGACCTTCCCTGATATCAATTTCAAAGTAGACGATAAAATTGTATCAGAAGATAGGGAAATAGCAAATCAAATGGCACAACATTTTTCCAACATATGCAACACCGATGAAGAAGAAGAATTATTAACAGAAAATCTAAACCTACCTCCTAACGATGATGCCGATTACAACCGTTTATTCACAGTTGATGAGCTCAATGATGTACTTGAAAATAGTCAGAACACTGCACCTGGCAACGACCATGTTACAAATGCATTTTTAAGGCAAATGTCGGATAATGCAAAGGTAACCTTACTTAGTGCTTACAATAAGATATGGACTGATGATGAATTACCCGACAGTTGGAAGGAAGCAATCGTGGTTCCTATTCTAAAACCAGGAAAAACTCCAACGACACCAGTTCATTTCAGGCCCATATCACTCACAAGTTGTCTGTGTAAATCTTTGAAAAGATGATCAATAGAAGATTGGCATATGTATTAGAATCGAGGAAATTACTGAGCAAATTTCAATTTGGATTCAGGAAAAACCGTTCAACCGTAGATGCGTTGACGTATTTAGAAAATGCCATACAGGGGTGTTTCATTACAAATCTGCATTTGTCAGCTGTTTTTGTAGACCTGAAAAGTGCCTTTGATACAGTGAAACGCCGAAACATAATAGAACAACTTTATGCTTGGAATATAAAGGGAAACTTAACCAGATTTATTTGTTCATTTCTTAGTGGAAGATCAATGAGGGTTAAAATAGGTAATTCCGTGTCTAATAGCTTCCCTTTAACGAATGGAACTCCTCAAGGATCCAGTTTAAGCGCAACACTGTTTCTTATTGCGTTACAACGAATATTAAAGTCTGTTGAAAGGTCGGTCTATTACTGCGCATATGCAGATGATATAGTTTTATTCCAATTTGGGAAATGTTTTAATAATATAGAAACATCCCTACAAACCGCATTAAATACACTCGCAGTCGAATCGAAAAAAGCAGGATTGTGTATCTCAAGAGAGAAAACTGTATGCCTGCATTTCTGTCGCAAACGGAGTACATGTCAACGTAATCACGCTCTTCAACTCAATTCGATGCCCATACGCAACACAGATAGCACTCGATATCTAGGAATGGTTCTAGACTCAAAACTCAGCTGGACTGCGCATATTAATGACTTAAAAGCTAGATGCAACAATATTATTAATATATTAAAAGCACTTTCTAATGTTCATTGGGGCTCAGACCGACAAACGCTTTTAATGGTTTACATAGCAATGGTTTTATCAAGAATTGATTATGGAAGCGTCATATATTCAGCTGCTAAACCAAGTCGTCTACGTGTATTAGACTCAGTTCACCATTCAGGAATCCGACTCTCTACAGGCGCTTTTTATACGAGCCCTGTGTCAAGTTTGTACGTAGAGTCAGGACTAGAGTCTCTACAGCTACGGCGCGAACCCCTTCTGTTAAATTATAGGAATAAAGTACTTAATCAACAGTATAATCCTAATAGGATGTCATTCTGTAGTTCTCCTTTGTTGCAACGGTATGTTAATAGAACATCGTCTACGAAACCAGCTGCAATAAGATCCAAAATACTCTCGATGCGCTTGAATATTCCAGAAGATAATTTATATATTACGGATGATTCTAATTTTGTCGACCCATGGATTACTCCAAACGTGGTTTGCCGTTTGGATCTAGAAAGATATAATAAAGATACTGCTAACTTACTTATAAAACAAGACCTACTACAAATCATTGACAGTTATAAGCCTTGTGAAATGCTATTCACTGACGGTTCCAAATCTCATTCAGGTACTGGATGCGCAGTAGTAACTCGGGATTCAACAATGACGTGTATACATGGGAGATGTATGCTATTCTGCAAGCACTCTTGGTTTGTCGGGAATCATTATCTGCAACGCTCCTGATTTGTACTGATTCTATGTCATCGCTCATAACATTAAAAGACAAATTCTCGAAAGAGCCTATTGTGCGTGAAATGTATTCTTTAATATATGAATGTGCAAATCAAGGGAAAATAATAGTTTTGGTATGGGTTCCTAGCCATGTAGGTATTGCTGGTAATGAAAATGCAGATAAAGGTGCCAAACTGTAAATGAATCAGTTAAATACTGTACATACCAGAAAAAATTAACACGCCGAGAAGAAGTTGTCTATTGCCGACTTCGAATCGGTCATACACGTATGACACATTCCTATCTGCTTAGCGGAGAAGACAGACCAGAATGTGTCATCTGTCAGGTTCCCTTGACAGTGCAACATATCCTGCTTAATTGCATTGAATATGGACAATTCAGAAGAACCTGTAACTTATCTGCATCAATGGAACAAGAACTAAAAAATAAAAAAACAAATATTAATAAATTACTAAAATACTTACAAGTAACTGGCTTGCTTCAAAAGATATAGTTAATAGACTTGTTATGTTATTTTACACATTTCAACTATATTTTATGTTTTGAAGGCGTTTATTTATCAAGTTTGTTTTCATGTTTACAAAGTCTATGCTTACTTATTTACATTTTATCTATACATTCTATTTTACTTATACAATAGTTTTATATATGTATATATACACCATTTTATTTATACAAAAAAATTTTTGTCCCATTAGTTTTATACAAAATATGTTATCTTCACGCTGTTTCTGTCGTATGTATTATAGTAGATTGTGATTATTGTTAATCAGACGATTATAAACTAGTACTAGTACATTAGAAAGTCGGTGAAATGACCATAGCAGTCGAAACCGCCCAAATTTAATAAAAAAAAAAAAAAAATAATAATAATAATACCCCCATGGGTACCAGCTCAGTACACCTCGTTCCAACACACATACCTGCCCGTACACACAGTTTTCTAAATTATTCCAAACACACCTACACTAAATACACGTACCCTGCATACGGGCAGGTCACCAACACTCACACTCATTCCTTGTTTCACAGCGTGGGGAACTAGTAGCAGTCTGGGAGCTTGGGCTTGCCTGCTGAATGGGTACAGCGGATAAAACTGGGTTCCGGGGTGTGCACTCCCAGGCTGCAAGGTAGTACAGGGGCCCGGGTCGGTCTAGCCAACATGACCTGGCTGCCCTATCAACTTGCGAAAATCTCGCTTATGCCGTAATGCCAGGTGGCGCCTGAACCGGGAACCTTGCGGTATAATGCGGGGGGCTCCGTCGAGGCCACCAGAGTCGGATTCACATGAATCCTTTGGCTGTTGCTGGTTCCTCAAGATGTCAAACACAAAAAAGAATAAAAACCACGCACTTCATATACATACACATCACAAATACACTCGTTTTATTAATTACAAACATGGAAGACGATACAGAAAACAACGTTTCAAAAGTGCCCCTTGCTACGCAACCGGAGCTTCCCGGCTCCACCCCTACTACCAACCCTCCAACCTCTCCCAATCCCTCTATTATCCAACTGCTAGTTTTGGTGGATCACCCACCCAATCCTGTTAATCCCCAACCTAGTTTTAGTGGTGACAACTCCAATAATGTCCCCAATAATAGTCCTTCGATTAAAAGGAAAAAAGGCGATTCATCGCCCGTGATTGAGATTGTGGAGACAGCCCGTACGAAAGTACCTATCAGCTATTCAAAAATAAACTATCTCGTAGTTGAAAGAGAAGATGGTAGAGATTTCTCGAGTGTAAGTCCTTTCATTATATCTCGCACGCTGAAAAATTTAGTAGGTGAAGTAAGGAATGTTAGGAAGATAAAGGAAGGTCTGTTAGTTGAACTTACTGATAAAGAGCAGACGATGGGTTTATATAAAGTGGAGATGTTCGATCAATTCGAGGTTAAAGTTTACCCCCATCGAACTTTAAATTTTGTTAAAGGAATCATTACCTGCAAAGATTTGAATAACTGTTCGGTAGACGAAATTAAAAGCGAGTTAAAAAACCAGAAAGTAGTAGATGTTAAACAACTTACAGTTAGACGACAGGGTGAGGTCCAAAATACGTCATCATACCTTTTGACTTTTATGGGTAGTCACCTACCTGAAAGAATTAAACTGGCATTCTACTCATTACCTGTTCGAGCCTACATTCCAGCTCCTCTTAGATGCTTTCGTTGCCAGAGGTTTGGGCATACTGCGATGAATTGCAGAAGAGATCCTGTATGTGTATCCGGCAAGCCGGAGCATCAAGGAAGACCCTGCAAAGTTCCCTTAAAATGTCTTAATTGTGAGGGTGAGCACTCGGCCAGATCATTTAATTGCCCTGTATATAAGCAGGAGATTGCCATTCAAAAAATAAAAACTCTGAAGCGCTTGAGCTACTTTGAAGCAAAACAAGAATATTTGAGAATGTCTCCGCCTGTTCAACAGGTCTCGTACGCGAGAGTAGTGCATCAAAAACAACAACCTTTAGTCTCAGAATTGTTACCAGAAATAAAAAAGATGATTGTAGAGGCAGTCAGAACTACAATTGAGAACTATAAGATTATTCAGCCCAAACCACCTGCTACCATACCTTACCCACCCCTATCCATATCCCAAAACATTCCTCTTTTTGTTATATCCACCGAAACAACCCAGATGTCCCAACCCACAACGGACTCTGAAGACTCACCACCTATTCAAAAATCTCCTTTATCCATCTTTCCAGACCCTACCCGAATTACAACTCTATCCCAGAATCTATCGTCGAATTCTGAACCGCCGGCAATAAAACTTGTGTCATCAAAGATAAAAAAGAAAAGATGGCCTAAAGGCAAGCCGAGAGGCTCAAGAAAATCCTCATAGTAATATTCTATAATCATTATATATATGTATATTTTTTATTCTTCCTCCTACTGGTAATAAAATCATTTTTCCTTCCTTTTCACAATGGTCTTAAATATGCACGCATATTTACAAATTCATTTCATTCAATTCATGGATAGATCCAACAACCACCTTATACAAATAAATTGTAACGGTCTTATATACCACTATCCGGAAATCAAAAAGATCATTGTTGAAAAAAGTCCGTTTTGTCTATGTTTCCAATAAATTAGGTTGAAACCCAACCAAACCTTTAATTTGAGGGGTTATAAATGCTTTTGGGTCGATAACATAGGCGGTGATAGAGCAAGTGGAGGTGTAGCTGTGTTCGTTAGGAATGATGTATCTGTGGAGGAATTCGTCCTCAATTCTGCCGTTCAAGTGATATCAGTTACGGTATCTTACCCGGTCAAGATGACTATCTGCAATGTGTATTTGCTAAATGGACCGAGGAACAGAGCAGCTATGCAAAACATAGTTGACCAGCTGCCCACGCCGTTTCTCCTTCTAGGAGATTTCAATTCACATAATCAGATGTGGGGGTCAGAAACTACGGAATTGAACGGCAGAATTATGGAAGATATCATTTCTGACAACGATCTCTTTCTCTTGAATACGGGACAGCCTACTTACATCATTAACTCCGGATCCAACTCCTTTTCCAATCTGGATTTATCGATTTGCTCTCCACCTCTATCCACGAACATAGAATGGAACACGATGGAAGGAGAAATATTCTCGGATCATATTCCGATATGCATGTCTTTCCCTCATCATGCTAACACCTTGTCACTCCCACCACGGTGGATGACAAAAAAGGCCGACTGGGAAAAGTATACATCCGCTGTACCCGAGGTCCCTATTACAAATGACATCTCTGAATACGTTAATAATATAACAACAGCGATTCTAGGAGCAGCCTCAGGTAGTATCTCGAAGTCGTCGGGACGTCTACCAAAAAGAGCAGTACCGTGGTGGAATGATGACATTGCAACTGCAGTTAGAAGGAAGAAGCAGGCATTTAACGACTTTAAAAGAAATCCAACGCCTGAAAAGTGTATAATTTTTAAAAAATTCCGTGCCGAAGCAAGGCGGTTAATACAGTGTTCGAAACGTAGGAGCTGGAAAGAGTATGTTTCAACTCTTACTTCTGCTACTCCATCTAGTGAAACCTGGAACAAAATTAGAAAAATTTCTGGCAAACAAGTCAATAATCTACCATCACGGCTTGTCACCAACGATACAGATACAACAGAACCAGAAATGATGGCTGAAATTATGGCAAAACATTTTGAAAATGTTAGTAGCTCTAATAATTATAGTCCAGAATTTCAACGCGTTATATCCGATACTGAGTTTTATTTGGACTTCAGTACCGAAGCCTCTTACAACTATAACCAGGATTTCACTATAGTGGAGTTAGAACGTGCTCTTAGATCTTGCAAAGAATCAGCTCCCGGTCCAGATGGAATATCCTATTCCATGTTAAGATATCTCCCTTTATCTGGCAAGAACTCTCTATTACAACTATACAACAAGATATGGCATTCGGGTGAATATCCACAAAACTGGAAAACCGCGATAGTGATTCCCATCCTGAAACCCGGGAAAAACCCAGAATATCCCACGAGTTATAGACCCATTTCTCTTACCTGTTGTATGGGTAAACTGTTGGAAAAATGGTCAATTACCGCTTGATGTGGCATATTGAAAGGCATAATCTGTTATCTCCGTATCAACACGGGTTTAGGCGTAACAGATCCACAACGGATAACCTCGTAGCCTTGGAAAACGCCATACAAAATAGTTTTGCCTTACGCCAACACACAGTCGCGGTGTTCATTGACACCGAAAAGGCGTATGACATGATCTGGCGCCACAACATTGTGAAAACCCTGCATGATTGGGGGATCAGGGGCAGAATGGGTCTAATAATAGAGAGTTTCTTGTCAGATCGTAGAATACGCGTTAGAATGGGTAGTACATCATCAACTGCTGTTTCCATAGAGAATGGAATTTCGCAAGGATCGAATCTAAGTGTTACTCTGTTTATTATAGCCGTAAACAAACTTTTAGAAGCAATTGGAGATTCCGTAGAAAAGGTTTTGTACGTAGATGACCTTTGTATATATACATCTGCCGCTGCAGCGGAAGACTTATCCAGAGACCTGCAAACCGCAATAGACCAAATCTCTGTCGTGGCTAATAACATAGATTTTAAATTCTCGGCGCAAAAAAACACTTGCGTACATTTCTGTCGTCTGCGGTCTTGCCAAGGCAATCCTCGCCTTACTCTATACGACGCACAGTGCGTTGTTTAAATGGAAAGTCTGGTCAAAAATAAAAAGTGTGTCTTTTTGTACAAAATCTGTGCAATTTCTCACATTAATTGGTAGATTATACTTAGATGCTGTATAATTTATAGAGTAAGATTATTTTCTGTAAATATTCCTGTAAAATGAGATAAATAAATTTAAATCAAACCAACTGGTAACAAAAAAATCATGATGTAATAAATTAACTACAACTTGATGTTAAATCATAAAATTATACGGAAAACTAATTTGTATTTGTATTGCAAGATATACCTATATCTTGCATTACAAACTTGTAATGAACCAAATAGAAGAGTCTCCTTTTTACTGTGATATTTTGCCTGTAATACAGAGTCCTGATATTTATTTATTTTATACACATATTTATATTTATTTATTTTTTACTTAATTTTACAATTTTATATATACAAATATTTTATTGTAGTCGTTTCGCAATCCCTACTTTTCCCATTAATCTCCTATCGTCTTGATTTTTATCTGAAGTTGTTGTTATTAAATTATTGTATTATCTGGGTCTCACTCCAAAAACCTTTCCCGAAAAGTACGTCTATATATACATGTATATTTTATTAGAGCATATGTTTATGAATGTCTTTATGTATGAAACAAGAAGAAGAAAACAAGAACACAAAAACACAAGAGTTTTTAGTGTCTGTTCAAATGCGGCTAATAACCATAGACGTTGATGCCGCAAAATCTAAAAAGAAAAATTATAATAATAATAATATCAGCCAGTTTCGGTGGATTAGTGGTTTGCATGTTTGCTTCATAATCCAAAGATCGCAGGTTCGATCCCCGGCCGAGCTGCTAATTTTTCATAGCGGAGAAAAATTGAAAACATGCCTTCTTTTCGGATAGGAAGTAAAACTGTAGGTCCCGTGTCAATGCGATGTTTGGCACGATAAAGATACCTACTGGGGGTGGAATCCCTCAGATTCGGCTCAATTCTAGTAGGGTCGGCCAAATGATCATAGTAATCGGTGTCATGAGGTACGAAGGATGCTCTGCCATCCTGATTCCCCGCCCAAAGGAAATAAAAAAAATAATAATAATAATAATAAATAAT
Source organism: Agrypnus murinus (assembly GCA_929113105.1). NCBI lineage: Eukaryota > Metazoa > Arthropoda > Insecta > Coleoptera > Elateridae > Agrypnus > Agrypnus murinus. Next base: position 67,504,599 of record OV816025.1, read on the forward strand.
TTTTAAATTTAATATATACATCGATTTCTCGGAAGGAAGAAAATGTCTATATGAAAGAATGAAAATATTCGTAAAAATAGCTGAGACATATCACTCCAATAGATTCGAGATTTGTATCAAGTCAGCCTTGACTCTATGAATGTGACACCCCTCTTTAAACTGTAGTAAATATGAACGTAATGACGATCGGATCTTCTTGTGTTTTTAACGCACGGTAAACAGACATACGCTACCATGTAGCTTTGTGGAAATGGAATTTCCAAGGTATGTTCAAGATGATCGACAATAAATCGTTTATAGAAAACTTCGTTTTTCAAGATACAGTTCTTCATGTTGCTGCGTCACCGAATTACAGTGTTGTATCTGAAAAAAAAACAGAAGGAAAAAAAAATCCTAGAGGACGTAATGTATTTTCTCTAGTATTGTTGCCAATAATGTATTCCCATATAGAACAGCATTTTCATTCGTGTTCTTCACTTTTAATTTCACTCGGCTTTCATTAACTTTCATTCGGCGGCGAGTTACATTAATTCACTTTTAATACTTAAAGTGCATATCTATTGTATGCAGTTGAATATATTGTAATTTATTCTAATGATATACCATAATATATTATAATTTATTCTAATAATATTCTACTTAATGTAAATGGTATTTTACTAAGTCACTATTAGTGTGCCAATGGCTCGTTTGCACCCACGGTTCTGTCAAACAAACGAAGGGCGACATCAAACAAAGAAACTCTCATCCGGCCACACCCAGGAAGTACCCAGCTATAAATACTAGTGTTTCACAAGACAAGATTTCTTGTCTTGTGCACTACTTCTTGTCTTGTCTTGCAAAACAAGACAAGAATTCTAATAAACGCTTGTCTTGCTTCATTCTTGCAAACAAAAATCTTGTCTTGTTTGCAAGACTCTTGCATTTTCTTGTCTTGCATGTTTGCAGTTGGAATTTACGACGGGACTTCCCCGTTTCTTGATTTTCTTGGAATTCTTATACTGTCGCAACTCGGATGTAGCTATTAATTAGCTGTGCCGTTCTGGGCCGAATCACAACCTCATTGTCAGTAATCAATTGGACTTCGTGTAGCATACGTATGGACCAATAAAGCGTACTCAATATCGATAAAACATTTAACACAGGTTAGGACACATTCAAGGACAGATACATGACACAGCGAACGAAATAAGTATTTTACTTATAAACGGGTAAGCGAGAATACTGACAGTGTAGTGCAATTATACACAAGTCTACCCTAATGTTTTTGGAAAATGGTGAAGCCTTTATACGTCAATTCCTGGTTTGACTTTTTCAATGGCTAATAATTATAAGGGAGGGTATTATGTTCCTACCGGTAGGTAATAAATTTCTGGAAAAAGCTGTTCCTACCGGTAGGCGTTTTGTGTTTCTTTAAAAATTCACCTACCGGTAGGTCAATTCTTTTTAAATAATTTTTCACCTACCGCTTACCGATTTGTTATATTAACTATCTATATAAAGCTTAAAGGAATTGTACTGTCTGATATAAAAAAAAACAAAAACAGATTTTTTTCTCAAAGATATGTAAATATTGTAACAAGAGAGAAAAGGAACGAACCTCTTTTCGAGCGACAGGTGGTGTGTTCTGCCGCCTTCGAGAGAATGACGCATCGCACAAGCATGTAAATCAGACGCGGTTTATTCTGGTGTATTCTAGAAATACATGGTATGTTCGGGCGATTTCTGGAACGTTTATAGGATGGTATAAAGTCGACGTCGCGGAGAAAAGGAGTAGTCAACTGCAAGTCATTAACTGGGTATTACAAAATAAATAGTGAATATAAATGTTGTATTAGAAATTCATAGTCTGTAAATAATAGTTTTTAATGGTTTATAATCATAGCGTTAATTTATAGTGTATTCATTAGTGTATATAAATAAATATTTGTTTGTGAATAGACGATTTAAACAGCACTTGTATTATTATTTGAAAAAGAACGTTACAGTGTTGTCAGGTGTGGTGTTCTAAAATAAATAAAATCGCGTAATAATTAAATAAAGTGCTGTGAGAATAAATTTTTAGTGTTAAAATTAATTTCAACAAACGATTAAAATGGTGATGAAACTATTGAAAGATCTCTTAGTAATAGATTTAAAACGGGAATTGGACGAGAGGGACTTGGATAGTAATGGAAAGAAAGAAGTTTTGATAAATCGGCTAAGAGAATGGCTTTTAGAACAGAAGGAAGATCCTGAAAATTACCGCTTCGAAATACCTGGACCCGCAATTGATACTAGTTTGTTGTTAAGTAAAATGGAAGAAAGTTCTAGAAAAGCCGAAGAAAATTCTAGAAAGTCCGAAGAAAATTCTAGAATATTAAAAGAAGAGTTACTGGAAAGTTCTAGAAAAGCCGAAGAGAATTCTAGAAAGTCCGAAGAAAATGTTAGAATGCTTAAAGAAGAATTACTAGAAAAGGCCGAAGAAACTGTTAGAATGCTAAAGGAAGAAATACTGGAGAATTCCAGAAAATCTGAAGAAAGTTCTAGAAGGCTTAAAGAAGAATTACTAGAAAAGTCCGAAGAAAGTTCTAGAAGGCTTAAAGGAGAATTGTTGGAAAATGTCAAAGCGTTGGAAGATAAAGTTTTCGAAGAATTTTTGGAGAATGCCAGCGCGTTAGGACTATTGGAAGGTAGATTGGCGGAACAAGATAGGGTAATAAAGATGGTAGAAGAGAAAATAGCCCAAATGCAATTACCACCAACAACTAAGAAAGACGATATGGCCGAAATGCTGGAAGATAGAATGAGGCAACTACGGTTTCCCTCAACTTCTGAGTGGCCGTTTAATGAAGTAAAGAAACAATTTAAAGAAGAAAAGGTTCCTGCCGTAGGGATAAAAGTAAAACCACCCACGTTCGATGGAAAGATACCTTGGTCCACTTACTACAAACAATTTGAGGCGGCCGCTGGGGCCAACGGATGGACAGGCAAGGAAAAGGCCGTTTCTTTAACTGTGGCTTTGCGTGGAGACGCGTTGAACGTCCTGCAAACAATCCCAGCAGGACAGGAAAATGATTACCAATTGTTAGTGTCTAGATTGGAAATGAGATATGGAGACGCGCATCTTCAACAAGTGTATCACGCGCAAGTGAAGAATCGTATCCAGAAGAATGGAGAAAGCCTGCAGGAGTTTGAAGCCGATGTTGCGCGGCTTGTCCGATTGGCGTACCCTACGGCACCCGATTCATTTCTGGGACAACTGGCTGTGCAGACCTTCATTGATGGGTTAAGAGACGGAGAAACACAACAATCATTGAGGCTGGCACGACCAAGAACAACTGATGATGCGCTTGCTCACGCCTTAGAATTTGAAGCTGCAAAACAAGCGTCCCGAGGTCACGGACGTGTTCGGACCGTTTTGGAAGAAGATGAAGGTTCTAAAGATCGCCTAGAAGAATTATTAATGAGAGTTCTTCAGAAGGAAGAGAATCGTAAAAAGAATCCTCAAGAAGTTCGAGGGCCTCGTTGTTGGAACTGCGGCGAACAAGGACATGTAGAACGCCGTTGTCCCAAAATAAGAAAAGTACAACCGTCGGAAAAGTTAAAAGGGGTTGGCAAGAGGGGGCGAACGTTGACTGCGAGTGAAGATGCCCCGGAGATCACGATCCATGCCGTAACATCGAAGAACAGTACCAGCAGTTTGTTCGTAGATGGGAAGATTGCTAACCGAACTGTTCCACTACTTATTGATACGGGGGCGACAAAATCCATCGTACGCCCTGATGTTCTACGATCAAGTATTAAGTTGTTACCCACAACTACTCAACTCCGTACAGCAACAGGTGAAGTGATATCAACACGCGGAGTGGTGAAGATGAAGATTGGTATTGGAAGTGAAGAACGTGATCATGAGGTGCTGGTAGCCGATATCACTGATGACTTCATCTTGGGAATGGACCTCCTGAGAAAATTTGGTTTTACGTTGGATTTGAAAGAGGGTGTTTTGAAGGTTGGTAACGAAGAACTTCCGTTGCACCCACGAGAAGATCCTGTCGTAAGGGTTTTGCTGACAGAAGATGTGATATTGCCTGGTCAAAGCGAGATGGTTGTCGAGGCAGGTTTGGATGGAGATCTTCGGGTAGGATGTGTGAGAATGATGGAGCCTGTTTGTGATAAGAAGATCCATAGTGGCATATTGGTGGGAAAAGCGCTGATCAAGGTTGGAAAGACTGTACCGGTGAGGCTTATGAACGTTAATGTGGATCCGGTGACATTGAAGAAGAGTACCCTTGTGGGACAGTGTGTGCCAGTATTCCGAGTAGCCAGGTGTATGGCTGATGTTCCAAAACCAGTGCCCAAAGACCATGGTGGAAAATTAGTGGGTATGGTTACTAGTTCGTGCGAAGACCTTAACAGAACGGAAGTGAAAGAGGTACAGGGTTTGGTTCACCGATACCAAGATATCTTCGCTCTTGACGATAGCCAGAAGGGACGAACAAATATAGTAAAACATAAAATCAATACAGGCAACTCTATGCCTGTCCGTCAGCAGCCGAGGCGTCTACCTCTAGCAAGGCGAGCAGAAGCCGAAAAGATTATTACTGATATGGAAGAACAAGGGGTCATCGAGCCATCCAGCAGTCCATGGGCATCACCGGTGGTCCTGGTCAGTAAGAAGGACGGGTCAACGAGATTTTGTGTGGACTATCGGCAGCTTAATGACGTGACCAAGAAAGACAGCTATCCCTTACCACGCATCGACGACACGTTAGATACCCTGTCTGGTTCACAATGGTTTTCGACTTTGGACTTGAAGAGTGGTTATTGGCAAGTTGAAATGGAACCTGAAGACCGGGAGAAGACCGCGTTCACTATTGGTTCCGGACTATGGCAGTTTACGATTATGCCTTTTGGTCTATGTAACGCTCCGGCCACCTTTGAGCGTTTAATGGAGACCATCCTGAGAGGGTTGTCGTGGAAGACCTGCCTGGTATACCTAGATGATGTGATTGTAGTCGGAAAATCATTCAACGAACATTTGAGAAATCTAGAGGAAGTGTTCAGAAGACTACGTGGAGCCAATCTGAAACTGAGTCCGAAAAAGTGCCACATATTCAGAAAGGAAGTGAAATATCTCGGGCACGTCGTATTACAAAATGGAGTGGCAGCCGACCCCGATAAGATTCGTGCAGTTCAAGAGTGGCCAACACCGAAAGATAAACACCAAGTTCGTAGTTTTCTTGGGTTATGTACCTACTACAGGCGTTTCGTTCCTGGGTTTGCCAATATAGCGAAACCTCTGACAAGGTTAACTGAAGATGGGCGCGAGTATGTTTGGAGCGGAGAGTGTGAAACAGCTTTCCAACAGCTGAAGCGTGCCCTGACAACAGCACCAATATTGAGCTATCCACGGACAGAAGGGAAATTCATACTTGACACAGATGCAAGTAATTTGGCCATTGGGGGGGTACTTTCTCAGATACAGGATGGACAAGAAAAGGTCATCGGCTATTTTAGTAAGGTTTTGTCGAAAGCCGAAAGGAATTATTGTGTGACCAGAAAAGAACTATTGGCCGTCGTGAAGTCCGTTGAGCACTTCTACAAATACTTGTACGGACGGAAGTTTTTATTGAGGACGGACCATGCAGCGTTGAAATGGCTTTTACAATTCCGTAATCCTGAAGGCCAGGTCGCAAGGTGGATCAAACGATTACAAGGATACGACTTTGACACCGAACATCGAGCGGGCACTAGTCATCGAAATGCCGATGCTCTTTCAAGAAGACCCTGTCCAACGAATTGCCGTCATTGCTCTCGGTTGGAGGAGAGGGTTTGCCAAGTATTAAGGACTACCATCGTCAACGACAATTGGTTGCCGGAAGAATTGCAACGACAGCAGGAGGCTGATCCCGAACTAAAAATGGTACTGGAATGGAAGCGCGTGGGAGAAAGGCCTGCCTGGGAGGCCGTCAGCCCTTTCAACAGAACGCTCAAAGCATATTGGGCCCAATGGGAGTCCTTGAAGGTGGAAGACGATCTCCTGAAGCGAGTACTGGAGAGTGAAGATGGCACCACCATTAGGTCTCAGTTCGTGGTTCCAAGAAGCCGAGTGGCTACAGTATTGCGACATCTCCATGACGGTGCCTCAGGAGGACACTTCGGTGTGAAAAAGACTTTGGAGAAAGTTAGGGAGCGTTTTTATTGGGTCAACTGTAAAGAAGACGTGAAGGAGTGGTGCCGGAAATGTGAACTATGTGCCACTGGTAACGGACCCTTGGGGAAACGAAGAGCACCTATGAGGCAGTACAATGTGGGTAGTCCTCTAGAAAGAATAGCCATAGATATTGCCGGACCATTTCCCGAAACCGACGATGGGAATAAATACATTAGGGTGGCCCTTATTTTCAAAAGTGTCTTTTTTTTCAATCGATCCCCCTAAAAATATGCAAATAGATGAAAAACGATAAAATATGAAGTTTCAGATCAATCCGAAGTAATTTAGAGGTAGCTCACGCCGGTCAAAATTTCGAAAAATATGATTTTTTGCATTTTTTTCTTTTACCCACATCTGAAATATATTATACCAACCCTGAACATAAAAATAGATATTAATACATATTCTATAATCGATTACCTTTCCAACAAGCCAAAAATAATAAAAATCGATTGACAAATAAGGACGTTATGGCCATTTATATTATTAAAAAACCAAACATTTTAATTTCTATAAGAATATTTCATATTAATTTAATTTTCAATAAAAACCAATTAATTTATTTTTTATTTTGAAAATTTCATTCTTGAGTAATAAAAAATATTTAAAAGTAAAAATAATATAAAAATTATTTTTGCTATGTTGATATATTTTTTTTCTATGTTGGTAACACTAATGATATTGAAGTCAAGTATTCAAGTTGTATTCACAAATAGAAACGTGTTTGGTTCATAAAAATTGATTTTAATTTTTGATATTAGGTTAAAGATAAAGGATCTAGGTCATCACCGAGAAAGCAAACACGGAAAAAGACAACTGCCGAGAAACCAAAACCGAGAAACCAAAACCAAGAAACCAAAACCGAGAAACCATAACCGAGAAGCCACAACCGAGAAAACTAAAGCTGAGAATAGAAACTACTGAGAATAACAAATACCGAGAATGCATCCATGCATTATGAAGTAATAATTATTTAATTAATTAATTTTAGAATATTAACACTCACACGGCATAGCGTGTCCTGTTAGAGTTAGTTTCTCTCTCAGTCGTCACGTTAACTATTGAAGTCTGTCCCTTTTAGACCTATCAAACTTACTAACTTATGACCTACCCTCCCCTGTATAGCGTGTCCGTTGGCCTTTCTTTTTCTTTCCTCGCTCTATGTATTTTCCTTGGTCTCTGTTAAATCTATCAAACTTACTAACTTATAACCTAACTTCCGCTTCATAGTGTTTCCTTTACGCAGTTGGTCTTTCTCTGTCCTTCCCCGCTCTATGTATTCTCCTCTGTCTCTTTTAGATCTATCAAAGTTACTAACTTTTAATTATCACTTCATGAATTCTCGGTAGTTTCCATTCTCGGCAATGATTTTCATGGTTGTGGTTTCTCGGTTGTGGTTTCTCGGTTATGGTTTCTCGGTTAGTGTTTCTCGGTTGTGGTCTTTCGGTTATGTTTTCTCGGTTTTGGTTTCTCGGTTGTGGTTTCTCGGTTATGGTTTCTCGGTTGTGGTTTCTCGGTTATGGTTTCTCGGTTATGGTTTCTCGGTTGTGGTTTCTTGGTTATGGTTTCTCAGTTGTGGTTTTTCGGTTATCTTTTCTCGGTTATTTTTTGTCGGTTTTGGTTTCTCGGTAGTTGTCTTTCTCGGTGTTGTCTTTCTCGGTGATGACCGCATACGCGTAAAAACACAAATTTTCAATCGCTTTGGAATTTCTACTAATTTATTAAATGAAGACCCTTGTAAGTGGAACGATAATGAAGCTTATAATAAACTAAAGAATATAATTCATAATTTAAATGTAGTGAATGATGCAGCAGAACGTGTAGTAAAATTAATTGAAGAATACAATAAAGTATTAACCAAAAAAGAAGAAAACAGCAATATTTATTGCAAGTGGTTACTAACTATCGATAAAACTGCAAATCTCATACTAAAACAGCGTTGACTAGTACTACAAGTTAAGATTAATTTTGTATTATTTTTACTTTTAAATGTTTTTTATTACTCAAAATTAAAATTTTCAAAATAAAAAAAAAATTAATTGGTTTTTATTGAAAATTAAATTAATATGAAATATTCTTATAGAAATTAAAATGTTTGGTTTTTTAATAATATGAATGGCCATAACTTCCTTATTTGTCAACCGATTTTTATTATTTTTGGCTTGTTGGAAAGGTAATCGATTATAGAATATGTATTAATATTTATTTTTATGTTCAGGGTTGGTATAATATATTTCAGGGATGGGTAAAAGGAAAAAATGCAAAAAAATTATATTTTTCGAAATTCTGACCGGCTTGAGCTACCTCTAAATCACTTCGGATTGATCTGAAACTTCATATTTTATCGATTTTCATCTATTCGCACATTCTTAGGGGGATCGATCAACAATCCTACTGAAATAAAATTTTCCCATACAAGCAAGGGCCACCCTAAAATACATATTAGTGGCAATGGACTATTTTACCAAATGGCCAGAAGCATATGCCCTACCAAACCAGGAAGCTGCGACTGTTGCTGACGTACTAGTCAAAGAGTTTTTCAGTCGCTTCGGAGTGCCCATGGAGCTGCATTCGGATCAAGGCCGCAATTTCGAGTCTGTACTCTTTGGAGAAGTCTGTCGATTGTTGGGCATTCGCAAGACTCGGACCACACCGTTACATCCGCAGTCCGATGGAATGGTAGAACGCATGAATCGAACAATGGGCAAATATTTGGCCAAGGTCGTCTCCGATCATCAACGAGACTGGGACCAATACCTGCATCTGTTCCTGATGGCTTATCGTGCATCGGTCCACGAAACAACCGGTCAGTCACCAGCGTCTGTGATGTTTGGACGCGAGTTACGGTTACCGTGTGATCTGGAATTTGGGTCTCCACCTATAGAGCAGGAGGTAGCCGGGAATGATTATGTCATCAACTTAAAGAAGAAGTTGGAGGATATTCACGACCGAACCCGAAATAATAGTCGAATCGCGAGTGACCGGATGAAGGCTACGTACGATGTGAGAGCCCAAGAAGGAGGGTTTCAACCTGGAGAGCTTGTCTGGTTATACAACCCGCAAAGGCGTCGTGGCTATTCTCCAAAGTTACAGCGAAATTGGGAGGGTCCATACCAGGTGAAGAAACGAATAAATGACTTGATTTATCGCATCCAGAAATTGCCAAGGGGGAAACCAAAGGTGGTACACTCCAATCGTCTGGCGCACTATGAGGGAAATAATGACGCAGTCCCGGATCGGAAAGATGAGTCTGAGGTGACTATTAATACCGTAAGGCCTGAAGATGGTCAACCAACCTTTAGAGAATTTATGGCTGCGTTCTCTGGAACTAGAAAAGCGCGATTCGGAGTCACGACTGAGATGCAACAAGATCTCTTCCGGGTCCCTGGTAATTATTCCATTGCCCACTGTGTCTCCGCGGATCTCCGTATGTCCAGGGGGATCGCAGTAGTGTTTAGAAATAAATTTGGACGGCTGAATGAACTTCGAGAACAAAATCCCTCTGTTGGTAAATCCTTACGCTTGCCTGATCATGACCGATCCATTTACTACTTGGTAACCAAGCAGTTTTACTACCAGAAACCGAGTTACGCCGACTTGTGGAGGGCACTATGGAATTTGAGGATCGAGTTGCTTACCAGGGGAATTAACAAATTGGCAGTTCCTAAACTCGGCTGTGGGCGGGACCAGCTGGATTGGAGAATCGTTAGAAACATGCTGGAAGTTGTCTTTAGAGGTACGGACGTCAAGATCTTCGTCTGCAATTTTGACCCACAACCCGCATTAAGGCCAACGAAGAGTGTAGACTGTTATTTCTACCGTAATGGAACGTGTAGTCGAGGTGAAGACTGTCGATATCGTCATGACCCGTTCTACAGGAACCAGAGCATAAAACCTGTTCTGGGACAGAACAGACTTGAAGAGGGGGGGCAGTGTAACAAGAGAGAAAAGGAACGAACCTGTTTTCGAGCGACAGGTGGTGTGTTCTGCCGCCTTCAAGAGAATGACGCATCGCACAAGCATGTAAATCAGACGCGGTTTATTCTGGTGTATTCTAGAAATACATGGTATGTTCGGGCGATTTCTGGCACGTTTATAGGATGGTATAAAGTCGACGTCGCGGAGAAAAGGAGTAGTCAACTGCAAGTCATTAACTGGGTATTACAAAATAAATAGTGAATATAAATGTTGTATTAGAAATTCATAGTCTGTAAATAATAGTTTTTAATGGTTTATAATCATAGCGTTAATTTATAGTGTATTCATTAGTGTATATAAATAAATATTTGTTTGTGAATAGACGATTTAAACAGCACTTGTATTATTATTTGAAAAAGAACGTTACAATATATTTTGTAAACTGTACCTATTACAAAAATAATATATTATGGAAATATTTTATAGTATAACCAAAATAAATGACTATTATAAGGTGACCAGACGTCCCGCTTTCGGCGGGACAGTCAGGCTTTTGTTTCACCTGTTCCGGTGCCCACAAAATCTTCAAAATGTCCCACTTTTCATGGATAATCATGATTTGACGAACATAGACAGCAAAACAGTTACATTACGTTTGTTGGTTAAAACAATAAACGTAAATGTAAGTTTTTTAATGAATTTTCTTCTAACTTCTAAATTGCAGTAAACTATATTTAATATTGGTATCCAACGGATTTATATTTCTTTTCAAAAACTAGATATCATTTAACTTAATTTAATTTGACCGTGTCAATTATACATATAAATAGATATCGCACACTTTATTTGGGTTTAAATACAAACGCTGAGTTAACATTAATTACAAGGAATAACCGTAGTTGTATCTATATAATGCCAATCACACTTATTATCAAACAAAATTAAAACCTGTGAAATAGGGGAAGCCCACTCAACTAACAACAGCTGCTCTTGGCAATGACGAAGATATGAAAAAGTAATTTTTTACGTATTAATCTTAACGCGTCAAAAATGTACCGAGAGGCACGTAATTATTCATTATAACATTCTATTGAACATTACTTTGGAATATTAATTGTGGCATGCAAAAAGGATTAGAGGCACTAATTTTCATATGAATTTCTATTCCAGCGCTACTTGGGCAAAAGCATCTGGCTACCGATAAGCATAAACTATATGTAAATATTGCTGCCTCTTTTTCTAAGTTACAAGATTTTTCCGTAAAAGTAATTGCGGAAAAGAAATCAGTTAGCGTTAGCTGAAGGACTGTTTGAATTTTATACTATTAATACAAATCAGAGTTTTCAGTCAATGGATTGCATATTGAAAAATCATTCAAAAATTGTTCGAAAAGTTTGCTTAACAAATTATTTATGAGGGAGGGCATCCCTAATGCACCGTCTTATCGATTCTGAAGAAATCTGGCCACCTTAGACCACCTTATTAGCATTTACAATTAACACATAACCATTTTTTTGAATGAAGCCTGATCAATAACTACATATGTTAAAAGAAACAAAGTAAGCAACTGTTACATTTTGCTGATTCTGTCTGGCAAATTTTACTGCATTCTAGTTTAGAAAAGAGCATGTATAATTTGAATAATTTAAAAATATTTCAAAATGACCCATGTATGTAGTTACGTTACAAAAATGTATTCGTGATTAGGTTTTGTTGTTGAACTAGGTTAAGATTTGGTAGGTGAAAAATGATTTAAAAAGAATTCACCTACCCAAAGGTGGGCACCGGAACAGGTGAAACAAAAACGAGACTGTCCCGCCAAAAGCGGGACGTTTGGTCACCTTATAATAGTCATTTATTTTGGTTATACTATAAAATATTTCCATAATATATTATTTTTGTAATAGGTACAGTATACAAAATATATTTACATATTGCTGTGATATTTGTAGATGGAAATGTTAAATAGGTAATTTGGGTTGCCTATCTTTCAGGCGTTCTTAATTGAATCTTTGTTAAAAGGTTTATTTAATAGTATCAGAAGTATGTTTGAAGCTAGCTATATACAGGAATTAAGTTAAATACATTCTTTTTGCGATAATTTCTTGTTAAAGTTACATTTCATGCAAGATTATTTAACGATCTGATCTATTCATTACATAACCTCCATTTTTTGAAAATAATTTTCAAAATGGGTTTCTTTAGAAGAATAATTTATTCACATTATGTTAACATGCATAAAAAGTTTTATATTTCAACAAAAGGATACTATTTAAGTGTGTATATAATTTAATAATTGTAAATTTTAATACAACGGTTGGTACGTGAATTGTTTTTCTTAATCTACCGTCAATAGCTCAAACTTGGTAAACGGCACCTAGACTAAAATAAAACGGGCTATTATGAGATAATTAGCATATATAAAAGTAACTTACCTTGCTTAATTTTCAATATGTGATTTTTTTCTTCTGCGATACATGGTATTGGTTTGTCGAGCCACCGTTCTAATTAAATTAATTTAGGTTCATGATGTTATTATGGAATTTAGTTGGATAACATCTTGGCTGTGTAAGTTGTATAAAGTTTTTGTAGTTCTATAGTTGTTTTATCAGCCAATTCAATTTAGATATGTCCATATACCTGTGCCGAGAATAAAGTTAATTTTGTATTGTAAGTGTTTGTTATTGATGTCAAACGATTGGGAAAAGTTAGATAATCAGATTATGTAAAGATTAATGGGTTAAATTGGTGGTTGGACAGATTTAAATGGAATTTATTGCAATTTTTGTCAAGCGTGAATATTTGATTGTTCGACTCAAAATTGTGAGTTATTGTGGGGTTTTTGAAATAAAAATGTTATTTTATTAGTTTAAGGTAGTGTTGGGGATTCTTTTTATGTGTCTAAATGTAAAATTTAAAGAAAATAATATTTTATTTAAAAATAATTTGAAATGTCAAATTTTGGTCCATGGAATACTTGATTATGTTATTTTATTGCTGTTTCTATGTTTTAATGCAATTTGTATTGTGAAAAACAATTAGTAATCTCTAGAACGTATTGAGAGGAGGACGTGTTGTTCTCATATTTAATAATCTATAAAAAACAAGCATTTTAATAAAGTAGAAAGATAAAGTGAGGTTACAAATTTTGAATAAATGAAATTCATGCATATAAATGGATATAGCTTACCTGTTTGTCATTATATCAAGAAAATAATAAATCATAGAATTGATTTGGATAATTTCAACACTTATGGAACTTTTTAGTTTGAAATATATTTGAAGAAGAATTTAATTTTCTGCAGACTTGCATTTTAAAAATCTCACCAACAGTCAAGAGTTTGGTTGTGGTTACCATAGCAGTATTTTCAAATCTACTTCTTTAGATTGCGTGCGCCTAGTGTGCGACCGAAAATTGTAAGTGAATTTAAATTTATACTGGCCAGTAACATAAAATAAGGTAAAATAAAATAAAAAGATCATTTCGGACAATTTTTATTTAAATTATAAAAAAAATATAACAAGACTTAACGATTGAGACAATTTAAACTATTTTTTTTATATAAAAAAAGAATTGAGAAAATTCGGCTACATTAATTTTTAATTAAATTATTATTATAAGTAGTTTAGTTATAAGGTACAAAAATTGAAGTAGAAATCCCAAACATTAACATAACCTATAAAAAAATATTAAAAGGCTGATTAGTAGTTTTTGTCAATTGTTTATTTATTATTTGTGTTAAGAAATAAAAATTTGTGTTTCTTTCTATATATTTAATTTTTATTTATTGTTAATTTTTCTTCCTTGTGTGGAAATAATTTGTGATTTGCAGCTTGTTACAATTTTCCCAGCTCAGGTGTTACGATTAAAGGTGGACCCACTGATGTTAGAAATTGGTAAGGTAAGGTTATTGTACTATAAATTTCAGAGATATTTGTCGATTGCTTTACTGAAACTAAAGTTGGAGCTAGTGACGGGGCAAAAATCTGTTGTTTAAAAATATATTGTAGTGGTAAACTGTTGTATTATGGTTTTATTTTATTAAAGTACTATACTACCACGATAATATGTTTGAGAAAAAATCTGTTTTTGTTTTTTATATCAGACAGTACAATTCCTTTAAGCTTTATATAGATAGTTAATATAACCAATCGGTAAAGCGGTAGGTGAAAAATTATTTAAAAAGAATTCACCTACCGGTAGGTGAATTTTTAAAGAAACACAAAGCACCTACCGGTAAGAACAATTTTTTTCAGAAATTCGTTACCTACCGGTAGGAACATAATACACTCCTCAATTATAATAAAGAACCAAACTTAGGCCTTTAATTACGTTTCTGTAATATTTTCTTGTGTATTTACCGATAAATACTTTATTAAATTCTGGTCTCCAAATCCTTTTTAAACTTAATTGGCAGTCCCAGTCTTTGTGTTATTCTTAGAATTCTTTCTATGAAATTAAATAAACGAAGATAAGTTTGACTTCTTTTTTAATTAAGTTAAATTTCAAGCGAATCAAACTTTTCTGTCCTCCCTTTATCCTGATTAAAGTTAACATATCGTGAAGTACTTACCTCTTACATGATACTTTTAATGTAAGAACACGTTATTTTTTATTTGCGAAAAACAAATAAAATATTATACTGTGTTTTATAAGTTATAAAAGAAAAATGGTAAAACACAATATAATATTTTATTTTTTTATTACTTATGCATGGCCTAGCGATATGAGTACTCGTCAAACGGTATTTTAAGTTACATTTTAGTTAAGTGACCCCTATAGTGGTGCAAAGATCGCAATCATCGTGCTTCGGAGGACACGAGCCGTCGGTTCCGGTTACCAGTTATTAGGTCATGTCAGAGGCGCTAGTGCATCCTGAAAACTCTGACAAACAGGCTTCTCCACGTCCATACGATAGGGGAGAGTCTGGAACAGTGGCCACCTTCCCGCCATTTTCTTATTTATAAAGATTAGGTGCTGTCATCTAGCACAGAATGTACCGATAGGACACTGAGTATATTAACAAAGTTTTTCCATTTAAAGCTCAAGACTTTTATTTTAAAACAAACTCAACCTGAAATTGTGTACTTGAAGTAAAATACATCAGGCAAGTGAAATAATTGTTAGTGGCTAAATAAACAAACGTCGAAAGGAACTAGCGTTGACCGCTTATACCCACTACATGTAAATATTTATTGGTATAATAATATTTTGATTGTGTTGGGTAGTTTTTGTTTTTTCCTACTTTTTTAAAAAGCATGTATTTGATGGTACAGTGGCCATGTTAAATGTAGGTACAGTGGCCACTTCTTTGTTATATAGATCACTGTACTATTATTTAGTACAAAGTTTATATATTTCAGATATCATTTCCTAGATGTTCCTGATGATTTGTACATTATTTATCTCAACCTGTAAAAATAGGCGGCACTACTAGAACAGCAAATCTGCTTTTTCCTTTAATTTATCTATGTATGTTTGTTAGCTTTTGGCTGGTTTTTTAAATTTAAGTTGCCTTTTTTTAATACAAATTATTTTTTACAAAATAAATCATTATTCTGTAAATGTCTATGTACTTGTTTTTACTGTTCCCATCTCCTACACAGTAGTGGCCACTGTACCATACTCTAATGGCCACTGTACCATCACAGTAGGTACAGTGGCCACTTTCACCTTAAATTCTTCCAACTACAAAATCTTTGTTATAATATTATTTGTTCAGTTCTAGAATGTAATGGGGTAGAAGTAAAAACAGTGTTTGTTATCTAATGGTAACAGATTCTATAAAAAAGGGTTAATTTTGGTTGTTATTGATGTTATTATAAAAAGGTGGCCACTGTTCCAGACTCTCCCCTACTTTACTTTATTTTATCACTTAGTATAAGTTTCATCAATACACTTATCCTAAGTGTATTTGGCTATACTTATTAACCTCCACGTTCATATCAACTTCGAACCCAGTGGCGCTCAACAAACATTTGAACATCGACTTAATTTGCGTTAATTCCACACCCATTACTTTTTGTTAGAATCTGTTTAAAACTAGTCACTTTGCTCACACCCTATTTTAGATGTAATTCGTTTTGAACCACACTGTAGTATTGAACCTAATTCTATATTGATTTCAGTTCAAAACGGGTTTATAATTTTGCTCCTCTATACTCTCATATAGATAAGACAAACAAAGCATTTTATAAAGTTGAAATAAAAATAGCTGTCTTCCGCATCACTACCCACAGCATGATTTACGTCTACAGGGACGAAACTTATAAATCATGCAATTGTTCTACATAAAATAATATGTAAATTTACATGGTGAGTAATAATTTTGTTGTAAATTATGGAACCTTTGTTAAATGCGGAATAACTTATTTACACAAAATGTTACGATCACTAAGTACAGAGAATAATTTAGCACTATGTAACATTTCTAATCTAGTTGTCAACAACTGTATGATGTTTTTTGTTAACTAATTAAAATATTTTTATTTCAAATCACTACTTCGAAGGAAAGAACGGTCATTAATTCTTTAATAAGATTTATATCGTCATCTGGCTATTTTCTGAAGGAGTCAGGATGAATTGCGTAATGAATGCAGAAATGAAAATAATAAAGTGGCAGTGGATTGGAATGAAAAGTAGGAAAACCCGTAATACACCGAAAGTGGGATTATATTACACGGTTTCCGGTAATGACTACGTATTCTTATTCTTATCTTTTCGTTGCAGCCAAAGCCAATCGTCTCCTTCAAATTTTTCTCATCGAATTAACTTCAGAACTTTGTGCTTCGCTTTCAAATTAAAACGATGTTCTTTGGGAAAAGTTCGATTTGCGAACTTAATTTGATGTGTGTTCCTTTCAAACCTGATTTATATGCATTTTTTATGTTTTTTAAAGACTTCATAAGGTTCTAAAGCGTTTAAAATGCCTTCTCTGAGAGAATAAAATATCTTTCGCGATCTTTCTTCAGTTTCCGTTTGTTTTATACGACTAACTAGAAAAAGTAAAAATTAAAAAAAAAGTTAATCTGAAATGAAAGATAAGAACAAAAGATGAAACGTACTGTACCTCATTAACTGCGACAACAAAAGCTAAATTAATGTCGTAAAGAAAGCAATTCAATTTACTCCTGCCGATACTAAAACTCATTACAGCACACTTCATTAAAATCGAACTTCGAGTTCATTGCCATTTGGTTTTATTTTCTTAAATTGATTTTTTTAAATAATTTATGGCAACAATGGAAATTGTCTCTTTAAATATCTTGTGATGTTTCATTTCAAGAAAAATTTTAATAGATCATGTTTCTGATTGAATTCGATTGATTTGGGTATTATTAAAAAAATCTTTATAGAATTTCAATTTTTGCTTCCGCTGAATTGTTTTCTAGATAATGTTTAATTTTTCCACGGCATTTATTATCAAGTACTCGTGTCATGTTTAATGCGTACAGTAATTTCGTATGTGGATGATGGATATTAATAAAGCGGTTGAATTTTTGAAATTTATGAACAAGAAAATTGGATAGGTAGACCCTTTTTAACTTTGAAAATTGGATTTCATATATGGCAGAAAATTCTTCTTGCCATTATTGAGGAAATCTTTACTATTTCTTAAAGTGTTTGAGATTACATCGACGGCGGATACATTCCTTTGCTGATTTGAACTATTTAATAAATCTCGACTTCTGAAGTGATATATTTAACTTACTGTGCTTAAAGCCGATTTGTTATCAAAAAGGAAGGGTCACCAAAAGAAACAGGAAGATATATGTTATTATAAAGAAAGAAACGATAATCTTTATTCTTATTAGGCATACCACATACCACAGTTGTTTAATTTAAAGCTAAGCAAAAATATAAATACAAAATAAAAATAACTCTCAAAGGAATAACAGGAAGGTATAACTTTATTTATCTACGACCACTATAGAAAATGATTCATTGCTCACAATCTATAAACTGAACGGAAATGACCGTGGGAAATGATATTGCACGATCAGTAGTTCTATTCAAACGCCATAGATGTCAGCATATGCAATATTACAATATTATTAATTATTTGAAATATAAATGTTATAAATTTTAGATAAAGGTTTACTTATTTTGTTTAACTATTGTTTTACATTAAATTATATTTTGAATGTAAATCCAGCTAGAAACGAACCCTGGTCCGTCAGCTTGCTAAACGAGATCTCTTACCTTTGGCCTGTCGAGGCGACTTACCATAATTTAGTTATTATTATTATATAAAGTTGTTATAAACCTGTTATTGAATTAACGTAAAATTGATTAATCTTTTACATTATTATTTATTTATTTAACATATTCAATGCTTCCAACAGATGAACCAATAATAGGAAGCAAACAAAATTAAACATAAAACAGTAATAAAAGCAACCAAACACGTACATATCAAATATTACATGGAAGTGCTCTAATTGCTAGAATCCTAATTATATAACACAAACCTATTGCAACTGCAATGTACAAGAAACAATAAACCTAAAAGTCAACATTCTGAATAAAATGTTTAAATATGGTATAAGAAACAGCGAATATATCAATAGTATGCGAAATTGAGTTGTATAACCTACATAATCTGTTAGTAGGGTTTGTTTGGGAATAGTCTGTTCTGCCAATAGGCATGTAAAAGGTATTAAGTAAACTTGATTTATTTCGCGGGATTCTAAATGGTAGTTTTTCCAATAAAAATGAGTTATCACAAGAGTTATTTAAAAGTTTAAAAGATATAGAAGAGAGGACACATTACGACGCTTTTCTAAAGACACAAAATCAAATAACACTAGTAAGTGATGATAGGGCATAAAACGAGGATATTCATCGTATACTCTATTAAATAGGTACATACGCTTTCTATAGTAATATATCGGCGACTAAACTACAGGGTGTTTTGGAAAATGTGTCCGTCCCGTTAAAGGGCAATAGGGAAACACGTGTACAGTAACATCTTACGAACAATTTACTGAAATGTCCCTTTGAAATACCAACCCCCTTATAAATAATAAATAATAGGCACGCCACTGCAAAGTAGTAGATAAAATTGTATGAAAATTATGCCTATTAAATAGTACATACTTTTAAAAGTCATCAAAAAATAATCATAATAAACCCAAGCCGGATAAATGAATTATTCGAACTTGTAAGCAAAACAAAACATTAGGACGTGCTTTTAAAACGTTTTAGCTAAATAATAAACAAGTCATTTTGACCATCTGTAAATAACTGTTAATGACTCAGACCTTTGAAGCTTGTAATTTGCAGTATGCAGTTTGTTGTTAACTTTTCTTGTTAATTAATCGTAGTTAGTTACTGTTTAAATTATGGCAGAACCAAACATGCCTGCTGAATGAACGGAACTTTTCAAATCAACTATTTTAAGAAAGTACACTCCATATACCGCGAGTGCAATTTTGTCAATGGCTATTGGAACGCAAACAGGAAAATCCCTAGTTTGCACAAAATGTTTTACTCGGGCGGGTGTTTTTAATTCACACAACAGCCACATAAGACCTTTTATTCTGCTCCAACGATTAACCGGTGACTGGCGCCTACATTTTCAGGTCAATGAAGTGTTCAACGGACCACTATTGAGCACCACTACACTTTGCTCGACAGGTACGGGAGTTTTTGAACACATGTTATAAAGATTGTTTGCATCTAAACGGTAAGTTTTACTCATTTTGTTAAAATGACATTCGTAAAATAAAAACAGGCAATGGAATTTCCATCACAATTAGGCCAACGAACGTATGTTACATTTTATTTACCGACCTTAATAAATGATCACGTCATCAAGGTAGTGAGTCACTCGGCAACCGCTGCTGAAATTCAATTCTGTTGTTTCTGTAAATAGATACGTACGTAGCGGAGGTCAGTTATTAATTTAGTAGTGCAGACGTGAGATCATTGTTTGCTTTATCAGTAATTCTTGCTTAAAATCTTACAAACAATCCATAGTCGACTCGTGTCTTGCAAAAAATACAGAAAAATCCGAATTTATTTTTTATTTTTATTTTATGACTTTTGGGGTCTCTATATAGTCACCTTTCACCCCCTTAAAGCATTGCATATTTATCCGGAACACCCTGTATAGATAAATATATTCCAAGTGAGGTCTAACGTAGGTTTTGTAAAGCATTACTACAGCATTTATATTTTTAAAGCGGTGACTATTTCTTATAATAAAACCTAGGTTTTTGTATTGTAACGGTATGTTTTTATCAGCTCTGAATAATTGTGGTTTCGTCCATATATTTACAAAAATCTTAAGTTCGGTTCTGCAAATTTACGTTCTTTTCATAATGTAAACTTGCGTTAGCATTCGATATAAACAACCCTATAAAATTATTTTAAAAAAGGTTGGTTTCAAATTTTAGAATTATAAAAAAAATCTCTTTGGTTACTCATATAAGCGTTTGCAGTTTTAGAGGAAAAATCAATACTTGCTTTTGAGTTACTGTGCGCTGATTGGTTAAGCCACAATACGCGACTCGTGCAATCTTCAGCTTTTAAGAAAAAATCAATACTTGTTCTTGAAGTGAGATCCCGCTATTGGTTGCGATATGCATCTGGTAATGTATTCCTACGCGAAAATAAGAACCCTGAGTTTTAAAGGAACTTTCGATCCAGCTTTCAGAGAAGACAGTTGACTTCGGTCGACATTACAGAATTACCGTTTCACGTAGTTATTTAGAATTAAAAAAAATTCTAAATCTAGTTTCCGTATAGTTTGATCGACTGCCGGTTTCGGAGCCGTGCAAATGTTATTTAAGAAAATTTACAGTTAATAATTATACCGTTTAATTAAGTGTCCGGATATTAATCAAGAATTTGCGGTTAATAAAAAGTACCGTTATATCGCTAAACACTTTTCCGGATGTTTGTGCTTCTGAAGAATGGGAAATCTAGCTTTTGCTTCGCTTTCAAATTAAAACGATGTTCTTTGGGAAAAGTTCGATTTGCGAACTTAATTTGATGTGTGTTCCTTTCAAACCTGATTTATATGCATTTTTTATGTTTTTTAAAGACTTCATAAGGTTCTAAAGCGTTTAAAATGCCTTCTCTGAGAGAATAAAATATCTTTCGCGATCTTTCTTCAGTTTCCGTTTGTTTTATACGACTAACTAGAAAAAGTAAAAATTAAAAAAAAAGTTAATCTGAAATGAAAGATAAGAACAAAAGATGAAACGTACTGTACCTCATTAACTGCGACAACAAAAGCTAAATTAATGTCGTAAAGAAAGCAATTCAATTTACTCCTGCCGATACTAAAACTCATTACAGCACACTTCATTAAAATCGAACTTCGAGTTCATTGCCATTTGGTTTTATTTTCTTAAATTGATTTTTTTAAATAATTTATGGCAACAATGGAAATTGTCTCTTTAAATATCTTGTGATGTTTCATTTCAAGAAAAATTTTAATAGATCATGTTTCTGATTGAATTCGATTGATTTGGGTATTATTAAAAAAATCTTTATAGAATTTCAATTTTTGCTTCCGCTGAATTGTTTTCTAGATAATGTTTAATTTTTCCACGGCATTTATTATCAAGTACTCGTGTCATGTTTAATGCGTACAGTAATTTCGTATGTGGATGATGGATATTAATAAAGCGGTTGAATTTTTGAAATTTATGAACAAGAAAATTGGATAGGTAGACCCTTTTTAACTTTGAAAATTGGATTTCATATATGGCAGAAAATTCTTCTTGCCATTATTGAGGAAATCTTTACTATTTCTTAAAGTGTTTGAGATTACATCGACGGCGGATACATTCCTTTGCTGATTTGAACTATTTAATAAATCTCGACTTCTGAAGTGATATATTTAACTTACTGTGCTTAAAGCCGATTTGTTATCAAAAAGGAAGGGTCACCAAAAGAAACAGGAAGATATATGTTATTATAAAGAAAGAAACGATAATCTTTATTCTTATTAGGCATACCACATACCACAGTTGTTTAATTTAAAGCTAAGCAAAAATATAAATACAAAATAAAAATAACTCTCAAAGGAATAACAGGAAGGTATAACTTTATTTATCTACGACCACTATAGAAAATGATTCATTGCTCACAATCTATAAACTGAACGGAAATGACCGTGGGAAATGATATTGCACGATCAGTAGTTCTATTCAAACGCCATAGATGTCAGCATATGCAATATTACAATATTATTAATTATTTGAAATATAAATGTTATAAATTTTAGATAAAGGTTTACTTATTTTGTTTAACTATTGTTTTACATTAAATTATATTTTGAATGTAAATCCAGCTAGAAACGAACCCTGGTCCGTCAGCTTGCTAAACGAGATCTCTTACCTTTGGCCTGTCGAGGCGACTTACCATAATTTAGTTATTATTATTATATAAAGTTGTTATAAACCTGTTATTGAATTAACGTAAAATTGATTAATCTTTTACATTATTATTTATTTATTTAACATATTCAATGCTTCCAACAGATGAACCAATAATAGGAAGCAAACAAAATTAAACATAAAACAGTAATAAAAGCAACCAAACACGTACATATCAAATATTACATGGAAGTGCTCTAATTGCTAGAATCCTAATTATATAACACAAACCTATTGCAACTGCAATGTACAAGAAACAATAAACCTAAAAGTCAACATTCTGAATAAAATGTTTAAATATGGTATAAGAAACAGCGAATATATCAATAGTATGCGAAATTGAGTTGTATAACCTACATAATCTGTTAGTAGGGTTTGTTTGGGAATAGTCTGTTCTGCCAATAGGCATGTAAAAGGTATTAAGTAAACTTGATTTATTTCGCGGGATTCTAAATGGTAGTTTTTCCAATAAAAATGAGTTATCACAAGAGTTATTTAAAAGTTTAAAAGATATAGAAGAGAGGACACATTACGACGCTTTTCTAAAGACACAAAATCAAATAACACTAGTAAGTGATGATAGGGCATAAAACGAGGATATTCATCGTATACTCTATTAAATAGGTACATACGCTTTCTATAGTAATATATCGGCGACTAAACTACAGGGTGTTTTGGAAAATGTGTCCGTCCCGTTAAAGGGCAATAGGGAAACACGTGTACAGTAACATCTTACGAACAATTTACTGAAATGTCCCTTTGAAATACCAACCCCCTTATAAATAATAAATAATAGGCACGCCACTGCAAAGTAGTAGATAAAATTGTATGAAAATTATGCCTATTAAATAGTACATACTTTTAAAAGTCATCAAAAAATAATCATAATAAACCCAAGCCGGATAAATGAATTATTCGAACTTGTAAGCAAAACAAAACATTAGGACGTGCTTTTAAAACGTTTTAGCTAAATAATAAACAAGTCATTTTGACCATCTGTAAATAACTGTTAATGACTCAGACCTTTGAAGCTTGTAATTTGCAGTATGCAGTTTGTTGTTAACTTTTCTTGTTAATTAATCGTAGTTAGTTACTGTTTAAATTATGGCAGAACCAAACATGCCTGCTGAATGAACGGAACTTTTCAAATCAACTATTTTAAGAAAGTACACTCCATATACCGCGAGTGCAATTTTGTCAATGGCTATTGGAACGCAAACAGGAAAATCCCTAGTTTGCACAAAATGTTTTACTCGGGCGGGTGTTTTTAATTCACACAACAGCCACATAAGACCTTTTATTCTGCTCCAACGATTAACCGGCGACTGGCGCCTACATTTTCAGGTCAATGAAGTGTTCAACGGACCACTATTGAGCACCACTACACTTTGCTCGACAGGTACGGGAGTTTTTGAACACATGTTATAAAGATTGTTTGCATCTAAACGGTAAGTTTTACTCATTTTGTTAAAATGACATTCGTAAAATAAAAACAGGCAATGGAATTTCCATCACAATTAGGCCAACGAACGTATGTTACATTTTATTTACCGACCTTAATAAATGATCACGTCATCAAGGTAGTGAGTCACTCGGCAACCGCTGCTGAAATTCAATTCTGTTGTTTCTGTAAATAGATACGTACGTAGCGGAGGTCAGTTATTAATTTAGTAGTGCAGACGTGAGATCATTGTTTGCTTTATCAGTAATTCTTGCTTAAAATCTTACAAACAATCCATAGTCGACTCGTGTCTTGCAAAAAATACAGAAAAATCCGAATTTATTTTTTATTTTTATTTTATGACTTTTGGGGTCTCTATATAGTCACCTTTCACCCCCTTAAAGCATTGCATATTTATCCGGAACACCCTGTATAGATAAATATATTCCAAGTGAGGTCTAACGTAGGTTTTGTAAAGCATTACTACAGCATTTATATTTTTAAAGCGGTGACTATTTCTTATAATAAAACCTAGGTTTTTGTATTGTAACGGTATGTTTTTATCAGCTCTGAATAATTGTGGTTTCGTCCATATATTTACAAAAATCTTAAGTTCGGTTCTGCAAATTTACGTTCTTTTCATAATGTAAACTTGCGTTAGCATTCGATATAAACAACCCTATAAAATTATTTTAAAAAAGGTTGGTTTCAAATTTTAGAATTATAAAAAAAATCTCTTTGGTTACTCATATAAGCGTTTGCAGTTTTAGAGGAAAAATCAATACTTGCTTTTGAGTTACTGTGCGCTGATTGGTTAAGCCACAATACGCGACTCGTGCAATCTTCAGCTTTTAAGAAAAAATCAATACTTGTTCTTGAAGTGAGATCCCGCTATTGGTTGCGATATGCATCTGGTAATGTATTCCTACGCGAAAATAAGAACCCTGAGTTTTAAAGGAACTTTCGATCCAGCTTTCAGAGAAGACAGTTGACTTCGGTCGACATTACAGAATTACCGTTTCACGTAGTTATTTAGAATTAAAAAAAATTCTAAATCTAGTTTCCGTATAGTTTGATCGACTGCCGGTTTCGGAGCCGTGCAAATGTTATTTAAGAAAATTTACAGTTAATAATTATACCGTTTAATTAAGTGTCCGGATATTAATCAAGAATTTGCGGTTAATAAAAAGTACCGTTATATCGCTAAACACTTTTCCGGATGTTTGTGCTTCTGAAGAATGGGAAATCTAGCTTTTCCTATTATTACAGTTACCGTATCGTATTCTCAAATATAATATACCAAGGGACAGTTATATTGCCGGAAATTTCTTCGAGCAGTCTTGACACGAGTGTTTGTAGCGAAAAAATTACACGAGGGCGTTAGCCCGAGGGAAATTTTGAGCGGCAAACACGAGGGTTAGACTGGGAGTGAAAATTTCTGGCAATATAACTGTCCCGAGGAATATTCGGCAGAGAATCGCCCAAAAAAAGCTTTAACAAATTGACATGAATTTAAGACTAAAAATCTAGTATGTGTCGGACCACGTCGTTATGGTTGCTATCGTTGCTATGACTATGTTGTTGTGTAGAATAAAATTTTGCAAAAAAAAAATCAATAAACCGATTTTTGCAAATATTGTGCAATGAATTCAAGATTTGGGGCAGTTAATACTGAAGAAATCGATCGTAGAATTAAGAAAAGTGTTCCGATTAACACCGTGCGATCGAAGAATTTAGTATGGTGTCAGTTTCAAGCATTTTGTAAGGAAAGGGGCTATGATATAATAGAAGAACCAGCAGGACCTGAAGTCCTAAGTACTGTACTAAAAGACTGGGGGCAAAAAATGCTGAAAAAAGATGGAGGAGAATATAAAGAAGCAGTTGTTAAGGTTATGTGGAATTCAGCTGCAAAACAAATACAAGAAATTTATTTTGAGAAATTCCAGTTAAAGGTAGATCCATTTTCTGACATTCTGTTTAAAAGTACCAGAGATAGTAGAGATTGCAAAAGAAAATCGTTAGAAATGAATCTGGATTATAGAACTTCAAGTTCTGCCGCATTTACGGAAGAGGAAGTCGGAAGAATTTTGAGCTTATATGACGAAAATACTCCTGATGGATTGCAGAAACTCGTTTACCATATTGCAGCACACGAGATGGCCTGGCGTGGTGGCAAAGGAGCGGCTTGTCTGACCACATACTTTAAAGAAGAATTTGACAATAAAGGTCAACCGACTGGGAGAATCGAGTATAATCCCATCATTTCAAAAACAGCGCAAGGAGGATCTGCAAAACTCACTGACTCAAAATGGATAGTTACTAATAAAGGAAATAAATCTTTGTGTCTACACCTTTTTCAAGTGTAATTCAGAAACCATCACATGTAATTCAGATTAGTTAATTTAATTTCAGAAAGCATTAATTGTAATTCAGATTAGTCAATTGTATTTCAGAATGTGTTAATTGTAATTCAGAATAATAAATTTAATTTCAGAAACCATCACATGTAATTCACATTTGTCAATTTAATTTCAGAAATCATTAATTGTAATTCAGAATAGTAATTTGTATTTCAGATAACGTAAATTGTTATTCAGAATCCGTCATTTGTAATTCAGAACAGTAAATTCAATTTCGGAAAGTGTTAAATGTAATTCAGAAAATATCAATTGCATGTAGTTCAGCTCAGTAACTTACTTGCAGGTAGGTACTGTATCAGAGTGAGGTACACTTATTACATTATTATACATAAACACGAAATTTTTTATTTTCAAAATTAACTTATTACATAAAAAAATAGTACAAAATTAACAAAACATTTAGCGGCCTACTAACATGTCGCCACGTGCTAAAGCAGCAGCATGGTGTATAGTGGTGTGCTGCGCTGCACGAGCACAATCACCCCCGGTAATTGTGTCTTTTGCCGCATCAATAACTTCCTCCAAGTAAACCAATCTTTGTTCTATAACCCCAGGTGCCACCACTTGTGGAACACGGAGACGAGTCTTTGCGTAGCACTTAACTTTTGACCAAATAGTCTCAATAGGGTTCAACATTGGCGAGTAAGGTCCCAACCTCAATAGTGTTGCGAGAGTCCCATTAGTAACGGCTTCAAGTCTCGAATGACACGGCGCGTTATCGCAAACTATCACCAAGTCTCCTAATTGATTTCCAATTTCTTTTCAATGTTGCAGTAATGATGTTGCGCATACATTGGCCAAATTTGCGGTAAATGAGCCTCTTCGCCTCTCCATTGTTACAACTCCTGCTGTCGAAATTGCTCCAATTAAGTGTACGTTGGGTCCTCTTGCCGCTGGTAGGTGCTGTATTGCTCTTGACCCAACACGAGCACGCCCTCTTGTTCGACGGCAAAACAAATTAAAATTGGTTTCGTCGATCCAAACAATTTGTTTTCCCTGCTCTATGTACTGGTTCAAAGCCTCCACATATTCTGCTCGTTTCCGTTTGTTCTCTTCTGTATTCATGGTGGCTGGTTCACAATGTTTTTGCTTTATTGTGAAAAGCTTCCCCTCTAAATAATTTCCCACTGTGGTTATCGATACCACCTTTCGGAAATTTTGCAAAATTTTTCCTTGTAGCTGCTTAGGGTGATGTCACAGTCTTCTTCCACCCATGACACCATTACGTCAATCTGCTCTTCAGTTAGGATTTTTGGTTTAATGCCTCCTTTTTGTAACATAACGTTACGTCCCGAAAGCACCCAGTGAGATGCTGTCTTATAGTTTACATTCAACGTTACCGCGAGAGCTACCCAATCATCACCTCTGTTGGCACATGCCACAATTCTTTCTCTATCTTGACTCATATGTTTTTTATAATGTTTTCTTTCAATAGGTTCACTTTCATTCCAAATTGCCCTACAAATTGGGCAAAAAGTCTCTTGACCGTTCTCCAATGGTTCAGCACATTTTCTGTGTAACAGGTGCCTGCATGGAAGCAATCGAATTACTGCATTTCTTGTCATAGGCACTTGACAAATTGCACAGTTCTCTTTTAAATTCATGATAAATGATAATAATAATTGATTTTACACTTATTAGCAACTTTTTTATTTAATAATTACCACTTGCAAATAAACCTTGGCAACGTCAACAAAATCACAAACTTTTGTTTCCGGAGATATTTTGATAAATTATTTTTTAAATGAAAATAACGAATTCTGAATTACAATTGAGGAATTCTGAATTACAAATGACGGATTCTGAATAACAATTTACATTATCTGAAATACAAGTTACTATTCTGAATTACAATTAACACTTTCCGAAATTAAATTGACAAATCTGAATTACATGTGATGATTTCTGAAATTAAATTTACTATCCTGAATTACAATTAACACATTCTGAAATACAATTGACTAATCTGAATTACAATTATCGTTTTCTGAAATATATCTTACGGTTTCTGAATTACACTTGAAAAAGGTGTAGTTAGGTGAGCGTACGAAATTTCATTTATTGTACATAAAGTAATGTATTTTCTTTACAGATTGTACAAGAAACTCCTTCAACAAAGAGGAAAAAACATTTCTACTGAGAGGTTTTTCCTTACCACAAATAAGAATTGGAAGCCAGGCACCAATTTACCTTGGTTTATCAATTGTCCCATAGGAAAAAATACAATGTCAAAATGGACCAAAACAGCTGCGGAACAAATTGGTATTGACATAAAGAAAACTAAAATTACTAACCACAGCCACAGATCTACAACTGTATCACACCTAGCAAAGTCAGGAATCCAGGATCAGGTATTAATCAAAATGACTGGTCATTCAAGTACGTCCTCGGTTAAACCGTATTTGAAACTTGATTCAGAACACCACAAGAAAATCGTAGAAAATCTTCGATGTGTGGAAAATCGCTGCAACATAACTTTTTAAGATACCCAAGAAATTAGTGAACAACAATCAAACAAAAATATATATAATAATTGTACATTTGATATTAATAATTACTGAATAAATGAATTTTTAATTTTGTTAATTTACTTTCGTATCGCATCTCCTGAAATTTCTCCATAGCCCTATGGAGATTATTTCGGAAATTTTTCCTTGGGATAATTTCCGCTTAATTAAATTGTGATTGGTTGCTATCAAAAAATTCGGGGTTATGATTCGTCAGTTTAAATCATGTGACATATGAGGGTGATTCTCGTTTAAACAATTACCGTACCGAAATAAATTAATAATTACAGACATTCTCTTCAGCGATCGAAATTTCGATTAATAAATAAATTTGAGTTATGTGCCTTCTAAATCCAGTTCAGATTTAATTAATAAGTGGGTTGTTTTAATAAACACAACGAACCTTTGTGATGGTTATTAAAATTAAATTAATAACCAAATCTTATGGAACTTTAATGGTTGCATTCAGTTATTGTGTTTTGGGGGTGAATTTGTAAATAATGGTTCACCACATACAGATATTACGAGGGTTAATCCATTGCATCTTTAATTAATGGAAAGCAGAAATCTACGGAAATTCCAGTTTCCACCTGCGGCGATTGCTTGATGTATGCAGGAGTCATATTTGTGCAGTTTATCTTGGTTTGATTTGCGAATTATTGACAACTAAAGGTATAGTGATTTATGTATTTTTTTGAGTGTTGAACATTCATGTAAATTCGTTTTGAATTCTGGTAATACTTTATAGTGTGTTTCACATTCATATGTACTTCAATACAATTATTTTTATTCATTAAAATTTCATTAGTAAAAGAGCTCTTTAGGTAGGAACTTATTATTTGAATGTTTTTGAGTTTAAAATTTGTAATCTTTTTATATTTTTATATTTTTTTCTGGTGTTTTCTCAAATAAATATGATTTTAAAGTTAATTAAAACCAGTAAGATTGAACCATATAATTATGAAAGTTTTTATTCATATTTTCATTAAACTAAATTTTGACTTTGTCGAAATTAACCAATATTTTGCACTAATTTTATATGGGTCTGATTTCATTTTCTGATTAGTGATTTCAGACAGTTCTACTAGATTTATTTAATCTATTCGATCTATTTAATTATCATTATTAAGCTTCATAATCAGATGGCGCCCTTCTTGTGTATGTGTTTGTGTTTTTTGAAACCTTTATCCATTACTTTATAAATTAGACAACTGCAGAACCAATACCTACGACCTGAATTAAAAATTTGTAAGATAGAGCTAAATCTCAAGCCGTGGTAATCTTGAGCATCTTTTAAAGTAAGTATAATGTTTATTGTATTTTATTGTTTATTTAGTATTGTTTGTTTAGTGTTTATTATGAAAAACCTTCGTTTCAGTATGCACTTTTACATATTTCAGTTATATGACCTTGAAAAGATAGTTTTCTATCAAATACCACACCTAAATCTTTATGAGTCATTTTGGTGTCTAGATTATTAGTTGCGATGCTGTAAGTAAACTATGTGATGAAGGATGATCTAGTGTAATGCATTACAAAACATTTACTGACATTAAACTCCAGGGAGTTGTTGATGCTCCATGAATAAATATTATGCAAATCTGACTGTAACTTCAAGCAATCATGGATGGAGTCTATCTTGCGAAAGATTTTCACGTCGTCGGCAAACAACAAGCAATTGGAGTGTTTAAATATTTTGGCAAGTCATTGATTAGTATTATAAATAGTAATGGTCCCAAGTTGGCGCCCTGAGGTACACCTGAGAAAACTTCAAATCTGGGAGATTCTGCATTTTTGTAGTCGACGAATTGTTTTCTAGCCGACAAGTAAGATATAAAAAACTTTAAAGAAGCCAGAGAGAAACCCAAAGAGTTCATCTTTTGAAGTAGAACATCGTAGTTTACTTTATCGAATGCCTTGGCAAAATCAGTATATACTACATCTACTTGAGATCCATTTGCGAAGGCATCCAATACAAATTCCACAAAATTTACGAGGTTGGAATGTGTTGACCGACCAGGTAAAACACCATGCTGGTGTACAGTTACGTAGAGTTTAATGTGACTCTGAATCCTAGTAGAGATTAAAAATTCGAATATTTTAGCAGGAGCACTTAGGATGGCTATAGGTCGATAGTTCTTGACTTCGGTTTTAAAATCATTTCTGTGGATCGGAGATACTCTTGAAATTTTCCATGAAGTTGGATAAAAGGAGCTCCTGACGGATAGATTGAAAATATAGTGAAGAGGTTTAATAAAAATGTCACTGCATCCTTTAAGAATGTACATAGGGATCTGATCAAACCCTATCGCTTTTCTGGCAGACATTCTTTTAAGGGCTGCAAGAATTTCAGTTTCTTCAATATAAGTTGTATTAAAGTTATTGACATTTACAGCTTGATTTTGGGGAAGAGTGAAATTTGCAGGTCAGAAGCGTATACACTTTTAAAGTAAGAGGCGAATGCTGCGGCAATACTAGAATTACTCGTCAAAGTGGTACCATTATATTTCATAGACGTCGGATTTGCAATGTTACTTCATTTGCGTTTTATATAAGACCAAAATTCTTTCGGCTTTTGTATTATTGCATTTTCAGTTTGAACTAGGTAATTTTCATAAGCAACCTTGATGGAGTCTTTGATTTTTTTAAGTAAGTAAGTGAATTCAGAGTGCAGTGATTGAATAATTGCAGAGTTGTTCCTACTTTTCATTTTTTTTGCAAATCCTTCCCTTATGCTTAATGTCAGATATGATGTCACGTGAGAACCACGGTGGAAACTTTGAATTTGTTAGTTTACATAATGGTACTATTAGTTTTAATATTTTTTTCTAAGCCTTTCAGCTTAGTTTGAAATTTAAAATTTGTAACTTACATATTTCAACCTATGTAAATTTGCTTATTAATTAGGTACAAGGTGCCAACTGCTTACCCTAATGGGTAAGCTTTAGTAACTTGTTGCTTTTGTCGAAATACGAAAAAAGAATTCAAGCTCGGATCCTCACCTCTCTCTCTTACATCGCGTAGTTTAATACGGTTTGGGTCATCCAGCGCTAGGTAGCGCTATACCGAGACACATGAATGAAAACACAATGCATGTACTTAATATTAAGAAGGATGATAAATGATTAGATGTTAATTGGGATTTATCGCATTACTTTTGCAGCAAAATATTTAAGTGTTTAAAAAGTAACAAAAAGAATACGATGAGGTCCAATTAACATCACTCAGGTGATAGGTTGTAGCAATTATTTTATTATTATTCTTAATACTTCTAATTTCATTCGTAACAAATATAAACTAAATATAATTACAAGGCTATGTGCTATACGTTCAGAAAATTGTGCAAAATGTGTTTGTCCAACATCTCTGTAATCTTTGTTCGTAGCAATATGCCTCCAATAGTTAGTACAACACAAAACAACAACCAAAATAGCCACAACCAGCTTTTATAACGTTTTATACGAGCCCCGACACATATTAATTCGTCTACTTTCATTTTTGTTGAAAGTCACTCTACAATATTTACCCCGAAATTTTCTTTTGTTATAGAAAGTGAATTTTTCGTTTGCCAGAAAATTCTACCAAGGGGTTTCCTTACACTGCATCTTGCAAGGTTTTTGGACGTGACTTTCCTACAGAATTTCATGAAACTTGGCATAAAGTATACGCAGGAGTAATACTTAACACTAACAAAAAGAAGCAGCTACTTCATAGACCAGAAGAAAAATCTCGGTGTGAAGATGGTGGGGCGTTCATTGATTTAAAATATGAAAAATAATTACATGACAAAACATATAAGCAAATGAATATATTTTGCAATATAGAATAGTTCTTAACCTAACAACACATTTTAGTATACAGATACAATCATTTAATGTATTAATTATAAGATACCTATGTTCATTATACTGAACATAGAATGATGAAGTATTACTCCTGCATCTACTCTATGCCAAGTTTCATGGAATGCTGTAGGGAAGTTTCCTCACGCCGCTTCTTCGCGTCTACAGATTGACAAAAGTACCCAAAAACCTTGCAAGAAGCGGTGTAAGGAAACCCCCCCCTGATAGACTTGTATAATACCTTTCATGCCGCATGGTGTACATACAGATGCAGTACTTCACTTCTGGCAAAAAGAAAGAGTCACTTTCTAGACCAGAAAGGAATTTCGTGGTAAAGATTACGGGGTGATTTTTAACAAAAAATGAATGTAGAAGAATTAATATGCTTCGGGGCTCGTAATACACTATATGGAAGCTGTGTAACCTTACTTAGTGATCTATGTTTGATAATCAAGATTGCCAAATTACTGGTCAATCTTTAAAAATATCTAGATAATCTATGTATCCACGTACGAATTGCAAAGAAAACTGCTCAAAAATGGCTTGAAACTCATCTCACCTTTGGATAAACACTACTGTGTTGCAGTAAGACCATAATACAATATTTTATACAAAATAATAAAAATAAAACAGGGTAGGTATTGTTGTGGAGAGAGACGGACATCTAGATATTCAAAACTCGTTACAGACCATGATTAAATGACTATCAAACAATGGGCAGATTAGTACGTTCACTTCGAAAGCATCACAATAGGAAACTTATTTCTTTGACGTGACAGTCGGTAGAGGATTCAAGTGTAGGTTGCATTAAAAGATTCAGTGAGCCCCAGACGAGATAAAAAATGAGATAAATGAATTTGGTCAGGTACTTTAGGCTTCAACTGGTTAAGAAGTAAGTTAACAGTATATATCTGAGTTATATGCACGTTCAATAAAAAGGGTAAAGAAATGACTGAACATTCCGATTTAATAGTCTTCCGCCTATAGTCTCTGAGTATTAACCCTTTACAGTACATTAGACAACAAAAAATTAAAACTGATTCGAACAAAAAATAAGAATTTCACAAATACAGCACAATTAACGTGTACAGAAAAGGAATGGCCGATATCTTCGCTCAGTTAGCGTCAATATACTCTGTAGTAAAGAGTAGAACGACGGGAATCTTTACAGCTAGGCCACTCGGACCGATGAAAATATTATTACTTCTATTATTTACTTATTCAACAACCTTACAATATATTCCCCCATCACCTACATAAATCAAATACAAGAATATTTTAATGCTCCATAAAGCATTTCTTTTTAATAATATAAAATGGATAAAAAATTGAAGTTAAATTTGTACAATTTATTGAAACCAACAACGACAATCTTGTAATGGTAAATAATAGTCTTTTCAGAAATGCTAACTCTCATAGTTCTCAGCGCTGAGTATCGCTGGTTTTCAGCTTCTATGTCATCTGACCGCGCCCATTAATTCTTACGTCGCTGTACATAGATACACTGCGCTGCAACACGTGACACAAGAACAAGCAAACCGATCGGAGATTTTTCAGTGACCTAATTTGTAACGGAGTTTCTTACTTGCTTTACTGAAAATACTAAACACAAAATAATTAAATATTACTTACTGAAAACCAAATAAAGGATACTTACTGTACTATATGCACAGGCGAAAGATCTCTTTTTGTTGACAAATTATCATTCAGGAGTAGGTACTCGTTTCTCAAGCTTATAGATTGTAAATAAAAATTAAGATTTGTTGAAATAACAAGAAATATGGGCGCCATTTACTTGAAGTCATTACATAGCTTGATCAGTATCCACAAGTAAAAAAATTCTGATTAGATTGATCCAAATTAATTAAATTAAATAACTAGTCATAATTAGTCAGGTTAACGTTAAGCAGGCTACTGTAAATGAATAACTTCAACAAATGAGTGAGCCAATATTATCACAATAAGGTTTAGTTTAAATTCTGATTTATTCGTAGATCAAAAATAATCTTTTGTCTAAAAAGACAATGTTAAAAACAATCTTGAAAATATTTCAATAATTCCTTTACTAGCAAAAAACGCTTCATAAAAATTGGTACACATAAACTTATTTTACAGAACTTACTTTTAACATATAGTTTATGCGTTATTCCTTGATAAATCGGTAGATTTTTACCATCCTTAAACCCACACATATCACTACACAATAATGCATTTTTGTTCATTTAACTTTAGGTACAAAATACCTCGCATATTAAAATGTAGAACTTTGGATCACTGGTTTTGATGATAAAATTATAACCGATGATAAAATTTGCGGTAATTATGTCATACATAAATTGGCAGCATCCTTTTACTAATAAAGATTTAGACCAATATAGTTCCAAAAGAAACGTCGATAATTTAAAAGCTTTTACGTTAACACTAATTTTATTATCAGAAAGTTGTATTGTTTTAACGTAAATAATATTTCAATCCTGCACAAATTATACAATACACAATATTATTCTTGTAACGGAAAAACAACTGACTGAAATTTACTTACCTTTAAAATTCGAATTCGATATTGAATTAGTATGAGAAACCATAAACTGACTGCACACAGGATTAATTATTGACTTTACTAAAGCTAAGTGCTACACTGTAGTCTAAATTCTTTGAATTTATTTTCTGTAAAGGGAACGACAAAACTCAAACTTATTCGTACTTGCAAACTGTATCGGATTCTACTTTTAATTTTTATAACTGTAATTTCAAAAACACAAATAAACGTCAAACTCCAGGACCTTTTTGGGGGCGAACCGCCCGCAGCTTAGGCTCGAAAGCCGCTAGGAGACTGTCTTTAAAAATTCAACTTCTACCCTAGTAACTAATATTTTAAGAAAGGGAAATGTATAGATACCCTATCAAGAACCAAAATGACACACAATAACTAATGAGAATAATCCTTCTCGAACATTCGATAGAGGTTTATAGCAGCCAGAATTTGTTTCGTAGCATGAAATTTGATATTTAACAGAATATTGCAAATGATTGAATATTGAATTTGCTGTTTTTATCGGTATATTTTGGATAATCTATTCAACAGAAATAAGAATAAGCACGTAGGGGATACATAAATTTGGTTTAAATGCATTTATACTTGTCATTTTATCTAGAGAATAATTATTAGTATTTTCATTGCTACAAAACAGATTTATATACGTGAGAACGCCTAGACAGCCTTTTCTGTTAACGAAGAACATTATTAGGTTCGGAATAAAGTCTGCAATTTTGGACTAAAAAAATATATTTAAATATACAGGGCCGTACTAAGATTATTTACAATAAATACGTTTTTAAATGTATTAAAATGGATCTCGATTTTTTAACACGTTACAAATCTACGTATCCGACCTTGTCACACATACAGTACGTCAAACTGTGACAATAAGTTTGCATAAATGCTTTTCTTATTAGGATCTTTTTTGTATTTTAAACGATTTATAATATGCATTTTATATGAACGGCTTTACTTATTTTACTTTACTTGATTTTATTTATGCTGTTGTAATAATAACTCCAAAAATATTGCTTAAATATTTAAAGGAAAAGCGGCATATTATTACACATTTAAAAGAGAATGCAAAGGTGGCGTATACGGCGTCCCCAAGTTATTGCCGTCTTAAGCCCGGAGCTATTGGCAAATCCGGTCTTGACTAATTGTAGAAGTGTTTGAACATTAACCTCGTTACAACTTTGTTCGTCGTTTTATTTTTTTAATTACTAGTTTAATTTGTAAAAATACATAATCAGCTTTATGAAACTATCGATAAAATTTGGAATACAGCTCATATATTTCTTTTTATACAATTTTTATAATCCATTAAAGTTATGAGTTGAAAGTCGACAATAGCCTGCGTATGGCTCAGTTTTAATCAATTTGGTTAAGTTTGTTAGGCAAAGTTAGCTTAGCGTAAAAATTAGTGTAAATTCTTTTTCTTGCAGTAGTTCTAATTGAAGTTAGAACCACAAATTTAAATTTAGTTCGATTAAACTGCAGACATTAAATTTTAGTTAGTTATTTATTTAAATATCTACTAAATATCTATTTTAAATAATTTAGTGGAAATTTAAGTAACTTTTTCTCGAAAACTTGTGATTGCTGGATTTGTAAGCGCTTCGTGCTAAGTCGGAAAACCTTCTCGTTTCGTCCGTAAACCCGAAGCACAATAAAATTTGGTACTAACGATTTCTTGTTTTGTGCACTCATCTAGCATATGCCTAGCTAACTTCAGATACATTTTAAAATAAGATTTCTACATAATACTTAGTTGTTGATTTCCTACCCCGTACTTTATATATTCTTTCACATCATATTTACTTAATGTAACCTAACCATCCTCGAACCTTTTTTAAATTACATAGTAGGCATTTTTTACTTAAATCGATAGAGTATTGATGTGTTCTTGTTTTAACCATAATAAACTTTCATACTCTTACATAAGAAAATTTCCAAGAAAACTATGAAAAAGGATTTACGGTTAGTTAGCTTTGAATTTTGGTTACTCCAAATAATAAAACAAAATTATCTAGCAAGCTTAGAGGAAATAACGAAACTTTTGTTAGCTACTCGCGTACAGAAGTGTTAGAATTTTCATGAAAGCAATAGTTCTAATTCTTTTTCTTCGTCAAATGCTCGTCCTATGGTCTTTTTAAAACTACCATTTCGTCGTAGCTTTTTTTCCAGTCTACTAAATGTTATTCTACTGGAAATAACTCATTTCAAACTCTAATTTGACAACAAAAATCCGTTTGAATGCAAAGTAAACTAATTAGGTATGAAATTTGACAGGTGTGGAACATCAGAATTACTAAAGTTTCATTATTTTATATGTACATATAAGCTTACTAGATAACTTCGTTTTGTTAATTGAGGTAACCACAATACAAAGCCTACTAGCAGAATATCCTTTTTTACGTTTTTTCTGAAAATTTTCTTATGTAAGTGTATGAATATCTATTATAGTTGAAAAGAGTACACAAGAGAAAACAAGCGGGGCATGTTTTGGTTTCCAGTTTGTAATACTTTTAATTTTAGTTTATGTTAAATATTTGTATAGAATGCACTAAAAACGAGAAGGTCGTAATCAGCGTTTTGCTGATCGGCATTTAATTGTAAACCGATTAATAAAGACTAAACAGAAACTTATAGTATTTTAAACATCAAATTGTAATCCTGGGGGTGAGACTTTGAACATATTCTTCTGAGTCAACAACACGTTAATAGCATTTCATATATTTTCTGCGTAATAAAACTCCTCTCTTGTTTTATTGCTGCTCTCTTATTTATTATTGAATTCGAGAGTGAAACATAAAATCTGGTATAACCATCAGAGAAAACGCGTGAAAATAATAAATTCTGAATGTACAATAACTAGCTTGTGTTAGAAGTTGATGTTTTAAACTACCCTGAGCAGCTTATAAAATGTAGATATAAAATTTAATTAGGGAGTAGTCTAATTAAAAGTCCAAACATGCAGTTTTAAAGTCAATTATAAGGTTGTTAAGTAGTTAATTAGTGACATAGCCAAGGATAATCGTCCCGAAGGTACACTAAAATGTATACGAGTACTGTAAGATTGAAATAAAGATAGTGGCCTTTTTAGTCGTTTCTCTAACGATTATTATGGTTATCTATGTAAATATCGCAGGTCCCTTGCCTAAATTTACCGTATCCACAAAAACAATGTTATAGCTTAATGGCTATAGAGACTGCACGCGTTTCGCACCAAAATCTTCTATCCCCCTACCCTTATATTAGACTCTGATATTCACGAATCACGTTTACATTTTCCTGCTACCCCCTACTAAACATCAAGAAGGTAATGCTTAATTAATTCTTGAGAAAAAAATGGTTGAAATTAAGGTAAGTGTCAAAACAGTTTTAATTTGGTGCATTTCTTTATAAAAACTGAAATTAATGACTGTTATTTATGTAATCTTGAAACCGTTACATATTTTTTACCCTGCTTTTAATAACCGCATTGAAGATTTATTTAGAAAGATTTAAGTAATTATTGCAATAAATATGTATATACCGGCTCTTTCAAGAAAATATTTGTGGTTTCCATGATTCCTTTTAGACAAAAAGTCAATAATGTATATTACAACACTGACCTAATCAAAGACAGGGCATTTTGTTTTTGACCACTTTGTATTTAATAAACAATTTCTAAACTTTTTCGGTACTAGTAATGATAATTAACAATATTTAGTAGGGATTCATATAGTTACAGCATACTCAAGCACATAATTATGTATGTAATCCAGGTATCCCGACCCTAGACGGAGTTTGCAAGCTGAAAAACTAAAGCTAAAAAAATAACGCATTTTTCAGATTTACCCACATTTAACTATAATTGATATTAGGATTGTGTTATAATTTGTAGTTGCTTTAAAACAACCTTTAGGTATGGAATGATTTTTTGTTAATGTCAATAACAAGAAGTTTTTCCTGCTATGAACCACATCTGGGGAGGAAGAGTTTGACTACAGCTTACACTGATCAATTTAAATTAGCAGGTTTTGTAAAGCTCAGTCAGAAAATAAATGTGATATAAGAAACCATATATTATACAGGCCATATTTATTTCTATAGCATTTACATTTTTAAATCGCTTTTAAAACTTGGTTTACCTTGTATTGAGGCAACTCTTTGTATTCCTCAAATGCTACATTATCAATGTTTGTTGCGTTAGCCCTTTATATATTTGAATTTCTAGATTGTCCTAAAATTTTGCATTAGTAGTGACGTCTCATAGGATTATTTCGCATTATTTATCTCTTTGTTACGTAATTCAGCTAACTATGGTGGTTGCAAATGATGAATGAACGTTTTGTACAACTTTATACGTTTTTCTACTATAACATTTACAATTGTTACAAATTATTTTTTAGGTGGTTGGTAGGGCGTTCGGAGGGTCTTTAGGGTAGTTGTGATGATCTCTTGCTATTTACATATCAAATACACATCATTACATACATATCCATCAGAGAGGCATTGAATGATGGGGATATTGCCATAGCCCCATATCCATCGTTTGTTTCAGTGTATGTGAATATCCTCTTTTCCCCTTTTAATTTTCCGCTTTTGTCTCTGTCTATTTTCTACTCTGCACTTTCAAACAACCGTAGTTCGGCTATCTGACCATCTCGGTCATTTTCCTTTAGGATCAATCGACTTTCGCAGCAGACTTTTGACGCAAGCAGTCGACTTTCAGAAGTTTATTAATATCCTTTTTATCATTCAAATAAGATAAGTAATTTATATTTTATTGGTTACGTTTCAATATGGCGCAGTTAACAGCAAATTTAGTAAAATTTTCTATTTTTGACAGTTCACATGTACAAATGTCAATAGTCTTGATAAATCGATATTTTGAATTTTTACATATTGAGAACTTGCAATATAACATTTTGAAACTCCATTCGAATCTTATCATGTTTATTGATAACAATAAACTTTCATTAGAACCATACACCACGTTCATAAACGAATTATTAAGCTACTACTTAGGTCCTTCTTTGGATAAACCTATTCCATACAACCCGAAATCAAATACTATTACTTCTACCAAAGAGATTACAGATTTCTGGTTACAGCAAAATGATTCCCCTAATTTTTTTGGACTGGTTAACCTAGTCAAAGACGAAATCATTTCTCCTCATAATTTCATAACCACAAACTGTAATATAAAAAAATATCGCAAGGTCCGTCACAAATTCAGGATCTTAACCCCCAATTAAGTGACGACACTCAACGCGTCATTTATCAATGCAATGCCCTTTCAAATGCGCATGCATTCACTAATACTTTCTGTTTTAATAAACCTGACCATTCAATTCTTGAAAAGCACGTTTCACAGGTTAATACTTCCATTACAGAAACTATTACAAATGATTTAATTCCAAAAGCGCATTTATTCCACAACCAAACAGAATCACAGTCTCTTACAAACATTCCAAAAACATCACAGTCAGTTAAGATACCGCTGAAATTGAATCCTAACCAATGTTTTTTAAATCAGAAATTACAAGAGCTTGCGAAGGCCGACGGTTTGGGGAGATTAACCGCCGTATCATCTACGAAGACTCCCTTGGATCCAGTAAAAAAATCCTGGAATCTACAAGTTCCCAACTCCAGTTCCCAGAACAAGCAGTTCCCAGCAACAACTCCAGTTCCGATGGAAATCACATCAATAACGTTTCTCAAGAACTAGAAGCTGCGACACCCGTAGTAACAGTTCCTGAAAAATGTCTTCAGCATTTCTCGGACACAACAATGCCGACATCTCTTGTTTCGTCATTGGAACGATGCCATAAGAAGAGATTGTTCTTGGATATAACAGGATTAACATATTTTTTTCTTTATTTAATTTTGATGTTTAGTTTGTTTTCTCGGATAAGCATCAACGAACTTCGCAACAACATTAACCAACCAGTTTTTGTTATGTCAAAACTCGAAATTTTATGCAAAGGTCACGCAATTAAACGGCCTCATTACCTCGTAATTAGAACAATG
Source organism: Agrypnus murinus (assembly GCA_929113105.1). NCBI lineage: Eukaryota > Metazoa > Arthropoda > Insecta > Coleoptera > Elateridae > Agrypnus > Agrypnus murinus. Next base: position 67,545,876 of record OV816025.1, read on the forward strand.
CGAACATTCGATTTCTTGCTAACCGAGAAGATTACAACCGTGCAACTGCTATTGACAAAAATTAAATTATCTTATTACACGGATGTAAGCAAATTCCATTTCGCTTAGAAACATTAGCATTATGTGCAATGTACCAACTTTCTAGTTATACACCATAAACACAAGTGCAAAAATAACAGTAGTGACATATTTTTCCACGTGAACCTTGTCAACTCGACATTACATGATATCATACATTGATAACATTCAACTAATTAATACTGAATAGCATTTGGACCTCCCAAATATATGTGCTACCGGATTGAGCTTCAAGTGTTCATTCTCCTCAAATATCATAGGATTCAAGAAGATTCAATCATACTCTCCAACGGGCAATTTCACCTAGTACTTCCTACAATCTTAGGACAATGCTATGAATGCTGCCTCCGTTTATGAGATACAACTCCACTTCTTCCATTCCTACGGACAAAATGAATACAACTACGTTTATCAATGTTAACCACAAACGTACTACTTAGGCTAACGCTTTTAAATTAAAATAGCATAGTTACTTTTAATTTTGAAAGTTACAACAAATAAATCGTAACGCAAGCATCCCTTGTTCACGAAGCACTTATTATGTTGTTCCTTGGTTTTGCTCACGTTCCTAAATTTTATTCCTTTCTTTCTAGTAAGAATTACAGAACGAGCTAACAAGTGATTCCTGCATCATCACGTATCGTTTCGTTAGATTAAGTTTTGCTACATTACTTTGCAATAAGCAACACATGTTTTTGCCATAAGCAATTGACGCCTTCTAGCTCTAAGCGGCAATGGCCTTTCAATCCTTTACTTATTAGCAATTAATTCTTAGCATACGTTTTAATGTCTTAGCATGTAAGGAACCATTGAAAAGATGCAAACCACTCAATTTTTTGTAGCTAGTATACGTTAAACATGCCGGTACATACAAGTACGACATTAATGTATGCTATTTTTTTTGTTGAGGAATGCATTTAATGTCCTTCTGTATTATTCCTTTTAATATATATTCAGCCTTTTTTTACGAGGGGTGTTATGTAATGATCTCTTGCTATTTACATATCAAATCATTACATACATATCCATCAAAGAGGCATTGAATGATGGGGATATTGCCATAGCAACAAGAATCAACAAAAAGAATAAATAAATATCTCATACAAGATACACGTCTTTTTTTACATTCTAAAAAATATAACTTCTAAGATTGTGTACTAAGACCTATATAAACAGTCATATAATAACAGTTGGTTGGGGGTGGCTTGGTTGGCTCCATTGGGGGTATGTCCACTTTTCCTTTTCCGAACATATTACTCGACCTTTATATCTAGTTCTTTTTTTTCTTTTCCGTCCTGTACTCTTCCTATCTATGAATTTACGCTTTTGTGCATCGTTTGTTTCAGTGTTTGTGAATATCCTTTCTTCCCCTTTTGACTTTTCGCTTTTGTAGCTTCTATTTTCTACTCTGCACTTTCAAATAACCGTAGTTCGATCATCTGACCATCTCGGTCATTTTCCTTTGGGTTTAGTACAATCGGAACGATCTATTGATGGTTTCAAATTTTACTTATTTACTAGAAGAATTAAAATGTATGAAGGTATTAAATTTTGGTTATTCCTACTACTATTTCTGGTTTCATGGATAGTGGCTCGACAATTCCAAGAAGCTTGGGAATTGGTTGGTTATTGGTAAACGATCTAATTATACAGCTTTAAAAAAATAATCGGTCTGATGCCTGAGGTATAAACATGGGTTTTGACTAATTTTGGTGTGCAGAATACGATGGTAATACCCGTTTTTCCAAAGCAGATCTAGATTTTAAGATTCAGTAGATAGCCATCTGAAGTATACGATTATGCTCTATAACGCGTCGTAAAATTCTGCTGTGTAATTATAACTGTGTTATCAATTGCAAAAATTATGAAATAATGTATTCGTTATATCATTACAACAAAGAAATATTAGCTACGTGGGTTGAATTGTCTAGTCGAATATAAAAAGCATTTTTCATTCGAGAAACAAACTAAATTACGGCAATCGAATCATGAGGCAACTTCGTTAAGCTAGTATCTAACGCAATATATTTCTTGAATTTTATTAAAATATTCGAAATTCATGTAAATCACTTTCAAATTTACCAGTCTCGTTTTTTGTTGAATGTTGAAGTTGTATGAATACAGATTTCATGTAAGAAGAGTTTGTCCTAATGCACAAGTTTCCTTACAGTAGAAATATTTACCGGTAAAGCTTAGCTTTGGAATATATTATAGAAATCAAACGTTCAGGATCAATAATTCAAATTTTAAAATAATCTCTTTGAATTTCTATGGAATGGTTAATATTAATTAAACAACTTCCACCGCTCTTATTGAAAGCTTAATCTTGGTCTGTATCAAAATTCAAAAGCAATATTGAATTTGCGCGTTTTAGAAACGTAATGTTTACCTTGACCGCGGTGATAACAATCCCACCAGGTAGGAGATATGTAAATATTAAAGTCGTAACTAGGGATGGTATACAGTGCTATTTATTTACTATGTACATACTTAGATATATGTAAATCGTATAAAAGAGCTTGCTGTATAATTGGTTGCCTATGTGTGCATAATGCTTTTACTTGGTTATTTGCAAATGCAACATAGGGAAATTACCACATATTGCAATTTAATTTAATAGCGCTGTAAATATCTTCTCCGAGTGGTTTATTAAAGTCTCTTGCTGTACAAAATTAAATAATTATGTCACGAATATAAAATTTAAACTGCACTGAACGAGATTTTTTGATAGTAATGACAAAATAATTTTTTTGTTGGTATTAAGAAGTCTTGCGGCGCTATATGCAGATTTACTGCCCAACTAAAAATTTGTTACTACTAATGTATTTAATTTTTTTTAGCTTAACAAACTCTTTGTCATGCTGAATAAATGATTTAATAAAGCTTTGTGGTGTAAATAAAATTTTGCTTGATTTGCGGTTATAGTAATAGATTTATACAAGGTTTATTATAAACTTGTTTCGTTAAGAGTCAAATATAAGTAAAATTTTCACATGGTTTAGGTTGTAGTAAACATTTTCATTCAATTTCTTATGCAAAGTATGAGTTAATAATAACACAATCCACCAAAGAAATGGGAATTTAATGAAACCTTGTTCATTCGAAAGTAGAAGTTAAAAATAGAAAAGTAATTTCTCAGTTTTCCTCGTTGTCATCTGGTTTGCGAGTAATAATTTTTTTACTTTTCTTTTGAGGAGAGGTTTGCTGGGATGTTGACTTAAACATGAAATAGGGAATTTCTCAGTGGTAGTTAGACAAAGGAAGTGCATCTATGGGTTTTTTGGTATGAGGAATTCATTTTGGTAACTACTTTTACCTACGACAAACGATAGAGGGAGCTAGCGCACAATTTTTCTCAATTTTCACGTAATTTCCTATTAGAGTCTCACTTACAAACTCACAGGAGGTAAAAAATTGATAATATAATTAAACAAAAAATTCTTGATATATTTTTTAATATTGTTATTTTTACAACTGCTTTTTAGTGTTAATTAATGAACCTGACATTTGGAAATTAATGAAAAGTAGTTCATTTGAAGATTGTTTGGGTGTACAATTGCGTGGAATAACTTGGAAGCAGTAGTTAGAATCAAGTTAAGCGTACTGAATTCAACGTTCTTTAACAGAATTTGAGAATATGATACTTAGGTATCATACCAAAAGTAACTAGGTACAGGTACAGAGAGAGTGCGTTGAAATAAGTTGCAATCAATTGGATTTGGCAAGCGCCAATCCAAAGTATTATATTAGTATAATACTACGAAAAATAAGTTAGAAAAATGGTTTGCCCTATAATATAAAAAGATCAGAAAAATATATAATCTGTTACGGGTGGTGTGATAATGCGTTCCATCATAAATGTGCTAGGTTAAGTGATGAAGCTTTAAAATTCATATCGGAACATGAGAATATACTTTGATGTTGTGATAGCTGTGCAGAGATGAAGAATTACAAAACTAGAGCTGCTGTTGAAAACATGAAAAGAGCCATGGAAACATGAGCACAAGAAATGAATAAATTGGTAAGAGATGTAGGCAGCCAAAAACAGGAAATATCGGAGATAAAAAACATAATACAGGAAGGTAAAGTACAATGGGAACAAAATAACCAACTGCTGGCCGAAAAAAGTGAGACAATTAAAATAAGTTACGCGGACAAATTGAAGAATAAAAAACATGAACCGGTTGTTATTATTAAACCCAAGAACGGCAATCAGAAAAGCAATGAAACTAGGCAAGAAATTCAGGAGAAAAGCGATCCAACAACTCTTCAAATAGCTGGTTTTAAAAGTTCTAGTAACGGAGGTGTAATAATTAAATGTAAAAATCAAGAGTCTACGAATAAATTAATGGATGCTGCAGAAAATCAGTTAGGTGAGAAATATAACGTTAAGATTTCTAAACAAAGAACACCGAGGATTAAAATAGTAGGATTGTCAACAAAAAGAGAAGAAGATGATATTATTCAGAAAATTAGGGTACAAAATCAAATTAAGAATGATGAAAACACAAAAATTAAGGTTGGTTACATGAATAGTGAAAAAATCGACAATACGAGAGATTTTTCTCTTATTTGGAGGTCGACGGCGAGATTTACAGATCTTTATTGAAAACAGGTATTGTAAACATTGGTTGGGACAGGTGCAAGGTTTTCTGTGCGTTAGGGGTAAGACAATGCTATAATTGCAACGGTTACGGGCATAAGGCAAGTGAGTGCCGAAAAGAAACATGTCCACGATGTAGCAGGCCGCATGGTCTAAAAGAGTGTAAGAGTAATGAGAAAAAATGCATTAACTGCATTAATGCAGTACGGAAATTAAATCTGAAATTCAATGTGGAACATGAAGCCTGGGATAAAACGTGTCCGGTTTTGCAGCATTATCAGGAAATTGAATATAATAAAGTTGATTTTTTTACGTTAAAGGAAAATCGTTTACATGATAATAAAGTAGAAAATTGTGGAATTATGTATACTAATATTGAAAAGTACCTTGCGCATACCGCACAACTGGAAATCTTAGCAGAAATGTACCAACCACCCTTACTAATGCTAAGTGAAACGTGTACAACTGACCAGATTAATGATTGTGAACTCAGTGTTGATAACTATAACATATTAAGATGTGACTCCCATACTGGAGACGTAATAATGCTTTTTAGAAAAAACATTAAATTTAAATTTCTAACAAAAGACATACTTGAAAAGAACGCGTGGATAATGAGTGCTAAGGTGACCAAAGGTCTCCCTCGCGGCATATATACCATATTGTATCATTCCCCAAACCAAAGTGACAGTGAATTCCTCGAATTCTTTCAAAATTGGTGCGAACAAAATTTATCCAATAATGAAAGACATGTAATAATTGGAGACTTTAATATTAATTGGTTTAAAGTAACATCTAGTAGTAATAAGTTAAAAAAGATTGTTCATTTTTATAGTATGAAGCAAATTGTAAAATCGGTAACAAGAGAGGTTGAAAATAGTAGATCTTTAATAGATTATGTGATTACCTTTGACAAAAATTTAGAAGCAATAGTACCCCAGTCCCCTAGAATTAGTGATCATTCCTTTGTCGGAGTTCGTTTTCAAAACCAAAAGTTTACAACAAAGTATTTCGAAACTAGAACAATCAGGTCAACAAAAACATACACGGAAATCAAAATGCGAACGTTGTTAAGACAGTACGAGTTTGTAAACTCCGCTAATGTTGATGTCATGTGTGCTGAATTGCAAGAAAATTTACAAAACTGTGTCAATAGTTTAATGCCATGTCAAACAATAATAATGCGGAAACAAAACAACTGGTATACACAAGAACTCAAATTTCTTAAAAGTCAGCGAGATTATTTGTGTCAGATAGCTAAGATAGAAAATCCGTTAGAAACAGTAAATCTCAATATTACGAACGCGAGATCGATAAGCTTAAATATGATTCGGGCAGATTATGGAAAATGTTGAAAGGCCTATTAAATAATAAAAAAAGTTGTAGCTCTAATTATATCACTTTTAATGAAAAGAAAATTGATGATCGGAAGAAATTTCTAAAAATTTTAATGATTATTTTATTAGCAGCATTAAACAAATTCATTGGAGTATTAGCAGCAATAGCTTAATCAATTTCAATAATATAGGAAGAAACTGTGAGGCAATTTTTAACTTTTCTCCAATTTCAATTCAAGATCTTCAAAAAGTCATTAGCGGTATAAAAAATAAAAGTTTGACGGACGGGATCACAATAAATATAATTAAAGATTCCATGCCTATTATGGGAGACGTGTTGGTAAACATAATCAATAGATCATTTGAAACTTCAAAATTTCCGCAAAATTGGAAAACGGCTACAGTTATTCCGGTGCCGAAAATTGCAGGGACTAATAAATGCGAGGAGTATAGACCCATAAATATGTTACCCACATTAGAAAAAATTATGGAGCAAATGATTAAAATTCAATTAGTAGATTATCTTGAAAATAATAAATTGCTTTTGGAATACCAATCAGGTTTCAGAAAAATCACTCTTGTGAAACATCATTAAATATGATCATAGCAAAATGGAAGGAACAAATGGATAAAAATAAGAAAATACTTGCGGTCTTTTTGGACTTAAAAAGAGCATTTGAAACAATTGATAGGGATATCTTATTAAGAAAAATGGAAAGATACGGGATTAAAGGCTCAGCCAATAGATGGTTTAGAAGTTATTTAACTAATAGACATCAAATTACCAGGTTTAATGAAGTCAATTCATCCAAAAGACAATGCAATCTGGGGGTACCGCAAGGGTCAATCTTAGGTCCATTACTCTTTTATACTTTATATCAATGATATAGACACGCAACTTAATGCCTGGGATATAAATCTGTTTGCAGATGATACCTTAATAACAGTATCGGACATAGATGTTAAACTAGCGATACAAAAGGTAAATTCAGACATGACAAATATAACAAGTTGGTTAAAACTCAATAAACTAAAACTTAATACATCAAAAACTAAAGCTATGATAATATCAAACAAGGTATGCTCTAATTTAACGGATGTGGTAAACATTGATGGAGAAAATATAGAAATTGTTGATGATATGAAATATTTAGGAATTATAATAGATAATAGACTAAAATGTAGCAAACATGTAGATTATGTTATAAAGAAGACAGCTAAAAAGATAGGTTTCTTAGGTAGATTAAGCAATAAATTAAACATATGGTCTAGAATATTAGTATTAAGAGTATTATTGCTCCAAATTTTGAGTATTGTGCCGCGATTCTATTCCTAATAAAGGAAACTGATATGCAAAGACTTCAAAAATTACAAAACAGAGCTATGAGAATTATTCTGAGTTGTAACAGAAGAACTAGAATATCCCTTATGCTGTTTATAATTTATTATAAAACTCCATTTTTAATTTTTAGAATAATGAACGGGCAGTTACCACATTATAATAATAATATAATAATAATAATTACTACAACTCATAACCTAAACCAAGGCCCCAGAAGCTATAAGCTTGTGCGGGAGGGAGGGGGCGATTATTATTATTATTATGTAGGCCCAATGTGCGGTTGCAGCCGACTTATAGATGGAACAGCGCAAACCCACATTTGTGTTACAGCTAAGGAAAACTGCAGAAAACCTTAACCAGATCTGCCAGCGCCGGGAGTCGAACCCGGGCCGCTTGGGTGAAAGTCACACTACCAAGGCTGTATAAATGTCAATTATACAAATGTATTACATGTCAAAATTCATGACGTATAACAGGGAATACCATGAATATAACACTCGAAATATTAATGAATTTAGATTACCTTTGCATACAAAATCATCCTCACAAAATAATGTATTCTATAAGGAGTTAAAATTATATAATGAACTACCACAGGATGTTAAAAATTCAAAAAATAATAGAGAATTTAAGCGAAACTGTTGTAATTTTATTAAAAGTAATGTAAAATAAATTGATTTATACCTGTACTTACAGATTAAATATAGCGGTAGGTAGTAATTAGTATTTTTAGCATGTAAGCAACCAAATGTATCTAAATAACATCATATGATGGAAATAAAGAATCTAAGATACACTTATTTTTTAGTACTTTGGTAGGTACTTACGTATACAAAGAGTATGTTAAAACACTGGTTAGAGTGGTTAGGGAAGAGAAGATCAGAAAACTTTAAAGTACTGGTACCTGATATGATGCAATCCTTTAATACCATTGACATGTCATACTGTACATGCCTTTAACATTTATTTACAGCATTGCCATTTATATCATTGTTAAATAATTCTAGTTTCTTTTTATGCAATGAAATATGCAAATAATTAAATAAATTAAAAAAGAAGATTTAATAGAAATTATAATTTACAAAAAAATAACCAATTTAAGCACAAAAAGCAATTTGAAGCCACCGAAGAAATATCCAAAAGACGCTGGCTACTGCTGAGACTACAAGATTGTTAAAATATCAGGAATTAATCAAAAGATAATGTAACGCCGGAATATGAGATTATGACCAAACTGGTTACACCATTAGAAAAGAGAATCGAAGATCAAGAGTTTATAAAAAAACTCATGTAATAACAGGAACAAATACAGCATAAAATGACGAACATTCCTTAAAAGCGACAGACAAGACAAGGTTGTATATAGGTAAAACAAATCAAAATAGAACAAAAATTGGCACTACCTCTATCACAGAACATTCCTTAAAAAATCTATCATCGATAATGTACAGTTGAGGCCGAAAAATCTTCATCGGTCTTTTGCGACTGCCTAATTTCGACTTTTCAATGCTCATAAGAGACGTCACTTTTATTCATCTGAAATGTCATAAATGGCATACATGCCAGATTCATTTGATGTGAATATCAGAAAAATGTGCTAACTTTGATAAATTATATTGTTATGGTATTAGAGGAGCACCTTACAAAATGCTTATCTAAATAACAGATATCAAAAAGTGTGGTGGAAGAACAAATTTTCTTCATTACAACGTATAGAGCTTGGAGTACCGCAAGGGTCGATATTGGGTCACCTTCTTTTTATAATTTACATCAATGCCTAATTTCGACTTTTCAATGCTCATAAGAGACGTCACTTTTATTCATCTGAAATGTCATAAATGGCATACATGCCAGATTCATTTGATGTGAATATCAGAAAAATGTGCTAACTTGATAAATTACCGTTGAGAATATTTCGGCCGCAACTGTACTTAGTTGTAGACAATTATGATACATCTACCATACTAGAACTAACAGGATACGCGGAATCGCGTATGGTGGAACGCTAATGCTACTAAGAAAAGGATTGAGATACAATGTAGTTAACGAAATAAATGATCATCCCGAAGATGTAAATTTTGAAGCATCTGGCGTTTTTATACAAGAACAGAAATCCGTGTACGTATCTATTTATAGATCACCTAATGGGTGTTTAATTTCTTTCCTCACTAAGTTAGAGAGAACTTCTTTTGGAAAGGATAACCAGTAATAAGAAATAAAATATATATTTATTGCTAGTGATTTTAATATAAATCTTCTGAAAGATAATAATGACACTAGACAACAACTAAATATTTGCAAATCCTTTGGATTGCAACCAGTTACATACGAACCATCAAGAGTTACAGATACAACTTCAACATGCGTTGACAAAATTTTTACTAATCTAGAATCTGACTCTGAAGTATATACCAAAAATTTACAATTCTCAGATCATAGTTGTCAAATACTAATTCATCCTTGTCATACAGGAACTCCTAAAAATAAAAATAATAAAATTAAATGTAGAAAAATTAACGATGTTAATACAAATCGCTTCATAGAAAAATTAAAAGCACTTAAATGCCAAAGCATGTACAGTACTGAAGACGCATCGTCCTGTTATGAAATTTTTCACACTATTCTTCTCGATGCCTTCAATACAAGTTTTCCTGAAATAGAGAAAACAATTAATAACAAAAGAATGTCCATCAGTTGATACAATGATGAGCTACAAAAATAAAAAATCGCAACAGTAATAGCAACAGTTACGAGAAATACAGATGCTAAAGATCTATCGCAAGATTACGAAAAGAATATAAAGAAAAAGAATAGCAGAAGCTAAAAGGGCATCTAATGTTAACATGATCCAACGTGCAGAAAATAAACAAAACGCGATCTGGGAAATAACAAAATATGAACTAAATATACATAAAAACAAAAACATAGCAGAGCAAAGCAAGATAACTACCACAGAATTAAGCAATTAGGTACTTTGCCAGCATAGAAAAGAACGCTCTAAATCGAATAAATGGAGGAACAATTATATCAGTGGAAGATGCTGTTAAAAAATTAAGATACAACAAAGTGGATTATCCTTTTATTTAACCTCTGTAACTGAAATTGAGATCCTCAACTTAGTACGGAGCATCTAGCACAAAAACATCTTCGGATGCATATGGTTTCAACACAAAATTATTAAAGATAATCTTGCCTTATGTTATAATACCATTAACAAATGTAATAAATAAGTGCTTTGAGCAAGGAGAGCTTTCAAATGAGCTAAAAATTGCCAAAATTCCTCCCGTACATAAAATAGGTGACATTAATGAAACTGACAATTACAGGCCAATTGCTGTTCTTCCAGTGTTCTCAAAAAATTTTGAGGGTTTGCTAAAAGATTGATTAGAAGCTTTCTTAAAGAAACATAACTTACACATAGGAAACATGGATATATTGAAGGAAAATCAACCACAACAGCTCTAATAGATATTACTAACACGGTAATCGAAGCCATCGATAATACCGAATTTGTTCAAATGACACTCTTAAATTTAAGCAAAGCTTTTGACTTGGTGAATCATAAAATATTATTGGAAAAATTATATTGTTATGGGATTAGAGGAGCACCTTACAAAATGCTTATCTAAATAACAGATATCAAAAAGTGTGGAAGAACAAATTTTCTTCATTACAACGTATAGAGCTTGAAGCTACCTATACTTGTAAAGAATACTTAGAACAATGTGATATTCCATGATATTCATGATGTATGTTGCTATGCATACGCAATTATGTAGTATTGAACCTTTCATGATTTTTTATTCCAATTTTTAAGTTATATATGTTATTACCCTTTATCTGATTTTTATATTTTTGTTATTTATTGCATTTTTTGATGTTATTAAATTATGTCGTTTTTAGTATTATTACTATGTCTATTACCTGTATCTAATATTTTTTGGAAATATGGAAATATTTATATTACTTCATTAAATACCTATAGCTTACAGAAATCTTATAAAACCGTAATAAACCTATGGATCCTTTTTATATATGTTACGGTTAATGTGGTAAACTGGCCATTGTCGCTAATGACCGGCTATTATCGTCATAGCCCATTTAGGTTGGTTAAAGACGTTAAATGCAGGTCATTGACGTAAATATCCAGTGAATGTGGACAATGTTGTTTAATTCTAATACTAAAAGTAACATTGACCGGTTATTATCGTCAATGGCCATCTATAAAGCAGGAAATGTTGAAACTGAAAAGACATAAATGTTACGGTCAATGTAGTAAATCGGCCAATGTCGTTACTGGTCGTCCAGTCTCATAACGTAAAACTTCTAATTAACGCTAACCTAACCTCACCTGCGGCATGACCATTAATAATTAAGACCGCTCAATTAATAATTAAGCTGCAGACTGCAGATTAGTTGTTAGGTTATGTGTTAGTTGAAGTTTATTAGATATTTGGTAAATATGTTTTTATACAATTTTAGGGTTAAGTAGGTAAGGTAAGGTTAAGTAAGGTAAAGGTTAATGTAACACTATCCGGCCCGGCCAATGTCGTAATAATAAATCGTATGAAACGACGTCTTTAACCAACTAGCTGGGCATTAACGTCATTGGCCGGCCATTGACGTAAATGACCAAAACAGCCTGCCATTAACGTTGTATCCCGGCCATTTACGTGATTGTCCGTATTTACCACTTTGATCGTAACATATACACTTTTACATATCCTCTATAGAACCAGGTGTTACCATATGTAGTGAAGAATGTAGGGACGCCACCGTTAAAATGAAATTTAAGACGAATCATCAGTGAATTTCATGGGTGGAGTGTTAATGGACTTTTGCTAAACTGCGTTCGCTACCTTCAAACTAAGTATTATTCTAACAGGTTTCTAGTTATAACTGTTAAAACTCTGCAATTTGAAAAGTTAGTAAATTTAGCGTAAATCTCAAAATTTTACAAATCTAAACTTAATGTAGGTACTATTATTTATGTACAGATACCTGTTTTTGGTCTAGTCAATATAATTTTGATTTCGAAATTTTGCTTAGTTGTTCATTACGTATTAAATTGTACAGCTACATTAAGTTATTAAAAGATTTGTATTTTGTAATTCCCACCAACTTTAGTAACTTTTGAAATTGCAAAGTTTCAACAGTTATAACTAGTGGAAGTCAAATACAGCGGACAGCTTTTTTGTTAGTGTCATTATTGCGCGCACGCTTATCTTGACAAATATACGCAGCCAAGTGTATATTTGTGTCAATTCGTTTTATTTACTCTAACTAGAGTAACATGAACACTAACAAATTTTTTTTATCAATAGATCACTTTTTAACGGTTTTTCTTCTTATAGAAAAATTAAAATTAGAGTGGATTTTGTTATACTTTTAAAGTTGAAAAGTGTTCTAGAAATTGTTCACGGGACTAATTTTTTATTGTGTATTAGTGTTATATGTCACATTAGTGATATAGTACTGGACACTTGGACTTTTACAATGTTTTCACGTTAGCACAATGGTACAATTATTAACTGTTTTGTGTTTTACAGTGTTTTATAGTACTAACAACGTTACTGTATTTTTGATGGGCTACATGTAGGAATATGTTATACATTAAAGTACTTGAGAGGTCTCTTAACTTATGTCTTGTAGCGCCAACTTCAATATTGTAAAGTCCAAAGTACTGTTATTGTTATCCTTATTTTGAATTTTCTATTCTAATGCAAACAAGAAAAGTAGCTCTCAACAAATATGTTTGAAGAATTGAAAACCTAATCGAGTCGAATTTTGGATTTTTATTAAAATCCCTGTACTAAAATAACGTTGACGTAATAAGTAAGACATTTATGAGCCTATCTCTTGTGTTACCTGATAAATGCTCTAGATCCATAGCTACTACTTGTAGATAAATTGCAGTAAAATTGTTCGCATTTCCTGCGTGAGAAATATGCAATTTCTAACGAAATTTAATTAAAATAGCACTATTTATCAAGACAATGATTTGTTAAATTGTGGATACGTTTATAAATTAACACGTTACAGTATAAAAGGTACTTCTTACGGCCATTTTCGGCGTCTCTACTATAAATTCGCGCTACATTTTAATTAAAGTGTGGCTATAAAATATTTGTAGAAGAACGAGAAACAAAGCAGGACTGCAAAGCGATAACATTAAATCTTCCTAATTTTATTTGGGTAGGTATAAAAGGACGTGGCTCTATTCTTAAAAATCCCTTGATAAGTAATAAAAGAATGTAAGAGATAAAGCAACGTTAAAATGAAATTTAAAAATTTTATCATTGGATCTTTTTATCCTTTTCTATGTAATTCTCTTGATAATAACGAATAAAAGAGAGATATTAAAAAAATATTGTTGTTGTTAAAGTTTTATGTAGAGATAAATTTTAAAATAGCTCAAGTTTTTTAGTTTAAAAATAGAAAAAGGAGATTTGAACACCGCTATCCTTGCAATGAAATAAGAAATTCTTATTGAAATCTTAAATTAATTCTGCTCTGTTGAACTAGTTGGTTGTTGTAACGAGGTATGTATATACCTTAAGAGATGTTTATTTATAAGAGCTAATCGACAGAATTTCAAAGCAACTATAATGACATTCCAATTTTTCCTTTTGCTCTTATATTCTATCTAAGAAAATCTAATCTTAACAACCGACTAATTGTATAATAATTATTTATATTTGTCTGATACTTTATTACATAATCAATCTTATAACTAATAGATATGAGTTTAATTTTATTCCAAACGAATCCAGTCTTAAGTGGGTTTACAAATTGATCAACCCAATCAGCAAAGACGAATGTTGCTCGTGTAATGGGATTACGTTTGTTTGTGAAAACAAATTGCTTTATTCCAATAATGGAAAGCGCTTTTCTTTTCTTACTTTTTTACCTCGCTAAAGGCAGAGATAGACTTTAGGTACAGCACGAATATTTTCCATGAACAGCGTTACGCTACTTGGAATGCAGTACCTTCAGTAGACCGAATTATGGAGGTGCAGAACGAATAGACTTCATTCTCGTTTCAATTAGGTGATCGTTTCTTGGTTTTAATACTACCACAACAATTTTAATTTTCTTGATAAATATGAAAGTATTTTTTAACAGTTAAAAAGGTTAACCCAACAGTTAAAACCAAAATTAACTGTAATTTATTTGGGGTTTTTAAGTGCCATTTTATTTAGTGACATTATATAAAGTTAGACAAATCTTTGTGTGAAATTTTACTTTGGAAAATTACTCGCAATTAGTTAGCAATAGGAAAAGGATATACAGTTTCAAGGAAAATCAATGCAATTACATAAATTAATAATACATCTCTGGAACTTATTCAGGAAGGTGGTCATGACTTTGTTGAAGTCCCGTAAAGACAGTACATCTCTCAGTCTCAGTCTGGTAAACATTTTACCTGACTTGTCCGGTAGTGACTTCATTCTCTGCTTCAACAAAGTAATGAAAGTGGTCACTTTGGAAACATCAAGCTGCATATTACTATGAATGTAGGGGGATTTATTAAAATATAATTAATACTGACAAAAGATGATTTGCATATAAGAATGACATGGAATATAACTTCTTATCGTATACCAATCTTTATATGATGCTCCGGCTTTACAATTGTATTGTAGTAAGTAACATAATCCCGCTACATTCAGACACTCTCAGGTTTGTGTCGCTGATGTAGAATATTCTTATTTAAATAAATGTCGGTTATTAACAAATAAGATTACACAAATAACAAAATACACAACACAGATTTTTATTTATTTATAACATCTTAATTAAACACATATAAAAGAAATAAGAAGAACAAAATTGATACTAAATAAATTTTGAAAATAATTTAGAAATGAATTTGTTTTGCTTTCATTTGCAACTAGTCAACAAATGAAAGCAAAACAAATTAAACTTAGACTCTAGACCACAAATCTAACTTCTATAATTAATAAAATGTAGGCATCTAAATTAAATTAAATTTTTGATTTAAAAGCTCACTTTTCCTTTTTATATTTGGCGACACATGAATCCCGACTCTATTCAGGTTCGAGTTTCTTAACAAACTTTTTAATATCCTTCCATATCTATTCCAAACAATACTGTCAAAAATTCTTCTGACATCTCTAAACATCAATCGAATTCCAATAAAAATTGATCACATCAAATATAAATTTTATCCAAATTATCTTCTTGCAATTAAATAGGTAAGTATATTCTGAAAATCTGAATTCAACCATATACAACACTTGGGTTGAAAAACAAAATAATAACCTCAATTTTAATGTCGACAAAACAATATTTCCTTAATACTAAAAAAAGGTTTAATCTCATGAAAACACATTTTTACACTTTGCTTTCTCCACAAATCTAAACATTAAATCATTACTTACTTTATCTGAATGTTTTCAGATGCCAAAAACTTTGATTTACAAACCAAATTACATAATTCAATTAAACACGTTAGATAGGCGCAGCTTATCAAACATGTTTCTATGTAATTCCATCAACAAGATCCAAGCTTTCTATTAAAAAGTGCATCAATTCTGTGGATATAATATTACTCTACTTATTTCCACTAAAACAACTTAGAAAACAGCTTTAAAATTATGAAAATTCAAAAAGATTACAAAATTAAAATATCTCGTTAAAATGAATTTTGTTTCAACTATATTTCATTACATTTGCATACACCTTTAATACAACATATCTGTCTGTTCCATATGAATTCTTACATTAAAATTGAACAAAATTTTATTAAGTTGAACAAAATGCATCAACGATCTCTAAATCGTTATATACAGTGCGCGCAAAAAGTAAGGAACAAATTCGATAAAAGGGAAAGTATTGATTTTTGGAAAAATTCCAAAAACACGTCAATTTTGTTTTTAAAGTCCCCATTTTTTGACATAATATTCGAATATACAGGGTGATGCGTTTAAGAGTGGTGACGTCATCGGCATTTTCTTTAAATAGCAACCCTTATTTTTTATTCCATATTCTGACACTTCATCCAATTGCCAAAATGGTAATGTAATAAGTTTGTCGCCTTACACAAGGAAATTTTTGAAAAAAATAATTATGAAGACGGGAAAGTGCTATAGTAACCACACTTAAATGCAAAGCGAAACGAAAAGTATTGATTTTTGGAAAAATTCCGAAAACATGTCAATTTTGTTTTTAAAGTCCGCACTTTTTGACATATCGGATATACAGGATGATGCGTTTAAATGTGGTGACTATAGCACTTTCCTGTCTTCGTAATTATTTTTTTCAAAAATTTTGTATGTGATGTAACAAACTTATTACATTACCATGTTGGTAATTGGATGAAGTGTCAGAATATGGAATAAAAAATAAGGGTTGCTATTTAAAAAAAATGCCGATGACGTCACCACTCTTAAACGCATCACCCTGTATATTCTAATATTATGTCAAAAAATGGGGACTTTAAAAACAAAATTGACGTATTTTTGGAATTTTTCCAAAAATCAATACTTTCCCTTTTATCGAATTTGTTCCTTACTTTTTGCGCGCACTGTATATTTAAAACACAAGGCTTATTTTTTTTCCAGTTTGCTTGAGAGATCCACCATGCCGATTTACGCGTTTCTTTTTTTAAATTAAAGCTTTCGCTGTGTAGATTAGTCAACACTACTTAATTTTTATATATTTTTAATGTTTATATTTTTAATTTGAAAAACTCGAAAATGTTTAATTTGAGACGGATGAATCGGACATTCACTAGGGGCGCCCTCTCACCTTCCACGGTGGTGAGTTTCGTAAGTACTCTTCGCTTATAAATATAAAGGGTGATGCAGCCGTCCACTTCCAGTATTATTAAGCGTAGACAAAATCTGCATAGTTGAAAATTATAAACAGACGAATTATACAAATAATGGCAATTGCTTATTCAGAGTAGTTTCATATTGTTTGTATAAAAGGCAGGAAATTTGCCAACACTATGTTTATGTTATGTTTTTGAAATATGTATTAATAGACGTTTTCAAGAATGTTTTACACAAGATCGATTTTTGATTTTATTCTTATCATTTCGTAAGGTAGAATTTCCGTATGTATGTATTTATGTAGAATAAACCGGCAGGGAGGGGTAAGCCAGAGAGGAATACATGTCGGAAGAGAGGAGGGTAAGCTGGGAGAGAGGAGTGCTAGGCTTAGAATTTTCAACTGGTTATGTTTGGTTGCGTTGTTTATGTTGGTCCACAAAAAACAATTTTCAAAAATTTAACAAAAATCGCTGACAACTAAATATTCGGACAGCATGTTATAAACACAATTTAATAAGAAGTAACTAAAAGTATTCTGAAGTGAATGATGCCCCAATTTCAAATTTATCGCGGATATTGTTGGATATTGTTTGTTGAGGATTGTTTCTCAGGTGTTGCTTTATCTTCTGCCACAAGATTTCAATAATACTAAGATCCGGACTGGTTGAGGACCATTCTAAAACTCTGAAATTATGATTTTCAAACCATATTTTGTTCGTTTTTGGTGTGTGACAAGAAGCTCCATCTTGTTGAAAGGTGAAATCCCGGTAATTTTAACTGAATATATAGTTGTTAGTGCTCGTATTCAATCAGGTAGCTATACAATTGCATAAAATCTGTATATTAAATATTATCGTGAAATTAAATTCTCCTTAGTATGACCAAATATTATGACAATATGTTAAGTTGTTAGTTTAAGGCAAATATATGTCTCAAACTTTGGTTAATTGGCTTTGTAACAATTCATTTTTGTTGTTTATTAAAACAGTAGTATAAAAAATATTATATGTAACACGTCAGAAAAGAGCCTCCACAGGACTCATGGACTACCATTTCCTGACAAAAATGTTCGTGTATAATTTCAATATATTTAAACTAAGCTTGCTTAAATAATGTGAGAGGTACAGTTTTTCAAACAAAACACCCCTCGACAATTGTTAAAGCAATATTAATTTCTCAAACAAATACTTACTCTACGATGTCTTAAACGTGCTTCGGCTTAGCTTGAAGAATTCGAGCTATGGCTGTATCTCTATTAAAGTTAAAGTAGGTGAATTGAAGTATCGATAGATTGGATTGACTATGGTGATGGGCGCCGGCGTAGCTGATCTAAACAAATGAGCGATTAATAGTAATCCTCCTCAAGAAAGAAGTTTTATTTCTGTAGAATAAATCCGCTTCAATTGCACACAAGCCGAATTTCCTTAGCTTGCGATATCATGTACATATATCACACAACAAAACAAAAGCTAGAAAATAAATAACACCAAGTATTTTCATTATTAATATTATTTATTTATTAACACAAATAAAATAAAATCATATCAGTAGTTAGAGCGTTGTAACGTTTTATTTTTGCGTATTCCAATTTTTACGTAAAATTCTTACTTCTTGCTGCAGTGAATTTTCTATTGTGATTTAGGCTTTTATTGCGTTGCATTTTTGATTGGTGCATTTTTAAGGCGGCCATGCGTATGTGAAATTTTGTGGTGGGGTCCGTGGTGTTCGTTAGTCTTGTTGAGGCGGACATGTTGTGAATTTTTGAAGGTGGAGTGTTATTTTCGTATTATTGAAAATACCCTAGCTGGGGGTATATTTAAAATTTGAAATATATCTATACTTTTTTTTATGTTTTCTATTTTTCTATATTACTAGTGCTTAGAAATAAATTGTTTATTATCCATTAATTTAGCGAGTTTCTGTCTGATTAAATGTTAACCTATTGGTGTACATGTTGTTCGGAGCCTAATACAATAGTCATCGCTGAAGCTTCCGCTAATACTTTACTTGCTGAAGGTGAGTCAGACGTAGTACTGCGTAACCCAATACTGCGTGAAAGCTTGGAACTCGACGGCCGTAACTTGAGGTTACTGGCGCCCAACATAACATCTACATCGTACAATCTCCGCAATCTTCGTTTTTTTTTCATTTACCGCACGACCACTCCCGACTGCGGCTGGCCGAGTGTTCCAATTTACCACCCCTTGCTGCGGAGAAAAGGCGTGGCAGCGTGTACTGGAAACTTTCGTACTGTTTGAAATTCATGTAAATATTTTATATAGTTATTGTAAATCAAAAATAATACAGGTTACTACAAAATGCATATGTTATACAATTAATGCTTCTATAAAATAACTTAAATTGTATATCAAAAATATCTTATTGACCATCGTGAGGTCGTACCTTGATCGTTATTGACTTTAATTTTGTATTGATAAATCTTAATTTCGAAAATATTTATAAATATAGAGTTTCTCAATATTACGGAATTTATTAGACTTGCAACAATGTTAGAATGATGCTATTATTTATAAACAAATCTAACAGATTACTTTTTGTTAAATTTTGGGATGACTATTAATAAATAACCCTTTAAAAAACTAAATTGCATAGAAAGCCCACCTGTAATGATTCAATAAAATACCCTCTGCCACGCACAAGTATGTATTTACCTCAGTGGTTTGGCAGTGTTAATTACAATTAACAATTATACAAAAAAACCTAATTATGTAAACTTCAATGCTGCTGCTTGCCTCATAGGTCATTCCGTATGAAATAATCAAGTGAGTGAAGCTGCACTATTTTTGATTTTGAAGAAAATGGGCTAGCTTGTTACCCTAACCTTTAGATGAAAGAAAATATTCTATTTTAAATTTTACTGGCAACTGTTTGATAATGGCGGCCATTTTTCATCGACAAATTTTACCAACTTCAGAGGTTTATACATTTGATCACAGCTTGCTGGGCAGTTGACCAATTTGGAATATTATTAGCTTAAAATATTCAATCTATTCAATCCAAGGTTTGGAATGGAAACTGGCCACAGGCCGTTGCTTGAGGTGTCGGAAGTTGGTTTACACTAGGATCCGAGACGAGATCTAGAGCGGTTACTCAGGCCTTCGTTAGAGGTGTCTGAAAAATTGATTATCTAGTATCCGAGACGAGACCTGAGGAGGTACCTGCCTAAACTCTAAGCCTATAAGCTAATGCAGGTGACGCACGTTTAATAGTATTGTGGATCTGTTTATCAAGTCAGAACGACAAGAAATCTATATTTGTGTAGTTACGTAGCCTGACATAGATGACACTATTTAAAATATAAAATCCGAACTTTATCGAAAGAGAAATATTAATTAGGCTGGTGTGTAGGGTGATACCAAAAAAGGTAATCCAAAAATCTGTCTGTTACATGGTTTAGTCCTACCCTTGGACTCTTCAGTAGGGGAGAATTTGTTTGAAATCTTGTGCTTCTCAACCTGTTGTGGATTCTTTATATACAAACCTCCAATTTACATTAATGCCAACAGGTAAAAGTGGAGACATCTATTACGATATCATTTCGATGTTCCTAAGAAATT
Organism: Agrypnus murinus; assembly: GCA_929113105.1. Taxonomy (NCBI): domain Eukaryota; kingdom Metazoa; phylum Arthropoda; class Insecta; order Coleoptera; family Elateridae; genus Agrypnus; species Agrypnus murinus. The sequence continues at coordinate 67,566,614 of OV816025.1, forward strand.
CCTAATATGTTAATTAACATAATTATTAACAATAATAATAAACATGGTTTAAAAATCAAACTCTTAAAGTGACCAACTGATAAAAATATTTGTGTATAATTTTATCACATTATTTAAGCAGGCTTAATTTAGATGTGTTGAGATTATACACAAATATTTTATCAATTGATCGCTTTAAGAAACTGATTTTTAAACCATGTTTATTATCACCATTTCCTGACTTGTTGCGTAAACTAACCATTCCTGAAGAGTTTTACTGTCGCATTTTTCTGTGTTAATCAGGAAAATGTAACTACATTTGAATTAGTAATTTCACTTTGCAATATAATCTTTCCAAATCGCTACCAAGTCTTAAAAACAAGAATTGACATAACGAAAAAGGATAGCTGAGTCCGACTAAAGGATAGATTTTCAGTTATCTCCAAATCGCAACAAAAATAGCAAGATTCCTGATTGATCAAAATTATTAGTAATGAAAAGAAAATAGAACACCGCAGGGTGGTTCATTATCTATTATTATAATAGCGTTGGTAGTGTAGTGACTAGCGTGCTGGTCTCTAGCCCAAACGGTTTGAGAACAAATCCCAGTACCGGAAAATCTGGTTAAAGTTTTCTGCATTTTTCCTTAGCTGTAACACAAATGTGTATATATCTGTAAGGCGGCTGTAGCCACACGATCGGCCTTCATAAGGTTCTCAAGTTGCTAGAATACGTCTACATTTATCTGACTTCCGTGGTGCTCCATGAACTGAGCAATAAGTAAAAACCCTTACATATTAATATATAATAATGAATAATAATTGTTTTTCTAAAAACGAACCACCTGAAATATGTAATAAACGGCAGAAATGTGAAAAATCGTCGATACATGTGAAATTTTGTTCTGATGTATACGTGTTCCAATTAACATTAGTTCGGCCACTTCTGTGCCCAAGTATGCCCTGCAATCTTGTTGCTAGAGTAAAGTACTGACATCCTATATTATAAGTTACGGTCCTAACTCAAATTATTATTAGATTTACCCATATTATTTATTTTATTATGTTTCCAGGACTTTATTGGGTAGTCAGTTATTCAGCTGTTGGTGAAGAACACCCTCAAATTCACGTTGGAAATTTATTTTACATTTCCTAAATCTATGATTCTACCGGTTCAGTGGATATCGATGATAATGTGCATATCAATATAATAATAATTGCTACTACCCCTTACCAGTCGAGCCGCGCCCCAGAAGCTATGAAGCTTGTGCGGAAGGGAGGGACGATTATTATTATTACGCTTGCCCGAATTGCGGCTGCAGCCGACATAACAGATGGTATAGCACAAATCCCACACTTGTGTTTCAGCTAAGGAAAGTGTAACATACCTAGTGTCAATTTACAAACCCATAAGAAATGCTTTATCACCAGCACTTGGAGAACCGACTATTTGACAAGAACAGAAAAGTCAGAACTTTTGCGGTTTTGCATATGGAAATGAAAACTTTTGTGTATCCTCCTGCTTTTGTAGGCATATGGCAGGTGAACAGAAACTGCTTACAAATACACTTTTGTTCTGTGAACTTTTCTTCCAATTTTTCTTCAAACAGATCTGTTCTGTTTCTATTTATTTTTCCGGTTTTGTTGCACTTTGTTTCGTAATTCGAAAGTCTTTAGTGGACCAATTTCTTTGGTTTGCATAATTTAAAAAAAATTGTAATGCAATTTAAATCTCTTTTTCTTCTTTACCTACACACTTTGTTGCAAAGCCATTTAGTATGGCAAGAAATTAAAGCTGACTGATAGTCAGCTTTCTGTTTTTTTTCTTCATTTAAGGAAGCGCGTTGCCTATGCTCTTCTATGTTGCCAGTTTGGTTCTTGACTAGAAAACTAGGTGTCTTAGTATAACTACACAACTGTGCATAATGTTGGACGGGTGCAAAATGGTTATCTTTAGTTTGGTGCTGATGAGCTTAATCGCTGCTTAGTCATAAATAAAAAAAAGGTAATTAATTAATTATTTTATATTAAAAGCATTATTCTACAGCCTATACTTTTATATTAGTCTATACAATTATAAAACAATATGCACTAAAATGTAGAAAACTCTTATAACATTTTTTAACTCTGTATCTTATTTACATTTTGGCAATACTTCATCGTAAGGGAAAGTTCCAATCAGATTATTAACCATGTCCGAAACAGTTTTCTTTGCAAGTTCTTCTACTGCTGGACGAACTTGCTTAATTAATATACCAGAATTTGAATTGATTACATCATTCAGGGCTTCAACTGAAAACAAACAGATTTTTATTAGTGAACAGATTGGTTTAGTTTTAAATCTTCCCTACCTAAATTATTATTATCTGCAACGAAATTTTCGAATTTCATTTTACCATCAAGCTTAACGACATCGGCTTTTCCATCGACAACTTGGAAATAATCTTTGCCATCTTTCTGAATTAATTTCCCAGTCACAGTAAAATCAGCTTCGGTGGGATCTAACATTATATGTTCAAAATTAAAAATTGTTTATATTTTCAATAAACGCATTTCATACCTGATTTAGCAGAAACTCCTCCTGTGCCTGTAAGTTTTACTTGAAGAATTTCTCCTTGAAAATCTAAGTTGCCTTTGATATCCAAAGATCCAATTTTAATGTGTCCAGTAAAAATGTATGTGTCAGGGTCATACCTGTGTTTTAACAATAACAATATATAATAAAACAAAAAGTAAAAAAGATTTAATAAGCTACTAATTCTTACTTAATTTCGGTAAATTTATAACTTTCTAGACCCACAACTGTAGCATTCTTTAAAACTACTTTTACGTCTAAACTATCTGTTTTCTGTTCGAAGTCAACTCGTGGAATAAATAAGGGACTGATAGATGGAAGTTTATATTCTTTGGATCCAGATATAGCATATTGCCTTAAATTTTCAGTACCTTCTATTAAACATTCTCCTGTTTTTGGGCCACCTCTACAGCAATCGGGTATAAAGGATGCTAAAAATTACATTAATTAAATTAACCCAACAAATTAAAAGAAAAACTGCTTTGATACTTACGCTTTTCACATAAACAACTAGAAATAGTAAATAATAACACAGCAAAACTAGTAATACCTGACATTTTTAAATTTTAATGTTTCTACTAAGAAACTTGAGGAACTACTAAAACTTAACGAGATTAGCAAGAGATTATACAATTCTGTGTACCTATATCGTATATATAGATGGTAACTGAATTACGTTAATTTGAATGTAAAAAAAGTAGTTTTGGACTAAATAAAATGACGCACGTCTGTGAAGGTTAACAAGCTGATTTTAAAAATAAAAATACAAGTTGGGTTCAGGTCAATGTCAAAAAAAGTTACTTCTTAAAATGTCTTCACTTCTTTTCTGGTAGAACAAAAAAAAGTGTGAAAAAAGTCAATTATTATTTTTTTATTATTAGAGAATATATTCTAAAAACTATTTTAAAGATAAATGTTAATTATTTTATCTTGTCTTTATATAAACAACATTTTGATTATTAAGAAATCGGTTATATCATTGGAAGACCTGTTAACTACATATATTATACGAGGGTCACTCCAATTTTATTGAGAATAAAAAAACACGATTAATTTTTTCTACGATTTTATTTTAAATATGTTCAAAGTAATTCCCTTCAGCAATGATGCACTTGGCCACTCTCTTTTCCACTGCTTAAAAGATCCGAACAAATCTTCTTTCGGAATACCTTCAAAACAAACGCGAACTGCGGTATAGATCCCTTCTTCAGACGAAAACCTTCTACCACATAAATTCCTTTTACGCCCAAAAACTAACCAAAAGTCGCACATTGCTACGAAATCAGGTGAGTACAGCTGGTGTTCTATAACTTTTATATATTTTTTAGTCAAAAACTGCTGAGTTAAAGTTGCCGAATGAGAAGATGCATTATCATGATGCAGCATAATCGCCTTCTCTGAAACTGCACTGAACACTTCAGGCAAACATTTTGCTCATTGTACCGTTTAGCTGTAACTGTCTTTTATCCCTCTAACTTAATTGCCATTACTAGGTCCCTAGTTCTAAATAATACCACATACATAACTTTTTTCATAGCTCGCTGCTTTTTGGTTATTGTTGGAGTTTCCGCATCTTCGTGAATCCATACACGATTCTCTTTGCGGGTAAGTACGCAAAAAAAGGAATATAAGTTTCGTCACCTGTCACTATTTTGGAAAAAACTTGGTGTCCGCCATTATTTAAGAGAGTTAAAGTTTCATGGCAAATTCCTACACTTTTTGTTTTTTGGAAATCAGAAAGCTGATGTGGCACAAAATGACTAACTACTTTTTTAAATGCAGATGATTGTGTATGATTGCGAGAACAGTTGAGGATCCAATTTTGAGTTGATGCTCTATTACCGCATAGGTGGCTTTATTGTCCGCTTCAATTATTTTTTTAACAACGGCAATGCTTTTTTCGGTAACAGAGGATATCCTGCTCGTTTCTAATGATGAACAGAATTCTTGTCCCGTTCAAATCCCTTAAACCATCGGTAAATTGCAGCCAATGAAGGCGCTTGTTCACTAAACGCTGAATTTAAGCATTATTTGCACTCATAAGCGCTTAAACCTTTTTTAAAATCATAATAAATCATGATTCTAAAATTCTCTCTGGTTACTTCCATTCTTTCACATGCAATGTCACCTTAAGAAATTAATAACTTTGGTTGTAGTAATTTCCACAACTAAACTTCAAATAACAGACAACGGATTGCTTTAAGCGACATTATGTGTTTTGTTTTTCATAGCCCAATAAATTTTCTTACTTTCAATAAAATTGGCGTGACCCTCGTATAACAAGTAGTTTAGGAAAAAGGTATAGATAGAGGAAAGGTAGCAAGTAAGGAATAAGAAATAACAGATAATAACTGATATACTAGTTGAATGACATATGAATATCAGAACCTCCTCTTTCAATCTTTCTGAAGGTCAGTTCCATAATCACAAATGGCGCAGTTGTATAAAGCAGTAGAAGGATTTGAAAATAGAGCAAAATTATCCATTTCATTCAAGAAAGGTTTGCTGAATTAGCTATACCAACTTTACCACTACCTCCTTGTTCTCCAGACTTAAACCCGATTAGACACGCCTGAGATATGGTGCAGCTATCAATGTACAACTGTTAAGACTAATAAACTGATTATAAATATTTACAATTTAGATACTAGTTCTAGGTAATGTTAAACCTTTCTAATTTGTTTTTGATAATTATTTACATTTTGAAATTAAAGTGTAGTAGTATTGTATATATCTTTATTTTTTTATATATTAATATTTTGAAAATTATATCCAACTTTCTCCTTAGGACTCAAAGAGGTGTTCCTGATGTTCTTACAATTTTTGCACAATTACGAAATTCCATGTCAAATGTAATAAAACGTCTACAAAATTACAAAAACTAAAAGCTTTTTGTTCAAGTTCTTATTTGAGGTTAAAATTTCGAAGTCCTTTAAACATGTAATGGCAGAAACCATAAACATTTACAATTTATATTATAAATAAAAAAGATTAATTAAAAGTTTTATTAAATTCTTAACCTGACAATTGTTTCAACATTAAATGCCATTATCAAAGGCAGATAAGATTGATAAACAAACACGTTGCTAGTAAGGATAAATACAGAAAATAGGTAACTAGATACAGTGCACAGAACAACACAGACTCTAACAAAGGAGAATTACTAAGCTCAGTTTGTTCATTCATTAAAGGTAATGTGCGTCTATGTTTGTATATTTCGAAAGCTTCTAAAATGTCTAATTTGTTTTTATTTTGAGGTGTCATTATGTGCTTCTGTTCCAAAAGGTGTTTGGCATAATTACATTTTTCTGAATGTGTATTTCATTAAGGGCGTACGTATTCTTTGTATCTTATTTCTAAGCGTTTGTACTATATAAACCGAGTTACATAGCATTGAACAAAACCGAAAAAGTGTTGGTGTTAGTTTTACAGGTTATTTTGTAATTTATGAATTATTTATGCACATGATATTTGTCCGATGTGATCTGGACCAATATAATTAAAACTAGGGAAATCCCGTCAAGACATGACTCAAAAAACTAATTTATTGTAGGATTTCCTTATAAACAACGTTCGTTGTGTGATTATAATCCTTCAGGTTTCCAAGAGTGATTATTTAATATTTATATCTATAAATCTAATCGACCAGAAACAGTTAAAAATGCTAAAAAAGTTTACTATTCTCAGATGAACTTTTAAACGCGTTATTTAAAAAACACCCCCGACTTACCATCTCGCCCCAACCCCGAGTTACCGTCCCTTTCTCCCTTAGTTACCTTTGTTTTAATCCATTTTCCGGCTTACCTCCCCCAACTTATCTCTTCCACAGAATTATCTATCCTCTCCTGGCTTACGCTCACCCGACTTATCTCCCTCTCTGACTTACCTCCTCTAGCTAACTACACCCGGACTCCTCCCACGACTTACCATAAAATTCTATATTGAATTTATATATTTTAATATGTTAATATACCAGCTTTCTTTGAGTGATTATTTAATATTAATATTTATCAAATAAACACAATCGAACAAAAACTTTTCAACGCTTTATTTAACAAACACTCCCAATTTACCCCTCCTCCCCACTACCAACCCCGAATTACTTTCTCTTCCTCCCTTAGTTACCTCCGTCTTACTCCTTTTCCTGCTTATTGCGCCAACTTATCTCTTCCTCAGACTTACTTCCCCTCTTTCGGCTTATCCCCTCCGACTTATCTTCCATCTAACTTACTGGGGTTCTTTCTCCCACTTACCCACCTACTCTTACCATAAAATTCTACATTGGTTTCATATATCTAGCATATGCATAATATAGCAGATTTCTAGACTATATCGGTCATTTTCTCCAAGTCCATTAAGAGATAAAAAATTAGTTCTTAGACATTCTTATTCTACTTTTTCATCAAATATCCCAATTGGCAGTCATAATTTTAAAATTCCGAAAAAAATCTGACACACTCAGAGACCGACAGGGATATCGAATTTGGTGAATATGCTACACATACTATAAAACTCGACTGAGAATTGTTGGTGGGATAGTAAGCAGGTATAGGACGAGCGTCTCGCGCCACATGCGATCCGGCGTTTGTTTGACATCGCAGGATTTGACAATTTGTTTGCTACCAAGGTCAAACACAAAATTAATAGCGCCAATTTTAAAATTTACTTGCCGATAGCTTCCAGAAAATACCTACTTTAAATTCCCTGTAAAATAAATCTGTATTATGGATATAAATTAATAAATGCTTATAAAATAGTATATTGTACAACTAGTTATAAAAGTCATACTTTTTTCACGTGTTTATCAAGCAAATGAGTTCAAAAAAAAGACTTTCTAACGTGTTGCACACGATATTTTTTTTATATGGTAAGTTAAGGAATTTGTCTTAAAAAGATTTATGCAAAATGTTAAAGAAATCAGAAAAACGTTGTAGCCTTTGGCAATAACCTAAGAGGAGATTGAAATTCGTTTTTTACAAACATACTTAAAAAAAAGTGCCTAAGAAAAGTCAAGTTTCATTATTATCAATATGCAAAAAATCTGATTTATCACCCCGTTTTTCATCAAGGGCAAAAATATGTTTACGTAAACAGGATAGGTAATATTAAATATAAATATAATGAAAATACATTTATTCAACAATAGCAATTCAGGCAAAAGCAATAATTGAATCACTGATTTCAGAAACAACCTAAGTTACAAATGACGTGTTCAGAGATAAATACAAAAACTAACTAACTTCCCTAATTATTTTAATATAAACTTTAAAATAACCTATATTTTCGGGTCGTGTAAGATATCTTTAACTTATTGGACTTAGATTGTTTATGTGCTCCATCAATAGGTCTACGTATTTTGAACGTCATCTCCTTCATCAAATATGGTCGAAATGGGACTTAGGGTGATTCTGAAATCAGTGATTCAATTACATTTACATAAATATTAAATATCTAATTAAAAATATTAAAACTAATATTATTAGCATTCCTCTTAATAGGAAAAACAAATTACGAAGTGTATGTATGGTCGAACCTTGTATGAATGTTTATAGTAACATCTGTTTTATTTAAAAGACTAGTCAAAATAATATTTTTTAGCAGGATTCGTTGTAATTCGTTGTAACCAGCATCCCGAATATCATCTAATATGTGCACAAAAGTTGCGTCTCCTTTTAATTTATCTGGAACCCAAAAAATTGTTTACTAAATTATGGTTTTTAAATCAGGGCGTGTATACATACTTGCAATTTTAGCTCTTGTTTCTTTGTTTAAAAAACAGACAATATCAAGTGAGTGACCTACATGGGTTATCCAAAACTTCACCAGAATAAGTCCCTCGCTTTTAGTCAAAACCTCCATCCTTGAAGGACAAGCTTTCCCAATTTTATTTGTTCCTTTGATTTTAAAATGTCTTACACCTTTCCCCTTGTTTATGTGATTATAGGAGCAATGATAGTTGTAAAATTCTTTCTTACTGCCATCGGCTAATAATTTAAATGAAGTATGCAGAACATACAACGAGAAATTGCTTTCCTGGATTTGGTTTTCCATCGATGAAATGCTAGAAAATTGATTGAAATTGATTGTTATATTGTTATGTTCTTATATGTTATATGTTCTTATATATTGTTACTTTTTTTATCACTTGCTCACGATACACCCACAACGGTATGACAACGCGCAGCTCGATAGTCTATCCTTCTCTGGTTTGTGACGTCAGTGCGAAGCAAACCAGGCTTGTTTCGCATTACGTTCTTATGTATAATGATGTTTTTATCATTTATAATGACAATGGTTAGTAAAGTATGACGTTTGATAATCGTTCTAATATTAGCCACTTAATATTAAAGGCATAATTAATAAATTATAGTATGAGGGAATGTTATTATTTATAATTATGTCCGTATTGCCCGTGATGCATATAACGATTTATTTTATTTTGATTCAGAAATATTCCAAATTTTAACAATTTACTAATCATGTACCGCCGATATGGATTGTTATGCTTTCTATAAAATATATATAATAGTAAAATTTGTTAGGGAGGTACTTAGAAAAATAATATATAGGTAGATACTAAATAATCGAAAGTTACTTTATCACTAAATTTAAAATTGTTTATTTTTATTAATTACAAAGCCAATGTTACTTAATGAGAAATTAAAACAGTTTAAACAGTTCTCAAAGTATTCGCTTTTCACAAAACAAATATATTGCCTTCTACCTTGACTTGTTTTTAGAATTTGTGAATTTAGATATTTTCTTTTCGCTTTAAAAGTTCTTCGTTCTTTGGGAATCGAAAGTATTTTATACCAGTTCCTTTTGTATTCCTGTTATAATTGCAACAGTCAGTAACAGCACAACCAGGCATACTGTTCGATATATACCTGTGTAAGAATTTCACCTTGTTATCTTCGATATTTCACAAGTTTACACTCACCAAAACAAAAGGAATTTCAAAATTAATTATTTAAAGCCGCTTTTCCTAACATACACCCACCGTACTGTGTAGCTGGAAGAGATCAAATGGGAGAAAAGTTAGAGTCCTAGGAAAGTTGCTTCGCAGTGACGTCACATGCGCGCGGAGAACGAGGGTTGGTCGTGAAACTGGCATACCGTTGTGGGTGTATCGTGGACTTGCTATAAACACTATTGCATAACATAGTTAAATAAAATATTATTATTATTATCAAATCCAGGAGCTTACCTGAAGAAGATTCAAACTGAAACTCATTATACCCAATTTCCACTTTATGTACAGTGGTCATATGTTTTCTCAAATCTGCATAATTTCTGAAATATTCAGAACAATTTTCAAAAGCATATTTAATTCTGGAATTTCGGGTATGTTCTTCCTTTGAAGCAACAATGCCATGGATTTGCTTTTAACAAATTGTTGACCACATATATCACAAATTTTCCTAATGGTTTTTGATGCAAGGGGATCCCTGTCGTGTATTCTTCTTATATGAACGTATAGATTTCTCTTTTTAGTGAATGTAACATCACATTCTACGCAAATAATCTCTTCCATAATTTTAAATTTGATAAATTATGCACGGCACTTATAAATAAAACAAAAACGAAACTTCACTTTCAAATAGGTTAGGTACAAAACCAATTGTCAAATCCTGCGATGTCAAATCCTGCCATATCAAATCCTGCGATGTCAAACAAACGCCGGATCTCATGTGGCGCGAGACTCTCGTAGTATAGGTAGGATATTTAACTTAAAAACCTGACGTAGCAAGCGCTGTAAGTAGACAATCGGCCTTGGGAATATTGAAATAGATCGATTACAAATAATGATTTTAAATTAAAAATATAAATAATTAAAAAACCACAATACTCAAACTCCACAGACTACAAAAAAACGATTTTGAATATATAAAAATAAATAAAAATAAACAGTACTGTTGGTTAATCTGCAGAGTCAAAACTTTAATATAAAAAAGAATAAAACGAATCGTTCTTATAGAACTCGTTGACAAAGTAGAGCAAAAATGAGCCTCGTTTTAAGTATATAGATTAGTAAATAATAATTCACCTATACAATAAAGTTCAATATGGCTGGTGTATTTACTATCGAAGGACATAAGATTTTCGTGTAATCTAAAGCAGTGTTAATACGAACACGATAAGCTTGATGATATCTTTATATAATCGCTCCATTCATTTACAACTTTGGCAACAATTTGCAAACGTATCTCACGATGATTGGTCTTGTCTAAACTATAAATGAAACAGCTATAAATAAGCAAATGCCATAAAGTTATATAATATTTGTATAATTTATCTGCTTTCCATGGATTTCAAATATGCAGCAAACTTTTAAATCGTGAATAGTAAATTTCTTGAAGTTGGCATTAGAATGGTGTGTTTGAAAAATTTGAAAAACATGCTAACAAACGTCAAACATTTATTAATATTTTATACACATTAAAAATGAAACAAATTATTAAAAATAAATTATCATTAAATCATCTTTGATATTTGTTGATATTGACGTGCAGAACATAAAAGATTTGAATGAATTTCAATAGGCTTTCACTATTTTAGCATTAGACAAAAGTTTGACAGAAATCAACATAATCTAGAAACTATTTTTCATAACCTAGTTGCAAAGTAGGAGTAAGATTCACACTACAGCAATTTTGCAATTATTACACATGTTCCGAGTACGCTTACACTAGAAAAGTCACTAAATGTGATTGTTTTAGTTACTGTTCCCAGGTGCGAATAGATAATATAATAAAAACCTCATTTACACTCGTCCTTTAGAACTTGAACTCGTGCAATAAATCTTGCCTAATGAAACTCGTTCTTTAATACACTAATATGTCATTTTAAATTATAATAAAAAACTCAAAATTATTCAGAGTAGAAAAATTTAAATAATCATCATTGTTTTATTTATAACAATTGAGTACAGGCTAACAAGGGGTAAACGGGAAATAAGTAAATAGAAACTTTAACAATGTTTAATCTTAATTAACACACTAAGAAATATTATATAATATAATACATATTAAATAATTTGAAAGTCGCTAGATTAGTCAGAATGGATATGTTTGAAACCTAGAGGAGGAATCATATGATAGCGAGTATATGTAAAACAAAACAAGTTGATATATTTTACTTTAAAAGAAGAAATTCGGCAATAATGTGTGCCGAAATGGAGATATTATTGTTTCTGTTATCACTCGACCAGATTTTTGTTACTCTTTTTTTTTATGTTGACAACACTTTATAGGTCGCTAAGTTGCTATGGCAATAAAATATAAATAGAGACAATATTCTTGCATGGGATGGGAACTGTAAAATGGAGTTGTACTCGAATGCCTTTCAAAATGAGTTTTTATATGTAATTCACTCACAATTCCTTAAGGTTGTCTGCTATTACTTTAATTAATTTAAACAATTTATTACTATGAATTTATTTAATTACTTATTTTTGAGAAGGTTAAGGTTAATTAGCTTATTTTGTTGAATCCCAATGTTGACTGTCCGCTGACTGATGACATCACCAATTCTGCAACACGCATTTCTTAGGTAAACATATTTTTTGTCACCTGGCTTTTACTTTTTATTGGTTGCATTTGAGCCCACTGATTTATACTTACAAAACAAAACCTTTTTTGTCTTTGATTTACGGCAAACATTTATACAAACTTTGGCTTGTTTTGAAATACCAGGCCGCTTTCGGTATTTCAGATCTATTTACTCGAAGAGCACAGTTTCCATAGTATCCATCATTGTAACTATAGCAATAGAGCCTTCAGAGCAAAAAGAGTTGAAATACCGAACGCTGCATTAATCATTCGGATAAAATATCTGCATTGCTTACAATAAAAACAAATCTAGAAAAAGTAACTAGTGTTCAGAAAGAAGCTGAACGAAGTTACCTTAGATCCTGCTACTTTTTGAACGGTTGCTATTATTCTTAAGAAACAGACGGATCTTGTTTTCATTATCCTCCTATCATCTCATTTAATATTTTTTGTAAAACTTTGAATTTTTTTCCACGAATTTTGATTCTATACTTCTGGATATTCCAATCTAGCTTATCTACTCCACCCATATATTTATTGTACTGTGCAATTAGGTCAGGTTGTGGTATTGTTGTTTCTTTTTTCTCTGCTTTTGACCACCTGTTTACTTTGGATAACGGAAGTACTCCCTCGTGATTGGATAGCAATTTTACGAAATTATTATCTTTCCAAATTATGCCAAAGACTTCATTTTTCACATCAAACCGGTAATCAAAGGCTCCGCGATGTTCTTTTTTCAATTCTTTCTCAGTTTTTATGGAGCATTTATTCATTCTATCAGAACACCTTTTTCCTTCAGATTTTCCATCAATTCAAAATTGGTGAAAAAGTTGTCGAAATAGAATTTATGTTCATGGGGATTTTCAATTACAGAAAGTTTCTTCATAATTACGTCCCCTCCCAGTCCAAAAGTAATATCAATATTGTCTTCATTTCTGTTCTTTCCTTCATATACTTCAACATTGTAGCAGTAACCAGTCTCTGAGCAGCACATTGCCCATCCCTTGAAGCCATACCTTACGGGTTTTCACCTAATGAACTGCTTCAGATAATGATGTCCATAATATCGAATAATTTCTTCATCAATACTTAAATTTTCTGAGAAAATACCCAAACGTATAAAGTTTACATTGAGCCGGTCAATAACAGGTCTGATTTTGAACAACTTATCTTTGTTTTCTGCTGGTTGATTCTGGATCTCAGAGTTATCGTTGAAATGGAGATTTCTTTTTATTTCAACATACCGGTTCTTAGACATACACTTTCGTACGGTTGGTATATTCACATCTTCATCTTCACACCATAACATTTTTTCTTGCGGCAGGGCGTGATAACCTGATAATATAAGTATACCTAGAAACTTTCTTAGGCAGTTAGGAGAAAAGGTAAATTCATGGTGGTTGTTTTGGGATGCATATATAACAGACTGGCGAACTATGTAGAGCATGAGTTGTTCATCAAAAAGCATTTCAAATATTTCTACTGGCGTCTTGTCTTTTAAAACTTCTCTCAAACTTTGCTACCTCGCTTCCCAGTCAATAACTTCAGTTCTGTGTCCAGTTGAAAAGGAAGGATATATCTTTTCCCATTGCGAAACACTATTCGGTTTTTTCTTCTTTGAAGGACCTGATGAAGTTGAAGCATTAGCTCCAGAAGTTGAGGGTTTTTCAATATTTGAATCCACCCTATTTTGAAAATGAAGTTCGACTCTACCAGGAACGTCTGTTGGAAAAGTGTCTTCCAGAACATCCTCATCAAAATCTTCCTCGTCGGTTAGAGCATCCACTCTATCTGGAGGTAATTCAACAATATCTATGGGTCCCGATTCCTCATCTGACAGAAAATTTGGATCCTCCAAGATTTCCTCAAGCTCTCTAATCGAGAGAAATTGTCGAGAACCCATAACACCTAAAAAACCTTCAATCTGAATATCTACATTGATATAATTTATAATCATACATTTTACGTAGAATTCACCGTGATTCCCAAATGGGGATCGGAGGAAAAAAATGATTTTTTATACAAAATATATGAATATAAACAAAATACTATACTCAGGGTGACAACATTCCATTTTATAGCAACATTGCATTTTTTGGCACATAACTGAATTTAGAATGTTAACAAAAAAAATGAAAACATAAAATGGAATTGTGACAAGAAATCATGACGTCTACTCACCTAAGCACGTATTTCACAAATAGTATATAATCAGAAACACATTCAATGGAACATGTGCGAATAAAAATGTGTTAACTTATAACTCTAACCTCAAAAACTGCAGCCGATGTATAAACATTGACTTAGCAGGTTAAAATGTGCGCAAGCCCCAAATGGGGATCATGGTACTTAATGGGTTAAAGAACTTTCGGGCGTATTAGAGAATTTCTGATCTACAATGTTAATTTCCTATACCAAAAAATCACTTATCTTGGAAACTATTTAACACAAAATGCTAAAATCGGGGGTGTTTTGTACAGTACTCAATAAAATTTACAACTTTGCTATACTGACTTTTCTACTAAAATAATTAGGGGAGCCAATATCTGAAAAAATACTATTAGCCTATGTAACGAAACCTTTATTTTAACAGAACTTTGAACTTTATTATGAAATTAACTCACTTTCATCTTTTCCTTTATTCAGAATAATGATTTCTGTATTTCTTTCTTTATTATATGTGATATTTACAGCCAGAATTAGGAGCTTGACCCGTGGCTTTCGCTAGTTCACCAGCATGAGAATTTTGTAATGTAGTTGTATGTGATCACCAATGTCGCATAAATATAAATTATGAATTGCATTTTAGTTAATTTCCAGTAAAAGTAGATTAAAACGTGTTTATCTTTCTGATTTTCTAATAATTCTCTTCTTATAAATATTTGTTCTGGAGATGTATGTTATAATCCACTGTGTGTGTGTGTGTGTGTGTGTGTGTGTGTGTGTGTGTGTGTGTGTGTGTGTGTGTGTGTGTGTGTGTGTGTGTGTGTGTGTGTGTGTGTGTGTGTGTGTGTGTGTGTGTGTGTGTGTGTGTGTGTGTGTGTGTGTGTGTGTGTGTGTGTGTGTGTGTGTGTGTGTGTGTGTGTGTGTGTGTGTGTGTGTGTGTGTGTGTGTGTGTGTGTGTGTGTGTGTGTGTGTGTGTGTGTGTGTGTGTGTGTGTGTGTGTGTGTGTGTGTGTGTGTGTGTGTGTGTGTGTGTGTGTGTGTGTGTGTGTGTGTGTGTGTGTGTGTGTGTGTGTGTGTGTGTGTGTGTGTGTGTGTGTGTGTGTGTGTGTGTGTGTGTGTGTGTGTGTGTGTGTGTGTGTGTGTGTGTGTGTGTGTGTGTGTGTGTGTGTGTGTGTGTGTGTGTGTGTGTGTGTGTGTGTGTGTGTGTGTGTGTGTGTGTGTGTGTGTGTGTGTGTGTGTGTGTGTGTGTGTGTGTGTGTGTGTGTGTGTGTGTGTGTGTGTGTGTGTGTGTGTGTGTGTGTGTGTGTGTGTGTGTGTACGAGAGTTTTTTTACCTCAGTCTCTCAAGAGACCATTTGGCCAACAGCGATACTTATTTATCCTTTTCTTACAAAATAAATACTCAGGCTAAACACCTAACGAAATTTGAAGTAATTATAACGATGATCCATCAGGATTATACTATCACAATATATCAGTGGCGTACCGTACTCAGACTTCCCCGGAACCCGGCCCCGCGTTTTACAACTTACAAATACGAGCGGTTTCTCTGCTGCTGTAGTCACATCGATGTTTCAGTGTCATTTAACGACTGGCAAAGGAAACTCCTACGTAAATCTTGATGACGTAATTAAAAATTTTGCAACAAAAAAAGGGTCGAGAAATAATTTTTTACTCATCATTTTCAAAACGACATTTTGGGAATGTAACAGTTAAACGCAAACGTTGTGTTCGCGCTCTCAAAAATATGCAAAAAGGACTGGCCCTTTTAGGCTCTCTAAAAATAATTTGACTTGATAATAATGAACTTGGAACAACTAAAAAATTCCCTCATCAAACATTTTTTGACCAAATTGGTGTCATTTTAACGAAGATTTTATGCTGATTCATTTTTAGGGAAACGTTCCCAAGCCTTCAAAACTGGTTGTTACCAATCTAACTTACAAACCATTACCTAGCCAAAACGCTATCCAAAGCAAATTCGAGTTTTTTAACCTAACTTAACCTAACCTAAGCCCAAGCCTAAGCTAACCTAGCCTAACCTAACTTAACCTATCCTAAACTAAACCTAACCTAACCTAACCTAACCTAACCTAACCTAACCTAACCTAAACCTAACCTAACCTAACCTAACCTAACCTAACCTAAACCTAACCTAACCTAACCTAAACCTAACCTAAACCTAACCTGACCTAAACCTAACCTAACCTAACCTAACCGAACTAAATTGTGTAATGGTAAATTACACAATTTGGCAATCATAGAAATTTAATGTAATTATTATTCATTTCCATGGAGATTAAGCATTTTTTTACTTTTGATCCCCCTTTTTGTCCGTTTGCCCGCGTTCACCTCAAAGATTTGTTGGGGCACCCCTAAGCCCTCAAAATTGGATGCTACCAACCTAAGCCCCACAAAATCGCCACTACCTAAACAAAACGCTATGCAAAAGAAAATTCAAATTTTTCTCAACCTAATATAAACTAATCTAATCTTAACCTAATCTTATATATACATACAGCACTATAGGCCTTAAGGCATTTGGCTTTTTTTTGTTTACATTATGCTTATCCTATACTATTAACTTTAATTTTCCACAACTTTCTGTTTTTTGCCATTTCTTCCCAGTTGTTTTCATTTATCGATTGTAAATCTTCCTTCACAATTCTTCCCACACTTTCCTTGGTCTGCCTTTTCTGTTTCTGCCACCCCACTTTGCATTATACCCTTTCTTTACCATATCCCCATCTTCCATTCTTATAATGTGACCCAGCCACCTTAACCTGCACTGTTTTACAATTACACTTAACTTTTTGTCTTTGTAGCATTCTTCTAGTTCTTGTTTCGTTTTTCGTCTCCATACCTCTCCTACTTTGAGCCCCCATAGATTTTTCTCAACACTTTTCTTTCCCACACATCCAGTTTTTTATTACTTTCTTGATCTGTTACCCATGTTTCTGCTGCAAAGGTTACCGTCGGTCTGATTTTTATAAATGCACTCTTTTATTCTCCTTGATATCTTTTTATCTCTTATAATTTTATTATATGCCCCTAAACATCTTGAGCCTGCTGCTAACCTTCTTGTAATTTCCCTTCTGGAATCTCCTTCCGAAATCTGTACACCTAAATATATTACTTGTTCTTCTTTTTTAAAACATTGTAACTGATTTTCTAATTTTATTTTTAGTGTTTCATTTTCTGTTTTGTTTTTGTTATTTAGAATCATGTATGTTGTCTTGCTTTCATTTATCTTTAGACCGATATTTATTGCATTTGTTTGGAATCTTATTGTTATTTCCTTGAATTCTTCTTTGGTTCTGCTTAAGAATACTACATCGTCAGCATAGGCTAGATAGGAGTTTCTTGCTAAATGGTTATCCGTTTTTATTTTGCTTTTTCTAAGTACTGATTCTAATACTATATTAAACAATATGGTGGATAAAGGGTCTCCTTGTTTAAGTCCTATACTACTGTTGAATGTCTTGGAGTCATGGCCTTGAAATCTAACTTTGTTTGTTGTGTTCTCTAAAGACATTTGTATTACTGTATTATTGTTGGGGAGAATTTCAGGCCTTTTAATGCTGTTAAGATTTTTTTCTCTTCATTGAATCATACGCCTTCTGGAAATCTGCAAATAATGCATAAATTCTTGTATTCTTTCTGTTGCACATTTCTTGAATTTATCATATTACCCAGATATGGTCGATGACTGATGACTGACTGATTTTCCTTTTTTAAAACCACACTGATAACTACCTAATTTTTATCTGCTTTCTCTTGTAACCTTTTATTGATTATACTTCTGAAAATTTTATATGTAACAGTTAACAGCGATATCGGTCTATAGTTTTCAGTTCTTTGTGGGTCTCCTTTCTTATACATTGGACTTATAACTGCGATATTCCATTCTGCTGGCATTCTTTTCTGTTTCCATACTTCTGTAATTAGTTGAAAAATTCTTTCTTTTATTGATTCATCTGTGTACTTTATCAGTTCTAGCGGTATTTGGTCTATTCCTGGGCTTTTATTATTCTTCATCTTTTTAATAACTTGCTCGAACTCTTCATTTGAAGGTACCGTCTCGTCACTTCCATTTGCTTTATCTCCTAACTCCTCTCTTTCCCATATTTCTTGTGCTACCAGAGTACCTTTAAAATATTCTTCCCAAATTTCCATAACTTTTCCTTCATCCATACATAATTGTCCTTGGGAATCTTGTATTCCCATGCTTTTGCCTTTATAACGTTCTCCCTGTTGATTCTTTAGGCTCTTATAAAATATTCTTGTATTTTTATAGTTGTAGTTTTCCTGTAATTCTTGCATCTTCTTATCTACCATTTTTCGTTTCTTTTCTCGGCCTAACCTAACCTTACTTAACTAAATTGTGTAATTGAAAATTACAGAATTTGGCAATCATAGAAACTTAATGTAATTATTATTCATTTCCAAGGAGATTAATCATTTTCTTACTTATGATCCCCACATTTGGAGCCATTCTAATCTAGACCCAACTTAACCTAACCTAAACCTAACCTAACCTAAATCTAACATCACTTAACCTAACTAAATTGTGTAATTGTAAATATGTAATGATGTAAAAATCTTGGATATTTTGCTTTTGGTATTTGGAAGAGTAATTATCAAAGAAGATCCTACAGCTTCAGTGTTGTTAATGCTGAAGTTGGTTAGTGATTCCGAAAATTAATGCAATCTAACCTAAAAATCAGAATGTTAATTTTCTTTGTTTCGAAAGGATACTAATTTTGTACATTCATTTATGTCAATATTGTCGTAAATTACTATACGACCTAATCATCGAATACTGTTCCCATGTTCTAGCTCTATCATTCAAGTATACAGATCACAGTTATGATTTTAACTGGAGCCCTCACGTGTTGTATAAGTCAGATAGTTATATCTTACTATAGTTAGCGTTTACTGTCTTCAGCCTTACTTTGTGGAACTCCATAATCATGAAATATAATATAAATACAAAGATTAGTTAAAGTTTCACAAGTTTTATTAATATCTTAACCTGACAATATTGTTTCGACACTTTATGTCATTATCAAAGGTAGCGGCTTATAGATCTTTAGTACACCGACCTTTAATTACTCCAATGAAACGATCACATTTTGATAAAGAAATTTCAATCATCAAACAATTAGCACATGCAAACCATTATAACCATAACATGATTGGCACTTTAATTCAACAAAAAGATTATAGGTTAGCTTCAAAAGAATATTTCCAATTGACACTCAAATACAAGACACAAACTACATATCAATACCATACTTTGGCAAAATATCAGAACAAATTGCAACTATAATAAGAAAAACCACCAGTTACAAAATAACCTATAAAACTAACACCAACACCTTTTCATTTTTATTCAATGCTAAAGACAAAACACAAGATATCACGAAATCCGGCATTTACCGTTTGAATTGTTCTTTTTGTAACTCGGTTTATATTGGCCAAACACTTAGAAATTTCGACATAAGATACAAAGACACGTACGCT
The DNA here is from genome assembly GCA_929113105.1 of Agrypnus murinus. Taxonomy (NCBI): domain Eukaryota; kingdom Metazoa; phylum Arthropoda; class Insecta; order Coleoptera; family Elateridae; genus Agrypnus; species Agrypnus murinus. The sequence continues at coordinate 67,586,408 of OV816025.1, forward strand.
CTTATAGACTTAAACATCCAGAAAAATCGAATTATGCCAAACACATTTTGTAACAGAACCACCCAATGACACCTCAAAACAACATTAAATTCTTACATTTTTGCAACAACAAACACAAATTAGACATTTTAGAAGCTTTTGAAATATACAGACATAAACGCACAGTACCTTTAATGAATGAACAAACGGAGCTTAGTAATTCTCCTTTATTTGAAGTGTTCGATATTTAGTTTTTGTATGTATTGAATCTAGTTACCTATTTTCTGTATGTATTTATCCTTACCAACGTGTTTGTTTATCAGTCTTATCTACCTTTGATAATGACATAAAGTGTCGAAACAATATTGTCAGGTTAAGATATTAATAAAACTTGTGAAACTTTAACTAATCTTTGTATTTATATTATATTTCATTACTATAGTTATATTGTTTAATAATATATTTTTTCTATTACTCGTTTACACAGCGCCAACTGTTGTTTTAGGCCGAAACAGTATCACAAAATTCAATTGTAAAACAAGGTATTTAACAAAAAATTTAAATATCCTACAGTTAAGTGTATTTCAACACTTTTTGAGTTCAGCCCATTTGTGTATATTTTGAGTGGTACAATATTTCAAACAAAACACCCATAGATATTTGTTTTGTACCCTTTGACTCTTCCGTAGGAGAGGTTCTGTTTGGAATCATGCACCTCTTATCTCTACTTATACATCTTATATATAAACCTCAAGTTAACAGTAATGTCTTTTGACATTAGTCAAGAGGTCTTTAGAGGGGCATTAGGATTTTTTATAAAGGTCTTAATAGTTATCTTTTATAATTAAATTATTTATAGTAACCTAAATAATTATCAATTTATTTATTGAAATTATAATTAATTTATTGAATTATAATTAATTACTTAATTAAATTAGAATTAATTAAAAATTAATAACGGCATTTCGTGCTGTTAGAAGGGTAGTGGTTTAGATCTGAATTTAATCGTAACTTTTACAAAAATTTTATTTTGAATAGTTTTTAGAAATGTGCATTTAATAATGTCCATTTACATGTGGATATTAAGCACAATTTTTTTAGCCATTCGTGTGCTTTAATAACTTAACGGAAAAATAATCCAAAGCCTAAATTTTACCCGAAATCATTGATTCGGTATTTTTGAAAATTTATAAATTTTATATTCTAAATAAAATATTAGATTAATTTTGAACTTAAACGCATTCGCAGTTTAAAAAATCTGTAAAAACAAAAATTTGTTTAAAAAAGTGAGTTTTTTGAGAAATGCGTTGCATCCTTGCGGCGATGTGGCCTAGACAGTTACCGACTTGTTGAGCTATGAGTGACATTTGAAGGAAAAAGACGTGCTTAATTTTCCTCTGAATTAACTAACAGTTGACAGCCATTGTTTCTAATGTTTATAAGTTCTCACGTAAAGCTATAATATTATTAATAATAATGTCTAAGCTGGACTACAATTTCTATAGAATTTTACTAAATGTTAGTAGATTCAGACTCAATGAGGAATAATTCAGTAAAATTACAGTGGACCGTAAAATTTGCGACGCAGGATCTTCAACATTTTGCATGCCTCGACAATCATTCTATAATCAATAATGTATAATCTAAATAATTCATCTAGAGGGTGAGAGGTGTGATTTGTTGCAAAGACATGATTGGATTGATTGTTGGGACACTTCCAGACACGAGGAGTCCTCCAACCTGGGACCCGGCGAGTTTTTCGAATTTTCAATTTTTTACAAATTCTTCAAAGTTTATATTACCATTTTTTCCACGAGACGTTTATCTACTCCAGAATGAAATCGAGAAAGTTACCTACTGATTTATCAAGTAAAATCAAGACACCTGGGGGCATTTTCAAAAGTTGCCGCTAAGGTTTTTCTTCTGTCCTGGTACGACTATTTATCCCGAAAAAGCAAAAATTTATTTTTCACTGCGGCTGGATATTTAGGTGTCTTATTTCTCCTCTAATGCTTACATTGCATCTAGCTATCTAAAATTTATTCATTAAACATGTTATTGATGTTTAAGATGTTGCTTTTGAATATTTACAATTTTTTCTTCATTTACGTATCTTCCATGATTCACTCATCCAATAAATAAAAACTTCTTCGAATTTATACATTTTTTTTAATACTTTATGTTCTATTATTTATACTGACTGACATTGCGCACGTAATTTCTCTATAAACTGAATGGACAAGTTTTGCCAGTCTGATATGTTGCATATGTGTTATTTACATTTTTTTTTCTAGGTTTATTGACGCAGCTTTTGTGACTCATTCTTAAAGTAACAAAAAGCTTATACACGTAGATATCCGATCGCCTTTAATATTGATACTAATCTCTTTTACGCTAAGCAATACTCAGAAAACATCAAATGGCTGACAGATGTAATTAAACTAGATCAAAGCAAAATATACGTTCCCTAAGGGTTTATTATATAGCATATTAAAACTTAATCTTTGATTGTATAACCATTGAGATCTTCTTATAATACGCATGAATCACAGTTGTTGACAAGTTATAAAAAGTTCTATCCCTTTTTTATATTTAACAAAAAAAGTCCAATTACCAAATTTAATACCAATTTTTATTATTATGTTGCAGTGCGTTATTAATAAGTAATCAGTTTATTTCTTGTGTATCATTTTGATACCTGCTTCGATGGCTGCAAAATAAATCACTTTCATTTCAATTGAGATAGCTGCTATTAAAATAGAATCAGTTGACCATCTCCGAGTTTACGAAAATTAGAGTCGGAGATGTTAAATCTTTTGCGCTCTAGCATTTTGAAAATTGCTAAAAATACAAACACAATTATACTGCTGAGTGTTAACAAAAATTTTACTCGATAGAGAGCTGACTTTTTAAATCTTAAATTAGATAATCGCATTTTTTTACAGAGAGCTACGATATGTTTTCAATTCACTTTACGATTTTTGTCATACAGCGGCCACAACACATTAGGTTTTCAACTGTTGCAATTAGTACCCTCTCAGTCATCACAAACCACGTGGGCGAAAATGTAAAATGCATCTAGAATTACGCGAAGGCCACGCTGTAATCTAAATGATAAAATAAACAATAAATGAGATAGAAAGATTCATTAGCGGAACAAATCCCTTTTTAATTAGAAATAAATTCAAAATCAGCAATGAAAATCTGTTGGTTCTAGCGTACGTCACTGAATTCTTAGCAACGTGAAATTTGCACTTTCATCTTATCTCACCTCGGGTCTTATTTGTTTATTCAGATGTGATTACGAAAATGACTGATTTCTTGTATTTATGGTTGAAGTATAGTTTTCAGTTTAGTCAATTTTGTAACATTCTTGGACAATAATATTTCAAAAAAGCCATCTTTAGAAAATCTGTAAATATCAATTGATGTTTTAATTCTTGTTAATTAATATTCTGTCTTGTAAACTTTGTCACCAAAATATCCAGAAACGCACGTTTTTAAAGTTTTTGGCCAGCTGTTGTCTTCAGAATGGTGGTGCGTTTTTGCGTACCGACTGTATAAACTTAATGGAATTTATAATAGGCAAACTAACTTGACATCTGACTTCCAGAATGCATAGAAAATATATCTTAAAAGATAAAACAATACCTGTAATTATAACAGTGTTTTTAGGTGATAGCCTAACAAGTTTATTTTTCCAGACTATTTTCAACTGGAAAAATGTGTCTTTCCCAGTATGAGCCGGTACAAATTTCTTTCGCAGTCCTGAAAAAGTTGTCTTCATGAAGATTTAAGTGTTACACACACACACACTCAATGTTACATTATGCAATAGGACCATCCTTACCTAAAATTGAGTCAATTGACGTGTGTTTAGGGTTCGCTATGGTTTAATATGTCCATGTAGTCGGCCAATCAAAATACATATACCTATACCAGGATTAATTTAGACTTACTGCAGAGAAGAGTGGCATTGCTACATTAATCTATGTATGATATTGAAATGGACTGTAAGAACTGGACTGCTTTGAAATGCGGCTGTATTGAATGAAGTGCAGATTCTTGAAGATTTTAATTTATATCACAACAGAATCGTTGCTACAAAGGCATTGCGGCGTCATTTGTGGTTCTTTTATGAACACTTAGTAGGATTAGCCCTGTTCGATCCACGTGTAAAGGGAAGCTACTAAGAAGAAAAAGAGTTTATAGTAGGACATTTAACTACACAAGTCCCCTGCATACATTTGCGGCTCAACGTACCTACAAACTATTTGAGCCCCTTCTAATAGATGGGAAGGCAAGGGCTGCATCGTTCTTGAAGAAAGAATCAGCAAAATGGTCAACTGAAGGTGCGTAAAATTAAAGTAGTTAAATGACTGTGCAGAAAGAGGTGTAGTTCTTATTCAAACATATAACTCAAGACTCGTTAAAGACAAAGACCAAAAGCAATATCTCCTTCTAGTTCATGAACACAGAAAGCAGTTTCCAATACCCAACAAATCTATTTTTATGCCTGTCACAACTGCTTCACAGCAATAATGCTGTTTTGCACATGATTTGTTTTTATAAAAATTATTTTTTCATTTATGTATGCTTAATATAGAAAATGTGACGAGAATGAGAATTTGGCGTTTCCTTATCATTAAACTATTCCCAAAAACTCGTAATTTTATAACGACCACAAAATAATATTCAAATAACTTGTAATTTTTCTCTGAAATTACTATACGCATATGTAATACGGGCAACTATGTAGAAAAATCAATTTCCAGAAAAAACTTGTTTGAAGCACTCTATCCCTACTATGAAATAAAATAAGGTATAGAACAGATGTACTACATAATATAAATGTGCTACATATAATAGGTCTATTTTCTATACCCAAGCACAATACTGCATTATCCAAAGGCTCTTTTAGTTATAATGTCGAAAAAATTTATAATAGTATATTGCCATGATAAAATCATTAACTAAAAAATCGTTAGTTACTTAAATAGCTGCAGATCGTCATTGATAAGTTAAATCGTCTGTAACCGAGTAGTTATACTACCTTACTATCCATTTATTTCTAGAGTCCTCTGACTTTGAAAGCGTATTGCTCGAAAACTAATGAACCAAATTAAATATTTTAAAAACTTGCCAATAGTAAATTTATTTCTACATACAACAGTAAAATATTATATTTCTAACTGGTATACTTTTGTTGGAACCCATTTTTAGGGACAATTTCATTGAAAGTAAGTTAACTAATTTTTTTCTCAGAAAGTACATATCGTATATCTATGAAATTGTAGGGGTCAGAAAGAAACCTTGCGGTTCTTATGTTATTAATGTTGAGAAAAAAAAAGAGTTTTATTTAAGATTTATGCGAAAAAATAGCGAAATATGCGTTCTTATTTATTAATAGAGATAGCGTCAAAATTTTTTCGCTAAATCAACACTTTTCATGTGTAGACATTATTTAAAAAAAAGTTTCTAATTTTAATAATAAAAATGCGGAAACAAAAAAACGATTTTTGATGACCAGCGGTTTCGATAAAAAACGGTTTTTGCAAAAACGGTTGCTATTGCACTTTTATTGTTAAAATTCGGAATATTTTTTTAAAGAAAATAATGTCTACATATGAAAAGTGTTAATTTAGCGAAAAAAATTTGACGCTATTTCCATTAATAAACAAGAACGCATAGTTCGCTATTTTTTCATATAAATCTTAAATAAAACACTTTTTCGTCTAAAAATTAATAGGATAACAACCGCAAGGTTTCTTTCTAACCCCTACAAAAATCTCATAGATATATGACATATACTTTCCGAGAAAAAAAATATTTAACTTACTCTCATTGCAATTGTCCCTAAAAATGGGTACCTTTTATTGCATATCGTCCGATAAAAGCAAAAGTATACTAGTTAGAAATATAATATTTTACTATTGTATGTAGAAATAAATTTACTATTTGCTCGTTTTTAAAATATTTAATTTGGTTCAGTAGTTCCCGAGCAATACGCTTTCAAAGTCAGAGGACTCTAGAAAAAAAATGGATAGTAGTTGTATTTTTATTTTTTCTATTGTTATATTCTTATGTTTTCCTATTCCGATGACTGTTTAATTTGTTTAAATTTTGCATGGGGAAATGGAAGAACAACTATGTTGTGACTGCCTCCTTGAGGGCCTACATTATGTACTGTGTTTGCACTTGTAATAATAAATATTGTTATTATTATTTACCTTTTTTCCATAGCAGTCTTCACAAGGCAACTTAATGTTTTCCTATAAGAAATTGGTGAAATTAAAATTTTCATACAATTTCATTGTTATTATATTCGAAACTCACTTCTAAAGTGCCTTTCTTAGGTTTTCCGCCGCTCTGCAACCTGCGGACTAGTCTAGAAAAAAAGGCACTTTCAAAGCTCTTTACGTAAATAGTTGTTGCATTTGAATATTACCCACGATGTAAAGTGCATAGATCTGTAAGCACATAATTTTACAGATGATTTTTTTTTCAATCATATGCAACAGTACCGTTTTCAGAAACTCGGATTAATCATAAAAAAGGGAAGATATCCATTACGGACTAAAGAAGTTCTAATAATTTTTAAAATTCTTTCTGCAGTACCGATAAAATTATAATATAATAAGACCTGTTCCTTTATTGTTTGTTTTCACTATTCTTTCATGTCAGTGAACAGTGGAATAGCTAAAAATATCTAAGTTCGTGTAGCAGACCAGGATATAAAAGGCACGAAACCTTTCATACAGCTCTTCTCGACTAAAACTTTTCAAAACTAAATGTTAACAGTTTCAATTTACAGAAAAAATCTTTATCCACGACCACCATAGAAAGTTACATATTTCGCACAATCTAGTAACCGTGAAAACGACCAATTGCAAACAATCTCCAAACTCAACGGTAAAGTATGTGAGGAAGGAGTTCTCAATAATCCGTAGTTCTATTAAAACGCCATAGATGTCACTACTTGCAATATTTATAAAATTATTAATTATTTGAAACATAATAAATGTTATAAATTTTAGATAAAGGTTAATTTATTTTGTTTAATTAATATTTTACATTAAATTATATTTCGAATGGAACTCCATCTAGAAAAAAAACTAAGGTCAGACCCGGGGAATTGAACCGGGATCGCTCGGTTAGTAGCTACAGCGTAACCATTGAGCTAGCGAGACGCCTTTCAATGAAGTTTTTTCTCATTATATAAAGTTACAATGATTGTTATTCAATTAAAACGTAAAATTAATTAATGCTTTACATTATTATATAATTTTTAATGTAATTTTATTTGTTATTATTACTAAATTACAATAAAAACATTGAAAACATTTATAATTTGCTACATAATGCGAGAATATTTGACATTTTGCGCAGAGGTTAATAACCTTGACAATTGAATTGTGATTTTTGTACATATAAATTATTTTTTGAAAACGAGGACATACGTATGATTATTTAGCTGTAAGTACTAAATAGTAGATTGACTGAAATTATACAAATTGTAAACGTATTATTACTATTGTCTTTACAAATTGAATGTTTACTTTTGTCGTTTTTAAAATTCTAGATGTATCATGAGTGAATCCGATGAAGGAAAATTGGGGTGTACACTCGTACACCTCCAAACATCGTGGAAACGGCACACATTACATCTCTTAATTTATTGCCAAATATTTCACGTAAAAAATATGAATGCGAGTATAAATTCTAGGTTAAAAAACTTTCTTAGCTGTTGGTGGTTTATTACTTTTTCTGTTGTCGTAGATAAAGTATAGTGTGTAACGCGTGCAAAAACACCAATTTCTCACTCGTGTGATTGCGGCATTCGACTACGTCTCATGCCGCAAAATCTTCACACTCGTGAGAAATTGGCACTTTTCTGCACTTGTAACACAATATACTATTACTGCACCAAACGACGGAAAAGATTTTACTTATTTTACTTTTCATACGTAGAAAATATGTATATTTGGAGTTTTTAGTTCTACAAAGGATTATCACAGCAATTTTACACACCAACATTTTACGACATTTACCGTAGTGTAGATTTGTATAGACACTCTGCAAGGAGTAGATATATCATGTGTACGTACAACACAAAATAATGTTATATTAAGCTCTATTGATATTTAGTAATATGTTAACAGCAATCCGTTATTACCTTATCATTATTATTTAACGAAAATGTACAACAGCTGCTATATGTAGGTACATATCTTTCGAAAATTTATTATTGACTAATATTTAAATATATTTCCTTCTGAAAATATTTTTGTAGATTGTTGCATAAAAGAAGAAATAAAAACAAAACGCGTAAGATAACGATCATAACTAGGTATAGGATTTCTATGCATTTGCATGTTTTTCTGCTTATAGCAAACATATGCAGAGTTACATTTCTACATGTTTAAGCTACATATGAATCACATATGTCAATTTGAAAGTGCATATAAATGCATATTTAAGTGTTTTTTTTTTATAAATGCATGCATATTTTAGCATTTTTGAACGAGTGTGCATATTTTACCACTTTTTGAGCGTTTTACATGCTTTAATTATGAAATTTCTAATATTTTTTAAATAATTTTAGCATTTTAAGACAACCAACCAAGGGCGGCTTAGTTGAGTCTAGGGGAAACCCATAATTTAAGCTTATTGTTAAATACTAGGCTTTAAAATATTTTACTGCCTTAACCATCTGTGTACTTGTTAATATTTTCTAAGAAAGAAAAAGTTTCAACTAAAATTTAAATACTTACATCCAGCGGTATTGTGATAAATAGGTATTAGGAAATTCCAAAGACCCTTTGACAACTTCCTGTTCATAGAAAAATTTGCCTGTACTTTGTTTACTAATCTTGTAATCTTTCAATTAAGACAGTTCAGAAATTGCAAACTGCATTTCAGTTTGAAATTTTAGAGTGTAAAGATGGGTAAAGAAAAACGGTCTGTGTATGTTACACTTCGAAGTTATGTTAAGGAATTCAGTGTTCTTACAACTGACGATAAGGTGTTGTATTGTACAGTGTGCGACGATAAAGTGACTGCAACGAAACGCTTTCAAGTTACACAACATCTGAATACGGTTCGACATCAAAAGTGTGTTGCCCTGAAATCAAAAAAACAAACATTGTTACCGGGGTACCTTTATAATTCACGCGGTGAGTCCAGCAGATCGATCAAATTTAATAAAAAACTATATAGTGCATTAGTGGCTGCAGATATCCCGTTAAGTAAAATTAATCACTCAGCATTTCGTAATTTTCTGGAAGAAATTTCAAAAATGCCAATACCCGACGAGTCTACACTCAGGAAAAATTATTTACCTCGTTTATACGAAGAGACCATAAAATCAATTAGAAAACATGTAGCGAATAACTACATATGGGTTTCCATTGACGAATCTACTGGCACTACTGGAAGATGCGTAGAAACTTCATTTCTTTCGTTTTGTTAGTAAAATTTTACTAATTAAAGACAGCAGAGCAATTTACGGATGTTTTATTTTCTATTTTGTTAGTTACATATTTAATCACAACAATATTTTTGCTTGATTAAAATATTTTTTTTAAATAACTGTTTTGCGCTAATTGTTTGTAACCGACTAATTACGTAGTTCGATAAAATAAAAATCAAATTTTTGTTTTCAGATACGTGGCTAACGTTTCTTTGGGGTTGATAACTTGATTTTATGTTTAGGGATACTTATTACAGATTCTATAATGTTGGTAGTTTTGATTTTTTTGTAGTTAGGGGACGATTGGTTTTGGTTTTTGTTTTTGAAAGAGGGATGAGGGATTTTAAAAACAGGTAGTAAGTAGCCATATTGGCTGGGTTTTTAAAAAGGAATATAAAATTCATGTAAGTGTATTTCTGTTAATTGAATTTATGTTGATTCTAGTTGTGTGGTGTAATTTTTGTATTGTTTAATTGATCTAAAACCCAAATCACTCGTTTGAATCTATATATATATATATATATATATATATATATATATATATATATATATATATATATATATATCCCATTATTATAACACTTTTTTGTATATCTCTACGCGCATTATTACTTCTAATCATTGATATTATACTTTGGGATTGGTTGTCTCACGGTAGTGGCTTTAGCTGCCTCCGTAGTGACGTTTGTTGTTGCACTGAAAACTCAGTGTCTTCAGGCCGATACTGCAAATGTGCGGTTGGCTGCTATCAGTGAAACCTTGTGTTGTTACATCTTTCTGAGTTAGTTGCTTTTTATTTATTCCATCTGCTATGCCGTCCTGATGATCACTAATAAGTGTGAAACACGTGTAGACGGCTGCAACTTATGTTTTCTTTCTTCTCTTTTGCGCGATATCCCATTATTATAACACTTTTTTGTATATCTCTACACGCATTATTACTTCTAATCATTGATATTATATATATATATATATATATATATATATATATATATATATATATATATATATATATATATATATATATATATATATATATATAACGGGTGTTCATTTAAATTCGTAATCTAGCAACCTTTGGATTATTGCCTGTCTCTATCTGCGACGTATTATATCTGTCGCTCTGTCTTCTTTCATTAAAATTCCAAAGGTTGCTAGATTACGAATTTAAATGAACATGCGTTATATATATATATATATATATATATATATATATATATATATATATATATATATATATATATATATATATATATCAAAATCTATACAGTAACTAGATTCGTTTGATACCATTTAATATTTGATAAATTTGTCCCTTTTATGATGAAATATGATTAGAAAATAATGTTTTATAACGTTTGTCGTAGCATTACAGCTAATTACTGCCAATTTGATATTTTATTAGTGTTTAAATATGACTACTGCTGTTATGTGTTTTACTGTCAGTTGTTATTGAGTTTTTAGGTTAATATTTATAACCTAACAAAACATTTTACTTTGTGACTAAAAAATGAAGGGATAATCTTTTGGTCCGGAACAAGAGATTATGTTACCCTAAGGTTAGAATTATTAATATTTAAAAGTGTATTAATCTGCACGGTGGTAATAAAACCCATGATAGGCCGTGTAAGAGAAAATCTGATTTAGTATTTAAGAGACGAAGGCTCCACGGTGGCTTAAGTCCTTTGATAGGCCGGGTTGTAGAACCGTCAAAAGATTTGTTTGGTACGAAGGCTCCCCGGTGGCTTAAGTCCATTTGATAGGCCGTGTCGTAGAACCGTCAAACTGTTTGCATATTTATATTATTTATATGTGCTATGTTATTATTCTTCAGTGCTTATAACACACTCTCGCTTATCTAGATACGAGCTTTCCCTGTTGTTGACAGTAAAATTATGTCTTGCAAAAGACGTGTTCTGATATAACCATATATATATATATATGGTTTGGTCACAACGTATATGTTGCTATGTCAAATATGATATAGTTTTTGCGCAGCAGTCCGTGTGTATTCATTTTAATCTGGCACGTTTACCTTGCCTAGTTTATCTGTAAATCTTTTTGATTCACTCTGTTTCACTCATTTTTGATGTTTTATGCCATTGAGAGATTTGCGTTTGTCTATTTATAAATGCCTAGTATAATCACACAACTGTATCAACTCGATAAATTGATTTATTGATCTGTATTGTTTATTGTAACCAAACTAAATAATCATTTGATCACATATTAAACTTGAAGCGTGTACGTATTTAAGCTGGGCTAGCATATAATTTCAAGGAGGTTTTTAGAGAACTAGCCATTTATTTGTATCAGTTTAAATACGTCCCTCCTCGCTCAAGATTAAGAATAAATTAATAAAATAATACAATCATATTTAATTGTTCTTTTATTTGTGTTCTTTTACTTGTGTTTTCTCTTTCTCCGTCCGTATGAAGTAGATCAATCGTTTTCAACCTTGGTCACATGTTATAAAAAATAATCACAACGTAGGATCCAGTTTGCTAAATATCCATTTTGTTCTTTTGTTATATTTATCATTATAAAGTTTGTCATTTGTAAGGTTGATAATACTGTGTCAATTTCCGGTTTGTTAAATATTTGAATTTTACGCGGGTAGAGTAAGATGGGCCGTGATCGTCTAGTGGGTAGGGACCCCGGCTCATTACAATATTTAGGGATAATAGGCATATGTTTACTTTTGAAAATTTAAAAATGTACGTCATTATGAACTGTAACGCTCTACGTTTAGAAAATGTAATTAATTAAATTATTGCATAGGAATAATTTCTGTAAAGAAAATGTAAATAACGCTAAACAGGTGTTTTTTTAATAATGAAAGTGCATATATTTATTAAAAATTTCTAATAAACGCATATTTCATGATTTTTAAGTGCATATTTCACGTTTTTATAGTGCATAAGTGCATGCATACTTCAGCATTTTTAAGTGCATACAAATCCTATACCTAATCAAAACAAGTTACTTGTACAAATGTATTCAATCACTTTATTTCCATTGGTATAAAACCATTCAAATATGCACTCCGGCCGGCGGGACGGCTATCGTTCGTATACCTTGTCAGAGTACTTGAAGTAGATAACCTGATAAATGACTTTGTGATTTGGTGAAAGAGAAGGGTTGGTTAGATTATTTCTAGAAATAACCTAAAAATCTTAAATTTTTACACCATATGAAAACATATAATTTCGACGAAGTAATCCAACCAGATGCAAAGTTTGCTTATTTATAAATTATGATTCTATCGCTAATCTTCATGTTAAAACTGAACATCATGTGTGAAACGTCATTCATTACTTATAGAATAAACTTTTTCTCAGAAGCGTAATTTTAGAAAAAAAACCGCAAATAAAAAGGTGCACTATGTTTTTAGCACATATACAATAGGTTTTGTGATAAATTCTCTAAAACAAGACGTTTTAGATAAGCACAGCCGAAACTGCAAGTTTTGTGTTCATCAATTCCTCAGCCAAAATGACGGGTTATAATAGTATATTAAAGTATTAGTTTCAGAACAGAACAACCCGCGTAGCGGGGAGTTTTCTAAAGGACAAGTGCGCTAAAACGTCTTATGAAACGAATACTTTAGACTATTTTTTCTATTTGCCTTATTCTTAATCATTTTAAAGAAGAAATAATTTAATTTCTGATAAAATTTGTTAGGGGAACTGTGTTAAGTTTTTTAACAGTTAACAACACTGAAAATTCAGATTCCTCATTTGTTTTTCTTTACAGCATAAATAAGTTTGACATTTTAAGAACAGCTGTTCAATACTGATATCAACTTTAAAAAATAAAATGTTACTGTTTTCCGTATTCAAATAAATCTCTTTAGGACACGGAAAATGCGTGTTCTAATGGCTTCATTAGGCCACGCAAATACACAAAGTGTTTTATGATAAATATAATATGTTTGGCTGTAGACTACTATAACGGTTACAAGAACTAAGTATATATTACGAAGTAGAACTAAGCTGAATTATTCTGAAACTTACTGAAACATAAAAAGGAGATCAATGTCTTCTATGAGAACCGATGGTCAGTTTTTAGATTAAATCAGCTGGATATATGAGAATTCTAAGAAAATGGGCGCAGTGGTACAAATAGTTACTATGCAATAATTTTATTTTATACTGAAATTATAATAAACAGATTTTATAATCTACCTTAAACTATTGAAAATAAATAGGTATGACAAGTTTGATTCTGAGACCATCTGGGGACACGAAGTATAAAATATTCTATAGAGGTAGATTCATCAAACAACGGTTGTAAATAAAACATGTAAGTATGGTAACTTTAATAATTTATATGCTACCTTTTAATTTCACAGAACCTATTGTAGTAGTATAACGTTAATTGTAATTAACACTGACAAACCACTGAAGTAAATACACATCTGTGTGTGGTATAGGGCGGTGTTATTTTTAACGACAACCACAGAAAGATGTTTATGTGGTTATCGAGATCAACTGCTTAATGTGCCCATCTAACAGCACGGCAAAGTGTACTAAGGCTTTACATCGACGAGCATATTGTAGTTTTTTTGGCGTTGGACCTTTAGTCATGCAGCCAAATTCTTGTTGTATTATTGTCTAGTAATCCTAGCACAAACTAAGTAACTAAGTAAATTGACCCTAAACATGAGGATAGAAACAGGGTCACTCTCTTCTCGTCCTGGGGCCTATCAGGACTCAACTTATGTTACAGCACAACACAGGGAGGCCTCGGGTAAGGGGTTGTACATACATAGGAAAAATACAAAGGTTGCAAACTCTAGCTATTTCTACAAAGTGAGTACAGCATCATAAAGGAAAGACATAATTGCTTCATATACTTTCTTATCGTCAAAAAGAGCTAGCAGGTGCATTAGATTGATCGGAAAGCAGATATGACAACTATCTCGGAGAGTTCTTAGTAACTTATTAGTGTGTTCCGTATATTTCTGACAATTGAAGAAAATGTGGTCCAAATCACTTCTAACGTGACACACATCACATTGATCTGAATTTATTACATTTATTTTCCAAAGATGTGCGGGATAGCAGGCGTGACCAAATCTTAAACGATTTATACTACAAATGTATCTCCTAGGTGCATTGTATGAATCATGCCAAAATCTTTTAGGTATTTCAAGAAGTATAAACGATAACCTGGTAGGACTGGAAGAGCACAGAGATATCCAGGAATCATTCCACTTTTGGTTTAAATCACGTTTTAGATTATTAAAACAGTCTCCAATACTAAAAGCATTGTTAACCTCAGCGCCGCTTGTAATGCTTTATTTGGCCAACAAATCAACATGTTCATTGTGTGTCACACCTATATGTGCTTTCACCCAAATAAAGTTAACATCTTGTCCCCGAAGGGCAAGTTTGTGAATAAGATGTTTAATGTGGTACAAAGTTGGATTTGTCTTATACGTCCACACTGTAGTGCTCGTTAAAGCCAATAAAACAGATAACGAATCGGATATAATTACTATTTCCCTGTTTTTTGTGGACACAGCATATTTAAGAGCTTCCTCAATGGCAATAGCTTCTTAGGAGAATATAGAAATTTCATCGGAGATTTTAAATTTAGCTTCTATTCTTCGTCTAGGCACAAAGTATGCAGCTCCATTACCTTCATTAGACTTGGAAGCATCAGTGTAGATTACGAGTGGTTCAATAAATTGCCCAATTTCATTGTTTAGCATTAACGAGCTAAACAAGGGGTTTTCGTTGTAGCTGGTAATTATAACATTTGTTGTTGCGACAAGACTGTCAAAATTTATATTTTCAACAGAAACCGGTTGTATTTTTTGAAGTACAGGATTGTAGTCTCTGAATGCGATGCATAATGGAGGAGAGTGTTTCTTTACCCAGTATTTGTTGCAGAGATCAAATGTATTTAACAAGGTAATATGCTTAATCAAAGGGGTAGCGAAATATTTATGCTTACAAAGAAATTTCCCGCACAGAAGAACTCTTCTAAGATTTAAGGGAGGTTCAAGGGCCTCAACTAAGAGGGCTTTGATGGCGTAGATTTCATTGCACCCAAACAGATTCTTAACGCTTTGTACTGCACACGATCAACCATTTTTAATAAGGATTCACACGCAGACCCATATAATATACTGCCATAGTCTAGTATAGATCTGATATAGCATCTATAAAACAGGAGATTAGTCTTGATATCTGCACCCCACCAAGTTTTAGTAATAGACATAAGAATAGTAGTTTGTGCAACAAGGGTGGATATGATGCCTATATCGCACGAGAACGAAGTTTGAGGCAAGTGCCTCAAACGTTCGAGGGCGATATAGGCATTCCACCCAAGTTGTACAGTATCTTTTTTCTACGACTAAGTAAAACAATTACAAAATAAATTGCATGTCTCCTTGAGAAATCGAATATATGGATTAACCTATGCTTTTATCCATGCTAAAATATGGTTTGTAAAATCCCCCTGTCATTGTAGAATTTTTAAGAGAATTGTTAAAACTTTGCAGAAATTAACATTTTCGAAGAAAAATTATTATTTTAAATTTTGTTTTATAAAAAAATTAAAAAAGAATTATTCTCCCAGCTGGAATTGAACCTACGTTGGTCAGCTTCAGTTTATTTATACCTATCTTCTACAGACTGAGCTACCAAACTCCGTCACAACTCTGTCTACTATACTTATTATAAAAGTAGGTTGTACTTATTTAAATGATTTAATATTTATGTCTTTTTAATTATAAAAGTATTATTGTTAAAGCTATAATTTCACAAACCACGTTATTTTCAAATGCTTTAAGTGTTATTGAAGGAAGGAAACATTGATTTAACTTACTTTTACTTCTATATTTATGACAGGAGTTGTCAATAAATTAATTATAAATAAAGAAGTGTCAAATTGGACTGATTTGATTGGCTGTTTTCATATCCGTACGCCTTACTGGAATTGCATACATTTCAATTGCGCGAAGCGTGAAGAAAACGGGTGATTTACAGGTAGGAGTAGAAAAAGTTAATTCCCTTATTACATTTATCGATAATTAGATCGATAAAGGGTTTCCAGCCCAATTTCTTATCAAATATAATGCCTAGGTACTTAACTTGTGACTGAACATATAAGTTTCGATCTCCTATATAGATATTAGTATCTTGAGATATGTGGTGACGAGTAAAAATACAAAATATGGATTTTTTAATTGAAAGTTCAAAACCGTTGTTAAAAAACCACTGCAAAACCTCTGCGGCAGTGGTAATATGTTCCAAAGAGTTGTAATATGTTTTGTCTTCAACATAAACGCAAAAATCATCAGCATATTGTATAATATTAACAAATATAAAAAAAAATCAACATATTGTAGTTGAGCATATGTTATTGAAAAATACATTTGATAACATTTTAGAGGTTGATATCTTGTTTTGAGCGACGCGATCTGTCCGCCGACGAAAATCTAACTGAAAACCTTCTCATTTCGTGCGGAATAAAAATGACGGTATTTATGACTTCTTATTTGATGTGTTATTTACCTGCACATCTTTATTGCTCATATCTGAATATTACAGTCAACTAACACAGAGCTAGCTAAAAGTCATAAGGACCTTTTAGATTTAGGTTAGGTCAGATTAGGTTACGGCGGTAAATCTTAGGTTAGGTAAATCTAGGTTAGACTCGACTGCTAAACAAGCAGTCGAACTGGTTTAAAAAATCACATAACTACTTAAAAAAGTATGAGAAGAATTTCTGGTCTAAATTGCCACTTTTTATTAATACGTTAGATTTTTCGAATTTTGTGCAAAAAATATATAAAATACTGAGATGGAACTTAATAACTTGTATGTAGAACTCTTATATTAAAAAGTATCCAAAGTGAGCAAGTAAATATGCTAGATGAGCGCACAAGACGAGAAGGCATTAGTGCCGAATTTTATTGTCTATCAGGTTTACGGATCAAACGAAAAGGTTTTACGGCTAAGGACGAAACGCTATGCATGAAACTCTCACAAATCTTTTACAGCTATAGATCTTTATTAAACATATTAGCCTTGAGATTTTAGCACCCTTTTAAATTTTGTAAAATTCAGAGATCTGTCAATATTATAATGCATGAAATGACGAATCAATAAGTCTTAAACCTAAAACCGGTCAGAAATTGTTACTAGAATTCAAAAATCTATATATAGAGATTTACTATAAACATTTCATTGAGTTTTCCAACTTTTTAAATCTACTATACAAGATAACTCGTGTCGTTATGTTCAAAATGTAAAGTAGGTTCAATTTTGAGAAGAAAAAACACAAAAGTGGTAGGTCAATTTTTATTTGTTTAATGTCATAAACAATTATTTTACGTAAATAAAATTTATGGTATCCTGACTCGTAAACATCTGTTTATTGAGCTGTCTTTATGAATAAAGATTCTTTTTACGGGTTAGCCCGTTATGAAGACCGTAAAAATTATTACGGGCTCTTTATCATCAATACCATAGCAACATAAACATTTATTTAAAACAGTTATATATATCTTACGTATTGTGCTGTACTGCTTCAGTAAATTATTATTTATTAAAGATTTATGAGTCAGTATCCCATATAACGTTCTACAATGCTCAACAAGAACTACAAGAACCCTACGTGCTTGCACGGCTAACAAGCTCGTTAATCACTCGGTTGTTAGGTACCGTGCTTGCAGGTAAAGTTCTAATTAACTGTTTTGCAATGTAAATAACTGTAACATAGTTACCAAGAATAGTTACCAACATATACCAAGAATAATTGTAAAAGCTGTAAGTAATAAATTGTAGCAATTACCATTACTAAAGAAGTAATTTATTACAACTACCCATTAATTTTCCTGAAAAGTAATTCATTACAGTTATAATTATAGAAAACAAAATTAATGAACTACTTTTAATGCCTGATCTAGTAATTGTTTGATACTAATAACAGAATATACTTTTAGTATTTAGTAAATTATGTTATTCGTTTCTTATTTTGTTATTATTTTCTTACGTTAGAATTATATCAATTAATGCTGAACTCGAACTGTACAGTTCGAGTACAGCGTAAGAATCAAGAACTGGGGTATTTACAATTTTCTATACGTATATCTATTTATTGTGATTATTTTTCTATCATAATATTAATGAAAATAATTGCCTCAGCTGTTGAAGTTAAAAAAGACTTTGTTAGATGATTCATGAATTTTTATTGATACTCAATAAAGAAACGTTAAGTATTGACTAATTGCGTTTATCATTAATATTTGTCAATTGAACATTTAAAAGGGATTTACCATAAAACGAAATATAAGTTGATTTTATTAATTTGATGCATGTACTGTACATAATGATATTTTGGTGAAGCAAATTGTTTGGGGTTGACAGGATTTTCATTTGCAGTTACTTCTGAAAAAAGAAAATGTATTAGCTTAGTGGAAGTATAAAGCAGACATATCTCATCGACAATGCTATAACATAATTTTAGATTAATATAATTATACAAAATAGTCCTGACTACGGTTACTGACAAACTAAAATCTGTCTTGAAATGCAATTACATAGTTTACAATAATCGTGATATTAAAATAATAGCCAAAGGCGGGCTAATTTGGATTGAAATATACAACAAGAAGATATGAAAAATAATTGCAATCTAAAAGAATGTTTAGTTACTAAGAGGTAGTTAAGTAAATAAAATGGAAAAAAGGCGTTTTTAAACAAAAAGGTTGTCTAAAAGTTGATCTTTGTAAAAGTTAATTAACATAAAGATAAATAAAGAAGTTTAACAGTTACACAAATGTAAAAAGGCTTATATTTTATTTCAAACGAATATAATAATAGAATTTAAAAGAAGAAAATAAATAAAGGAAAATTAAGACGCAATAGTCCAGAGCGCAGTACAGGGGAGTCACATCAAAGAGAGCTGTTTATCCGAATCTGTTCGAAAATTATCCGAATTTTAGTCTTGAACGTTATTCAAGAACTAAAGGGGAAAAATATATAAGCGCAATTTACCTTAACATTTTAGTGTCGACAGAGCATCATATCCTGGAGGAAGTTGCGGAGCCCCATAAGCAGTAGGCAGATTTCGCTTCCCAGGCAGCAGGCTGAAATAGGGAATCATAAAGTGCATCAAGATACCAGATTTGTGACAAGTCAAAAAAGTAATAATAAAGACAATGCTAGTGTTATTCTAAAAATAATCAAAAGTGAGATGTGTTCTATAAGAGCAATTTTGTACAAGGTTAAGTTACCATAAATTCTGAAAAATCCTTTGTAAAACTGTAGTTGATCATATTCTTATCTAATCTAATAATCTAAAATATTAAAGGGTTCAATATAAATATTTCTCAATAATAAAATCAAAACTTACTTGAATTTAACAGCAACACTTCAGCTATTCACATTGTGAGGTTAGGTTAACAACCAAATGTCAAACTTGACGTTTCGAGGTAAATAAATATTCCCATTTATTCAAATATATAATATACCATTAGATCAAATATTTTTATATCCGTGAATTTTCAAAATATTGAGGATTCATTGGACATTATTAAAGTTTCATAAAAGAGTAAAACAATTAAAAGGTTGTAGGATAATCCAGAAACAATAAGACGACCTGAGATATACGCAGTATTGTTTATATGTAGGTTTGCAGTTTAGAAAATCAAAAATAGAATTTCCTTTTAAGAAGTTTATTAAAATTGTTTATTGTTTCTAGCCTCACTTTGTGGAACTCCATAATCATGAAATAAATAAAGATTAATAAAAAGTTTCACAGTATTTATTAAATTATAACCTGACAATATTGTTTCGACAGCTATGCTGTCATTATCAAAGGTAATATAAATATAAACAAACACGTCGCTAAGCTAAATACAAATAATAGGTAACTAGGTAATAAGATAAAAATATAATAAAGTCAGAGTACCTTTAATGAATGAACCGATTGAGCTCAGTAATTCTCCGTTACTGGAAATGTTAGATATTGAATTCTGATTATTTTTATCTTTTTATTTAGTTACCTATTTTTTGTATTTACCTTAGCGATGTGTTTGTTTATATTTATATTACGTTTGATAATGACAGCTTGGCTGTTCAAACAATATTGTCAGGTTATAATTTAATAAATACTCTGAAACATTTTATTAATCTTTATTTATTTCACAATTTTATTAAAAGACTGCAACACCACAATATCTATATTCATTCTTCTAACTTTATACTTATCCAAACTGAGATTAAAAAGAACGATTTAAAACAGAAAATTTGAGGTACGCTTTTTCTAATGGACTGTAACAAAGTACTTATTAAGTAGTTTTCGAAATGTGTTAAAAAACTGTTGAAATTTAAGTACATGAAATTGAAAGTTGTGAATCCTACAAGGGCATTTTTTAAATGATCCTTGGATCTTTGTCTTTTTCTAAGAAAATAATTTTTAATTTATTTCGTGTGCCAAGTTTTTCTTTTTTTTCTCTAAAAATTGCGAGGCTCCTTTCAAGTGCACAGAGGAATATAAAACAAATAATTTGTTTTAAAAATTAATTTGCATAAGACACTCACAGGACGAAGAAAATAATATTTTGGTATTAACATCTAACAAAATTGAATTATATGACCCAAAGCAGACTTGTTCTTGTTACTTCTATTCCAGTTAGAATTAGCATAAAAATTACACTTATATTTAATAAGGAAATAATTCTAGAACTCAGAATGAACGTGGTAATTGGTTTTTTATTTTGAATGAAGTTTTGTTATAAACAATTAAATAACTATAATTAACTTTAAACTAAGATAATGGGTTAAAAAGTGTTAATGGGTTGAAACTTTAAGATACTGTTTTAACATAATCGATTCTAGTTACGGAGATTGCGCAATTAAGTTGTACTGTTTATAACAATGACATTTTCTATTATTACTAAGTGGCACTTGTTCTATCATAAATCAATAAAAGCATATTAATGTTTCGATCCCTTGGGACTTTAGTACTTAAACTTAGAACTCTCAGATTGTTTAAGACAATGGTGCTGCAGGCAAGTGGAAATTTCACTATTATACAACCTTGAACAATCGTTAGCATTAATCTGGCTTTGAAGGCAAACATGTACAAACTGAAGATGATTATTGAGTATGCTAAATTGTAAGCATCTTATAACTATAATAATAAACTTCTCCAGCATTTAAAATACATACATCCGCTGCTATAAATAAACTACGTGATTGCAACAACAAGTTTATTAATGATCGTTATGATCAACTTAGTACTTTTTAATATATTTTACTTAGGGATTTGAAAAATATTATTTGTCTGAGTAGTGTCTTTCACTAGTATCTTGTTTACCTATTGTGATTAGAACAATATTTATATTTGTTGGCATTTTACGCATTTACAACATTTTAATAAATCTTTACCAACCAGCGCTGTGCCTGCATATTTTTTACCATACCAGAAAGTATTAATCTTATCATATCGAACACGAAGAACAAGAATATGGCCATGAGAAATATGCATCTCAGTCGCCCTGCAGAGGGCGCTCGTTTAAAATCTTTCGGTGTAACAACATTATTTTAACACAGAAATGCCCCAAGATCAGGCATTAATTGAAACGTAGATTTCTTAATCCACAAAAATAAATGAATGTCCCACACTTGGGCACCAATTGAAACATAATTAAAAACAAGGCCCTGCGATTGGGCGCCAATTGTAACACTATCTTTTTCTTTACATACAAAATATTTAATACTTACTGTACAACTCATAAATGCTCCAGCTGCTCGAGACATCTCTTTAACAAATTTAAGTTTAGGACGCGGGTATTGTTTCCATAGCTCACAGATTATAAAAAGAAGGAATAAGGCTGGTTATAGTAAAAAATAAGTATATTTGGGCGCCATCTGTTTAGGAAAGTCCGGGAATTATGTAAAAAAAATAATATTATGATACTCGTAAACAGAAACCGGTAATACATCTATTAAATTTAATTCAATTATTAGTCATGTTCAGTTAAGTCAAAAATCAAATTAGTTGAAATATATTTAAAGATTTCCATAAATATATGGTCCAATATTATCTAGTATGATTGGATTCAAAAATAGATTTATTTATAAACGAAATAAAAATAAAAGTCAAAGATAAAAAGTTTTCATTTAAGACATAATTGTAGTTTAAAAAAATAAATACCCAACATAAGAATTCTTAACGGCGGGAAAAAATATATGAACATACAGGTAGAAATAAAAATTAATACATGAATAATTATACAACTTACTCAAACTTGATCAAAATAGTATCCTTCAGCTTACAGGACATTGATCGAATTATTTGATTCGATAACACCTCACACAATGATTAATACTTAGTGCCTTTTTGTTCACATTTAAACACTAAATACTAACATTAATAGCTTGATGAAGCTACAAAATCTGGAAAACACCTCAATTACTGACACCGCTTCTTATTTCAGATCAAAGAATTAAAATTCACAATAATTGTTTTGTTTTAAAACTATTCTCATTAAAAGTCCTTTCTTAAGTAACCGGAACAACCATATAAATTCAATTGTTAGTTACTTTCAATTAGTAAAAGTTTTCTAAAACCATCACTGGTTAATATGATTGATTAATAAAATGTTTTTTTTATGAAAAAGGTAGCACAATACTTAAATATGTTGTTTTAGAAGTTATTTAATTTGACTTCTGTTTTTGAATTTCTTTAAAAACAAGATCCCATTTAAGCTTAATTAACGTTACGTTTAAATCGATATTTATAATTTTTCGTTAATAATAACTGTATTATTAATCTATGGAGATTATTAAAAGAACTAGAATACGGTTACAAGATACTTATTACACTTTAGTTATAACTCTTTAAATTATACGAAACTAATTATTAAATTTCGGTGTGGTATTTATAATAACGATTCTAATTAAATCAAATTAGATTTCAGTATTTTTCACAAATAAACACGTTAGTGTATTTGGGAAGTGCTATCGGCACTTCATCAATTTTTATCAATTATGCAAACAAAATAGCATTTTTCGGAAGTTGAAAAAAACGAATTGTTACATCACATCGGACGGTCTGGCTCCCACACGCGGCTTTCCAATGGTTCTGGCAATTATGGTTTGGTATCTTTTGCATCATAAAAGGAATACCAGAATCATTAGACTGTCGGGTGTGGGTGCCAGACGTACCTTAACATTGCATTAGTGGAAGGCTCCCGTGACATTTTACCACATGAGTCTTTTTTCTAATCACTTTTTTGCATCATAAGTGATACCAAACCATCATTGCCAGAGACATTAAAAAGTCGGGTGCGGGTTTAAACGAGCGTCCTTTGCAGGGCGACTGAAATGTAAATTTCTTTTGGTCATATTCTTCTACATCGTGTTTGATGTGATATAATTAACATTTTCTGGCTTGGTTAAAAGTACATCAATAATTTCATATTGCGGCTCTCTATCTATTAGTGGATTTCTAAACTAAGTTTTTCAATTTATTCCATCAATTATTTATTTTTATACTGTTTTGTTCTAAATTTTCCCTAATTGAAGATTAAAGTCCACCAGAATAACTCAGTGGCATGTTTTGGGGGGTGGGGGGCTGACGAAATGGAGCGCCATCCCGGAAATTTTTCTAATAGTCCAGGTCATTTATGTCAAAATCTATGTTATGTGAAAAATGAAAATCTAAATATTTTGATTCGGAATTTCTATAGTGTACCTCCCCCCCCAGTGGCGCAGGAACCTATGTGCTCATATTGCTAAAGCAATACCAATCGTATTTTTGGCATTGCTCAGCAATACCATGCCGCTCGATTCTAACTACATATTTTTATTTTTATTTATTTTTGGGCGCAGAATGGGGATGGAGGAGCATCCTTCGTACCTCCTCATGGCACCAATTACGATTACTATGATCATTTGGCCGACCATACTCTTAGTCTTAACTATATTTATTTCTGTATTTTATGTTATATTTTTTTACGAAATCGTTTCATAAGAAAGTTCATTCTTTGTTCATTCTTGAAAGTTCAATTTTGAAAAAGCATTATTTCACAGATTGCATCTGTGGAACGTTTTCTGAATAAAACTCCCATTGAAATAAATAGTCATAGGACATAGCTCCCAGTATACACGTTTTATGCGTTTTCAGACACTACAAAACGTATTTTGTAATGTAAAATACGTGTTTCGCACTTATTAAGTAACGTATGTACAACACAAGGTTTTACAAATAGCAGCCAACCACAACAAGCGTCACTACGTTTGTTGTTGCACTGAAAATTTAGTGTCTTCGCAAATGTTTGGTTGGTTGCTATCTGTGAAACGATTTGTTGTACATCTTCTTGAAATCGCTACTTTTATGTTTCTATTTCATTCTGTGTCGTCCTGATGAGCACTATTAAATGCGAAACAAGTGTAGACGGTTGCAACTCACATTTTCTTTTATATCTATTGCGCGATATCCCATTGTTTAACGTTTTTTTTGTTTACACATATGGTTTAGTAATACCAGCCACTGACTCCACCCCGAAAAGAAATTTGTAAATACGCCACTGGAAGAACTAAAGTTTCGTTATTTACCTAAACTTACTAGATAATTCTGTTTTAATAATTGGAGAACCAGACATCAAAGCTTACTAGTGGTAAATCATTTTTCCTGTTTTTCTTGGAAATTTTCTGATGTAAGAGTATGAATATTTAGTATGGTTGGAAAGAGAACGCAATACTCTATCGATTCCAGTAAGAAAATATGTAACTTAAAAAGTTGGATGACGTCATCGCGCTCACACCGGTTTAGTAAATACCAAATTTTCTAAACCAGAACATAGAGAATTTTATGCCATTTAATAATATATAGGTTTATACCATTTCTGACCAGAAAAAGCTACAAAGCGGGGCACTTTAAATCAAACAGACTGTATATTCCCCAGATTCGGCTAAATTCTAGTAGTGTCGTCCATGATCGAATTAATCAGTGCCATGAAGTACGAGGGTTGCTGACTTACCTGCCCCGATAGGAACGTAAGTTAAGGGAAGTAAACTGGCACTAGACAACTCGGCTTCAATAAAACTTTATATAACCGTCTCATAACACTTTTATAGACATAATCTACGAGCCCTAACAACTAAATATTCGGACAGTTGCAATTTTGAAATAAAAAATTAGTCATTTCAATCTGTCAGCGCTTTTTAGAATTCTATGTTTATTTTTCCAACTAGTATTTCAAATTGCACCATTTTCAAACAATAACCATTAACTTTTGTAAAAAACAAGATAAACAAGATCTGCAAAAAATAATTTTCAAAAATTCAACAAAAATCGCTGACAACTAAATATTCGGATAGTATTTTATAAAGACAATTTAAGAAGAAATATCTTCCTTTGTTTCATTCACCGCTTGCATTTTGTCTGACATCCTTGATACTTGATTCTACCTTGGACATTACAGTATTCTGGAGTGAATGCTGCACTAATTTCTGATAATTTCAAATTTATCGCGGGAATTGTTCTTTGAGGGCTGTTTTTCAGGTGTTGCCTCATCTTCAGCCACAAGGTTTCAATAACACTATGTGACTAAGATCCGGACTGCTTGAGGACCATTCTAAATCTCTGAAATTATGATTTCTGAGCCATGGAACAATGGAAAATCATTATTTCAGAGTGGCTTTCAAGGAAAATATCGAGAGAACCAGGAAAACGCTGATAACTTTCAAACTGGCCAAAAGTATTTTGAACAGGAAAATCTCATTTTTGAAAACTGTTCACTTTTAGATAGAACATATAAATAAATGTCGCGGGTTCGCTACCCGCCAGCTGCATTTCATTTGTTTGGTTTATATTTCTTTCATGTTTAGTAAACCACATCCTACTTAAAATTCAGTGTAAATTTAATTCAATAAAATTAGTGTATTTATTTGTTATACTGTTGAAATAATTTCGCTTCATTGTACGCCAATTAACTTTTCCATCAAGTAAAACACTGTATTACAAAGTTACAAAATTCTGTTGAGATCTTAAAAGAAAATAGATAATTAAACAAGCGAGAAGATGCCCTGAAAATCCATTCACTCATTCGCAATCAAATTTCTGCATCGAAATTTAAAGGTATGTTGCAGTACGCTTGCTTTGCTGCAAAATTAATAAATGCATGAAAGGTTTAGCTAATGTATACCAAATTTGTTTTCCCGTCGATATTAGATGAACAAAATGTAGTTGCACGAACAATTATTTTATAAACTGCGCCATTTGTAGAGAGTTTTTATGTTTTAATTGTTTTTATGATACGTATCATCCAAAATTGTGTGTACCGATAGCGAGATACATAAATTGGAATATATGTACACGGTTTTGCAATATAATTAAGTACATTTATCC